>JAPDVU010000003.1:2178018-3555518 GCA_026230045.1 Corynorhinus townsendii | reverse complement strand
AGTTTCCTTACAAGTTTTGCTTCTGCACAGAGAAAGTTAAGTAAACAACAGTATCAGAGTATGAAGATAATTTTTGTGATTTTAATTTGTTTTATTTTTTCTTTCTTTGTTTCTTCCTTTTCAACCTTTTTTTTTTTATAACATTATGATTCTAGTTTACTTATTTTCATCCTTATATTGGATTCAACCATTCTTTGTAGGTCCACAGTCTTTTAAAATATATATATTTGTATTGATTTTTAGAGAGAAAGGAAGGCGGCGGGGTGGGGAGAGGGAGAGAGAGAGAATCATAGATGTGAGAGCAAAACATCTATTGGCTACATCCTGCACACCCCCAACCAGCGATTGAGCCCACACACACCCTGGACGTGTGCGCTGACCGGGAATTGAACAGGCAACCGTTCAGTGTATGGGAGGGAGCCCAACCACGCCACACTGGCCGGGACCTCCGTCTTTTCCAGTTTCCTCTCAAGTCTGAGATCTGTCCAGTGTATCCCTCCAATGACGTCCTTCTTTGTTAAGCCAGCCTCTTACTGTCACTGACCCCTGTTCATATTCCAAAACTCTGAGTTTTCCACCTTCTTGCCCTTTTGTGAGCATTCTCTTTGAGTTGAGCACTTCTTACTAATGCCGAGTGAAACCGTGGTACGTTATCTTACAATTCATGTCTTTTCCTCTTCGGATTAGCTGCTTCCCACTTGCCCCTCAGCACAGAATAGGGCTCAGAAGGAATATTGCTCTAAACAAGTAAATTCCTCTTCAGGATGTGGAAGAACAATAATGTCTTTTCAGAAACTTGTGCCACCCAAGAGGCGGTCTGTGTAAATCACTGTCAGCGGGGGGCTGTGAGGGAAATCTCAGACCAAAGATGCTCAGGTTGGAGAGGTAAGAGGCAAGATGAAGATGACTAGAGGGTGATCTTACACTTACTTACTGCTCTCCTTCTTCTTTCTTTTTACCCAGCGGTGTGTCTTCTTTCTTCTCCAGCCCACAACGTGGATGGCAAAATCTAGAGAGGGGAGTATTCTGGGAGACAGAGAATGTAAACCAGGAATAAACATGTCACCTTGCTGCCTTCTCCAGGAAGCAGGTATTTAGGCCCCTGGCGCTGTAGAAATTTATGTAGAAGTGTGATTGTGTTTTCGTTGTTGTTTGTTAATCAAAGAAAGGCATAGAAAATACTTAACGAATTGCACTCATTGTTTAAATGAATGTTGATGAAGTGGATATACTTGTGACAACTAATGTTCTGGCCCCTGGGGAAGGATGAGCACAGTGTCACAGGGCATGTGTCTGAAAATGCTATTGATCCAACATTAGGTTGAAAAACCCCCTCCGTCAGCAAATGTTGAAAATGCTATTATACATAGAAATAATTCATCTCTACTGAGGATAAAAATGGTTAATTTTTAAAAATTGATGAACCATTTTGTTGGGGTATACTTGACATATGGCATTGTGTGAGTTTAAGACATATGTCACGTTAACATCATACATTTATATATTGCAATAGGATTACCGCCTGACCTTTAGCTAAGAGCTTTGTCATGTCACCTAATTATCGTTTCTTCTTTGTGGTGAGAACATTTTAGATCTACTCTACAGCAACTTTGAAATGTGTAAGACAGTGTTCTCAACTATAATCTCCTTGCTGTGCGTTAGATCTCAGCACTCATCTTCCAGGTGCAAGTGGGAAAGCTTTAATATCCTCCCAATTCCTCCCCTCCAAACCACCCATAACCATCAGTCTACTCTCCCTTCCTACAAGTTCAGCTTTTTAATATCTCACTGTATATAAGGGATATGTCACAGTACATAGGTGACAAGGATGGGAGGTTGACAATGTGAAGACAAGAAGTAAGATCAAGGCGAAAGGTAGCACTGTTTATTTGCGATGTATAATTGGAAGCTGTCTACACCACTAATAGATAAACCAACACAAAATATTCTCCCCCAGAATATAAAAGTTAAATCAAGGGGCTTTTATGAGAGGCAATGCCAATATTTCTTCCAGACAATAAAACTTTCTGTTAAATTTCACTTCATTTAGTTTAGCCTAATTACAGAATTGAAGGATGCAAGGTATACTCCTATTCTGAATTTCTTCTGAAAACAGAAAATTATGAATGTGTTAAAAAAAATAAACTATGAAAAAGCATTATAGTGGTATTCAGTATACCTGAAACTGGCTTATTGCTTTAGAAGGTAGTAAACAAACCATTATTATCTTTCTTGTATTTGTTTTACGCAACTAAACTTTGGTTTCTGAGAATACACACACACACACACACACACACACACAGAAACATATCTGAGGTTTTCAGATAAAGCTCATTTTAAAAAAATATGATGTTTAAAACCTTTCAAGTATACTTCACTTGTTAAGTTTTCTACTTCCAAGAAGCTGAAAGCAAAACAATAAAAAATCACCCAGAGAATAATTCTTCCAGTATCTCTAGGAGGGAGTAGACTATTGTTTTAACCTACACAAAAGCTCAGGAAGTTATAAAATTAATTTGTCAAATGTATCAGCATCTGCAGTAATGTTGTAGAGACTGCCCCTCTCAGTCACCAAACCATTTATCGTCTCAGGGGCATTTCAGGAGGCCGGAGGAGTTTTGAGTGTATTTTATCTATGATAACAAGTCACCTTGGGGGGCATGAATGAATCACTCATCCAGTCTTTTTAAGGATTATAATAATAATACATTTATTATATGTTATTACAAGAAATAACATCTATATCATATAATAACTAGAGGCCCAGTGCACGAAATTTGTGCACGGGGTAGTATCCCTAAGCCTGGCTGGCAATCAGGGCCTTCTGGCTGCCAGTCGGGCCTCCCTTCCCTGGCTTCCAGACAGGGCCTTCTTTTGTTTTGTGCTGCCCCCTGGTGGTCAGTGCACATCTTAGCGAGCAATTGAACACCCAGTCCAACTCCCGAGTGGACGATTTACATATTAGACTTTTATGTATATAGATATTATAGTATCCTATAAAATAAAATGCTAATATGCAAATAGACCGAACCGCAGAATGACCGGCAGAATGACCGGTCACTATGATGTGCACTGACCACCAAGGGGCAGACGTGAAATGCAGGAGCTGCCCCTAGTGGTCAGTGCACTCCCACAGGAGCCACTTAGCCAGAAGCTGGGCTCACAGCTGGGGATCGCAGCGGCGGTGGAGGGAGCCTCTCCCCACTCTGCTGCAGGTGGGCAGTTAATAGCGAGGGGTCCTGGACTGCGAGAGGGCACAGGCCGGGCTGAGGGACCCCCTGGAGTGTACGCATTTCATGCACCGGGCCTCTAGTACTATAATAACATTCCTCAGGTTTGATCTCTTATCTCATGTACTTATTTTATTGTTATAAGCAGAAAAGATTAGTGGAGGTCAATAGTCTTTGCAAACCAGGATAACAGAAGCACATTCTGGGGGAAACTGTTTTAAAGCCAAGGTTGACCTGCTCCATCACGTGCACAGTAAAAGGCTGGCGACCGGTTGGGAAACAGCCAGTAAAAGAGTCAAATTAAATTATTCACATCCCTTCCATGCTGCTTCCATGGTACGAGTAGCCACGTGGCACCGAGAGAAATGCGTGGGCTTCGGATTCAAGAAATCCTGAGCGTAAAGTAGGCAAATCAGCCTTAGCAGTCTCAGTGTTTTCAACTGTTTCCTGGGAGTAGGAACCTCTTGTCCCCGGCTTGTTACACACGGATTAAATGAGCTCATGGGTGTACGGTGTGCCTGGTAACCAGTAGTGAGCCTTACCGCCTTTCTCATTGGGACTATTCCAGATAAGGCAGCTGCTTGACTTTTGGCTGTACATCTCTGCCTGTCTTGGTAATCTTGAAGGCTAAGCATCTTCATAAAACATAACTGCACCCAAAACATAGGCCATAAAAATGGGGATTTATTTTATGTAGGATTCCTTTACGCAGTCAAGCATGAAAGTGAAAAGTGCTTTGATGGCCTCTTCCCATTTAATTCCTCAGATGTAGAAAACCAAAGAGATTCACAGCCATATTATGGTAATGACCACAGTTTCAAAATGCCCTAGAACCACAATAAATAACCCATGATGTCCATGACCATTTGTGACTCCCCTGACATTTATATAATCTGCTAAACCACCCGTATCTGTACAAAAACTTTTTTAAAAAGCACTAGCAAGTGTGTTTGAAATGAACCAGAGCAAGGCCATCCCAGCTTATGACCCAGCGTCTGCGGGCAGACTGAGTTCCTAGCACAGGCTGTTTGTTATTCAGTCACAGAGAAAGCAGCCTATCATTGCACATTAATTAAGTGTAAAATTATGAGTTGTTTCTCTCTAATATCTGGATCCTGATGCTGAAAGTGATATTAGTTCAAGTCTTATTTTTATATGCTTTAACAATGTATTCAGAGGGGCATACATATCTCCTGACTGTCTTATTCTGATAGGCACCATCGTGTAATTGCGTGTGGTGGTTTATGAACTATAATAACCTGACTCTTTCAGTTTCAGATCCCCCTGGTTAGCATCCTTGGGGAGAAAGTGCACCTTAGGGTATTTTAGGGTATTGGGTATCAGGAGGCTGGAGGGCGTATCCTCTATCAGAGCCCTCTAAGGAGAGGCAGGAGGCAGTTCAGCAGGGGAAGCCGAGGAGGAGCAGAGAACTACACTCCAATGAGATGGTTTTAGGCTTTTACTCCTTAAAATTGTGTGATCCTTTGGGTTTTTTATTAAAATACAAAAAAACTCTGGGTGGTCTAAGACTTTAACCCATTATCAGATCACACATGGAGTTGGCATTTGAGCCTAGGCTGATCAGAAATACATCCTGTGGGGCATTTTTGGAGAAAGTGAGAGTCAGACAAACATCTTCCTGCTTGCCTTCTCCAGTTTGTTTCAGTTCAAACTCATTCCAATTCTATCCCTGTGAGATAGCAGAAAAAGACATAATTCTGATTACTGATAATTATTGTATGGCCTTTCCTCTCCCAAGGAACTTCAATTGAATGAAAATATTGTCCACATTGTGAATTATAAAAAATGATGACTAGTTTTACAAATGTCATGACTGTTGACATTAACACATAGAGGACTTTGTATAGTAGCCAACCTAAATTTGACAGGAATCCTATCCCAGTAAAGGCTATGGAATGAATCTCACCCATTTGAGAACAGTAACCTATTTGTTACAGAAGGCCATGACAAATTGTGCCCTGATATGTAAAAGCTTCCATCCTCAATGACAAAATTCAGCTGGCTATTTGTTAGAGAAACTTCAAGTTGGCCAGGGAGTGTTATCTGTTCCATGTGCCCCCCAAAACTGAGTATTTGATGAATAGCACTAGTGACTATGATATATCTGCCCTTCTGGTCATTAAATATTTGAGTTCCTCTCCTTCTAACAAAAAAACATATACTAACTCACTTCCCAAGCAAAGTCCCATCAAGTCATGGCTCTACTTGAATGTTCATGATCGGTAAATACTGCCAAGTATTTATTCATGTAGACATGTCTCCTTGTCTGGAGATGTATGTACCAAAGAGATAAGGTGTCATCCTCCACCAACTTCTTAACTGCCAACCCAATGTTCAGTGGGAGTCAGGGAAAGGTCACTGTTGTAACCAAAACCAAGGTTCAGCTGCCTGCCGCCACAAAAGCCAACTTCGTGAGACAGATTGTTGAAAAAGGAAAGAGGTTTATTCAAGTGCTGGTCACCTGAGGAGATAGGGGACTTATATCCAAAGCTCATCTCTCTACCTCAGTGCAGGCAGAGGTTTTCATAAGGAGGGAGAGGGGAAAGTAGAACCGAGAAATCCAAGGGAGGAAGTTGAAAGGTTCCCTATATGCAGGCCAGCACAGTCCATTTTGATAAGGATCTTGAAAATAGTCCACTGATGATCTGGTGTGCATCATCTTGGTCTTTGTCATTGTGGTTTTATGGTTGGAGGTTAGCAATTCTCCTAGAGCTTGGGTGACTGAAGGTCAGAGTTTGTATCTTCTGTTAAGTTAGTTCCTAGTAGATAAACATGCTGTTTATCTACACACTACTTATTAGTCAGAGTGAGCATTTACAGAAACACTGTCAAAAGAATGGTGGGGGAGTTACAGTTCCCCACTGTTACACTAGCATCAGAAAAGGAGATGAATGAGAAACACGGCAAAGTCACTGGTTTGTAGACATTTTGAAATAATGCTAGACAGATGTCATGCGGGGCTCTTGTGTTGGGAGAGTGGAAAACGTTTTTTGTCTAGACTAGTGGTCAGCAAACTGCGGCTCTCGAGCCACATGCGGCTCTTTGGCCCCTTGAGTGTGGCTCTTCCACAAAATACCACGGCCTGGGCAAGTCTATTTTGAAGAAATGGCGTTAGAAGAAGTTTAAGTTTAAAAAATTTGGCTCTCAAAAGAAATTTCAATCATTGTACTGTTGATATTTGGCTCTGTTGACTAATGAGTTTGCCGACCACTGGTCTAGACTATAATTCTGGCTCCCAGAAGGGTACTCCCTTCTAACTTTTCTCCATGGCTCTTAGCTCTATTATTATTCTCTTTTGTGATATCTGAATTGGACATGAAGCTGTGATGCTATGTCCTCATTGGAGGTTAAGCAGCTTTCTCAGTGGTCCTACAAACCCCGCTGCAGCTTCCCAAAAGGCTAGGGGCCAAGTGTCTTTTTAATTCTTGGACAGACATATATAAATACATGGTGGGGCAAAAGTAGGTTTATAGTTGTTTGTATTAAAAATAATACAATAATTCATAAATAATAATACAAGAATAGTTTGTTTCATGTACTCCCAACTCATGATTTCTTCAGCAGTAAACTCTCCTAAAACCTTAGCAGTTTTAAAATGTTTGACTTAGTCAGTTACATGTACCAAAAGCTGCATCCAGAATTCTTTCTAGGCATAATTCTTAGATTTACACTATTTCTTTGCTTCCTGCTCTGAGCTTTCTCTTTCTCAACTTAATTACAGGCTTTAGGCCAATCAGGCTGAGTTGGGAGATCACACCTTTAATCTCTTTTCCCTGAGCTATTTTATCCAATTGAAAGGATTTGCTGTGTGCTACATTAATCCATTCAAAGGGTTTTAATAATGGGAATAAACAGCTTTAGCCTTGATTTGATCCTTGCCTCAAGGCTAAGTTTTAATCAGCCTTTGTTACTCAAAGGGTGTGTTTTTTTCCCAACTCCACCACAAGCCTTTGAATTTTGTAGACTCTGGCTATTTTGTTTTGTCAGAGCTTTCCATTGATTTTTTTAGTAATGTTCATGGGAATATTAAGAGTTATTCCGAAGAATACCCTGAATTCCAACTGTAGAACTCCCTAGCCACATTGTATAGCAGCAGCCAACCTCCCGTCACTAAAAAGGATCAATCTCTGCCCATTTGTTCAGTAAGAAGAAGGGTTTCAAATGACCTGAAAGCAGTCTCAGCTTCTTTGTCAAGGGAACTATGGCTTTTTCCCTTGTGGAAGGATTGTGTGCCCAAGATTAAAGGGACAAGAAGCAAATAATTTGTCAACTCCTTTAGAACAATGTTGCATGGAATACCACGATGGAGGGTCCTGTAAAGGGTCCGTGATGCCAGTGGCAGCTGTGCAGACAAAGGAGTACAAATCTCTATCTGTGATATATGCATCTATGCCCCTCCGTGGTGGAAGGGAGTCAAAGTAACCAACTTGCCACCAGATATATGGCTGGACAGTAACCGGACTTCTTCTGGAAACTCCAAAGAATGGCGCCATGCTGCTGGAGGCTCTCTGTTCACATCTGATATTGGCAGGTGGGACACTGGGCATCGGCAATAGCTGTATCTATATCAGCCACGAAGAAAGGAGTCTTATAATGTTGACCCTATATTACATCCTTTATTGAGCATCATTGTCTGGCTAGAGAGAGATATCCCAAAAAAATTTTAAGTTTCTCTTTTGGCATTTCTTCTTCTTCTCCTCCTCCTCCCCGTCATTTCCCTTCTTCCCCACCTCTTCCTCCTCTTCCTCCTCCCCCTCCTGAGGATATTTTCCCATTGATTTTTAGGGAGAGTGGAAGAGAGAGGGAAAGACAGAGAGAAACATCAATGTGAGAGAAACACATCGATTGGTTGCCTCCTGTACAAGCCCCCTACCAGGGCCCGGGCCAGGTAGAAGCCTGCAACAAAGGTATGTGCCTTTGACTAGAATATAACCGAGGACCCTTTGGTCTGAAGGCTGACGCTCTATCCACTGAGCCAAACTGGCTAAGGCAAAAATGAGTTTCTCTTGGTCTTCTGGCTATTCAGAGCATCCTCCACAGTGGATACTCCTTATTGGAAATTCACATAACACAGATATCTGTACACTATGTGTAATTCCAAGAGATAACCCTTTGAAATATCACCTTGTTACCAATCCTATTCTTTTCAACTGGCCAAATCATTATCCAATATTTATTATTTTATGAAAATTCATACTTCAAATTCTTTTTTTTCTACAAAATAATGTAGAAGCCCAGATATATGCCCCAAATAATTCCTATTGGGAAAATTTTACTTCACAGCCATTTATCAAGGACACTTTTGAATGTGGGTTCTATAATACATTATATCTACTTCTACCCAATAACAACTTATCATGCAGATCCATAAAAAATATGCCTGAATTCTTTACTCTTCAGATAACTAGTTGCAATGGTCATTAAATCACAGATGTAAATTGAGGTAAAGACCCAAAACAGCAAGAGTATAAGTTGGGGACACCTCATTTTTCCATGTTTTCTAGATCTGCTTGGGACTATCTCATATAGAGCATTCCCATTTAGAAATGGAATACTGATGTCTGTGCCCAGGTTCAGGATTTGCTGAGTCAGAAAGCACCCACTAGGCAGCCTAGAAGGTGTTGACTTAAATCACTGGCAAAGAAGCTACATGGTAGATAGAACGCTACCAGGATCACCATAATGGTAACTCAGTTTCTAGAATGGAGCCAGCTCATGGACCCAGAGTCAATTAATGAAGGGAGAGACTATCTCCCTTTGAGGAATACACGCTCTAAATGCTTTCCAATACCTTCACCAGAGGGACAATAGACATTTACCCGGGTAGCTGTGAACTAGGAAATGGGAGGTACCCAGACCTGCCAAAGTCTTGACATTGGCTTTGAGTTTGCGTTAATCCTGATGATCCAGTGTATCACCAGGGTCTATAGGTTGTAAGGGGAGGGGAAGAGATGGGAGGCATTGGAGGTCAGGTGACAGGTGCAGTGTGAGGCAAAGCCATCTCATGAAGGGTTCTATGAGCCCATGGAGACACCCTTCCATTCTTGTCCAGTTTCAGAATGCCGGGGGAAGAGATGCACCTGGCAGAATTCTCTGTCATGTGGAGAAATGGCTGTCTGTGAAGCCAGAAACAACAGAAGCTGTATCACTCCAGTGCTAATGGGAGAAGTGGGAGGAATTCATTTTCTCAGAGTCCAGGAAAAACTGGAACTGGGCAGGGGTCAGATTCGGGGAAGGAGCAGAGCAGCGGGAGCAGCCATCCTGCACTGAGGCTCCTGCAGCCATGTGAGTGCTGATCAGTAACAGGATTGGAGCCTCGTGCATCCACAGGGATGAGCCCGGCAGAGAGGAAGGCAAAGAATGATAGAAAGTGTGCGTTTTATTTAATCACTGCAAAACCTTCCCTGGGCAAAGGTGCCCCTTTCATACTATAATTTTATACTATAATTTGGGGAATAAATTATTAGAAAATGCCCCCTCCCATCCCTTATTTTTCCTGGTGAGTTGCATTGTGGAGTTTCTAGGGCATTTTTAAAATTAATTTTAGACAATTTGTATCATAGAAGCCTGTCTATAATTCCATTTTGGTCAGATTTTGATTTGAAAAATCTAGTAATGTAAGTTCTTGCTTGAGTATAGTTTCTTTGTCTCCATGACGGGACTTAGCTAGTAACCTTTAAATTAAATGTTTCTTGGTCTACTTACTTATAAAAACAGAAAAAGTAATGCCCCAAGGAAAGATAATTGCTCGCCCTAGCTGGATTGGCTCAGTGGATAGAGCGTTGGCCTGCGGACTGAGGGGTCCCCAGGTTCGATTCTGGTCAAGGGCATGTACCTTGGTTGCGGGCACATCCCCAGTAGGGAGTGTGCAAGAGGCAGCTGAATCAATGTTTGTCTCTCATCGATGTTTCTAACTCTCTATACCTCTTTTTTCCTCTCTGCAAAAAATCAATTTAAAAAATACATTTTAAAAAAAAAGGAAAGGTAATTGCTTTTCTTTCAAACAGAAGAGCTATCTCTAGCTTATTTAGTTTGCATTTTGGGGTATTTGTTTAATTATTATCAACTTTTAGCCCTTCTCTTTTAAAGCCCTCCTTCATTTTCTGTTTCATTGTGCAAGGACAAGCTTGGGACAATCAAGTCTTTAAAATAGAGCCACACTCTCCTCTGTGTCCACATCCCCTAACATACTTTCTGTTCAGAGATGGTGACATTGAAGGGACTGGACAGGGTGCTTTCTCAACATATGGAGTGTAAGAACCAAGTTAACAAATACTTCTATGTCTGTGCCTCAAAACTTAATTTATTTTAGTATAAATCATAGAGATAATCTTTACATTTTTATGACTTACAAGGCAGGGGAAAGAGGATCATGCTGATGTTGTGGTCAAATGTAATCTCTGGGATTCTATATCAAACTAAAAATAATTGTGTTGTCAAGACAGTCCCTTCAATAAATGCTGTTGGGAGAATTGGACAGATACATGCAAAAAAATGAAACTAGACCACCAACTTACACCATACACAAAAATAAACTCAAAATGGATCAAGGACTTAAACATAAGATGGGAAACCATAAAAATACTAGAGGAGTCCACAGGAAGCAAAATCTCAGACATATGCCGAAGGAACTTCTTCACTGATACTGCTCCTAGGGCAATGGAAAATAAAGAGAAAATAAACAAATGGGACTACATCAAAATAAAAAGCTTTTGCACAGCAAAAGAAACCATCAACAAGACAACAAGAGAGCCCACTGCATGGGAGAACATATTTGCCAATGTTCTCACTGATGAGGGTTTAATCTCCAACATTTACAGGGAACTCATACAACTCAACAAAAGGAAGATAAACAATCCAATCAAGAAATGGGCAATGGACCTAAATAGACACTTTTCGAAAGAAGACCGAAGGAAGGCCAAGAGACATATGAAAACATGCTCAAAGTCACTAATCATCCGAGAGATGCAAATCAAAACGACAATGTGGTACCATCTCACACCTGTCAGAATGGCTATCATCAACAAATCAATAAATGACAAGTGTTGGTGAGGATGCGGAGAAAAAGGAACCCTCGTGCACTGCTGGTGGGAATGCAGATTGGTGCAGCCACACTGGAGAAGAGTATGGAGTTTCCTCAAAAAACTAAAAATGGAACTCCCATTTGACCCAGTAATCCCACTTCTAGGAATATATCCCAAGAAACTAGAAACATCAATCAGAAAGGACATATGCACCCCTACGTTCATAGCAGCACATTTTACCATAGCTAAGATTTGGAAACAGCCTAAGTGCCCGTCAGCAGATGAATGGATTAAAAAAAACTGGTACATCTACACAATGGAATACTACACTGTGCTAAAAAAAGAATGAATTCCTACCATTTGCAACAACATGGATGGACCTGGAGAGCATTATGTTAAGTGAAATAAGCCAGGCAGAGAAAGATAAATGATCTCACATGATCTCACTCATTTGTGGAATATAATGAACAACATAAACTGATGAACAGAAACAGTACCAGAGACAGAAACTTCGATCAGACCGTCAAACCTTGGAGGGGAGTTAGGGGAGGGTGAGGGTAAGGGGGAGAGATCAACCAAAGGACTTGTATGCATGCATATGGGCCTAACCAATGGACACAGACACCAGGGGGGTGAGGGCATGAGTGGGGGAGGATAGAGGGGTAATGGGGGAATAAGGATACATATGTAACACCTTAATCAATAAAGAAATTTAAAAAAATAATAATTGTGTTTCTAGCCAGGACAGCTCTTCAATTTATCCTATCGTGGGGGTCCGCATTCACTTTGTGACCTGAGAAGAGATGGAGTGGAATCAGAGCAACAGTTATCGTTTGGTCTAAGCGTGGGTCCCCAGAGGTCCAAAGAGTAAGCCCGAAAATGTCTGCAGAGCTTTCTGTAGAAGTCAGGACATTTACTATGCAGAATGCAGAGAGCATTCCACACTTTTCCATTGAGTGTGACCCAAAGCTTCCAGGGGTCCTGGGACAGCTCACCATGCCTTTACTTCTTAGTTCAACGCCTACAGGGTCAGGCCCAGCCAGTGTGGTACAGTGGTTGAGCATCAACCTATGAACAGGAGGTCACAGTTCGATTCCTGGTCACATGCCCGGTTATGGGCTAGATCCCCAGTAGGAGGCCTGCAGGAGGCAGCTGATCAATTATTCTCTCTCATCATTGATGTTTCTATATCTTTCTCCCTCTCCCTTCCCCTCTCTGAAATCAATCAAAACATATTAAACAAACAAACAAACAAAAACCTATGGGGTCAGAATTTTGAGAAAAGCATCTAGTGACAGAGCATGTAGCAAAGTTGGATTTGAGGTCAGAAGGTCCAGGTTTAAGTGAAGTCTTGTCCTCACCAGCTGGTATCAAGACTTACTTCCTCCCTGTGCCCTGTGCACAAAAGGACCTGTCTGCCAGTTTGCTGATTAGATTAAAAATTATAATGCATTTGAGAAATACATTATCAACTAAATACCACAATACAAGTGCTACATGTTTTTGTGCATAAACTTTGAGAAGTAACCCAGCGTCAGATTTTGTGGGGGCAACATCTAGTGTTGGTAGATGAACAGACAGAGTCTAAGGATGTCAGCGACATTGTTTAGGGTCACAGAGACAGAAAGAAATATTAAAATTGCAAGTTCCCAGAAAATCAGTTTTCTAGAAAACTCTCGTAGGTAGGTGTGAGAGGATGGTAGATTCGTATTTTTCAAAAACGTGGTCTGTGGAAGCCCTGCCCATAATGTGTGCAATAATTGTTAAAAATGCAAATTCTTGGGCTTCGCTTAAGACTAACTGGATCAGAGTCATTGGGAATGGGCTCGTTTTATGCAAGCTCCCAAGTGAATCGTGCACATGAGTCTTGGAAAATCTGTCTTTTATAGGGACTGTTAAAGCGGACTCAGACATCTGGCTCTGATCATGGAATGTTTGCATGTCCTTGGACATGGACTGTCCTAGTTTGCGGAGCTTTACTAGTAAAGGGAGGTTAAAGTTGCTGCCATTGACCAGTCTGTGCTGTCTTATAGGTAAATGTGGAAATAAGTAATTACCCACGGTGTAAGAGAAGAAAGAGCTCTCTGGATACACCCTCACACTGTGGCCGTGAGAGAATGGCTGCAGCTCAGGAATAGGAGTATCTGAAATTATATCTCAGGTGGGAGAGATGTTTGCATTGCCCATGGGGCATTTATTATCGTATGAAGGAAACCTCATGTCTTCAAAAATCTTGATTTCTCTTCCCGCCCCCGCCTTCCCACCCAGTGACAATCTCCTAAATCTCCTAGGCTTTCTGAGATTTGGGTTGCATCTGCAGGAGTTGGCCTATGCCCAGAATGCCAGTCCCTCTCTGAGCTCTGTGCAGGCGTGTCTTCCTATGTCCCTGTGACCTAGTGCCACTGCGCTCACCCAATCCTTGTTTGACGGGGCACCTTTTCCCAGCGAAGGTTTTGGTAGCAGACAGGAAAGGAGAGAGCAGGAGTGGGGGGTACACATTGAGGTGCAGTGACATTGACTGGGCTTCGTTGTCAGTAGGGGCTCCATTCCTCATAAAGACTAACTGCCTGTATGACTTGGGCAACGCAGCCTAATATTCCTGAACTTGAGTTCCCTCATGAGTTAAATTCAAGTCAAAAGCACAAGCTTCACTGCATTCAACTGAGACTGAGATGAGAGAACGGGTATCAGTGTGCCTGACACAATGCAATTTATGAATAGACGTTTCCTTCATCGCTAGACACCCAGCCTTCCCTGCCCTTCACCACATCCCGCTTACTGTCAGGTCAACGTCAACTCAGCAGACACGTATTTGGTAAAACTATTCACAAACATTAAGGACTGACAGCTCAGTTCTCCCACATCCAGGGGAGGCTTTCCCTGGGGACTTCCCTACCCTTCACTGTAGTAAAGATAGCAGTCACAACCTAGTGAGGTGCGGTCAGCCCTCCTGACATACACTGCTGGACAAACTAATCCTGCAAGGAAGGAACCATGTCCTCATTTTACAGCCTGTCTCATGGCTAAGGAGGCAGAGGAGGAGCAGGGCCACAAGTCTGCCTGACAGAGTGGCATTGGAACTCAGCTCCTGTCTTCCTCCAAGCGTATCTGTCCAGTAGAGACCAGGCCAACGCCCAGTCTGAAGCTACATTACTCACCTTTCTGCCTCAAACTGAGTCCTTTGTCTCTGTTTTCTGTTCCAGAGACTGAGTCACCATTCACTGGGTCATCAAAGAAGGAAATTGGAGGATTTTCCTTGGGACTGCCTTTTTCTCATCTCCTGCTCCCAGTCAATGCCCAAAGTGTCTTCATTTATAGTCTTCATATTTTTGAAATTTGCTCTCTCATCTTCAGACACATAACTAGACAGGACAAGGTTTCTGACAAAGACAGCCTGTCTAGTCGACTCTGAGGTGGCCTGGTGGCATATTTTCCTGTTTGGATCACAGGCAGTGATACTAAAAGGAACGTAGACAAACCTTTAGGCTGGTGTCCCCGAGGGCTTGCACTTCCGGTCACAATCACTGATGGGAAATGAATACCCTAGTTCTCTGGTCTCTCAGCTCCCTATGTCACTCTGCCTTCTGTGAGTCCTTTCTCAGGTGAATTGTTTTCAACCTTTTAGAATGAACGATATAATAGTATGCCATTTGATTAGGGTGCCTTCTGAATGGGTTTGCATTTGTTTCTATAAGTGGAAAACAGAGAGAGTGGGGGAAAAGGACAAAGGTAAAGGAGAAGAAAACAACAGAACAATACCCTCAGAGAGACCATTGCTCTGGAAAATCAGTACCAGTATTTAAATTAGTGATCAGCCCGAAAGGCGTAGCTTGGTGGTTGAGCATCAGCCTATGAACCAGGAGGTCACAGTTCGATTCCCTGTCGGGGCACAAATCTGGGTTGCAATCCCCAGTAGGAGGCATGCAGGAGGCAACTGATTAATGATTCTCTCTCAACATTGATGTTTCTCTCTCTCTCTCCCCCACCCCTTCCTCTCTGAAATTAATAAAGATATGGTTTACTTATAAAAACATAAAAACAAACAAAAATAGAAAAAAAATTTAAATAAATAAGTTATTGATCATGCCTCTATGGAAGGAGAAGGCTATGGAAAAAAAAAAAAAAGTCCCTTAACTTAAAAAGAAACTATAATGAACAAACACCCTTAAACCGTTTAAGCTTCCTGGGTCAGAACTTCCACAGAGGAATTTACAAAAATATTTTGTTTTAAAACCGCTTTTGGTAGGATGCCAGCAAATTGTGGCCATTTATGAGTTTTGTAGAAAACTCAAGTAATATTCAGAATCTAAAAATAAACCAACACGAAAGAAAGAGGAAAAGTAAACACTGGAGCTCACTCATGCTCACCCTTTCTGCACCCTCAGGCACCTGGGTGACAAGAAAAAGCGTCTAGATTGAGGAGTCAGCTGTCTGCAAATGAAGAAGGGATTCATGAGCAGCAGGGGAACGCAGGTGATCCAAAGAACCTCTGTAGTGAATCCGCGTTGAGTTATCACAGATGCTGACTCCCCATGAAATCGTAGACTAAAAATAGGAAAGACAAAATAACCTTGGAAGAGTTTAAGGAAAATTGGCAATTTTCAGACTGCATATATATTTTTTTAAATCACTTGGACCTCAATCCAATGTGGATTTATTTACAAGAAATTTGGTTACCTTATTGAATGCATTATTCTAAAGCTTTATCTTTATATGAGCTATTTGGCTGGATCTGTGCTGCAGTATTTGTATTTACGGAAAGAAAAATGCACAAGCTGCAAGATACGGGGAAACGATGTCATGTAACATTTATTTTTCCAACATCTTTGAGGACATAGTGATAAATTTTCCTTCAGGGATTTCTGGGGAGCAGCTATGAGGTTGAGCTGTGGAGACAAAATGATCTGTAATTGGGTCATAACCCTATATGCTCTTGCTTCACTGGGGAAAGCAAAACAAATCTGAGGCCAATATTTACACATAGAGATTTCCTAAATATTTGGGTTGTTGTTTTTTTTTTGCCATGTTTGATTTGACCACACAATGCATTTTTTCTATGTTCTGCGATTCCTAGAGGAAAATGGATGAATACTCAGATACTTTTAAAGAAACATATCAAATTAACAACAATCTTTATTGTCAATGACTCATTTTTATTGCACAGAATTCATAGTGTGTTCAATGTTAATAAGCAAATACATTGAGTTCTAGTCACACGGAGACTCAGCAAGGACATGAGTTAAGCCTTCAAGGAAACTCTAAAGATGGCATCTAGAGACAAATGGGCCTCCTTACAAGACTGGCCAGCAGATGATGCCTTTCAAAACCACCAGCTTAGAGTCAACTACAAGCCACTTGTTGACTGAAAAAGAAAGTTGTTTTTAAATGTAGTGTTGTTAGGAGAATTCAGAAACATCTAAAACATTTAGAGAGTGGGCTGTATCATTGGCCAAGCTTTTCTAGTCATGGCAGACCCCTTGACAATCCAGTTAACAAATAAGCTGTTATTATGTGTTAGGTGCTATGCTAGAAGTACGTGATTGTCTACCCACTGTGCTGTACACGTGAAACTCATGCAAAATAATGTTGAATATAAACTGCAATTTTAAATTTAAAAAAATGGTGTAGCTTCTTCTCTCAACACATTAGTTGGGTGAATAAGAAGAACCACGTGAAATGCTAAATAAAAATGTGTATTTAATAATAATAGAGACCACTTTAACGATTACAAATTGGCCTGTTATAAATAACACAACTAACTCAGTTTAGTTTAAACAACAAAACTAACTGACGGTATCACGTAACTGGGTGGCGGGAAGGCTTCGGTCTGCAGTGGCCTATCAAGAGAATCAAAGACACTTTGTGGTTCACCTTCCACAGTGTCAGGTTCATCCATGCTGCGCCTCCCTCATGGTGGCAGGTGGGCAGCAGTGGTGCCAGATGTCTTGTTTTCATGGCCCATCACCCAAAAGGAGAAAGAGCAATGGCTTCTACTGGCTCTCCCAGAAGAACAAGGAACATTCTAGTGCAGAAGACCCCAGATACCTTTGGCCTGAAATAAGTCTAGTTTATTTCTGAGCCCATCACTTCACCCAGATTTCCTGAGTCTATCTCAGTGGCAAGAGATTGAAATTAGCCTAGGGCTGGGATCAGCCTGGGTCGGTCCCACTTGCTCCCTAAGCCACATGAGGATATGCAATCGAAGGACTATGTGTGCAGTGACCACATGTCCGCTCCTTTGGTTTCCCAGTTCTCTCTCTCTCTCTCCCTCCCTCCCTCCCTTCCCCCTCTCTCTCTCTCACACACACACACACACTCATATGCACTTTTCAAAACCCGCTACAACTATAGGAAAACACTCAACCCCTGGCCAAAGGATAACCTCAGAAGGTGCTATTGGCTGCATTCGGGTCCTCGTGCAAGGTCTCTTGGTGACATGCCATCCTCTCTATTAGATTGCCTAAAACTCTCTCTGGTCCCGTGACTTATGGCGAAATGTTATTTTAGCCATCCTTGGTTTTCGAAATCTATAATCATGAGAAAATCTTACAGTAATGTCAATGAAATTCTCCTTTGAAAAAGGAGGGAATGGGAAATACATTGTGATTGTTAATACTAGAGGCCCGGTGCATGAATTTGTTCACGGGCGGGGTCCCTCGGCCTGGCTGGTGATTGGGACTGCAGGAGGTGGGCCGGCCGGGGGTGGGGGATGGAAGGGATCACAGGAGGTTGACTGTGGGAGCACACTGACCACCAGGGGGCAGCTCCTGCATTGAGCATCTGTCCCCTGGTGGTCAGTGCACATCATTGCCACCAGTCGATCGGATGGTTCAGTCATTCGGTTGTTCTGTTGCTTAGGCTTTTATAGATACAGATTCCACAGTCCCAAACATATACTCCTGTCCAGGAAAAACTAGGATCCCCTTTTCCTTGAAATGGAGTCAGTTGTTTTTTTTTAAGCACATGTAGTAGCTGCTCAGGAGGCTTTCTGGGAAAATCTTGTGCATTGTTCTCCATGGCCACATCAGGGGACATGCCTATCCAGGCAATGTGTAACCTTAGCAGTAGAGTGGAATGATGTCAGGTTTGGGGATATTGGTTGGGGAAATAAAGAAATCACTGGTTTCAGACAAGTTTGAGATCTCTTCCGTAATCCAACTCACTTAAAAATGCAGTCAGCTTTGGTCTGTTTGCTTCTGGTGAATTCCATGGCCTAGTACACACAGGTAGAGACTGAGTTTAGCTCCAGTCCCTGAGCCCGTGAGTGTCTGTCCTCTGGAGTGATGCTCTGTAGTGACAGGCATCTGCGCACGACCTGTTTTCCCTGGCTGTCCATCCCTAGACGTTAAGTTCATCCTCACATATGCCTCAGAGCAAATGGAAAACCAGCCTCTTGTAAGAGGGGCTGAAATTGGCCACCTGCCCCCGTGTTATATCTCTTGTTCATCCTGGTCAGGGCACATACCGAGGCTGCGAGTTTGATCTCAGGTTTGGGCATGTACAGGAATCAATTGTTCCTCTCACATAGATTTTTTTGTTTTGTTTTTCTCTTTCTCCCTCCTTTCCTTCCTTACAAAAAAAAATCAATAAAAACATATCCTCTGGTGTGGATTGAAAAAAAAAAGGAGAAGAAAGAAAAAGAAGAAAGCCTTTTTTTGTATGGGGAGGGGAAGGAAGGAGAAACAATTTTGTATATTTTGAGAGAAGAGGAACAGACAATTTGAGATTGTTTCTAACTCTTTGCCTGAATAAACTCTCTTAACAAAATTAAATCTGGGTGTAATCAAGTAAAAATTCCTGAAAGCTGAGTTTGTACCTGCTGCAAAATGATCACGTGAGAAGGAGGATTAGAAGTGAAAAGTAGGGCATATTTAATTTATAACAAACAAACCAACTTAGCTGTAACAAATGACTTATGTTGACTGAGAGGAGGAATTTCTGCCACAGGATAGGTTTCTAAGCAGGCCGGAGGTCCTTTGAAAATCAGACCGAAGAAGATTTTGGTCTGGCTGGAACAAACCAAGGAGCAGAACGTTCTAACCGAGAGAGGAGCCTGGTGACTGCGTGGAGGATGAAAGCGTCATTGTGTAGCATAGTCTCTAGTTGGTCAGGTTTTACAAGTTTGATATTTGCAATAAGAAAAGGTATTCTTCCTCATACTTTTATGCAGCAGATATTAATAGTTAAGGAGACTACAGCTTAGAGAAACTGGAGAGAGAGAAGATTACTCACCCAGAATCCCATAGCTAGTGGCCAGAAGAGCTGGAAAGGAAACCATAATAAAACATCAAGAAAGCCCACTGCATGGGAGAACATATTTGCCAATGATATCAATGATAAGGGTTTAATCTCCAACATTTACAGGGAACTCATGCAGCTTAACAAAAAGAAGATAAACAACCCAATCAAAAAATGGGCAACTGATCTAAATAGACACTTTTCGAAAGAAGACAGAAGGAAGGCCAAGAGACATATGAAAACATGCTCAAAGTCAACAATCATCAGAGAGATGCAAATCAAAACAACAATGCGGTATCATCTCACACCTGTCAGAATGGCTATTATCAACAAGTCAACAAATGATGAGTGCTGGCAAGGATGCGGAGAAAAAGGAACCCTCATGCACTGCTGGTGGGAATGCAGACTGGTGCAGCCATTGTGGAGAACAGTATGGAGTTTCCTCAAAAAACTAAAAATGGAATTCCCATTTGACCACTTCTAGGAATATATCCCAAGGAACTAGAAACACCAATCAGAAAGGATACATGAACCCCTATGTTCATAGCAGCACAATACACCATAGCTAAGATTTGGGAACAGCCTAAGTGCCCATCAGCAGATGAGTGGATTAAAAAACTGTCATACATCTACCCAATGGAATACTATGCTGCAGTAAAAAAGGAGTTCCTACCATTTGCAACAACATGGATGGAGATGGAGAGCATTATGCTAAGTGAAATAAGCCAGGCAGAGAAAGATAAATATCACATGATCTCACTCATTTATGGAATATAATGAACAACATAAACTGATGAACAAAAATAGTTCCAGAGAGAGAGAAACATTGATCAGAACGTCAAACCTCAGGGAAGGTAGGGGACAGTGGGGGTAAGAGGGAGAGATCAACCAAAGGACTTATATGCATGCATATAAGCCTAATCAATGGACACAGACCACAGGGGGGTGGGGCATGAATGGGAGGTGGGGAGTAATGGGGGAATAAGGACACATATGTAATACCTTAATCAATAAAGAAAAAAAAAGATTGCTAAAAAAAAAGAGCTGGAAATGCACCCCTAATTTTAGCCACCACATAAAATATTCTTTCCACCATAACTAAAGGCATATCTGGCTCCCTGCTCCAATATCCTTCTAACATCAGGGTCACAGTTTAAGTCAAATGCATGGTGTTTACTTTCTGATCTTTGGGAATGCAATATCTTCCAAAAGACATTCTTATCAGTTAGGTTTTTATGCTTTTGTGCCTCAGTTTCCCAGGTTGTTGACCCTGTTGCCAGATCTTTCCATGATGGCTATTACCTTTTTTTAAAATATATTTTATTAATTTTTTACAGAGAGGAAAGGCGAGAGATAGAGTTAGAAACATCGATGAGAGAGAAACATTGATCAGCTGCCTCCTGCACACCTCCCACTGGGGATGTGCCCGCAACCAAGCTACATGCCCTTGACCCGAATCGAACCTGGGACCTTTCAGTCCTCAGGCCGATGCTCTGTCCACTGAGCCAAACTGGTCAGGGCAGATGGCTATTATCTTGATGTCTCCAGCTTCCTGTTGCTTTTGACCAAGTTTACTATTTCTTCTCTTGTACTAAGACAGCGCAGGTGGTATATACATTTCTGATCTTCAAAATATGAAAAGGACGATTCAGAGACCCATGAAGGAAATGGCAGGGCTTTCCATTGAGATGGGGTTGACTCCCTTCTCTACTACTTAACAGCTGCCTTAGAAGCATGACATATTCAGATTGCATCGTCTTCCTCTAGAGACCTCCTGGCCTTCCTTTCCCATCCACTAGGGGCTGCTGTTATATCTAATCCATGATTACTCTTGGAAGCAATCTGTTCAAACCATGCATTCTGAGTAAAAGAAATCTTCATGATAGCCAATTACACCATGACATTTAAGATATCAAGGTATTAAAGGTATTTTTCATACCAAAAATTTAACTTCCTATTTTTGTCTCGGGAGTACATCTCCTTTGACACAAGCCCCTTCCACTCCCTTGTCTCCCATACTTTCCCCCCTTTGCCCAGGAGAACCCCAAGGAATCCAACAGGAAACCAACTCCCCATCATCCTTACTCTCAGAGCTGAGCACACAGCCCACTTCTGGGCACTAAGTAAAACCTGACCCTAAGGATCTAGTCAGTGAGTGGAAATAATAAGATGGGGGGAGGGGGGCAGATATTATAGACAGGAGGATTTTAAAAGAGCAAATTTGGGGGTGTGTGAGAGGGTAGGAATTTGTTGACATGCTTATTTTTAATCTGAAAAAAGGGGACCAATAATGGTGAAAAAGCTACAATGGGGAGACAGGTGAATGCTAAGCATACCTGTTTCTTGGCTCACCTCCTGGTCTAGAGATGGATGGCATGTGGGGGAGTGGGTAGCAAATTAAATTTAAATTAAAAGTAAAGAACAATAAGAAAAAGTAAATATTGAAAAACTATAAATGACATGAATATTTTAAAAATCACTAATATCTGCTGGAACATTCCACAATATTTCACAGGTTAGCCCTTCTCCCAACACTAACCCTGTAACAGATTTTAACGTAAGCTGTGAGGACAGTGTCAGGAAGTGAAGGAAGATAAATAACTTAGTTCAGTGGTTGTCTAAATTGGAAAAGGTGTGTGCATATTGCTCTTATCCCGTGATGTTATCTTCTCCTGGTGAGTTGTGGATATAATGTAAGATGCAAGACTAACCTTCCGGGAGCCCAGCTAATTTATAAATCTAAAGGGCAGGTACTGCCGAAACCGGTTTGGCTCAGTGGATAGAGCGTCAGCCTGTGGACTGAAAGGTCCCAGGTTCAATTCCAGTCAAGGGCATGTACCTGGGTTGCAGGCACATCCCCAGTAGGGGGCGTGCAGGAGGCAGCTGATCGATATTTCTCTCTCATCGATGTTTCTAACTCTCTATCTCTCTCCCTTCCTCTCTGTAAAAGATCAATAAAATATATTTAAATAAATAAATAAATAAAGGGCAGGTACTCTTAGCCCCCTGGTGCTTGAAGTTGGGTCTGACTTATTAGACCTAGAAAAATCTAAATTACCTAAGCCCTACCTGTAAAATAATAATTAAAAAAAACAAAGCTTCAGATAAAAGGGCTGCAAAACATAGAGTGGCACAAATTAGAAGATAAAGAAATTTGTAAGAGACCTTAGTCCTAGAGAACTCTGGAAGACAGATACTTCTGAAGAAAGGCATGACTCCAGTCTCCCACACCTTAGGTTGGGCGTTGACCTCAATGCTGATTAAATATCCTTTGTGAAAAAATTCCATTAAAAATCCAGATAATTTACTTAAAGTACCTATCTAAGACCTGACATAGAAAGCACACAAGGCTCATTACCGATGGGTAATGATGTTAGTACCAGTATGAGAATATTTATTGTTAGTCAATTAAACAAGTGGACATCAAAAGAAATATGATTTGAGTAGATTTGGGAGCAGCCTAAAGATCCGAGGGAGAGCACAAGAAGGAGATGAGGACAGCAACCACCAGAAGGTGAGTGACACAGTCAGCTAGGTAATCAACAGATGTGGGCTCAGCAGCTTCCCGCTGGACAGCGAGTCACAGGAAACCCAGCTTTCTGGAAAGGCCCAGGCTAGAGTGAACAACTTGTTCTTACTGACTATTTAACACACCATAAAGTATATCTGTGAAAATTAACCATTTCCCTAAGGATGTGTCCATTTTCCTTGTTATCATAAGGGATTTTGGTTAATGTTACTTCATTGGTTGATCAGTTTTATAACTGATTTGTGTTAAACATTGTGCTAAGTGCTGTATACACAACGGTCAATAAGAAAAGCAAATTTGTTTCAAGGACTTTACTGACTTCTTTGTCGTAAGGCCTTTTCCATACTTAGCATGATTCCCGTGGGATGGCTTTCCAAAGGGAACAAAATAAGTGTGAACATGGTAAAGGCTCTTGCTTTCTTAAAAGGGCCCACCAACTCACAATCCTTTCAGAAGCAAATGAAATAAATTTATTTTTCCATCATTTAATCTAGACCCTTTTAATTAAATCAGTTAACATTTAGTGAGCATTTAATTCACGCTATAGGTCAGGTCTTACACAATGAAATAAAAACATAAAAATCAATAAAACACTGTTCTTGTCCAATCTAGTAGATGGGAAAATTTATATGGAAACTATTAGTGACCGAGTGGAGCTATTTAGTACCATGGGAACGAGAACAGAGCATGATTAATTCTGTCTGACGGGTCATGGTTCATAAAGCTTATGATATTTTGAGTTTGGTCTTTGGGGATGAGAGGGGTTTTTTGGAGTTGGCATGGGGAAAGGAATTTCGTCAAAGAATAGATAAAGTGTGTGAAGTCCAGATTGTGAAAGTTCATGGCATCTTTTAGAGAACTGTGAGTTGTCTGTTTTGGCCATAGTTCAGGAAGAGGGAAGAGCAAGAAGATGATAATGAAACTAAAAGGTGTCCCGGAATTGGAGAATATTATGCTAAGCGAAATAAGTCAGTCAGAGAAAGTATCCCATGATCTCACTCATACGTGGAATCTAATGAACAAGATAAACTGATGAACAAAATAGATCCATAGACATAGAAGCATGGAACAGACTGTGGAATCTCAGAGGGAAGGTGGGGGAGGGTGGGTGGGAAGAGATCAAAAGAACTTGTATGCATATATGCATAAACCAAGGACACAGACAATAAGATGGTGAAGGCATGGGGGGGAGGGGGTGTGCTGGGGAAGGGGGGACCAGGGACAGGCTAGAAGGGATCAGTGTGGGAAAAGGGGGCATAAGTGTAATACTTTCAACAATAAAGATTAAAAATAAATAAATAATGAATAAATACAAAAAAAAAAAAAAAAAAAGCTGTCCCAGGGCCAGGTCATGGCTGAACTTACAATAAGGTAATTGGACTTCGGGAGAAAGAACGGATTTTAACACATTGCAGACCAGTAGTTTTATTGCTGGCTTTACCCAGTGGCTAGCTAAGTTTCTATTGAATGAGCACAAAAAACATTTTACATAAATGTTAAAGGCACGCTTTAAAATTAAATACCCATTGCATTTTGAAGTTATTTATTACACGTTCTTACAAGCTAATATCTTTTTTAAAAATACATTTTATTGAATTTTTTTACAGAGAGGAAGGGAGAGGGAAAGAGAGTTAGAAACATCAAAGAGAGAAACATCAAATCAGCTGCCTCCTGCACACCCCCCACTGGGTCCATGCCCTTGACTGGAACCGAACCTGGGACCCTTCAGCCCACAGGCTGACGCTCTATCCACCGAGCCAAACTGGTCAGGGCACAAGCTAATATCTTTTTAAAGCATTCTCATGATTGACCACAAACCTTAAAACAGAAAACACGAGAATTCTCGTGATCCGTCCGCAATGTATTAAGAAGGGTGTTGGCCTCAGATGTGCACTTAGTGTTAATTGCAGTGGTAAGGATGGATTAGAAAGGCCAGGAGAGACAAGAAGCAGAGACTGTTACACTGGCCAAGCATGAGAGATGATGGCCAGATCTAAGTGCAAATTACAGGAGAATCAGGACTTCTGAACTTGACCCAATTTCTGAGGTAAATTACGAGACTTAAATAACAATGGGGCGTAGAGAAGGAGCAACCACCAAATATGATCTCTCTTATCCGGAACCCCAAGTGTATAGAGGTATGCGAAAAATTTTGTTAGAAAAATTACAACAGCAAAAATGGTCTTTCACCAGAGGGGATCGCATTTGAGATGCTAGCAGATGTTATATAAGAGGAATTTAAGTGAAAATTATGATCCTGGAAGATATGGAGCCTGAGATACAAACTTTTCAGCTACCCATGTAGAGGTGACAGTTGAAGTCATTAGAATAAATGGATCATTCCGTGAAGCATGTAGTGTGAGAAAAGAAGGTTTGAGAACATCTCATTTAAAAAAAACAACACTATTTTTTATTGCTTTCAGAAAGGAAGGGGGAGGGGGGAGAGAGAGAGAAACATTAATGATGAGAGAGAATCATTGATCAGCTGCCTCCTATATGCCCCACACTGGGGATCGAGCCCACAACCCAGGCATGTGCCCTTGACTGGAATCAAACCCAGGACCCTTCAGTCCACAGACTGATGCTCTATCCACTGAGCCAAACCAGCTAGGGCAACGTCTCATTTTTAAGGGCTGAATGGAGGAAGAGGAGAGAAAATGTTATTTATTTAAGAGAGAAAGAGAAGAAGAAAGAGAGAGAGAGAGAGAGAAACAATGATTCTTAGTTCCACCCAACCAAGCATTCATTGGCTGACTCTTGTATGTGTCCCAAACTTCCCTGCAAAGGCTACTTACAGGGAAATGCCTCCTCTTAAAAGTCACAGGCATGCCCACGGAAGTTAGATAAAAGGACATTTTCTTCTTTCTACGTAGCTAGCAGGAAAATACTTCCAGGATAAAGATGAGGTGAAGACACACCAAGAATGTAGCTAAAAGACATTTGAAAGAATAATGTAATTGTCCTGGAAAAGTTACTCATTATGTCTTCAGTGCTTGACTTCATTACAGTCCTGTTTATTGTTATGTTTGAAACCATGATAACAAAATTTACTTAGAAACGGAAACGCTCAATAGACAAATAAACTAATATAATTCTGAGCACATGAAGGGATATCAGAAGATAGTCTAGAGCAAATTGAAGAGTTTATCCCTATGAAAAAATAACTCAATCTAAGGCATGCCATGATAAGAATCTATACTAATAAAAGCCTGTGTGATCATCACGCCGTGATGCCCTCATGCCCTTGTGCAGTAACAATCCACCACCAGGAGGCTGAGTGCGCAGCAGGCGGGCGTGGGTGGGCGGGGACTTGATGTTGCATGTGTGGCATGGAGGCGGGTCCCGCAGCTCTGCACTCTGCATGGCAATGCCGGGGGTCCCTCAGTTCTGCGCAGCACAGAGGCAGGTCCTGGCAGCTCCATGCCATGGTGCCGGGGGTGGGTCCACTTTGGGGCAATCCATGGAGGAGCCCTGGATGGGTGGGCGAGGCCTACCTCTTTGGGGAGATTGATTGTGGGGCTCCTGCACTGTGAGAGGGCACAGGCCAGGCTGGGGGATACCGCTCCCCCAGCCCCCCACAAGTGCACAAATTTCGTGCACCGGGCCTCTAGTCAAATCATAAAGAACCAAAGGGCTCCAAAGTGCCTTCACTGTGTCCTTTAATGATTGGTCTAGGACCAACCAATCAGGAATACGGAGACTAAAGCTTTGGAAGGTGCAAGTACATAGTGAGCAGGGGGGGTCTGCAATGCCTCATGCAAAGGCAGGCATCCTGTGAGCATTTGGTGAATAGTAGTCAGACTGAAATATGTGTCTCTAATGCTGACACTGACACGTTCTCATCCGTGGAATGCCCTGAGAAACTTCACAGGGGCAGTCCTCATAGGAAATTCCCATAGCATGGAGCAGATAAGAATGTGAATGTTTATGGTGGGAGTTGGGGAGAGTAACATGTCTAGCCATGTCAGAGTGGTACTATTTCCAGCTCCAGCTAGAATTAGTATAGAAGGTTGGGAATACGTGTAATGTGGAACACACACACACACATCATTTCTACTCTGAACATGGGAGATGTACAATATGTTCTGAGAAAATTAAAACACACACCAAATAAAGGAAAAATTAAGGTGCCACATTATATAATGCAGCCCAAACAATGAACAAAAGTGTTTTGGACTCCCATAAGCACGTTCACCGACTCTACCTTTGTGATGGTGTTCTCCACATTTTCTGATGCCAGACCCGATCTGTTCGAGATGATCCCAACCTCTGGTATCTCTCGGAGCACATTCATCTAGCTGCCTGGACTCAGTTTTTATCTGTGGAGGGAAGTCAGCTTGTCTCATCAAACCTGCCAAGTTCACAATGTGAATAAGATACAGACCCTTGCAAATTTCTCGGAGACTTCCACTCTCTCCTTTATCCTTACTCTGCCTGGGGGTCTTTGGCTTGTCTCTGACTTCTCTGAAGCCCCAGACATGTGACATCATTTGCTAATATGATCGACGTCATTTATATCTTGTTCAACAATGACAAAATTCTAAGATTCTATGCATGTTTATTTAAAACAATCAAAAATTACTGAAAGTTTATCATGCCTTTTGTAGTCATCCAAACATTTTCTAGTGATTACAAACAGTAATAAAACAAATTTTCTAGATTGTCTTTGATTTTCATGCTCCATCTGAAAAGCTAATTTTGCCATGATTCTTAGTTCCTAGAGCACACTCTTCAGGGACAATTCAAATCAAAATAAGAGAATGGTAACCTCTGAGCTGGGAGAATGAAAAGGGACTTCCGAGCACAAAGAACACAATGGTCACATATATTTCCTAGTAGATGTTTAACCTTCCCTGGACAGAAACAGTAAACATTTTTCATGTCTCTGATTCAAACAACTTACTTTAAAATAAAATAAAGATACGTACTGTGAATAAAATATATTTTCTGCATATCTCATTTCTACTGATCTTTGTTATGAAATAAACTCAGGTCAGAATGAAATGTCTTGGTAAAATAACATCAATATTTCCTGACGGATGATTATGAGTTGAATAAAGAAGGAAATAATATTCATGAAAAATTTCTGACATTGGTCCTCATGTTATCAGTGTTTCTGTTTTTCTCTATCCCTATCTCTACTAAAAATTATTGGAAAGGGGTGTGCGTGTGTTTATGTATTTCTTAAATCATATGAATCAAAGACCTGTCGTCATAGCCTCATTCCTGTCTGCACCTGCCGGTGGATATTGAGAGCATTTTAATTACAGAATTTAAGACTAGGCTAAAGTGGGCCCTGGCCCAGAAGGTCATTTGTTGCAGCACCCTCCTGATGTGCCATGATGCAGGTTGGGTCCCTGGTCAGAACACATGCAAAATCAGCCAATAAGAGCACAAATAGGTGGAACAACAGTTGGTGTTTCTCTCTCTCTCTCTCTCTCTCTCTCTCTCTCTCTCTCTCTCTCTCTCTCTCTCTCAAAATCAATAAATTAAAAAACTGAGATAAAATGGAAATAGTTTCCCATAGAAATTTAACTTCAGTCTGAGTTAATAAAATGATTGGATTAATTAAACCCCTGGTGTATGTAAAGGTCCGTTTAGCCTCATTCTCACCCATGGCTATACCAGCACTATCTACCAGAAATCAGCCACCTAAGAAAGTTAAATTCTAGTAGCCACATTAAAGAACATTTTAAACTCTTATTTTGCTCAATATAGCCCAACTCTGACCCTTTCAACATATAATCAATGTAAAAATGTTAATAAGATGTTTTACATACGCTTTCATGTATCTTCAAAACCTGCTGTGTATTTATAACTCACAGCACATCTCAATTCCAGCTCCCCGCCAGTGCTGACGTATGACTGGGGCTATAGTGTTGGACCACGTGGATCTAAAAGTGGACTCTTCATGCACACCTGGGAATAGGAAGACCAGTGCATCAGAAAACATAGCCCGGCTCTTGACCAGTTCTTAGAACTTTTATTATGTCACCTGGGACCACCCAGCTAACAACTAGCTGAGACCTGTCATCTGACACCACCAGGACTTCAAATATTTTGCCATGCCTAACTCACATGAAAAGAATTTGGAGAAGACATACAGATGGAAAGAGGAAAGAAGGGAGGGAGAAAGGAGAAAAATAGAAATCTTAAAACATATCATTATGGTATTTTGCAATAATTCTCAAAATGTGGTCCATAGACCTCCTAAGAGTCCCCAAGATCCTCTTAGGGAGTATGTAGTCAAAGTTTTAAAAGAAGAAGGAAGAACGGGAGGAGGAGGAAGAGGAGGAGGGGGGGGAAGAGGGGAGGAGGAGGAGAAGAAGAAAAAGAGGGAGAAAAAGGAGGGGAAGGGAGGGAAGAACAGGAAGAGGAGAAGGAAAAAGCTTCTTTGCTTTATTGTCACTTACACTGAATGATGCGAAAGAAATGGTGGGGAAGCTGCTGGTGCCTTAGTCCAAGGTAAAGGCATGGCACCAACTTGTGCTAATGATCACTGTTTTCTTCCCTACTAGACACATCAAAGGAAAGGGAAGGGAGGGGAGGGGAAGGGAGAGGAGAGGAGGGGAGGGGAAGAGGAAGGGGAAGGGGAAGGGGAAGGGAAAGGGAGGGAAAGGGAAAGGAAAGGAAAAAGCCAGTTTCACTTAAGGACGTCCATTTTTCTAAAGCAGTGGAAATGGTTATTTTTATTGACCTTAACTCGAGATACCCGTCTTTTTAATGTTCTATGTAACAAAATGGAATTCACATGAAGCACTGTTGCTGCATGTTGAAGTATGGTATTTTTCTATAGAAAAGCCCTTGTATGGTTAAGTTTTGAGCTGAACTAGTCTCTATTTTCATGGACTACCATTTTTACCTGGAAAAAAATGACTGAGAGACATGATTCACAGAATTGGGTTTTAGACATATATTTTCTTGAAAAATATCAGTGATGGAAAAGAACAGATAGCATATATCATTAGGAAAAATTCGCCTTTCAAGTGAAAATGAGAATTATAGAAAACATAGCCATCATCATGAGCTCACCTTCCTCACAGTCAAAGACTTTTCTGATGTTATCAGTAATAATATCTTCAAATGTGACTTTTTAAGTGTTCTATAAAGAACTGTGCCAACATTTGGAAAATCTATCTGGGTAAGTCATTGAACTAATATTTTCCTAATGACCATTGAATGAGGTTTTTAAAAGCACTTATGGGTAAAAGATTCATCAAAGTGAAAGAGAGACCAATGGCTTTTGACGTAATAGGGCACATAAAGTGTAGTGGTGTCATTTTAGACAGCACAGTGCAACTATAAGAAAGTGCCATTTGTAGATTTTTATCTGGTATCTAAGAAGAATATTTACAATTATCTGAAAATGCTGTTAAAATACCCTTTCATTTCCCTACTGCATATCCAGGTGAGCCCATATTTTATTTTATTACTATTTTTTTTAATCCTCACCCAAAGATATTTTTCCCATTGGTTTTTTAGAAAGAGTGGAAGGGAGAGGGAGAGACGGAGAGAAGAACTGATGTCACCAGGGCCGGGAGCCTACGACTAAGGTACGTGCCCTTGACTGGAATCGAACTTGGGACCCTTCAGTCTGCAGGCTGACGCTCTATCCACTGAGCCAAACCAGGTAGGGCGCCATATTTTCTTTATGTACCTCAACCAAAACAGCGTATTACAACTGATGAACACGGAAGCATATCTGTGTACCTGTCTTCTATTAAGCCAAACACTTGCAAAAATGTAAAGCAGTGACACTATTCTCACTATTCTTTAAAATAAGTGTATTATTTATGTTAACATGCAGTCGGTTAATATTCTTAAAATGATTTAAACAAAATACTTTCGATTTTTAATTTTTAATTCCCAATATAATAAATATTGATAGATTATCCCACATAAATGATAGCTTCTAGGAATTCTCAATAATTTTTAAGAGGGTAGTGGGGACCTGAGATGAGCAGAATGAGCACAAAGGTTTTATCATGGAGACAGGCCTCTTACTAGACATGTAACCTTGATCACTTAATTAGACTTGTAACCTTGGTCAAGTTACTGGTTGGGAATTATGGGCATAATGGTCTAGCATAGTGGTCGGCAAACTCCTTAGTCAACAGAGCCAAATATCATCAGTACAACGATTGAAATTTCTTTGGAGAGCCAAATTTTTTAAACTTAAACTTCTTCTAACGCCACTTCTTCAAAACAGACTCGCCCAGGCCGTGGTATTTTGTGGAAGAGCCACCCTCAAGGGGCCAAAGAGCCGCATGCGGGTCGCGAGCCACAGTTTGCCGACCACGGGTCTAGCACATTACTTGGTACCTGGAAACCACTGAAAACTGTCGGCAATTATTACATATGTCACCATAGCCCTGTCCAGATTATCTCCCTACAAGTTGTTCCCTCTAAGTTTAACCATATAAACTTGGGGATAAACTCTACTTTCCCATCAGCAGTGTCACTCCCTTTGATAGAAACAACTCGTTGTCTACACCGGTGAACTGATGGCCTGCCATTGGGCGGAGGGGCGGGGGAGAATATGCTACAGCGTGTTGTAAATCCTATGGGATTGGTTAGGAGTGTCTCTGTTTCTGCTGGTCTGTACTGGCTCCACATTGTGCAAGTTGGCAGGTGGCACCCTCACAGTCCTCCTCTTTGGCTTGCAGGAGACACACTCTTGGAAGCAGACAACTAACGATGGGTGTGAGAAGAACTCTCTGGTCTTACCATCTGTTTATCATTTTGAGGCCCTGAGCACTTGACTCGGTGAGAAATGGCATGATTTTGGCACAGGCTGAGGAAGGGCGGAGAAGGGAAATGGGGAAAGGAATCGTTCTGTAGGTGACATTTGGCAGGAAAGTAATGCTTCCCACGTGCATGCGTGAGGGCTTGAGCGTGGAGAGTTGAGGAGCTCTACTGTTTCTGTTCATTCTACTTGCAATGCCGTCCAATTTGGAAGGATATTTACACTGGCTGCTTGATTGAAGTAATTTCTCATGTTTCCGTCATATAGCGTATGGATGGATTAAAATTTTCCATGTGGATAAAAATGTATCCTGCCCATAACCCCAAAGTCATACCATTTAGTAGAAGTATATGATTGAGGCTTTTATCTTGTTCCAGTTAAGCTAAGAGTCCAGGAAATCCCTTTCTATAATAAACAGAAACATGAATTGGACCTCACCTTCTAAGTCCTTGGCCGTAATAAACCATTTTGAATAGAGAAACACATTTGTAATGAATAACAAAAGAGACCTAATGTTCTTTCCCTATAACATCTTTCTTATTAAACTAAAACATATTATCCATTTATCAAATTGGAAGAGTCTTTAATGCATATATCATAAATGTAGCTCAGTAGTATATAATATGAAGCTAAAAGTAAAGAAAATAGATGACAGGTTATGGCAAATAATTTTTTATTCATTGAATCATTTCCTCATCAGTTAGAATTCCCAAAAATATGTAGATTGTAGCATATTTTAAAATGTCTTGGAACATAGTAATGGAAGGAAGATCTTGTTTTACTTTGGAAGTTGCTGGGATCTTTGTAAGTCTCCAGTAGAACTTCATCAATTTTCGTAAATGATGAAACTATAAATCACTTTCAGGTCATCTTTCAGGGATGTGCAAACAAGACGACGAGATTTCATTTTTCAGTTTGCAATCTACTCAGGAGATAGGAAGTTGGTGTTGATCATCCAGCTGTTTGCACTTCCAAAAAGGACCTCCTTAGTTACCGTCTCGTCAGTGAAAAGGTAAAAAGAAGCACCATATTTAGTAACTCTTATCAACCACATTTTTCAAGCATGAAGAGATGTGGGAGACTTTTTTTTCTGGATAAAATTTCACATTTATAAAGTAAACTCTGATACCAAAGTTACGCAAAGTAATATTATATTTAGCCAATTTTATGAGGATTACATGCGATAACTGTTTAGGACTCTTCTATTACACACATTATTTTGCCAGTGGAAGAAATCGTGGCCTGATTCTGGCATTTGGAACAAAATTGTGACTCACGGCATGCTTTTAGACCAAAAACCATTTTAGACGCCCTCCTTTAGAAGCTCCTTTCTCCAGAAAGGAGCCTGACCCTCATCACCACTGCGGACTGTTTCCTGTTCCGGTGTTAGAACTGCCTTACACTAATTTCCTCTCCTTAAGTATTTCTCCAAAATCGTGGCAGACATCTGTTAGCGGGGGACTGAAGGATCAATGGCTAACATTCGTTCTCGTAGGCTCTCTGTGAACTGAGAGTAGGTAATGTCAGAAACCAGCGCTTGGGGAGCATGTGTGGGAGCACGTAGGTTGTGGCCTCTTACCTGCTTGGGACCGTGCGCCTTTGATGCAGTGCTGCGTACCTGTCTGTTGCTCCAAGCAGTGTGACTGCATTGTCATTGCTAAAATAAACTGTCTGCAGCTACAGTTAGGTTCTCGGTGTCTCTGAGAAGCTGTTTTCTGTGTTTCTAGCTATGCCTTTTGTTCATATCCCGCAACTGTTTTAAAAGCTGTGTTTCTCAAGCTTTACACACATTTCTAACACACTCCTCCCTCCATGGTGCCTCCCATTTTGCAATGTAAAAGAGCCCAAGAGGAGGGAGTCCATTTCGTTTTCCACGCCCACAGCTACAATCTTATTTATATCTGCTTTGCCGTCTTATTTTTTTATTACCGATTTTAAAAACCAAGATATTCCTCCTTCTGTCTACAAGAGGAATGTTTATCCCCCTATACTCTCATCTCCTCCCATCTTGTCATGGACCCTTTCCGTTAGTCAAACAATCATTACTTAAAGAAACCTTTCCCGTACATAGCATGTGCAAGACATCGGACTAGACGTTATGGATACACAAATGAAAACCATTTAGCAGGACAAGAGAGGAGCTACAGCTGATCGTAAGAAACTGGTGGGCTCTACACCGAGGAGTCCACGAGGGTACAGCCGGAGCACAGACTGCCGAAATGCCCGTGGTGAGTGGGATTTGGGGAATTGTGACTGCGGGGACCACAGGAGCCTCTGGAATCTTGGCGTTTCCTCCCTGGAGTAGGCTGCAGCGAGGTCATGTGCAAGGCGAGATGTGATGACTTCTAAGGATAGAGAGCTGGCACTTACTCCATCAAAGATAACAGAATTTTTTCTGGTCTGAGCGATATAAACATAATACGTGTGTGTACAAGTGACAGACATCATCTGAGCCTTGCTTTTGTTATAATAATCCTTTAGAAAGTCTGTGGGGAGTTGCTTTACCAAATTTTTGGTTGTTGCCACTACTACCACACTGTATAAAAAACCGGTCTGGGTCAATTAACAAAAGCTGGTCACGTGGTTTTTCCTCTGTCTATCCTTTCATTGGAAAGACTAAAGGACATCGGGCCTCCTTGCTTGTCTACTGGCAGTTCCTAGGACTGGATGGTGCCTAGGGCTCTTGCTTCAAAGGCCTGTCACAAGCTCCAGATGACAGCATCGCATGTCTGTAAATACACATGTTAGCAGGTCACATGTGATCAGGAAACGGGGACGAAGCTGACTTCCTAAGGCTGATGCCACTGGGTGCAGGAGGGCTTCCCACAGTGGTTGCAGGGTCTGTTCTCTCTGGGGCTAGAAAGAGCCATTTCCCTTCCTTCCATAGAGAACAGTTCAGGAGTCAAAAAGAAAGTAAATCTGTTAGGAGGGGTTCAGAAATAAGAAGTGCTGGGAGGGAAAGGTGGTCACTTCCAGAAAGCCCTGGAAGGCTGGCTGGGCAGCAGAATTCTAAGGTGCCCTTCCGTCTGGTTATTACACGCCAATGTAGGTATGGCTGTGAGGGGATTTCACGGGACCATCGTGGTCCAAATCAGCTGACCTTGACATCGATGGTAAGAAGGGCCACTTGAAAAATTACTCCATTCTTCCATGAGAGGATTAGCCTGCGATGCTGGAAGCTGTCCCAGTATTAAACCTCAGGTGAACAATAGCAACTATTTATGGATTCTCTCACTCAATATGTCTCTTGAATGTGCAGGACCAAACAAAAATTAAACATAAAGTGTGAATTCATATGAAATGTGCAATTGTATGTCACTCCTGGCAGAGTTACAGGATTCAATGGCTTCGTTATCCTGCACTCACTGAAAATATGGTTTTGAAAATGGTGAATGCCTCCATAAAGTGGAGTAAGTGACGTTTCACACAATTTCAAATTACCTAGTTCACTTACCTCCAGCATGGGCTGCTCCTGGCCTTTGGGAGAAAATGCCCCGCTCGCCTCCTGTCTCCGGGTGATTTATAAGCAACGCACTGATTGCCATTTCGCCCCAGACCAAGATGTGTGTACAGGGATGAGGCTTGAGAAAGAGGGTCTCTGTTTAGAGCAAAGGGCAGATTCCCTTGCTGCTCCTTGTGACAGTGAGGTCTTCCAGAACAGAGGACAGGTTTGCTCTAGTCCGGGCAGTGTGTGTGTGTGTGTGTGTGTGTGTGTGTGTGGTCTGCTGTGAGGCACACCGACTGGCTGTGTGGCATCCACATGGACCCATGTGTGTCACTCTCATAATCTGCGAGGTAACACATGTGCTGTGTCCATGCTGCTCTGAGACACAGATGATAGTTTGTCTTACATCCAGGGGTCTCTTCTCTTCTGCTGACATCAGTGAGATGATGACAGAATAGCTAATTGCAGTTAGTTTAAAATCTACCCTGGACACTGACCGAGAAACTTATAAACCCAATGGGTTCGCATACAACCTAGCTATTTCCACAGTTAACAGAGGATTTTGGTAAAAAGTAAAATATGTGTTTTCCCTGTTGATCTGTATAAAATGTCTAATGAGATTACTTTCCTCTATCAGCCTCTGGATGTATGACTTATCTTTAAAAGATTAAAATGAATACTTCAAGATCTTAACAAACTATTATCTTTGTAACGTCACTTGGGGAATTCAGCTTCAACCAGCTGTCCTACATTTATCAACAAAAAGAAAAATGATGAAGGAATGTTCTTTGCTCATTGATTTAGAATTGCCAAAATTTTAGGGTGGATAAAGAAATACCTTTTCAGACCTTACCTTTTTTGGTTAAATATGGAAACAAAATATTCTCATTAATTTTCCTTTCTCGATGCTCTATCAAATTCCTTGCATGAATACTATTCGTTTTCTTTAGCATTTACTATAGAAAAGTTATTTCAGGATATTAATGAAAGCGAGAAAAAACATGATACACACCGACTTTAAGCACTTTGTCCTATTCAATGGTTCAGTTCAATCTGTTCAGCCATAAACTGACCTTCACTAATGGAACTTTCATTTTACATATAAATTTTTAAGATCCTGTGTCTGAGATAGATCGCAGTAAGTTAATGGCTCTGTAGGTACAATGGCTTCAGACCTGCTTGCTAAATTGCGTCTGTACCAGCCTGGTCAGCTGGGGTGTATGTCTGTCTGGCCAGCCTTTCTCTGGACCCGCTGCCACTGGGGAAAAGCTGGGGAAATGCACCAAATGCCTGCTCTGTCATCCTGCCGGAGTGTCCATGATGGACCCCGGCGTTTTATCTCACTTCGTGTTGCCTTCCGAAGCGTTTATTGCTCAGTCCTCTGGTATCCCTATACTATAATGGTTTGGGTGTTTTCAAGACAAAAAAAACACAAAAACATTTTCAACTAAGTTGAAAGACATCCCAGTAGTTCAGGGTAGGTTATATGATCTATTCCACAGCCTGGGAAGCCGCATAGGATTTGTTTTAGAAGATGCTATTCTGGAAGAAAAGGAGTTGGGGAGACAGAGAGACACACAGAGAGAGAAGGAGAGGAAAGGACGCTTCTTGGGAGACAAGCGTTATCATCTTCTACATTGGCAACAAGAGGCTCTCCTCCCTTCTAGGCCCTGGGCCACTGTCACAGGTGCTGTCTTTACTTCCTGCAGAAGATGGATCGTGTCCTTCGAGCTCTGGGGTCCTGTGACCTCCTCATAGCAGATATCCATTACTTGCACCATGAGCATCCCATTTGTCAGTCGTAGAATAAGCTGCCAGCCCTTAGGAGTCTTATAATTAAATTGTGCTTTTCTTTTATATCTTTGATAATCCTTAGAAGACCTTGGGGTCATGGAGAACTGGTGCAAATATTGAGTGAAATATTGAATTAACTTTAAATTCTCTAGAATGTTATGAATAGCCCATTTAGCCACATCCCGGAGGGCAGAGATTGCAAGCTATAAGTCTACAAGGAAATTGGTGCTTTAGGGGGGCAGATAGTTTGCAGGAGCAGGAGAAGGTCTAGCAGCTGTAAACACTACAGTTCCTTATTTGTCTGTTGGTTGTTTTTTTCAACTTGAAGAGACGATGAGTTAAATGAGCTATCAACACAGAAGACTTATTGTTGTGCCTTTTATAGCTCGGAGGAGTTGAGCCTTCATCACCTGCATTATTCCTCTGTCCCAGTCTTACCGCAGGAAGAGAAGGGAGGCTTTGCAGCTAAGATATCAGAGTATTGCTTTTGTGGGAACCCCAAACCTTGACACTCAATCAATCCTTTGGTAAGTGGTGCTAATGAGGTCAAGTTTCCAAATCTGGACTCCACCTGAACCTACTATGTGGCAGCAGATCACTGCATTATTTGTTGCCAGGAACTTTATTAAAATGTGCAATGATTTCTTTACTCACTTACTTATTAATTGAACTATATTCATGGTTCCTGACTATATATTAGGCATCATGCAAGGCCTTAGTGGTATAATAATGATCAAGGTAACCAAGGTTCTCAACTATAAGGAGCTTATAGTAAAGGAGATAAAAATGAACGAATACACAAAACACTGAGCAATTGGGCTAAACATAATTTAGTGGACAAACAGAATGATAAGGTAGAGAATCATGAAGAGGGATACCTGAAGCTACAAGAATGAGCCTGGTCAGCATGGCTTAGTAGTTGAGCGAGGACACATGAACCAGGAGGTCATGGTTCGATTCCCGGTCAGGACACATGCTCCGGATAAAGGCTCGATCCCCAGTTGGGGCATGCAGGAGGCAGCTAATCAATGCTTCTTTCTCATCATTGATGTTTCTATTTCTCTCTCCCTCTCCCTTTCTTTATGAAATCAATAAAAAATATATTTAAAAAAACAACAACAAAAAACTTCAAGGATGAAGACATAGCCTTGGGCAGAGCAGGTTAAAGGTTGTAGGACAGAGTGTTCCAGAGAGGTAGGAAAGAACTCGCTGGGTTAGAGAAGCTAAAAGGAGGACAAGGTGACTTCCATGGGGTGAGCAGAAGAAGAAGTGCATTGAAATGAAGTTGAAGAGGAAAGCCTGGGTCAAATTACTTGGGCGTAATAGGCCATGGAAAGAATTTGGACTTGAAGTTCACTAAGAAGACAGTGATGGCTCTTAAGCAGAGGTCTGGTAAAATCCATGCATCCTTTAAATTGGTCACTCTAGATGCTAAAAGGATGAGAACTAAGAGTAGAAATCAGAAGCCACATAAGAGACTGCAGTGGATGTATTATTGTTGACCCCCACAGACACACTCTTCCCCATCCTTCACAATTTCCTGGGCCCCTGAGGCTGACTGCCCAGCCTACAGCACCTAGCAGCATCCCCTTCCTTGTGGCCTCCAGCTCTATTTGGCCAATGAGGAAGAGGAACGTGGGCAGGAGAGAGAGAGAGAGAGAGAGAAACAGAGACAGAGAGAAAGGTAAAATCAAAACATTTGATATGACTGAGTCTCTGCTAGGTTTTTACATTTGTCCTGTGTCCCTCTATTGGAGGCTTGGCATTGCTCTTGGCCCTCACACTCTCTATGCAGATTCTGATAACCCATTCTCGACATTTCCCCCCTCGTTATTAATCTTGGCATATTGTACTTTACCTTGTTGTATTTGTATACTAGTAAACCCTCCACTAGATTTGTAAATAATCGTTTTTGTTTGTTTATTTTTATAATATATCTTTATTGATTTCAGAGAGGAAGGGAAGGAAAGAGAGATAGAAACATCAATGATGAGAGAAAATCATTGATTGGCTGTCTCCTATACGCCCCACACTGGGGATGGAGTCCACAACCAGGCATGTGCCCTGAGAGTGAATTGAATTGTAACCTCCTAGTTCATAGATTGATTCCCAACCACTCAGCCATCCTGGCAGGCTAATTAACCTTTTTCTAAAAACTTCTTCAATTACTAAGCTCCGTTGTCCCATGTGTCTCTACCAAGGGATCTGCATCTAGAGACTACTTTAGAATTTCAGGCAAAAGATAAGGATGTTGTGATTTAAGGGCATGGCTGGAAGACTGAATTGCATCGACCTGAGATGTATTTTACAGGGAGACACACAGGATTTGTTGAATGATACGATGTGAAATTTAATGAAAAGGACAAATCCAGGGTGATTCCACGTGGCTAGATGATTTTAGTCCAAACAAGTGTTTCAGTGCTCACACCACTTATCAGGGAAAACTGGAAATGGAACAGGCTCACAGGAGAGAGAAAGGTCAAGAAAATGTCAGTTTAAAGTACTGGGCGATTTCCAAATGGAAATATCATGTTGTCATTAAATAAACGTGGATTTCAGAGGAGGCCAGGACTGTAAGTATACCTTTGTATTTGTCACCTCACCCATGGCATCTGAAGACTTGTGAGTCATTGCATCACTGAGGAAGTGGGCACAATTAGGATTTTGAGGTCTGATCCCTGGGCGATGGAGAAAAGGTGACACCAGCAATTGAGAATGAGAAGGAACAGCCAGTGAGGAAGGAGGAACCTGGGAGAAAGGAGCCGTGAGAGCCCCAAAGAGGAATGCTCAAAGAAGCATGTTGGAGAAACCTTAGGATTTTTCAACATGGGCAGATGGTGTGAAACTGATGGGAATGGCTAGGTACTCACTGGATTTTGCTGGTGGTTCTGACAACATTAATTTCGGTTGCATATTTTGACTAAACAAGACGGAAGCAATCTGAAGAATGACAGGGAGAGAAGCCAGGGAAAACGTCATTTGTACGTAATGCGTCTGGTAAGTTCTTTCCGGAAATAAATGTCCTATCAAGGAAAGAAGCTGAGAGACAGCTGGCATGTGAGAAGACAGGAAGATTCTTTTGGTTGTTTTCAGATGGCGTGCGTGTGAATGACATGATGGAATAGTGGGAGTCACTGATGCAGATGGAGAAGCTCAGAGATAAGGAGCAAAGTCTGAAAAGGTGTGAGAGCAGCAATGAGCTTTTCCTAAAAAAATTCAGTAACCTAAAAAAAACACAATAGATTTGACTTTGCCCGAGGGATGTAGGGCACCTTTGAGATATTATACTGAAGAGAATGAAATAGTGTGTGCTTTAAAGCAATCGTTATCATACAAGTCAGAATTAGCACACACAAACCATGAGAAGTATACAGGAACAATGATCAAAAGCTATTGCCTTTTCTGCAAGTGCAGGGTGACCTTAGACTTGAAATATTTGCCCCGAGAGAGCTGTATTTGTTTTTCCATGCCCTTCTCCAAGTAGCAAAACAAATAACATTAATTTTTACTCAGTGTTCCAAGGCACGAATTGTTACATATTTTTGATACTTGTGCTATGTTCCTCTTTCAATATTTTATACCTTTGGTTTTCTATGTGTACTGATTAATTATTTATATTTGTCTCTTATAGCACACTTTTTTAAAAAACAACAGAAATTTATTTCTCACAGTTTTGGAGGTTGGGAAGTCCAAGATTAGGGTATCAAGGTATAGCTGGTAGGCAGCCACCTTCTTGCTGTGACTTCATATGACCTCTTCTTTGTGTGCGGGGGCATAGGGGGAGAGGGGAAAGAGAGAGAGAGAGCGAGAGAGAGAGAGAGAAGGAGAGAGAGAGAGAGAGAGAGAGAGAGGAAAGTTCTCCACACAACCACTTTGGGGATTAGGGCATCAATATATGAACTGTCAAGGATCCACAGCATTAGAAGTTAGTAAGATAGCATACTTTTAATTCTAGTTTTAAAAGCTTCCCCCAAAAAAAGTTGAAAAAAAGGAAGAGCCAGCAAAATGTAAATATTGTTTTTAACAACTACCAAATTGTCCAAAGAAAATCAGAGAACTTTATTTGGTAGGAATATTTTACTGCGTGAGGAACAACACCGTTTGAACAAGGAGACAAGCCCAGATGTGGCAGGAAGCTCAGGAGCCTGACATCACAGGAAGGCTCATGCAGGAGAGCGAGGGTGGTGTGAAACCTTCGCGAGGATTGGTGATTACGGAGCTCCTGGGTGGCAGGGGTTGGTTAAAAGTAATCGTCTTACACCATTTGAGGAAGGAACGTAAGCTTCTTTTATACGACCATCAGAGGCATTTACAGGAAATAACCTAAATCAAGGTTCACTTACATTTATGAGAGAAAACTAGATTAAGTTTTGCTACTTGGCTGAATGGGTTGTGTCTACTGGGGAATGTTCAAGTCTGGTCTGCATTTTATAGCATTTTAGCATGAGCAATAGGACAGAACATATCTATAGACTGAAGTCTCTCTGCATCAGTGTTTACAAGTTAAAGCTTATTAACACAACTCTAAGTATTACTCTCATGTCCATTTTGCGTAAAATATTGGACTGCAAGTTTTCCCCTCAGTGTTTGTTTTCTACAATATCAATTATTTTGAATCTGACCTTTGGAAAAATGTAAAATAACACAAGCAGGATGTTTGAAGCTCTATGATTCCAATGAATGTGTTTAAGGAATGAAAATGAACTGCATTTGTATTTAAAATGAATATTCATATACAAATGCAGTTAGTTTATATCCTCTGGCAAAATAGTGTATCATAAAACTACCTGAGATCCTTGGTAAATATTTCCTGAAGTCATTTTCCAGCAGCCCAGCATAGATGCAAGAGCACAGAAGCAGGCGGGCCTGGAGGCAGGTAGCGCTGGTCTAAGTCCCAGTCACCACACCTATCCATAATAATAAAAGCATAATATGCTCATTAGAAAGGATGTCCTTCCTGAGGAAGCCTGGCTGCTAGGGAAGCCCGGGCCCTGGGTGCCAGAGGGAAGCCGGTGCCGGCAGCCGGGGGAAGGAAGGCCTCCTCTTGCATGAATTTCGTGCATCGGGCCTCTACTGAGTTATATAATAATAGACCAATAAAAATACTCAAGTCAAAATATTGTTAGAGTACATGAAAGAAATCATTAACAATAAAAATAGCAGTTTTCTGGGTACATACTAAGTGTTTTATTTTCATTTTCCTTACTCTCTATTTTTATATTTTGTCTTTAAAAATACTTCTTTTTTTGCCCTAACTGGTTTGGCTCAGTGGATAGAGCGTTGACCTGTGGACTCAAGAGTCCCAGGTTCAATTCCGGTCAAGGGCATGTACCTTGGTTGCAGGCACATCCTCAGTAGGGGGTGTGCAGGAGGCAGCTGATTGCTGTTTCTCTCTCATGGATGTTTCTAACTCTCTATCCCTCTCCCTTCCTCTCTGTAAAATATCAATAGAATATATTTTTAAAAATACTTCTTTTTTTACTCCTTCGATGTCCTCTTCCACCTCCACCCTCCCCCAAAATAAAATAAAATGAAAATACCATTTTTTATTCTAGTAAAACCATACAATATAAAATTTATCATCTTACCCCCCCAACCCCTTAACACACATGCTCCCAGGTCACAGGCATTCTATTTTCTGTCTCTATGTCTTTGACTACTTCAGATACCTCATATAAGGGGAGTCACAGTATTTATGTTTTGTAACTGATTTACTGAGCATAATGCGTTCAAGATTCAACCATGTGGTAGCATGTTACCAGATTTCCTTCCTTCGTAAGGCTGAGTAATATTCCGTTGTGTGCATATACCCCTGTTTGTTTACCCACTCATCCATCAATGGGCATTTAGGTTGCTTCCGCCTCTTGGCTGTATTAAATAGCACTGCTATCAGCACAGGTGCGCACATACCTCCTGGAGGCCTGCTTTCAACTCTCTAGGCTATATATGCAGAAGTGAGATTGCTGGATCATATGGTCATTCTACTTTCAAGTTTTTGAGGAAACTTTATACTGTTTTCCATTGCAGTTTGACTATTTTAAAACCCTACCAACAGTGTACAAGGATTCCATTTTCTCCACATCTTTGCTATTTTCTGTTTTGTTTTCGTTGGTTTTTGTTCATTGTTTTGTTTTGTAATAGCCATCCTAATGGCTGTGAGATAATATCTCATGTAGTCTTGATTTACATCTCTTTTAACTGTATTTTTTTTTTGACACTGTCACAGATGTCCCCATCCCCACAACACACACCTTTGCCCACCTCCATCACCCCTGCCTCTCTCGTTCTGGTCGTTACCGCATGGTTGTCTGTGTCTATGCGTAATGCATATATGTTCTTTGGATAATCCCTTCACCTTCTTGTAACCAGTCCCCCCTCCTGCATCCCCTCTGACAGGTGTCAATCTATTCCATGTTTCCATGCCTCTGTTTCTAATTTGTTCAGCAGTTTATTTTGTTGGTGAGATTCCCCATAGAAGTGAGATCATGTGGCATTTGTCTTTCTCGGACTGGCTTTTTCTGATGATCAGTGATGTTGAGTATTTTTTCATATGCTTGTATGCTTATTGGTTTCATATGCTTCATATATATATCATCTTCAGAGAAAAATCTATTCAAGTTCTTTGCCTAGTTTTAATTGGCTTATTGTTACTTTTGTTGTGGAGTTGTCAGGCTTCTTTATATATTCTAGCTATTAATACCTTTTCAGATACATGATTTTCAAATACTTTTATGATAAAAGTTCTTAAGTTTGGTGTAGTCCCATTACTTTGTTTTTCCTTTTGTTTTGTGGGTTTAATGTCATATACAAGAAATCATTGCAAAGTCCCATGTCATGAAGTTTTTCCCCTATGTTTTCTTTTAGGAATTTTAGAGTTTTATATCTATCCACTTTGAGTTAATTTTGTTTTTGGTGTAACATAGGGTCCAGCTTCATTCTTTTGCATATGGATGTCTAATTTGCCCAGTGTGGTTTGTTTTGGAGACTGTTTTTTCCATAGTACTAGTAAGTGGTCTTGGCATTCATGTTGAAAATTATTTGATTACATGCACAAGGATTATTCTGGAGTTTCCTATTCTATTCCATTGGTCTATTTGTCTGTCTTTATGTCAGTAAAATACTGTTTTGATTACTATAGCTTTGTAATATATATTGAAATGAAGAAGTGTAAGTGCTCTTTGTTTCTCTCTTTCAAATTTGTTTTGGACTGTTTGGGGGATTCCTTTGATATCCCATAACTATGGAATATCATTCTATTTCTTCCAAAAAATGCAATTGGGATTAGATAGGGATTGCATTGAATCTGTAGATTGCTTTGGGTAGTATAGACACGTTAACAATATTAACTCTTCTAATCCATGAATATGGGATGTCTTTCCATTTATTGTGGCTTTTAAAATTTCTTTTAACAATGTTTGTAGTTTTCAGTGCATAAATCTTTCATTTCCTTGATCAACTTTACTGCTAAGTATTTTGTTCTTATCGATGTTATAGTAAATAAAATTGATTTCTTAATTTCCTATGGGAGATAGTTTGTTGTTAGTGTGTAGAAACAGAACTGATTTTTATATGCTGATTTTATGTCCTACATCTTTGCTTACTTTGTTCATTATTTCTGTGTGTGTGTGTGTGTGTGTGAGAGAGAGAGAGAGAGAGAGAGAGAGAGAGAAGAATCTTTGGAGTTTTCTACACCGATGATCATGTCCCCTGAGAACAGGTTATTTTACCTCTTCCTTTCCAGTTTGGATACCTGTTACTTATTTTTCTTCCCTGATCTAGTCTTCATTACTTCCTTCTGCTAACTCTGTCTAATGTGTTCTTTCTTCTAATTTTTTGAACTGTAAAATTAGGATGTTGATTTGAGGTCTTTTATAATGTATGCAATTACAGCTATAAACTTTCCTTTTAGCACTGCGTTCACTGAATCTAATAAGTTTTGCTATTTTGTGTTTTTATTTACGTTTCACTTACATTGCATGGCTTTTTTGTATTCGCATGGTTTGATTCCCTTCTCATTTCCTTCCTATTTTAAGGGGGTTTACTATATATTTTTAGAAACCATTGTTACTTGGTTTACTGAAGGCCAGTCAACTCATGTTAAAGGAAGCTTCTACTAATGAAAGGGTATTTAAACAAGAAAGAAAGTCTCCACTAGTTATTTAAGGTCACTGTATTTGTAGCCTGTATTTAATATGTATGGTCATGTGAAAGTCTAGGCAAACAAGTTGTAACATTTAAAGATATTAACATTCCTAAAATTTATACTGAGTTTATGCAGAATTTATGGCAATAGCACATTTCTCAAGATCATCTATTGCTCCCCCTCCCAATATCATCACTTTTTTATTATTAGATATAAATCAATAATTTCAGGAGAATATTAAATGGCAACTTGACTAGGAATTGAGAGCCAATCAATTTTAATATATTGTTTAGAAATAGCAGAGCTAAAAGTGTTTCCTTCATCTTGTGGATTATGAATATGGCTTTAGGTTTGTAGACTTTTGGTATATGCATTACTCTGTTTTAAGTATTTAATAGAGTCATCTCTTCAATGATAATGTGCCAACAATTCAACCACATAGGGGGATCTATATTCTTACATTATTTAATTGTAAACAAGATATCTGCTTATGATTGTGGGTATTGTTAAACTTACAAATCCCTTTGCAACCACCTTATAAGTCAATTGTGATAAAGCTTTGAAAACAAAATCTTAACCAATCGTGAGTTTACATTAATTAGAAATATATCATGTCCTTCCCCTTCAGAGATAACTTCGGTCTGCCCAAGATTTAGCTCCAGAAAATTTCATGTGTGACTTTTAGTCATATTTTGGCAAAACAGAGATACTCACATGGTTGCCAAGTGAGACCAGATGGGAAAGTTGATCTGATGGCACGGCAGAGCCAATGCCTCCATTTCCAAGTGTTTTCTGTTTTTATCGAGGGCCAGGCAGCTCATGGTAAAGGAAGCGTTTACTAGTGAAAGGGCATTTAAACAACCTCATCCCCAAAGTCACGGCAGAACCTGTGTCCCTGTGCATGCAGGACTTTCAAACTGGGAAGAATGCAATCTGCACGTGTCCGCAGAGCTTTGTGGCTGAATGTCCTCAAGTAAATTCCAGGAATTAATTTTGTGACACAGAAAAAATAGCCTAAAAATAATTCACACTTTGCTAGTAGAGATAAAGAAGTAAAACGCATTTTAGATTTTTTTAAAACTTTTTCCTTGATTGTTATCATTTGATAGATATAACTCAAGGATCTATAAAGCTTTAACACTCTATTTTGTTTCTGACTTAAAAGTAGATTTCTTTGCATGTATAATGAATTGTAGTAGCAATAAACATGGAAGTAAAAGAAAACATTTCAGCTGAGAATGACTATTAAATCACATCAGCATCCTTGTAGAATTTTGCCAACATTCCTTAGAAAATGGTTTGAATAATACTTATTACTGTTTTTATTAAAACAAACCCTAAGAAACATGATTTTCCAATAGTAAACATTTCCTTTCTCCTGAAATCTTGGAGAGTTTTTAAAAAGCGATTATTCATAGTCACATTTTAAAGGCACATCTTAAAATTTTTTTTTTAAATTTCTAAATAATTCCCCATAGACTACGCTGACTTTAAGTGTTTCTGAATGTTTGCTTTCAAAGTGTGTGTCACTGCAGTAGGAATGAATTTAAAAGTTAACACAAATTTGGAATCTTATACTAAAATAATTTTATAAAATAGTTTTTTTTTATTTTTCCAATTAAGAGACATGTCTTCACTTTTTTCTTTTGTCCCTCTTGTCATCAGAGTTTTAAGATTTTTATATGAAACTGGTACCTCCTCTGATTCTCTTGTAGTAGGTAAGCCTAGTATCTATGATTAGACACATCTCTTTTTAAGGACAATCTTCTTCTGCCCTGGCCAGCGTGGCTCAGTTGGTTGGACGTTGTCTGGGGCAGAGGTCACCAGTTAGATTCCCAGTCAGGGCACATGCCCGGGTTGTGGGCTTGATCCCCAGTGTGGGGTATACAGGAGGCAGCTAGTCAATATCATGCTGTCACATGGATGTTTCTCTCTTCTCCATTCCTCTTTCTCTAAAACAGTGGTTCTCAACCTTTCTAATGCTGCGACCCTTTAATACAGTTCCTCATGTTGTGGTGACCCCCAGCCCTAAAATTATTTTCATTGCTACTTCATAACTGTAATTTTGCTACTGTTATGAATCATAATGTAAATATCTGTGTTTTCCGATGGTCTTAGGCTGCTGTAGAGCCTAAGACCATCGGAAAACACAGATATTTACATTACAATTTATTAACATGCCAGCCAGGACCCTAGCCTGGAGTTTGGTCATCCTTCTGGACATTTAAGTCATGAAGGACCCTGGCTCTTTATATATTAGGATATTATTTACATTGTAAGTCTACAAATCGTCCCACAACTAGGCATGGTAATGTCTTTATCACCTTTCTTTGTGATGCTCACCTCCACGTACAATGTCTTATACTTCATTTCACCTATTCAAATGCAAGGCTGAGCCCTAATTCTCCTTTTATTGGCCTCTCTGACCACTCCATTCTGCACTAATATTTTCCTCCTCTGTTACCCAATTCACTTATATCTTTTGTCCCATTGTTAGACTTGGGCAGTATGTATCATGCATGCATCTTATTTAGCTAAATATATTTTCATTTCCTTGTTTCAGGGTCTGTTTTTTCATGCTTTTGAGTGTCACACAGGACTAGTATTTATCATAGCCAGTTTGGCCCTCATTGTAGGAATATTTTTAGAAACACATCATAATTCCTGTTTCTTAAATTGATGGAGATAATTTTCTCTTTGGAAACTGTTGAGGAAAACATCCTCGTAACCATTTTTGGCTGCGAAACATTTGCCCTCTCTATGTTCCTCCTCCACCAGACACTTTAGGTAAGAGAAACTAAAAATTAAAACACGATGGTATGCATGAATAGTTATAGCTTATTCCCAATCAGCTCCAGAAAAAAAGGGGGGTTTGTAAGCTCAAGGACACCAAACAGTATTGCAAATGGTCTTAATAAAATTCATTATAGTTGTGAAATTGCCTTTTTCATCTGTTTATACAAATAAAACAGCTAGTTTTGGAAAATTTTAAATTGCCTAATAAAAAGATAAGACCTGCCATTTAAGACTTTTAAAATCCTTTTGTTTCTCTGTAAAAAGCTATATAGAGATAGAAAGAACATTTATTATCAACAAGAGCCATACTTCCATTCATATCAGTAAACGAGTGTTCCTTCAACTTTCTACCAGGGAAGTCAGTGTACTCATCTTTCCCAGAATATCTGTAGAAAGCAGCACTATTTAAAATAAAAGCACTATCACCTGGCTGGTTGAGCATCGACCTATGAACAAGGAGGTCGGGGTTCAATGCCTGGTCTCCCAGCATTGATCCCGGGTTGTGGGCTCAATCCCCAGTAGCGGCAATGTAGGAAGCAGCCAATCAATGATTCTCCCTCATCATTAGTGTGTCTATCTCTCTCTGCTTCTCTGTTCCTCTCTGAAATCAATAGAGATATATTTAAAAGTAAGTAAATAAATAAAAACACTATTCAATACATAAATCCCAATAAATGGTATTGGTGGCTGGCTCACTGGGAGCAACCAAGTGGTTAAGACCACACATATAAAAATCAATACTCCTGGTAGATTTGCCTTCCTAGAACAGAGGTGTGTTTTTGAAGCTTACAGAAACTCAAGAATATAATTGCCCAAAGCTCAAGCATAACTGATACCCTTTCTCAAGGAATCCATTTTTGGGGGGGGAAATCTCATTATGATTACAAACGTACTCAGTGAGCAGAGAATCAGAACAAGAGGAAGTAAGGAATTATTAAATATTTATTGTCACTTGCTATCATAACTTGATAACATTATGGCCATTGGTTTAGGGAAGGAACAAAAAGGTACCAGAAATGATTCTAAGACATACAGTGGACCCTTGAATAACACAGCTTTAAACTGCAAGGGGCCAGGTGTATGCACATTTCTTTCCAATGACTACCTGTACTGTTTTATATCCTTGGTTGGGAGTCCATGGATGTGGCGGGCCAGCTGGGTATATTGCTCTGTGCCCCTTTATATACAAAACTTGAACTTACTTGGATTTTGGTACCATTGGGGTCCTGGAGCCAATCCCCCATGGATACTTAAGAACAACTAAGTTTGGGAAGAGTCAAAAATTATATGCAAATTTTTTATTCCTGAGGCAGGGGCCAGGGCTTCCAACCCCTTTGTTGTTCAAGGTCAGCCTTTCCTGATGAATGGTTACACAGGTAGTAGAAAAGACGGAGTAACCAGGAAACAGTATTAGCAGCAGTGGGAAGTCATTGCCTTCTCCAGGCCAGAAGGGGACAGAAGGAGAAGGCAGCTTGGTAGAGCCTACTGGGTCAGCGGGCCAAATGGAATCAAGTGAGTCCATTGGGGTCGGGGGGGGGGGAGGGAGGGTCCTGGAAGAGCTACCCTGCCTGAGATAACATCCCAGGCAGAAAGGGAGGGGCAAGAATACCCTGACTTCTCGCTTCCTCTCACCTTCCCATCTCCCCACAATGCCCTTCACTGGCTGAACCTATGCACAGTCAGCATTTCATGGATTCTTTTCCATATTTTTTTTATTTAGACTTTTAGGAGATATTCACTCTTTTTTCTATTCTTTTGTTAGTTTCTCTAGAAATTTTAACTCACATACTTATTTTATCAAAATCTAAAATTAAAACCCATACCCTTTCCCAAACTACAGAAGTATATTCACCACTTCCATCTCTAAGGCAATTATTTTAATACTAGAGCCTGATGCACGAAGATCCATGCAAGAATGGGCCTTCCTTCCCCTGGCTGCTGGCACTGCCTTTGCTCTGGCCCAGAGCCGCCTTTCGGCCTTCACTCCACCCGGAGCTGCCTTTCCGCCTTCCCATGCTGCCCAGAGGCCCAGAGTGGCTGGGGCAATGCGGAAGCATCCCGCCTCCAGCCGCTGGGCACCTGTGTATGCGAATTAACCCACCATCTTTGTTGTGTTAATTTGCATACTCACTACTGATTGGCTGGTGGGTGTCGCTCAATTTACATCTTTCTCTTTTATTAGTGTAGATAACTTCAGATCTTTTTATCCTCACACAGCATTGCCATTCTTGGTTTACACAGAAGTCATAATAAACATAACACACACACTCTATGTTCCAGATACTTTGCCAAATACTTTATTATGCTCTTTCATCTCATCCTCATAGCCACCCACAAGGGAAATAGTGTTATTATCACCAATTTATAAAGGAGGAAAGAAGGGCACACCAAAGTTATTAAAATGGCATCACAGTCGGGCTTCCAAGGAATACTATAGGCTTCCCAGGCCAAGCTCATTTTCACTCCTTAGAACTTCTGTCTACGAATGTTGCCTTGCATCTTCCACATATTCACAAATCCCTTTGCTTTGTAACACTTCATATCTCAGCCCATCTATCTGGAAACATTTTCTTTTCTTGTCTACAATTTTTTTAATGTGTATTTATTGGTGGAAACCTCAATTTTTATTACCTAAAAATGTCTTTATTTTTCCCTCATTCTTGCAAAAGATTATTTTATTGGCTACAGAATTCTAGGTTGACAGTTATCTTCATTTAGGATATAAAAGACATTATTCTGCTGTGTCCGAACTTCCATGGTTTTTTGTTGTTGCTGTTGTTTCTGTAAAGCTGTGAGCTGTCAGTCTAATTATTGCTCCTTTGTCAATAATCAGAATTCCTCTGGCTGTTTTAAATGTTTGGCCTTTGCCTTTATTGTTGTTTTAATTTTGCTATAAGGTTTAAGTGTAGAATTGTATTTATTTGTCGTTTTTTTTTTAGCTTTGTTTTCATGTTGTATTTATTTTTATTTAAAAGTATTGTGTTTTGTGAATCTGGGTTTGGTGTCTTTCAAATTCTGGCCTGGATGGGAATTCTGCTGTACTATTTCAGTATGCAAGTTACTCAGATTTGGGGCACATTACTCAACCTGCCTAGGCTTCAGTGTTCTTATCTGCAAAAGGAGTATAATAATAATAACAGTCAGCCTGGCTGGCGTGGCTCAGTGATTGAGTGTCAACCTATGAACCAGGAGGTCACTGGTTCAATTCCTGGTCAGGGCACATGCCCAGGTTGCAAGCTCAGTCCCAAGTAGGGGGCGTGCAGGAGGCAGCTGATCAGTGATTCTCATCATTGATGCTTCTATCTCTCTCCCTCTCCCTTTCTCTCTGAAATCAATAAAGAGATATTTTAAAAATAATATTAATAGTGCCCATCCTATAGGGTTATGAGATGAAGTCCATTGCCATATATGTACACTACTAAAAATTGTACCTGGAATGTTGTATGTAAGTGAGTGATAGACGTTATTATTACACTCACCTGAAGCTCTGCACTATACTGGCTAAGAGCACAGGCTACTGTCCTCATGACCACAGTTGCTTCATCTAGGAGTGGGCACTAACTTGGGGCGTCTAGTCTTCCTTCGGGCCTCTGTGGTAGGGCCCTGTGGATCTGAGGCTAATAAGTGGGGTCACCATGGTCCTTACCATTTGCTGGAAGCCACTTGGCTGCAGGACAGAATGAAGCAACTTAGGAGATGGTGAGAGGGTGTCCTCTGTCCCTTTAGCTCCCCTCCCTCCAATGACAGTGATCTTATCTTTCCAACAGCTCCTCCTTTCTACCCAAACCATTCTGGATGACGGGGCTGTCACACTATTGAACGCTGTATAGGACTGTCCCATGCAGGCACGCTCTACAGTATTGGCATGCTTTGTGGTCCAGAAGTGAATAGGAGAATTTCTCTTTCAGCACTCATTTACCCGGTGCAGCATTCTTGTGAATACAGAGTTGCCATCAGCAAACAGTGTGCCAAGGCAGCCTTGCTGGATACGTCACCCGTTTCTGGGTTATCGCAAGCGTAAGGTATTTTAACCATTAATAATAACGTTCAGAGATAAAACTCGGGGAAAAAATTACTAGTGCCTGGCATAGTTCGGATTTTTGTTCTACAAGAAACTTAGTCTATTTTATTACAGAGTCAGGGTAGCAGTTACCATGTGACTTTGCATTAGAGAAAGGCAAGAGGCCATCAACAGCTGATATAGTCTCTTATCTCCGTGTATGCTAATTACATGTGAACATGTAGAATTATAAAATCTGCAACTGAGATCAATAAGTATTCTTAAACTTGCACAATGCTGATGTATTTATAAAGCACTACAGATGGTGAATTTTCCTAGAAAAGGAACAACCAGCATACATATCTGCCAATCAGAAATGTGTGTTGAACTAAACGTATTTCCCCCAGACACCCACGCATCTGTTTCTACGTTATTGGTTCTCAGCAGCCCCGTTAAAGTAGGTGGTGGCTATAGCAGACCCCAGTAACTGTGTGACCCCTGAGTTTAGCAGATGTTCAGTGCACTGAGCCCCACATGAGCCTCCAACCCTCCCCGCCAGTTTCACACCTGTTCCCCTCGTGACCTTCCTCTTGGCTGAGGAGGCCGCTCTGAAGGGGACGGGAGTCTGGAATATCCCTGGCACCATCTCAGCTTCCCTTGCACATCGCAGTGGCCATCACCACGTTTACATGTTGAGGAAATTAAGCTGTGCCAAAGCAACGGAAATCCTGTTTACAATAAAACTAGTGGCAATATTTGATCCAGGTTTGCTATCTATAACCATACAGAACATTAAATGAGCTATTTTCTGTTTCAAGTTGCTTTGGATACACAAGGAAAATTGTAATGTCCTGCCCACAACATATTAGTGATCGTCCTATTCTTTTAGGGAAACCAACCTTATCGTTATTATCAGAGGCCAACTGATTTCATTTGCAACATGCACGGGCCCTCTTCCTATGAAGATGTTCATCCAGATTCCCAAAGTAAAATCGCTTTGCTGCCCCCAAATAATTCTGGAAGACAGACCGAGCTGGTGGGAAGGGCCTTCCCCGAGCTCTCTGCACAACCACAGTACATTCCTGGGCTGTGCTCTGGCTGTGCTGTTCCCCTCCTGTGTTTGCACCCGCTGCTGCTCTGCGTTCGCCTGGGCTGCGGTGCTCTCTGCGGTTGATTGCAAGACCAAGGTTGAATCAGGGCAATGCTTGCCTGGTTGGGTGGTGAATCCATCTTTCCCGGTTACACTTTTCAGGGTTACTCGACCCGTCGTGGTACCCTGAGTGGGTGTCAGCATCAGAAATTATTTTCGTCAAGTGGCTTCAGGGTCCACGGTAGATTGAGACCACACGTTGATGGAGGGTGCGGTGGCGCCAACACGATCCGGTTGTCCCTTTTCTGAGACACTGGAGGTGACATTTTGAAAAATAGCCTCCGGCCGCCCCACCTCCCCTGTAGCCCTCTGCAGAATGACTGCCTTGGCCAAAAGGAGCCGGAAGGTGATTCAGTTAGAGCCGCGAGGGCAAGCTCCGGTCATCAGCGTTTACTACCCCGCCATGCAGAGGGAGATAGGGCATCCAAACCGGGGCTGTGTCTGCCAAAAGCTAATTAACAGGATTAAGCTTCAGAGTTTCTTTCTTCCCACTGGGCAAACTAAAACATCGGGAAAGACACCCTGTATCTAATCTTAAACTAGTCTGTGCTACCACTGTGTTTATGTCTGAACTGTAGAGTGGGGTTAGGAGAGACCAACCTAGTTAGAACTATTAACATGATAACAAGTAATGAAACGTATACAGGGAAAGGAATCGGTCTAAATACAGGATGTTTCTGAGCGTTCCCATGGTCTTAAGAATAAAAAGTTTTAAAATTTATTGAATTTATGGTCTGAACTTAACCAGTATAACTTGAATTCATTATTTTCATAAAAATATGTACTAAGTTGATCCTTTGAACTGCTGCTTTTTAATGTTAACCAACAATTTTTAAAATAATAGGATGATTCCACAATCTACAGTAATAAAAGTGTAATATGCTAATTAGACCGGACATCCTTCTGGATGAAGAAGCTGCAGGGGGGTAGGGGGGGGCGGCAAGGCCGAGGTGGTTAGGAGCAATCAGGCAGGCAAGCAAGCAGTTAAGAGCAATCAGGCAGGCAGAGTGGTTAGGGGCCATCAGGCAGGCAGGCAAGTGGTTAGGGGCGATCAGGCAGGCATGTGAGTGGTTAGGGGCATCAGGCAGGTAGGCATGTGGTTAGGGTTGATGAGGCAGGAAGGCAGGCCGGCAGGCCAGCAGTTAGGAGCCAGCTGTCCCAGATTGCGAGATGGTGCAGGTTGGGCTGAGGGGACCCCCCTCCCCACTGTGCACAAATTTCGTGTACCGGTCCTCTAGTATTACATACTATATTGTAAGTTCTTCTATTGATGATGCTGTCATTTTCCGTAGACTTGCTTGGTCGTTTCCATGAAAGGATTTGCTGAGAAACTGACAGTGAAAACTATAGGGTTAGAGAGATTGGTATTAGGGGAAGGCCTGGGGGAGTGAGAGAGAGCAGTTCACATTAAGATTTCCATTGTTTTAAGTATTTTAGGACATTATCAGTGTTTAAATTACTACAAAATGTGACCAAGTCCCAGCTATAAAAATGTAACTGCTAATTGTAAATATTTTGGGGAGTGTCTTGAAGTCTTTTCAGTAGTTACTCTGTTATTTGGAATAAAAGCCTTTTTATTTAAAAAAGGTGACATAATGTTACATTATCCTAAATGTGTGAACTTTCTAAAATGGTTTAAATTATAAACTTACACTTTATTTTATTACTAAGAAGCAAAATTAGCTTATCACTTATTTGGATTATTTTGCATTAAAAATATCTTTTTTTCCTATGTTAGTTCATTTCTATGTGTTTCCTTCCCCATTCCCCATAAGAAACAAATAGTAATTTACATCAGGATTTCTCCACCTGGGACCCCCTGCATCCGGGGCTGGACAATCCTTTGTTGTCGGGCTGTTCTGTGCATTGTAGGATATTTGGTAGCATTTTGGCCTCCACCTATAGATGCCAGGAACACCCTCCCAACTGTGGCGACTGAAAATGTCTGCAGGCTCTCTGAATGTCCCTGGAGGAGAGGGGGGCAAAATCCCACTCCCATCTTGGCTGAGAACCACTCCTTTAGATGCATCACTGAGGAGAAAAATACTGAAAATTCCAGTGGGCCCAAATTATAAGAAACTTTCACCTACCAACACTTATATAAAATCAAATAATTTAAAGAGAAAAAGTAGGAAATATCAAATGCTAAGTATAGAAAAATGGTATTCCATCTTAACATTTTCATTTTGAAACCTAATATACTATGGGCAATACTGACTACAGATTATTCAAATGAAAATGGATGCACTTTTATTCAGTTTACACTGAGGTGTAAACTATAATAAGCTCTAGATATTTGAGTTGCACAATTTGATTATTTATATGTGCCCATACAACTATCATCACAGTCAAGATAGTGAACATGTCACCTATTCTAGGAGGTTTCCTTATTCCCCTTTGTCATCTGTCCTTCTCTCAAGTCCCAATTCTAGGCAATCTCTGATCTGCTTTCTGTGACTATCCCTTAGTTTGAACTTATGGAACTTTATATACATGGAATCATGCAGTATGTACTCTTTCTGCCTGACCTCTTTCACTCAGAATGGGAAGTATCCATATAGCGGTGTATAACCATAACCACTTATTTTTATTGCTCAGTAGTATTCCTTGGCATGGATATGCCACCATTTGTTGATCCATTTCCCTGTTGATTAGCATTTGGGTTATCTTTAGTTTGGGACACTGCACATAGAGATAACATTTTGTTTCTCTTGGGTAAATATAAGAGCGGAATAGACGGATCTTGTGGGAGTTTCTCTTTCAGAAACTCTCAGATTTCTGATGCGATTGCACCATTTTACCGCTCCCCCCCGCCCCCAGCGGTTACCTGGGAATTTCAGTTGCTCTACATTCTCATACCCCCCAAAGCGTAGAGAACTCATCACCTCCAGTTCTCCACTAGAAAGAAGTGACAGGAAGTTTTCTCCAAGTGGAAGGAAATGGTACACAATAGGAACATGGATTTACACAAAGGGATAAAGGGCACCGGAAATGGGGACAGCATGGGCCAGTACAAGGTCTTTATTCTGTAAATCTCTTCAGAAGCCAGGCACAGAACAGTGCCATGGGATGCATAGCAGATTAAGTACTGAAATGTACCGCAACAGTCTAAAGCTGGGAGAGAAGAAACAAAAGTATGTTATTTTCAGATTCTTACAGTAAACATAACACCATATAGTGTTGCTTGATGTAGACCGTAATAAATTAAAGATGTGCACTGTAACCCTAAAAGCAACCATGAGGACGTTATACAGTGTTTGTTATAGGAAGTGAGCTAACAACGGAAAAATAATTAATCATTTTATATAAAAAAAGAGGGAAAAGGAATAAAGAACAGATGGGACAAGTGGACAATAAGTAGCAGATGGTTGATTGAAACCCAGATGTCCCACCCAAACACTCCGACTGGAGAGCCCAGAGCCTCCACAGTCCCAAGCGCAGTTTTGACAAGAGCCCAGGAGCAAGCCTTTCAGAAGGAGTCAGTCTGGTCCCGTGTCAGTCTGGGACCCGTGTCAGCCTGGGACCCGTGTCAGTCTGGTCCTGTGTCAGTCTGGGACCTGTGTCAGTCTGGGACCTGTGTCAGTCTGGGACCAGTATCTGTCTGGTCCCGTGTCAGTCTGGTCAGTCTGGGACCCATGTCAGTCTAGGACCCGTGTCAGTCTGGGACCAGTATCTGTCTTGTCCCGTGTCAGTCTGGGACCCGTGTCAGTCTGGTCCTGTGTCAGTCTGGGACCTGTGTCAGTCTGGGACCTGTGTCAGTCTGGGACCAGTATTTGTCTGGTCCCGTGTCAGTCTGGTCAGTCTGGGACCCATGTCAGTCTAGGACCCGTGTCAGTCTGGGACCAGTATCTGTCTGGTCCCGTGTCAGTCTGGGACCCGTGTCAGTCTGGGACCCGTGTCAGTCTGAGATCAGTATCTGTCTGGTCCCGTGTCAGTCTGGTCCCGTGTCAGTCTGGTACCTGTATAAGTCTGGGAACCATGTGAGTCTGGGACCTTTGTCAGTTTGGGACCTGTGTGAGTCTTGTACCCATGTCAGTCTGGTACCCGTGTCAGTCTGGGACCCATGTCAGCCTGGGACCTGTGTCAGTCTGGGACCTTGTCATTCTGGGACCCGTGTCAGTCTGGGACCCGTGTCATTCTGGGACCCATGTCAGTCTGGTCAGTCTGGTCATTCTGGGACCCGTGTCAGTCTGGGACCCGTGTCAGTCTGGGACCCATGTCAGCCTGGGACCTGTGTCATTCTGGGACCCGTGTCAGTCTGGGACCCATGTCTCTGGGACCTGTGTCATTCTGGGACCCGTGTCAGTCTGGGACCCATGTCAGCCTGGGACCAGTGTCAGTCTGGGACCGTGTCATTCTGGGACCCGTGTCATTCTGGGACCCGTGTCAGTCTGGGACCCGTGTCAGTCTGGGACCCGTGTCAGTCTGGGACCATGTCATTCTGGGACCCGTGTCAGTCTGGTACCCATGTCAGCCTGGGACCAGTGTCAGTCTGGGACCATGTCATTCTGGGACCCGTGTCAGTCTGGGACCCGTGTCTCTGGGACCTGTGTCAGTCTGGGACCCGTGTCTCTGGGACCTGTGTCATTCTGGGACCCGTGTCAGTCTGGGACCCATGTCAGCCTGGGACCAGTGTCAGTCTGGGACCGTGTCATTCTGGGACCCGTGTCATTCTGGGACCCGTGTCAGTCTGGGACCCGTGTCAGTCTGGGACCCGTGTCAGTCTGGGACCATGTCATTCTGGGACCCGTGTCAGTCTGGTACCCATGTCAGCCTGGGACCAGTGTCAGTCTGGGACCATGTCATTCTGGGACCCGTGTCAGTCTGGGACCCGTGTCTCTGGGACCTGTGTCAGTCTGGGACCCGTGTCTCTGGGACCTGTGTCAGTCTGGGACCCGTGTCTCTGGGACCGTGTCAGGGAGGTTGCGAGCTCTGGAGTGTAAGGAGCGACTCTGGCTGGAGCCTCCGCCCTCAGCCAGCGGCTCCAAGCAGCAGCAGCAGCATCAGGCACCAAGTTTGCAGCCCAGCGGGAGGGACCAGGAACATCCGGGCCCACAGGTGGAGAGCTTCCGCGGGTGGAGAGCGGCTGGCCTGTGGGAGCCTGCTCGTAGGGGGAAGATTTTCACGTTATCTCCATAAATGACCAAAGAGAAGGCCCCCGTGAGGCATGAACTGCACCCGGGACTCAAAGAATTGGAGGCTTTGAGGCTTTCCTTTTGGTGATGGAGGCGGCAAACACATCCTTTCCCCTGAATCCAGAGGGGCGGAGTGTCGCCAATCCACCCACACAGTCCCAAGAGGCTTTCTTCCCAGGGGAAGCTCTGGACTTCGGTGTTTATGGGCCGCCCCTGCAAGCAAAGGTGTGTGTGCTGCCTCCCGAGGCAGGGGTCTGGGGACGGAGGCATCTGGCTCGCCGCCTGACAGAGCATCCTCAATGTATTGGCCACTTCCGGAGAGCGGGGGCACCCATGTCCTCTGACGCGCCCCTAAGTGTAAGTGGCAGGGGGTGTGCCTGTACTCACAGCGCCTCCCCGTCGGGAGACTCCCTCTCCCACACGTGGAACCGAGAGCCTGGAACAGACAGGCGCAACTGTAGAACGTCAACCACAGGTGTACAAGCCAGGACCGTGCAGGAAGTGCCCGGCATCCCCTCCCCCATCACACTTGTTTCCTTTCCCCACCATCACCCCTGCCCTACGGCATCAGGTGCATTTGGAGGTGACCTTCGCCAAGGGGAGGGGTGGGAGTGTGACTTGGCCCACTGTGTCCAACATGTTGCCGGCCTCACAGGGGCACGCTTGGCTGTGCACATCTTGGTGCCTTCGTCTTTTAATTGGAGAATTTAATTCATTTACTTTTAATGTAAGTTCTGGCGTCTTTAGGTTCCTAGCGACTCTACCACTGTTGGTCTTTAATTTAACCCATCTGTTTAATGGTTCCTTTTTTATTGCCTTTTAATAATAAAATATTTTATTACTCTTCCATTTTGCTCTATTCAATTGTTAAACTTACTTTTACCACTCTTGTTAGCAATCACCATCATAATGGCATGCATTTTTGCCTTCTTACAGCTTAACAAACATCATTGCTTTCACTACTGCCCCTTATGGTAGACCCTCAGCACACTTTAACTCTATTTATTCCCTCCCAACTTTGGGTAAAATTATTGTCATGCATTTTAATGCTAACTTGTTATTTAAATCAAGACGAACATTAGCATTTGCAGTCAGTACACATTTATTTACCTGTGTATTTAAAATACATACTTTGTTTTGATTGCATTTCTAGTTGCCCTCTAGGATACATTTTATTCTACCCAACGATGGCCACGCAGTGTTTCTTTGAATGATCTCAGCCTTTTCTCCCAAAACAGCTGCATTTCTCTTCAAGTTGTAGAGGACGCTGTGCTGGTTGATGGGTTCGGTATTGGCATTGTTATCTCCCAACACCCTACCTATCCACCGTGCTAGCTTCTAGTGCCCAGAGCTCCCTGAGAAGCCAGCTGTACATCTCAGTGCTGCTCCCACGAAGGCAGTTTTCTCTCCCGTGGGTGCTTAGCGGTGCTCACTGTCTTCGCCTTTCTGCGGATTTCCCGGCGTGCGGGGTTTCTCTGCATTCATCTCGCCTGTGTGTGTCACAACATTTCTAATCTGCTTTTGATGTTTGGCATCCGCTTTTCAGAATCCCTACCACTATATCTTAAAATATTGCCTCGACCTCATTTTCCCCTTCTCTCCTTTTAGGATGCCCCTCTCCACCCCCCCCGTTACATGCATATTAGACTTTCATTGGTCTCAACACCTCCTACAACTGTCTTATTTTTAATGTCTTTTTTTTCCTTTGTCTGTGCTTCACCTTTAAATCCTGCATGAACATGCCAATCTCGGTAACCTTGTCCTCTGTCTTCGTTCTGTGGATAGGCCTAGTCTTTGATGGCCAGTTCTAGGCATCTTCTTTCCTTTCATAGATGACAGTTCTCTGCCTAACCCCCCATCTTTTCATCCACTTTCCTGGATTGTAATCTACTCATCGTAAGTATTTTGAAGTCCTTCTTCTCAGGTAACACCAGTGTCTCAGTCATCTGGGAGCCATTTTATTAATTTCACTTTTGGTCCTGACATTAATTTTGTGATCTAGCAATTTTGACTAACGGCTAGTTTCTGCAGTAAAACGGTTACAGCGTCTTCAGGCGACGGTGCATTTCTCCAGGCGGGGGTATCTTTCCCCGCGAGGCTAAAACAGAGCAGGCACAGCTCTAAGTCTCCTGGGTCCTGGCCGCATCGCAGCCCCGTTAACACATATTCCGCTTCCAGTTTACCCGGACTCAGCCCAGAGCTGTGGGTGGTCCATGACCTTCCCGCTTCCCGTCTCAAAGTGTCCTAATGTCTTTTTTTTCCTTTTCATTTTTTTATTAAGGTATTATATGTGTACATATTTTACCATTGCCCCCCCCCCACTCCCATACATGCCCTCACCCCCCAATGTTTGCATCCGTTGGTTATTCTTATATGCATGCGTATAAGTCCTTCGGTTGATCTCTTATTTCCCGCACCTCTCCCTAACCTTCCCGCTGTAATTTGACAGTCTGTTTGATGCTTTACTGCCTCTGTATCTATCTTTCTGTTCATCAGTTTATAATGTGTTTTTTATTATCCACAAATGAGTGAGATCATGTGGTATTTTTCTTTCATTGACTGGCTTATTTCACTTAGCATAATGTTCTCCAATTCCATCCAGGTTGCTACAAATGGTAAGAATTCCTTCTTTTTTATGGCAGCATAGTATTCCATTGTGTAGATGTACCATAGTTTTCTGATCCAGTTGTCTGCTGACGGGCACCTAGGCTGTTTCCAAATCTTAGCTATGGTGAATTGTGCTGCTATGAACATAGGGGTGCATATATCCTTTCTGATTGGTGTTTCTAGTTTCTTAAAGTGCCCTATTGTCTTCTGAGGCTCTTGGTATCCCTGTTATGCTCGTCAGAGGCTTTCCACTCGCTGTGACGTCTCCTGCCCCATGGAGCCCTGCCTGTATTCTCAAGGGAGAATGACTCACCTGCTTGGAGCCGTCGTGGAGCCCTCTGACCCCCGTAGCGCCCTCCATGGCCTCAAGACTTCCATTCTGAGCCCCCTGACCCTGCCTAGAGTCATCCACTGACCCCAGACTCGAAGCTGGTGCAGAAATTACCTCACCTCTGCGGAGTCTGCTCCTGATGAAACCTCTGCGCATTTCCAGGCCGGGCCACAGGTCATTCCCCAAGCCCCCCGGACAGACCCCCAGGGGAAAGCGAGCTCCGCCCACTGACCATGGGGCACAGCAGTGCACTGACGTCTCCCAAGGACAGCAGGCTCCCGTTTGCATACCAGCCCCAGGTCTCACGCCAGAGCTCATCGTAGGTTCCTGGGCCCAGGTCCTCACAGGTGTCTCTGCCACGGCCTCCTTAGGGGATGGGGAACCAAGACGCTGTCCCACTGACTCAGCCCCCAGTGCTTTTCCACTCTCAGCCCTCCCCCCTCGCGCACCCCGACCCCGGGGCCCATCCACCTGCGGGAGCCTTTAGTTCAGGGCTCCTTCCACCTGACCCTCAATGGGTGCGCCTTCCCACAGGGAAGTGGAGGCAGGGAGGGGGCTGTCCTCTGGTCTGAGCCTCTGCTTCCACCCTCCCAGGAGGTGAGGAAAGGCCTCCCTTTCATTGCTGGCGGCTGCGGACTCGCTCTCCTCCAGCTCGGAGCTCCTTGCAGCGGCCTTCAGCTTCTCCAGGCTCCTCTCCTGACCCCTGACCCCTGACCCGTTGGCTGCCACACGCCCTCTGGGTTTCGGGTCCCTCCGGCATGGGTGCCGTTGTGTTGCTCTCTGATCTCCCCCACCCGGGGCGTGTGATTCCCACCCTCCGCACCTGCCGCTTCTGATGGCACGTCACCAGCAGGCCTTGGTTCATGGCTGCAGCCCGCTGCCCAGGCGTCTGCAAAACGTGCAGTCTCTTCCTGAGACCGGCCCCCCTCGGCCTGTGGGTGAGGGTACCGGGGAATGGCCGTGAAGGCGGGGGGCTGCCAGTCTCTTCCATGAGCTCCCTGGACCCCTGTGGCCCGTCCCACTCGGTGAGCTCTTGTGCAATGGGCACTGGCAGAGCCGACGGTGCGAGATCGGCTGAGTCGCTAGTCACAGCGTCGGGGCCTGAGGTAGTGGCACCGTCCAAGGCCGGGCAGCTGGGGAATTCTCAGCCCTGGAGGGAGGTGGGGTGGCCCGGAAACAAAGAACAGCACGTCCCAGTGAGAGGAAGGCATCTACCCGACAGACAGACACGTACTTGATTACGTCAACGTATTTTTCTCCGTTTTGTGAGCTGAGAAATACAGTTCCAAAGGTTAATGTGTCCCTAAAAGCTATCTAACATAATTTTAAATTTGTTTCTTATTGTGCAGACTACTCCAAAAAATACTGAAAAATTAAGTGTGACAGTAGAGTCATCCTAATTGCAGACAGTTATTTATTTATTTTTCATCTCAAAGCGTTGGAAATCTGTCCCCCCTGCCACTGCCAGGGGACAGGACATTGCTGGGTGACTGACAGGACAGATGGCAAAGGGAAGGAACAGTCCCCTTCTCCTCCAGCCTACCGCTCTACTCTCTACCACCCCCTCCTGGCACAGGGGAGCATCTGGCAAAGGGGCAGCGTGGCTCAGGGGTGCCAACGTTGGCACCACAAAGCAGAGACAGAAGGCAGGAGCTGAACCTGAGAAAACAGCTTAGTAACGAGCACAGAGATCCTCAAGGGAGACGCCGGCTTACGCGTTTCCTAGTCACACTGTAGGGTTTGATGGAGGATCTATTAATATACTTAAATGTGGACAAAATAAAATGAATTTGAAATCATGTCCCCTAAAGGGGGAAAAAAAGGAAATCATGTCCCCAAGAGTTAAGTGGGTATCTATCTATTCTCATTAGCAAAGACTGAGAAAAGCCAAGTAGGTTTAAACTATAGTAAACATTGCTTGTGTGCACACATAGCCTATACTTTATGAGACAGTCTTGGTTTAAAAAAAAAAAAGCGAAGCTTTAGTTGGAAATGTTTTTCTTGTAAATATATCTGTGTTCACAGTTTAGGGCTTGTGCAGTGTGTGTGTGTGTGTGAAGTGATTTTAATATATAGCTAGAAAAGTTACATCATTTTGATTGAGATTTTGCATTGAGGAAAAAGTAGATTATCGTAACGGAGACTCTTAAGTTAAATTTCCTCTGGACTCTGGCACAGATGCTGAAAAAGTGAACCACAACGGTGATGGAGAGAAGTGAGGAGGACATTTGGCTGATGCAGAAATGTATTTGGTTACATTCCACCTCATTCTGGGAGAATAAAAGAGTGTTTGAGCAAATAAAGAAGTGAACTAAAAATATAACCTCAGTTGTTACAGGCACCCTCCTCCTTCCAAGGGGAAGGAAGGATCGGGATAGGGAACATATGGAGAGAAGGACACATGATCTGAAAGCATGCACAAGAGAGCGCTCAGAATAATGTGAACACATATGCTCTATGCAACTAATCAGGCAAATGACCAGCCAAAACCGCTCAGTGTCCCTCCACGGAGTCTCATTTACTTCGAAGAGAAGTGTCTGCAGACCCGCTTCCCTTCCAGCTGGCAGCGAGCACGTGGAGGGAAAGCATGAGGAAAGAAGGAGAAGGCGAGTAAATCTGAGTAATTCCAGTGCGCTCAGCAGTGCTAACCGCTCCTTTTCGGTTGCACCTAAAAACTCTCGTAAAAGGAAGGGAAACTGTTTTGTTGATGAAGTCATAGAATCATGCCAGCACTTATCGCTGAAGTCCTATGTCATGCACACTTTTTCATTTTGCTTTCTAACCCTCCACCGAATCCGAGATTAAGATTCTATATTTGTTGACTATGAATTGATATTTTTGTAAACTTTCCAATTTCCCCATTATCGGTCTCAGTTCTAAGTATCCTCTGATGCTTTACTCATATGGTGCTTCACTCTCTTAGGGAACTGCATGGACAGCCAGTCCGGGCTTTGTTTTGTCTGGTTTTCCTTGTTTGGCTTCCTTTAGATGTGAGCAACACAAAGCCAAGCAAAGGGGCAGCGTGGGTCAGGGGTGCCAACACCAAACCTAGCCCAGGCCCGTTGCATGACAATACCAAGTCCTCAGTGGCTCTTCCACCATTTAAAAAGCAAAGCGTCGAAGACAAGAGGGAGACTTCGAGAGGGCTGATAGGTTGTCAATGAGCAAAGCAGCAATCAATACACAAATGAGGAAAGGGTACACAGAAATTCTCATGATTTAGGAAAAACTGTGGTAAGTGAAACAGCAGCAGAGCATACAACAGAGAAACCACAACCAAGGCCGCTGCTCGGATGGTTGGTACTGTGTTACCTTTCCCTTGAGTTCCAGGAGCTGAAAAAGCAGAGCAGTTTTTCCGTTCATTATTGGCTTCTGTCTTGTCTAATCAATCACATACAGTACGATGACCTATTTACTGAAAATGGGCATTTTTGTGGGTGGCTTAATATTATAAAGTTTTGTTAATGTGTTTTTGAGAGTTAGAGGAATGAAAACACACACATGTATTTTAATGATTGGATTCATAATATGATATCCAGTGGGTCACTCTTGTTTACTGTATTTTTTAGATATTCTAGCTTTTGTCTATTTACCTGTCAATAGTCATTTAGAAAAATGTTTTAATTATAATCTTTTAGAAACTTCCGTCTGTAGATCTAGCAAGTCTTGCCTCATATTTTTCAGCTGTTTGCGACGCATAATCTTTATTTGATTGATATTAGAGGAAGAGAGGAAGGGAGAGAGAAACATTGATTTATGATTCCACTTATTCTGGCATTCATTGGCTGATTCTTGTATGTGCCCTGATTGAGGACTGAACCTCGTCATATCAGAACGTTGCTCTGAATGACCCAGCCAGGGCTGAGATGTATAATCTCTGAAGTTGCTACATCCTCTTAGGTAATAGAATGCACCATCATTAGGTAATGAGACTCCTCACTCCTCATGTTTTCTTTCAGTTGTTTCTTTATTTTATCTGGCTTTAACACATTACGGTAACTTGCTTTTTGTTAGTATTTTCCTGATATGTCTTTACATTCAACTTTTCAGTACTTTTATGCTTTTGTTGTTTCTTGTAAACGGAAACTTATTATATGGAACGTTTAAAATCTGAACACTCCATCTTTATTAACTAGTGAGTTTAATCCGTATAGTTTTATCATTAAGTGTGGGCATATTTGGACCTGTGTCTGCCATTTTTAACCTGTAAGCATCTCCTAGATTTTTCTTTCCTCTCATTTAGGTCACTTGATCCAAACTATATTCAGTGTTGGTCTTTGTGTGGCAAATCTCCTCAGGCCCTGAATGTCTAGTAGTAATTTTCATTAAATTATCCTATCTAATAAAGAGGGGATATGCTAATTGACCCTCACGCCATCGCAAATATGGTGGGGCCCACAGCCAATAAGGAGAGAATATGCTAATTGACTGCCATGTCCTCAAAGATGGAAGCGCCCACAGCCATAAGATGGCAGCGCCTAGTCCCCGCAGCCCCGCTGAGGCGCCAGACATGAGGCAGGTGGCCTGGCCACTCCGTGCGCCTGCCTTTGGAGTCCCACAGTCCCCTCAGCCCCCTAGCCGCCCAGGGCCGGCCCGAGGCACAGGCAAGCCTTGGATGGTGGCTGTCCAGCTGCCCAGGGCCGCCCGAGGCTCAGGTAACCAGGGCCAGCCGAGGCTTGCGCTGCGGCAGTGGCAGCAGCAGAGGTGTGATGGGGGCATCGCCTTCCCCTGATCGCCGGGTTGCCTCCCGCCCCTGAGGGCTCCCAGACTGTGAGAGGGGCAGGCCGGCCTGAGGGACACCCCTCCAGTGTATGAATTTTCATGCATCGGGCCTCTAGTTTAATAATAATGATGGGAAGCTTGGCTGACTGTGAAATTCTAGGCTCTAAGTTAATTTCCTTTAATACTTGAGAATACAAATCCATAGTCATCTTGCATCCAGAGCTGTTTAAAAGTTTATTAAGCTAAAATTTGGTCTGTGTAAATAATAAGTCTCTCTGTTTACTTTGAATTTCTAATCTGATCTGATATTCATAAATTTTACTATGTGTTTGGTTTTTGCTTTATTTTTCCTTATTGCTCCACTTTGGCACTCTGTGGGGCCTTTCAGTCTGAATCATTTAATTGTTTCCACTTTAACTTTGGAAAATGTAACTCCACTATTTCTTATGCATATTCCTTCTAAAATTTCACTTTTCTCTCCTTGTGGACTCCTACGTAGATATTAGAACTTTCACTGTAATTCTGCATACCAACTTTTCTATCGAATGTTCTATGTTTTCTTCCTTTCCCCTGGGAGTTTTCCTGATCCCTTAATTCATTCTTCTGCCCTATTTAAATAGTCTACTATTTATTTTGTGCTCTTTACTGAAGCTATTATTTACTTACTTCATACCTATCTTCCGTTTTCCTTCTGTGTTACAGCCATACCTTTCTGTCTCTCTTAGTATGTTTACCATACTAATTTTGCTTCCTTGGTCCTTCTCGTACCATCTTTCTGGTTCAGATGGGATCCACAACATACTGCACGTCTCCCTATGGAAAGAGCTGTGCTCCGCAAATGCCTTGCTGTTTTGGCACACGAGCTCATGGGAGGCATTGGCTGCTCTCCAAGGCAATGAGTGTCAAGACGAGGCACTGGTCCCGTCGCTATTCATGAGCTCAGGGAATTGGAGTGGGGGAGCCACTGGCACCAGATACCCTGGGCATGAGCCAGACTCCACAATCAACTCCCTGGGCTCTGATCTTCTTTCAAGGAGAAGCAGCATCGAAGGAGAAGGAGCTGCTCATAGATCATAAGCCATTCTCTTTGTGATGAGTTGGGAGGGGGGTGAGGAAAGTGACAACCCCGTGCAGACTCGTCTCCGCCTGTTTTCTGAGTTGCTCTCCAGGATAGAGCTCCTACCCTGCACCCATTTTACTCCCTGGGCCAGCGTGTGTCACTACAGGGCTGAACAGGGACACCTGTCCATAGGCTCCGTGGGGACTTTCTGCTGTTTCACCCTCTCCCAGCTGTACCAAGTCAACTCCCCTCCAGGCCAAAGCCACCGCGCCATTCCCTAAGTAGCCGGTGTTGGTCGCTCCCAGGAGTTTCTTGCTGAAATCCTCCAGGTGTTTGAAGTTGTGTTGCTTTTTCCTAGCAGTTAGAAAAATCTAAAATGTTCATTGTAGATGTAGATAGAACTCTATAAGTCTAACCATTGATAGCAACACCAAACCCGATGGTGTTGTTGTGAATTGGACATTTTTCTACACTGTAAAGCGTATTCATGCACGTGAACGCTGTTATAAGAGAGTAGCCCCCTCTTTTCACCTTGAGACCAGTTCCCCGTGTCTCCGCAGCAAGCCCTGTGTGTCTTCTGCACCACTGGGCCAGGTGGAGAAAGGAGAATGGCCTGCAGCAGACAGACTGAGAGGGAGCTGACCACGTGGATGGAGGGAACACATTTTTTAAAAAGTTTGCAAAATAATTTACACATGGCTTTTTAAAAATAACAATTGGGTGTATTTCTACTTTTGAAAACATTCCAGAAAAAATTACATTGCTGTAAGAAAGCCATAACCAAAAGAAGAAACTCTTCAAAGTCTTTACAGGATAAACTCGCCTCCTCTTGCCGATGATGGACTGGGCAGTAATCATATCTCCTAACAAAACTGTATCTACTTGACTCTAGAGTTGATAAGTGGATCCATTAAAAAGCTAAAAGCCAGTACATTTTTTAAGCCCGGCTGATGTTAGAGATGAAATCACAAATACCCATGCTCCCTACAACTTGCCAAGAACACTTAGCAGCAGGAAAGCTTATCTAAATGACAAATCACAGAAGAAGAACCCAAATTGTGGTCTGGATTAATGACAATTTGAGAAAGTAAGATGAGATGGGGATGTCTAAGAAAGGCTATCAGAAGTCTAAAGACCTTATCCACCAAATGTAACTGAGATTCATTGAATGGTTCTCTCTTGTATTTACATAAGAAAAGAACTGGGAAACAGTGATTTGGGGACTGTAACGGGTACCCAGACACCTTTCTCTCCGGTTGTTTTGTTTGTGGATGTGAGCGGGAAGCTGTCCTTGACTTTGTTCACTGACTTAGAGCTGATGTCTACAGCAGTTAAAGGTCCCCACACAATGTCCCCACACAGGGGACAGTCAGCAGAGAAACAATTGAACTGATCTTTGAATGAAGTTGAGCTTCCTGTAAGCAAAATCCTAAGCCCCTCTCTCTCTGAAACCTCACGTGGCTTGGAGGCTTGCTCTGACTCCCTGGGCAATGAATCTAGCGGAAGCCCTGTTGAACACTGGCTCTCAGTCCCTTCATTTCCACATGAAAACATTGTTGCTAGCTTCTCACAGCAAAAGCAGACTTGATGCGAAGAGCTTCCAGGAAAGATTCTACATGTTTTATTTTTTCAAGATAGCTTCAAGTTTGTGAATATATTTCAAACATGTCTACAAAGAACGGGCTTGTATGGAAAGCATGTTGGAAACCTCTAAAAACCTCCTGAAACACTGGGACTGTTTATTTTCCTGAGTAGTCAAGCTGTCAAGCCACACCTGGTCATCACGGGGCTTCGGTGCCATCGGTGGGGTAAATAGGCGTTTGGGCTGTTGCTTTTCAGAAGTGTCTGTAACGCTCTCCAGAGGACAGCCCGCCCTGGGAAGCCTTAATCACCAGGGATAAGAAAGACTTTAACAAGAGATAATTTCACATTTGTCAGAACCTAGAAAAGTAGCTGTAATGTCATTCCCCACCTAATTCCAACTATTCTTCCCGCACTCATTCCATCTTGGACTTTATATAATCATCTTTAGTCTAATTTCTTGTGATTTTACCATAAGTATGCTGACATTACTGTATGCTGACTAGAGGTCACCAGAAGGCAGAAGGTCACTAGGGAATTGATTTGGAGAAATGTTGATTAAATATTGCTAATAGTACATTATTACTTTTACTCAGATGATTTTGGGAATATATTTGGTACTCATATGGTTAAACAAAGCATCAACAATGGGGGAGAAAGGAGACTTACGTAATACTTTAAACAATAAAGAATTTAAATTAAAAAATAATAAGCATTGAAAATAAAAAAAGAACAGTGAAGGGGGTCCTAGATTTTGCCTAGATATTCTGACTCTGATTACACAATAACTAAGTTAGTTATTCATTGCGGCAGTTAATTTTTAATTTAACTTTTGCGGACAAATGAATAAACCAATTATCCCTCTGTTAGAAAAGCAAGTATTACATGTCGACTCTCTGACTCTGGGTGTTGGAGAAACCAATCCAAATCTACTTCTGAGCCTCATGAAGAAGCTGTGGAGACTTATGTCCAGACATCAAATTCATAATTAAAAAAAAAAAAGCCCCATTATTGTACAAGATGTATACATAACTCAGTTTTCATCAGTTTTATTTTATATTCATAGGATGTAAGAACAAAGAAGTAGCATAAGACAGGTCAGGGTAGCCTTGTAAGTTTAGAAATGTAAAAGATTAATCAGGAAACTGGAGGAACACGCTTCAAACTAACGTGTGTGACAATGTCGGCTGCAATTAGCCGTGGGGACATGTTATTGCCTAAACCACAGAAGTGGTAACTCTTGACCTTAACCAGAGCATTTGTTTCCTTCTCTCTCTCTCTCTCTCTCTCTCTCTCTCTCTCTCTTTCACTATGTCAATGAATATAATGTAAATGCTGGAAACTGGAAACGTAGAATGCCATTGTCTTCTAGTATTCAAAGGACGATGATGTAAGAAACACAAAAAGTTCCTTAATCACATAATCGGCCTCCTCTTTTTAGGTTTCTTTTGAACAGTCATGATTTATAAGTAAGGTTACCAATAGTAATGTTAACCCCCACCATCGACCGGGTAGAAAGCAACTGCTTGAAGATTTCAGGTTCGCGTGCAGCATGTCTGAGGAGCCATGAGACAGGCCGGTGGCTGTAGCAATGGTGCTTCAGAGGAGACTGGGGTGGCACGATGCGTCAGTCCACACACCGTGGCAAAAGGAGAGAAGCGACATTTATTTTAGAAGGCAGTCCAACATGTGGTGGGTGGTAGGCATAAGGATCTGACCAACTGCCAGGATAAGAGAAAAGAAAACATGGCAACTCAGAGTAAAAGGATTGTGTTTCTTTCATTTTCTCTTGGTTAAGGAAACGTCTGTGCTGGTGCCAAATTGTAGACCAATCCAGGAAGCTCTGTTTACAGCTACAGGCGTGCCTGGCAGAGCTGCCCCTGAACGGGGTCCTACATCGGGGTGGGCGAAGATGCTAACAACAGGCCTTAGAATCGCGTCTTATTGTTACAGCCCATCGGCTTCTGTTCTGGCTCCATCCTTGCGAGCATCCATACTTTACTTAATCATCTTTCTTCCTATTTTATTTTTTGGCCTTTTATTTTTTAAAATATATTTTTATTGGTTTCAGAGAGAAAGGGAAAGGGAGAGAGAGATAGAAACATCAATGATGAGAGAGGATCATTGAGCAACTGCCTCCTGCACGCCTCCTTCTGGGGATGGAGCCTGCAACCCGGGCATGTGCCCTGACTGAGAATCAAACCCTGACCTCCTGGTTCATAGGTCAATACTCAACCACTGAGCTATACTGGCTGGCCTTTATTTTTTATGCTGGGTGAATGATTTTTTCTGTGGTTTACCCTGCCACAATCTGTTTCTCTTGACTTACTCTGGTGGCAGTTTTACTCTTTAATACACCCTAACATGGATTTTGATTGTTTTGTGCTGCTTTTTGTATTTGGACATCATCCTTACCTCTCTCTCTCTGCCTTCCAGGATGTTCTCTGATTATGATACTCTGCTTCTGGAATTTAGAACATGAGTGACCTTGCAACTTTTTTAAAGGTCAACACTCAACTTTTTTCTGGTATGTTCTTCTAATTTTAGGTCAAAATATTACAATAGCTGAGCTTTTTTTTTTTTTTTTTTTTTTTTTGGTACCAAGTATTCGTTCATCTGTGAAAGGCTTCTGGACTGAGGACAGATCATCAGCTAAGAGGGGTGGCTCTCCTAGGGAAGACATGCCATGGGCTCCACCCAACGCAGTGACGGCAAGGACACGTCCCTAGTATCTCACTTCTCATTAGTTGACGAGGTGGCCAAAGGGGCCATGCTTCCACCCATCCCTTCCTCTTTCCATTTATGCCAGGTACTGAGACTCACCTCTGAATGGCGTAGACATTTACAGATTGTATGTAAGCTTTTCTTTCTTTGACAAAGGAGGAGGCACTGGTTTTATGCTGTTCTGTTCAGCTCAAAGGCAGCTGCCGGCCTCTTTGGAAGCACTGCCCTGGTTCAGAGAGGCAAGAGCTCACACAGAGCGAGTCAGAGTTTGCTGCGTCTTCTTGTAGGATCTCTCTCCTATTCTGTTTCAGAGGGTGGGGAAGGTGAAGTGGTTCTCCCAGAACTCTTCCTGTGAGTACATCCATCCATCCTGAGAACAATCAATGAAGATCCAGGCCTGAGGTTTCTTTTTTATTCAAACTTAGTATTTCCGGTTTTGATCCTTTCGTCAGTTATCATATACTTCTCATTGGCATATTGGAAACCAAAGGTCAGGTATTACTGATCTAACATTATATTTAACATAATTTTCAGTGATTTTGTCAATATTGTATCTCAGTTTTACGGTGTTCAAGACTGTGCCACCCCCCCCCCATTTTACCAACATTCACTTATTCGTTTGAGGCAGGGACTATAAATGCTATAGTTTTTCCTGCTGTCTTGAGTACAGTAATCTCTATGTAGGAGAAGATGGATTAATAAGTTAATTTATCAAGTTGACAAAATATTTTCTGTAGCCATTTGAACCCTGTATGTGTAAACTTCTGTGATCAAGATTAAAATATAGAAAGGCAAAAGTATTATATACATTAAAATGTATAAGCTTTTGTAAATACACGTATATATGCATATACATATATATATTTACACAGGTGTTGAAAATGTGTTTTGCTAAAGCGACCAAAGACTTATCATTTGCTAAAGTGTCCAAATGTTATTGTGGTAAACAGGTATCTCCTAGCAAAGGCCACCTTCTTGGGGATTGTAGTCACCAGTTTCACCGAGTGGGAGGGTAAAAAGATATAGTCACAATTTGATCTGTTGAAAGTCAATACAAAACCAATACCCTGCATGTGCTCTATGGAGGCAAATGAATGTGCAGACTGTTGGGGAACAAACAAGGCATCCAAACAGGGACACGCCGATCGCCTGTTAGAGACTTCCAGTGGATGAGATGTTCAGGGAGGACACGGAGTCACTGGGGTCCTCACCTGATAAAACTGGACAGTTAACCTGGCAGATACTAATGACAGGCAAATTCATTTCCTTTTGCCGCCTTAACAAACTACTACCAAATTAATGCAAACAATGCAAATAGATAAGAGTTCTAAAGATTGGAAGTCTGAAGCAGGTTTCATCGAGCTAAAATGAAGTCGTCAACAGGGCAGCCTGGGAGTGCTCTGGAGAATCTGCTCTTTGCCTTTCCAGCTTCTCACTGCTGCCATGTGGCTTGGCCCAGGGCCCCGTATCACTCCAGCATCTGCTTCCATGGTCACACAGCCTCTTCTCCCTCCATCTCTGTCGTCACGTCACCTTCTCTCACTCTAACCCTGCTGCCTGCTTCTTATAATAAGACCCTCATGATGATATTGGGCCCACCTGGAGAATCCTGGTCCCACAATCCTTAACTTAATCATATCTACAAACTCCCTTTTGTCATGTAAGGGAACTTTATTCAAACTAGAAAATTCAGAGAACTCGAGGAAACAGGAAGAGCTCCATTATGAAATTAAAATTTCAGAAGTGCCAGAAATATCCTTATGACTTTGTATAGTGAGCCGACCACCAACACATGTAGACATTGTGTACTAATAACTGAAACCCATGAATGTGTGTTTGTGTGTGGTTGTGTGTGTGTACATGAGCACATGCATGGTGGAAATAACTAGTAGATGTGAACTTTATATGAGCATCCACACTTTGTTGGAATCAGTAAATATTTCAGTCACTATATAGGATAGATTTATATCAACCCTCTTTTTAATATAAATTAGAATTATTCTTTTGCCCTCTGCAGGACAACTTTCAAAGGTCCTTCTGGGTTACCTTAGAGACAAGATGATAAGAGACTTGCAAAAATCACAAAATTATCAGACACCTCAGTGTTCATCACATTCTGTAGAGAGAGAATCCAAATCCCAGGTACCATCTGGTGAGTTAGCAGCAGGAAAGAACAGGAGCCAAACCTCCAGTTTCAAATTTTCTGTTTCATTAATAGAGACAGAAGTGGCTTTGCCTCTACCCCAAATCTAATCCATATTTAGCTGCAAACATCTGTGCAGATGCCAGAACGCATCATCTTATTTGACCATTTGAGTTTGCCATATATTTTGAAATATTTAATTAAAGGTGAGTTATGTCCTTGAGAATTTTATTTTGCTAAACTTAAGTACTGGTAATATAAATTGCACTACAAAGTTACAGTTGTACCTCAAGCTCATGTGAAGTGATAATCTTATTGAGGGTAAAGAAAACAGAAATAACCATTTTTGCCACTAAAGGGGGGGAAATCAGCTATTTTAAATATAGGAGATGCCAGTCAAGTTATATGAATTACAACTGAGAAGGACAGAGGTTGTTCCTTCATACTGCTGACAAATAGATAGACATGTTGGGGTACCACATTTAAAAAGGAAGTTCAACATTTTAAAGGCTTGAAGAACTTTCAGGAATTACAGAGCATTGTAATGTTAAAACCTCACCTTATGTGTTGCATTTTCAGACATGGTAGGCATAGACAATGCATGGAAAATGACACACAAAAATCTCAGTCTTTATGTCTTGGTTAGTGGCAATAAAGGATCTTTTCCTTTTGTATATTTTGGAGTTTTCTTAATGTATGCATTAGCATTCTTTTACTGTTTTCATTAAAAATGATAGTTGCAAGTTAAAGTAGCATGTAAGGATTGATTAAGTGTGCCAAACGTTTAAAAAAAAAAATAACTACATGTAAAAACCCCTAAATTGGGGATTGTCGTATGAATTGTAGCTTACAGACCCTTGGTTGTTCGTTAGCGTTGACTCATTAGCTCTGGTAACAGAGTGCCTTGTGAACGCCCGGGGCTCTGCTGTGGAGTCTGCAGAACAGAGGATGAAAAGAGGACCTGGCATAAGACAGAGGCACGGTTGGAACCACTCATGTCTTCCTGAGACTTCAATACCAGGCCTTGCTAACGTAGAGCACACAGCCTAGGAGCAGATGACATATAGATGTCACGTGTATAGTTGAAAAGTATATCCCACTTGTCCTATCTAAATAAGAGGCAATATGCTAATTGACTGTCACACCCTCACAAGATGGTGGCACCCCACAGCCAATAAAGAGGAAATATGCTAATTGACTGCCACACCCTCACAAGATGGCAGCACCCACAGCCACAAGATGGCGGCACCCAGTCCCCTCAACCCCACCTCATCCAACCGGAGTTCCCCAGTCCCCTCAGCCCCACAGGGGAAGGCAGTTGGAGGCAATCGGGCTGGCAGGGGAGGGCAGTTGGGGATGATCATGCCAGCAGGGGATCATTTAGGCATCAATAAAGCCAGCAGGGGAGTGGTTAGGGGGCTATCAGGCAGGTAGGCAGAGAGGTTAGGAGACACCAATCCCAGATTGTGAGAGGGATGTCTGACTGCCAGTTTAGGCCCAGGGGATTGGGCCTAAACTGGCAGTCGGACATCCCCCAAGGGGTCCCAGATTGGAGAGGGTGCAGACTAGACTGAGGGACACCCCCCTCCCCCCGGTGCATGAATTTCGTGCACTGGGCCTCTTGTTTCTTTTATAATGTGGCACTTTCCTTCTCAGAGGGAACGTCTGTTGCCTGTATTAAGACCAAATTTTAAAGAAGGACTTCAGGTGTCGTTCAAAACAAGTAGCCACCACACGGTTGCAGTCAGGATGAAAGAAAGTAGAGCATACGGACATGCATCCTTCCTGGGTGTGTCCAAACAGGGATTTTACTTTGCATGCATTACCCCCCAAAGTGAAAAATAGATGGGAAAAAGACAATTAAAGTAAAGTAATACATTTTGATGCAACCCCACGGAGAGTTGAATCAATACGCAGACACTTTCTTTCATTCCCACTTCATACTCACAGGAGACATCTTTTGCCCTTCTTACCTACTTAAGCTCTCCATTCCTCTCACCTCCTCTTGACTTCATCTTCCCCTCCCCCTTGTCTTTGCTATTGTCAAACTGAAAGATATTAGAAGAGCTGGGCTATATTTACTTCTAATCTCTCCAAAATTGTGAAATATTGTTGCCTATTGAAGGATTGTGTGTTTTTTTTATGTTATTTTTAATCTTTGATCTTTTCACTGAATTATCACCCATTTGCACCTCTAGAATGCTTTTCCTCATTTACATGTGAATCGTGACCCTCTATCAGAATTCCCCCACTGGACACCCACAGTGGCTTTGTGAATGTTTGTATAATCCACTCCAGGTTTCACTTGCAGTTAAGAGCTCTTTAAACTAAGTAGTTCCATCTAACAGGACAGTGACTGGTCCTTTATAAACTATCTAAATTGAAGATGTTTGTGCCAATGCATGTTTGTCACTCCATGTATATTCTTTAAGGTCATTTAAATTATTTACTAAGACTATTTTTGAAAAGACACAGGGAATGCTTGGTATTTTAAGCGCTTGTACATTTTCATAAAGCACAGACCCTTTCCCATTGGGTCAGGGTTGAAGGATGCTCAGGAACGGGGCAGGGCAGTGATGGAGGAATGGGGAAGTCTGGGCCACTACTGGGGAGGAGGATCTGAAGCTGAACCATGGTTAACAGCAGTATTATCTCTGGCCTCTGTTACTTTATAATAAGAAGCAGTGAGAATTCTAGGGGAGGGAGGGGACAGTGCGGGGCAGGACCTAGGCCCAGGACTGCAGCAATATTAGTATCTATAATCACCAACACATGTTTTGAACATGGAAAATGCAGTTTATTTGTTGTATATGACAAATTGTCTCTAGCACCCACCAGTATGGTGGTATCAAAATGTTGTGTGACATATATTGAAAAAAACTTTATTCAAACAACTATCTATGTAATTTTAATGTCATGATAAAATCGATAATGTAATTGGTGAGTGAAATGTAGAAATTTTCTTTTAAGAAATCCCCCCCCCAAAAGAAATATTATAAATATCGGTGATCAAGGAATTCTTCAGAATGAACAAAAACTGGACATAGTGGGGAGAAAATAATCAAATGATTCAAGGGTTTTAACCTAGATTCCTCTGTGACTCTCAGATGCCTATAGCTGGGGTCTAGATTACAAGGTAGTATAAGCAGAACGATACATTTCTTCCCAAAGGATGTCCATGCCCCAATCCTGGGAATCTGTGAATGTGTTATATTGCACCACAGAAGGGACTGTGCATATGTGATTAAAGGTATGGACCTTACAATGCTGTGATTATCTTGGATCAATCAAGTGGGTTCAATTAATCCCTTGAGCTCTTAATTGTGCAAGAGGAAGGCAGGTAAGGGTCAGAGAAATGGGAGCAAGAGACGGATTTGTGTCTCCTTGTTGGTTCTAAAATGTCAGGGACTACATGTAAGGACCAGAAAGAGGACTTTAGATGAGGGTGTTTCCCAGGTGACAGCCAGCAAGGAGTCAGAAACTTCAGTCCTACAGTCTCATGGAACTGAATCCTGCCAACACCTAACTGAGCAAGGAAATGGACTCTCCTTCAGGGCTATAGAGAGGGACACAGCCTTGCTCACACCTTGGTTTTCATCCAGCGACATTTGTGCTGGACTTCTGCGCCCAGGACTATAAATGATATATTTGTGTGGTTTTAAGCCACTACATTTGAGGTCATTTGATATGTCTGGCATAGGAGACTACTATACAAGGGTTTCCTAGAAGTATGTGCAGTATTTTGTGTATTTGTCTGTGGCCACTTCTCTGATGAAAGAGGCTATAATTCCATCAGCCTTGTAAGAGTCCATGACCTGCTAGGAAAAGCAGCAGTGATCGAACCCTGTTGTCCTGTCCCATATCGCAGCATTAAACACATCCTCAAGCCTGAGAAGCAGGGCAGTTCCCATTTTACATAGTCAGCTGGGAAAGTGTGTTTTATGGCAAACAGCTTCCAGGTTATTGTTCCTTAGCCTTTGTCTTACCCTCCATATCTCTAAACCAGGCGGCATTTGGTCTTGGTTTTATTATGTTTCCTATGGACTCGGAGCTGCTGTGGTCACTCAGCGTGGATTGTGAGTCCCTAGAGTACAGAATGTTTATTTTTGTTTTTCCTTTTAACTCTCCGGGAACACTCTGCCTAGCGATGGTAAGCCCTACAAAAATGTCCACGTGATTTGGTGAAAAAGGTAAGGTTCTGTCTCAAGATAGTAACTTGAACTACGTACCCATTGAAATTCTGTCCAGAGCAGTGATACAGTCTAGATATTTATTTTTATGTGTTTAACTCATTGCTGTGAAAAGGAGAGTTTTCAGATTTCTATGGGGAAAATGGAGCGATGCCTTCAGATTCATTTCCAAACTGAGGGTTGGCTGGATTATGTGGAAATATTGGGGTTGGAGCTTTGACATTTCCCATTGATTACCTTGACTCTCTACGGAATGTTTTCTATTTCAGAATGGCCTAATCCACCCAGGCTTCAGTAGAAGCCAGCTTAATAGTCAGAAATATAATCAGAAGCTTAGTGATATTTATTAAACAAACCATTATGGACCCAAGTTTATTTGGATAAACTGCAAATTCACAGATAGAAGTCCTGAGGGTAAATGACTACATCAAAAATTAAACAGGAGAGCCCTGGCCTACATTGCTCGGTGGTGAGAGCATAGGCCCACACACTGAAGGGTTGCAGGTTCAATTCCTGGTCAAGGGCAAGTACCTGGGTTGCAGGTTCCATCCTAGGACCAGGGCCCATGCAGGAGTCCACCAATTGATGTGTTTCTCTCACATCAATGCTTCTTTCTCTCTCTTTCTCTTTTTCTCCCTCTGTCTCCTCCCTCCCACTCTCCCTAAAAATCAATAGAAAAAATATCCTGGGGTGAGGATTAACAACAACAAAATTAAACAGGAGAGGGAGTGAGAATTTGATAGTCTCATAGTCTTGCAGGTTATGTCAGAATGACTTGAAATTATGAAGGGATTGCATGCTGGCCAACAGCAGACCAAGAGAAGGAAGATGACTAAGAATGACTCTGCGTGTGGTGATCTGCTTCATGCTCTGTCTCATTTAAATATCCTCACAGGATATCGGAAGTTGGTGAAGCATTAATAAAATGTGCAGCGGGTTCCCACTATACAGGTGCACTGAGCACCCATCCATCCAGAGGGAAAATGAGGGGACAAAGCCCTACATAAGTTTGCGATATGGTGAAAAAAAGCAAGAGAATGAGATTTTGAAATAATGAGAGGGAGTGTGTCTAATCAGAAACAGAGATTCAGTGGGAGAGAGGCAACTGGAAAGCAGTGAAGCCAAACAGCACAGAGGGGAGAGGATGCTAGACAATAAATCAGATGAGACTGAACACTGTGACAGTCGCAGGGGAAGCTAAAATTCATCTTGGTGGCCACATGATATTATTAAACAAGAAAGGATGAACTGGAATTCCCTTTGAGATCATGTCCTGTCCTCTTTCTCTCTGTTACAGAACTCAGAGGAACTGGAATTCAAAGACGAACAGCAAATACAATTAAGAGCCTAGAGGGATTGGTTTGTGTGGTGAGAGGGAAGAAATAGGACAGGAAAGCCTTGGCTCAGGTCATCTGGAGAAAAGACAATTTTCAAAAGTCTTTACAGGATTCAAGTACCAAGTCCATGGATCGTGATTTCGTTCAATGAAAGGGGATCTAGGCAAACGCACAGGGTGATGAATGTAAACTGTAACAGTGAACACATTTCTCTCATTTTTATGAGTACGAAAATCTATCCAACGGTGCTGACTCAAAGGTCTGCTTTGTTTTTTGTTGGTGTTTACAACCCATTTTGCGATTTGTGCGAAGGGACCGACGGAGGCAGTTGTTGGAAAACTCTATCGGTCGTTCTCTTTCTAGAGACCATTGCTGTCCTTCGGAGGCCTTTCCCTCAAAGCATAGAAAGAACTCCTGATCGTGTGATCTTAGCTTTATAATACGTCTTCCTATCCGGATGGGCAAGCCCTACTGCATTCTTCTTCTGCTTTTTAAAGACTTGGCTGTCTATTTTGGCCCTTTACACATACTCTGTGTACTTACGGATTTTAATATATTATTTTATTAGTCCCCTCAGGCCATCATAAAAATACACACACTGTAGACCGGGTGGCTTAAACAACAGAAATGTGTGTTCTCACAGCTCTGGAGTCCAGAAGTTCAAGGTCAGTCATAGAAACTTAAACATATTAGAGCATAGAATGATATCATCATAGTGTATTAACTTGAAGGGCCATTATTCAACCACTATTAAGAGCAATGGAATTGTGTGATAAGAAAAACAAATGAATTATAACCTCAATTATGTGTAAATGATTATGTTAATAAGAAAAATGAATAACATCTATATATATGCCTATGCGATATAAGCTGGCTGTTGTTGTTATTTTGTATGAATAGTAGAAAGTGGGAATCAAGGTCAGTTTACTACCCTTTGGCCAGTTTCAGTGAGGACTCTACTAGTTGAGTGTTTTTTACTATGTTTTGAATGTTTGTGTACATGTATGCGCGCGCGCGTGTGTGTGTGTGTGTGTGTGTGTGTGTGCCAATTCTTCTCCTTCCTTGTACTGTTCTTAGTGAGAACTGTCCAAAACAGGAACGTTTCCTGTAGCTGGAAGGCAGAAGTGAAGCAATGGCCTTCGCTTTGAAGATCTCATGGTTAGCTGAGGTAAAAGGAGAGACACGGGCTCCCTGGTGGACTGCAGCTCGTCTTCCTGTCTTGTCTGCAGCTTGGCATGCAGCTCTCCCTTGATGCTAGCCCTACTGCTCACAGTCACTGCCATCCAACCCAGACCCAGGGACTAGCTCCCGGGGGCTAAGCCTGCCACCTCCCAGGGCTCCCTCCCAGGCTGCTCTAACCTTCCAACCCTTCCCCACTTTCAGTTCCCCTCCGCCCAGCTTTCCCCTTGTGTTAAGTCTAATATTAGACAATGACTTCTTTGCTCCTCGATTCATACTGGTTTTTCTCTTCTAATGGAACTATGATAGACAAAACACAGTTTTTCCTTACATTATCTCTTACAAGGTTTATTAGAGACAGTACACTGCCTTTGTAAAAGGGATTGGGAAGATTTCTTTCCATTTCATGTTCCGGCATGGTGGAAATAAAAAGGGAATACAATGGGCATCCTCTTTTAAAGATGGAGATTTGATAGAATTCATTGTTTTGATCTTTGGCAAGTTGAGACATTTAGACTTTCACTATGATTATTCATATTTTGTTTGATCTTCAACTTCATGCAGGTTTTCAAAACTTTTTCATAAAATTATGTAAAATAGTATTTCACAATTCATTTCCTTACTCTGCATCTTTGATTATTTACCCACTATAACATTTCTACTTTTTTTCTTGTTTAGGTTGACCTCTGTAGTATGTACATTATCATTGCTTTTCTAAGAGAACAAACTGTTGCTTTTACTTATTAATTTGTAGAATTTTAGCTTATTACTATTCTATTTTCATTCAATAATAAATATTTTTATTTGTAATGATATAGTCTTTAATCATTGCTTAAGTTCAGTTTTTTCCTATTTTCTAAATTTTTCATTTAGGTTTTTATTCTTCTTATTTTCAATCTCTTGGTCTAAATGTATACTTAAGGTTCTGACTGGTCTATTCTACTTTTGAGTAACCCATGGATTCTGCTATATTGTTGTTATTGCTATATTTTAAATATTTTACATTTTGACCTTATTTTTCCCAGGAGTTGTTTTAAGGAGATTTGAATTCTCAGATAACTGTGTTTTTGTTTTCCATATTTGTTATTAGTTTATACTTTATTATATTATGAGTTTAAAGGGATTAGAAACTTTGTAACTACATTAGGAAAAGGACACCTAATATCTAAATAATTGAGAACAAAAGAAACAAAAGTATATTTAGATGTAGACTAGAAGAAAATTTTCTAAACTTAAAATATTAATTGTATATGTCTCTACACACATCCTAGGTAAAGTTGATATGGAGAAACCAAAATGTCCGGGCAAGATATTATATTGTTAAATATGAAAAAACATACTATAGTTAATGAAGAAAAATAATCAAGTTACTGTAAAGTGTGTTCTCTGCAACAGCAATCTATTAATTGCTCAGGGAAATACATTTGACTCATATTTCATGCCAAGCCAGACTATATAAACACAGTGAGATTATATCTAAAATTTATGCTTGTGGACACAAGAAGAATCTAACGTAAATTTTCTGAAATAATAGAGGGATATGACTGAATTGTTCACTGATTGGAGACCATCAATCACGGTTCAGTCAAGTCTCCAACTTCATTTCTCTGAGGTGTTCTTTCTGTGTTGGCAACACCTATAGACTGGTAGAAGATGGCTATACAATTTCTAATACTCATTTCCATGCACAACATGTTTTATGGAAAGAAGGATTGCCGCTGTTTTAATAGATGCTCATTATTAAGAATGAACAACTTTATTTCCAGAAATCCATGTCACATCAGGGCTAAACCTGGTGCATACCCGTTCGTTTAACAGTGTTTATAGTATTTTCTCATTCTTCTTGTTTTCCAAGTGATTTTGTAAGTTTAAAACACCTTTATAATGACACAAAATTATAAACCCAGTTTAGCAAATGAATCATCATGTTAGTCCACACTAAACCATTATGGCTAATTCTCTTCGGAAAATTTTCCAGGAAGAGCTCGGTCTTTCTTTAGAAAATGATCCCTGAGTTTAGAGAATTTAAGGGCCCTGTAACTGACTAACAAAAATCGAACAGATGATGTTTTGATGGCAGTTGACCTAAATATTTTGTAGCTATTTCATAAAAAAGGAACTCTGGGGATTTCCTACGAGTAAGTGGAGAGTAACGGAAAGGTCACCCTGTTCTTATAAGAGGTCAGATATTACATCTGAAGCTGTCTACTGCTATGATTATTTCTCAGAAATAGGAGATGCAGATATGGAAAGACATTATAATAGAGTGTACAATGCTCATGGTTGTCTGTCAGAAATATTTGGACTTGAACTTGAAGATAAAGACAGTGAGTGACCCTTATGATAAAATTCCTAGGCTATTAGTCACTTTTCCACAAACACCTCTAAACAAAATGTTTACTTAATTCTGATGTATTAAATATTCTACAATTGAATGCTGCCTGACATGCCTTTTTTGAGAGACAAGGACATCGAATATGGCAAACTTTCAGAATACTTTACGAACAAAATATTCAAAATCCTGAATTCCTAACCTGTGACTCTGAGCTATGGTGAATTAACTTATAAAAGTAAACAGACAAACTTAGTTTAGGTTACTCCATTAGTCACTAGTCGTGCATTTTGGGGAAAATTACTTGATCCTTCTCAGTCTCCATTTTCTTAACTACAACCTAGAGACACGAAGGCCTACTTTTTGGGGTCAATAAAGGTCTAATTAGTTGACAAAATAGCAGTGATATTGTAATCAGTACAGCCATATGCCATACACTAAATCCATTCTGAAACAAGATGTAGGATACATTAAAAAGTTAAAACCTAAATATTGCTCATTTTTACTCATGTCAATCAACTCACCTACAGTGATGTTTCTGGGCCTTGGCTGCAGATTGTAATCCTGCGGGGGATTTAAAATTACTGATGCCGGGCCCCAATCCTGAAATTTTTATTTTCTCGTCTTGGTTATGATGTGGACGCCAGGGATTTTGGAGATTAACCTAAAAGATAAAGATCATTAGAATTTATCCCAGCTATTTTTGAATAATAATATGTACTTTTAAACCTGATTAAGAAGGAGCCATTACTCCAATGTAGCAATCAAACCTTCCTTTTCATTTTGCTGCAGACCAATTTTAGAAGAGGCAAGAAAACATTCAGCTCATAGTTCATGGTCTTACCTCCTATCTCAACATATTCCAGAGCATCAGGCCACATTATAGCAGAATAAAGGAACCAAAGGTGTATTCTGTGAGAAGGGGGGAAAGCACTGTTTTATATCTTGATTTGCTTTCTTTCTTTTCTTCAGAAACTATCTTTTACTTTACTTTTCCTTTTCTGTAGGCATAGAAATGATTCATTTTCTCTCCCTTTTATTTGCAGCACTTAACAGCTTTCACAGAAAGTATGTAAGCTTGGCCTCGGTAATATTGCTTCACAGGGAAGCAAGCCAAATCTCTTTGCTCTTCCTTCTCATGCCTCATGCCTTTCAAGCATCTTACAAATTTGTCATGTTTTTATTATCTAAAAGATTAAGAAACTGAGATTCAATTAGTTTCAGTTATTCAGGAAATAATGAAAGTTGCCTGAGTAGGAGGAGATGCCATTGCAAATATCTGGGTAAGGAGCAGAAAGAAATAGAGGCAGTAAAAATGAGGAGATACTCTTTGCAGAAAAATCTTAGCGTGTTCATTCATTCTTTCAACAAAATAGTGGGCATTGTCCAGTTGATATAGGAAAAGAAATGCCAAAAAAAATGAGTATGTTCATTATTTGCAATATTAAAAATAAAATTATTTTTAAAAATAAAAAAGAAAACAGCCTTAAATATCCAACTCTAGCAGGCCTAACTTGTTTGGTAGCCTCCATTGATTGTAAACCCCAACCGAATGCAAATTATTGAGTAGTTTTTTATCTTGTCAACACAATGATAAACTTTCACCTGCCATAATCAATATTTTTTAGCATCGTTCTTTCTCTCCATGCTGAAGTTAAATTGCAATTTTATGTAGAAACAAATCATTAATCTTTGACTTCAACTTAGGTTGAAGTTAGGACAAGTTCAATACAGGCTGAATACATGACCGAGGATAAGGCCTCAAAGAGACACAGTAAACTTTATTGAATGAAGAGCAGAAGGAGCATTAAATAATACAGACCCGGAGTCGAGCAGAAGCAATGGGCTCAGCTTTCTTTGCTTCTCACTCTGTTCACCCTCCTGGGTAATCGCACCCTCTCCAGGCCCTTAATTACTATGCCTATGCTCACGATTTCAAACTGCCACCTGCCCAGACTCGCTCATGATCTTCATTCCGATGGCCAGCTGTATACATGACATACCCAACTGTATATCCCCAACCACGTCTGAACCACCGAGACCAACCTAGATTAATTCCTTTCTCCTTAAAATCACATCTTCCCTTTGATTTGCCTTCTCATACCATGACAGCTGTTGTGGACACTTTGAAAATATTGGGAGGACTTCTAACAGGAATGTGTTCAGATGTCGAGCCTGATGACACCACAGTTGACTCAAGAGGGCATCAAAGGTTATTACTCGCCTAATGAGGTTTTAGGGGGAGAGCAAGGGAGCTCCCACTCAGGTCCAAAAATCACTTGAGAGCCAGGGCAAGGAGCTGGTTTGGCTTTCAACGCAACTGAGGCCTGGGGCTGAGCCAAAGGTTCTTTGTTCAGTGCAGGTCTTGAGTGGGTCAAACTGCCCAGTGGGGGCTAAAGAAGAAAGCACCTGGGGTTTTATCGGCTTGCCTGGGCTTGAAAGCTGTCCGTCACCCTTGATTTAGGGTGACTTGTAATAATGTTTCTCACTCCCCTTTTGATTGGGACTTAGAACCCGCTGACCACCCATACAACCCATAGAGTGGAGTGTAATCTTGTCAGTATGAGATCTTTAGAGCGTGTCACTTGTCCTACACACCGTACGTGAATTGATGTTTTTCCAGGAATGAATGCAGTGGGTTAGGTCTGTTAAGTAAGTGAACACTGGCCAACATTCACAGATAGATAAACTGCAGGATAAACACAGAATTCAAACGAATCCAAAAGAAAACCCATATCTCTCTATATGACAGGTTAATAGAGCAGTGTGTGTGTGTAAATATATATATAACATATATATATTTACACACACATAAAACAATTGAATATTATGTTCAGTAATCCGCTAAATAAAAACGCATGATGAATACGAGGCCAATTTATAGTGATCTCTGGAAAAACAGGCATGTATTGCACTTGAGGAAAAGAGATTTTAGTCCCTGGTGATGTCGAATCATTCATCAACTCTTTGGGATATAAGATGAAATATTGAAACTGATGTAAATAGTTTAGAATTACACCACGCGAAAAATTAAACTTTAGTTTTTAAGGAGGATTGGTCTTTAATCATGCTGTGTTCTGTAGTTAATAGCCTCATGATTTTTTTCTACAGTTCAAATCTCAGGAGAGTAACTCTCATTGCTGCAAAGTGCCATAGTATGAAAACTGTATGGTTTATATTACCGGAGTTGGACAGATTTGATGAGAACAATTAATCATAATGGGTCTTACAATGGCAAAAATGGATGGACTTAATTTTTTTTTTTTTATTGAAAAGAAAAGAGGGAATAAAACCTCCTGGAATTCATTAAAATAGCTTACTGACAAATTTATAAGACAGGATATTTATTGCAAATATCCTGTCTTTGTTATTTTATTATTGTAAATATTTTACTTTAATTTTATATTAATTTCTCTAAAAATGAATTTGACCAAAACAAAACAAAACTAGCCTTTTTTTTTTTTTTGACTATATAAATAAAGTATAGACTGGAAGTGATAAGATAGATTTTTTAAAAATATAACCCATAAAAATCCTTGGTTATTTACTTTAATTCTACGTTGGTTTCTATGAAAATATATCCCAAGCGGATATAATTTAAAAAGAAAAATGTAATTTCTTTAAATTGCATACCCCTGGGAAATACAAAACGGTTACCTCAATTATGTGAGTTTAAATTATTTTCTTTGGTTGTGTGGACCTATACAGTCTTATTCCAATATAGATATTTTAGTGGAACCTGGCAGATGATTATAAGAACTATCCAATTAAATTGATTCTATATCCAACAACACGCCAAGCCTGGCACCCCTGAGACCCTGTAACCACAAACACTTAACAATTCAGGTACAATTTTACTTGTGTAATGAATGATTTTGCGGAAGGACGAAGAGAGAAACTTCCAGGCGCCCTGAACAAGGGAGGCCCGCGCTGGGGGCTGGAAATGGTGGTAATTGCACACTCTCCAGTGAGGTTTGCATGCCACAGGCTGTTTCAGGTCCTCTCTTCTAACTATGAAAACCACGCAGCCTTTACGTCAGTCCTCAGGTGTCATCCCGATTGGCGAAGGTGAAACTGCTATGCAGACATTGCGTAGGGCAAGGTCACACATAGTGTAAACTACAGTCCTCAAATGAAAACCTAGGCAATCGGGCGTTGGAGTCAGTAATTTTTTGTTGCTTTTGTTTCTTTGTTCGTTTTATTTTATTAATCTTGTTGTTGAAAGTATTACAGATGTCCCCTCCCCCGGCTTCAACCCCTTTCAGCTGCCCCCCACCACGCCCCAGGCCTCCACCACACGATTGTCTATCCATGGGTTATGCACATGTATGCGTAGAAGTTCTTTGGTTAATCTCTTCCCACCCACCCACCCACCCCGGCCTTCCCCAGTAATTTAACGTGGATTAGAACTCCGTGGATTTGAGAGAGAGCAATCCAAGGCTGTAAAAGAGTCTTCGAAGACATTAAAAAATAAATAGAAATCTTGATGAAAAAACAAGATGGTAAAACAAGAATAAACCTATTGGGAAAAGAATCTACACCGAACTGGAGAAGTAAAATAAGTCATTGACAGTAAAACAGTTTACTGCAGTAGATATTACTGTAGTTAATTATCATTATTAAGTATACTGGGATGTTGAAATTCTAGATGCGAGGAAATTTGGTACATGCGTTTTTCTGTCCCCAGTTTGGGAGATGCAAGCCCCCTATATGCTTACGTATTGTAAGTTGTAAAGCTTCACAGTTTCCTGCTGCCTCAGCATCCCCACCCATAGGCCGTGTGCTCCCACCTCCATGGCCAGGTGCACCAGCCAGATAAGGCGTGCCCTACCTCAAGTCACCCTTCTGCCCTGACCGTGACCCAGTGACATCAAGTTCACCAGGGAAATCCCTCAGGCCTTTTGCTTGTGAACTTCACCCTGACCCCCAATAAAAGGCACTGGCCCAAGGGTCCACTCTCCTTCCACCTTCTCCCTCTACTTCCCTCTCCTTCTCTCTCAGGTCCCCACCTGCCTGGCTGAGCACACTCCTGGGCGCTCCCTCCTTGTGGCCTCCTCAAGGCCCACCCCCGGACTTTGTCTCTCTAGGACCTGTGAGTATAAGGAACTGCGTTTTCTTCGGCCTCACTGGGCCCCTCTTTGGCCACATCTGACCGTCTCATGAAAGAATACAAGACAAGCTAGCGCATAAACCTTCCTCAGCTGACACTTGCCCGTATCCAACCTCACATTGATATAATTCCAGAACCCTGACCTTTCTCAACTGAATGGGATTTTATGGCAATTATATATACACGTACAAAAAGGTGACCCCCAAAATATACCCATACACTTGGAATAATGATAAAGGCAGTGTTTATTAAAACACATCTCATTTTCAAAATTGAGCTATCCGCTGTGACAGTGTGTGTACCTTTTTGGGGGACGCCCTGTATTTTTAGGGGAACCTGACACTTTGCTAAACATATAGAGACCAAGTCTGCAATTCACTAACAATGAATTTGAGTGCAAACAACATTTTTGAAGCTTATAAAAAGTGACAAGAGTGGAATGGACATTTCTAGTTCTTGCAAGGAAGGCACTGCTGATAAATGTGTGACGTGGTCTCTGAACAAGACGCAGGCCCTACATTAGCGCAACCGCTTTTGTAGACTGTCATAAAGGATGTGAGTCAGGTCTATTAGTATTTTGTCATTGTCTCTGCATAAAATGAGGTTGAGGGATAGGAAGGGCACGATCAAAAAGTGTATCAAATGTATTGATTTGAAAGAAAATGTAAAGCGAACTTAATATGTTATGTGTTCAAAATTTTCCCATCTTAGCGTCAGAATTTGTCTTAATTTTCTCTCTCTCTGTCTCTTTTTTCTCCCCCTTTACTCCCTGTTTATGTACGTTATCTTGTGCAAATTGAAATCAGAATCATATTGGAAGAATTCCAATTTCCAAAAAATTAGTGATTGTCTTTAGTTGAGACAAAGAATAGATTTCTGACTTGATCCTATTTTAGAAAACCTGTGTAAGCTAATTGTTTAAAGAAATTGAAATATATCGTCATCAGTCTATCATCACAACTTGAATATTAAAGAGATTTTTATCCCAGTTATCTTAAATGCTTCTTTTTTTTTTGCCTTCTGTATTTTTTTTACCATTTTTTTAATTGTTTTAAGTATTACAAATAGTAGTACATATGTCTCCTTTTTTTCCCCCATTGATCTCCCCCCGACCTCCCCTGCCCCCCAGTACATGCCTTCACCTGCCCGCCCTCCCCCCTGCCCCAGTGTCTCCTATCCATTGGTTGTGCTTATATGCATGCGTACAAGTCCTTTGGTTGGTCTCTTACAGCCCCCCTCGCCCAACCTCCCCTGCCTTCCCGCTGTAGTTTGACAGTCTGTTCAATGCTTCTTTGCCTCTGTATCTTTTTCCCACCATTTCTTTCCTTTAAAAAGTTCTTAACCTTTTCTGTCATGTCAAAATATCTTCTCTCTTCTCCCTCCCCACAATTAAAAAAGCAGGAAATATCCCTGGCTGGTTTGACTCAGTGGATAGAGCATTGGCTCGTGGGCTAAAGGGTCCCAGGTTCAATTCCAGTGAAGGGCATGTACCTCGGTTGCAGGCTCCCGGCCCTGGTAGGGGACATGTGGGAGGCAACCAATCAATGTGTCTCTCTCACATCGGTGTTTCTCTCTGCCTCTCCCTCTCCTTCCCCCTCTCTCTAAAAATCAATGGAAAAAACATCCTCAGGTGAGGATTCAACACAAAACAAAACAGGAAATGAAAACTAAAAGTTCTTAAGATCATGTGTAACATTTTAAAGATCACAAGGCATTTTAGCTATGGTAATGAAGTAGTCAAATAATAGAATTATTAACTCAAATTTTAAAATAAACAGTATGTTTGGATAACATGCACTTGTATGGCTTAAAGGCATAAGCAGAAGACTAATGTAATGTTTCCAAGTTAATATGCTACTTTGCTTATAATAAAAATGTTGGTTTCATTTTAAAAGATGAACTCTGGGACTTACATTTTCATAGTACACATAATATGTTCACGTTTTAGTTTTTAATGTTTAGGCATGTGTAAGCTGTATACTAATTTAAACTTTAAAAGTGGTACATTTCTTCAAAAGTACATTACAGTCTTTTAATATAATACCATCACCATCAAAAGACTTCCTTTGCAGTGTCAAAAATACTGGTTCTAACATCTGTTTTTATTTCATGTTCAAATGTTGATTATTTTTCTATAAGCATTTCCAGTTGCTTCCTTTTTTCCTTCAATGATAGCTACCTCTCAATAAAACAGAAACTTACTTCATTCTACTTAATGACCACTTGTCAGATTAAAAATGATTACTTATATTTGGGTCATTATAGGTATTTTGAAATTCACTATCATTTCGCTACACTACCTTTGAAAAACCTACACTTTTAATCATGTCACCACACTTATTTCCTTTCTTTATTTCCCTTAAAACCCGCCCCTGTCTCTCCTCTGTATTTTAGTTCTTTGAGCACAGGAATTTCACCTGGATCCTATCAGCTTCTGGTGATGTCTGTGACTCAGAGCATGTGTTCAATGATTGTGCTGTGATTGTTCCATAAATGGAGTCCACATGGCTTAGTGTGTACCTACACTGTATTGGTAGAATTTCTCATCATACTTAATCATGTCTTCAATGTTGTTCATTTATTCATTTATTCAACAAGTATTTTTCAGACATTTGGGTCAGGAACTGACTCTTCGCAGGGAAGGCCCCACAGCTGTGCAGTGCTCTCTGTCTATGGTACCTGGCCCGATGGGGATCAGCCCTGGCATCTCTATAGGTGACGCATATGCCTGACCCACTTCTGGGCTCTGAGCTATGGTCTTTCTTTAGCTCCTACTATCGTCTTGTCATCATGCTCTGGTCTGAAAAAGTTCAGCGTGAAGGGGAAGAAAGTTTTTCATGAATAATGGATAATGTTGACTTCCATTGTGGCTTTCTTACTAAGACAGCGCATAGAAGCATCTGTTACAGGTGCTTGGATCTTGTTTATTTTGCTTCGTGTGTCAAAGTCAAGTCTGAACTCCTTTCCTCATCTGCAAAATGTAAATATCCACATCTAGCAACACCAGATTGCTGTGTTAATTGGTTTTTGAATATGCCAGGACTACACAACTGTTAAGTGACATTGATACAGGAGTTGGCCAGCCATCACCTGTGGTCAAGTTGCCTGCTTTTAATTATTACTATTTTTTATTGTTTATGTCAATTTTTCATCTTTATTTTATTTTTATTTTTGTAAAGATATATTTTATTGTTGACAGTAAGTTGCCTGCTTTTTTGTACATGAAATTTCACTGAATTATAGGCACACCCATTGATTTATGTATTTCCTAGGGGGCCTTTAGCTACAATAGCAAATTCAGTAGTTGCAGCAAAGACCACTGTCTCACAAAGCCTAAAATAGACACTATCTGCTTTTTTAAGAAAAAAGGTACTGACTGGAGCTCCAATAATATTACTACTACTACTATTAATAGTAACAAAGGTCAATTTCTACAACTCTCATGAAAAATATTTGAAATACCCACTGAGTGGCAGTACACTGTTTATTTGGGTGGAGGGGAGAGGAGTGGGAATGTATACAGTTGAATTTGCTACCTGGTCAATAAAGTCAAAATAGCGAGTCTTATTTCCATATACCCAACCTTCAATTTAGCTTTCACTGCACTTTGCTTGTGAATTTCTATGAAAGGAGGCACTACTGATGGGTGGTTATAGCCCACATCACAATATTTTGTTTTGTTTAGCCATCACCATATTTTAGAAATTGGAAAATTTTATGAAACATTCTGAACTCTTGACTTCTCTTGAAAAAAAAAAAAATCTTAGCATGAACCCACATTCCCGGATGGTAACAAACAGCTGGGTGCCCTTCACATCTGCCACAACCTCCACCAGTTCTATGACCTCCCCCCCCCCCCCCCCATGGTTCAAACTGCCTGCAGGCGTCTGAGCCTGAGATTCTCACTATAGAATATCTACATTTTCTGAATTGGCTGCATGTTCTGTGACGTGGCCCCTAGCACATACTTACCAGAACATGGCAAGTATGGATGTCCCTAAATATTTAATTGGTATTTCCCACCTTCCTCCTTATCAGCTAACTAGATTCCTGCAGCATGTGTTACTAAAGAGCAGAGGACTCTAAAGTAGGAGACTGAAATCTCATTTCATTGGTGAGTGAAACTGAAATGCTGTCTAATAGGAACAAGGAGACATTTCTTATGAATAATCAATGGCCCACTTTTAATAATAAGTGATAGGTTGCTTTCATTTATCACTTCGTGGCACACTGCCGAGGATTTCTGAACCACACAAGAAGCGCTAAGAAATTAAAAACAAAGGGAAAAGTAAATGGAGGAAGTTGAGGGTGGGATTATTAAGGGTTCTATGATACACAAGAGTCTACTCACTAGGGCACATGCCAACTTCCACTTTAGGAAGCAAAATAATTTTATCAGAGCCTCTAGTTTCACTTCATTTTTGAGGAAAAAAAATTTTCTTTCAGAAATAAGTACTTTTTCTGCACAAAGTAATTGAATAAAAATAAAGATTCAACATGAACATTTTATTCACTAACTAGAGGTCTGAGGTACGAAATTTGTGCAAGGGGCTTGGCCCTTGCAGCCTCTGGCTGGCCCTCGCAGCCCTGGCTTTGTCTGGAAGGTCATCCGGATGGTTGTCCAGAATGTCGTCTGGATGGCCGTTCGGCTGTTCGGTCTAATTAGCATATTAGCTCTTTATTATATAGGATACAATCTTTGGCAATCCTAAATAATAAAAGCCTGGGTGGTGTCATGCCCTTATGCGATGTCATCACAAGATGGCCACTACAAGATGGCCTCCACAAGATGGCCATCACAAGATGGCTGGCAGGAGAGTGCAGTTGGGGCAAACAGTCCAGCAGGGGAGGGCAGTTGGGGGCGAACAGGCCAGCAGGGGAGGACAGTTGCAGGCAACCAGGCTGGCAGGCAGAGCAGTTAGGGGCAATCAGGCAGGCAGGCAGGCGAGCGGTTAGGAGCCAGCAGTCCCGGATTGTGAGAGGGATGTCTAACTGCTGACTGCTGATTTAGGCCCAATCCCACAGGAATCGGGACTAAACAGGCAGTCAGACATCCCCTGAGGGGTCCCAGATTGGAGAGGGTGCAGGCCAGGCTGAGAGACACTCAGATATTATATATATATAGCTGGTCTGAGTAAACATATGTCCAGCCATGGGTCAGATGTGTGCGTAACCTTTAGGAATGCCAGAGATAGACTTCAATCTTTCTAAATGATTATTTTCTTACTCTCCTCTGTAAAAGTCCTGTGCAAAGTCTGATCTAACCTTGAGGATATGTCCAAACTAAAGTTGTATGTAAATATCAATCCAAACCCTTATATTTCAAACTGCAGATCATCAAAGATATTGAATCATGGGCACCCAGTGCCTCTGAGTTACCCAAAGAGGGTCCCGATGCCTCCCTGGAATGACTCCTAACATGAAGCCATTCCCTTCCAACACTTGACTTTGTCCTCCCACCTTTTGTCTTAGTGTTTACATTTTTTTTCCTACATTTGATTCTTGCAAATGCTCAGGAGTTTAGCTTAAGCTCATTTTCAGTGATACAATCATGGAAGATTTAGCAGAGTGGTAAAAAAGCCCAGACTTAATTCAAATAGTTCTAAATTTACATTCTAGGCATTTTATTCACTAATACAATCTTTGACAATTTATATAGTCGGTCTGAGTAAAGCTTGTTCATCTATAATATACATCACATGATAGTTTTAAAGATTAAATGAGAAACACATGTGAATGACTGGCCCAAGGCTGGGAATCTCAGCGCTCAGTAAATGATAACTATTAGCATTGCTGTTGGTTTGATGAACGATCTTGGGTAGAACACGGGACCCTAAATGAGGTCCCAATGGACCCATATCTCAGGATCAGCCTCCTTGCTTAAATAGGGCAGTTTTATCCTCTTCCCACCCCTGCATGGAAGAGTGAGGAGGGATCCACTCTTAGAACCCTTTGTATTCCGCATAGGCCCTGTACAGTTATGCACACGCAGTAGGGACACGTGTAACGTGTACAAAGAGAACTGTAATTCTCCTGCTTTGATTGGCTGTGAATGTGTCATTGGAAGGGTTAAGAAGGCAATATAACCAAATAATGGTTCCCTTGGCAGTTAGTTCAGTTCCTTCAACATGCACATCAGTGTGTGCAATGTACACAGCGTGACTTTGTATCATACAAGGAAATGGCATGACTTCGCGTAGGATGTGAACTTCTCCTTTAAGAGTGTCTGTGGTCATCTGCAAACGGGAGGAGAATATGTTGCAAGTGCTAACGCCTCACTGTGAGGACAAAAGACTATCCAGAATGTTACCTATGCTGCAGGTTAATCTTAAAAATCATGTGTTAACCTACCCTTCAGGTAATCATCTTATTTTATAAGTGGTCAGTTAATTTAGGGGAAAAGTTAAGGCAAGCCAGTAAATTGACACTAGATGGTTCATCTTCCAAAGCATTTAATTTTTATTTTATTTTTTTTACCTTTGACGTAGTACGGTCAATGATTAATTGTCTTTAAAATAGAGGATCAAAGAGTGGCTGTTTCATATTTTGAGCAGACTATCGATTGTCTTTGACTTTTTAAAGAAATCAATCTTGAGCCTTTTGGAGAAAAGAGAGAGTTGGATCAGTTCCTCACATCACGCACCAAAATGAATTCCAAGTGGACACATAATTAACGTAAAAAAATACACCTTAAGTTTACCAGCGGTAACAACATGTGTGTGAAATTCTCTAACGTGTGAATGGCTGAATTATGACTCAGAATCAATAAACAAAAATATGTATGCCTTGATTTTATAAAAATGACAGTATTTCAAAGTTTTGGCATGGTAAACACAACCATACATAACATAAAAAGACAAATATAAAACTGAGAAAAACACTTGCAATTTATATCACAGATACAGTGTATATGTCTAACATATACAGCCCCTTTGATAAGAGGAGAAAATATCAATATTTTAGAACAATGAACTAGAATAATGATCAGTTAGTTTACAATAAAAATGCAAATGGCCCCTAGACATTAAAAGATTGCATATGCATGAATCTTTGACTCACAATTCCATTTTGGGGAACCTACTGCAATCATACCCTGCCAAAATGAAGATATTTATATGCATGGCTAGTTAGTAAATGACTAATTTTAATACCAAAAGACTAGCAACAATCCACCTGTCCATCAGTAGGAGACTGATTAAACTCTGCTATTGCATCGCCCTAGAAGGCATAGCAGGAAGTTGTACAAAGGAAATAGATGTAGAGACATGGATGTATCCTAATACACTGCTATTCATAGTAGTAAGGAGAGAGAGTGATTGTGTGTGAATTTTTAACTGAACAAATAATAAAAGGGTGGATAGTAACATTTGAAATGGTTTGGCTAAACCAACAAGCAAGCAATGTGAATATGATAGAGTGGGAAGCTGGACTTTTTTTTTTTTTAACTGTATCTTGTAGAACTGAATTGGGAATCACATAAAAAATTTTACACAATTATACAACAGGTTTTGAAAAAATAAACCTCTACAAAGTCTAAAATAAAATGAAACAAAGAAGACTAAATAGGTATTCAGTTGGAGTGACTATAAATGATGTTAAAACACAGTAGTCCGACCAGGCATTGCCAAAGGATATAACTCACCGATAAAAGAACCGAACGAAAACAAAGCTGTGAACTACTTTCGGTGTCCAATTGTTCTAAGCGGTGTTGCTATTGTTATTATGAGATTTGGTATGTGTGATGTAGCCTAAAAGTGCGGAGTAATTATTTTTGCATGGTAAGAATATAATTTCAGGTATTACTGAATTAGGATTCTGTTGGGGAGAAAGAATAAAAAATGCAAAATACAAGGGATTAAACAAAACTGGAATGTGCTTGGTTTGAATGACAAGTATCATTACTAGTATAAACTACTGATATGTTTCATCTTTTTTTTTTTTAACGTATTGATTTTTTTACAGAGAGGAAGGGAGAGAGGGATAGAGAGTCAGAAACATCGATGAGAGAGAAACATTGATCAGCTGCCTCCTGCACACTCCTACTGGGGATGTGCCCACAACCAAGGTACATGCCCTTGACCAGAATCGAACCCGGGACCCTTCCGTCCACAGGCCGATGCTCTATCCACTGAGCCAAACTGGTTAGGGCTGATATGTTTCATCTTAAAACCACATGCCCTCGCTCCCTCCACTGAAAATAAAAAATCCAGAAACAATGACAAACCCAATGAAAAGGAGCCCTTCTAGCTCGCACATGTATTACTAAATTGTAAGACATTTTTCTACTAGATGGAAGTGGGGTGCCTTGGAAAAATGGGGGATTGATGGAGAAATGCTCCACAAAGCCCCAGAACATCGCTCAGGCCAGTGATAATGAACAGAGATGAAAAGAGTTGTGCCACAAGGGCTCACCGCCATCTTGAAGAGGTTCCCAGCCCATTATAAAAAAAAATTGAGAGTAAAAATCCTATATAATAAAAGGCTAATATGCAAATTGACCCAACAGTGGAAGGACTGGTCGCTATGACACACACTGACCACCAGGGGGCAGACACTCAATGCAGGAGCTGCCCCCTGGTGATCAGTGTGCTCCCACAGGGGGAGCACCGCTCAGCCAGAAGCCAGGATCATGGCTGGCGAGCACAGCAGTGGTGGCGGGAGACAGACATCCCCCAGGCTCCCGGACTGCGAGAGGGAGCAGGCCAGGCTGAGGGACCCCTCTCCCCCACCCCCCGAGTGTATGGATTTCATGCACCGGGCCTCTAGTAGACCAATAAATTAAATGCTTACATTCAAATGTCTGTAGTAATACTAAAGCAATGCAAAACCGAACTAAACTAATTGGTCACCTCCAGATGCTAGAGAGCTGGATTGCTCTTTTGAACAGCTGTTACATAAAGGGAAAGGATCAGACATTTCTCCAGCCTTTCCCATGCATCTTGTGCCCCTGGGTAAGCAAAAAGTAGGGTGAGGTTTTTAAAGAAGTTTTCCAGTTCATAAGCAAGGACAGAATAACAGAATAAAAAAGACTCGATATACATTAACAGGTTAAAAGATCTCTGTATTGAGCTTAAAAGCTGCTAACATCCCCAAATAAGAAACACCCAGATATCACGGACCGCTGATGGGAACCACATTACCACTCATGACCCTAGTCTTACCCAAGGTGGAGAGAACAAGTGAAGTGTGAGCACATCTCGCATCAGAGGGCAGAGAGCCATGGGAAACGACACCGCACGCATCCCATCTGTCATGTTCAGGCTGTGGGAAGCTTTGCAGCGGAACCTGGCTTCTTCGGCAATAAACTGCCTGTGAGAAAGAAAAAATGGACAAGAGAGAGATGAAGGGAAATTCTCTATCAACCGAAAGACTTGTACGCATGCATATAAGCACAACCAATGGATACAAGACCCTGGGGCCGGGGGGAGGGCGGGCAGGTGAAGGCATGTACTGGGGGGTAGGGGAGGTCGGGGGGAGGTCAAAGGGGGGAAAAAAGGAGACATAGGTACTACTATTTGTAATACTTAAAACAATAAAAAAAAAGAGAGATTTAAGCAACATCAGACCATCACAAAATGTTGACAGTATTTAATTCATTCTTCAAACAAATGTGAAAAATTATGATACTCATGAGGTCATTGAAAATTTGAACATTGACCTGATATTTAAGAGCAAATTATATACATTTTAGGAAGGTTAGTTGCTTTGTAATTGCATGAGGAAGGGATTCTTATCGTTTAGGGTTGCATATGGAAATATTTATGGGTGGGATGATGTCCACCAGCATTTGCTTCAGATAATATAGTTGTGGGGAAGTGGTTGGTGGAGCAGATAAAACAAGACTGGCCGGGGCTTGATCACTGTTGAGGTTGGACGATGAGCGCATGTGTCCTCATTATTCTGTCTATTCCTGCAGACGTTCAGCATCTTCTATAATGACAGTTAAACATACACAGAACAGTCATTTCTTTCGGGCTTTTACGTAACAGTCACAGCACTGATAAAGTTAACAAGTTCATTTTTTGCAAAGTAAGAATCAGTAAATTCTACATCATTCTCAGCACAAGAAAATTTCGGTTTTATAGATTTTTGACAGATATTAATGTGACGAGAAGTTATTACACATTTAATTACAAAATTGCTTTCCTTCTGTATGAGTGGTTATTGTTATCATCCTTGGTATCACTCTAATTCGTATGAAACAGCCACAATGGGTTTATGCATTAAAATTTTTATAATACATTTTCATAGTTCCCCCTGTTCTTCTTTTTGTTTTCAGGAATCAGATTGTAAATTACTCAAGCTATCCCTCATAGCAATGAAAAGTTCTCAACTCTTGTAAGGACACCTTAGCATGGAGGCTTTGTGGGAACTCGTAGACCCTTTGACACTACTCCTGTTTTCGTCATCTCTCCATGTCTTCAGTTCAACAACATTTTACCTATAAACAATTTTTAAACAGTAAAATTGTATCTCAAAAGTCTTACAGTAAGTCCTGACTTCATCAGCCATTAAGGACATGCTATGATGGTTACTCACTCTAACCTCTAATGTAGGTAAGACGGTTTCAATACAATGCACAATTCTCTGAACGCTTCTCTCTCACACCTGAAATGCCCTCTGGAATTCATTTGAGAAAGTCTGTCATCATTATGGTGGAGACCTCAGACCAATTCACAAAATGTTATACGTCATTATCAGTAAGGAATCGCATTGTAGCAATACCTTATGGTGTCAATAATATGACTGAAAACCTGTGCCTCAAAAGATAATTTGATTTAATGATGTTTTGAAAAAACACACAAAACAATTCCTTATGTGAAATTCTTAAATTTTGGTTTGCCCTGTCAAGTGTCACAATGTCAAGAGGAAAAAAATATATATTTTTATTCTTTAAAAAAGTTGTTTTGATAGTGATGCTATACCAAAAGTTGGGAAACATGAATGAAATACATCGTATTCATTCAGAGAGAAGAATAAAAGGAAGGTGGAAAAAAAACAGGAATCAAAACAAGGCCATGCAATTAGGCTGCTGATTCAAAGAACAGAACTTCAAACTGTGCTTTGAAACTTTATTGAGCAAACAGTGGATAGAGTGTTGGCCTGCGGACTGAGGGGTCCCGAGTTTGATTCCGGTCAAGGGCATGTACCTTGGTTGTGGGCACATCCCCAGCGGGGGATGTGCAGGAGGCAGCTGATCGATGTTTCTCTCTCATCGATGTTTCTAACTCTCTATCCCTCTCCCTTCCTCTCTGTAGAAGATCAATAAAATGTATTTTTTTAAAAAACTTTATTGAGTAAAGTAACAAAGTGTCTTACTACAGAAAAAAATATTAGTGAGTTTTCAATCGAACTTACCGCTAAAGATAGTTACCTTTTGTTTTAGTCTCATTGCTTTGCTTCCTACTCAAAAAGCAAAACACCACCGACCTGAGCAGGTCAGCCGCCTTGAAGATTTCCCACCGACTGGGATGACCTCAGACATGGGGAGCCAAGGAGGCCAGTAGAGCCAGGCTGTGTCACTGCAAACTGCTGGCTGATCTGAGAGTGCGCCAGTTCGACCTTACTGCGCTTCCCCAGAAGCACAGGAGCGCTGGTGAGTGTGTGAGGGAGGCAGGGTAATCTGGCAACTGTTTCTGGGACATGCCAGATGGTTCTGCCTCCTCGTGGCTCATTTTGGAGAATGTCATTTTGAAAGCAGGGCTTTAAGGCAGCGATGTTCAACGGGTGGACCCAAGAATGTTTAAAACGTGTAATACCCGACTAGTGAGGCAGGGACACCGACCTCTTTTCCCTTAGATTGTCCAATAAAAAAAAGGACAGCAGACAACACAACAACCGCAAGCCAGGGTGAATAAATCAAAATGATAGCTTTTTTTTTTTTTCTTGGCAGATCGGCAAAAGTATCTTTTTTTGGTGTGCCACAAGATGTGAGTAATTAGTTTATGTGTGCCGTGACATGGAAAAGGTTGAACATTGCTGCTTTAAGGGGTAAAAACTTACAATGTGTTTTACAAAATATGCCATTATATCTTGGGCCCATCCCTGCCTGTGCCATATAGCAGCATGCTGAAGTGAGAACGTGCCATAAATGGCACAGCTCAAGTTGTCTCTGACAGCGTACACAATTATGGCAAGTACCAACTAGCAAAATTCACCAGATTCCAAATAATAATGCTATCGCTTGATGGGTTAATGGAAAAATGATCTCAAGGTAGCTTATAGGTGATAAATTGAAATAAACTACATGGCGCGAAGGAGAAAACATTGTAATATGTAGAAATAATACATCTCGAAATTACCAACCCAGGGTCCCAAACCTTTGGATATTGATTCAGCCTGTAATTTTCCAGTTCAGATTACGGGGGAAGTGACTTTCTCCCTAAGGGTGGAAGGAGTCTGAAGGCTTGGGGCTTGCTCCTGGACTGCAGGAAGCTGCCAACCTAGTGAAACTGGCAGACGTGCTTTGATGGCTGGGACCATCCGGAGGCCTTGATGCTTGGGCCCTAGGGAGGAAAACGATGCACAGAACAGCAAGCGCCTTGGTGAAGTTGCCTTAGAGTGTAGCTAGATGGAGGTGAAAATGTTTTCCCAGCACACTCCCCCGCTGCACTACCTCAGCCCCAATAAACCCCGCTGACCTAAGAGTGGTTCTGTCACTAACCTTCCCGAGGAAGGAAATAGAACTTATCAGATTGCCTATCTCCTGCTATGTGAAAATTTCTAAAATTTACTTTGCGAGTCGACTCTGAAAAGTAAATTATCATTATCAACATGTGCAAGGACACTGAGATTCTGCAATTTTAAGATAACCTAACACATCTTCTCAACTTAAAGACACAAAGCTTTTTCTGCAACTTCCTTCTTTTCCGAATTGCTCCCTGGGGGACATGGCCATTGGAGCAGAGTAGGTGCGTAGATGTCATTAAAAATGTAAAACTTAGCCTTCTACACTTGGGTTTGGTAGCTCATGTTTCTGTTTCCTTACCGATCGCTATGGATACTTGTGGAATTTTTACAAAGTCTTCAAGAATCGGAGGCCTGTCTATACGGTTTGCATATTCCTTCCCTACAGCTGTCAATCACAACAAACTGAGCCGGAGGAAGCATGCTCTCCTCGGATTAGCAGCGCAGGCCCCTGAAACAACACAGAGCGCACCCCAAGGTTTGTTTGGAGAAGCCCTGAACTGAGGTCACTCTCCAAGGCAATGAGAGGCCCTGAAAGGTTAGAGTTCAGGAATGTCCTGGAGAGACTGTGCTCTGGCTAGCGTTTACTTTAAAGTATCAAGGGACTCAACTAGCAATAGCAGGACTGTCTTCATCCCAGACGTCAAAAGAGTATGCGGTTAACAAAAGGTACTGAGAATTAGAGGCTGGAAAGGGAAGACCATGCTTAAGAATTATCAACACAAGAAAAATGTCTAGTTTTACGTGAAACAAAATCAGGTAGGTTACAAGGTTCTGTGTCTTGTACGGCTGATTATTCATTTGCAATAATTAACTTTTAAATGGAATGGAATGGATTTGAGTAAAATGTGAGTGTAAGTGATCCTCATGCTAGTAGTATTGTAACACTATTGATAATATTCGTGCTTGGTTAAGATTTACCCGTATCATCTGACATATCCAGGGAGTAGAACTCAAGTTCCAAAAATTCCCTGTACTGCCCCAGCCATGTCCTAGCAAAGCTTCCATGCAGGCACTTGGGTTTATGTCGGTGTTTCAGCAATTTCTATGTGTTGAAACGGACCTGCCTAGAGATGATGGTCTGGAACGCTCTCCCCAGCCCTCTTCTAATCTTCCACTTGGTCACAGCTAAACTCCGCATATGTGGTGTATTGAACATAGATCTTATTAGTAATTTCTATCTGAAATATAAGTACCTTGAAGAAACCAGGGGTTCAAAATACATATTTAAACTGAGTTCATTCTTTGGTTTTTGGAAAATGTACGTTAGCAAATGCCCTGAGTTTTTCTGTGTTCCAAAATTCATAGGTGATGGGTCAAACTCATCCGTCAACTGACTTATTTGCTTAGGTAGGGCTTTGTCCCAACTCAGTTATGACTGATGTTACTCTTGGATCCTGTGCTGTGAGATTTAAGTGGATGCACACTCCCAATTCTTCTGGGGTCATGTATGATTCTGGCAAACCATAGCATTATGTGCACTTAACAAGCAAGTTGTACTATGGAGCTAAAATGCCTGTTGATGTAGAGACTTTAAACAGATGGCGCCCGTCATGATAACCAAGGTCAAGGATCATCAAGGGCTAAGTAGAAACAACATCGTTGGAGCAGTTGGAGGGAGCTAGCTAAGTTTCCTTTTGCTGCATATACAAAAATGTGTTTTTCTGTGTAATGAATGATTTGTCATCGCTTCTAACAACACTAAGCCAAGTACGTCAGTCAGGTGTGAATTATACCTACATATTCCGAAATAAAAAACAACTCAGACCTAAAAGCGAAAATTGTGCCCAGTGAGGCTTAGTTGTATGGCGCTTTATGGATTGCCACACATTTTCTGGAAAAGGTCCTTGTTCCAGACTTTACAGCAGAGAAATGGGCCAACAAAGAGGAAGATGTTCCCAGGGAACACCTACCTGGGATGAGTTATGTTAGGGCTCTCTTATTTTGACCCAAAGCTTTTTATAAATTTATACTGAAGAATTATTGATGTTGACTGGATAAATATTTCTTAACAAGCACCTGATTTTTTGTCAATTTTATGTACACACACACACACACACACACACACATTTATATAGACACATACACACAAATATCAATATTCGATATCATTGGGATGTGATCCGAAAAGGAAAGAAACCACACTGAGTATAATATACAAGCAGAAAGCACATGTTACTAAATAACCATTTTGTCCCGATTGGTGCTCCCGGTAGCTGTGCGATCTTTGAAATTGCGAGACAGCATGCCACTCACCCTCACACCCTCGCTTCACAAGATGGCCGCCCCCACGTTGTCACAAGATGGCCACCACGAGATGGCCGCCCCCACATCATCACAATATGGCCGGCAGAGGAGGGCAGTTGGGGGTGATTGGGCTGGCAGGGATGCAGTTAGGTGTTAATTGTGCCGGCAGTGGAGCAGTTAGGGGGCTATCAGGCTGGCAGGCAAGTGGTTAGGATCCAGCAGTCCCGGACTGTGAGAGGGATGTCTGACTGATGATTTACATCCCCTGAGGGGTCCCAGATGGGAGAGGGTGCAGGCTGGGCTGAGGGATAACTCCCCCCAACCCTCAGTGCACAAATTTTGTGCACCACGCCTCTATCTTTAATATAAACTTAAAGGTTTTATATTCAAATTCTTATATTAAACTTTAACACTTCATTATAGTTTGAAGTAAGTTATCATGAAAATATGCTGTATCTTAGTAGATCTTGGTAGATAACATTTATTATCCTAGGTAGATATCTAAATATTGTAAGAGAAGAGATTAAAACTCTGGTAAAACATAAATATGTGTTAACACAGCAAATAAATATTAATAACTACCTTGAAGTCATATAAAGCTGTTTTAAACTGGAATTTTAAAAACAATGATGTTTAGACATTCCCAAAATTGAGTTTAATTATTCTCTTCTGGTTGTGATTATCCCTTCAGGGCAGGATGAGAGTTTATTCCTCACACTTTCGCGTTTGTTGGTCTCAGGACGTCAGTGGCACTGACAAGTAGCTGGGACCACGCTCCTGCCACTTTGCTGTCATGATATGGATGCCTCCAGTGCCATCAGGCCACCAGTCACCAGTCCCACGAATTTGCTGAGCCTCAGGCTCCTCGTGGATAAAACACAGGTAAGAATTTCTACTTCAGAGGATTATGATCCTATTAAATGAAAACATGTATGGGATGCACAGTCCCTGGACACAGAGAACAGTAGAATTATTACAATAATTTCATTGTCAGTATTATTAAGACAACTAGTAATAACCTTGAATTCCTGAAGGTCAAAACTTTGACCTTGTGATAATGACTGAATGATGTCTAACCGCATAGTCATTGATATTCACATAGAACATGAGACTTAGGAGGAAAAAGAGTAATGGATCTCAGTTCTCTTTGATCTATAACTCTTTCCGTTTTATTGCTAAGTTTTTTTACATACCTCCAGGGCCCATACTTCTGGGACATACAGATTCATCTTGAGTCTGAGACATGTAATACATACCCAGTTTCATCCGTCAGTTCTTTATTTTTCTTCCATCCGTGTTCCCCGGCATGCACTGAAGCCTTTTGTCACATAATGGGGAATTTTCATACAAGAGGCAAACTGACTCTCTGCTGGAAAATTACTTTAAAAGCCAATCTACAAAGCTATCAACAACAAAATAACAACAACAAAACACACACACACGTACACACCTTGGTCTACCGCCACCTGTGCCCCTCCTTTCTCTCATCACCATGAGTCCTTCAACTCCAGAAATCTAGGGTCTTACCTATTTCAGGCCATGTTAATCAGATGGATGGGAAGCTAGGGACATTGGCCATATACATAAGCTAGTTGCAATACCAGCTTATTTTTTCCAAGATAACCTAGTCAAACTTACGTTTTTAATATATAGACTGCATTTATTATGAATCGGAACACATTTTTTCCCTACAGTTAAAAAAATTACTAAAAGTTTTCAATTAGAAATGTCAGAAGAGTTACTGATTATGTTGCAGAATCAATAAACTAAGAAAGGGAAACATTTAGTTATAACAGTTGGCATTCCTAGTGCTTGTGAAATCCCGAAGATTTTGCCTCCAGCATAGTCTCTATGACAAAGGATTACATGACAAAGAAGCAATGGAAACTACATTTTAAAAATCTGTATTCTGAACTTTCTTTTAAAGAATCATATTGATCTTTAGAGAGAAAGGGAGGAAGAGAGAGAGAGAGAGAGAGAGAGAGAGAGAGAGAAACACTGATGTGAGAGTGATACATCCTTGGCTGCCTCCTACATGGCCCCTACCCAGAATTCAGCCTGCAACCCTGCATGTGCCTTGACCAGGAATCTCACAGGTAGCCTTTTGTTGCACAGGACAATGCCCGAACAGCTGAGCCACACCAGCCGGGCTGCAGTCTAGTTTTATAAAACTAAAATCACGTCGCATTTTTGTGCAATCCTGGACCTCCAGTTTATCAAGCATTACTGGAAAATCATTTCCCCCCAGCTTTAACTATCTTCTTAGGAATAAACACTAATGTCACATATTAACCATGCCGTGAGATTTTTAAACATTCATTGATAGAATGGAAAATGACCATGCTCCTCTTAGAAAGCTTTTAGCTTTTAGTTTCCACTCTGCATAGATTATAGTCTGTGGATACAGATTTGATGGAAACACGCGCACAATGTCAGGATAGGCTGATTTCTTGATGACCCGGGAGAGTGCATGAAGTTTGTTTCTCCTATCTTAATTTCTATTGGCATTATTATTTTAACACCACAGTATTATATTATTACATAATCATGTAGTAATGATGCTAATGAAGTTAGCATTTTAAAATTATTTCATTCTTAAAAATGATTCCATCCTAAAGATTACTGTTTATAATTTGAGTTTTAGTCTGTGAACTGGTAGAAATAACTAAGGTAAATTTGGAAATAATCCAAGGAAAAGTTTAGGTACTCTATGACAATCATCTAGATATTGCAGCTAAGCACAATTTTTAGAGAGGGATATGTGAATATGTATGTATATTTCCTTCATTTGGTTGTTGAGAAAGTCTGGAGTAAATTCAGAGACACTTCCGCTCCCAGCTCCCCTCTCTCCCCCTCTCTCTGCACCATCTCCAAACCCAGTGCTGCCCAGCACGAGTAAGGGTGGAGAGGTGAAGAAAGATGAAGAAACTAATACTGAGGCCAGGAGAGAAATGTGTAACAGCAATAACAGGAGAGGAGGGCAGCTGCTCATAGAGAATCAAGAATTGTGTCTGTGTCACACAAACAAATGTTCTTGATTTTCATATAAACATATATCATGTTACAATAACATATAACACATACTGATTATAATTAAGTGTGATACACACACACACACACACCAACACACATGCATAAAGTCTGTTGAGAAAGCAGATGAGGTTGGTGATGTGGGAAAGGGGAATGCAGATAGAAATGTGCTTTCTGACCATCTTTGGAGCCTAATGTTGATTAGTTGGCATATATGTTCTAAATAATTTATATCTCTCCCCAAACCATTTGAGTCTTAAATCAGTTCTGTGCCTGTGATTACAAATTGGACATATCCAATAATACTCTCTTCCAGCCTCGAACTCAGATTCTTTTTGGGGTGTTTAATAGGATGTAACATAAGAAAATTAGAACTTTATCACACACTGTGTCTCAGAAAGAACTATTGATAGTAAATATTGGATCTCTTAGCATTACATTACAGACAAATAAGCCCACTTATTTTCACAAAGTATCATCAAATGCCACCCTTAAAATGATTAGAATTCAATAATTAATTTGCATTAAGTGTGGCTCGCCTATTATTTTTAACTCCAGATTGAGATGGTTGATCTCAGAGACGATTTCATTGGAACATTTCCGATAAACCATGGCATGGAAAAGTGCCGGAGAAGCCAGCTGCTCCATATCAATTTTCAAAATAGTCTTAAAATGAGAGACTATCAATTGCAGTGTTTCCTGGCATTACTTATTTATTATCACATCTTTCCAGACTTGTCTCTAGCATTTTCAGATCTGATTTCATGTTATCCTTTAGTGAAATTACTAGATTGACAATTCAGGAAGAATCTCCTGAAAGTTCCCAGTTTTGTGTTGAAATGACAGTAATCTGCCCTCCTCATTGTAGTTCCAGGTAGGGTGCTCTCAGTGGGTACACTAATATAATATAGATTGCAATCAAACTAACTCAGGTTAAATAGCACTTACTCATCAGCTTCTCTCTGCCAATCGTTCTGTGGTTAAATATCAAATGCACACAGATAATTATTATCATTAAAATATCTTCAAACCTACGGAAAATAAGGCTAGGATCACATAGATAGTATGAGGGAGAACTTCACATCCTTTTCACTAAACCTATACTGTTTTCCAGAGCAAAGAAGAGGATTCATTTGCAGTTGGGCTTAGAGTTAAAATCAAGTCTGTTCTATTTTGAATATTATGGGTCAGAACTCTTCATGGGATCAGTTTAAGTTCAAAAAATGGAAAGAAAACGTATTTCATGATTGACACAGACACATGTCAACTGATTTGCTGCTCCTGCTGCCGCATCAGTGGCAATGTGGACAAACATATTCTCACTGAGACACAAATGCCGATCCTTTCTACAAACTTGCCCAGTCACAGTGGGCGGAGGTACCAGGAGGAACTGGGTGCCAGGGGAGCCTGCAGGGACAGGGGCAGAGCTTTCTGAGTGACAGTTTGCTGAGGGCCCGCACTATACCCTTCCATTTCCCTGTCTTACACATTCTCTCTGCACATCCTGAGTTTTAATGGAGTTTAACGTAATGGATTTAATATACAGGGTATGGCAAAAGTAGGTGCACAGGTGTGAGTACACAGACCACAGTTTGTTCTTATATTATTACTGGTTAATTATGGTCTTATTTTCCATAGGAACAACTGTAAGCCTACTTTTGCCCCACCCTGTATATAAGTTGTTAGTATAGACCCAAATAATGAGAAAAATTGCTTGTATAAAGTCATCGATTTGTTTCCTAAAAACACATGTCATCGTACAAATACATTTTAAAATGTAAACAAATATAATATGAAAATAACACACTCACTAAGGAGATAAATGTAGTCTTTGGCATCGTGAGAATTAATTTAGGTGGAATAATAAGCGATTTCTTTTTTTGGCGAATTTGTGGGGGTGACCCTGGCTGAGGTGGCCCTTAGCAAAAGCTGGCTTTGCAAGGACGGTAAGAGTTGAGGCTGTTCCCAGCCTGCCAGGGCTTTTCCGCGGGACTCCACTGTGTTTGCCACTTAGACCTACGCCCTGAGCCCGTCACTCAGAGCCAGTATTACCCATGGGCGGGTTTGTTTTCCGTGTAAGAAGAGAAAAGCCAGGGGACAGGCTGCATCCTACTCCATTCATCACTGATCAGGAGGTCTTTCCACACAGAACACGAATTTGGGGTCATCCTAGCAAAATGCATCTTTTCCACCTTATTGCCTCACATTGTCCTTTCTCTGAGAATAGGGACCCAACGTGTTCCTCCTCTCGGGGTTGAAGGGGAAGCCATCTGTTTCCATCGGGCACCACTCCATCATGGGCACTGCTCTGTGTGAAAGCGTAGGCAGGACGTCCCACGGCGCATGTGTGAGTCCTGGGGCCCGTGATGGTGAGAAGGGTCTGGAAGTCATTAGGAGATGCACTTCACAAAAGAGGATGACAAACAGGGGGAGCACGGAGCGGGAAACAGAACTGTTTCCGCTTCCTCCATTGTCGCTCTTACAAGAGCAAAGCCTCTTGACTCTCGGGTACGTAGAGGTGAGACCAGAGGCTCATGTCTTCCAGTGTCTTTCCTTAAAAACGCGCAGAGTGATGTGCACTATATCAATAATGGGCATCTGGTTAGGGAGAGACATTTCACAAATGGCGTGGAGAGTGGAGAAGATCATGATGCCTTTTGCTATAAACTTAATAAAAGGGGCACCGATTTCAGTGATTTAACGCGAAATGAAGAAACTAAATCAGTGCTTCCTTCCTGTACAGCACTTGTGATTTTTATCTAAGTACTTGTTTAATATCCGTCTCCTTTTTAAATATCTGATTTGTATTTCTTTTCTGCGTAACCACGTTTTTAGCAGACTGGAACCTGGAAAGCACAAAAGTAAATTTTTGGCAAATGAGAACAACCCATTTTCATCCTGTTGCACTCAGGTCTCTCAGAGTTTTACCTTATTTTAAGGTAACTGTCTAAACACGGCGGCGTCACCTAGTAATGGTAGAAGCATTGGTGGAGAAACTATGAGCTAGATAAGATAGTGGGAGATGGCATTCACTCTCTTACTTAGTCTGCCCAGCAACCCTGTGAGAACATTGGTGTCAGTGCCTCGTTTCATCAGTGAGGAAGCTAAAGTGCTCCGGAGCTGAAGGAATTCAGCCCCACGTGGTGAGTGCAGAGCCGACGCTCAACCCCAGGCAGGCATTTCTGACTTCAACTCTATCATCAAAATAAAGTTTATGCGTCATACGTCAGGACCGTTTTTGCTACAGACTACCCGCTGGCACCCAGTATAGGAAAATCGGGTAGTCTTTCTTAGAAATTCATTGACACTGCATATAAATTAAATTGTTTAATTATCAAATAACGTGAGTTAATTCAAGACATCCTAAATCCTCACCCATTATGAACTAGTTTAAGAGATCTGGACATCTGGGAGACAGCCTAGAATGTATAAGCTGTTAAAGGTAGAGATTTCATGTGTCTCCTTCTGACCTGCACCTGAAATAATAATAATCACTGTTATTTATTACTATTATTATTATACGAATCCGTGCACTGGTGGGGTCCCTTGGCCTGGCCTGCACCCTCTCGCAATCTGGGACCCCTCGGGGAATGTCGAATTGCGGGTTTCGGCCCAAACCTCGCAGGCCAGGCTGAGGGACCCCACCAGTGCACGAATCCGTGCATCCGGCCTCTAGTCTGCATATAAGATCTTTGGTTAATCTCTTCCTGCCCTCCCCCCACCTCTTTCCCTCTGAGATTCATCAGTCTGTTCCATGTTTCCATGCCTGTGCATTGAGCATCTGCCCCCTGGTGGTCAGTGTGCATCACAGCTACTGGTCAATCGGTCACTTAGGCTTTTATAGATATAGATTTTGTATGAGACCACATATTATAGACAAGAACAAAAGCATCCTATCTAATAAAAGGGTAATATGCAAATTAACTGTCACTCCATCACAAAGATGGTGGCACCCATAGACACAAGATGGTGGCGTCCAGGCCCCTCAGCCCCGCCCAAGTCCCCAGTCCTGTCAGCCCCACCACTGGAGTCCCCAGTCCTGTGAGCCCTGCTGCTGGACAGAGAGCAAACAGCAGGGCATGGCAGCTTCGTTTGTGTGGTGGTGGCAAAGCCCCCAGGCCCGGCAGACAGAGACAGAGAGCAGACAGCAGGGTGTGGTGGCTTCATTCGTGTGGCTGTGGTGGGGAAGCCCCCAGGCCCGGCAGACAGAGAGTGGACAACAGGACATGGCAGCTTCGTCGCAGTAGTGGCGGCAAAGCAGCCAGGCCCTGCAGAGAGCAGAGAACCAGGGGGAGTGGACCTAAGCCATCAGTAGGACATCCCCTGACAGCTCCTGGATTAGAGAGGGTGCAGGTTGGGCTGAGGGACCCCACCCATGCACGAATTTTGTGCCCTGGGCCTCTAGTACAATTATAAATTCCTTCTTAGCTAAAGTATACAGATATCGTCATGAGATGGTATTTTCTGTTCCCAGTTCAGATGTGTTGGAAGGATGGATATGGAACAGGAATTGGAAATAAAACGTGTTTAATCAGATTCTAAGTATTGACTCTAGCTTGTGAGGAATGCCAGGCTGATTTCCATATCTTGTGACTAACAAATCTGAATCATGAATCATAGCTACACAGACAATGCCCCACTTGCAAATGGTGGGCCCATTGGCTTAATAGATGTTACGATGCAGGCTTACCAGGATCTCTCCCTGTCCCCACGAGTCCTCTGGGGCAGCACAGAGCACGGGACGGTGAGCGGCTGCAGGGGCCAGGCCTTCCTGCTAGGTCCTCCTCCCAGAACACAAAACATGTTCTGAACGTCATGGGAATCACTGCCTTCGCAGGGAAGTGGAATAGCAATAACGTGGAATGGACCTGCCCCAGGTGCTGTCGGGAAATAGTTATCTTGGCCTCGTCCAGCTCAGGGGATTGTTCACTCTCTAAGTCATTACATTCTTCTTACATTCTTTGGGTCTAAAAATAATATTTTAGTCTTTGCTAAATGCTATGAATCCACCTATGGCAACAGCGATGGCTTCTTTTGTGGTTTTAAGAAAAGGGACGCTGAGCCTGGGCGAAGTGACTCCAAGAGCAAGGGCTGAGGTGCTGAGACTTGAGGTCTGTGTGCTGGACATCGACCGACTTCCTGTAAGGTGCCTCCCTCGGGGCACCCGACGGGCTCCGCACAGGAAGCACCGCCCTTACACTGAGGTCTCGTCATGTTCTCTGTGGTTGCAGGCGTGCAGGGTGTCTTGTTTGAATGGGGTGAGAATGAATATATATCAAATTACGAGGCAAATCCACTCATTTCCTGTGAATTTGCAGAATAGCTTCAAGTTCGTCAGCAATTACCTTTCGTGCACCTTGCACGTGCTGCCGGAGCAGCACTGATCTGGACTCAGAATGAATGAATCCCGGGCAGAGTAGAAATTGGGGAAATGTCGTCCTCCATTTGAATAAGTACTGAGTTAGAATCTGCAGCGCTTCTTGGAATACGCATTTTGATAGCAAAGGGGTGTCCAGAGGGCCATCCAAAGGAGCAAGACGCTATTTCAGGAAGCATCACTTGGCTGCACTGTGAGAGAGAAAGCGCCCGAATGCAAGGCTGTGTACAGACAGAAGAAAAACAACAATATATCACTGCCCTGTCAACCCACACGGAATATGCTAGGCCTTACTTTCGTGTTGCTTTTGGCATGAACCACAACACACTTGAATCATTCCGAACGATGCTAATAGGAGAATTTGTGTTGGCAAGAGGCCAAATAAAAGCTACGGATACAAAAGCAGTAGCCAGAACTGTACACTTCTGTCTGGAGGGGTTTGCAGCCACAGAGCCGTGACGGGCAATTCCCAGGGGAAAACACACTCCCTCCTTGTAAGTGGCAAAGGCTGAAGGAAGCCGGGAAACCCAGAGGACACATGTGGAGGTAACAGCCCACACAGTGCAGCTGAAGGGAGCGAGAGGGAATGTCCATCCCTCTCAGACACTTCCTCCATAAGCAGTTTCTCCCCTTCTCTTCTCTCTGCCCACGCTCCTGTAAAACCACCAACCTGCTCTCTATCGCTGTAAATGTATCGATCCTAGATATTTCTAGAATCAAACAATAATTTTCAAAACGCCACCGTGTGGCAACAGAGGCAGCGTTTGGAGAGAGGCAGCTGAAACCCACAGACGTGAAGGTCACAGCCACCACAGGAGGGGAGAGGCAGGAAAGACTCACCCAGAGCCTCCGAGGGCTCCCGGGCCCCTGCTCCCACCTGATGTGGACTCCGCCCTCCAGAACTGTGGGAGAATGTTCTGGTGTTTTTAAGCCACCATTTCTCATATTTTGTTAGGCTGCCCTGGAAACTAATTCAACGGTTAACACGTTCAAAAAAGCACAGAGAACGGAAGTGCAAAGCTCAATGAGTTAGTGAAAATATGTTCTAGAAGCTTCCCTTATGACTCTTCCAAATGCCACCCCACCCCTCTTTCCCAAAGGTCAGGACCGTCATGATTTCTAACAGTCTGGTTTCTTCTGTGGATTATATTTATGATGGCACCAGGTACTGTGCATTCTTGTCTGGCTGGCTGCTTTCGGCCAATCTTATGTTTCTGAAATTCAGCCACACATCTACCACAATTTGTGTATCCACTTTCCCTTAGATAAACAGGTGCATGGTGGTGTTTGCTGTTATAAATGGTGCTGCCATCAACCTGCTCATGCATATCTGTTGGTTAACGTGTGCGCCCATTCCTGTTGCTTATTTAACACAGACTATGCATATTTACAACCTCTGTACAAAATTCCAACTCTCTTTTTTGTTAATCCTCACCCAGGGATATGTTTCCAGAAGGAAGGAGGAGAGACACAGTGAGAGAAACACTGATGTGAGAGTGAGAGAAACACATCAATTGGATGGAGATTGAGCCTGCAACCGAGGGATGTGCCCTTGACCAAAACTGAACCTGGGACCCTTCAGTCCACAGGCTGATGCTCTATCCACTGAGCAAACCAACTAGGGCAGAAATTACAAACAACTTTTTAGAGTATTTGCATAAGCTTACACACCTACCAGCAGTGACTGAGAATTCTTATTCTTGGTACTGACAGTCTTTGGGGGTCTTCATCATTCTCAGGGGAGTGCAGTCGCATCCTACTGTATTTTAATGTGTACTCCCTTCCCGGGTCGCTCATGAACACTTCCAGGTGTCTGCTGTGGGAGTGCCCCGTGGTAAAACGACATGGGACAAGAGTTTGCCAGAATAAGTAACGTGACAATAACAAGAAACATAGTAATGATAATGGTTCCTAGAAAATAGCATCGTTGGTAATATGTTAGTAAATAGTTTTAGTATCTTAACTGAAATTAGTAGCATTTGTTATTATGCACGAGGGACAAAAGCATTTAGAAATGGGGTGAGGCGCACATCCCTCAGTCCCCTGTGAGAGTGAGTTTTCTGGAGCACATTGCTGTAAGCTACATAAAGCCCCACTGAAAATGGTTTAGAGCGACAGGACGTTTACTGCCTAATCTAATAACCACTTCAGAGCAGCATGGTTCCAGCCAACATGACCGAGGCCCCCTCTCCAGGGTCTCAGCCCAGCAGTGAATACCCAGGCACGGGTTCTCCATGGCTACAGATGGCAAGGAGGTCACCTAGACATGTTATGGGGGAAAAAAGATGGTATGTGATCACTGATGATTTCTCATGGCTGGTAAGCTCATCGGTTCGCCCCCTAATGACACGCTTCATATAGTTTGGAAATGAGGCCCATGGCCTGGACCAAATTTCACACGTGCGACATCCTAGATGCGGGGAAAACTCTAAAGAACAGGCATCTTGAAGTATTGCCCAGTCCCATGAAAATTAAAGTTTAAATTCCAGATGTAACCCTGAGCAAGTGTTTCTCAAACCCAAGTGGCTTGTTATACAGATCTGTAATCCAAAGATCATGCTTAAAACGTTATTTAACACCTTCATGTGTGACACTGATTAATGCTGTAGCCACACAGGGATCCTCTTATTTCAAAATACAAGTATCCTTGAAATGAGAGTTCAATGAAGTTGAGAAAAATGCCCAAGATGACAGAAAGAAAGGGCTTAGTAAAGTATTTTTGGTGACAGCTATATGGAAATATCTAAAACTGACATTTTTCCCCACCGGCATTGAACATTTCTTTATAAAACAAAAAATAAATAAAAACTTTCCCTGTGAAGAGTTTTGTACAAGAATTGCATTTTTAAAGTGCCCCTGGGCCTGTGGCTGTTAAATAGCTATTACCCACATCAGATTCTACACCTGCACTTGGGGGCCTCTGAGCACACACAGACACACACACGTCACACTCCCTCAGAGGGACGCGGTGACTTTTCCCCAGAGGTGGCGCCCCCTCTTTCTCCGGGTCACCTCCCTTCCCCCCCAGCCACCCCCCTGGCTTCATGTCTGGCATTACTGAGACTCCGGTCTTCCTTTTGGCTACGTCACTCAACCGCCACCTCATAGGAGCATGCTTCCTCTCCCCTGTGGCCCTGTGCTCTTGGGCCCAGAAGCTCCCACACTCCCTCCGTAGGGGGAGAAGAAGGTGTGGAGCTCGGAGGGAAGGGGCAGCCCTTGAGAGCCAGTGATGAAGAAAGAACCTTCCATGCCTTCCACTCTGACCTTTGATGCTATTCTTTCTTCCAGAAACAGGGAGGAAATGCGAAGTCATGGCCACGTCACCCACCCAGTGGTGATGAAGAGGAGTGTTCCTTCCGCCAACTGCAGGTAAGATTGGTGCCCAGCCCAGGAGTGGTCCACTGTAAGCTGACCGGGGTCTGCTTTGCCTTCTCTCTACCTATAACTTTGATGAAATGCCTTGTGCTTCAGAAACCCTTCTTTCCAGCTTTAACTGTGAACAGCATTAAACCCATGAGAAGGAAAACTGATCATCTCATGTTTGGCGAAGAAGACACTTCCGTGTTTCAGCACTAACGTCCATGTCTAAGCAGCACGTCTCCCAGGGGATCTGGGGTACTGAACTCGGCCTTTACAGAGGAAGCAGCAGAACATTCTAGAGGCTGTTGGCTTTCACTGATGAAGTTACTTAAATAGTTGAACTAGGATTCATGTTCTCTTCTGCTTTCAGGATCTGCCTCTGACATTTTATTTATTCATTTATTTATTTTATTGATTAAGGTATTACAAATGTGTGTTTATCCTGCAATGCTCCCACCCCACCCCAATCCTGCCCTCACTCTCACCCTTTGTTGTCTGTGTCCATTGGTTAGGCTTACATGCATGCATACAAGTCTCTTACTTGATCTCTCCCCCTTCCCCCCTGCCCCCCGCCACCTTCCCTCTGAGGTTTGAGCATCTGATCAATGTTTCTCTGCCTCTGGATCTGTTTTTGTTCATCGGTTATATACCTCTGACATTTTTTAAGATTCAGGTCAAAAGTACAAATAGAGGCTCATAGACCGTCCATGTACATATTTACCAAATCAAGCTAATCAGATGTTAAAGACGATGTCTCATATGCTCTTACCATTACAAACACTGCTTCCTAAAACCCTAGAAGACCGTGTGTAAACTCAGATCTCTGACTCTTCTCAGAACGAAGCCCACCTCTCCTCGTCCCAGTCCTCCCTCTGTCCTGCACTACCCGCAGCTGTTGTATCCACACCGGTCCCCCCACACACCATGGCCACCCTTGGCATCTCAGGGCTGGGAGGAGCTCACTTCAGGGGTGTGACAGATGCATGAAGTACAGACTCGGAGAAGCCAGTCCAGGCCCGGGAAGCAGGCTGAGAGCTGGTAGTGAGCTTGCGGGCCAGGTGTCTGGGGGGTGGTCTCATAGAGAAGGGTTGGCTTGAAGCCATGGGCATCTGGCCCAACAGGAGCAGGAGGACCAGTGTGGGCCTTGCAAAGAGGTCTCCTCACCTCTGGTTGCCTCTGGGTCACGTGAGCCTGGGGCGTAAGGCGGGTCCCGTGACTGTGGCCTGAGGGCGGTGATGGATGCCACATTCCAAAGGCTGCACCACGCCACCCTGCTGTCCAAGCAGCCTTGGAAAAAACAACATGTATGGAAAAGTGTCCTGGGAAGGAGCTCAAATAATGAGGTCAGTTTAAGAATTTTTTTTTTCCTCCACCGTTATCCACGTGCAGGTTTCTCTCTGTAGAATACATTACTTTGTGCCTTATGCAAATCATTATTTGCTGGCTCTAAACGAGGTGGAGTGAGTCGAAAAACTAAAAATACTTTGCAACTTGACTCTCAGCAATTGTGGAGAAAATCCTGGCAAGTGAGCCGGGTCCTGGCTCCAGCTCCATCGTTAACAAGCCGCCCTGGGTAAGTCACTTAACCTCCCACCCCTGATCTTGTGGTCCAGGAAAGCACCCTCATCGCAGAGGCCCTGCGGATGTAAAAAGGCAGGGGCGGGTGGGGGAGGGGGTAAAAGATCAACCAAAGGACTTGTATGCATGCACTTAAGCATAACCCATGGACACAGACAATGGTGGGGAGAGGGCCTGTGCTGAGAGGCGGGAGTGGGCAGGGAGAGGTCACTGGGGGAAAAGGAGACATATGCAATACTTTCAACAATAAAGAATTAATAAAATGAAATACTTGTTAAAAAATGAGATGTAGAGCAAATGTAAAAATACACAAAATATGTATTTTAGAAATCACACAGTGAAGCTACCTAGAAATCTGTGTATAGGTAGGCTGATAAAGTGCACTGTTAATGTGGAGAAGAACTGTCTTCGTAGCTTCTTTTTAACTTTTAAATACTGCAAATGTTATGTAATGTCTGAGGGCATTATTTTCAAAGATATGCCCGGGATTTAGGATGTAGGGAACAAAGAGAAGCACTTTTAGAAAATAATTTTTCTTGGGGAAACGTCCATGTTAGTTTCTGCCTTGCGTGATTTACACTGAAGCTAGGATGTGAAATAAATAGGCAGGTGAGGTTACATGAGGCATGTTCACAGTGAATTACTTCTAAATGTAATTCAAGATAGCTTAAAAAATCCACCATTCAATAGTAAAGCACCATATATGTGTGTAAGAACTGAAAATAACTTATTTATCACATCTAGGTCCAGAAATCTATTTTTAAGAGTCACTGTACAAGATATCACATATGAAGGAGTTGATTAGATATTTTCCTAACTTAAGGCAGAATGGACTAGTTTCCCTTTTGACATAGTTAATCATTAATCAGGTAGTGCCTTATTCTGCTTAACAGCTTTCTATTTACATCAAATACCTTTTCTCACTATCACCTGGCATTTAGTACACATATTACCATCAGATTCATCAGGTAATAAGGGCAATAGGTCCCATGAAAAGTGAAACTCACATAAAACTAAAATTCAGTTCCTTAAAACTAGATTTTTAAATTATTTTAACTCAAGGATGAATTAAAAGTAAGTATATGATATGCTCTTCAGACATAGTTACTTCTCCCAAACCTTGAACCTGTGGTTTTGCTGTCCCATTGCCCTAGAGCAGTGGTCGGCAAACTGCAGCTTGCGAGCTACATGAGGCTCGCGAGCCGTGGTTTGGCGCTCTGTTGACCAATGAGTTTGCTGACCACTGGCCTAGCTTTAGAATCTTGCCCGAAGACTTCCCCCTAGGACAGCAGCATCTGAGATGGTGACCACGAGCCACACATGATTACTGAGCACTCGAAATGTGTCTAAGGCAACTAAGGAACTGAATTTTTTATTGCATTTAATTTAATACAAATTCCATTTAATTACTAGAAAACCGATGAGTGTGTCTGGAACAATTTGAGTACACGAGTCTACTTGTTCACCTGCAAATGCTATAGAGTTTAAACAGAGATCAAGTGTTTCACTTACTCCCTTTTACTTAACTCACTGTGACTACCAGATCATCTGAAGGGATGTGTATGGCTCCCATTATATTTATACGGGGCGGCGCTGGCATGGAATATGACTGGCCTTGGTAAAATCTAGCCTGTCTGTCTGTCTCCCAGGTTGGTTATTTCCAGCGAGACGAGGCTAATGTTTGAAATGTCTGAATCATTTATACTAATCATTTTTCTGTGAGTTGCTAGTAAATAGAAACACTGAATATGGTTAAAATGTAGGATGAACCAAAACATCATTGTAGTAGACGTTTTTATTCCGTGCTACTCCCAGCGACACTGGAGTGTTTTTAAGTGATATTAAGTGATCCAAACTGGTTTGTTTTAAGGTTCTTAAGTATATTTCATTTTTAAAAAATTATTATTGTCCTCCAGTGCTTCTCCCTGCTCTCAGACAACGAGTTTCCTCCCTTCTGCCATCCCACTAAAGACGCGTTTCCCGGCAGGCGCTTCTTCCCCAAGCTCCTCGAACACCTTTGCCGCTCATTTTCTGTGAACCGGGGAGTCCTTCAGCATCGGGTGTAATGTGTCATCCATGTAGCTCTTGCTAAGCATGCACTAGTATCCAGACCATTTGTCCCAAAGATTTTCAAAGGAAAGCATATAACATAATGACCTTTTAATGAGTATTCCAGCTGCTCGGATGACTTGATTTCTATTTTTCTTTTCCGCTGAGCTTCTATTTCTGGCATTGTTCTAGATGTTCCATTTGGCTAAAGCAGTGAATGTAGATGCTATTGTTTCCATTTTTAATGTGATTTTGGCCCAAAAGCGAGCGCACATTAATTAATTCTACAACGGCTACTGTCTCCTAAAAATGGAAAAAGGAATCATACCAACAGCAATCCTGAAATATAGTATATTAAACCAAGAGTCAAAATATTCTATCTGCCAAATCATTTTTTCTGAATGAAAGTCCGTTAGAGAACATTCAGAACCATTCAAGGGCTCAGCATTATAAGTGACTTTGAAACACTAGCCAAGAGGGTGGATTTTGTTTTTTCATTTATTTCCATTTTGTACTAAGACTACTGTTCATATTGCAAAATGAACTGACATTGGATTATAAGTATACTCCAAGATCCACTTAAGAGGCCTAACTGGTTGTTCTCATCTTGGTATTAGTATCAAAGTTCAGATAACATTTAAGTTTATTGGCTACTTTTGTGCTTTAAATATGTTGTTGTTTCTTTTGGAATCTATTTATTTATTTTCATACCAGAATATCCATGAATCATGGCAGTAAAAAAAGAACACCACCAAAAAACTTGAATTTCCACAGATAAATTTATTCATGCAGTTACGAGCTTTAAAAACCTTACAGTAGAGTATAAAGAAATCAAGATAAAATACATCCCATTTTTGTAAAAGATATTGAAGTCAACTTTAAAAACATTTAAGCAGTTCCAAAAAATGTAGTCATATTTCTTGCTTGGGAAAATATCGGGTTGTGAAAGTGCTCGATCTAACGAAAGAAGAACGAAAACACAGTCGATCCCCAAAGGCAGCATGGAGGGTGATCTGCCGAAGCAGGGGAATAGCACTGGGGGACTTAGCAAGTGGTACGCCCGGTAGCTGGCCCCCTTCCTGGTGCTTGGACAAATATTAGCTTAGTGCTCTCGTCGCTGTGCGAGGATAGGCATTTGTGAGACTGGAAGCCTTCTTCTAATGTCAAGTCTTCCAAAAGAGCCAAACGGGGTAAAGTCAGAACTCAGTTTCCAAAAGAACCAACATTTGAAGGTGTTCTTAGCACCTGTGGTTTTAGTGTAGTCCTGAAGACATTGGCAACAGGAATCTAGTGGCAGATCCCCTTTGGAGTGCAAAGCACAGAACAAGTATAATGGTGTAGAGGCACCGGCTTCACTTTTGGTCCTATTCATTTTTGGATCTTTTCTGTCAAGACATAAACTGCCCCCTGCTCCACGCTGTCACCCCAATGTGTATGTCAAGGGGGTAAACAAGATGTGTTAGACTTGAAGCATTTTGAATAGTTTCTTATACTTCAAAATAACTTCCCACATCCTGCTATATTTACTGAGGTTGTTCTCCTAAAATGAAAAGCTTAAATCCCTGTTCAAAAGGAAAAACGAAACTGAAATGGTAGCAGACAGAATGCCAGCGCTGAGGCTGCGCCCAGCCCCTGGTGGAATGGAACTGTTTGCCCCTCTAAGAACAACTCCAATCATGCTTTCCAGAACGGCTCTGAAATTCAGGAAGAACAGAACTCATTCCTTTTGTTCCCTCATGCACAGTCTCCTCTGAATAGAAATTTTACTTTTCAAAGTTACCAGTGGCCTATTATTGAAGAAATACGAAACTTTTCAAAAAGCTATGTGTTTAAAGTAGCTTGTACTGTTTTCGGGTTTATGGCTTTCTTTAAGAATGTGAGGAAAGCTATGGGCCCTTCGCCGCTGAAAAATGCCCTTGAGCACAAAATGCTGCGTCCAGTTTCAGTGGATTTATGGGTGCGCTGCAAGGCTCTTCCCAAAGGTAGTAGACCTCGGGTTGAAAAACTCATGAGTTGTATTACTTTCATGAGGACGCTTGGCTAGTTCTCGAAATAATTCAATCATGTTTTTATTTTTAATTATAAGTTAATAGTTATTTGAAAGGGACTTAAAAATCATGTTGATCGTAAGTGGATAGAAGGCGATCAATTCCTATATAAATGTAAGGATGACTCATTTTTATTATTAATCTGGAAGTTGAGAAAACAGAGGCCAAGAGGAATGATACCCAGGCATTCAGCACACCCATGGCAAAACAAAAAAGAATAAATCAGGAGAGATAAGGAAATAATGTCTATGTAGATTAGACATTAGTTCCATCTTTTCAATCTCTTTTCAATCTCTAAATATTGGAGTTCCCCAGGAAACAGTCCTCACCCATCTTCTCTTATCCATCTATACTCCGGCCCTAAGTAATTGTATCCAGATTCAATTTCAAATGCCACCTGGACATTCGGCACATCATAACTCTCCCCTGCAATCCCCATCTCTCTTCTGAATTCCAGACTCATATTCCAGTATCTACTAGTCTTCTCCATCTCATTGTCAGTTATACAGGTCTGGATGAAACCCTTTCTCAAGACTTCTTCCTCCCAAGGTTTTGCTCATTTCAGTCAGAAAGCATTTCCAGTTGCTAAAGCCGAGTCTTGGTACCTCACTATCTTTTCCAGGAAAAACCAACACTGAGTGGCCAGATGATGATGATCTCTGAACGCATAATCATCTGGCCACTCAGTGTATATCCTATAGAATAAAAGGCAAATATGCAAATTGTCCCCTCAACCAGGAATTCGACCAGCAGGCAGGCCGGCCAACCGCCCATGTCCCCTTCTCCTGGCCAGGCTGGCCGGACACCACCCATGCATGAATTCATGCACCGGGCCTCTAATACACACACACACACACACACACACACACACACACACACACACACACTGAATGGCCAGATTATTATGGGTTCAGAGATCATAATAATCTGGCCACTCAGTGTATAAAACATATGCAAACCCTGCCCTGTCTCTGGAAATCCTGCCCTTCCGTTTAAATAGTGCCACTTTCTTCATGAAACATCTCTTCACGGAGACATGACAAGATGCTCTCTTCTTTGAAATCAAGAAACACCGTAGCTTTATTACGCCCATGTCACTCTTATACTTACAAGGAGAAAGCCCAAGCTCACACACATCTGCTGTCAGTCAACAATTATTTGACAGTGAACAACTCATTTGATCTCTCTGAGCCTCAGTTTGCATATCTGTGAAATGTAAGGATTATAAAGATTAGTAAAACATAATGCAGGCTAAGTTTCCATTCATGTAATCAACATTTGTCAAAGACATTCTGGGTGAATCGTTGTAAATGCGTAAAATGAAATATTTCTGGGTAGGAGACTCGGAATTTGGTTAATATTCAGGAGTCTGGGAAGAAGTTTGAACAGACACAGCCTCGCAGTTTAAAGTCCACAGTGGGGAAGAGCAGCAAGAAAGGCATACGGTTAGCACCCTAATAAATATTTAGTAAGCATCCACTAGGTGCTACGCTCTTTGTAAACACAGTTATAAAAAATGAAACCCCACAAGCAAACAATTGTACAAAGAAATTTGTGTGACAGCTAGACCATTGCTTAAAAAGTCTTTTGTTATATCAAAAGCAAGCATTCCACATTTTTTGGATACAAATATGACATCCAGCACCTTGATTTAAAAATAAAGGGGCCCATAAACAAATTATTTTGTCTTTGTGACAATAACAGTCCATCAGCGTGATTCTTTAATGCAGTGATTTTCCACCGGTGTGCCACAAGAATCTTTAAAACATTCAATTTCTGACTCTTTAGTCAGGGGCACTGACCTCTTTTCCATTGGATTGTCAAATAAAAATGACAACAGCCAACACAACCATAGCCATCTGGTGTAAATTAATCAAAATTATGCCTAATTTTTGTCAATTCAGCAAAATATCGATATTTTTGGTGTGCCGCAGAATTTTAGTAATCAGTTTATGAGATGAAAAGGGTTGCAAACCGCTGCTTAATGAATTGCCCAGTTGGTTGGCAACGCGGAAACACAGCCTCGCCTAGAACATAAAATAATTTGCCAAACCCTCCAACTCACTGAAAACAAAATTAAACAACACCAGCAAGCGATTTCCCAATGGCTGGGCGGCACTCCTCTTCAGCCTGGGCTTTGGAACCACAGACACACGCTGTGTGCGCCTTTCAGTCTTTGGAACCAGGCCTTTCTCCCGTTGAGATAGGGGTTGCTTTGTAGATGTTCTCTTTCCGAAGAAAATTTCCCTGATGCAATCAGTACACTTAGAGGGAAGGGAGGGTGGTAGCAGATACAAGGATGACAAAGTAAAGACAGAAAGACGAGTTGAAGGCAATGCTATCTTGCTGTGATGTTTACTTGGTTGAGATGCCCTGAGAACAGAGGAAACGGCTCAGCGTCTTAAGTGTGAAGTGAAGGCAGCAAGAAAGCCAGGGATCCCCGTGCAAGCTGAGCAGGGACCTCAGCCTAGTGCTGAGCAGAGAGCGGTGGGAGGATTCGTCAGTAAGGATCAGCCTACTGGAGAGGAGTGGACCAGCAACAAGCCTGATTTATACTCTGAAGTTACCTCTTTTCCTAGCTCAGTGGTCGGCAAACTCCTTAGTCCACAGAGCCAAATACCAACAGGACAATGATTGAAATTTCTTTTGAGAGCCGAAAACCGATTTCTGCGCATGGGCCAGGAAGTTTCAATCGCACTGTACGTGCGCGCCCGCACGTGCTATTTTGTGGAAGAGCCACACTCAAGGGGCCAAAGAGCCGCATGTGGCTCGCGAGCCGCAGTTTGCCGACCACTGTCCTAGCTTACCATCTAAAAAGAGCTACCCCTAGTGTTAAAAGCATTGCCGATTCTTTTTTTTTTTTTTTAACCCTGTTGTTGAAAACTTGACAAAAAAAGGAGTTTGGTTAAAATGGATTTATTGTTGTTAAGATCCAATTATTTAGATGGAAAAATCAAAGCAGGGAAAGGAGTGTAAGACAAACAGAACCTGACCTGATGGTAATTCTAGAAAAAACTCCTAGGAAGGACCAAATAAGTGGGATGAAAAGAAATTAGATCTCCCTGTGAAAAGGTCTTTCTCTTTTAGCTGATAAACATAGTCTTTCCAACAACCTTATGTAAGACTTGAGCTCCCAGGGCTGAGCTGCCTGCCCTTACATCATCTGACATTCATTAACTCTATAAATCCGGGCAAGGCATGCCAAAGGAACACTGAGTTTAGACTCCACTACACAGCAGGTGAATGAGCTAATGCAAAATCTGTTGCTGAAAATGGATTTGAAGCTCATTATTTTTGGCTGCTGTGTTGTTTTTTCCCTGTTAAAACTTTTTTTAATGTCCGCCCCAAAAATCATAAAAACTGGAAACTTGTTATTTGTCTTAAATCTACAGACTTGGCACGTTAATTATGGGCATTGAATTTGTTCCCTATTAAAACTAACAGTAAATAGATATTTAAAAATCTCAGGAATTTGAGATCTTTCTCTAATCTACTGAATGAATCTACGCAAGAGGATTGCAAGTGCAAACCAGTTTCAGCTTCTTTTTTGCCTCAGACAGGTCTCTCTGCTAATTCTCCTATAATTACAAGCACTATTGACTTTCCATTAGACAGGAATGATGAATAGCAAGGACCTACAACCAAGATTACTCTACCCAGCAAAGCTATCAGTTAGAACTAAAGGTCACATAAAGAACTTCACAGAGAAGAAAAAGCTAAAGGAGTTCATCACTACCAAATCAGCATTACATAAAATGTTAAAAGGTCTTCTTCAAGAAGGAGGAGGAGGAAGAGGAGGAGGAGGAGGAGGAGATATAAATAATACAATGGCAAATAAATACATATCTATCAACAGTTGAATCTAAAAATCAAAATAAACGAGTAAAGAATATAATGAACCAAATAAACAGATGCATAAAATAGAACCAGAGGCATAGAAACGAGGAACAGACTGAAGAATGTCAGCAGGAAGGGCGGAGGGGATAGGAGGAGATTAACTGAAGAACTTATATGCAGCTATGCATAACCCATGGCCACAGACAATAGGGTGGGGCAGGATCCTGGTGGAGGAGAGCAATGGGGGAAAAAAGCAGAGAGGGAGATCTGTAATAGTCCCCACAATAAGACTGAAAAAAATAATGTGATCTGGCATCACCATATGAAGTCCCCTTTCAAAACTACACTCAAGAAAACAAGCTGTGGTTCCTTAAGCAGGAGGTCCACGTAATCGAAGCCACCGATCATGTGTTTTGTCTTACTGACTTACCGAGAGAATTCCAGAAGTTCTTCACTCTCTGCTCACACACACCAGCCTCTGACTTTAATGTCTGAGTCATTTTCCAGAACACTCCCTCAAAGCCTCCTCATTCTCTGTTGATTCCTGTCATGTTGGTACTCCCAGGGTTCTGTTATCCGCCCTCTGATTTTCTCTCTCACACTCAGTTTTCTCTGCATCTGCATCTGAGCGAACAATCTCACCTGGATGCCTCAGAGGCATTTCGAGTGCAACAAGTCCAACCAAGAAATCATATCTCCTTGCCCCCAACTTCCTACTGTATTCTTTCGTTGTCTCAGGGAAAGGCATCATCCTGTATTCTGTCATTCATGTCAGAAATGGGGCATTTCTTATTCCTTTACCTCCCTCCAGTTTCACGGAGCCTCCATCACCTAGTCTGGTCATCCCGCCACCCAAACATCTCGGGGTTCTGGTCACTTTTCTCCGAACTCATTGACACTTTTCTAGAGGAGGCCATCGTCATCTCTCTCCTGGGTCACTACCGTCGTCTCTGAACTGGGCATCCTGCCCTGGCCTGCTCACCTCCACCCCATTGCCCACATCCACATGAAGTGATCTTCCTAAAATGCTGTTTCACGTGCTTTCACTCCCTGCTCCCAATAGAAATGACTCCTCACGGTTGTTTCTTAATAGGACTGGAAACCGATCCGTTCCCTGCTAACCTCTCTGGGCTCATCCCCTGCTTCTCTGTCTACTGACACCCGCTGCTCTAATTTCCCTACATCTGCTTGGGTGCTCACCTGAGTCACGCTCTCTGGGCTCTCCAGGCCTTCATGCAGGTGACTCATGTTTCCGTGGAAACCGTCCTCTGTCCCTACATGCTTACAATGACTCACTAATGTCCCCCTGGACTCCCTCCTGCAATCCTGGCTAAACCCCCTAATCGGCCTCCCTTGTGCTGCTCTGGCCACCTTATTAACTCTAGATTTTGTTTGGAAGAATACATTTAAGAGTTCTGGGTGAGACTCTTTAACCTTAGAGTTTGGGAATGTTGTAAACAACATGAAATGCAAAATAGTCTCAACATGCAGGAGGATGTTTGATTTAAGGTGATACTCCTGCTTATTTGATCTCAAAGAATCTTTAGGAAACTGTAACAGCCTTATACCAAATCTACAATTTTTTGATAATTTTGTAAGCAAATAATAAAAAAGGATATATTTTATTATTTTTAACAATTATTATTTTGACAAATGTTAGTTGCTATATAGTATGATTCATTATCCCATTTAGCTATCACACATGGTGTAAAAGATCCAAGATTCATATTTAAGCTCCAAAAAAGTGAGAGTGGGAGGGAAGTATCTGCACAAGGTTAAAGGTAATAAATATGAAGTCAAACACTCCCCTGATCCTCCCTTCCCAGGTCCTCCCCCAGGTTTAAATAGTCAAAAGAGGTTCTGTAGATCTATATCTATGCCTAAATCTAGATCTCTGTCTGCATCTGTGTCATCTAGATCCATATGTATATCTCTGTCTCTATATCTATATGTATATCTATATGTATATTTATATGTATATGTATATCTATATCTATATCTATATCTATATCTATATCTATATCTATATCATCTATTTCTATATATATCATCGATATCTATTAGCAAGCCTGATCCTTTATCTCTTACATTTTCATGTCTTTGAACTTAGAAAGAAAGGAGGTTAGGAAGTAAGAGATAATATGCAATTTATCAAAAATGCCAACCTCAGTCACTTTGGAAATGAGAAATTTCTAACTGAGCTGGAGTAAGAATAAAATGATATGACAGCATTTAAGCCAGAAGGTGCAAAGCCTTGGAGACTGTGCTTTATGGATTCGCCTGCATTCTATTATCTCCTGCTTGAGGCTCAGCCCTGGAGACTCCTCCATTATACTCTTCATTACAATCCATCACTAGGACCTTGGAACGGCGCACCCTCGCTATGCTTTTCGATGAATACATTAAACGTATTCAATGACCCAAGAAAAGTGTTTAAGAATGTCAGGAAGACAATGAAATGAATCTTTCGCTCATGTAGTGTCATTTTTACTTTGTATGTGTTATTTCATTTACCCTGGTCCCCCGTCTATGAATTTGGTGTTACTATTCCTACTTTCACAGGAAGTCCGTGAGGTAGAGAGATTAATTTTGTGTGTGTAGGGCCTCAAAATTCAGGAATTCACACTTATGTTTTCTGACTTTAAATCCTATTTGCCATTATATGGAAACATGGGTTATGCCACATGGGCAAGATACGTTCATATATTTTATCTTAATTATTTAAAAAATAATAGAATAGCTGCTCTCCCATAATTAAAAGTCTCCCTTTGCCCCTTCCTTAGTGACTTCTGGGTGGAATTATGCAAATCCAAACTGAAACACATTAATTAGTTATGCATAATTACAATAGCAAACACTTTCTTACTGCCCATCTTCTAGTTGCTTGGCACATACTCATTCATTTAATTAATCACTGCAACAATGCTGGGAAGTCTGTCACTTGAGCCCGGGTAAATACTGCTAACACTCATTGAGTGAGAGGGAAATAAGGGATTCTGGGGGACAGTCAAGGAGTTCATTTCCTCCACCAGGCAATGACCAGCAAGGGTTCCTGTTTGGCAAAAGGACTGAGATGCTGGAGAAAAGAGACAGCAAATGGAAAGTAGAGATAACTGTTCATGAGGACAACCCTTCAAAAGCAGCCAAGACCATGCCCTGAATGTGCTTCTCGCTCTTACCTCTAGCGAGGGAAATACTGTCCTGAGGAAGGGGCCGTAGGGTTCAAATAACTTGTTTCTCAAGAGTATTCTGTACCAACAGTGAAGCTCTTCATTATTTTCTAGAACAAGGAGTAAAGCTGGCATGGTAACATCGGTCTTCAGTCCTGAGAGTGAAGCTGTATGGATCCTGGGGGCCTCAGTTCTCATAAGCAAGTCAGCCAGGTATAAGAAGTAAGTGAGGATGCCTAACCTGAATGTCTTGTCTATACAGGTGTACACTATGTGTCTAGCATGGGTGGTCTAGTGATTGCGGTTCTTCTGTTTATGAACGACGTGGACTGCTCACTCTCTAAAACGACCTCCAGAATAACCCGGGGTTAAGCAAAGCTCTGTTTATTAACCTACTGCGGTAAGGAAGAGCATCGCCTAGACAGAGCCTTGTTTGTGTCTCAAGGAGGAAGACGAACTTAGGAAAGTATAGGCTTTGGAGATTGAGGATCAGGTGGTTTAGGGAGGGTCTTTCAAGTCAAGAACCTAATTCAGATAAGACAGATTCATGAGATAAAAGTGTAGAGTGGGTGAACACAATGAGGTGAGGGTCTAGAAGTAGTTTTGATAAGAAAACAGAGTTATGAAACAAGGAATGAAAACCTTTTTTTTTGGTCTCTACATTAAAGTCTTCATTGAAAAGAAAAGTTGACCTGTCGGTCCGTGGTTGGACAAGGAGGGATTCTAGACAATGAATAATATGGCTAACCAGGTCTGTGTATTGATGGGCTAAGTGCTGAGGGAGGGTCAGCCCACAGAGACACCTCGGGTTTCACGAGGAAATGATTCTTTCCATATCACAGTTGCAGAAAGTGAGCTAGTAACTTTCCAAGGGTCACACATCTTCAAGTCCACAAGATTTCTCAGTAACGTTTGGATAAAGATGTTGTATTTGCCTGTCTCTCTACAAGAATAGTGACTAGTGTAGACTTATTTCTGTTCTCTTTTTGGAAGTTGAAAATAGGATATGATGATCATAAGTATTCCTTTGTAGCAATACCACACACTAAGACTTTAAGTATTTTCAGCAGCAGATTTAAGATTACAGTTCTCATTTAGGTTGTTTATTTTTATCTTACTCACTTCTTGAATTTCTCATGTCACACAATCACTTGGAAAAAATTACCAATATATTTTGGATGTAGCAATGTTGCAAAGAAGCAATTAAATTGGATTTCATGGAAACCAAAACTGAACTTCCATGTATACTTGCCTTCATTATATACCAATTAACTGTCAGTGTACTTTTCTATTTTTTTGACTACTTGAAATTTCTCAATAATTTGTACTTTAAAGTCAGAGCATTCTGAAGTGATGTGTACTCTTGCATGCACACATCACTTGACTGATACAGTTCTAATCTATGAAGCACATTCCAGGCTAACATTTAGGATGTGTACCTATAATTGAAAGTGTGGTCAGATATTAATGATAAATCTGCATGACATGGTTAGTTCTTGCTTCTGAGATAAAATTTCTATTTTTAATTTTTTGAAGAACCTCCATACTGTTTTCCAAATTTGAGGTTTATTTGGTATATGAGTGTATAGTCTTGTCAAATTTGGAAATTTTCAGCCATTAATTCTTCAAATAGTTTTCTTCCCTACCCACTTCTCTTCAGGAATTCCAATCACATTGTTTTGAAACTGTCCCACAGCTCACTGATGCTGTGTTTATTTTTTTAAATTCTCTTTCTCTGTGTATTTGTTTTGGGTAGTTACTATTGCTATATCTTCAAATTTGCTAACCTTTTCTTCTGAAAATTTTAGTTTGCCCTTAATACTCTCCAATATAATTTTTCATGTGTAGATGTTTTTATATCTTCTGTTTCTCTAACTTTTTTATTGGTTAAAATAGAATACAATATAACAACTGTTTAATATCTTTATGTTAATTATAACATCTCTGACTGTTCTGAGCAATTTTGATTAATTAATTCTTCTCATGTCTCATACTTCCCTACTTTGTACATGTCTGGTAATTTTTTATGGCCAGAGTTTGTGACTTTATCTTATCGAAGGCTAGACATTTTTATAATCCTATAAACGTACTCGTGCTTTCTTATGGGACACAGTTGTGTTACTTGGAAACAGTTTGATCCTTTCAGGTTTTTTATTTTAAGGTTTTTAGATGGAACCAGAGCTACGCTGAACTAGATTACTCACTCTGCAGACCCAAGGCCTTTGTATGTACTCTACCCAATAACCCATGAATCCTGAGGTTTTCCAGTGTAGTTCGTGAAGGGGCACTATTCCAACACTTGTAGGTCTTTTAATGACCTTTCCCCAGTGTTCCTCCCATGCAAGCTCACCCTGGTCCACATTCGGCTGAGTACTCAAGGAAGACGCCCCCAGGACTCCAGGGCTCTTTATCTGCTCAGTTCTCCTCTCTCTGGTCCTCGCTCTGGAAACTCTAGGTGCCTGGGTTTCCATGGCCCCTGAGCTCGCTCTCCTCGAGTTAGGGACCCCGCAGCACTCTGCCTGGTTCCTCCACCTTGCACTCAACCAGAAACTCAATCAGAGCAGCAAACTGAGTTCATTGCAAGGGTTTCCTTATTTGCTTTCTGTCTCTCAGAGATCACTGTCTTTTGTCTGAGGTCCGGTGTCTTGCAAAACATTTTTTTTCATACATTTTGTCCATTTAATGGTTGTTTTAGGCAGAAGAGACAATTCAGTCCTCATTACTGCATCATGGCCAGCAATGGAAATGCCATTATTATTATTATTATTATTAATTATTATTATTATTATTTTAATGACAGTACCCTAGTAAGACCAGGTGAGGCAAAATAGCCCATCATCAGTTATTTTCTCAAATATGAAAAAGAGCGCATTACGTTCAGTTTTAGTTATAGTTTTCATTTCTACAACTTGTGTCTTGAAGGAATGAAAAAAATATATATATATATAATTGTTTTTTATAAATCTTATGTCCCTAGTGTCATATATGTTCTATATACTCTTACCTCCTGGGGGAAACCTCTAGGAAAAAGAATAATTGGCAGGATACAATTCAATTACTCTTGAATCCTGGCCATCATTGTTTGAATACCATTAAAACCCCATCTCCCAAACCTCACATTAATCTATTGCCTGGAGGCCAAAGGCCCTAATAACACTTGACCCAGAAAAAAACAATTTTTTGAAGACATAAAAATTTGTTCTCTTCAATAAATTTTAATAATCAAATAAAGATTTCAGCTATGTTGCTATGTTTTATTTCATATTACCCCCAATATTTTTATTTCCCTTTAAAACTAACGTCTTGGTTACTTTATTTCTGTCAAAATGAAAGATTTAATGCTAAAGGTTAGCATTTTATATAACATTTTTGGTTTAAGATTGGGAACCCCTTCACTGAAGGAAAGTTTTACTTTTTGGACTACTATGGCTAATGTGCATAGGATTATGAGGACTAGGTAATTGGGAAATGTTTTATTTAATTAGGACTGAATTTGCAAATAGAAAAGAATGATAGAAGAATATATAAGGAGAAAGAATAAGTAGGGAATAATGAAGAATCATTAATCTCTTGGTTGCTGCATATCTTAAATAGCTTGTTTATTAGTAGTATTTTAGCCACATTGAGCAAAAGGCTCACCTTAAGAAGACATTTGCTGGAGGAAAAAGGAATACTGTCCATGTTGAAATGACTAATGATGTTTTTACAAAAAGAATAGTGTGTTGGGTATATATTCACATGTACATATATAACTTAAACATCATGTATTAGAACAACTGTGCACATATGGTACATTACCACCGCAGAGATTACACCGAACATACTTGCTCCTTACTGCACACATGTGATTTGTGTTTGGTTCATGTAGATTTCCCATTTAGTTTAAATATTAAAAATCCAGGTTTGTTCATAATGAAATATAAAGCAAGAATAACTTATGACTATTAAGTTTTCATTTCATAATCTTGAATGGAAATTTAAAATGTCTTGCATCTTGAGCTACATTTCAGCTGCATCATATCAGGAAGAACAATAACAACAAATGAAGAAAACAAAACAAGGGGCAGGAAAAGAGTCCACCCCAAGGGAACTGAGCTCATATGTCAAAGCCTTAGACAAAGGTTGTAAAATCAGCAAATACAGAGTGCGACACTAGAGTAAAAGCTACCATTATGAAGTGCTTATCACATACTAGAAGCCCAGTGCACAAAATTCGTGCACTCGGGGAGGAAGGGTCCCTCAGCCTGGCCTGAACCCTCGTGCAGTCCAGGAACCCTTAGGTGATGTCCAATGGACAGCGTAGGCCCGCTCCCCCCAGACATCCTTAGCGCTGCCACGGAAGTGGGAGAAGCTCCCACTACTGCTGCTGTGCTCACCAGCTGTGAGCCAGGCTTCTGGCTGAGCGGTGCTCACTCTGTGGGAGCTCACTGACCACCAGGGGCCAGCTCCTATGTTGGGTAGGATCAGGCTGAAACCAGCTCCCCGACATCCCCCTAGGGGTCCCAGATTACGAGAGGGTGCAGGCCAGCCTGAGGGACCCCATAGGTGCATGATCAGGGCTGTGGAGGGACACGGAGGTTGGCCAGCTGGGGAGGGACCACAGGAGGGCTCGAGGGCATGTCCAGCCCATCTCGCTCAGTCCGGATCAGCCGGACCCCAGCAGCAAGCTAACCTACCGGTTGGAGCATCTGCCCCCTGGTGGTCAGTGCACATCATAGCTAGCGGTTGAGTGGCCTTAACATATCATTAGCATATTACGCTTTGATTGGTTGAATGGACGACTTGACAACCAGACACTTAGCATATTAGGCTTTTATTATATAGGATTTTATCTAATCAATCCTTACAACCATACCTTGAGGTAGGTGCTATTATTTCCATTTCATAGATGAGAAAACTGAGTCTGAAAGTAACTAATTGTCTCACCTGGTTTACTCAGATGAAAATAGTCACCTAGAATTAAATCCTGGGCCTCCTTACTTTCAAAACTTTCTCTAATGGTCATGTACAGAGCAATGACAAGATAGGATCCTGTGTGTTATTGCATGATTTGTTTGAAGGACAGTTAAGAAAAGTTGAATAAGAAAACTTTTGGAAAGTAGACTAACTACTTTTTAAAATGTTTTTCTGTTTAATTTGCCTTAAATTAATTGTAGCAATGTTTATATTGTTTGGATGCTGAGTCAATGCAATGTACCTGCATTGAGTATTTCATTTTCTTGCAGTTGCTTGGCATTGTATCCATGTAGCCAGGAACTTGCATTCCCAGCTTTTGTCACCATTTAAAAGCACACAAAAAGGCATATGTGATTGGAAAAATTTTCTCACGTGTTCAAAAGATAAACGTTGATTGATATGTAAGTCCTCAATAGCCTTTTTTTTTAACATTTTACTGATTTTTTACAGAGAGGAAGGGAGAGAGAGAGAGAAACATCGATGAGAGAGAAACATCAATCAGCTGCCTCCTGCACACCCTCCCAATGGGGATATGCGCGCAACCAAGGTACATGCCCTTGACCAGAATTGAACCCGGGACCCTTGAGTCCGCAGGCGGATGCTCTATCCACTGAGCCAAACCAGTCAGGGCAGTCCTCAATAATCTTATTCAGTGATGAGTCAGAATGACTAGTACACCTATCTTCTTTCTATGTAGTATAATTTTAAGCTATTAATCAATAATATAAAAAACTGAGAATAGTGCGACTGCCAAGCATTTGAAATTTGCTATTATTTGTCTACACATTTCCTAAACATAAAATATAATGAAGTGATTAGTAGTGATTGAAAGTGATAGGAGTCAGGATTCTCCAGGGAAACAGAATGAAGGAATTGCCTCATGGGAGGGAGGGCTTGCAGAACCAAAATTTGTAGGGCACGGTGGTAGGCTGGAAACTCAGGCATTATTGCGGTATTGAGACAAAATTTATTTTACCCCAGGAAATCTCAGTTTTTGCTCTCAAGGCTTTCACCTAATTGGATGAGATTCCCACAGTTTCACTAGAGTCATCGCCTTTACTTAAAGTCACCTGATTGTAAATATTAACCACATGGACAAAATACCTTCGTAGCAACACCTAGAGTAACATTTGATCAAATCCCTGGGAACTTTATCCTAGCCAAGTTGACACATAAAACTAAACATCACACTGATACAGAACAACATTTCTTAAAGCGTAGGGTAAGACATTCCTAGGAGTATGTAAGGAATCTATTTAGACGTCTGAGAGTCACCAAGTTAAAGAACTGATGGGTATTCATGAAAGCATTTTATAAATCTCTTTTCAGATAGACTGATCTCCTCTTGTATTGTTTTAATCCCACAAGCATTTGACTTCTGTTCTCTTTTTAGACCAAGTCTGATCTCCTCATGAGCAGCTATCTAGCTTACTCTTTTCTGCTCTCTACAAAGATACAATAAGATTTTCCTGAGATTCTGTAAAGGAAAACTAAGAATATGTCATGACATCCTTTCTCTATGGTATAAGATGCCATTGTCAAATTTTCACTGTACTAAAACCTGAAGTACAAGTTTTCTTATAGCTGGATTATTTGTTCAAGTCAATGTTCTTTTTTTTTAAAAGAGCAATTTTTTTAACATCCTATATATTAAAAGGCTAATATGCAAATCGCCTGAATGGCAAAATGACCGGTCACTATGAAGCACACTGACCACCAGGGGGCAGACGCTCAATGCAGGTGCTACCCCCTGGTGGTCAGTGTGCTCCCACAGGGGAAGTGCCGCTCAGCCAGAAGCCGGACTCACAGCTGGCAAGCACAGCGGTAGGGGTGGATCCTCTCCTGCCTCTGTGACAGCGCTAAGGATATCCGACTGACAGCTTAGGCCCACAATCAGACATCCCCCGAGGGCTCCCAGACTGCCAGAGGATGCAGGCCAGGCTGAGAGACCCCCCCCCCACAAGGGCATGAATTTTGTGCACCAGGCCTCTAGTCCTATCTAATAGAAGAATAATATGCAAATTGACCATCACTCCAAGACACAAGATGGCCGCCACAAGATGGCCTGCAGGGGAGGGCAGTTGTGGGCAGTTGGGGGTGACCAGGCCTGCAGGGGGAGAGCAGTTGGGGGGTACCAGGCCAACAAGGGAGGGCAGTTGGGGGGTACCAGGCCTGCAGGGGAGAGCAGTTGGGGGTGACCAGGCCAGCAGGGGAGGGCAGTTAGGAGAAAACAGGCTGGCAGGGGAGCAGTTAGGCATCAATCAGGCTGGCAGGGGAGTGGTTAGGGGGTGATCAGGCTAGCAGGCAGAAGCGGTTAGGGGCGATCAGGCAGAGGCAGGTGAGCAGTTGGGAGCCAGAAGTCCTGGATTGTGAGAGGGATGTCTGACCGCCCGTTTAGGCCCAGTCTCACCAGGATCAGGCCTAAACAGGCGGGTGGACATCCCTCAAGGGGTCCCAGATTGGAAAGGATGCAGGCTGGGCTGAGGGACACACACTCCCAACGTCCCATGTATGAATTTCATGCTCCAGGCCTCTAGTTAAAATATAATCTTCAGTGAAAATCCCATCATGTGTACAGTATAATATTTCATTTCATCTATGGGTAAAGATAGCAGCCTATGTGTCCCATTTCTTGAGTCTGGATTTTTCTATATTGATTTTCTGATGAACTTCTTGAAGTGTGAATTGGCCAAACACTAATACTGCTGACACAATTGCTATATGCAACCATCTATCTGGAAATCATAAAGAATTGCCAGAAAATATTCCTTTAATTTCCTTTCAAAGTGTCTCTGTATATTTTTAACCTATAATGTGTTGGGGAGCACACAAGACTTGGTTGCAAGGTTTTTAAGGAGGACATTCTAAGAAAAGGGAAGTGTGCTGAAGGCCGCCTTCCCTGTTTATCAGAACTCTGACTTCGGGGTGTGCCGAAGGCAGTGTTCCTAATTACTCCTTGACCTTTCCAAACAACTCTGTGCACAAGCAGACCCCTGGGTGTTTACTGGAATCCTTATGCTTAATCTTTTGGATGTCCTTGCTTAAAAGACACTACAAACACACCCAAGATTACTTACCCTGTTGATTGTATCTAAAAGATACACGTTATCTCAAACTGCTGCTACAATAAAAGCCTAAGGAGGCAGGCAATGGAGGCTGCCTGGATCCTTTAGCCAGGCCGTCCCTTCGTCCTCTCTTTCACCGCACTGATGTGTTAGAGTAATCCATTCACCCATCACTCGGGGGTCTGCTGGTCAGCCCCAGCAATAATGCATACTTATGGAAAGAACACTAACTCTACTGATGAGGTAGATATCACTAACTGTTATCACTGCTTCATTCCATGACTGCAGATGATTGATGCAGACTTAATAAATAGCATTTAGCACATCAAAGGAAAAAGGCATCTGCCAAGGTACAGTTGGAAAATTGTCACTCTTAAAAGCAGAAACAAATTGGTCTTATTGTCACATTGAATTGATGGATAAGAATAACATGTCTTTAAGGTTATTCACTCTAATATTATGTTAACTAGTCCTCTCATTGATATTAGTTTTGATGTTGTGCCCTTGAACCCATTCTCTTTATCCAATGTTTAAAATATTTATTTATTGACTTCTAGAGAGAGTGAAAGAGGAGAGAGAGAGAGAGAGAGAGAGAGAGAGAGAGAGAGAGAGAGAGAGAGAGAGAGGATTTGTTGTTTCACTTAATTATGCGTTCATTGGTTGATTCTTGTATGTGCCCTGATCAGAGATTGAACCCACAACCTTGGCATGTAAGGACAATTCTCTAATTAACTGAACTTTGTGGCCAGGGCATATCCATTTTTTAAATCTAGCAATCATTCAAAATATTTAGGCTTTCATTCCAAATAACTTCCTCCATTGTCTAACGTTTCACTGTTTTTTTATTGCAGTTAAATTTCAGCATTTCATGTTCCTGGTGGCTGTCCATCCTGGGTTGCTCACAATATCCTGCACATGCTCTGAGGATTCAGTGAGGTAAGGCAGTTGGTAATCATCGCTGGCATAGCCTTTTCAATCCCTGTGATATCGTGGTGGAATCATTTCAAAATGAAGGTTTGCAATTTACTTATTACATCTTACAGATCTAAATAACGTCATCACACTTTTATTGGGGGGGTAAGGAGGGAAGTAAATCATCTGACATCGGTATAATTTCTCAGAGGACGTTTCTCTGAGAAAGAACAAAGGAAAAAGTCTTTGTAGCCTACCTACCTTGCGCCAGGCATTCCTAATTAATACCCATCGCTTCCTTACTCTGCATAGCAACACTCATAGTTGGTATTACAGGCCCATAATACCTTGCGTGAAATCCCTTGGGCTAAATATGTCTCAGAATTCATAAATCTTCAAGTTTTAGATCTCAGGTATCTTCTTGCCATCAACATTAATACTTCCTCAGTGAAATGTATAAATAGCTACACGGGGTGAAATAAGTCAAGGCTATAAATAAACTCATGTCAGTTCTGATCAGGTTCATGTCAAGCCAGGTTTTGCTGCCAAGTGAGAGAAAAATAGTAGTGATTTTGGGGTTTCAGAATAGTGAGTAAGGGACAGTGACCCTGTATTAACCCAGTATTAGGAAGTTAATATAGGGCACCTGGAGGGGTTAATACTAGTCAGGGATACCGAATTTAAACCCAGACCTGTCTTGATCCAGAAGCCTTTTTTGTTGTTGCTGTCCCTGAATTCAATGAAAGATTTGTGCATATATCTTCTTTAAGAATAATTAGAAATTTCGGTTCACTACGGAACACTAAAACTATAGGCTTTCAAAGATGATCCATCATTGAATCAGTATTTGAAATACCTTGGAAACTGTTTTCCATTGTGACCACCCATCAAAACCACGGGGAAGGTCATTTTTCCACGTTTTGGAATTTAAATTATATTGAATAAAAGGGGAGCTCAGATGCTTGCCTAAACTTCTCTAATCTCAAATTAACCCAAGCAGCTTCCAAGAGGTTGCTTTTGCCCAGAGAGATTGTTGTTAGCTTTGATTTGAGGACCCAAGTCCAATTATGTTCAGGGCGATCCATATGGGCTGTTAATTAATTATAGTTTATGTTCATAACCAGTCCCATCCCACCAAGGCCTCGCTTTCTCAAGCCTACCAGAGAGAGCAGACTATTAACTAACTGGTATTAACTGGACACCCTGGGCATGACAGTGCAGTGTGGCCTGAAAAGCTGGCAGAAGTGCTGCAAATACTCCGGAGGCTACTCAGCCAGATTAGGGCTTTTAGCAAAACACGATGCTATCCTGAGTACCAGATGCTGAGTGCTGAAGCTTTTGGATCATGCCGTCGCTCTGTGAGAGGCCAAATGCAGTCCCCGTGTACCGCAATCAGCCAAAACGTTCTACACTTACCACACTCCCCTTAGGTGAACTTCCCCTGGTTATTCCACAAAGAAAAACACAGTAACTCTAGTGGAATGCTTTCAACTGGAAATAAGTGACATGTCATGACTGTCTTCCATGGAAGCTTAGGAACAATTCATGCCTTAAGTTCTAAAAAATGGGTTCTTAAAAAGCACTACAGTGTTTACTCCTTGGCTTCCACCCTCAGTTACTGAGAAGTCTATTGTAAGATAATCCTTCCTAACAAAAGCTTACATATTTTCAAAGTAGATTAAGATAAAGATTTGTTGTTGTCCTTAATTTGATTGTGCTTTTACACACACAAAAAATTAGAAAGATAATAGATGACATGTGAAAAGGAGTTAGATCCTTATTAATACCATTCAGTGGATTTTAATATGTTTACACATGTTCTTTTAAAGAATTAGACATTCATAATATGGCTTTCCCCTCTGTTTTTGTTATGATTAATTATTTATTGAAACAATAATATTAAAACCTCAAATGTCAGAGGAACAAGGACTAGACTATACAGCAGATAAGTATCACAAATTAACAATAGTTTTGGAATAACAAGCAGAATAGTAGGGTTCTCCAAGGGAAACAGAACCAATAGCATACATAGGCAGAGCTATCCAGAAGATATTATAGGAATTGGTTAACATGGTCATGGAAATGGAGAAGTCCGCTGTCTGTAACTGAAGAACCAGGGAAGCCAGTATTCTATAATTCAGTCCGAGGCTGAAGGCCTGAGAACCAGGAGCTCCTATGTCCAAGGGCATTAGAAAATGAACTTCCTAGAGCAAGAAGAGAGCATATTTGCTCTTCCTCTGTCTTTTGTTCTACTGGAGTCCTCAGTGGATTGGATGGTGTCCACCATTGGTGAGGACAGGTCTTTACTCAGTCTACTGATTCAGTTGCTAATCTCTTCTGGAAACACTCTCGCAGACACACCCAGAAGTAATGTTTTACCAGCTGTCTGGGCATCCCTTAGCCCGGACAGGCTGACACATAAAATTAATCATCACAAGTTGTAAGAAAAAAATTGGTTGGAAACTTCTCTATATGAAAGGCTTATTGATTACAGTAGATATGATAGAGGAGTTCTGGCCTCCCATTGGGGCATGTATGTCTTGGCAAGTTAACAGAGAGCCAGTCTAGCCCTTGGACTTGTAGGGTGAGAACTTGATCACTGTTACTTTGGCTCAACAGGAGGAAGTGTTTAAGCTCCAGAAAAACCTCTCTATGTAAACTATTCAAACAGTCTCACCCAAAAGAAACAGAAGATATAGAGGTCAGAATGTCAATTTATTAATTTTCCAAGGGGAATTTATAATGAGGGAATAATAGCTGTACTTGACCAATTATATTACACAATATCTTTTCCTTAATTAATGATTCTCTATAGCCCTAAATTAATTTATTCAGTTTCTCTATCACTGTCAACTTATTTAAGGTTGGGCGAGACATTTTAATTCTTTATCAATGGTTGAAACCCTTGAAATGAATCGAAGCTTTTTGTTCCTAAGATTCACCAGACTCAAATTACTCTTTCAAGCTTCATTGACTCCATTGACTGGGATGCATTCCTGTTGAGTGAGATGTCTGACACAATTGTCTAAGTTAAATGTAAATGATTTCTACCTTGGGCATTTTCCTGCAGTTTAATTCAAATAAATTAGATATATGTTTGCTGAAACTCCACTGTGCGTAGGAAATGACTCTAATCTGATGACATTCTCCAATGCCATAGAGTGCAAAGAGCGATGGGCCCTGAATCGGAAGCACTCTTAGTGTGTCAGGCATGGAAGAAATCACTCATCTCTGAAATGTATTTCTTCAGTTATGCGTTGCAGGGTATATGGTATATCTTACAGACTTGTTTTTTTGGACCAAGTCACATGCGACAACTGCATACAGATGCTTTTAAAAATATAATTATTATGTCAATGAAAGATATGGTAATAAAAGACACAGGAAGAGCTTGATCTTCGCAGTGACCTAGGAGACTTTGGGCTATGCTCCCGGGTCAGTTTTTTCTGAATGCGCTGAGCCCTTCTTGGAAACAGTCATAAGGGATGAAGGATTGATCATCAGACAATATGCAGCCAGCTGTGCTCCTCAATGGGCAGTCACCTAACTAAAACAGGAGACCGTGGAATTAGAGGTTCCCTCCTAGTAATGAAATAAAGAGAATGAATAGCTAGGAGATGGTTTTCATCTCCCTGATGATAAATTCTGAGCACTGTGTTAGTTTGCTAGAGCTGCCATAACAAAAGACCACAGACCAAGTGGCTCAAACAGACGTGTATTTTCTCGCAATTCTGGAGGCTGCAAGTACAAGGTCAAGGTGTCTGTGGGTTCAGTGTATTCTGAGGTCTCTCTCTTTGGCTTGAGGATGGCCATCTTCTCGCTGTGTTCTCACGTGACCTTCTCTTTGTGCAGGCACATCCTAGTGTCTCTTTCTCATCACATAAGGATACCCGGCATATTGGATTAGACCAATACGGTACTACAATCTCTTTTAAACTTAATTCCCTCTTTCAAGGCCCTACCTCCAGATACCGTCACATTAGGAATGAGAGATTCAACATGTGAAATTGATGAGGGCACAATTCAGTTCATAACAAGGACCTGTTCCAATGCAGTGGTGATGGGAATAAAAGGATGTACAAATTGTAAGACATTTTTTTGAGATAAAAGTAAAAGCATTATTTGATCAACTAAATGTAGGAAGTACATTCTCCCTTCCTCTCTGAAATAAGTAAAAATATATTTTTTCAAAAATGGGAAAAATCTTAAATCAGTGAAAATTTGGTATCATACCACTGGTAATTTTAATAAGAGGAAAACATAATGGTATTGTTTAAATTAAGTTTGAGCTGAAACCGGTTTGGCTCAGTGGATAGAGCGTCAGCCTGCGGACTGAAAGATCCCAGGCTCGATTCCGGTCAAGGGCATGCACCTGGGTTGTGGGCACATCCCCAGTAGGGGGTGTACAGGAGGCAGCTGATCGATGTTTCTAACTCTTTATCTCTCTCCCTTCCTCTCTGTAAAAAATCAATAAAATATATTTTAAAAATAAATAAATAAAAAATAAATTAATTAAGTTTGATATAGACTTTTTAATCTTCCCATAGAAAAACAAAACCCATATATATTTTCTAAAGGAAGATGATCTGATCAGTGTGGGGGCACTGCCAATACTGCTTTTGTGGTAGCATCAGGAAAACAAACCTTCAGAGACAGCACATGAGAGAGAGGACGGAGGACAAAAGCAGACTGAGAATGCATCAGTGAACGTATCTGAACCGTGCGTGCTCGCATAAACCAATGTCCAGTAGGTAGTTCATGTCCGTTAGAGGAGTTGTAGAGCTATCCACAGGGTGGTAGGCTCTCAAGACTTTCAACTAATTGGATGAGATTCCCGGTGGGAGCACAATAACTTCAGGAGATTCCAAATTTGATGAGAACCCATGGAAAAATAAACAAGCCTTTTCCCTTGTTTACTACTGGATAGTCTACTCTAAGGGAAACACTCTGTATTTGGGATAAAAGTGTTCTCTAAGGGGGAAACACATCAGTACTCAGTATGCCATAACCTGGCAAAACTTTCCCATAATGAAGACTGTCATTCGAACGGGAGTGCTTTTCAAATGAAAGGATCGGAAGCAGCTACAGAAGCTGTTCGAAACTGTCTACAGGAAGAGCCATAGATTAAAGACTATAAACTATTAGACACCTTAAAACAGAAGAGAGAGAGGAAGAGACAGCCGGCTGATCCCAGGGGCAGATAACAAGACCAGATGGGATTCCCAGCAGGAGAGCAAACTTGGGGCAGGCGGTGAGGGCAAGGCGACCATAAAACTAACTGCCAGGGAAGGAGAAGGGACGATGACTACAGACATGCAAAAATCTCAGTCCAACGCCCTCGCTGACACATCCAAGTCCATTTTCTATCTGATTTGCTTTCTCTTCCGCGTGATACTATGTTTGGCTTACATGTTGCCGAATGTTATCTTTCCAATCCATCTAGAGAGTTCTATTTTCTGAAGATTTCCTCCGAGCCACATTTCCAGAACGCCTGTTTCTCATTAGCTGGAATAAACAGGAGTGTGTTTTCAGTGCGCGCCAGACTTGACAGAATTCCCCTGTCCTCCGGGGAGGCCGGGTGGGCAAGGAACAGGCTGGAGCATGGGTTTCAGGGCTCAGCTGGGACGGCGTCATTAAGATAATCTTCAGAAAGCAAACTGCCTAACTCTTTGTGACGCCAAGAGAGAGCCTTGTTTTGAATGTAATTTTAAGTGGTTCTAACGTATGAAAGCCCATTTATGCCAAGCACATAGTGTGTGGTGATTATAAAATGCGTAATTTCTGTTCAGCAAATGTTGGCTGTGGCTGGGGGCAATCGAGAGATTATGAAGATGTCTAAAGCATTCTTAAGTAGTTCACAGTCTGGTGACAAAGCTAACTTACTGTAAAAATAAAACCCTTAGAAATTGCTCTTGAATACTATAGGGGTGCTTAGAAAAATAAAGTTGTTAATCACACACTGACTTCAATTGCAACTAACCACTATACTACAAACCTGGAATAAATGTAAAAGATATTGAATGTCAACTGTAATCGACAAGTAAAAAAAGTATATGTAGAAGCTGGAAAAAAAAGTTTTAATTCATTCAGTTACAAACAATAGATTTTTGTCAGTGGAAGTAAGTCACGTTATCAAAGGAATTGAGAAAGTTTACAAATACGTCGATGGAAGAGAATGTTTGCACATATTTTTACTGCAGTAAAATACTTCTCCAATGTCTTGGCTGACAAAACTGACCATCAAAAGCAAGGGAAAACCCACTCACAAGTAGGCAGTCACACTATCTCCCCTTCATGGAGGTAACTTCACTGTCATGATGGTCCCCAACTACCAAGACCATAAGCACAGAGAGACTGAGAAATTCAGACAAAAGACAATGTAGGTAATGTACATGTAAGTAGTTGGGAGCGAGGTATTTAATGAAGAGACAGTAGAATCTAATTTAGAATAGCATATGGAGATCTTTTTGAATTTACACGTAACTGTTTACTGTATTGTTGCTATAATTGGAGTAGTATGTATAGAATATTATAAATAAGTATGCAGTGGAGTTCCTTTAAATGTTGAAAAAACATATACAGAGAATTTTTAAAAAGAATATGTATTTATTACTGACTGTTTAATATTGAGCAGAAGTCTAGTCCCCAGATATTTTCGGCAATATTCTGGGACCCCTCCGTTTCAGGCATTAAAAGATAATATTGAACCAGTTCCAAAAGAGAATATTTAATCTAAAAAGGCTATTTATTTCCCAAACAGCTCATTAATTACTTAAGACTCCATGCTATCCCTACATATCCATATGACATTTATCTTTGTTATTTTTATTGCTACAATAGAAATTGAATTTGAAATTGAACAGTTATTTCTCTTTATAAAATAATTCTTTAAATGAATTTACATTCACATTATATTTTTCTTGGTAATAAAATAGTAAGGTCAAGTTCAAACTTTTATAAAATACAACCTGTTTCTTGGTGTCCCGGTCAATTTTTCTGTGGGAGCTAAAAGACTCAAGCATTTGAGAGGTTGGCAGATGGAGTAAAATAAACCACTGCGGCTATTTGGTGTAAAGAGAAAATTTTACATATGTGGTGACTAGAATCTTTTACACTACTTTTTATCATCATTACTTTTTCCAAGTATTGAGAAAAATACATTGTGCATCTACAGCGGTAATAGAATTCCACTTCAAATAGTGACGATCGTGTCTCACCATGGAGAAGAAATCTGCAGAATGTTTTGGCCTGGGAGAGGTAAAGCAGATAGACACCTGGACACGAGAAAGGCAAGGCAAGCAGGCATTTGTGCTATCGGGAGCGAGCTAAACAGTCGGCTCAGCGAGCATGAGATCTGCTCACCTGGAAGTCAGCCAGGGGGAATTGCTCCGAGCACTCCACTCTGGTGCTCCCTGCAGACAGTATCTGTTGGCTGAAGCTCAGCTGACCATGGACTTGGAATGTAGCTTTTGAGCGTCGCTTAGAGGATGACAGGGTCCCACCCACCTTGCAGAAAGGGAGGTGTTCGGGACGAGGCCCAGGCACACGGGACCTTGTCAGGTGCCGCGCTTTCATCAGAGGATGGAAAACAGCTTTCACTAAAAGAGAGGAACCTTGAGGAAGCCATGGCACATGGCTAGCTAGTCGGGCAGCTATCACCCAGAGCCACTGGCAGGATCCAAATGTAGTAGTTCATTACTTCCCTGCATTTAATCAATAGCCAAGCCATTGGTTTCCAGTCATTTCCGCAGGAATATTCAAAGTTATTTCATCGTCACAACATGCCTCCCAGCTGACGCAAAGCAGAACACGAAACTCTCACTTCCTTAAATTTTAGCAGAAAAACGTTTGGATGAGCAGTTGGCTTCTCCAAAGATATTCGTAGGAAAACGTAAACTCTTCAGAAGAGGAGGCTGTGGGGGGCCTTGGACCTAGGAAAAAAGATGGAACGCCTAAAGCAAGGGTGGTTCTTCTTCTTCTTTATTTTAAATAATTTGATTGATTTTCTTAGGGAGGGAGGCAAGGGGAAAGAGAAAGAGAAACACAAACGTGGGAACAGAACATCGATCTGCTGCCTCCTGGGGATGGAGCTCACAACCTGGGTGTGTGCGTGGCCCTGACTGGGAATTGAACCGGCAACCTTTTGGTGCCCAAGACCACACCCAACCAAGTGAGCCACACCGGCCAGGGCAAGGTCACCTACATTCATCATTGGAACCATTTTAAAGTGTACCAGTTCAGTGGTTCATAGTACATTCAAAATGTTGTGTAACCAGCCCCACTACCTAATTCCAAATAATTTTCATCATCCCTCAAAATAACCACATGCCCAGGAAGTCATCATTCCCAGTCCCCTCTCCTCTGGGACCCTGGCAACCACTTTCTGTTGCTTTGGAATTGCCTAGCTCTGGATGTGCTCGTTCTGGGTTTTTCACATATACAAAACCTGACAGTGTGTGACCTGTTGTGTCTTATACTTAGTTATTTGTGGCTTCTTCCATTTACCACACATTGAGAAATCAGCTGCTAGTCCCATGGCACGCCCTTGTAGGAAACTAACTGCTTTTCTCTTGCTGATTTTAAGAGTCCCTCTTTTGTCTTTAACCCTTGGCATTTAATTATGATGTGTCTTGGTGTGGGCCTCTTTGGGTTGCTCTTGTCTCCCTGCACTTCCTGAACATGTAAGTCTATTTCTTCCACCAGGTAGGGGAAGGTTTCTGTCATTACTTCATCAAATAGGTTTTCAGTATCTTGCTCTCTCTCTTTTCTCCTTCTGGCACCCCTATAATGAGAATGTTGGTAAGCTTGAAGTTGTCCCAGAGGCTCCTTACACTATCTTCAGATTTTTGGATTCTTTTTTCTTTTTGCTCTTCTGATTGGGTGTTTTTTGCTTCCTCATATTTCAAATTGTTTATTTGATTCTCAGAATGCTCTATTCTACTGTTGGATCCCTATAAATTATTCTTTATTTCAGTTAGTATATTTCTGACTGCTGTTTTCAAGATTCTCTCTTTGTTTTGGTTTTTGACTGTTTGAGTATGTTTTCCATGATTACTTATTCAAATATCTATTTTGCCCCCCTTTCTCTCTTCTCCCATTATACCTATGCTTATATGCTTGATGGTATCTCACAGATCTCTTCTGCTTTGTTCATTTTTCTTCATTATTTTTTTTTCTTTCTATCATCCAGTTTAGACAATCTCAAGTGACTTATCTTCAAGCTCTTGATTCTTTTTCATTTGCCAGCTCAATCTGCTGTGGAAACCTTCTAGTGAATTTTTAATTTTAATTATTGTACTTTTTGATTCCAGAATTTCTATTTGGTTCTTTTTGTTGTTGTTAATCCTCGCCCGAGGATATTTTTTCCATTTATTTTTAGAGAAAGTGGAAGGGAGAGAGAGAAAGAGAAGAGAAACATCTATGTGAGAGAGACACATCAATTAGTTGCCTCCTGCACACACCCCAGCCTGGGCTGGGAATAAACTTGAAATCCAGGTATGTGTCCTTGATTGGGAAATGAACCCTCTACCCTTTGGTGTGTGGGACAGTGCTCTACTATTGAGCCACACCGGCCACAGCTCTATTTCATTCTTTCTTATAATTTCTGTCATGTGCCTGCTATTCTCTATTTAGTGAAACATCAGTCTCATGATCTCCTTTCGTTCTTTGGCCATGGTTTCCTTTATCTGTTTGACAAACTTAAAGGAGGTGACCTAAAGTCTTTATGTATTAAGTTCAACTACTGGCTTCATCAGAGCAGTTTTTATAAACTGCCCTTTTCCTGTGTATCGGCCATTCTTTCTCGTTTCTTTGTATGCCTCATCCGCTTTTGTGGAAACTGGACATTTAAAATATTACAATGTGGCAACTCTGGATACCGGGTTCTCTCCCCTCCCCAGGGTTTGTTCTCAGCTGTTTACTGTGGTTGTCGACGTTTGTTTAGTTATTGTATGAGCTAAGTGTGTAAAGTCTATGTTCTTTGTTTCACTTGGCCACTGAAGTCTCTCTTCTGTTAGCTGAGTGGTCAACAACAAAACAGTGATTTTGTTGTTGCTTTACTCATATCCGATTATTTTGTTTTGTTTTTGAGTCAAGAAGGAATGTAGTGATTAGACAGTGTTTTTAGATCCACTCTGTGTGTGTATTAGGACATGCCTTTGACACTCAGTGAGGCAGTTTAACCTGGCCTTAGCCTTCACTTTCCACTTGGGCAGAGCTTGAAGGTCAGCCAGAGGTGAGGGTTTATGGCACTCTGAGGTCTCTCCTGAGAGAGTGAGTACAAAGCTCTGGACATACGAATGGCCTCGTAGATCCCCAGGAATGTACATGTCAGAGATTTCTAAAGCCCCCATTCCCCAAAGCGCCACATTCCCCTGACTTGCCTCCTAAGCTCTTTGCTTAAGTCTATTTTTACCTCAACTTTCATCCACTGTCCCAGGCAGCAGCAAATAATAATACACTTGTCTGTACATGCTTTTGACAAACATTGTTCTTTTAGCCAGTTCTCCAGGGAGCCACCATACAAGTAAAAAAATAACCAACTTCAGTTCTTTGCAAATGAGGTCCATTCTGCGCCCTTCGGTACTGGCATCTGTACCAGGAATGTGGGCTGTTATCTTCAAGGCCACTGCCAGGGCGGTGAGTAGGGACTGGGCCCAGGGTAAACTAAAGCACCACAAAGCTCTGTGTTCTTACTGAGATGCAACCTTTTTTTTTGTTTGTTTTAAAGTTAAGCATTCCACTGCATGCTGAAAGCTGTTGGTTATATTCCAGATTTCCGAGGATATTGATTCCGACAGGTTTTGCCAGGGTTTTGTTGCTTTTGAGAAAGGATGGACGTTTTAGTTTTTTACTGCACCATTTTCTCTGACATTCTCTAAGCAAAATCTCTACCCATGTATAAGCCAGTCAAAGGTTTATGTTAGTTATTAAAGTGTTTTTTTGTTGTTGTTGTTTTACTCACATCCTATTAATTTGTTTTGTTTTTTATTAGCCAAGAAAGAATGTTGAATTTTATAGAACACTTTAGAGAAAATAGCAATGCATAGAACAATTTCCTTATTTTCCTAAAATCAGTCACTGACCTTCTAAATTTATTAAGAATATGTGACACAAAATAAGTAATTCTAGCATGATTGTATGTAAAGTGTGCAACACACTCTCACCTGAGAACCATGCCAAAAATAAATGTTTGGCCTAGATTGCTCACTACAATAGTTCATTGTTGACAATATTTCATGGATAAAAAACAAATATAATGTGTGGGTATAAACATGCAAAAGTGATGTTCAATTACCAGAATACTAGTAATTCAGTTCCTGTTTTTCCAACATCTCATTATACAGTGAGCGATAAATGCATTATCATTGGAGTTAATATTATGATCTGACCCAATCTTATAGGTGTTGTTTTTAACTTTTTTGAAGCCATGCATTGCCATACTTTCATAAGTGGTTCTCTCCACAGTGTCCTTGGGTCACACCTTTCAACATGAGAATTTTTGGTGAATGTTTAAAACATTTTGGTACAGAATTGAACAAAATTAAAAATGCTAAATTCAAAACAGCATACACAAAGTAAGTTTCATAATGACTAAATAATAGTTGTTTTTGCACTGTGCACTTGGTACACTATAGTTTGTGTATGTGTAGAAAGTGTCTATTAATCCAAAAATAATGATCTCTTATATACTCATGAAGGCAAGTGTTTGCACTTTCTAGTAAGAATGTTCCTTTTTCAGGGGGTGGGGGTAGGGGTGGAGCTGGGAAAGAAACAGTCTTAAATTAAATTAACTGTATATGACCTGGTCTAGAGTTCATTCTAGAACCTGAACTTTCAAACTTTTTATTAGGGTTGGGTATATATTAAGATACAATAGTCCAGGATTGCTAGAAACAGTAAGACTCAGGTTTTGAGGAGAGGCATTCAAAGAATCTTAGAATGGTTTCCTTTGAAGTTCCTCTGCAAATAATTAAACCACTTATTTGGGAAAATCCTGGGAGAGTAAAAAAAAAAAAATGCTAGTAAAGACAGCAGAATGGAAAAATCATGTCAATGTCATCAGCAAGGAATGATCTCTGTTCCCATTGCCCACACTGATTGTGTACATGGACAGGTTTCACTTTCATGGATCATTGCTCATGCCCATACATGTTTAAGAAAATACTATGTTTCCTATTTTTATTCTTGACGCATGTTTTCACATTCCCATTCAATAGGGCTGTCTTGCGATAGTTCCTACAGATAAACACCAGTAACTGTGTCGCTAAGAGTGTGGGCTTTAGTATTAACGCCACTCGGGGGAAGGAATTCAGAGCATGCTTCGTAGCGGTCAGCTTATCTTCACTTCTGAACACAATTACTGTGACACTGATGTATTCGAGACTATTGTGTTTGTGTCACTGAACAGTCATTTGAACTATGATTTTCCCTTTAAGAGACTCTCGGGCAAAAATGGGAAGTAAAGACGCCCAGGAAAAAGAGAGTTGAGTGTCTGTACAACAAGATCAGTCTTTCTCCCTTGACTTTTTACCAACAAGAATTAAGCTCAGATGTTTCAGCGGTGACAGTTTTAGAGAATGCCACTTTTTCTTTGCCTTTAAAACTGTAGGAGAAAAGACTACAAGGATTTCTGCTCTTTCCTTGTCTATGGTTCCATTGCCTCGCTACACGTATGGGAAGTGACCTAACGGGAATGTCACTGGTTGGTCCAGCACCATGAACATGACCTAATCAGGACCAGGACAAGTGCCCTAAGTCCTTTCCTAAAACGCATCCTTGTGATTCTCTGCGGGTGACATTTCCTCCATGTACATACATGTGAAGAGTAAAATATAATGAGCATTGCGAAGCAGGCACATCCCATTCTCATATTTTGCCACTTACCTCCTCACAAAGCAGGGGTGCTGATGACAGATACACTGTTTCTAGTTGCAGGAACATTTAGGGGCCAACGGTCAGACTAGCTCTACTTTTAGCTGGCCAGCAGTTGCTTTTAGAGGCAAGATGTAGTCCTTGCTGTTGTTTGCATTCATTTTCTTTGTGATAAGACTCCATATCTTATTTTAGAATATTTGTTTTAAATCAATAACAAAAATCAAACATCCAACTTAATACTCAATCTTTTTTGGAAAGAAAAGTAATATCCACTTACAGACTATATAGTACATCCTATAGTGTATAGTTTCCAAGCATAGAGTGTAAAATTATTAATCAATTACATGTCAAAGAAAATGGTAGATACATCTGTCAGCCCCAAGGAACAAGCTTTAGGTGTTGACAAAGGTTGCCGACCGCCCTACTCCTTGTATACAGAACACCTCAAGATTTACCGTGAGTGAGCAAGGAAATTCTGAAAGGAGCATGGAGGAGATCATGCTTCCATTTCCTGTGCCTTTTGAGGAAATCCCACCAGAGAGTAGTAGGCAAGATTTCCCAAGGGAGACCTCATCCTGATCAAGAGGGAGCTGAAATCAGCAACCAAGCACAAGGTCCGGGGTGAAGGGTTAGAGCTGTGAAGGTGAATTCCTTGATAGTGAAGACATTAGCAAGAGAAAAAGTGCACAAAGGGCAGAGGCAACACCATCTGGAGAATTCAAGTAAGAGAAGAAATGAGGCAGGACTGGAGATGCTGGCTGACCCAAAACCACGGAGCTGAAGGAACCCCCAGCCTGCGTGAATGAAGGCACAAGCAGCTGGAAATGAGGGTGGGCTATTCCCAGCATGTCAATGTGTCTGAGCACCTTTGACGTAAATATTGTGGGGCAGGTCTCCTTGGGGTCTATTAATAATGAGGAAACAAAGAACATAGGCTAAGCACCCATTCTGAGGGAACATCACCTCACTGGAGGCAATTTTTAGTTCTGCAAGACCTGTGTTCCTTAAACCATCCTCAGACCTGGCTCTGCGTGCTGGTGCCATTTCGTCAGTAAGTCAGCGTGACTGGGCAGAAAAGAGAGGTTAAAGGGAGAAAGTGCAGGGCTTGAGGGCCTGTGCCCGCAAGGTGGCCAAGGAGCAAAGATGAGGGGCTGGCCAAGTGGCAAAGAGGGAAGGGTATCGTCTGAGAGAAGCACATGGGAAGTGGAAGGCTTCAGGGGCATAAAGGTTCTATCTGAATGCAAAGTCCAACGTGTGGTCCCCAGAAAGAAGGAGAGAAGCGGAAGGCAGGTGACATGAGTTTGGTTTTGAAGAGACCAAGGGATTGAACACGAGCATTTGAGTTGCTGGTCCACATGAATCTAGTTCAGAGTTAGAATGGAAGATGACGCTGTGATTGTGGGCATGCAGTGAGGTCCTTCGGCATTGTGGAGCTTCCTAAGAAATGGTACTTGGCGGTGAGAAAAAGAAAGACTGCTAGATGCTGTGGGATTGGCCACAGGGCAGGGGAACAATGGTCTAGAACTGTGTTGACCATTCTGGTGGCCCCCAGCTTCACGTGGCTACTGAGCACTTGGAGTTCAGAGGAAGGTGCGCTGAGACTGTGTCAATATCGATGACATGGCAGGTGCTGAAGACTTAGTACAATAAAAAGGCTGTGAAATAAGCATCCAGTTAATGATTTTATATTGATTTCATGTGGAAATGAAGATATTTTGGACAGATTGGGTAAAATATATTATTAAAATGAACTTCACCTGCTTCTTTTACTTTTTTGGAAGATGGTTACAAGAAAACCTAAAATTTCTTTGTGGCTCACACGTGTGGCTCACGTTATGTTCCCATGGTCAGAGCTAGTCTAGAAACTTACAGGATGTCAGATAATCACCCCATCCTTTCTTCCTCCTGGGTGCTGATACGTAAAAGCCAGACCTAGCTCTGTTCCTAGATTTGATTGGGAGCCTTGTGATACAGGAAGAAAACATGAGGTTATTAAAAGTAGATGGGTGCTGGCGAGGACCATATATTGGGAGCAAGCTGCAGCCCCCCCTCCATCCCAGAGTCTGGGTAGGGATTACTGTGAAGCTACAATGTACACCACTCTCACCCCTTTCCTGCTTCCTCGTCCCCAAAAAGGTTCCTACTTGGATTCTTCCATACCTGGGAAGAGGATGTCAAGCTGGGTCACACATCATGTGACAGATAACTTTATACATACTAAAAAGGCTAAAGTTGTAAATAATATATATTACCCCGTATACAGTTCCAATTCATCCGATGTAATAGAATTCAAGTGTCTGATCTGGGACGTCAGAAGACTTTAAGCTGCAACCTCCAATACAAACCAGTCTTTTTTTAAAAACTGTATTTTTATGGATTTCAGAGAGGAAGAGAGAGGGAGAGAGAGATAGAAACATCAATGATGAGAGAGAATCATTGATCTGCTGCTTCCTGCACGCCTCCCACTGGGGATGGAGCCTGAAATGCTGACAGGGAATTGAACCTTGACCTCATGGTTCAACCAATATATGGTTGAAAGCTCAACCACTGGGCCACACGGGCTAGGCCAAATCAGTCTTTTAAAACAACTCCCCCAATTATGGGTCATGGCCCACATTCACAGAGGATGGAACTTCCCCCCTCTCAACCATACAAACGTGCATTTTCCATCAGACACCCGTTTCCATACTAACAACAAAAGCATGGCTCTACAAAGACTAATTTCATAGAATATGTTCTTTGAAGCAGTCACCTTTTTCTTTGTGGCGACCTATCTTTAGAGGAAGAAAACATGAGGTTATTGAAAGTAGATGAGTGCTGGCGAGGACCATATATTGGGAGCTAGCTGCAGGCCCCCCCTCCTTCCCAGAGTCTGCGTCGGGATTACTGATGAAAGAAAGCACACTAAAAACCTGCAGTGACCAGTCCCATCGGTTTTAAGAGCCGGCCCGGGAGGACCAGGAAGCAAGGAGAAAACAATGATCATGAAACAATAGGAAGCGAACCGAGGAGAAGCCTGGCCAGTCCTACGTGATTGAGTCTCGCCACTGGAGGTACGTCAGATACTTGGCAAGGAGCGCTATAGCCCCAGAGAAAAGAGGGAAACACAGTCCAATGAAATAGTCATATGCCCGTAAGATAAGAATAAACCAGTTACTTTGGCAAACTGTGTGTTTTCCTAGCCGCAAGCCTGAAGAAAAATCCCTGCTGTGGTTCTTCCAAAGGAAAGGACTATGTGATGCTGTTTATCGATTCCGAGAGGAATTTGGTTTTCTAAAATCTACATCTCTGTGCACACACACACGCGCGCGCACGCGCACACACGCACACACGCACACACAGTCCCCTCAGTCACTCTTTTTGTGACCCTCACACAAATAATTCTCCAGTTGTTCCCGTTTCCCTGACCCATGCTAAGTGGCCTCAGCCTTCTCATGCTTCTCCCATTAAAAATTAACTCTAACTTTTCAGCACCCTGGTCTCTCCAAGTAACTAATCTGATAAACTGAACATTTCCCGGAAGCTGTAAGTGATAATGGGTTAATAAGTTACCTTTCCGGAGAACTGGATTAACTTCAACGGCTTCCGGTTGTATGTCAAGCTGGAGATTGTTAACTTTTGCTTTTATGGAGCAAAAGCTGTTTTTCTCTATTTTGCAAAGACAGCGTGAGTGGGCCTCTGATGTCTCAGATGCACAGAAGGAGCCGCCCAAGTTAAGGGTTAGGGGTCCGCAGTTCAGCCTTCGCTCTGCCTATGACCTTCCCTAGCCGCGGCGAGGACCCTCCACAACACCCCAACATTTACAGAGCGTGGGTTCAACACCACCCCCTTAAGCAAAAGGGAGGAGAAACTCCTACAGCAGCAGTGGGGACGCATGAAGCCTTCACCCCTCAGGGTTCCCCACCTCAAGGGGTGCCACTCTGCCTCTGACTAGAGGCACCGCTAACCTCCACGTCGCAGAAGGTGCCCCAGGAATGGGAAGTAAATGTGGTCTCTGGGAGATGCGGTGTTGGTTAGGGTGTACGAGGACTAGTGGGGGGAACCGGGTGCCTGCAGGGTCACAGAGGCAGGGAAGTCAACTTGAAGGACGCCCGTGATTCTCCACGGGCCGTGTTTAAGAAACAGATAACGTGGCGTGGAACACCTGGGGAACCAGGTTAAGATGCAGAGTCAGACTGAGTGGGTCTGGTTGGGGCACAGGACCCCAGATCTCTAGCTAGCTCCTACGAGATGATCAGGCTGTTGGGTGGAAGACTACCCTTTGGATAGCAAAGCTCTAAGGCACCGCCTAGGAACTGTTACCTGGAGGAAAGAAATGCACGGAAACAGACTCTTACCCGACGATCCAGAAACACCATTCCTTAGTATTTACCCAAAAGAATTATACAATGCTGTCCACGCAGAGCCCAGCACACACATGTTTATAGCTATTTTATTCATAATTGCTAACATTTGGAGGTAACTAATGGATAAGTCAGCTGTGGTCCACCCAGATAATGGGATATTATTCAGCACTAAAAAGTAATGAGCTAGAAGCCAGGAAGACATGGAGGGAATTTAATACAGGTTAGTAAGTGGAAGAAGCCAATCTAAAAAGGCTGCGTACTGTATGATTCCTACTAGATGGCCATTATGAAGGGGGAAAAAAAGCAAAACTATGGAAACAGAAAAATATCATTGGTTTCCAAGGGTGGGGCGAGGTGGAGGGTGAGTAGGAAGAGCACAGAGGATTTTTAGGGCAGTGAGGCTAATCTGAACCGTGCTGTCATGGGTGGGTCCATGTCATTATATATTCGTCCAAATCATGGAATGTACAACACCAAGAGTGAACCCTCAGCTAAACAATTGACCCTCAGTGATTATGATGTGTCAATGCAGGTCCATCCTTGGGGAAAAATGTACCATTCTGATGAGTGATGCTGATAATGGGGGAGGCAATGCATATGTGGAGACAGGGGTTGATGGGAAATTTCTGTACCATCCTCTGTTTTTGCTGTAAGGCTCAAATTGTTCCGCACCTCAGTAGTCTTTTTTTTTTTTTTTCTCATAAAGCAAAAATTCATTGAAGATTACTGCAATTCCACATAGGAAGGACCAAAGACGCTCAGAATTTCCCAGAATGAAGGTTTAGGTTATGAAGCCTGAACAGCTGGGATGCTACCTGAGGGCAAAGCAAACATGAGACACAGAGAGAAGAAGAAAATTCACATATAAGGGTCATGACTCACAATTGGTTGCAGAAATGATGACCCATTGATTTTGTTTTTCTGGTTCTGTTATAGGCTAATTTATTATTTTTCTCTATGTTGTGCCTGTTTTTATTTCAGGTGGGTCACTAGTAGGTAGGTTACAATTTAGTCCTTAGTCATAAGGTATCAAGTAGTGGTTGTGGCTGAAACATAAGATAAACAGTTAGAAATCAAAAACTGTGAGACACACCTTCAATTTTCAAACTGGAATTATATATTCAACTAGAGGCCTGGTACATGAAATTCGTGCATGGGGAGTGTGTGTCCCTCAACCCAGCCTGCACCCTCTCCAATCTGAGACCCCTTGAGGGATGTCCGGCTGCCCGTTTAGGCCCGATCCTTACTGGGATCGGGCCTAAATGGGCAGCCGGACATCCCTCTCACAGTTCAGGACTGCTGGCTCCCAACTGCTCGCCTGCCTGCCTTCCTGATTGCCCCTAACTGCTTCTGCCTGCCAGCCTGATCACCCCTTAATCACTCTCCTGCCAGCCTGATTGATGCATAACTGCTCCCCTGCCAGCCTGATTGCCCCTAACTGTCCTCCCCTGCAGGCTTGGTCACCCCTAACTGCCCTCCCTTGCAGGTTTGATCACCCCCAACTGCCCTCCCCTGCTGGCCATCTTGTGGTGGCCATCTTGTGCCCACGTGGGGGCAGTCATCTTTGACCACATGGGGACAGCCATCTTGTGTGTTAGAGTGATGGTCAATTTGCATATTACTCTTTTATTAGATAGGATAGAGGCCTGGTGCACGGGTGAGGGCCAGCTGGTTTGCCTTGAAAGGTGTCCTGGATCAGGGTGGGGGTTCCTTTGGGGCATGGGGTGGCCTGGGAGAAGGGCCTGTGATGGTTTACAGGATGGCCACACCCCCCGGAAACCCAAATGGAGGCCCTGGGATCTTCTATAATTGAAACTTTGTAGCTTTGAGCGGAGGCCTGGGCTGGCCAGGGTGTACAGGAAGCTTGGCTTCCTCCATTGCCAGGGAAACCCAAGCCTCCTGCTCTCTTTGTGGCCACAGCCATGTTGGTTAGGTTAATTTGCATACTCACTCCTGATTGGCTGGTGGGTGTGGCAGGTGGGTGTAGCAGAGGTATGGTCAATTTGCATATTACTCTTTTATTAGATAGGATTAGACATCATCTATAACAGAATTATACACTGGGAAGTAATCTATGAATTGTGAGGAACAAGGAAGTCAGTATACTCTAATGCACTTCCATGAGTAAAGGAAGTACCCAGAGGGCTTGAACAATGGCGATAAATTTAATACTTCTCCTCACAACCATTCACAAAGCTTATATTTCTGTACCATATACTAGTCTCTGTTAAATGGGAAAAAAAGTAATAAAAAAACAGTTTACTCCAGAACTTTCCCAAGGGTCAGCTTAGCTTTATGGAATATTGGGTGAAGTACAGGTGAATTTGTATATAATGTGTATGTGGCCTATTCTGAAATATCTCAACATAACTTTGGATAATCCTTAGGTTATTAACTTAGCTTTTTTTGTTGTTGTTATAGTTGAGAGTTTTACCTCAACTCCCCAGCAACAAAATAGCTTCCTGAAACAAAACGGAAAAATGCCTGGGTCCATAGAAGGCGTTTGGGGGAAAAGGGCCATTGACGTTCCCTTGTGTTAATTTTGAGAAGCCTTTCTCGTGATCTAATTACTGAATGGTGTTAAAAAGAAAAGTCTGAGACTGTCATTGTTTTCATGTTCTCCTGTCTTCTAATTTTATAAAATATCATACATACACAAAATAAATAGAATAGAAAGAATCTCCACCTATAATTACTCAGTTTCAATAATTATAAAAATCTGCCATTCTCTTTTTTTTTTTTAATAAATCTTTATTGTTCAGATTATTACAGGTGTTCCTCTATTTTTTCCCCCATAGCTCCCCTCCACCTGATTCCCCACCCCACCCCATGCCCTTACCCCCACCACTGTCTTCATCCATAGGAGTAAGATTTTTGTCCAATCTCTTCCCGCATCCCTCACACTTGCTTCCCCTGAGAATCGTCAGTCCACTCCCTTTCTATGTCCCTGATTCTATTATATTCACCAGCCCATTCTGTTCTTCAGATTTTTTATTTACTTGATTTTTAGATTCACTTGTTGGTAGGTATGTATTTGATGTCATTTTGTTGTTCATAATTTTTATCTTCACTGGGGTGGGGGGGGAGGGTGGGCAGGTGAAGGCATGTCCTGGGGGGTAGGGGAGGTTGGGGGGAGATCAAAGGGGGGAAAAAAAAGGAGACATATGTACTACTATTTGTAATACTTAAAACAATAAAAATAAAATAAAATTAAAAAAAAATTTTTATCTTTACCTTTTTCTTCTTCTTCTTCTTCTTAAAGAATACCCTTCAGCATTTCATGTAATCCTGGTTTGGTGGTGATGAACTCCTTTAGCTTTTTCTTGTCTGTGAAGCTCTTTATCTGACCTTCAACTCTGAATGATAGCTTTGCTGGGTAGAGTAATCTTGGTTGTAGGTTCTTGCTGTTCATCACTTTGAATATTTCTTGCCACTCCCTTCTGGCCTGCATAGTTTCTGTTGAGAAATCAGCTGACAGTCGTATGGGTACTCCCTTGTAGGTAATTAACTGTTTTTCTCTTGCTGCTTTTAATATTCTCTCTTTGTCTTTTGCCCTTGGCATTTTAATTATGATGTGTCTTGGTGTGGTCCTCTTTGGATTCCTCTTGTATGGGGTTCTGTGCACTTCCTGAACTTGTAAGTCTATTTCTTTCACCAGGTAGGGAAAGTTTTCTGTCATTATTTCTTCTAATAGGTTTTCAATATTTTGCTCTCTCCCTTCTTCTGGCACCCCAAAAATTCGGATGTTGGTTGGCTTGAAGTTGTCCCAGAGGCTCCTTACACTATCTTCATATTTTTGGATTCTTTTTTCTTTTTGTTTTTCTGGTTGGATGTTTTTTGTTTCCACATATTTCAGATCTTTGGTTTGATTCTTGGGGTACGTTGATCTACAGTTGAGTTTCTGTATATTCTTTATTTCAGACAGTGTATGCTTCATTTCTGACTGATCCTTTTCCATTTTTTTGGCATTCTCATTAAGCTCCTTGAAGGTCTCATCAGGTTTCTCAGCAGTTTTAAGAAGATTCTTGAGTAACCTTATACATGTGGTTCTGAACTCTATGTCATCCAGTAGTTTGCTTTCCTCTGTTTCTTTCATTCATGACATGTTTCTTTGTCTCCACATTTTGGCTGGTTCCCTGTGTTGATGGAGTAGCTTTGTGTGGTAGGTGATCTATAGGGGACAGTAGCTCAGCCTCCTCAATTACATGAGGTGGATGCTCTTGGTACACCCCTTTTTGGGCTGAGTGCAAAGTCTTGGTGTAGTTAAGCCTTAATTGCCGTTGGTACACTGGGAGGAATTGACCTCCAGGCCAATTAGCTGTGAGCACTCGCTGTGTCTATAATGGAAGAAGTGCTGCACTGAAGACACGCTTATGGGGCAGGACTTGTTTCAGTGGGGCTTTGGTGCTCACTGAGTCTGCCTCTTGAATGTGTCACTTATGGATGTGAGGAGTTGAAATCTGGTGTCTCACACTGACCACTAGGTACACTGGCTTCTGGATCTCCAGTGGGGTGCAGGTCAGCTACTGTCTGAGGCCACCCAGCAGGAGCTACAGTGAGAGCTACAGTTTTCTCCTCTTTGCTTGTGGTTTGGAGGTTTTGGAGCTGTCTGACCCAGGCTGCAAGTTTGCTAGGTTAAGCTGCGATAGGGCAGGGCTTTCTTATGCAAAGGCCGCTGCTTAGAGCTTGGGTGGGTTTGTAGGTTGTGCAGGGCGGGGTCTCAGGGCATCACTAGGTTAGGGCGTGGCAAACAGCAATGGCTGCTAGTTAGCCAGCTCTGCGTCCCTGTTGGCAGCCCCGTGCCCCAGTGCAGTAAACAGTTATTCCTGTGTGCAGCTCTGCAAGCAAGCCACCCTCACTGGCAGACAGTCCAGCTTCTCCCCGTAGGAGTTTGGGTCCCCCGCGTCTCCCCAGAAACTGGATTTCAGAGTAATCGGGGGCTTGTCTCCCTTCGGGTTGAAAAAAGCAACGCCCGCCGCCAGCCCGGATCCCGCGCCTCTGTACCTCAGCTTTTCAGCGCTTGTGCACGTCTCAATGCTCTTTTCTCTTTCCTTCTAGTTGTAGAACTTCCACTCAGCCAGCTTTCCCATAGTTCTGGGTGATAGACGTTTTGTCTTTTAGCTGTATTTTTGAAATTGTTGCGGGAGGCAGAAGTTTAGGTGTTTACCTATGCCGCCATCTTGGATTCTCTCTCAAAATCTGCCATTCTTATAAAGGTTTTATAAAATGCATTTTTTATAATTTCCAAATAGTTTAGACTTTTCTACTTTTTAAAAAACTATCAATTTTTAATGATTTCTGATCTAATTTCATTATGATGAAAAAACACACTCTATAAGATTTCAATATTTGAAAATGTATGTATTGAGACACAAAAAAATTAGGGTTCCAGGATATGGTCTATCTTAGTGAATGTTCCATGTTTATTTGAAAAACAAAGTTCATATAGATATAGATACAGATACAGATATAGATATCAACATGATTAATAGGGTCAGTTACCCAGCATGTTCATTGGTGTCATTCACATCGTGTATGTCATTATTCATTATTTTTATCTAATTGTTATACTGAAAAGGGGGTGCTGGAGCCTTCAACAGTAACTATGGATTTGCCTGTTTTTATTTTGGCCAGTGAGTTTTTCCGTCACGTATTTTGAAGCTGTTTTTATAATCATACATATTTGTAACTTTTCTGTTTTACTGATGCACTGATACTTTTGCCATTTTCAATTTCCTTCTTTACCTTTGGTAAACTTGCTGTATAGGAGTGGCTTTTCCCCAACATATAATACAGCCATTCCAGCTTTCTTATTAATAGCATCTGCATGGTCTACGTTTTTCCAAACTCTAACATCAACTGTCTTTGTCTTTGTAATTAAAGTATGTCTCTTATAGAAAATACATAGTTGGTTCTGACTTTTTTTTTTTTTTAGAGGTAAAGAAGAACATTTTATAATGATAAGAAATTCATCTATTATGAACGAAATAATAAATATTAAGTGAAAATAAAATAAGAAATATACAAACAAGAAAATCAACAACATAAACATAGCCTTTGAAAATATCACAAAATTGACAAACTTTTAGCTAGACGGATGAAGAAAAAAATCAAAGCAATTAAAACCTGGAAGTAAAGAGGGAACTTCCATCACTACTCACCTGACAAAATAGAAAAGATTATAAAGAGAACATTATCTGTCTGTAAACCCTTCCTCAGGGGACATTCCCACTGATGGCTTTTTTGTTTGTTTGTTTTTCTGTGTATGGGCCATACTCTACTGTTTCTCTGCATGTCTCATAATTTTTTGTTGAAAACTGAACTTTTTTTGGAGGGGTGCGGGGTGCGTGTTCTTACTTTTTTAATCAACCTGAAAATCTTTGCCTTTTAATTGGCATGTTTAGTCATTTATATTTAATGTGATGATTAACATGATTTGACTTAGTTCTGCTGTGTTACTACTCGTTTTCTTTTGGTCTTACCTGTTATTTTGTTCCTTTGTTCCTCACTTCCTGGTTTCTTTTGTGAACATCCAATTCCTTTTTAGTATTTAATTTCAGTTCCTCAGTTAGCATTTCAGTGCTTTGCCTTATTTTTAAAGTGGCTGCTATAGAGACTATAATATGCATCTTTAAATGAACACAATCTACTTAGTGTTAATATTGTACTACTTCACATAAAATAAAGAAACCTTGCTATAGTTCTTTGTGCTATTCTTGTTGCTACAACTGTTCACACGATAAATCCCTCAATAAGTTATAATTATTGCTGTGTGTGTTAAATAAATTAGTAAATAATGTGTATGCACTTATGTATGTTTAAATGCTTAAATATTTGACTACATATTTACAATTCTGGTCATCGTTATTCCTCCCTTTAGATCCAAGTTCCTACCTATTGTGTAACTTCCTTTCAGTCTGACAGGCTTCTGGTATCATTCTTGTCCTGTAGGTCTGTTTCAGTTTGTGGTTCAAGTGTAGACGTTCCTCCAGTTCTTTGTCTGATTTTGGCAATTCTCTCAGCGACTTCAAATAGTTGGGGTTTTGGAGGGAGTCAGGGGATGGGACCAATTTTATAGCTGTTATCTGCAGCAGGCTTAGTCGAACCAAGCCACCCACCATTAGCAGAAGCTGAAATCTCACTGTTTATATTTTAACACACTAAACTATAGCCCTATTTAATCATTAAAGAAACACTTCTGAGGACATTAGAATGTGCTAGACATTAACAAAGGCAAAGCTTATTCAAGGAATTCCAAGTGGTTTAATATGATTAGAAGATAGAGCATGCTGGGGAGAGTGGAGAGCGTCTACGGAGGAAACCGCCATGCAAACATACATGTAGTTTATCTTGTGTGTGATAAGGAGCTGTTGACAGGATTTAAGCAAGAGAGAAACATAAGCAGATACGGGGTTTTGCAAGACCAATGGTATGGATGAAGAAGTTTATAGAATAATGACTATGGCTAAAAAAATGATCTGGAATATTCCTAGACTTCCTGTGGGTCTGGAGAGGAGGAGAGACTCAAAGAGACAGGAGGTAGAGTGTGGATGTGTAATTACAATTGGTAGGTGGTAGAATTCCCATAATCTTTGTAGTAATCACAGAAAAGTGTCAAAAAAGTGAATCACGTAAGTGTATCACATAAGAAAATTCATATATGATATATGCAGAGAGAGAAAGAGAAGAATCATTGATATAAACAACAAAAAATAAGTTCAAAATCAGGGGGAAATTCTAGAATGCATTAGCAAAAAATGAATACATGGAATAAATACAAGAAAAGTTAAATGAAAATAAAGGTAAAATCTCTATATCTTTATACAAGAAATCCAAAAAAAAAAAAAATACATAAGGGGAAAGACAGATTGTACCAATTATTTGAACATAAGACCCATAATTTCACAGAAATTACACACACAAACAAATACATACAGATAAACATACATGAACTCAGATCGAAAACACCGAAAGTGTGCCAGAGATAACAAACAAAACAATATGGACATATTGTGGTAAAATTTAATGAAATCAAAGACAAGGGAACATTCTAAAATTCTCCAACAAGAAATGGCAGGAGATCTACAGAGGAAAATCATCATATCAACATTTTGAAAGAGGCAGCAGAGGGCGCATTACCTACTGAGCACTCGACCTACATGGGTCCAGGGTCTCCCAAACTCGAGCTCTAGAACATTGAACATTAAAGAACATCGTCACTGCTCCATCGCACAGCTTCCTCGTTTACATCCCACAGATCACACTCATATTTTTGTCATAAGAGTGTTGGAAGTTCTAAGTGCATTAAAATTTGTAAACCCCGATTTTTGTGAAGAGACGAAGGCTGAGCGGTTGCAGCCGTGTTGCCGACCTCGAGCATCAGTCGCCTTCTCCACGTCGAACCCGGGAGTAGGAGACTCAGAATCGAATCTCTTCTCCCTTTTCCCTTCAGTGAGATGCTTTTTGATCTTCAGCTACATTTTGGCTTTGTGAGGAACCGTAATCACCAAAGACAATGGCCAGCAATGTCACCAACAAGACAGATCCTCGCTCCCGTGTAGTCATTGGGACTCAATACTCTTGTGGCGAAGAAATCTGATGCGGAGGCTAGCTTCTCAGAGCGTGGCAAAATCGTGGGTTGCTCTGTTCATAAGGGCTTTGCCTTCGTTCAATATGTTAGTGAGAGGAAGGCCCGGGCTGTGGCGGCAGCAGAAGATGGCAGAATGATCGCTGGCCAGGTTTTAGATATTCGTCTGGCTGCAGAGCCAAAAGTGAACGGAGGAAAAGCAGGTGGAAAAAGATCTGCACCGGAGATGTACGCTCCTCTTTTGATTTGGACTATGACTTTCAACGGGATTATCATGACAGGAATTCTGCTTTCTTCTTATCCAATAGGACGCACAGTTACCCAGCACCTGTTCCTCCTCCTCCTCCTATTGCTCGCGCGGTAGTGCCCTCAAAACGCCAACGTGTATCAGGACACACATCTCGCAGGGGCAAAGGTGGCTTCAATTCTAAGAGTGGACAGCAAGGATCTTCTTCCCAGTCTGCGAAGTTGAAAGGAGATGACCTCCAGGCCATTCAGAAGGAATTGACCCGGATAAAACAGAAAGTGGACTAGCTACTGGAAAGCCTGGAAAAAAAACTGAAAAGGAACAGAGCAAACAAGCAGACTTGTCCTTCTCATCCCCAGTAGAGATGAAGAATGATAAGACAGAAGAGGAGCAGACCACCAGCTCCCTGAAGAAAGATGAGACTAATGTGAAGATGGAGTCCGAGGGGGGTGCCGAGGACTGTGCTGAGGAGGGGGACCTACTGGATGATGATGATCATGAAGATCGGGGGGATGACCAGCTGGAGTTGATCAAGGATGATGAAAAAGAGGCTGAGGAAGGAGAGGATGACAGAGACAGCGCCAATGGCGAGGGTGACTCTTGAGCACACAGTGGGGTTGAGAGATGTTGTCCCATTATTTCTTTATCTCGGCGCTTGTCTAAGATCAAAATGTCCACCAGATCCTCTCCCCAGTACCTTCAGCACATGCTTACTCTTCTCCCTATCTTGTCCCTCCCATGTTCACTAATTCATATTGCCCTGCGCCTAGTCCCATTTTCACTTCCTTTGATGCTCCTAGTAGTTAAGTCTTACCCTGTAATTTTGGCTTTTGATTTTGATACCTCTTTATGACTTAACAAGAAAAAAGGATGTATGGTTTTTATCAACTGTCTCCAAAATAATCTCTTGCTATGTAGGGAGTACAGTTCTTTTCATTCAGATATGAGTTCAGTACTTGCTTCCCTAACTGCAAAGGCAATTGCATTAGTTGAGTAGCACCTGAGAGCAGCTTTGGAGTTAGAGGTAGGTGTTATACCCCACATAAGAGTGCTATGTGAGGCTGTTCAGCACAAATGTAACAACGTGTTTTTGTGAATGAGAGTTGGCATGTCAAATGCATCCTCTAGGTAAATAATTAGTGTAATAGTCTTTAAGATTTGTTTTCTAAAGTTGATACTGTGGGTTATTTTTGTGAACAGCCTGATGTTTGGGACCGTTTTTTCTCAAAATAAACACATCCTTATTAAACCAGGAATTTGGAGGGGGAAAAAAAACAACCTGGTTTAAAAAAAAAAAAAATTTGTAAAACCCATCGAAATACAGCCAGACATGTAACAGGCATACTACGACTGTAAACTATATCTGTTTTCAGATTTCTTGGTAGCAATATTTGGTAGAGAAATGCAACAGAATAAAATGTTCAAAGTGCTTAAGGAAAGATAGTCGATGTGAGAATTTCATATCCATTTGAATACCCATTTAAATACAAAGTTGAAGCCTGACCAGTGTGGCTCAGTGATTGAGCATTGACCTATGAACCAGGAGGTCACAGTTCGATTCTCAGTCAGGGCACATGTGGGGGGTTGTAAGCTTGATCCCCAGTGTGGGGCGTGCAGGAGGCAGCTGATCAATGATTCTCTCTCATCATTTGATGTTTCTTTTTCTTCCTCCCTCTCCCTTTCTCTCTGAAATCAATAAATACAAGATTGAAAAAAACACAGAAAAAATATAATAAATGTAAAGAAGAAATAAAGTATTAATTTGTAATTACTTGTCATGCTCTGTGCAAAATGTATCGAGAAATTGTTAAATGTCAAGTATTCTTTTGAGTTCTTTATGTATATTAGCTAATTTAGTATTCACATGAACCCCATGTGGTGAAGAGAGGTCCACCAAAGGTCATCAGGGTGGAGCTGATAGGCAACCAGAGTGACCTCCGTGGTAAGCCTTCTTTGTGAGGCCTGTGAATGTGAGACAGAGCTTAAATCCAAACCATCTGGTCCTGGTTCCCTCCCTGAGCCTCCTCGCCCCCGAGGACGCTTGTTTACAGACGTTATCTCTGAGGAAGGGGCCCTGAGTGTGGTTTCAGTGGGAGCAGAGAACTTTCTTTCTGAGGAGCTTTGACGCTGGTTACCCATCCTGTTGCATTCTCTTTTACACAAAACACCAATTCCTGGTTGAGTCCAATTGTGAATGTAACCACATATTCCACTAGCTGGTTAGCACTCACAGGGAGATGTGTGCAAAACATAGAACTTTGTGGTTTCTTCTGGACAGAGCTTGCACCCGGTTCCCCCGTACTCGAGTCATAGCTAAGAATGAATGAGTACAGGTAGATAATGCGGTATTAAAATTGGAGACCTTGACTTTTCACTGGTTAAGAAACAGTCATTTGTCAACTACCCAGGATCTTAAGCCTAAAATCATGGGCGATGGGGCGTTGGGGATGGCTAAGGAGAAAAAACAAATCAAAGCTTGCAGATTCAAGCATGTGCACCGTCCTCTCAATCTAGTGCTGTAGATTGGGTGGAACTGGCCATGACCTACAGCGGCCATCTGGACACCGAGCTCTGTGGTGGACACGCTCCACCCAAAGACCATCGCTTCTAAAGAATTCTTAAGAATCCCTGATGTTCCATCTCCTAAAGGCATGTCCATGCTATTGTCGGAGGGGAAACCTTGTGTCTTTTTAGCTGGACACATGCACGCAGATATTTACTCTCTCAGGTTCTCTGCAGTGTAGCTGCTGTTCTGGTGGTCAGAATTACCCAGCAGTTCCTTCCCCCGGGCTTCCCAGGCATCTTTTTAATGGTGTCTTGGCGATGGTAAAGTCTCTGTGTTTTAGTTATGCAGAGGCTGCTTGGGAGGATATGAAGGAAATGCAACTTATGTCTGTTGGTGGTAAAACCGATTACATTTCATGGCTCCCTTGTGGTGCCCTGCCACACCTGCCAAAGCCACGAAGCGTCCCAGACGGGGAGAAATATGGCAACTTAAAGGGAGGCCTGTGCCATGTTCTTATGGTTAGAGTCAATGATTGCTCCTTTGGGTTTAAAAATACCATTGACTCTCTCTGCTTTTCATGAGGTTTGAGAGTGTTCGGGACCATAAAAATTTCGGAATAAACAGCAAAGCTTTGCAAAGTTCTCTAGTACCTATCCCAGCACAAGGCATACCTGTGTTAGTGGTGACTTAGGTTGGAATTCAAGGAAGTTTTTGCTACTGTCAGAATCACACCTTTCCAGCAAACGAAAGTTTTGTTCCACCTGGAAAACTAGCATGCATTGACCGGGATAGTCCAACTCCTTGGCAAGGTGCAGGTGCATGAGCCCATTTGCAAGTGTTCAAAGGTAGCTTAGGCTTGGGTTCTTGTCCACGCTCATCTGCAGTTACCAGGATGAATCTGGGGCCGGCGGAACAGGCCCCTGGAGGCATTCTCAGCAACCTTAATACACGCTTCTCACCAGCATCGGGAAAACAGTGCAATCGATCTGTTCTCCTTGCGGTGGGAAATTTCATATACAATGTTTGCAAGGTTCTGATCAAAGGCTTCTGGCGGCCTTAAGCAGCCATCCTGAAGGGGGAGGTCACCCTCATGCGATGGCTTCCGGTAACGCTTTTCATACCCCCAAGCAGGTGTTGTGTCCCCAAGAGTCTCTCTCAGCAGGAGTCTTTCAGAGTTTGAGGGTCCAGAGGACGCGAGTGCTTGGTCCTTGACTCACGGCTTTCCCACTTCCTTTCCCCGCTTTAGTTTTACTTTTCAAGGGTTTGGATACTTTCCATTCCAGTATCTGATCTTGGGGATGAAAAGGGGCCACATGCTGACCTGACTAACTCAGCGGGAGGCCTGCGTGGCGGCCTTGCAAACCCAAGAGACCTCAAGTGACCACACAGGATGGTCTGAAATTAAAATCTTTAATGAAAACGCAGTTTATAGTGGGGAGTCATGTCCTAGGGCCTAGGCTAGTATCTTCCCTGTCAAAGATCAACTTCCATCTCTACTGAGCCTGTTGTCTTTTTGCATCTAAGATAACACACCTGTGGAATGTCAGGGTCACTTCTGTGACTTCCCTTTTTCCGGACCCCTCAGGGCACAACAAATGGAGCCAGGACTGAGACCACAAACTCCCTCATTGTTATTGTCACCTTGTTGATTGCTGACTGTTATCTATCCTGTACCCACCTGTGGAAAGAATCATGTGTCTATCATTTCACTTTTTATCCAATCTCAGATGTTTCTCCACGCTGTTTTCTCCCACCTCCCTAATCTAGCACCAGTGGATTTCATGTAACCCACTTAGGTCTCCTCCTTTGATGGACACTTATAAAACCGCCAGCCTTTGGAGCATTGTCTCAATGGGTTGAGATTCTACTGCCTGGCCAGTGTATGTTAATCCCCTACTTCTGACTTCAGGCTATTCAGACAGAGTGAGGAAAGAGCTTCAGTCACACCGGCTCCAAGCTCTGCACCCGTATGTTTCCCGAAGGTGGTAAAGAGCCTATCCCTGCAGTTTCCATGTATCCATCTTTTTTTTGTTTGGGTGCATGGTCTCCAAAAATGGGGTCTAATATCTATCGCTGTTCTAAATTCCTCTGGCTTTATTATGGAATTTAGGGTCTCTCAAATCACACTGCGGGTGGTCACAGAGCCTTTCCCATTTCATTCTATTGGTTCACTAAAGGCCTGACGCATGAAGATTCGTGCAAGAATGGGCCTTCCTTCTCCTGGCTGCCGGCACCACCTTCGCTCCGGCCGGAGCCACCTTTCCACACTGCCCAGAGGCCTGGAGCGGCTGGGGCGGTGCAGAAACGCCTGCGTCTCACCAAGGCCATGATGCAAGCATCCCGCCCCTGGCCGCTCAGTGCCTGCCTATGCAAATTCACCCGCCATCTTTGTTGGGTTAATTTGCATCCTTACTCCTGACTGGCTGGGGGGCGTCACGAAGGTACGATCATTTTGCATCTTACTCTTTTATTAGTGTATATAATAACACAAATACCTTGATGTGTATCTGGAAACCCTGAATTACGTGTTCCTGGAACTACTGCGAAGTGCTAAGCTATCCTACAGAGCTTTTGGAAAGTCTTCAAAAATCACTCTCAGCTCAGATCACGATCAGGGCTTACATTCCACCACCAGGGTCTTGTTCTGACCTGGTTAACATTCAGAGCTTCTGGCTGCCCAGAGGAATGGGATCTGGTCCCAAAGAGTGTTGGGGCAGGGACACTATGAGGCCACAGGGTGGGAGAAGACAAAAGCTTTTAGGTTCCAGTTATGATGTGGGCAGATCTAAAAGAGAGAAAGCCTTTCACATTTTTCACTTGTCTTTTCCGCAGAATATTTAGAGAGGCAATTGGGGAATCTGAATTTCTCTCCCAAGCTTCCTCTTATCTATCAAGAAAACACAGGTCACTGAATGGCTGCAATGTTCCTCCCTTTTCACTCGAAGGCACGTTGCAAATGAACAATATTGTTCTTATAAAAAGTTTCCCAAAATAGCCACTGCAATTCTAAACTGTTGGTCAATGATGCCAACATTTGCATTGGTGTATAAATACACATAAGAGGCCGGGATCTGGTCTGCAGGAGATACACACTTGGGTTTAGTCTGAGACAGACACGTGACCATCTGGGTGGGGGTGGTTGGTCAAATCAGTGGTTGGTTCCCCTTGTGTCCTGGGCTCCCCAACCTAAGGGCTGGGCAGTCTCCAGTGGCAAACCTGCAAATCTGGAGTTCTGGGTAAACACACTGGTTGGACGTGAACTTCCTGCTATCAACTACCAACAGGAAGTGCCCATGAGTAAGGACAAAAAGCAATGTTGCTGGTAACAAGGCAGCTTCCCCCCCCAGGCATGGGGGCTCTCAAATCTATCAAATAATCAAAATCTTAGGGGGAAAAATACACTTAGCGTTTGGCAGCTCAATAGAAAGAAATCGGAACCAAATCTACTGGGAGACTCACCCCATCCCTGCAGGCCTCAGTGGTTCCAGGTTCGGAATTGAGGGTCTTGGTTACTGCACCAAGGGAGGTGGCAGCAGGATCCTGGTGGGACTGGCAGGTTGTGGAACTCCCCAAAGTCTCACCGGAAAACCTTTTAACGAACAAAAGTGCATCTAGCAGAATTCTCTGCAGGAAGGGAGAGCACCATTTGACAGTCTTACGGGTGTCTCCGAAGAGGTAAGTCAGAATCGGAATAACTGGAGGACTTGGGGTCTGGGCTCAGATAGGGTCAGGTGGGTCTTTCCAAGTGGGGGGCTGAGTAGGACTGGGCCGAGTTCCTGGGGAAGTAGTTGAGGACTGGTTGAGTCAGGTGAGGGTCCTCCCTGCGTAGTGCTTTGCATCCCGGTGACTGTGTTGAAACTGCCGCTGCGTACTTCTTCATCCCTTGAAACCTCCTTGTTATCCCAAGTGCAATCCGAGTGGAGAAACACTGAAACAGGGAATGGCTGACAAGGAAACTTTAGCCTGGCCGGTGTGGCTCAGCAGTCCAGGGTCAACTATGAACCGGAAGGCAGTTTGCTTCCCATGTCCTGGTTGCAACTCAATCCCCAGTAGGGGGCGTGCAGGAGGCAGCTGATCAATGATTCTCTCTCATCATAGATGTTTCTCTCTCCTTCTCCCTTCCTCTCTCTGAAGCCAATAAATATATATATGTATGTTTTTTAAAGTTCAGCTTCTACTTAAATCCTTCCCCAGCAAGTCCTTAGCTCTTCCCTTTACCATACTGAAGACAAATATGGCAAACGGATGAAATGTGCACCGAGCAGCAAGACAGCAAGAGGAATAACACACTGGCAGGGTCCGCATCCCAGCTCCTTTCAACAAGCTGTGATGACGGGGTGACTCTGGGAGGACAGATTTAACGAAGACACACGTCAAAGCTCTCATCTCGGGCACAGTCCACCCACGACACCGATGGTAAGTGACACAGGCCTGACTGAACTGGGTGCACGTGACCCGGCCTTGAGAAGCGCCGTGGATTGTAAGCGCAGTGTGAGTCAACACTGATTCTGCTGTGATTCTGCTGCCGGAACATAAACCCCATCGGAGGCTGCGCCCAGCAATGCATTGACTCTGGACAAGGGAGACCCTCTCTCCGCGCTGGCTGGAACCCCTTAAGGACTGAGTCACGTGCTGAGCGGTTTGCTAAATGGAGAACAAGTGAACATCAGATCATGGTCCAGGAGGGAACCGGAATGTTTTGCTGGGAGGAAGGCTAGCCCAGGGAGAGCATAACGCATTTTTTTTTTCCCCCAAAGTATTTGAAGAATCACACATGGACGTGAGAGTCCATTTATCGTGGAAAGCCCAGCAGTCAGAAACAACGGAGAGATGGAAGGGGCTTTTCAGCAACCGTGGCCATCCACGCAGGGAATGGGCAGCGTGGAGCAGAGGGCCCCTGTCCCGGGAGGCCTTGAAGCAAGCGGCCATGTGAATGATGCCCGAGGGCGCTCTCAGACCCTGTGGAGATGAGTCAGGTGAAGCAAGTGTCCTGGGCAGCTCAGATTTTAGATGTGGAAAGTCCGCGTTTCCAGAAGTAGCTCGGGAGTGGGCGGGGAGCCTTTTCATCTGGTACTGTGGAATCCCTCAGCTTCCCCGTCTGGGTTCTGTCCCCTCCGCCCCCCTGGAGGGGGACCTCCGGGGCAGCCAGCAGCACCACGCAGCCTCTGGGTGGTGCCCCTTTGGGGAAACTCAGTCACTTCACTGCAGTTGTCACTTCCTACAATATGTTGACCACATGTCCCTCTTTATCAGCCCCTTTCTCGCTTTAACCTAACTTCTTGCAGAAGGAGCTGTGTCTCTTCACTGTCCCTGAGGCCTCTGGCCAGAAGTTGGGATCCCCAAAGGATCCTTAGCACGCGTCCCAGTGGCCCGCACTGCACGCAGAGGACTCGGTAGTCCTGGCTTCACCAGCAACACCCAGTTACCAGGGGAAGGGGGTCCCCGCCATGCCTATGACTTGCCCGGGGACTGTTCAGCGCGCTGGGGCTCCTTCCAAACCTGGAGCTGGGCTCAGCGGGGCCAGGCGGGCTGGAGTCGGACGGGCGCCCGGGGCTGCCCAGGACAAAGGGGCTCCCTCCTCCCCAATAAGTACTTTGTCCCTCTGCCACTCTGCCCGGCGCGGTCGCCTCGCCTCCGGGCTGGGCCTGCAGCCTGCTAGCCCGGGACCCCACTGGCTCCTGGGCCCGCAGCCCCCGAAGGGAGGCATGGATGGAGGGGACAGGGGGTGGGAGGTGGGGCTCCAGGCGAAGGCGCGGGCGCCTGGGGCAGGAGTGGGCGCGCTCTGGGGGCGAGCGCAGGGGAGGGCGGCCGGGCCCGGCACGCTCCCTCCCTCGGCCTTTCTCTCACATAAGCGCAGGCAGAGGGCGCATCAGCCATGCCCTGCCCCGCGCCCGCCGCGCCGCCGCCGCACTCCCGGCCTCGCCGCCCCGCGCCCCGCCGCCCGCCGCCCGCCCGGCGCGCTCCACTCCTGGGAAGGGCGGGGAGGAGGGGACGCGGGCCCCCGGGAGTTGGAGGGGCCGAACATCGCGGGGGCTTTCGGCCTGGCCCCCCTCTTTCCCAAAGGCACCAGCCGCCACGCGGGCCGAGGAGCCGTCCGCCTCGCCCCGGCCTCCCCTCGCCGGCCCGAGCGCGCGCGGGGAGCTCGGATGTCCGGTTTCCTGTGAGGCTGGTCCCCGACGCCGCTCCGCTCGCCGGCACAGGCGGGGACCGCGCCGCGCGCCGTGGGGATCGCCGCCTGCGGCTCGCCCTCGGGGGTCAGCGCGGGGCTCTCGGGCGGGCAGCCGCGCCCCGGCCGCTCCACCATGCGCCGGCTGCGCGCCCTGTGCCTGGCGTGCTCCCTGCTCGCCGCCGCGCTGCTCCCGGGTCCGCGCCGCGCGCCCGCCGCCGCCGCCGCCTTCGAGTCGGGACTCGGCTTCTCGGACGTGGAGCCGGACGCGGGCGAGGCCAAGGTGGGTGCTCGGGCCGGGCGGCGGGGGGGACCGCGGGGGGCCGCGGGGTTCGGGTCGCGGAGGGTCCCTGCGCCGAGCGGCGTGTGCGTGCGTGTCGCCGTGTGCGGGTTGGACCCCACGTTCGGGAGCGGACAGCGTGCTCCCGGGAGAAAAGTTTGCTGCCGTTTTCGCAGAAAGTGGTGCCGAGTAGACACGCGAGTTGCGGGAGGGAAGGGCCCGAGCGGCCGGTGACAGGGGGTCGCGGGGCCTCCGTGGGATCCAGCCCCGCGCCGTCTGGAACCTGCGCGGGGAGCGCAGCCCGGAGAGCCGGCTTCGCTCGGGGTCCGGGGCTGAACCCCCGCAGATTGAACCCCCTGTGGGGGTGTTCCCCGCACAGCCCCAGCATAGGGAGCCCTCAGCGCGGTGCGCGGCTTGGGAAAAACGTGGGGGAGTCAGTCCCCGGGCCGGGGAGGGGGGCTCGGGACCTCAGTTCCTGAAATGGGTGCCACCGGAGGTGCCACCGGAGGTCGCGCAGACCCCAGCCAGGCCTGCCCTCTCCTCCTGGCGAACTGGGCGTTTCTGAAATCCAGCGGTAGCGCCGAGAAGGCAGGCGGATTTTGTGTGCCTGTAGGTTTAAGCGGCGTCTTAACTCTTTGCCTAAAAACGTTGCCCGAGACCTTCCGATCTGCAGAAGGGAGCCGCGTGCTTGTTGTGCCCGCTTCTTGCTTGCTCCCCTCAGAGTGTGCGTCTACCTACAAAGTCCAGATCTGAGGCGAGGCTGGATCGCGCGCTCTTGAACTCCTGGAGGTCCTACTGGAGATGCGCTGGGAGGTCCCCCTCCCCACCCTGAGGTCCCTTGCAGGCACCTGGGCCGCGTGGCTCTCTTTCTCCGGGGGCAAGAGGGGAAGCTGTCCGCTTGGAACTGATTTACTGACTCGCATACACTGACCGTGTGGCAGTTAACTTCCCTTCCCAGCTATAGTTTGACATACGTTTTCAGACTGAGTAGACTACTTTTTAAATACGAGGTTACTGGGGTCTTTACATTTTGGGGCGGGCGGGGGGGGTGTGGAGGTTCAAACACAGACTATAGGGCGTCAAGGAAAAACCTTTGGGGTAAAATGAATAGGTGTTCAATCGCAGGGCAGAGTGCATTATGTGAACGGTGGGATGTTTTTTAACGGACACAGTTACACAGGTATCACTGTTGTCATGAGAGTGCCCTCCGTGTCCTTAAATGCCACCCAAATGTAGCAGGGGGCCCCTGACCCTTCTGCTGTTTCGCTTTCTGTTTCTGCAAAGTCAAACCCTGGGAAGGATTGCCTGTGGTAACTCACTTTGGTTCGCAGGAGGAGAGTGGAGGTCGGAGGTCAAAAAGAGAGGTCTTTTCCCCCCCCCGCAGAGCCACACGGGGGTCTGTCACTGCTGGACAGTCCTGCGTGAAAGCCGTGTGTGTGTGTGTGTGTGTGTGGTGTAGGCAGGCTTGCTGTTGGACGATACAAGGTAATTCATTTTTAACTGCAAAATTGTCTTCACTGGTGAAGTGATCACATTTCCCCTTTGCAAATCCTCATGGCTCCCCATCCTGTATGCTCTGTGCCGTGAACGTGGGTCAGGTTTCCGTATTCCGCGTGGACACTTTTCCAGACGATGACACATCAGGTGCAGTCTCTGAGTCCCCACAGACCACAGGCAGCCTGTGCGTCACCCCGCACCGAAGTGTCCCCAGGGGTGAGGAAAGGCGTGGCGAGGCGTGTGTCATGTGTCCCTGCCATGGGATGGCCAAGAGACAAGATCCAGACTCTCTGTCTCTCCCTAGTGGCCCAAACAATCGCCTCCTTTAGACGTAAGTGAGGAGCTGCCTGTAACTTTTCTGTGAACTACATGAGCCCCAAGAAGAGATTTGAGAAGGTGAAAAGAAACAGGCTAAATAGACATGATCTCCAAAACAAGGCAAATTGTTGGGCATTGACACTTCAAATGCGCTTTTTTTAATATTCAAAAAATGCAAAACAGCTCATAAACTATGAACCAAGGTTAGCCAGCCAATCCTTCACGCCCTCCCCCCCCCCCCCCCGCACCCTTCTCCCCCCTCCCGAGCCATGCAAAAAACTGGAGGTGAAATCACAAATGGAAACAAGAGACCTTGTTCTTCCCCTTCTATTTGGGTCTATTGGGTCCCTCTTTCTAGTTATCTGGTTGGATGACGTACTCAAAAATCCTGAATTGGGTGTTAGTGCAACCAAGTCCGCATCAGCAAAGCGCGGCAAGCGACGTGTTGCGCTCATGTAATTGAAGTGAATTGGGCACCGTGGGGGGAAAGAGGAAATATTTAACACTGTCATCGCACTGAAGAACACTGCAAAATCCTAGAAAACGCACTCGATGGTTATCTACAGTCACGGTCCAACCGGCGATTAGAGAGAGGTCACTCTGGCTGGTTGGATTTGAGGACTTTGACTTTAAGAGAAAAGTTGGTTTACAGGAACAACAAAAAGGAAGAACTACGTCATGTGAAATATACTTATGGGACTTACACTTGACGGGTCTTTTCTTCCATGAATTGGGTTGGGCTAGGAGCATAAATACCTACATCCTTACATGTTTTTAGAGTATTAAATGCAAGAAGAGCCTATTTTACATTGCAGATACCTATGTTAAAGATGACGCTCAGCCCGGCTGGTGTGGCTCAGTGGTTGAGCATTGACCTGAGAACCCGGAGATCTCAATTTTTAGTCCCCTCAGGGCACATGGCCTGGTTGAGGGCTCAGTCCCCAGTAGGGGGCGTGCAGGAGTCAGGGGATCAATGATTCTCTCTCATCATTGATGTTTCTCTCCCTTCCTCTCTAATATCAATAAAAACATATTTTTTTAAAAAAGATCAAACTCAACATAAAACGTACAACCTGCGTCAACTGAGTGAATAATGTGGAAGATGAAATATTGAATACACAAATATAGCGTCTTATTTTCTGTTTTACACAACTTCAAATATCTTTACATTTATAAGTTAAATGCAAAAGAAGATTAGCTTAATATTAACAACATCAATTCCTTTAATGAGGACAGCTATTTTTAGTTACTATAATAAAAGCACATATAGTTTATGGTGACTATCACCAAAAACTTCACAATAATGACAAGTAGTTTGCAGCATGCCCAGTTTCCTCCCTCCGTCATTTATACTTCTGCATACTTTCAGGCTTGTTTTATTTTTTATTTACTGCTTCGAATCCATCTGTGGTAATGTTTTCCAAAATGCCATCTGTGAGCTGACTGCAGCAGAATTCCTTGGAGCTCTTGAATTGCTTTTTTTCTTACCTGACGTTCATCAACTCCCTGGTCTCGGGTCTAGGAATATGCAGTTTTAACTAGCATGCTAAGTCATTCTCATGCACAGTGAGCTTTGGAGTCACCAGTCTGTGGTGTGTAACAATGACTAATTTCATTGGTTTTTGTCATCTTCAGTGTATGATTGTTGAGTTAGCAAGGGAAGTTACCAGGCCTGGGGGAACTTAGGCCATTTATTCTCTCTTCCAGGAGCTCACAGCTCAGGTAGAAACAAAGAGGGGCTTAAGCACAGCAACGCTTCTGTAAGCTACCAGGGGCGTGGTACCAGCTCCCCCTGGATGCGGAAGTCGTGCGTGAGACGCATCTGTGAGGCCTCAGTGGTCTGGGAGCCTGGACATGAGGTAGAACTTGAGTTGTCACTTGAATGAGAGCTCCCAGCAGCAGACGGCTCCATCAAGCACAGGGATCCCTTTTGTGTCTTGGATGGGAGAGAAGGGGCAAGAAGGCAAGTAGGACTGAGAGATTCTATAGGGTAAGAGTGAAGGCTCTTTAGTAAGAACACGTTTGTAGAGATGGATGGGGTCACATTGCATGTGGCCAGTTTCAGGAATGTGACCATCACGCTGTGGGTCATGGGGGGTTGGTTGTACATGATCTGAGCACCCGAAAGACACTTAGGAAGAGGGTATTGAACTCATGTGGGGGGTTGATCGGTCAGGACTTTGGCTGGGGGAGGAGGCGGGGGCATTGGTCTTGTTAAGAAGCAACAGCAACAGTGTAGAAGGGGAGCGATGAATAGTGCAGCAGGTACAGTGATAACAGAAGGGAAACTGTTAGACGAAGAATCCATAGATCTGCTGACTGACTGACTGACTGACTGACAGGAAAGACACGGGAGTGGGGGAAATCGACCTTGACCTCAGTGTTATAATCATAGGACTTGTTGAGCCCACTTGTAGGATGAGGGCATTTCAGAGAGCGAAGAGACTGGTTTTCATGGATGCATAGCGGAAGACGAAGGCATTATTCCACAAATCACAAGGTTTTACCAAACTAAGCAGTCTTTGGAGAAGCAAATTAAACTCTACCAATCCATCTCACTAAAGGGAAATAATTGTCTAGGATCAGCCGGACTTCAGCTGCATAATAGAGCAAAAGTATTTAAGTGTTTGACAAGTATTATTACAGTCCCGAAAGGAAAATGAACAGACTGCATACCCCATTACAAGGCATTAGAAATAAGAAGGTAAATGTTTTTCCAGTGTGATGGGCCGTGATGTTTAGCCGTTCCTCGCAGCCACCTGTGAGCTTGGTGGGCTAGTACCCGGGCCGTTTCTCTGATGTACTTCAGATTCCCATCCTGTTGGACAGCAACCAACCGTGCATCTTCAGGAAGCGGGGTCACTGGTCGGGAAAGGTGCCCTGTTTGTGGAAGTGGAAACCTCTGCAGCTCATTCTGCCTCCATCAAGTGAGGGCCCCGGAGTCTGACCCCCTCGCAGCCCTTTCTGGGGAGGGCAAAGATTGTGCCACCAGAGGACTGGATTGTTGTCCTCGCCCCCGGGTGCCTGATGCCCCCACAGCCGGTGTGCCGAGGCTGTGGGTACTGTTTTTCCTTGGTGGGTCTGGTCAGGTGCTGTCAACCTCCTGTCTTCTCAGAGCTCTCTGACCCCAGCTCCGAAAGATGCCGGGGGTGCAGGGCTTTGGACACAGCAGGCTCCGGTCACCTGTCCTTCTGGTTTCTGCTTCTTTATGTTCTTTCTTCTGAACTTTGAGCAGCTGCCTGGCCGCCGTTGACTCACGAGATGGTGACCATCAAAACCGCAGTCTAGGACGCCGCTTGTTGCTGGTCTGGGCGGCTCACCAGTGGGTGTCCACGCTTGTCCTTCCGCGCTGGGCGGGGAAGGGTGGTGGCTTGGGAGAGTTCACTCTGGGCCTCCAGGTCTGGGGCTCTGGAAGGGGTGTCTGGACCTCCTTGTTGGCAGCCCGGGGCCAGCGTGGCGTGCGGTTTTCCGTTCCCACCCGGTGCTGCGGGGCACGGGAGCTGGTGTGAGTGCCCCAGCACCCCCTGTGCTCCTGGCACGGTCACCTCGGGCGGCCGGAGGGGACCTCGCAGGCGCAGATCGCCTCTGGACACCATGCACACCTTCGGGTACGGAGAGCAGGTGCCTCCATCAGGAGGAGGCTGCCCCTGCCGCGCCCTGAGCATGTGTGTGCCCTGCGCGCCACACGTTGGCGCTTCCTTTGGCACTGCACCTCCGTGGGATGGACGCGGGTGCACAATGAACCGAGACGCCAAGGACTTAGCCAGGAACAAGAAGGCCGCCTTTCTTTCCCCTTTTAGAGAGCCTTGGCAGCTTCCCTTTTAGAAGTGTGGTCCTGGTTTGGGCCTTCAGAAGCCCCGTGATCCCTCCTCCCGGGCCCCGCACCCCGCACGCTGCAGCTACAGAGGCAGAGCCTTCGGCCTGCAGGGGTGGCCCCCAGGGTGCATTGCTTTCCATCCTGGTTCCCGCAGGACGCTCTGCAGTGAACTGGGACTCCCGCCGGGCTGGCACAGGGAGCCCCCGTGTAAGGGTGGCCGCCTGGGGAGGGCCTCACTGAACCCCCCCCCCCCCCCGACGGCAGGCCAGGCAGCGTTTCCCCGGTGGCGCTCCTCCACCTGCAGGGAGTCTGGTGGGCCCTGCGCCCGGGACCTTTCCCAGACACCGGGGCTTGGGACGAGCACGCGCTGGTGGGCACAGGCCGGCTGGCACAGGCCTCACACCTCCTCCGACTGCATGCGCCTGCGGTTTCACCTCTCACCCGTCACGGTGGCGGGAGCACGCCCCGCACACACCGCAGACGCCTCCACGGTGTTGCAGAGCCGGGGCTGTGACCCGGATTTGCGTGGATCCTGAATCAGGGTGTCGGCAGCGGGGCACGGCAGCCAGGGGACGAGGATGGTGCTGGTGATTTGCAATGTGGTTCTTACCCTTTCCACCCATCGCACAGGTGTCCCTGCAAGGGCTTCTTCTCGTAGTTACTCACAGAAGGTGGTGGTGGCCCCTGGCCTCCGCTGGCTGACCCTGCTGGGAGGCTGTAGGTTCCCTGCGGAGGGAGGAGGTGGCTCCTCCGTTTGCTTCCTTGGCACCCCCCACCGAGCCCATGGGATGGGGGCCTTGACCCGCCTCTGCAGGGGCTCTCACAGCACCCCCCCCACTCCCCCCTCTCCACCCCCCCCCCCCGTGCTGACTGTGCCCGAGGCCCCCCTCTGAGAAGTGTGGGGCCTCCTCTGGGTCCTGACAGCCTGAAGCTCATTTTCCTAAGAGATTTGTGGCTTCACCCTGATCTGATTGGACAGGAAGCTGTTTACGGTCCTTGTTTACCCTCCGCGTCCCACTGTTCTAGCTTGGTTAATACCAGGTACTGAGGGGTGCGTTGCTGCCGGGGCGGGGAGTGAGGAGACGGGTGTGCCTGGGTGGCCTGGAGGCGCAGGGCCCGCTCCCTAAGGTGCTCTCAGTCTTCAGGCCCCTGACGCCTGGGAGGGAAACCCCAGGGCCCAGGAGGAGGCCATGTGGACGCTGCCGACTTCCCCCACTTGTCAGTGCCTGGCTTCTGTTCTTTCAAATCCAAACTCTCCTGTTGCAACCTGCTTCCACGCGGGGCGTTTTAATTCGTTCTCAGCAGCGGTGGCTTCCCGAGGCGGCGGGCGATGCAGAGGATGTCCAGTGAGGAGTCCTGTCCATAGCAAGCATCTCACCCTTCATGAGAAACTAGAAAGGCGCTCATTCAAGCACCAGAGATGAGTTAACTATATGCTCCAACATGTCAGAGATTTTGTAAGTCTCCTGATCTCCCAGAGCTCTTGGCTAGGCTGCCTGGGCTGTGCGGCAAGGTCGGGGCCAGGTGCAGGCAAGGTCAGGGCCAGGTGTGGGCAAGGTCGGGGCCAGGTGTGGGCAAGGTCAGGGCCAGGTGTGGGCAAGGTCGGGGCCAGGTGTGGGCAAGGTCGGGGCCAGGTGTGGGCAAGGTCAGGGCCAGGTGTGGGCCAGGTGTGGGCAAGGTCAGGGCCAGGCGGGGAGATGTGAGGTCACGGACACTAGGGAGGCAGGCAGGGCCTCTTCGAAGCTGAAGAGTGAGAGCAAAGCCCAGAGGAGGTAAAGGTGCAGTCAGGGTGCTTGGGGCTGGGGGCAGCTTCAAGGGGAACGGGGGACACAGTGGAAGACCCCGAGACCCACTGACACACTCACACACAGTCATACACACTTACACAAACACATTCACACTGACACGTACTCTCTCTCTAAAGTCAATGAGCATATCCTTTGGTTGAGGATAAAAAAAGAAAACATAATGGTAAAATGTCTTGTGCAAGAGTTACACTTGTGTAAACTTGTTGAAACAATGGGATTGCGCTGCTCTGTTGGGGTGCTTTTCCAGAATGTTCTGTGCTGTCCTTGAGAAACACTCTACCCTTAGGGTAAGTCTGGTCACTTGAGTGCTCTAGTGTGCTCCCCACGGTTGATTTTGTTTGATGGTTCTATTTGCCAGTAACACTGTGAATTTCTTGGTGCTGAGCATGGGATGGTGATGGGGAGGCAGGTTGCACTGGAGGTGCGTGAGCAGACTCAACGAGGAGGAAATTCAGAGTAAGTGGTGGACACAATCCCCTGCTCGTTAAGAGCCAGCAACGTGTTTTTTATTCAGAATCATCCTCTAAGTATTCACTATCTTAGGAATCCAATATAGATGTTGGAGTATTTTAGGAACTTTTGATCAGATACCATATTTCTAAACAGAGAATGTTTTTTTCTGACTGAATCTGGAACAAATGATCGAACACTAACTAGATACTCTGCTACTGTGTAAATGAATAAATAATTAGACAATATAGATAATACACTCTGTATACAAATTTGTACATATCCATCCACATTCACCATACGAATCTACATGCAAATACTGGTATGATCGTATCTTAAAGTGATTTTTATATTCTTATTTCAGGATTAGAAGCGTATGTAATTATATAAAATGGAGCTTTATATTTAAGTGCTGTTCTGGTTCCCTGTTTGAATTTTAATGTAGAGCGATTTTTTTTCACTGTGATTTCTCATTCTCATACTAATTTCTTTTTCTAAGTAGCTGTGCTGTGCTTATTATGGGGGGTCGGATCAGAAACGGGATTAAAATAACATTGCTTACTTAATATTATTTTGTGCATAGAGGATATGTTCATGAAATTAATACGACTTTTCTTCCAACTTGATAAAATACTGAGAAAGAATGAAAAATCCCACTCTCCCCTCCCTGTGAGGGGGGCACTGGGACAGCCACGCCTCCTCCCTCCTGGGAATCCCCCTGCTTGTCGCTGCCTCAGCCCACTGGTGCTCGAAGCTTGAGCGCCTCTTTCTGAAATGGCAAAAATAATCGCCTTGTGCTGGTCACGGCCTCTGACCTTTTCTCCAGAAAACGGTACTTCCCTTTTCTTTGTTGATGCTTAAATAGGGTCTTGTCTTCCCCTCAGTGACATCACACGGGCACCCTCACACACACGCCAAAGAGCGGGTAAGTCTGGCAAAGTTAATCAGACTCAAGTCTTTAAGGCAATGGTCTTTCTTTTTTTATTTTGTTCATTTTTTAAATGTTGTGGAATTTTTGGGGGCTGACTCTGGGGAAAAGGGGAAATGGTCTTGACTTGCTTTCAGCTGGTGTGGGCACAGCACCCGTGAGCCTGCGCGGAGCCCAGGACCCCTAAGGGGACTGCCTTGTCCTGGCGCTCGGGGCTCAGCCTGCCTGGGAGGAGCCTGAGGCCTGGGAGCCAGGACAGCTCACGCTGCTGCAACACCCTGGCCTCCACGGAGGACTTTTCATTCTTTCTTCTTGTCTGTGTCTGTTGTGTGTATCCAATTACTTTATCTTTTCACAGTCCTCTTCCAAGTTGATGATTTTTGTGTGTTTGTTTGCTTGTTTTTGCTGCAAAAAGCTTTATTGTTTCCATTTGGCCCAGTGCATGGGAGAGGGCTCCAGGCTGGTTAAAGAATGAAACTCACTACAGACTGATTCATTTGCCTCTCAGCATAACCAATATTGCTTGTCTCATTTTCGGTTCTTATAAGTGTATTTCTAGTATCACATGATCTCACTCATCTGGGGGAAATAATGAACAACATAAACTGATGAACAAAAACGGACCCGGAGACAGGGAAGCATCGATCAGACTGTCAAACCTCAGAGGGAAGGTAGGGGAGGGTGGGGGTAAGGGGGAGAGATCAACCAAAGGACTTGTATGCAGGCATATAAGCCTAACCAGTGGTCACAGACAACACGGGGGTGGGGGCATGGGTGGGGAGGGGTTTGGGATGGGCATAGGGGGGATGAGGACAAATATGTGATACCTTAATCAATAAAGAAATTACAAAAAAAAAAAAAAAGAATGGCTAATAGATTCGGGGAGAGGCTCAGGCAAAAGCCAGACACCAGGAGGTGCAGAGGGGCCCCTCAAAGGCCCCGGGCTCCAAAGGCTCCTCGAGGGGGAGCCTTCCCGAGAGATGCTCGCCCAGCCCCGCCTGGGGCCCTGGGGCCAGCCGTCTGCAGAGGGGAGGCAGGTGTCCCCTCTTCTTGATGAGTTGCAGCTCCTGGCCCCGGAAGTGATACTGCAGGAAGTCAGGGAGCTGAGGGTGGAACCCGGGGCTGCAGCCGCAGAAGGGCCTGGCTCAGGTTCCTCTCCAAGGCCCGGGCGGCCTGAGCTTCCCCCAGCCTCTTGGGGAGGCTCCTGCGAGTCCTGTAAGAGAATGCGGCCTCCATGGTCGCCGTGGAAACAGAAGCCAGAGAGAGGTGGGTGTGGGAGGCCCTCAGATGCAGGTTGCCCCGCAGCCTCCACTCCGGTGGACTAATTCTGAGGAATTTGGGAGCTCATGGTTGTTCGGCGATAGGAGTTAAGGTAGAAACGAAAGGTGTGTTGGCTGGTCTGGGAGGTGGCTCCGAAGGTGGTGAGTGGGGGGGGGGGGGGGTCAGAGGCTGCTGGAAGGGGTGTCCCTGGGTCTGTTCCGTCCAAACACGGTTGAAGCAGGAGACAGATCCGCGACGGCCGAGGCACTGTCCCAAGTTTATGTTTGGAAAAACGAACACTTATTTAGGTTCCTGTTTGCTTATGGGTCGTGATATTTATGACTTCCCTCAAAAAAACAAACTAATGGTTTGGTCTCAGCGCCAGATTTCCGTTTTGGGGATGATAGTGATTCCTTGTTTGTTCTCTTTGGATCCTGGGTCTTTCTTTTAACTTTGGCGTCTGTCCATGCCAAATTACAGTGCCATCAAGGCCCGCATTACCCATGGCATCACACTTAAAGTTGGGTCATCTGAAGGTGCTTTATGCTATGCAGCTCGGGCAAATGATGATGTCATAAGTTCTAGTGCAGATGACACATTTTTCTCCCCACACACTGGCAGCAAGGAGACCTGCCCGTGTGGGGACCAGAAGGTGCAATCTGGGTCACGGCGTGTGAGCACGGCATAGCTACATCACTGTCATTCAGCACGCCATGCCGCCTAGGCTAGGAGTTACAGATGGACATAAGCTCGGCCAGTGTGGCTCAGTGGTTGAGCATCGACCGGTGAACCAGGAGGTCAGGGCACATGCCCCGGTTGCAGGCTTGATCCCCAGTGGGGGGTGTGCAGGAAGCAGCCGATCAGTGATTCTCTCTCATCATTGATGTTTCCAGCTCTCTCCTCCTCCCTTCCTCTCTGAAATCAATAAAATACATGTTTTTAAAAAAAGATGGACTACACGCAAGACAGGACCAGCCCACGTCACAGACAGCCACACACCCACATAGAGGAAAACATTTGCCCTTTGCTTTCAGTTAACTGTTGGAGAGACAATACTATTTCTTTAATTTTTATATTTATTTTAAAGGCATCTTAAGGAATAGTTTTCCCTCCAGTAGCATTCTTTTCTAGAAGAAGGCCCTTTATTTATTTGCTTTTTTTATAAATATGTTTGTTTAGTTTTTGGGCATTGTCTTTCTTGCTTTCAATTATAAATGTGAGCAAATATCAATAGGAAATTCTTTGAAACTTCTAGTTCGGTTAGTTATCAAAGTGTAAAGCAAAAATGCGACTTTCTCCGTCTCCCAGAGAAAACGGAGTTGGCCACAACTAGACCATCAGTGTCTTGGAAATCCTAGGTCCTGTACTTTCATATCTGTGTCTGTCTTTATCACATCCATTTCTTCACCAAGTAGTCATTGCCTTCTGTCTGTTAGTGTTTAAACTATCGAATAAAATCTGAGGAAAGCAATTGTATAAGATTCCAAGATGTCAACTGTCTTACATATTTCAAAGTTTCATATATATATAAAATCGTGATTAATGTTTATGGGATGTGGACAGAGACAAGAACTTAGGCTTAAGTGACATGTAACTAGTTCTCTAGGCCCGTGAAAAAGCTATTACAAAGCTCACGCAGTGGCTGTTAAAAGTCAGTGCACTTACAACCACTCCATTACTGGTAAGGCCAAAGAATAAGTACCAAAGCATGACGTGTTTTGCATGAGATGAAGATCACTAACTGGGTTGTCTATAATTTAAGACACTAATGAAAGATGATCTAGTAACTATCAAAAGTAACACTTCATGAAGCTGTTATAGCTTGACCAATCCAAGTTGTTCATTTGATAGGCACAAAAAGACAACACCCAGCAACATACGGCAAAACACAGGCCTTGCGCATGTTAATAATTTTCTGTGTTGGCCATGATCATTGGGTCATGGCGTCACGTTTTATGTAATAAGAGACATAAAGCCCCGGGGTCCCGGTTTGGCCCCCCACCCCGGGGTCAGAATCAGAGATGCTGCACTGACTGTCCAGGTTCCCCTGTCCTTGGTGCTGCCGCTCTTGACCTTGACAACACTTGGGAAGTAGCCGACCCAGGGCACAGGCGGCCTGCTTTCTCCCTCCTCACAGACCCGTCACGTGATGTGTCTTGTGCTTGTGATCGTGCCGGGGTTCTGCGGGTTGCTCTTCGTTTCCTGAGTATAATTCAGTGGGTCCAAAGGCAATTGTAAATGCAGTTGAGACCAAGCTGGGTTTGAAGTCGTGTGCAGTCAGAGCAAAAGCTGATTTCCCAGCCGTCTTTGCAGCTAGTGTTGCCACAGCATAGGTCTGGCCAATGAGATACAAGGCGAAACGTAGTAGGGATTTATGGGGAAACTTTGCTTTTCTCATAGGTACTGCCTTTCTTGTTTTATTTTCTTCCCTGGAAATCGGGAAATCCCTTCTAATTAAACAAGTTACTTTATGCTTATCAAAAGAACACCTTTAGACTCATGTGGACTAAAATTTTTATAGTTGTTAATGGCAGCCAGGGAATATGAGATGCCTTTCTAAATTTGTACTTAATCTGTTGCCCCTAGAGTTAACATAATTTAATATCCAAGTTGGATACAATCTTTATATCCAACATTATTTGCCAGCTGATGGAATCTTTTAAAATTCTGTGTTTATATTCTGTAACGATGTTAAGAAGTAGCCACATTTCAAATAAAGGAAAGTTCTGTTTATTAGGAAGACTATAGATTTTTGTCCCTTTTTGCTGTTAAAAATGTTAATACGTTGGGTGCCACCCCTGACCAACTCTAATTACTTTGAAAATAGTAACTAGAACAGAGAGAAAGAGAATTAATTCTCCTAGGATTTAGAAAGTTCGATGAGAAGTCTCAGAAAGGGCAGGGAAAAGTGTGCAAACGAGAAAATGCTTTTTATCGTCAGACAGATTAAGGAGTAAACACCTGGTCCGTGCAAACACTGTGCTGGGCTCCAGGCTCGCAGAGCCTGCACTGCCCTCCCAGTATCAACATGGGAAAAGGGGAAGGAAGCTAATTCAGATGTAAAACAGCTGGGGTGGGCGAGATAGAATCCATGGCGTATATACGAATCGCCTCATCTGTCAACAAGTTTCTGCAGATGCCCCTTGGATGGTTTTTCCTGCGATTGTAAAACTCAGTGGAATGTTTATCTGTGATTCCAAAAATGTGATTTTTCCAACACACGGAGTCGAGTCGTTCTCAATGCTCTGTCCACCACAAAATATGCATATGCACAATCCCTCCTCCACACTGGTGCTTAACATTGGGGGAGAGTCACTGTCAAATAATAAATAAGAAATTTGGTTCTAGTCTGAGGCTGGAGCAATTGATTTCTAGAATATTCTTCCCTGACAGTCTAGAGAATACAGATCAGCACATGTCATGTGCAGGCTGCAAGACTTAAAAAGCACGTGTTCTAATATATTCCTTTAAGACATCATCTGGACCATCAAGTGTAATCTTACATAGGGAGTTTAAAGAGGGAAATCATTTTTATTTCTACAATTGGCCATATTTTTTCCATTTCTTGATTCTCTAATATTTAATCTTCCCGTTTCATTCTGTTTTTCACGTGCTGTAGCCATCTTACATATGCAGAGATCATGTTTTGTTTGCCACAAAAATCAATGTCGGGCAAGTTCAGCACAGAGGGACTACGTGGAGTAGCTAAGCACAGCTGCTCCGTCCAGTCAGAAGTACAAGGTGAGTGAAGGAGACGAGGCTTTGGGTGATGAGCATACCATAGAGGAGATAGATGTCATATTATAAAGTTGGACACCTGAAATTTTATGATGTTATTAACCAACGCTCTCCAAATCAATGTAATTTAAAAAACGAGGGATTCTTGCATTCTCATTTCTGAAGTTAGTAACTACACCTTATTTCCCACCATGTTTGAAACCTACCACTCATAAAGTTAACTTTCACAGTTATTTACGAGTTTAATAATTCAGTGACATCACCCAGAATTTTCATGTGACATGCAGTTTCATTCTATTAAAAATCAAAAACCAAATGCTAAATTATATGTTAAGTAGTCCATGGCATGAAGTACTCAAGAATTACAAGTGATAGCATGTGGCAAATCAATGGGTAATATGTGTATCATGGGTCATATTTTCTTTTCTTTCTCATAACAATGTGGTGGGAAAAAGTGAATTCCACAAGCAGAGAACATGCATTTGTCATTTACTCGGTATTCTAAAACATGAAGTTGTTTTCACGAGTGAATTCTCTGGACTCCTGAAAATGAGCATTTTCAAGTATATTTCAAGTTTTTATTGTGTTCCATTCTCAGACTTGCATTGCAGCCTGGGTGCATTCCTTGAAAGATTAATGGGTTTAACCCAAAAGATTTAAAATTTTGTTTGGAGATACAGTCCTTATATGAAACATTTCTGGATCATGAGAGTTTAAACTTGCTAATTTTATTGTGTCCAAAGTGTAGTCACAGAGAAGTGAAACACTTGGGCAAGTTCGTGTATTTGAGTAATTTGATTTCAGTATAGGATAAATTAAATGATATCAAATTAAGTAAATATCACATTTAAAAAGTGTTTAAAGTTTTCTTTAAACATTGATTTTCCTCTTAACTCCACATTTTCTGTAAGGTTGGACACAGAGCATTTTCAAATTTTACTTGACTTCTTTCTAATGGCTTCGTCTCCATTGCTCAACATGTGAAGGGCAACAGGGCTTTCTTCAGCCACCATGGTCATTTGCTCCTGTCTAAAGCACTGTACCCTTTGTAAGACGAACCTGGTGTTCCTGGAGGTGTCCCTCTTCCCTTTCCTCACACGTGTCTAGATGAAGACTGGGGAACAGTTGCTGTTGGATCTGATAACAGAGAATCTGGTAGTCCTCACCTCATGGTGCTCACGGCCCACACACCATGTGGTAAAGACAAACCTGAGCAGAAGGGGGAGATGGGTGGTTACACTGTCTTCACACACCACCAATCTAACATGCACCACAGGCTCGGCTGTGCCCAGGCGGGGTGTCCGGGGCATCACTGCCAGCTGGGAGCACCTGTCCTCACCTGGCCTCCTCCCGTGTCTTCTACATTCTCTCACGGAGACAGGAACATGGGGAAGGTGAGCTCCTCCAAACACGTACTTAGTGCATTTCTGATGCTAATGGAAACATTTCTCTGTTATTTCCTCGTCGTCCTTAATAGTTCATCCTATTGATTTTATTATTCAAATGTGTCATCGTATATACAGCGTGTCCCAAAAATATATACACACGCTGTTAGTAATTATAAAGGCAGTGTTTACGGAAATACATTTCATTTTCAAAATTGAGCTATCAGCTGTTAAAGCATGTGTACATTTCGGGGGGGCAGAGGGGGGCACCCTATATGTTAAGCATGTTTTTTCAATAATTTGACCGTATCTCAGACTTCATGGAAATGTGACCTGAAAAGACATTTCAAAGAGGGAGGAAAGCAGCTATGACTTTGCACCTGAACTTTGAGCACGGCGTGTTTACCTTCCATATCATCTTCTATACTGACCAGATTTGAGCAGTTGATACTGGTTAACATTTTTCCCTTGCAACTGAATTATTTGTCCTTCATCTTTGGAACTATTCTTCCGAATGCGCCTCACAGGCAATTGTCACGGATGCTGATGTTTCAGAGCCCACATAGGATGCATTTGATTTCAAGAATCTGTTTTTGTTTTTGTTTTTTTTTAGGTAAATTTTCTTGAAAGAAGTGCATTTTGCATGTTCATTGGTTATTTGCACTTTCACTGTGAGGAAAGGGCAGAGCATTGTTGTATTAGGGCAGAGGGGGAGAAGAGATGGACAGCCCCATGGGAACCTTGGAAACCAAATCAGCATCAGCCACTCCGCATGGTAGCGGGGAGGAGGTGCTCCACGTGTGAAAACCATGCTTCTGGGACTCTGGGTCAGTCTGTTGGGTTCATTAGGAGGGAAGGCAGGGGAGGGGAGGGGGGAAGAGACCAACCAATGAACTTGTATGCATATGTGCATCACCCGTGGACACGGACAATGGGGTGGTGAGGCCCTGGGTGGGGTGGGGGGAGAACTGGAATGGGCTGGAAGAGGTTAATGGGGGAAGAGGAGGACCTATGTCATACTTTCAACAATAAAGATTAAAAATAAAAAATAAAAAAGAAGTAAGACTCCAAAAACAACAACGAAAAACCAAGATTACATAACGGGCCTTGGTGGGTGCCAGCCTCGCGTGAACTCTGTCTCCTCTTGGCTTTAAACCCACCCAGAGAAGGCCTTGGCTCGCACGGGAGCTGAGTTGCTTTTCTGGGGGCAGGGGTCCAGGGGACACTCTGATGGAAATAGATCATTTCCAAGGTGAAAATGTCTGCGCTTCTATTTTTATCCGGTTTGGAAAGTCTGCATTGAGACTTTCTTCCACTCGGCTTTCTCAGGGAAAGACCCGGTTCAGGTCACTGGAAATAACACGTCAGGTTTGAAAAGAGAATTCACATGGAGCCAAGTAAACCCGCCGACGATGCTTAGAAAATCATTCCAGCGAGTAATAGCTTCAACTGTTTCCACAATAACAATGTGGGGAACGTTAGGATTTTCCCTTTTGCGGTGGCCTTGACCTGTGGGGTCTGAAAGGAGCCTTGGAAAGGGCAGCCAATTATACTTGCTAAGTGTGTTTAGGAAAGATGTTGGCTGATACAGTTTTTTAAAAGGACTACTCATTTTAAGCAATAATATTGATTGATGTCTTTGGGTAGCTGGGGAGGGAAGTGAACCTTCTCTTTGTTGGTGTAACTTTTTAAAAATATTTTCGGTTTAATGGGAAAAGGGGAGTAAGAGCCAGCTACAGTTGGCAGGTGGTGTCCTTAGCCAGCTGGGATTCTGTTTTTCAGAATTACTGTTTTCAAGATCACGCATCACCATCAGATATTTGATAAGTTGCCTGATAAGTTCCTCCTACTAAATAGTCGTTTCTTCTCAAGCTTTGCAGGAATATGTTCTGTTGCTGTCTCATTAGCATGGGTTTACAGAAAAAGGTCTTTTAGGGAGCACAGGGGCCCACGATGGATCCCCAGGTAATGCCCGTGGGCCATCCCGAGTCCTTCAGTTGTATTTTATCATTAGAGAGCACAGGAGAGTTGGAATGGCATGGACTCTGGGGTCAGAACTGGATCTGAACGTCGCTCTACACGTTGGGAGCTGCGTGCTCTTCATGTTTCTGAGTCAGTTTGCTGTAAGTACGTACTATAGCGTCTGTCTTATGGCATCGGAAGAGCATGCATTTAAAGCGCTGCCTCACTTTAGCTCCTAATAAAGCATCAGTTCCCTCTTGGAGGCCTGTGAGAACCACTGAGTCCCTCACCGTGGCTCACACATTTGCCTTCTTACTTTAACTCAGGTCCTCGACTCAGGTCTGTGATCAAAAACCCACCGATGGAATGGAGTCGATCTCAATCCCTTTATCCATGTCATATCTGCTAGCTACATCCACGGTGGTTAAAACTGACCAGCACATAGCAGGGGACAGTTCTCAGAACTCCTTGTTCTGTGTTCTATGTGATGGGCAGTCAGGTGTGGCCACAAGAGGGGCACAAGAAAAAGGAAAATGAAAGAAAGTCTCCTACACTCCCAGGAAGGGGTCACACAGGGTCACAGGGGAAGGTTTGGTGAGGAGGTAGAAAGGGCAGGAACAAGGGGGAAGTGGAGGCTATGGGGTCTCGAGGTTTCCCAGGGAAAGACAGGTGGGGCAGGGTGAACAGTTCAGGATTGGGAGTTTGTATCATCTCCCTGGGCTCTCAGCTACAGGGTGGCCTCCCGTTGCCTGGTACCTGGCCTCGGGGTGCCCGAGGCAGAGGAGCACTGTGCCCTGAGGGGTATGGACCAGGTAGAGGAGTGTGGCTCTCATGGAGAGTTTGCCCATCAGAGGCTTGCTCCCAGTGACTCATCTCTCTCTCCAAAAACTGACCGGCCTCTCCCTGGCCAGAAGGGTGTGTTTTTGTTTGTTTGTTTGTTGTTTTAACTTTAATAGATCAAAGTATTCTAATACACAGGCAAAAGACAGATGCAATATATTCTGTAACTTAAGTTAGCAGCATTTGATCTCACTGGTTGCTCTTTCTTGTTCTCCACTGCCTGTGATTTTATACAATTTCTCTCAATTAGATAAAAACTTGAGTTTTTCCTTTTCTGTAGAGGCCTTGTACGTCTTTCTTAGGGGTACCTAGGTATTTGGCATTTTTTAAGCAACCACAAAGGGTGATCATTTCTGCATTTCATTGTCTGTTTTCTGGGTAACAGTGTTCTAGATTAGCACTTATTGTCTTTCCATATTTTAAAGATTTGTTTCCATCCTCTTCTGATTTTCATTGTTTCCACTACCAATATTATTACTCCTTTGAACAAGAAGTGATTTTTATTGTTGGCTTTCAACATCTTCTGTCTTTGGATTTTAGTGGTTCTATTACACTTTTAGGTGTAGCTGTGTTTGTGTTTAATCTGCCTGGAGTTCACAACAATTCTTGAAACTATTTGCTTGATGATTTCACTAATTTGAAATTTTCTAGACTGTCTCTTGAGACATTTCTTGTGTCCTGTGGTCTCTGTCCTCCAATTGAATGGATATTAGGCCTCTTCACTGTCTTTTTGGGTCACTTTTCTGTATTGTCTCCATCTGCTATGCTGTTTCTTATGGATATGTCCTACTGACCTATCTTCCAGTTCACTAATCCTCTCTTTTGCCCTGTCTAATACTATTCATCCAATCTATGGAGATCTATCTTCAGTCATGACATCGTGCGGTTCTCAAATTCCTCTTGTCTTTTCTTTTTTTAAACAAATTCCTTTCCTCTGGTAGCATTCTGCATCTTGCCTTCTGTTTTCTTAAACATACCAGTCACAGCGTTTCCCAATACCTGTTTCAGTATCTGACTCATCTTTTGTTTATTTGTGTGTGTGTTTTTTGTTTTCATTTTTAAAGCTTTTATTTTTAATATATTTATTGACTTTTTTTACAGAGAGGAAGGGAGAGGGATAGAGAGTTAGAAACATCGGTGAGAGAGAAACATCGATCAGCTGCCTCCTGCACACCCGCTACTGGGGATGTGCCCACAACCAAGGTACATGCGCTTGACCGGAATCGAACCTGGGACCCTTCAGTCCGCAGGCCGATGCTCGATCCACTGATCCAGACCAGTCAGGGCTCATTTTTGTTTTCCCTTGGTCTGATCTGTATGGCAGAAAATATCTGATTGAGTGCTTGACATTGTATGTGAAAGTCGATCACTGCCTGAATGACTCTGTTTCCTCCCAGAGAGGGCTTACGGTATCCTCTGAGAGTCAGCTAAAATGGGCACAGGTCACCCCGTTCAGCCTGAGTATGCAGGACCAGAGGCTTACCCGGCATCTTTGTGTGGACAGTCTGCTCTGGTTCACCGACGTTCCTAGGGAGCTATCCTTCCAGAGATTCATCTGATGATGTGATGGCCAGTGAGGTGTGAGACACAAGAAGGGCACCAGTTTGTGGAGTTATGCCATCCTTCCTCAGCGGGTTCTGGACCCCAGTTTTTGCTTCTTCAGAACTCTTAAGGCCGCCGATAACATCCTTGTACTTTCCAGATTGTTTTCTTTTGCTGTGTGTACGTGTAGGTATGTATGTTTGTGTGTGTGTGTGAGTGTGTGAGCGTGGGTGGCTATTTTGCTTCTTTCCCTCGACAGTTTGGACATTTAGCCAACGCTTCAAGTGGACAAACGTGTCTGCCTTGCTCCTCTTGCCTTACGTTCTGTCCAGCACCAGAGCCCCTGAAACCTTCACTGCCCTGCAGCCCCGAGCTGAGCTGCAAGGCTTTGTGTCTGCAGCCCCATTGATTGCTGGAAATCTTACTTTAAAGGAAAAAACACAAAACCCTTTGTTGTTCTTTGCCTGAATCCTAGCCTCTCACCCACACAAGGACTGGCATGTGGCCTAAGGAAAAGATATAGCTCTCAAATGTCACCTTTCTGAGGTTATTTTTCTAGCCAAGATCTTGGCCACTGAAGCCTTGGCTGTCTCTTACAGTTATATCAGCAAATAGGTGTCTGTTGTTTTAAGTTTACCTCATAGCTTCTAGTTCTCAGCGGAAGCGTTGTTTCGTCACCAGCTGCTCCATCGTGGTTAGAGGTGGGAGTCCCTGAATAAGCCATCCTGATCCTTGTGGTGGGGTTCGTCGGGCTTAGTGACGAAGGGGACACAGTTTTAGGGTAGGCCTGTGGTTTCAATTTCACTTACTGTGTTTGAGATACGTATACACTGAAAGCTCTCTCTCTCTCTTTTTTTATTTATTTTTTATTGTTGACTCTATTACAGATACACCCCATCCCCTCACTTTGCCTCCCTCCAACCTACCCCTGCCCCTCCTAGGCCTTCGCCAAATTATTGTCTCTGTACGTGGGCTATGCAGTTTTATCCTCTGTAGTCAGGAAACCAGACCTTTTTCATAAGATGTTTACGAGGATTAATTGGAAAAAATATACGTAAGTAATTTACTACAGCAAGCATCGTATAGTAAATTTAACAAATGTGATACAATAATGTGAAATCTTATGAAGTCTACAAGACTAAATAATGCATTTCTGAAATCAGAAACAACATAATGAGTTTAGTCCCAATGGATTAATATTTACAATCTCATCTGAAGATGTTTCTCTTAAATGTTGACTACATTTTAAAGACTTTTTATGGTGTCTGTCTTCATTTTACAACAATAACAAGACTACCACCACTCAAGTTAAAAATAGAATATGTTCCTTCAAGTGCTGAATATGTGTGCTCCTTATAAGTATTTTGTTGAGTTTTGCTGGCTTTGGAACTTCATATAATTGGAATGATGTTTATGCATTCCTTTGCAATTTGCTTTGTTCGCTTAACATCCCGTCCCTGTGATTCATGCATGTTGATGTTCTGGAGCTGTAGCTCCTTCATTTTCCCTCACTTTTCCATGTAGTAAGGTTGCATCGCATATACATTACCTGTCCCTGTATTCTCCTGTGCATGGACAGGGTGTGTTTCCTGACCTTGCACTTCGGGCTTTTGTTCTTGGGGCTGTATTTGTGTGGGCTGAAGGGGAATTTCCCTAGAGCCCATGTGGATGGATTGCTGTGGTAGGCACCTGCGGGCTCTACACATGCCACTTCCAAAGGCATTTCCGGCATCATCCTGCTCGAACCACAAGGCGGATTATTCCAGAACACAGACGGGTTGAGCGCTTCCGTGCGATGATGTCACAAGTGGGCGATTTCTTCCCTCCTCTCCGCCAGAACCAATGTTGAGACGTCAGATTCCCTTGCTGGTTCCTGTGGACATGAGATTTCCCCCTGCCCCCCCGCCCCCCAGTTGGTGCATGGATTGAGAAAACACTGTAGATTTGGGGGTTCTAGCTTAATACATGTAGATTGGGGGGTTCTAGCTTAAGTGCATAGATACATACATACATACACACATACACACATAAATAAGTGCATAGATACATACATACATATATACATACACACAAGTGCATATGTAGATGGATATACACAAGTACATAGATACATACATACGTGCATACACACAAAAGTGCATAGATAGATAGATAAATGCACTTTTTCAGAAAGAATCTCTTCCAGCAAACTGTTAGAAACAGAAGTGACGAAGGCCTGCTTTACAGGAGATTTTAAGACTGTCCTTACGAGCTGGTGACCGCAAGGTCTCACGTCCTGGGTCTGCATCTGACGTCTGCTGCCATGGTGCAGGCTGCACAGCCAAGGGCATGTGGCCGTCGCGACAGGGTGAAACAGAAGACTTGCACTCCCTCCCGAGCGTGGCTGGCACAGGAGAATGTACAGTTGCTTGGTCCTCGCGAATACATTTATTCTGAATAAAAACAGAGGGGCTGCTCCCTACCACTTTCTTTCCCTGCTCTGTCTCTGGCCTGATTTCCTTCCCAGGCCTGGTGCCTTCCTCCAACTCGGAGTGAATCCTAGTGCTGTCTGTCAGCTGGCTGTGTGTTCTGCGCCTTTCTCCCTCCCCTGTGGTCCCTCCATCTACCTGTGTTGGGCCTGCAAGTACTTCCTTTCTATTGTCTTTGTGTCCCATGAGATGAAATCAACAGAAGTGCTTAGTAGGTGTTTATTTCTCTACTGCTACATGGGCCATTGATAATGTGCATAGGGAAGCTGGCTGACAAAGACAGACTACCCACACACACACATCCACATGAATTTATTGTTCTCCTTGATGCAACACTCAACATTACAAATCTCGAGACACTTAATAAATTGTGACATAGTTTTTTAGGGAGTACCTATAAAAACTATATATTTGCTCCCCAGAATACTTATGTGGATAGAGTCACTAAAGAGTTTACATGGGTCTCTCATCTAGCCCCTCTTATTTCCTCTGGAATTCCTGTCCTCTGTTGAACCTCCTGGAATTATTCCTAATAGTTCTAATTCTTTCTTATTTGTATAGCCTTACTCTCTTAAAAGACCTCAGAATTCTGAAAGAATTTGCAAGGCTTATCTCTTACTTCACTGATATTTTGCACAGTGTACCTTTTAGCAGTTTTGAACGGAGTAGTCCAATGCTTAACTCAGTGTCAACTTTTCTCATTTATCTTTTGTTTCTGGCCCTTTTTGTGGAATTTTTAAATAAATATCTTGTGCAGTACTTGATAAAAAAAGTAATTTATTTTAGCTTTCAAAGTGAATTTTTGCAACTGTTGTGTTTTTCACAGCTGGTCATTTTTCTATGATTCCCATCCTTATAAGTGAATGAAAATTGTCAATAGCAGATGTTGAGGTGGACTTTGTAATTAGATATGTGAGTGCCTGTCCGATAGAACATTTTACTTCCAAAACAGCTAAAAGAGTGTGAATTCTTTCAGCTTTATGTCCAATATTTTTGCAACTAAAAACTCAAGGAGAATCTTGAAGAAATGGACTTAGAAATATGCACTCTAGTCTCCACTTATATATGTTATGTATAGGGTTATAAAGTAAAAGTAAAACAAAGCAGAAAACTAGGTATCGATATGATGGACTCTTTCCATATGCCACTCCTTTAAAAACAATGTTTGAAATATCCTAACGGTTAGATTTTCCCACAAGTACCTCCTTCCACTCTCCTGGATGAATTGGCTGGCCCCCCAAAATGCCAAGTCTAAGAAGTCTTTCCAAAGGGAAACCTCTTACAGCTAATTTCTAAATATAAATGGAAAATGAATCTCAATCATTTTAAATTTCAACAAGAAGTATAGTATAGCCATTGAGTTCTTACCTCCGTAAGATGTTATTTTAGCTTTTCATTTGTGAATTTTTTACAACCCAGGTGTGATGTTTTACTGTGTTATTTAGTTAAGGAAGTAAGACAATTTTCGTAACAATGAAAACTGCCCTTCTGGAGGGGGTTTCTGAGTGTCTTTAGAAAGTCTCCTAGTCATCTCGAAGGGAAACTCTGGTGCCGGAAATTTAACTGAGTCACCGTGGGTTTGAAGGTGATGATGTTGGCTCTAGTCACTGGGCCTGGACGGCCGCGGGAGGTGCTCACAAGAGCTGGGACGCCCTCCAGGGCCAGCTAAGACTACATGCATGAAGAACCCAGGGTCTGTTTCAGGGTCTACATGCATGAAGAACCCAGGGTCTGGTACTAATGTGAGCACAGAAGGGGTTCGAGCTTGGGAATCTACGGAGACCAGGAGAGCGGCAGCTTGCCTAGGAACAAAGTCTGCTATGTGAATGCAGTCCGGGGCAGGGGCTGGGCATCCTGCGGCGTTTCAGACGTTTCAGATGCAAAGGACACCTGCTAATAACCAGGGTTGGCAGAGGAGGGCGGACCCAGAGGGGGTCCACCGCGAGGGATGCTTGGTACTGGGCCCACCTGACTAGGCACTCACTGCTGCGAAGGAAATGGAACTGCTGGGCATTTATTTCGTGTTTCCGACCAGCATGAGAACTGAGGTGTGGGCTTCTTAGGGGGTGAGGAGCAAACCTTGACGAGAAACACGTAGTCAGGTTTCGCCACCACCCCTGGCTTGGGCGAGTCTCATACAATCTAACTGCCCTGTTTCCGCTCTTTCTACCCTTGGAGTCGGTTTTCAAAATTGTAAACGGGATCATACCCTTCCTCCGTGTCCGCCCACCCGTGGCTCCTTCCCATGACAGCTAGACTAAAACCCACACTCCCCTGCGCGGACTGTAAGGTGAGTAAGACCTGTCGCCCTCCGGCCCTGAGGGCCTCTGACTCCCTCCCGCTACGCTGTGCCGCCCCCCTACCCCCACCTTTTGGAAAGACTGCACCCCCCTTTTTTGTCTGCCAGGTAAACACATTCTTTCCATAGCGCCTGGAAAGTTCTCTAGACAAGCATGGCTGGCTCCCCTTTTTGGTGGAAGTCCCAGCGTCAATACCAATAGTTAACGGTTTCTTTTTTCCCCTTCACCTTTTGTACCCAGCCCCCACTCCCTCTCCCCTTGGCAGCTGCCAGTCTGTTCTCTGTGTCTATGAGTCTGTTTCTGTTTCATTTCTTAGTTTATGTTGTTCATTAGCTTCCACGTATGAGTGAACTCAGACGGTCCTTGTCTTTCTCTGACTGCCTTATTCACTTAGCATAATGCTCTTCAGGTCCCTCCGTGTTGTTTCAAAAGGTGGGAATGCCTTTTTTTTTTTTTTTTTTTAATGGGCGATTAGTATTCCACTGTGTACATGTACCACAGCTTTCTCATCCACTCCTGTGCTGATGGGCACTCGGGATGCTTTCAGATCTTGGCTCTTGTGAATAACACTGCAGTGAACATAGGGGTGCATGTATTCTTTCGAGTTAAGTTCCTGGGCTTCTTAGTTCATACCAGGCCTTTAGGGACCTCCCTCCCTTCGCTCTCTGTTCTCAAGTGGCCACCCAGAGCCTTTTGGGCGCCTCGGTTTACTGCCATCCCTGCCTTGTGTTTTAAATCTATCATTTATTTCATAATCGTTCTCTCTCTACTAGAAAGTCGGGGGGCTTTTGGGGTGTTTTATTCATAGCTGAACTCCCAGAACCTAATAATGCCTGACATTCAAAAGACATTTATAAGCACTTAGTACACTTCATTAAGTAAGAAAATAATATGTCGTATCATTCTCAGAATACCATTATAAATTTAATTCTGTTATTGTCACTTAGCCAGTGAAGAATGCAGGATTTGAGAGGTCAGCACCTCGCCCAGGGTTATTCAGCGAGTTCAGTGGCAGAGCCCGAATTTGAACTCAGCTCTGCTGACATTGGAACCTCACCTGTAGTCTTTAACCTGTGCCACAGGCCGCCCCAGGGTGCTCCCTTATTCTAGTAAGTTTCATATGAAGACTGCATCTATCAAATCACCTTTGGCCCCGGGAATGTAGTTGTCCTACACTAAGTCAGCACAAATTACCTGCATACATGATTCATCTGTGTAGTGCAACACCCAAGCTGACAATGTCAGGCGGGCCACCAAGAATGCTGTGGCATTCTCATAGAGAGACAGACTCATGGGTTGGGTACTCATGGTTATATGACTGTGACTATGTGTATCAATGGGGTCATGCTATTTTTGGCTCCCTTAACTAGGATTGCCGGGGATTTGAAGTAAGGGAGGTGTATTAGTAAGGAAATGATAAGATGAAATGGGATTGGATAGGACCCAATAAATGGCTCATTGTCAAGCGAGCTACTGCTGTCTCTGGTATTTCATTCCACCAGGGACCCCTGGGAATCGCTGTAGAGCGTGCACCTCAGCATTACCCCAGCCGAGGGGCAAGGGGGCAGGGCTGTTTACATGTGCACACCCTTGTTAGGCTTTGGCGAGGGCTTGTCTGGGAGCAGCATCCCAGCATGGCCAGCCGCAGGTGTGCGGACTGAGTCCTGACCCTCAGAGCAGGGGGCTAGCAATCACTGCAGCTGGACTGGAAGTGACTGATGTAGTGAGGACATGGACACATGGCCCAGGCAGTGACAGGGTCTTCCAAAGTACTCATTTGCATAGCGTAATTCACATGCATTTATGCATGCATATGTCTTTGTGAATTAAGGACCATCAGATGAAACGCAGCTAAGGGCAAAGTGTAAAATCTAGGAAGTGCTTAGCTGTAATAGTAGAAGTAGATGATACAGGTAATACTCAGTAAAGTGGCTGCTCCCTGAATGCATATGTTGGTGTAGTCGGGATGACAGTCTGTATTTTAGGAATTGTGGGAACACTTGACTAAGTTATTTACTTAAATAGCAGCCCTCTTTAGTGCAAAATATCAGCAGGTCCCCTGACAAAGGTTCTACAGCTCCCTGTATGTTCATCCACCCCCATGCCCATTGAGGTTTTTTGTAACTCAAACCTACCTGTGTGGTAGGCAGAATAATGGTCCCTAAAGATGCCCACGTCCTGCTCCCTGGTTTTGACAATATGTTACCTTCCGTGGCAAAGGGGACTTTGCAGATACGGTTGAGGATCCGGAGATGGAAAGATTATTATCCTGGATTGTCTGAGGGGCTCAATGTAACCACAGCTCTGATAAGTGGAAGAAGGAGGTGGGAGAGGAAGATTCAGAGTGATGTGGCGTGTTCCCTGGCCGGGTGGCTCAGTGGGTTGGAGCCTCATCCCCAGCACCAAAAGGCTGTGGGTTTGATTCCTGGTCAGGGCACATCCCGAGGTTATGGTTCAGTCCCTGGTTGGGGTGCATAGGGAAGGCAGCCAATTGATGTGTCTCTCTCACATAGATGTTTCTCTCTTTCCCCCTTCTTCTCTCTAAAAACAATAAATATCTTTTTAAAAAAGTAGAGTCATGTGGTGTGAAGACTCCCCTGGCCATTGCCTGCTTTGGAGACAGTGAGGAGATGAGCCAGGGACTGTGGCAGCTTCTAGAAGCTGGGAAAGGCCAATGGGTTTATTTCAGAGCGTCTGGAAAGGAAGACAGCCCTGCCAACACCTTGGTTCTAGCCCGGTGAGAGCCCTTCGGACTTCTGCCCTCCAGATCTGCAAGCTAACGTATAAATACACTGGCACTGTTTTATGCATCGAAGTCTGTGGTAATTTGCTCCAGCAGCAACAGGGAGCTAAGGGCCGTCATAAAACGCATGGACCTTACATGAAACACAGATGTCAGATCACCCAGGTAATAAAAACACGTTGGCCTGAAAATCCTATCAGTTGTCACCCTACGAAGTCGCTGTGATACCGTTGACTGTATTCCCTGCAAAAGGCATTACAGCCCTGACTTATTTCTTTTCCTTTAAAACTGGGAGTTTGTCCATCTGGTTCCTGTTCACCTTTTCACCCAGCCCCCTGCCCTCTGGCAACCACCGTGTGTCTCTGGGTCTGTGAGATGCTTTCTGTTTTGTTTTGTGTGTTCACTCATTGTTTGGTTTGTTTGCCAGGGTCCACATATAAGCGAGATCACACCATGTTTGTTTTGCTGTGTTGGACTCATTTCACCGATCACCGTGCCCGCTAGGCTCAGCCATGTTATCACACATGACTCGCATCCTTATGCTGGGCACCTGAAACGAATGTAATAGTGTGTGTCCGCGCTGCTTTTTAAAAAAGAGCAAAACAGAAAACCCTGGCAATTTTCCAGTCTGTACACCTGGTGATGCACTTGGGAAGGAATTTGGGGTTTGGGGAAGCAGAACTGGTCTGCATTCTGCCTAATGACTCGCTATCTGATCTCAGCCGCCGTTGAATCTCTCAGCTTTAAGCTCATCCTCTGCAACGTAGGGACGAAGGGACTGTCTTGCTTCTCTCGGGAGTTTGTTGTAAGAGTCAATTGCGATAATCTGGGCGGAAGTACTCTCTAGGCCATGAAATAGTGCACGCAGCCTTCATTGGCTTGGTTAGCAAACGGCCTTGCCAACGAGTTCATCCCAGCAACCCAAAACTCAAAAGATAGAGGCCAGGCCACATCATTCTAGTCAGGTTATAGATTTCTCAGCATTTCTGAATCAGATGAGCAAGTCTGTGTTTACAATGCGGAAGCCGTCAGTCTGCACGAAAGGTTGACCTGTCATTGTTCTCTTTCTGTCAGTCGTGCACTTGAAATTGTCTTTTTCTGCCTCTTGCTTGGCGATGCTCTAGGTCACTCACTGCGGCGGGAATACAGCCCCTGCGATGACCGTGAGCGACTCAGCTCTGCACCCTCTGTTTCTGAGACGTCCTGGAACTGGGCTCTGATTCTAGCTCCTCTCCAACTCTGGCAGAGCAGCGTCTTCCTCCGCATCTGTCTCAGCAAAGAGTCTTTGGGCCCAGAGAAAACAAGCCCCCTCTGATGAAAGGGTCTCCGGCTCTGCTGATCAGGGCGAGCTGCCTGTGGGGACAGCTGTGCAGCCCTGATCCGGGCCCTGGAGTCGCCGGGGAGGAATCCCCGCTGATCAATCCCAGAAGGTGTGGTTGCCGCTTCCCTGGGGCTCAGGTTCTCTCCTGCGGCTGTGCATCACTCTTTGGCGCCGACTGCTCTCACCTGCCCCGTCCCAAAACCCCCAGACACAAGCATAATGAGCAGTGGACTATTGGGTTTCGAGACAACATCCCCATCAAACAGCCCATCGCGACACCACAGCTGCAAGCTGTCATATAGCTCCCTGGGCTCTGGCGCAGGTGGGAGGCCAGGGTACATCTGAGTCTCTCTTGCTTATGGATATTGTTCCCATTTTGTGGTTAAAGCCACTGAGGCATAATGAAGTGAGGTAAGAGCCGGGTAGAGTCGGCTTCCCAGCATGGAGCCTGGTAAAGCTCCCAAGGGGAGTCGGGCCTTGTGCCTTCTGGAACCTGCTCTCCCTAAGCTCAATTTGCGTAGTAACGTGTTGCAGTAAAGGAATTATTCGCCCCCTCAACAGCTACCTAAGAGCTATCTTTGAAAGACAAGACAGTCTTCTCTTACTGTAAAACTACCCTTACACACGGGACCCTATAATGTGACCCACCACAGAACCGGGCCCGTTCAGGTCCGGTCTGGGCAGTCTTAGTACAGCCCGCAATGCCCAGGCTAGCTCAAAGGCTGCCTTTCCTCTTGCTCGTCAACAACGTTGTCCTTCTTGGGTATCACCAAACTATTGGGGTATTGACGCCGAAGTCGCTCCTGCGGGCATCACCTTTGACCCTAAAAGTCATATTGTCTTACCGCTCTTTGTCCGTTGCTCTGCCTCGCGTGGGGACCCTAAGTTGTAAAGAGAATGAAGAGCTACTTTTTCATTTAGAAAATGCGGTATTTCTTTCGTCTTAAATTATGTATTTGCTTCCCTGACTCTTGATGTCTGATCAGTCTTTATGTTCTAGCTCAAAGCCTCATTCATCCCGGATTCACCCATTCACAGGAAAGCATGTGTGTAAAGTAGAGGCTGGGATTGGACAATTTAACTCATTAAAATAGTCACATAACCAGTGACTGTATGGCCAGACAGGGCCAGTGAATTCACAGCAATGAGTTTTCCAGATCAGTTCACTGCCAGACATAGTATTTAACAGAGTGATTTTTCTTTCTTAGTGTGAGGTTTTTATTACATGTATATTTTATTCATGCCCTATGCATGGAAAGTATTGTCCTGATGACAAATATTTTTTAAAAGTAACAAAGGTTTCTTGAAACTGTGGCTATCTTTTCCTTTCTGGAGGTGACCAGCATTTTTGGAGCTCTAAATTTTGAGAAGTCGTTGTGGATTTACTAGTAAGTGCAGTGTAGAGATTTGGGGCCACAGGTCAGAAGTAGCGTTTGCTCCACATTTACGCTGCTGAGGTCCAGGGAAGAGGTCAGAAAGGTGAGTTACTTAGCTTGCAGACTAAATGTTTGAAAATCACTGAATAGCACACACTATTAAATGCCTACACACATTTGCCATTTGTAGGAATAAAACAGTAGAAAGATAAGTGTAAGGTAACATTCCATACTGCTGGAAGATTTTCAACTACATATGATTTATATAATGTAGGTATTATTTACATATTATATCATTTCATATATATTGTTTTATATATTATTTTATAATATATAATTACAAAGAATAGTTATTATGAAGCACATTTAACCATAATAAAACTGAGAGTCAGAATAATTCTTCATAATCATTCATTACAAATTCCAAAGTTGTTCATGATACACCCAATTTCTAGTCTATTGTCGTTATAAGACTTTTAATCATTTATCCTTATTTTATGATTCTATTGTATAATTTTATTGGATATCATTTCAATTTTTAGGGCATATCAATACTGCATATGTACTTTATTACAGACTTTCCATAAATATTTTCAGCACTTATATTTTATTGGAAGAAAATTAATACTTTGCAAACCAACTCTGACTGCCCTGCCCTCCGTCCTTGGGTTCAGGGGGGCTTCCAGGGACAGGAAGGAGAGCGGGGACAGGAGAATGGGCCAAGCTCAACATGTGGGTGAGTCTGTGGCCCGTGTCCACCCTGACTTCCCTCTGGATCTGATCTTACTCTTCTCCTTTCCTGGGTGGCCCGTCCTTGTTGAACAAATCCAGCCTGCAGTACCGGATTCTCTTCCCTTCAGCCCGCACCCACCTGGGCCCCCTCCTGCGGTTAGCTGACCTTGGCTCCTTTGACAGCAGCATCATTCCCCGCAAATTAGGACCCACTGTCCACCTGCCATGTCCAGCCCCTGGCCCAGTTCTTGCCAAATATTTGTGGGAATAAATTTAATTTTTGGCTTATTAGGCTCTTTATGGACAAGATGTATACTACCGATCATAGAAGGATTTGAACAGACTTAAGATTAGAGTTGTTTTTAGAGTTTGACAATGTAAGAACTAGTGCCAACAAAATGCATGATTGCAGGTATGGGACACGTTGAGCATTTTCATCTTCAGAACAACCCTGAATAGTTATCATGAAGCACATTTAAGAATAACAAAACTGATACTCAGAATGATTCTTCGTAATTATTTGAAGATAAATCAGAAAGCAAGTGAAGATAAATCAAAAAGCAAGTGGAACCCTAGCTGGTTTGGCTCAGTGGATAGAGCATCAGCCTGCGGACTGAAGGGTCCCGGGTTCGATTCTGGTCAAGGGCATGTACCTTGGTGGTGGGAACATCTCCAGTAAGGGGTGTGCAGGAGGCAGCTGATCGATGTGTCTCTCTCATCGATGTTTCTAACTCTCTATCCCTCTCCCTTCCTCTCTGTAAAAAATCAATAAAAATATATTTTTTTAAAAAAGCAAGTGGAGCCCTAGCCGGTTTGGCTCAGTGGATAGGGCCTGCGACCAAAGGGTCCCGGGTTTGATTCCCATCAAGGGCACGTACCTTGGTTGTGGACTCCTCTCCAGCCCCGACCTGGTCAGGTCACGTGCAGGAGGCAACCAATCGATGTGTTTCTTTCACATCGATGTTTCTCGCTGTCTTTCCCTCTCTCTCCCACTCTCCCTAAAAATCAATGGGGAAATATCCTCAGGTGAGGATTAACAAACAAACAAAAGCAAGTGAAACTAGGATTTGAACCAAGGTCTTTCTGATCCCAAACTCATGATCTTCCCTCAAGCCATGCACTTAGAGTAGATGGAGAAAGAGAAGAAAACGAAGGAACTCCTAACTGAATCAGAGAATTGATTTGCTGCTACATCATGTGTAGCTTTTCTTCATGGATACAGACACAAGCCCAGAAAAAGCATTGCGGTCTCCGCAGTTCACCTTTTCCTGAGTAGATATTGGGAACAGTCATCATCTTTTTTTCCTAATAAATGGCACAACCTGTAATAGTTGCACCAGAGATTTCTATTTAAACTACGTATGAAGTGGTGTTTCTGGTAAAGGTTACACTTTATATTTGTGGTGATTCACCAACCTAATGTGTTTCGGGGTGTATGGGACACTGTGTACCTTCTTAGTTTGAACTTAGGAGCTAGAGGTCTAAGGCATGACATAGGCAGCATAATTCAGTTGCCACTTGACAGTTTCTCAATGGCTGTCAATGATCCTAAAGGTGACCTATACCGATAAATCAAGCCCCAAGGAGATGCTGGCCTGGCTTCCTCAGGTTTAATGTGCCTACAGAGTGTCCCAATACACTTTGCGTCAACTCTGATTGTCCAACTGCCATAGCCCTGGGCACCCAAGCGATTTATAACCAACTCACTTCTTCAACAGTTAAATCAACTGCAATCAGCATAAGCTTTTTTTCTGTGTTTTTACACTGAGGATGTTTCCATGCAACAATGTTCGATGTTTAAGTCCAGTAAACACAACCTTCCCTGTGTTCTGGAACTTTCTAGTTTCTATAAGATGATGATTTTATGGAAAGACATACTATCCAAATGGAGCTTTTGGTTTAAAAATGAGTACATAGATTCTTCCATGGGTACAAATGAGCCAACACAGGAGATATATTGGTCAGTGACACCGATATGTTAAGAATGTAAAGGTAGCCGAGCCAGTGTGGTTCAGTGGTTGAGCGTCGAATTATGAACCAGGAGGTCACGGTTTGATTCCCTGTTAGGGCAAATGCCTGGTTGTGGGCTGGATCCCCAGTTGGGGGCGTTTAGCAGTCAGCCAATCAATGATTCTCATCATTGATGTTTCTATCTTTCTCTCCCTCTCCTTTCTTGGCTGAAATCAATCCTATATAATAAAAGGCAAATCAACCGAACAGCTAAATGACTAGTCGCTATGAGGCACACTGACCATCAGAGGGGCAGATGCTCAACGCAGGAGCTGCCCCTGGTGGTCAGTGCACTCCCACAGGGGGAGCACCACTCAGCCAGAAGCCGGGCTCACGGCTGGTGGTGGTGGGAGCCTCTCCCGCTCTGCGGCAGTGCTAAGGATGTCTGACTGCCGGCTTAGGCCCGTGTCAGTCAGACATCCCTCAAGGGCTCCTGGGCTATGAGAGGGCACAGGCTGGGCTGAGGGACCACCCCCCCCCCCGCAGTGCACGAATTTCGTGCACTGGGCCTCTAGTAAGAATATATTTTTAATAAAGAATGTAAAGCTAAATATCTACTCTTTACCTTCCTTTTTTTGTATTTATCACTCAAATTTAGAGAATTCTCTTTGACCTTGTTAATTAATGGACCAATAACTTTATACTGCAAACATTTATTGAATATCTGCTATTGACTCCTTCATCGTTGAGTTATTCATTTAAATCAATCAGTGTTAATTGAAGTCCTACTATGTATATGTAAAGTACTGTTTAAAGTGCAATGAAAAAAAAAATTTACCTGCACTTTGGACAAATGTTGAAGTTCTTGTTTTTGCTCAAGACATTTTGGGAATATTTACTTCTGAAAATGTCTCCATGGTCTGTAGCAGTTTCTTCTTCCGAATATTCCAAGAGATGCCAAATATTTTAACAGCCAGAGTCCGTTGGAGCCAAGTCTAGTAAATATTTGGAGGATTCCAATCATTAGAGAAGGCTGGTTTTAATTAAAGTGTCTCTGTAGCCATGAGATGATCATTTTTGTGTGTTCTTGTGAAAACAGTTCCAGATCTATGATTTTGGCATGTTCCTGGCCCTGTTCTCAGCCTGAGGACAGTGCCCCCAGACAGCTTCTCCGCAGAGCCCTGGCCGCTGGCTGGGGGCTCGCGTACGCTTTTCTGCACAAGAAGAGTAGCCTTGAGGGCCAGCCTCACTGTCCGTAGGTCATGAGCAAATGGTGAGGGCCGCACATCAGTGTGGAGACGGCCAAGTCACCCCATCACTTAACTGGTTTTTACCAAACGCTCGTGTCTGATGCGTTTTGATAAGTTGATCCACAGCGTGGCTTTACATGTTTGAAAATGTGACTTCATCTACATGCAGAGGCCCTATGGCCCAGAGCTGACTTCATGCGGTTCTCTCGGTCACCTGCCCGTCGAGTTACCAAAATCACAAAACATCACCTCCAGTTAGCCTGGCACCTGGATTCAAAAGCTTCAACCTATTACTTTGTCTTAAATTACTTTTCAGAAGATTTCAGACCCTCCCCTCATGGCTTTAAGCTGTAGTTCATTCCCACCTGTTGCCGAGGTTTAGCATTGGATTCTGTCATGTAGCCGTTAGAAGAGTTCTGTTCAGCTTCTCACCCTCATAACCGATAAACCTTTCATCAGCAACTAAAGAAGGTAGAACAGTCTCTGAACATTTGCAAAACATATTCTGCTCACTTTCTGTTTTCCTTGTCTGCAGCTTATAAAAATATATAAAGAGATTTTGAACTAAATTTGGTAATTATGTATAATGGGAACCATGGGTTATTTTAAGAAATAACTTATAAAATGAATTATGAGGAATTGCTGTGATTTTTCCAAGGAGAGTTTTATTGGGTAAAAAGCAGAGGTATCCTTTAAAAGTTTTATAATTAGACTTTTTTTAAATGATGATTCTGTTCAGAACACTTTAATATTGTTTGGGGGCCCTTTTTTTATCAAGTAAAGAAATGTATATGTTCCTTCTTAGGTAATTTTTAATTCTAAGCATTACATTATATGAACACTAAAAGACAAGTTATTTTTAGAAACATTGAATGAAACTGTATTAATTTATCTGTTTTATCTGAAAACATTTCACATTTAACATTCTGACATTAAATGAACAAATATATAATATTTTTAGAATATTTTCAAACTAACATTTTTATAATAATTCACTCGTTTAACAAAACATATTTCTGAATTTCATGGTAGTTTACTTTCTTCTTTAATGTTGCTTTACATTTTATTTTAGGTTGTTTATTAGATAATCGGAGTAAATGGTGGGTTTGTTAATGTCCCCACTCATGTTTGTAAGTAGTACATGTTTTGTATAACCATTTAAAATTCAGACGCTGATACATCAGATATTTTGTTCAAGGGTAGTGTTTTAAAAAAATAATTATCATTCGTTAAACTAGAAGGATTCTTATTTTTAAATGCATCCTCGAAAATAAAATGGGTTATGCTTCAAAGCATAGCCCACTGGTAAATATTTAGTCTGTAGTTTCTATCTTTCTGTGCTTAACTAAGAATTGTTTCTAATTCGGTGAACAGTACCCTATTTAGAAATATGAAAAACATGGGAGCAATTATGAAATGCTTAATTTTTTAGAAAAAGAAACATTTTTAAAAAATCACAAGAGATATTCTCATGACCTGAAGATAGAGTCATTCCTCATATGTGTGCCAACTTAACTGTAGAGACACAGAGAGAGGACTAGTGATTGACTAGAGGACTAGAGGGGAGAGGCTGGGGGCCTGGCTGGAGAGGGGAAGGGAAAAGAAGCACAGATTGGCCGTTAGAAAACAGTGCTGAGGATGTGAAGTACAGCACAGGGAATATAGTCAGTAATATTGTAATAACTGTGTATGGTGCCAGGCGGGTCCGTCCGAGAATTATCGGAGAGCATCACTTCATACTTTATGTAAGCATCTACCCACTAGGCTGCACACCTGAAACCAATGCAAAATAATATTGAAAGTAAACTATAATTGAGAAATAAAAGTAATAATAAATGCATGCTTTTCTGGGAGCCTCAGAAAAGATATGTTCATGCCTATGAAGTATTCGTTATGCACACCGGGAATTATACTGAATTCTGTGCGTACATCATCTCTCAGAAACATCACAGGAAGGTGTGAGGCAGGTGCGTTCATTATACCTCTTTTATAGTAGAATCAGTGGCAGCACAAAGAGACTAAGTGATGTGCATGCAGCTGAGTTTTTACCTCGGAGGCCAGATCTAAAAACTACACTCTGGCCTTCTACTAGTATATTGAGTGCATAGACAGATGAGGAGTTATGCAACGTTACGAATCAAGAGAAAGCAGCACACAGTGTGGTCCCCATATACTGAAATATGGGTGAACCTTAACAAGTAATGACATCCAAAGCCGTCATCGTCCAAAGCATGCGGCCTTTTATTTTTGTTTGAGTGATTTAGGTGCCAATTATTGCCATGTTTTCCTTCTTATTCAAGAAATAATGTTCAGGCCTAGAGCCCTTACAGAATTCTCTGCTTACCAAAATTAAGGCCTGAGTTTCCATGGAGATGGACGATGGTCCAAGGTGGAGCGGATGCCTCTTTTTCTAGCAGGAAAGCATGGACGTGAGTCCATATTTGAAGGAGCAGGTCCATCGATCTCATTTGAGGCCAATGAGTTGCCAAAGCCTTTGCTATTTCAGACATTACAGGGGGCTGTTTAAACGAGCCAGTTTCCCTAAGATAGACTCCAGACGATTATGAGAGAGAATTGTATGTACCTCATTGAAACAATGTCCTAGTCCTTTCCAGTAGTGAGGCTGAACATGTGGCCAATGGCAGGCACCTGTCTGCAGCAGTGAGCGTGATGCTGCGTGGCCAGGGTCCCCTCACAATGGCGAGTCAGCGCTGGGTCCTCTTAAGATTAAACCTGGAGGTGTTCAGCTCAGAGTGGCACCGTTCAGCAGAACGCCTCAGAACGTCCTTAAATGTGACGTCTCACAGTCTCTTGCTCCATGGAACTCTTCCAATGCACCAAACTGGGCAGCGGTTATAAAGGCAAAGATAAGCATTTATTTCATCTCTGGGAAGACTGGCCCTGAGAGCCTCTGTCCAAAACCTCTAGTGCTGAAAAAGGAAAAGGTGGTGGTGTCTATCTCCTGGGATTTTTGTTTCCTTTCCTTTTCTTTCCTGTTTTGTGACGTGTGAAACATAGAACCGGGTCAACTCTGAGTTAGAAGGCTATCTTTTTACCTGCGGACATGGACAAAGGTTATTCTAAACTGTCAAACTTTCGGTTGTTGAAATAAAAATATACACAAACACTGACCTTACGGTGGTAAGGTAACAAGACTGCAAAGCCATCTTACGTGACGTACAAGGGAGGTACCGGATGGTATGTATTCTGCACCATTAAATACGGGTGAAAGTGCTGCATAAAGAGAGTCTGAGCAGCATCTGAAGGCAAGCAAAGCAGGGAGGCGTTTTCATTTGTACCTGAAAGAGTGTGAATATGTCATTCGGAATGAATGTGTAAATATGCAGACAGACAAAGCATATTCATTCTAAACACTTTCTTCTCAGATACTTTTGCTTGTCGGTTTCTCCCACTTGGCTTTCACAATTTTTACGAGATTTTTTGTAGTCTACAAATTCCTTTCCCGCAGTTTTCCCAAAAGCAGTTAGCTAATGCTGCCTTCACAGGAGGCTTTGATAACTCATAGAAGTAGTTGATTTCAGTTTGAACAAATATAAACGTTATGTTTGTTTTAGGACTTCTTGTGTCTAGCCCTCAAGCTTGTTTACAGTCTCCATGTCCACACACAGGACGCTCTCTCCCACCAGGAGGAGAACCCGTTGGGTCATGATAATGGAGACGGCCACTTCCTAAAAGAGTGGATAACCAAGGGCCTCGTTAGGAATTTCTACATATGGCTTACATGACCAAAGAAAAGTTCAAGCTGAAATGACTGTGTCAACATGGCCTCCAACATGGGGAACCATTTTGATGGATGAGAAGAGGAATGAAGTCATTAGCAGAGAGAGAGAGACAGAGATTGCTAGTATCTGCGTGGTAAACACACAGCACAATTTATAGCGATGTATTCTAGAAATACACAATTGAAATGTATGTATTCTTATTAAACAATTTATTGGGGAATCATTTTTTTTTTTTTCAAATCCTCACCCGAGGATATTTTTCCAATGATTTTAGGGAGAGTGGAAGAGAGAGGGAAAGACAGAGAGAAATATCGATGTGAGCGAAACACATCAATTGGTTGCCTCTTACAAGGGCCCCAACCAGGACCCAGGCCAGGGAGGAGCCTGCAACCAAGGTTCATGCCCTTCTCTGGAATTGAACCTGGGACCCTTTGGTCTGCAGGCCAAAGCTCTATCCACTGAGCCAAACCGGCTAGAGCAATAAATTTAATTTAAAAATAAAGGAGATTGCATCCCCTTAAAATAAAATATAAAGCCAGTTACACATGCGGACAATAAGAATCGTTTGCCACAGGTGCATGCTGGGAACACGAGGAGAAAAGTTGTTTAAAGAGTCCGATCTTAATTATGGAAGGTGTTGAAACTTTCCTACTTCCGTGCAGTTACACACGTGAAAATATCAGGTTATGCATTTCAACCAAATTACTGAATTATTGAAGGTTAGATCATTTGTAATTAAATGATACATGAGAATAGTTAACAGTATAATAGTACTACAGGGTTGCAGATGGAAAAAGCTGTCCCCACCACAGCCTGTCCTGTCCTTAAGTTCTGGGTTCCAGGGACAACAACCTTTTTCTAGTCTTTTAATGGTCGCTTTTGGTAATTACCCTCATTTTATAATTTTGGTACTGTCTTGACTTTCTTACACTTAGATTTACTCTATTGGCTTATTGTTATAGGAGACAAGGATCTGGCCTGGATCCCTTCTCTTATCCCTCCTTCTATTGTCCTACCCCACCCACTCATTCTTCTCTACCTCCCCCCAGTCCATATACACACTTGTCCATCCTTCACCTTAAGGGAGGTATGGCATACCTGAATTTGTGGGTAAATATATATTTGTCATTTATCTTATCATGAGGCTCTATTGTTTACTCTTGAGTAACTTCTTTTTTTAATACAAGTTTTTTTTCCAGGAGTTATTGGGAACTAACTTTTACTGTTGTTTGCTTGTCCCTACCACAAATATTTCCCAGACATTCCATAATAAGTGTAAACTGTTATTTTTTACCTGATAAGCGGTACGGGCCAAGGAGGGTATGTGCCAGTCCGGGAAGGCCCTGCATAGCTCAGACACAGACCTGGACCAGGGAAGGCGACTCTCCAGGTGCTGGCTGGACTTCAGGTTGCAGAGTCCGAGGGAGAGGCAGTCGCAAGGGCTCTGGCCTTACAGAGCTCACAGCCAATGTGCAGCTTTCTGTGGCGGGGGCAGGAGCTCGAGGTGTACTGTTTCACTTGCCAGGGAACTGTCTTTCCTTCTCATGCCCCAAACGATTGCTCCAGAATATAGTTCCGAGGCCAGTGCTTTCATGCACCATGCCTTACAGAAAGGAAGAAAAATGCAAGTATGTGTTTAAAATTGTTTCACTGAACACACAGAATGCGGGGGGGGGGGGGGGGGGGGGGCTGGGGAGGTCTTCATTAATACCCTGTTAATTAGTCTTTGCAGGAATAAACACTCCTTTTGTTACTTTTCACAAGGTCTGTATGAATCAGACTTTTTCTCTTCCTCTCTTCCCTCCCTCCCTCCCTCCCTCCTTCCTCTCTTCCTCTCTTCCTTCCCTCCTTCCTTCCTTTCTTCCTTCCTCCCTTCCCTCCCTCCCTTCCCTCCTTCCTTCCTTCCCTCCCTCCCTCCCTCCCTTTCTTCCTCTCTCCCTCCCTCCCTCCTTCCTCTCTTCCTCTCTTCCTTCCCTCCTTCCTTCCTTTCTTCCTTCCTCCCTTCCCCCCCTCCCTCCCTCCCTTCCCTTCTTCCTTCCTTCCCTCCCTCCCTCCCTCCCTCCCTCCTTCCTCTCTTCCCTCCCTCCCTCCCTCCCTCCCTCCCTCCCTCCCTCCTTCCTCTCTTCCTCTCTTCCTTCCCTCCTTCCTTCCTTTCTTCCTCCCTCCCTTCCCTCTTTCCCTCCCTCCCTCCCTTCCTTCCTTCCTTCCTTCCTTCCTTCCTTCCTTCCTTCCTTCCTTCCTTCCTTCCTTCTTTCCTGTCTTTCTTGCATTCTAATTTCTTTAAAGATAGGATTTTAAAACCTTTTTAAAGAGCTGACTATCCATATTTTTAGTGTGAAAATAAAATGGAGAAAAATGTTCAGATTAAAGAGATGTGAGTTTCCTATGTTTACAATATCTACTATTGACTTCACCTAGTCAACGAGTTTCAATATTAATATGATGAAACGGCTAGTGAAAATGCAAATATTACACTGTCTCTTAGAATGTTATTTTTAAAAAGGAAATTGTGTTTATTTTCTTATTTCTTGATTCAGACTAAACAGGGAACAGCTTCCTAAATGAAACCTTGGTCGTCTTAGGAAAACAAGCACATCCTTCTCAATAGTTACTTTTTGGCAATGTTAATCAAATTTGAGTCAAATTACCTGTAAAACTTTTTTCCTCACGTTTCTCTTTGGTTTTAGGAAAGTGTTCTTTCTAGCGTTATTCCATGACATGGAAAATGGCAGGATACTGCGGCCACCCCTTCTGCACTTACCTTTTCCCTTCCCTCCTAGCGGGGCCAGGTCTGCCATGGAACAGCAGGCAGAAGGCAGCAACAGCACCGGCCTGTGGGGAGTGAGGTGAAGAGTCAGTAGTTAGCCGAAACCGGTGTGGCTCAGTGGATAGAGCGTCAGCCTACGGACTGAGGGGTCCCAGGTTCGATTCCGGTCAAGGGCATGTACCTGGGTTGCGGGCACATCCCCAGTGGGGGGCGTGCAGGAGGCAGCTGATGGATGTGTCTCTCTCATCGATGTTTCTAACTCTCTCTCTCTCTCCTTTCCTCTCTGTAAAAAAATCAATAAAAAATATTAAAAAAAAAAAAGTCAGTAGTTAGTGTGTGCAGGGCCGGAGAGATAAGAGAAGAAAACCAAGGGAGGCGCCAAAATAGAGCACGTGGCTGGTTCTCAGGGGGGCATAGCCTGAAAGCTGCAGGGAGTCTGGGCGTTTCCATGGAGACTTCACCCCCTGTGTTGTGCCCAACAATACAATTCTCCCAGAGGGCTTACAGCCTGGGAGACCCAGGTTCTGTGAGTGCCGGCGGGATGCTATGGGGCTAGAGCCTCATGTCGGAAGCCACTGAGCAGATGCCATGGGAAAGTGGCACCGTTTAGCGAGTGTCCCCAAGGATCCTCTGTCCTGCCGTGTGAGAGTCAGAGGCCCCCCGAGAAGATAGGGTGTGCAGGCCATGCAGGCCAGAGATAACAAAGGCTTCAGCCGGGTTAGCATGGACCTGGAGAACATGGGTGTATTTTCGAGGCAGGACGCTTAGCACGTGCTGATGGATTTTCTTTGGAAACAAGGTAAAAGGAGATGAGAGGTGGAATTCCCAGAGCCTGGGTTAATGAAGCAGGAAGAGCTGAGGAGGCAATGGATCTGGAGAGGAAGTTCATGAACCCCAGTTCGGATGTGTTAGCAATGGGGCCTGAGGACTGGCGCCAGCTCCTTGGAGGAGAAGGCGGCCTGGACATCTGAGTTGGAGTGTTGAGTCCTCAGCTGCAGACCCTCCTTGCAGAGATGGACTGGAGGAAGGTCCCCTGAAAGGGGCATACGAAGGATGGTAGGGTAATGATTTCTGGGCACTGAGAACTCAGCCATTGAGGATTCTGAACAAGGGAAGTCAGCGAAGGTTACTGAGGACACAGCCACTCCAGAGAAGGGAAAGCAGAAAGTGTGGTGTCGGGGACAAAGAGCACCTGGCTGTGATGCCGTGACAGGAAGGCGGTCACAGGACAGAAGGAAGGCGGTGGGGCAAAGAATAGCTTCCAGGGGAGTGGTGGGACCTGGTTCTCCTGGAATAGTGGACACAAAGGAGCTGGAGTTCGGACCAGTGACGGGGCCGTGAGGAACAGGGCAGATACAGAGCGCGCCCCCACACCACGAAGCTGTGAAGGCGCAGAGATGGTGGAGCTCAGGAGGGGTGTGGGCTCCTGTGTTTGTATTTTTTAATTTGAGAAAACAGCTGGTCTGCATGCTAATAGGAAGACTAAAATTGGGGTGGGGAGAGAGAGAGAATGAATAAGGTAAAAGAGCCCAGCTGGGGTGGCTCAGTAGTTGAGTGTTGACCTGTAAACTGGGAGGTCATGGTTCAAATCCCAGTCAGGGTACATGCCCAGGTTTCTGGCTCGATCCCAGTGTGGGGCGTGCAGGAGGCAGCCGATCAATGACTCTCTCTCATCATTGATGTCTCTGTCTCTCTCTTGCTCTCCCTTCCTCTCTGAAATCAATAAAAATATAGTTTTAAAAAAGAATAAGGTGAAGGATTAGCGAGTTGCTCTACACCCAACAGAAAGGACACAGCCCCTATGGAGTTTCCAGCTTTGGAGAGGATGAGAGGAAGTCTTTTGCTAGTTCTCCCTGAGGGTGGAAGACAGATTGGGAGAGTGCGTGTGTATAAGTGAGTTGCCCCTTCAACCTCTTCTATTCTCTTCATGGCGTATAAGTCAGGATTGTCCATCGAATGCAGAGATGAGGGATGGGAGGATGGAGGTGATGTGAAATCAGCGAGGGAACGCATTGGCATAGAGTAAATAAACTGGCAGCCAGCAACGTTAAAGAAAAATCATCCTGATTTTTGTTACAATGCCAAAGGAAGTCTGTTCTTTGGCACTTTGTCCAGCTGAGCAGAGCTGTTCCTAAAGTAAACAGTTAGGGGTCTAGGGTCAGTGGTTTGATGAGAGAGTGTCTGTGCTTTCCACAAAGCTAGTAAGCAAGTCTGCCCCAAGCAACACTTTCCAATTCCTGAGCGGTGGGTTAGATATGGTGATAACCTTTCGTCATTCTCTAGCTGACTTGTTTACTGAGTGTATATCCCTCAGGAGACTCCAACCATTCAACACACACACACATTCACACACCCCTTCCAGAGTGCAATTGTGTTCCAAAGTCAGTAGCATATACAATCAGCACGTGAATTTAAAATAAAAGCACATTAGAATTTATGCCAACTTTGAAATAAATTCTTAAATAGCTTTTAATTATAAAGCGAAAGTTTAGAGCTCAAGGGCTAGTAAAAATACAAACTGGAATTTTTGTGTTTCAGACAACAGTGCTTCTGGTTAAATCATTCAACTTTGCTTTTTACTCAACATTGTTTCATAGCAACAAACTCCAATTCCACTTCTTGCCTCTTTAGCACATAATCTGGAATCTTTTAGACACAGAAGCGCATACGCAACAGGTGCATCTGGAATTAATTGCAATACACAAAACAGATATGCCTTAAAATGCACACATTCTATGGAAAGAACAACTGTAAGAATCTTCTAATTAATATTCTCCATCCTCAAAATAAATTCATAAAATTTCTAGCCTGTAAACTCAATGAGAGGCGAGACCTTGTTTACAACTAGCATGCCTAGGACAGTCTGACATATAGGAATCCTTCAATAAATGCTGTGAAGTCATACAAATGTCCCTGCTTTGCTATTTATTTAAATTATCAGAGACGGGTGACTTCTGAGCGTACCAGCTTTCTTCCTACTTGTTTTACAGATATCTTATTAACACACAGTAGCTTTATAAGATACATTTTGTTATCTACACTTTATAAATGAGGAACCATAGGATTGAGGTTTTATTAATATCGTTATCTACACCTGTTAAAAATTTAGCATAAAAAATCTCTGGGCCGCTTACATACCTTATTTCAAAGTAACTCATGTAATTGTTACAGCAGTCTTCATATTTCTTTTTTAAAAAAATATTTTTATTGCTTTCAGAGAGGAGGGGAGGAAGAGAGAGAGAGATACAAACATCAATGATGAGAGAGAATCATTGATCGCTTGCCTTTTGCATACCCCCTGGGCATGTGCCCTTGACCAGAATTGAATCAAGGACCCTTCAGTCTACAGGCCAATGCTCTATCCACTGAGCCAAACCTGCTAGGGCCTCGTCTTCATATTTCATATGGGGACATGATCCTAGAAAGTCACACTCATAGCAAGTGGAGAAGCTGAGATTAAAACACCCAATCTCATGCTCCTCGCATGGTGTTGTACCGTAAATATGTGACTCTCCAAAACATTATCTCCGCTAGGAAGCTCAGAGTTCAACTAGTCATTTATCAGCAACATATCTCTGTGTATTTATTCACTGTGTGATTTCAAGTAACATGTACATATGATGGGCTAAAACGAGGTTTTAGGAGAATAAGAGCTAATATTGAAGTATGCTCTGAGAATTGAGAATTGAACATTTTATGTAGTTTAGTGAATATCCCTTAACGTAATTATTGTCCATGTGTTTACTGCTATTACCACACTATACTGCTATCCTTGAGGGCCTAATATATGCAGACTTATGCTATTTAATGTCATTGAGAACCTCAAATGTGTTGACAAAACCATTATTGGCATTACTCTTAGAAGAGGAAGGAAATGAAATTGCAATTAATTTTTGTCCATCAATGATAAAATTTGGGGCATCAGAGCTATAAACTAAATACGATACTTAATCGCAAGATTAATTATTAAGCAGTTTTGAAAAGAATATGTAAAAGTTGTGTTTGAAATTACTTGAATCTTCAGCAAAGATTCTAATCAGTAATCTTCTAATTACAAGCAATGAAAGGAAAACGGTTCTGAAACATTTCCAATTTACTTACCTGGGAAGCCTGGTCTAAACTCCATTCTCTTCTTGTCATGAAATGAAGAAACACTGTTGAGGAAATGCCTGTGTAGAGAGAAACACAGTGGGTTACCCTGGCCTCGAAATAATCTCCCTAAGAGCGAAGGCCCAGCGGCTGGTGTCTTCTGCCCATTCATTCTCGCATCCGAATGTCTCTAGGGATTTTACAAGGTGAAATCCCTGCACAGCTGGCGCCCTGTGACTTGTTCTCAAGAGGCTACAGAGTGACAGGCCCGCCCTTACTCAGCTGCAGGGCTCCCCGAGCAGTTCTGTTGACACGTGGGCCTGGGTCACGCTGGTTTCCTAGGGGACTCCTGTGCACGGATGTCGAGCAGCTTCCTTGGTCTACACACTGGTGCCCGTAGCATCACCCTCACAGTCTGGAAGCAAACATGTCAGCAGACATCACCCAGTGACGCTGGGGGTCAGGGCGGGGGGGGGCGGGGGGAGGGGGCAGTCATGCCTGTAGAGCCGGCTCTCTGAGAGATGCACTTGGAATATTTGAGTAATCCATTTTGGTTCCCTGGCATTTCCTTCGTAGGCAGTAAATACACTTGTTATTCTTGGCTTCCCCTACCTGGTGCTGTTTCAGCAATCATTTCTGGGGAAAGTGGGAATTAATATTTCTGAGGTCATTTTGTCCTTCTGCAAGGAACGCAACTCAAGGCCATAGACAAACAAGAGGCAAGTGAGGGCTTTCAGCATCCAGGGTAAGAAGTCAGTGTGTGTAGCATCTCACTGTCCATTGCGTTGGTTAGGCAGATCTGACCAGTTTTCTACTTTGGCATTAAATTAGAAACTTATCTAAAATGGTAACGTAATTGAAAATGAATATTTAAAATATTTCCTAAGAGTCTACTTAACTCAGACTTGGGTGAAATAATTTTTATTTTTTTAGTTAATTCATACATGTGATAAACTAACAACGTGACTTTTATTTTTAAAAATAAATAATTTATGCTCTTAATCCACTTTTTATTATGGCATTATTTTCAGCATCTACAATAAAACATTTGAGAGGATTAGGCAAAATTAAATTAAACCTTAAAAGTTCCAATCAAACATGTCCAACATTAAACTGAAATTTAAATCTCTGCCTCCAGGGTTCTCTGTGTGAGGCACATCAGGTAGGGGTAGACATGGAAGATGCGTGCCCCGTGGGTGAAAGGACTCTGCTCAGACACCGTCACTGAAACATTAGATACAATGGTTTGTGGAGGTTCTGCAGACATTCACACTCTTCTGTTCCTCAGAAGAATACCATTGGGTTTCCCATGTTCACGGATGATTCTCTACCGAAGGGTCATTTTAAAGTTTAATTTTATCACGATGTACTGGATGAATTTTCAAATCTAAAATGCTTCCCATTCTGCTGCTGAGCCCACATTTTGTTTTAAAAGGGGATTTTTAAGTAGTCAGGGTGTGCTTATTACATGTGCACATTTGCCCAGCAAGGACTGTTAGCGGAAGGAGACGGAACACCACAGCGCCTCTGTCATGCAGCCACCGTGGCTGAGCAAGAAGGATGAACAGCGAGCCCCGTGGTGTTTCAGGGGAAGAGTAACTCAGCCACCGCGGTTCTAATAATGGCTCTGACCGTCTTTCCAAAGAAAGAAAAACAACTGCAAGTGTAGCTATTGGCCTTGACCACTGCCTTATGATACATTGGTTCCTACTGATAATGTGTTTTTCTAGGACAAAGAGATGACGAAGGTGATGAATAATATGAAAACTATTTCCTTTTAAAACCCTTGAGACTATTATGCTAAATGAAATAAATCAGTCAGAAAAAGACAAGAACCATCTGATTCCACTCATATGCGGGATATAAAACTGAAACTCATGGAGACAGACAACTACCTGTATGGTGGTTACCAGAGGGAAAGGGGTGGGGGGTGGAAAGGTTAAAGCGGGTCAAATATATGGGTGGTGGGCAGACAATACACTACACAGATCATGTGCCATAGAAATGTGCAGTTGAAACCTATATGACCCTATTAGCCAATGTCACCCGAATACGTTTAATCAAAAAATAAAATAATTACATACAAAATCTTTTAGGACATTTCCTGCCTCATCAAACTGATAATTTGACCAAGTCATCTTCCTTTTCCTTCGTTTTATGAAATTACTCATGACAATATACATTTTTTTTCAAATATAAAATATTACTTAAGCCAGATTTCTAACGATAATGTATGTGCATTTTAAGAAAAATATAAATGCCACTTCTTTCCTTTTTGAACATTAAGTTATTTCCTCCCTCTTCACCCAAACATAGATTGATTGGACAACTAGCCAGATTTGCCTATGGCCCTTTTGGGCCACTTGGTGAAAATGAAGTAGCGTGACCAAACTTGTCTTCAACGGACTCTTGCCTATTCTTTCAGTTCTGATTATGAGTATTTGGTAAGCGTATGTGCTTGTAAGTGAGAGGGAATTCTCCTTAATTCAAACATGTGCATTTCCCCGTGCATCGCCCACATCATAAAACTATTAAACGAGTGTTAAACTTACATACAGCATACCCATGAACTTGATTGTTGTTCAAAGGGACTGTTGATGTTGGACGAATCCCACCCCTGACTACAAAATTTATAATACACTTCTATAGCAAATGTCTGTGTGAATTATTACAAAACCTCCGAGGAAACGGTCATTATTGTGGACCCTGAACAAAGTGCATTTGAACTGTGCAGGTCCACTTATACACACATTTTTTCCAACCAATGCCTGTACTGTTATCAGTCTGTGGTGTGCCTTGTTCTGTGCCATTTCATAGGCACCTGGAGCACCCACTGAGTTTGGTGTCTGCTGGAGGGGCCTGGACCAATTCCCTGTGGACACTGAGGGAAAACTGACTTTTAGGGGAGTCAGAAGTTATACATGGATTTTCAACTACACAGTGGTGGGTGTACCTGACCCCCTTCCATGTTGTCCAGGGTCCACTGTATTCCCATTATGCAGAGTGAAATGGTGTTCAAAGAAATGAAACCTAATGTTACTCAAATAAGGTGTATAGCCAAGATGGAAAACTGGGTCTTTTGACAACTAAAGCTTATTTTTCTTTCATACAAGTATAATAACTGAAGTCTAGTAGGAATAAGTAAATTAATTGCTCAGTATCAAGCTATTTTTATACCTTTTGTCTGTGGCCGCTCTCACCAGTGATTGTTATGAGTTAAACTAGTGACCCAGTGCACGGATTCGTGCACATTGAAAGGAAATTCATTAGAGGGTGGCCAGCAGGGCAGGACTGGGCGAGACAGGCTGGACACACCCTGGAGCCAACCTCCTGCGGTCCCTCCCTGGCCAGCCACACCTGGGGTGGCGCCATGGCTCGAAAGGCATCTGTGGAATAAGCGGGGTCTCTCTCTCCAGCAGGTGGGATCCCTCGGCCTGGCCTGTGGGAATCAGGCTGAAACTGACTCTCCAACATCCCCCGAGGGGTCCCAGAGTGTGAGAGGGCACTCTGCAAAGTTGCTGTCGTACAGGGTTTGGAACGCAAATGCAAGTGTGCAGTAAACCAGATTCGGGGCTGACAGTGCCCCAGCAACAACATAACCCACAGCCGAAGGTGGAACCGTGTGGCCCTGTGAGGAATCGGGCTCCCTCCTCTCTGGTTTCAGGGTGCATCACCCAAGAACCGCCACTGCCAAGTCACAGCAGCTCCTTCATTGAGCGTCTGCCTCCTGGTGGTCAGTGCATGTCAGAGCAACTGGTTGGAATGAGGGACATTTAGCATATTAGCCTTTTATATATATAGAAAATAGCACATTGAAAACATGCTCTATGCAAAAATAAGAACAAAGTATATCAAAAGCTGAGATGAGCAAATACTATGAATAATGAGGTTCTGCAGACATTCACGCTCTTCTATTCCTCAGAAGAATACCATTTGGTTTCCCATATTCATGGATGATCGTCTACCAAAGGGTCATTTTAAAATTTAATTTTATCACACTGTATTGGATGAATTTTCAAATGCAAAATCCTCTCCATCCTGCTACTGATATGCTTAGACACGATTACTTAGATATGTTAAATTATATACAGCATGTTCATTATTTAAAATTTAAAATATAGAAATATATAAAGAACCTAATAATTACCTCAATCCTGCAGTTAGGGGAATATGACTGTTTTTGCTGCATTATTTTTACTCTTAAGCCTGTATATACATGTGAAAAGATTTGTCAACCAATGATCCTTGGCACCAATTCCATGCCAGCAGGAATCCCCAGTTTGAGGTTCGGTGAAGATGGAAACTTCATTCAGTGCAAAACAGCTCCACTGTGAGGCAGGGCCAGGTGGCGCTGAGGCCAGGCCACTCCCAGCTAGACAGCTCTGCTCTGCCATGGTCTGCCGTGCACTGCTCTGGTCTGTTCCTTGCTGGTCTGCTCTGGCTGTGCTGGGCTACTCCGCTCTGCACGCGATACCTCTTCCGTGTTTCAGCTCAGCCCGGGACGTGCAGGCTTCAGTCTTCCATGGAAAGGGAAAGTGCGACCTTAGAGCCTGAGGGGAGGGGCCTATGTGGACAGAAGTCCCTGTCCCAGGTCCCTTGATGGTTTAGCAAATGAAGACTCCAAATCCTTGATGTTTGATTGGTCCAAAAGGTACTATCCTGATTGGTCAGAATAGAGCCACTATGTTTGGTCAGACCTGCATAGCTTCTTTTGGTTTGTGGAAATAGGATCCCAGGAACTCCTGTATAAGGGCTGGCTCAGCAGGCAGGAACACAGGGCAGGCAGTTGAGTGCAGGCTTCTCCCTGAATTATGTTTTATGTGAGAGGCCCCTGGGCAGAAATGGCTGCTAGGCTCTGATTTTTTAAAAATATATTTTATTGACTTTTTACAGAGAGGAAGGGAGAGGGATAGAGAGTTAGAAACATCAATGAGAGAGAAACATTGATGAGCTGCTCCTGCACACCTCCTACTGGGGATGTGTCCGCAATCAAGGTATATTCCCTAACCAGAATCGAACCTGGGACCTTTCAGTCTGCAGGCTGATGCTGTACCCACTGAGCCAAACCAATTAGGGCTAGGCTCTGATTTTTAAAATTTGAGCCCAGTTAGCCACCCCACCAGGAGCCCTTCTTAGTAGGTGTCTCTTTTCTCAGGGTTTGCAGAAAGTACTACCTAATGAATATTGTGTGTATGCATATACTGTGTATAAACTGGGTACTCTACACTTGCATAGAATATACTCTTTTCATGTCTAAATTATAAATCTCTATCATTATTTTATACTCTCATGGCATTACTTTCTGTGCTAATTTCTTTTTATTCTACACATTATTTAATCAATTCTTTATTATTATCTGTATAGGTTTTTAAATTCACTATTATAAACAGCCTCATGATAAATTTGTACATGTGTCTGGCATCATTATAATTTCTGTTGGATAGAAAATTTAATTCCAAAGTGAATTTGCTACCTAAAATGGAGCTTGTTTTAAGGCCCTTTGACTTGAAATAGTACATTTTTCTTGAACAGCTGTACAAATTTATATACTCACCATGATTGGAAGGAATTATACTTTTCTTCACTTTTGCCATCACTGAATATATATATATATATATATCTTATATTTAGGCTTTGTGAATATTCAGTTCAAGTTCTTTTCCCACTTTTTACTCAAGTGCCTGTTTATTTTTTCTCATTAACATGTTCTTGCGATATTTTAAGATTATTAGTTTTATCCCATCTTTCATGTGTATAGCAAATAGTTTTCTAACTTCACTGTTTGTCTTTTATTTTGTTTACAGTGTTTTCTATCATACAGATAGTTTACATTTTATTATTATATTCACCCTTAGAGAGGCCTTTTTTTTGCCTAAGAATATAAATATGTACAATAACCTTTATTTTCTACTAGTATTTTCCCCATTTTTTAATACTGTATTTTATTGTGAATTGTATTCTTATTATGCTTATTTTTTCTCCTATTGATCTATTGGATATCTTAATGTTTTAATATGTGTGTGTATACATATGTGTGTGTGTGTGTGTGTGTGTGTGTGTATGTGTATGTGTGTATACACACACTAGGTCCCGGTGCATGAAGATTCATGCATGGGGGATGGGTCCCTCAACCCGACCTGCACCCTCTCCAATCTGGGAGCCCTCAGGGGAGCCCTCTCCAATCCAGGAGTTTCTGCCTGTCTTTGCAATCATATGATCAAATTGTCTGAGACCCCAATCCAGTTTGGTTTGTTGCTCACAGAATAACAGAGGCATTTTTTTTCTTTGCTTCATTGGTGGAGATTTCCTGGAAGTTGTAGGATATCTTCCCTTTAATTTTTCCTAGACACTCTGATTTTACTTATGTCTGTCACCTTTGCTTTCCCTCCATCCCCCACCACAACAGTAACTTGCTCCAGGCTCACTTTGCTCTAGTGTCTAGGAGATCCGTCTGCCACCAGAACTATGATTCCCAGCATTCCTGGTGCTCCCCGTGCTCTGGGCTCTGGCTTCCAGTCCTGGGGCTGCCACCAGAACTACTACTCCCAGAGTTCCTGGTGCTCCCCGTGCTCTGGGTTTTCCCTTCCTGCTCTGTCTCCTCCCACAGCCTCCCGCTCTGCCAAGTCCTCCAACCCACCAGCTCTCCCTCTCTGCTCTCCATCTGGTGGCTTGGGGAGCCAACTACCCCAAGTTGCTCCACTCTCCGCCGGCTCTCCCACTCTGCTCTCTGCCTTGTGCCAGTGTATGCAAATTAACCCACCATCTTTGTTGGGTTAATTTGAATACTCACTCCTGATTGACTGGTGAGCGTAGCGGAGGTACGGTCAATTTACATGTTTCTCTTATTATATAGCATATGAGTCTAATACGCAAAATTTCCCCTTGGGAGTTCAATCAGGAGACCAGGAGTTCGGTCGCTTGCTATGACGTGAACTGACCACAAGGAGGTGGTGCAGAAAAAAGGAAGGCCCTGGCCAGCAGCCAGGAGCCAGGGAAGGGAGGCCCTGGCCAGCAGCCAGAAGGCCCTGATTGGCCCTGATTGCCAGCCAGGCCCAGGGACCCTACCTGTGCAAGAATTTCATGCACCAGCCTCTAATATCTATAGATATAGATATAGATATATAGATATAGATATATAGTTATAGTTATTTCCCATTTCTAGATTTTAAAGTACAGACCTTGAAACTTCAAGTGACACTTCATTGGAAGCCCCTCTTCACCACCACCCTTTCTTAGTATTCAGTACGCGTCTTCCCTGTGCTGTAGAACATGGGTGGTTATAGTGCGCCTGCTCTTAGTAGAGTGAACACTCACGCCCATTTCATGTGAGATTCTTGTGGCCAACTTGGGTCACACCCTGACTTTAATTCCAGCTGAGTTCTGGGGAAGAGAACCCAGGGACCCACCAAGCACACAGGGCCATGTGTGCAAGGGCGAGGCCAGCAGGCAGATGCCACCCTCTGTGGCATGGCCCTCAGGGAGCAGTGACCACAGATACCTGTGCACTTCAGCAAGGATTTTCTCCAGCAGCAGTCCTTCTCGATTCTGAAACATTTTTTATTCTTGCATTTTGTGTCATATTTGAGATTTCCCGAGACACATGTTTCATAAACATTTACTTAGGAAACTGTGTGAAGATATGTTGTCACTTTCCTTGAAGCTAAGGTCTTCAAGCTGTAGACAGTCACCTATCGGTCAGCAGAATTATGCATTCTGGACTCTTCCATTTCTTTTTCATACCAGACTAAATCTCAGTCATTAATTTTTTTGAAATACTGGAGCGTCGGCCAATATGTAAACCTTTCTGTGATGATGTTGTCAAAATCCTACTCTTCATGTGATTATTGATGCTCAAAGAGCTTCTGTAAGAATGATCGAAAGCTCCTGCTTAATTACATTTTATTGGGGCCGATAATTAAAAATGAAGCAAAGCAAGAGAGTGGATTTCATAAATTTTATTTATGTTGGAAGTGAACACAACCTTGACTGAGTTTCCAAACTTTTGGAGTTACCCATTTATGGAAAAGAACTGTCACTAAAACACGCTCCTCCCACAAAGAATTATTTTAAAAATGACACCACACGACTTTTTGTCTTAAAACCCAAATAGATATTTTATATTTTCACCAGGAGATGGGATTTCATTTTTATGGTGGTATTGATTCAAATGAAAAGTATGAATATTTTACCACGGAACGTTATCTAACCCAGGGGTCATTCATCCTGTTTCAATATGGATCCAGCCTGTACACTATTAAACCGACAGGTTTTTCAGTGCGTCTGTCTCCACATCCCGCACTCGGGTGCGTGTTTGACCGTGCGCGTTTCTCCCACAGGCGCAGGCGGGCAGAGACCTGGAGGAGCAGCTGCGGGCGGTGTCCAGCGTGGACGAGCTCATGAGCGTGCTCTACCCGGAATACTGGAAAATGTACAAGTGCCAGCTACGGAAAGGAGGCTGGCAGCAAATCCCCGATCAGCCCGGCGCCGGTCCCAGGACAGAAGACACTGTAAAATTTGCCGCCGCGCATTATAACGCAGAGATCTTGAAAAGTGAGTACCGGAAAGGAAAGACGCAAGAGGGTCGCGTAGCAGCACAGTTGAGGGGGGCCAGCCTGTGCCTTGCATTTCAGCACCGGGCCCACTGAGTGCGTTTAGGGCCCAAAGTAAAGGCTGTTTCCCAAAGGCACACTTTTAGGATTGCGCTGTGAGTGGTTAGGGTGATTTCTTGAAATAAGAAGAGAAGAGTGCATGCCTACCAGCACACTGGGATTTGTAAACATTAGGTGATAGCTCATTGCTGAATTTTCAAGCATAAGGATGGTTTGCACAGCCTGTGAGTTTGATCACGCCGACCTTCTGCAGCTCATAAAATAATTGCACATACGTTTTCTTTCTGGTTCGGGTTTGGAAATGTTTGAGGGGTGGATTACTTTTCACACGTAATTCCCTTCAGTTACTAGATGGCAATTCCTACAAAGGTTTGAGATTGCAAAGTATTTTCAGAACAAAACCAACCACACAAAATGGCTTCGTGGTTGAGTCATGAAGAGTGTATGTACTCTTTTCCCCAAAGAACACTATTTTAAGAGAAACACGGGGAGAATGAACTAGGACACTGGAGACGCACATCCTTTGTAAGGCAGCACTTCCGGAGTCAACAGTGCTCAGAGTAAAACGCAGAGTCACTGCACGCGGAAAAAAGAGAGAGCACTTTCCTGAGCCAACAGGGTTCGGGATCCGTGTTCCCCGTTGCAAATAGCCTTGTGTGTCAAGTAGATGAGCTGCCACCATGACATTGCCCCACATGGCCAAGTAGCCTTCCTGAGCATCATTTCTGAAGGGAGTCCCACACGATAGCCATCCTCTCGTTTCCATCTCAGCTTAAGAGGAGACATCCATTGTGTTCCTCTTTGCTCGGATCCCAGGACGCGGTGCATGTGGCAGCAGATGAGCATGGCCTCTGCACATCGTGTGAACATCTACACTGAGTGGCCAGATGATGATGATCTCTGAACGCATAATCATCGGGCCACTCAGTGTACATCCTATATAATAAAAGGCTAATATGCAAATTGTCCCTTCGACCAGGAGTTCGGCCAGCAGGCAGGCCGGCCAACCACCCATGTCCCCTCCCCCTGGCCAGGCTGGCAGGACCCCACCCATGCACGAATTCATGCACCAGGACTCTAATACACACACACACACACACACACACTGAGGGGCCAGATTATTATGCATTCAGAGATCATCGTAATCTGGCCACTCAGTGTGTCTTCAATGTTCATTTTCTTACTAGAACCAGACATTCACGCTGGGGAATATCGGTGTCGTTTTCAGGAAGCATGTCTACTTTAGCCGGTGACATGGCTGTAGAAATCAGTTCTTTTAGAAACTAGCCTTTGCCACTCTGTTGCACATGATACCGCATTCCAGCTCCCAGGGCAGGCGAGGGCACCGCCTGTGATCTCTGTGAAGTTATCTATGGAACTTTAGTCTTAAAGTCTGAGAGCAAATGTAACTGGCTTCCAGCTGCTGGGGGCTGCTCCCTTGGTGGCTTCTGTGTAACCTCTGGCCTTCCCTGTGACTCGCAGGTATTGATAATGAGTGGAGAAAGACTCAATGCATGCCACGTGAGGTGTGTGTAGATGTGGGGAAGGAGTTTGGAGCAGCCACAAACACCTTCTTTAAACCTCCATGTGTGTCCGTCTACAGATGTGGGGGCTGCTGCAACAGCGAGGGGCTTCAGTGCATGAACACCAGCACGGGCTACCTCAGCAAGACGGTAGGTGTCCCTGCCCCGCCCCGCCCCGCCCCCCGTGCCCCCTCCGGGCACGTCCGCCTCCACTCCCGCCCCATAAAGCGACCTAGTGCAATGCAGAGTGGCCTGTCTTTTCTTGGGGGGATAACGTTAAGCTTTCCGTATGTTGTGGTTTTGATGGTGATTTCACGAAGTAAGTGATGTTGTATGAACTCACGCAGTGGGGATCAAAAGCAAGTGAAGAAAATAAATATACATATGAATGTGTGTGAACATATACTCCTGTACACACACATGCACACTTGCATACACACACACATACGTGTGCACATATGCATACACACATACATACAAAGTTGATCTCTGAGGATAAAAATTCTCATTTGACAATGAGTTACTTTTCAATCCTTTAATAAGTGTTGAAACTAAAATCCTTTTCTATCAAGTAGAAATATTTATGCCAGTAGGATAGTCTCCAAAAAAGTTACTTTAAAAAAGATATTAATATTAAAATTTTGCTGGTTTTATATTCAGCCAAACTCAATAAAAGCATTTTGGCCTTCTGAGACATTTTGGGGCGAAAAGTCATTTTTTAAAAAATGGTGTAGGAATTAAAGTAAGTTTGTGGAATACATTTACTAGTGTATATTTTTAAATAATACAGTTGAGCAATATGATATGTGTCCTAGGTTATACTGTTTATTATTATGGTGTTTTGTTTAAATCAAATAGCACTTTGGCGGATCTTTCAAAGGTATTGATATCCTAATTGCATGTTTCTTTTAGAAATGGAATGACCTGGGATAGACCCTAAGATGAATTTTGAATATTTATTTCATCAAATCTGTCTGTTCAGAGCTCATTAATCATCATTTTATAAAGAACTTGTTAGATTTAATTGTTAGATGAAATTTCACTTTTAATGTGCTCATATTTTAAAGATGTAGAGTTTAATAATAACCATTGTAGTGTTGGGATTTCTTGTTTTGTTCACTTATTTCTTTCAATTCCTGTTTTGTTTTGTTTTCAGTTCTTTATTGTTGAAAGTTTTACATAAATTCCTCGTTTTTTATTGTTAATTTATTTTCTTGGTGAAAATCAGTTGCCAATTCACAATATACAAAGCTACTTTTTATTACTAATTCCTTCCATAAATTTTATTTTGCCTTATTAATACAAAGAAAATATTTTAAAATGAATTTTCTTTTAAAAAGTCTCAACTTCTATAGCATACTATTTATTAAATAGGACTTCTATATTTAAATTACCTACTGCTTTCATATTTAAATATTTCAAAATGTGTCTTCTTTAGAGATGGATACCCACACGTTTTGTATACTAGTTCCTCAGACAAGCTTTTTCTTCCAAAACCAAAACTCATCCCAAACAACACCACCACCATACAAAGCACCCTGGTCTTCTAGCTTACCTCTCTCCTCATGTGACATCATTTCTAGTCAGAAACATAGGGTCCTTTTGGACATCTGCATCATCACAAATCCGGTCCATCACCAAGTCAGATGTTAATTTCATCCCTCAAGTGTCTTGAACCCCCATACCCTCCACCACCCCTGTAGTCCAGAAGACTTTGACGCTCTCTCCAACTAATGAAACAGCATTCTCTCTGCTCTTCCTGCTCCTCTTTCCCCTTTCCCGGTCCATTCTTTAGATTGGCCCAAAGTGGGATCTTGTAAAAATGTCACCTTGGATGTGGGCAGTCTCAGGCAGAAAGGCCTCTCAGGGACCTCTCCCGGTGCTTGGAGTGAGCCCCAAGTCTCTGTCTCTGCTCAGGTGCCTGCCTGTGCTGCCTCTGCAGCGGCACCTGCCCCCCGGGCCTCACCTGCTGTCTCCCAGCGCCAGAGGCTTCTCCCAGTTTCTGGGAACCCTCACTGCCCCAGAGCCTGTGCACATACCTGTAGATTATCCTGGCCTTGCAGTCCCCTCCTGGCTGAGGGACCAGGTCTTCAGGTCTCAACTCAAGTTTGACGTGGCACGAGGAAGTCCTCCTGGGAGATTTTTCTGGTCTCCGTGAGATAAGAGATCAGAAATAGGCCCAGCATTTACTTCAACTGTTTAATAGTTTCTCAGACTTTTCTTTGAAATACTGACTATAGCGTATAATCCTATAGTTACAATAATATAGTCATCATTAGTTGATTGACACCTATCTCCTCCACCAAGGCAAAACAAGTCTGTTTTGTTCACTAGCGACCCGAGTGCCTACCACAGATTTAGTGCACAGCCTCTCAGAATCACATAAAAACTATGGGTCCTTCCACGGGGAAACATAACGAAGAGATGGATACATCCACAGCATTCACCCCCAGTTTCCGTACACACTCCCCGTTTCGGGAAGTTGGTTCTCTGACACCTACGTCTTATCTGTGGAGCCAGATTTTTAAATTACTGCCTTCAAGATTCATCCTAATAAAATAGCTGATTAACTCACCTGGGTAATGTTTAAATGAACTGATCCCTTTGCCTCACTGAAGTGTACGCTCTAAATTTTAGCTCAACTTTTACAAAACAGATGTTTCTTTCACCTATCAGGGAGGAAATTCTCCCCCTTCTTTTCATTCATAGTTACTATGAGCGAAAGTCCATTTTCCAATCCTCTTACTAGTGGTTTGCTAAATGCATGCTTAGTTTACACATGGGCCAAAGAGGTAACAGGAGTCCCTTAGGCAAAATCTAACTTCAGAAAACAGCACACAGCTCATTGTTAGCAAACAAGATAAATACGTGCAGTCGTCAGTTAGCATTTCTGCCAACCATTTCCTGTGACCGCTTTCTGTTTCCCCATGTTGTTCTCATTGGGCCCCCTACTTCCCTAACTGGTGAATAGAGTGAAGTATTTAGTTAAGGGTAAGTCTGTATTCAGGGCAGCATACAACCAGGTAGGGGGCCTCGGAGGGGTGGAGGCTTTAGAAGGTAGAAGGCTTAAGAGCCAACTTAGAAGTTAGAAGAGCATTTAGTGCCAAGATAAGGTATGTGCCGGTGAAATGGCATTTGGTCCAGTAGCCTAGTACTTATATGTTTTTCTATAAGAAAATTGTCTACTTTATGTCATTTAGAATCAGCGTTCATGCTCTTCCATCTTCCTTCAGAGAACTGGGGATTCCTTCTACTGTAATAGATTGATCTCAGTAATTTCCCCTGCTTCCTCACAGTCATCTGCTCAGAGAGCGAGTCAGGATTGACCTATAAAATTTTTGAAGTCAATCTGGTGTTTCTTGTTGGTTTATGTTGTTTTTTAGTTTTATTTTGATCCTTTATTTCAAATATTATTGCAGTCTTATTTTCCAATGTGTATCATTATACTAACAGAGTAGTTTTCATGTGAACATGTGCATTTTAAAATATATATTTTCATTGATTTCAGAGAGGAAAGGAGGGGGAGAGATAGAAACATCAATGATGAAAGAAAAATCATTGATCAGCTGCCTCCTGCACGCCCCCTACTGGGGATCAAAATTGCAACCTGGGCACGTGCCCTGACCAGGAATTGACCAGTGACCTCCTGGTTCATAGGTCGATGCTCAACCACTGAGCCACACCAGCTGCGCTGGCATGACCATCTTTTAGATGTGCAGATTTGGGGAATTAAAAATTTTAGGTTGCTTGAAAACAAGGTATTGGGTCCTCAGGGTTCTTCCCTAAGCTACCTTCTTTTCTGACTCTGCACACACCCCGTACGTTTCCTCATCTGTGCTTTCTCTTCCTGGTGACCCCTCCCCAGTCTTTATCCCCAGGTCACAGTCTCCTGGTTTCATACTTAACCAGTGGGCTGTCCCTCAGAAAGGTCAAAGTCAATCTGTGTCACACTGAGGTTGTGACCTGTATATTCTCCCCATCCCACCTCACCCTCACAAATAAACAGGGAAGTAAATAAACCTTCTTTTTCCAGTGCTTTCTGTCTCCGTAAATGACACTGTTCATGTAGCTGGCCATTCCTTTCACTAAAAGGCTAACCAAATATTTCTGCTAAATCTATCTTCTAATATCTCTAGAATCATACCCTATACCTTTATTCTGCCGATCCCACTCTGGCAAAGGCCACATTCATCAATCACCTACACCAGTGGTCGGCAAACTGCAGCTCGTGAGCCACATGCAGCTCGCGAACCGCAGTTTGCCGCTCTGTTGACTAATGAGTTTGCCCACCACTGATCTAGACCATTACACTGGGGCCAGCTTAATAACTGGTCTCAAATCCCCATTCTTTCTTCCCTCCAATCCATTTGCCACATTTTAACTGAGATTTTTCTTTTCTAAATGATATATCAGATACCGCTCAACTCTTCAGGAACATTGCATTCAGCTGGTGCATTGATAAGCTGCTCTTTTCTGATTGGATGGCTCAGACTAGCATCAGTTCTGATTGGTTGGTGCAAACATTCTATGTTGTTAAATATTTTGAATGGCACTCACTCTTCTGAAGGTTAAATCCTTAAACATGGTTTACAGGGCCCTTCATGATCTGGCTGCTACCTAAATCTATAGCCTCAATTGTCACTGCCTTTTCCCTCAGAGACTGCTTTCCACCAGCACCCAAATTCTTTGATTCCTTAAATCATATCAGTACCTCTTACTAAGTCATCACAGCACTGTGCCCTGTGTTCGAAACGTAACTCCTCACACCATTCCCATGTCACTCTTAGCTAACTAATTGCTCCTCATCCTGAGACCTAAGCATAAATGTCACTTAGAGGCCTGTGACAGCATCGTTTTTGCCCGTATTTTATCATCGTTACCTTACCTATCTCTCAGGTGGTTTATTCCCTAGGCTCTCAACTCCCCGAAAGCAAAGCTTGTGTTTGGCTGTTGCCCCGGGGCAAAGTGCAGTCTTGGCTCACAGCAAACACTTGGCACTAAATCGAATGAATACTTAGATAGAAGGGAACAGATCCGGGGTCGAAGTGAGAGTCGTGAGCACGCTGAATTTGAAGAATCTGAGTGGTATTTAGGTGGAGACATCAGGAAAAGACTGGGCATGTCATTCTAGAATTCTCTGGCAGTGACTGGGTCATCAGCGGCAGATTTGGGAGGACACCGTATTGATAAACGTTGTTGGAAGCCCTGGTGTGGTTGGTACTAAGTGAATTCCTGGACCAGGAGAGAAGAGGGAAAGCGAGTATTCGTCATTGACCACCCACCATTTCTCCCTTTGACTGTGTAATGTCCTGCGCTTCTCCTGCCTGAAGAATCCCTGAGATTTTTTTATTATAGAGAAACGTGTCGCTTTATTTTGGATTCAGTTGAGCAGGTGTGGTGCAGCACCCACGATGTGTGGACCTGCACTAAAGGAGCTTAAAAGTTAGTAGGAAAATCAACAGTTACCAAGTGCTGGAAAGTAGGCTCAGGTTGGAAAGAGAAGTGCAGTGGTTTGTGCCAGTGCGTATCCAGGAGGTTTACAGGCCCCGGGGGAGCCAGGCATGGAGCCCCTGAGGGCAGTGTGTTCATTTGCATTTCGCATTTTCCCTGAGATTGCAGCTTGTAAAAGCTTGTACTCAAAGTCACACCTTCTCCTGAGTTTATTTTACTATTTTCAATGTCCTGTAAATGGGAGCATGTGATGATTTCTTCCAAACATAAAAGCCAGTTTCTCACTGCTCTAATTTCTGAAGGAAAAAAAAAAAAGAGGTTTTGTTTGATTAAAGGAGTTCCAGACACATCATTTAGCAATAAAAGTCACCAACTGGAATCCTATAAATTGTAAGGACAATGTACTGTAAGTCATGTAAAACCCACGTGTTCTGTGGAAACTTCACAGAAATTCTTTTATGGGGCTGGGTGCAGGCATGTTATCAGAATGTGTGAGGGAGCCTGGTTAGCTGCGAAGTAAAACCATATGCACAACACATTCCACGGACCTAATCCTGTAGCGTAGCAGCTGCCCAGACCTCCCTGCTCAGATCTGAGGGCTGTTGGACATGGAAGTTGATTGGATGGGTTTTTGACCTCTTTCACAAACATACCCTTTCGGTGGGCTGTCTTATGAGAGGTTGTACATTTAAGAGATATAACCAAAAAGCAGAAAGTGGATTTTGCAGAATGTCAATCCTTTGATGGCTGAAGTAGCAGTAGAAGAAAGTCGTCTGCTTTCGAGCCCAGCATTTGGATTGAAAAGTTACTTAAATGCTGGTATTTACCTTACATATTTTTCCTGAAGATGACACTGGGAGAGAACTTCTGAGCTCAGGGGGTTTCCTTAGAAACTGGAGCCTCTTTGCCTTGTTCCTTAGTGTCCATGGAGGAAGGCGGCCCCACCGGGAGCCAGGTCTCCAGCTCATTCTGAACGACTCCACCAGTATCCGTTCAGATTCTGCCTTGCCGTCTTCTAAAGAAATGGCTACTCTCTTTTCTAATTATGTGATGAAGAAATAATAAAAGCAGATGTGTTATCAAAAGCATTCCAGGTGATATTTGAGTTACACTGGGTAGTTTATCAAATGTTCTTTTACCGCAGTATTTTTTAAACCCAGTAAAAATGTGCAACTCTGGAATGAAACTCATAGGTGCTCATTTGTGCTGCAGAGGTAATTCTTCCACTAATGAGACAGAACTCTGTGGCAGCCTGAAAAATTAGTTTGTTGCATTCACATGTATGCAACGAGTGGCATGTGATTTGTTTTGAATTTTTAGCTAATTCATCTTGGGCGCATACAGTTGTTGGAAATCAGGTTTGATCCAGATGTGGAGAAAGAACTCTCCACCTACACCAATACCAGTTATTAGAAGTCTCTTTAGGAATAGCAGTTGCCCAAAGGGAAAAAAAAAAATTAATGCATCTATTAAAAGCCCACTATTTTTTTCAATTCAAGGTGCCAATCGTGTCCACACATTTTACTCAGTGTTTCTAACCCTCCTGGATGGGCGGTTGTCTTAATGGTAGCACTGTGCATACATTTCATGTATGACAGTGTGTTAAAATGCATGCAGAGCCAGGTGTTGCTGTGTTAGGACCTGCTATCCCATGTTCTCCTCAAACTCAATTGAAGGTCCATAGGCCCTAGAGAGTTGGCTATGTGATTGGTATGCTCGGTGGAAGTACTTAGAACAAACTCTTAATTTTCACCTTCTTCCGTTTTTAGGGATTATTTCTTTAAATGTTATAGAGTGCTTTCCTCGGACTTGCCAGTTATGAATCATATTCTTCTGAGGCTGCAGATGTTTCCATAATTAATGGACTATGGTGGGAATGTTTACATTAAATACGGTAGTGAGATATTCTGTTCTGAAGGGAAATTGGCTCTCTTTGGGGTGTAAAGAGGTTGTAGAGGAAGGCATTTTTCTGTTTCCTACTTGTACGCCCACAGACCTTCCTTGAGACTTTGGTTAATCCAGGACTTTTTCAGCAAGGAAGTTCTACCCCTTGTTCTTGAATAGCTGGCCAGATAAGTAGGGTTAGGAACTGTTGCTGTACAACGGTTGCTATGCTGGGTAAACAAGCTATTGTTTCAAAAAGTGGCTTGATATGAAGTTCATTCTTGTTGGTGAGAATTGACTATTAAACGTTCTTATTAAAAAATTCCAGTTGATAGCAATGGGGAGCCTCTCAGTTGGAAATGATCGCCACTTTCTTTTTTATTGCAGTTTTACAGAATATACTGTTGTATTTTACCTAATTTCCAGCCTTGTTTAAATGCCCCCTGTATGTAAGTTCTTCTGATCTTCTTTAAAATGAGCAACTCTTTCACCAATAGGCGTAGACTGGTAGACAGCCTGAGTCTCCATGGTGACTTTCATTAGTACTGGGACCCTAAATTAATTACAAGTTTGTAACTTACTGTTCAAGAACAATTCAATTTACAACATAAAACTGTCTTTAGAAAATCATCATGTTCAAAATATCAAATTCTGATTGTCACCATCATCCACCAGGCTTGACAAAGTACTATATACACATAGAATTATTAGCTAATGCTGAACCTAATACATGAATCTTGCATTCTATGAGCATAAATCTAAAATAGAAAACACTGTTGTATACACATTGAAGCACAAAATAGTCTGACAATAGTATAAGGATTCTTATTTTATTAAAATATAAAGAATCCATTATTGCCTCAAACACTCTGGTGCAGTGGTCGGCAAACTGCGGCTCGTGAGCCACAGTTTGCCGCTCTGTTGACTAATGAGTTTGCCGACCACTGGACTAGACTGAATGTCACCGTGTAGTTGGAAGCTGTGAGGATTAGGCAATTGTGGCATATTGTATGCAAAGAGGCAAAGGGTAGTATATGACAGTGGTCGGCAAACTCATTAGTCAACAGAGTGGCAGTTTGCCGACCACTGCTCTGGTGTAGGGCTAGAACTGACTCTTTTGAGAATAAATTATAGTTCCTGCATTGATTCAGATATTCATATATGGCCAGCGCGCATTTCCCTAAGACAGGTAAACCGAGGTTCTTGCTCACTGACAGCATGCGTGGTAAACTAGATGGTATTTTGGTAATTCTAACATAGAATCATAATATATGAAGTTCCCTCTAGTTCACTCGCATTGTTTGTCTGGCTTCTTCAGAATTGCATGGAGGCAAGACTCATGGACTGACAGCTGTTAGCTTGACAGTCCAGCAAGGCACCTGGCGCTTGGCATCTTCTAGGTTCTCAATGAACGGTTATTGAAAACCAAACAAGGGACGATTTTAAATAGAAGCTTAATCATTTGTAACCCCTCTACCAAAGATTCAACTCAATCTTGAAGAAGAACGGGGAGGATGAGGGGAAATCAAACAGCCCAACAATGAAATCACCACTGTGTTATCCCTATTTTAGAGAAAAATGGAGGCTCAGGGCAGTTGGGCAGTTTTTCCAAGGCCCAGGACCACCAAACTGCAAATTCAGAGCTCTGTCTACCATCTGCCTGTCCTTCAGATGGTGCTCTTGGTTGTTCATACATCTCTAGTGGAGCAGGGAAGCTGCCAGATATTTTAAAAATACACTTATGGTTTAGCTAATTAAACAAAAGGAAAAAATGTAATTATTGATGTTTCATTCCTCTGGATTGAGTCTAAGTAGGCAATTGGCCAGCTGGAATTAGTTAACTTAATCAAAAGGAATAAATAGGTCAAAAATCAAAGTTAAAAAAAATTTATTTCAGGAGGGGGACCTATGAGTTTATAATGTGATTCTAATTAATATTTTTAGTTCAAAAAAGTTTACATTTTTAAGTACATGTTATCTGACTCAAGAAAAAGGCATATGGACATTCTCAGTAACATAGGGATTAAATAGAACTATCTGAAATTCACAACTTGTTCTGTAAAGAAAACAAGTTACTGTACTTATTAGAAAGGCAGTAGAAATATTTAATCACTTTAAATGGCATATGGACATTCTCAGTAACATAGGGATTAAATAGAACTATCTGAAATTCACAACTTGTTCTGTAAAGAAAACAAGTTACTGTACTTATTAGAAAGGCAGTAGAAATATTTAATCACTTTAAATGCCAATCAATGTGTGCACCTTAAGAGTAGTGGGGAGTAAAATTGGAAGAGGGAAGTGGCCCCTTCTCTGTACATCAGCCAGCAGAGGTCAAATTAGCCGACTCACCCGCAGCACATTCTCAGGTGTTCCCGATTTTTCTGAAATTGATAAATGAATAAAACGCAATTTTTCTACGTTTTATATTGGTCAGAGACATCCTTCTCTGGCCCCTTACATGTTTCCCATTCTGGGACACTCAAGAAGGGAGTTGAACTACCTGAGAAACTCAGGTCAAAATTTGAAGGTAGAAGAAGTGTTTCACGAACATTTTTTTTTAACTTTAATTTTTTACCTATTTATTCCTTTTAATTAAGTTAACTAATCCCATCTGGCCAATTGCCTACTTAGACTCAAACAAGAGGAATGACACATCAATAATTACTTTTTCTGTTGTTTAATTAGCTAAAATATAAGTAGCTTTTTCTCCCAAGCTATCCTGTAATTAGAAGGCATAAGATTTCTTTCCAGTTTAAGAAAAACACAAACTTCTCTAAACAGTGATTTTTTTTTTTTTTAACGCCTCCTTACGTGTCCCTTTATCCTCTTAGTAGTGGGTCTGCCAGCACAGGCCTCTTCTACTCTTTGAAAGTGTAGAGCCAGTCTTGTTTTTCCAAGAAGACCCTTTCTTCCTGGGCATTTAACTGATCTTCATCTCTCTGGAACATTCTTCACCGCCTGAGGAACCTTTGGGCCGGTCCTGACTGTGGACATTACCCACTGGGAGTGGCTGAAGTGGCTTGAGATCACTGATCATGGTCCCTGGGATCTTTCTTGGGGAGTTACGTGGGGTGGGGTCTGGAATGGCCACCATCACTGAGAGCAGGAAGCGTGTCCCTGAGGTCCAGGGGTGGGGAAACATCCTTAACGCTTCCGCAATAGCCCTTATCTCAGACAGGGCCTTAGCCTTCCCTCTCAGGCTCTGTCCTGCCTTGTGTCACTTGAGACGATGACAGATCCTGCAAGGATTACAGGCACTCTGTCAGGGAAAGTGTCCCTTGTTGCCAGAGCCATCTGAGCCCCTTCCCTCCAGTCCTGTGGGACCCCTCTTGTTCCTCCATCCCCACCGCTGTTCCTGTCCTCACACCCCGGCCCTGCCACAGCCCTCAGAGCCACTCTGGTGCCCAGCCGTCCCCGCTCCCTCCTGACGAACTTGATTTCCCAGAGATACTGGAGCCTGTGACCACACACGCCCTTTTGAAGCCCTCCTCGCCTTCTGTGCCTTTCCTGGACTTAAAAACACCCCGCCTGGTTTTCTACCTGTCACACCTCTTCCAGACATAGGTTGACAGCTCACCTGCCTTTGTTCACCCTGATATGTTCCTGCCCCAGCTTTCTGTTGTTAGACATTCTTTGATCTCATCAGGTCATCTGATTGATGCCCAGACTTCAGTTCCAAGTTAATATGGATGACTTTTCAAGGGCTCTCCTAAGCTCCAGGCACAAACACCTACCTGCCTGCTAGACTTAAAATCCAGGCTTTTGTGAGCTGACCTGCACACCTGTCAAGTCATTTAGAAGACTTAAATATGCACCATGTTAAAACGGCTTAGTTTCTCAGCCACCTCATGTTGCCTTCGTCACTCTGGTTATTAATGTAGGGTCTGCAGATGTCATGCAAGTAGAAAAGCTGTAGCATTTACAGACACTGCAGAATTACCTTTCTTGAAATAGCTCCACGTAGCACAAAGGGTTGCTGCCAGTGTGACATGCCACCTAATCAAAGGTTCCGCCCAACTGCATCAACCAATGTCTCTTAGAGAAGAGACTGGTCAAAACCGTAATGCTGGGATACGCTGAGGCCCTGTGTTGAAATTATCGATGGAGAATGGACAGTATTCTGGGGAGTACTTAGAATCCCGAGAATATACGCAAATAATTAAACACCCACATCTATAATCTCTACAGCACTCAATATATAAAGCACATTGGTGTTTCAGCCTATATAATTTTATAACAGTCTCATGAAGTAATGGGTCAATCTTATCTTCATTTTACTGTTTTGTTTTGTTTTTTAAAAAAACAAACAGCTTTGAAAAGTTAGATGGCGTTTCCAAGTTCACACAACTTACAAGTGCAGTCGCTACTGAAAGTGTCCTGCCTGGGTGTGATCTTGTGCCCATCCCTCTTGAGGCATGTATGCTAAGAAAATAGCCGCCATTGGAAACGAATGCATTTCAGGTGAAGAAAATGTGCCTTTTGTAACTGAGACATTTCTGCATTGCATTCTTCAAAACTCATTGTGACGCATCTCTCCGCAGTCTGAACAAAAGAGCAACTAGTTCTGCTCCCTGAACCTTTTCAGTGAGCTGCAACTGTTGGTATGAACTCGCAGTGAGGCGCCAAATCACGAGGCTCTGGAGTATGTCATGTTCTCCACGCCGCCCAGACTGCCATAAAAGTCCCATACCACACGTGGTTCCCCGAAGCTGAGTTACGGCGCGCTGATCTTACCAAGCAGACAGTGGGCAGGGTTTTACTTCACCATTGGTGCTGAAGATCATGTAGATTCTCAGATCCTGAGGAACCGAAATCCGCGTGGCTTTACTTCATGTTTCAAAGCACTGTTTTGGTAGATGGAAGGGAACTGGAGTTCTCCACAAACAAGGCATCCTGAAGGAGACTTTAGTCAAGCTAAATGTTGAGACTCCAACCCACAGTCAAAATGCCCTACCTTTCTCTAAGCTTATTTTTTTTCCTAATACCTTTGTCAAAACAGCAGAAATGGAGCGTTAGCTGTTAAATCATGAATATGGGTTTTTTTTCTTTTAAACGTAAGACGTTTATAAGAGATCTCAATACATGCACAACTACCCCGAGGTAGGAATTTGATTTGGAATGAAAACCAGCTTTTCATCTATGTGTGTTTTTTGTCTATTTATTCAGTTTATATGCAATAGGACCTAGCCAAACGTTTTGAGGTGGCCAATAGCTTTGCTCTTACATCACAATGAAATGTACATCAGGGCCCCTTTCTTATCCCTTAAAACAATCTAGGTCTCCCCAGCCAGTATGGCTCAGTGGTTGAGCATCGTTGACCCATGAACCAGGAGGTCATGGTTCGATTCTTGGTCAGGGCACATGCCCTCTCCCTTCCTCTCTGGAATCAATCAATATATATAATAATTTAGGTCTCTGAAACAATTCTTTTCCTTGAACACATTGGCCTATGACATCTCTGCTCTATAATCATTAGTTGATTATCAAAATCCTAATACGCTCTGTAACAGTGACGTGTGATAGCGTAGGGCCTATTGATTGATTGATAAAAGATATGAATGTCCTGCCCATGTTATGTAGCACTCGATCTGTTCATGAAGAGTTCATCTCTCTTTGTGGACGCCAACATTTGCCGTACCATGCTGTCCAGCATCTATATAATTGTTTCTCTTTTTGTCCCTCCTTTGTAGTTGTTTGAAATTACAGTGCCTCTCTCTCAAGGCCCCAAACCAGTCACAGTCAGTTTTGCTAATCACACTTCCTGCCGGTGCATGTCCAAGCTGGATGTTTACAGACAAGTCCACTCAATTATTAGACGCTCCCTGCCAGCAACACTGCCACAGTGAGTATGAATCAAGTTTACCTTCTGTGCATCCTCTCCTAAGGGAAAACGGTGTTCGAGTAAATAGTTTTATTAAAAGCCGCTTTGTGAAATTGTTCTATAGTATTCTTTGCATTGAAATACAAAAGAAGGCAAATGGAATAGTGCACCCGGAAAATGAAATTAAGCTGAAACAGGGAAGCCCACTTGGTAGACACAGCAGCTCACAAAACAAAAGAAGTACTTCTATGGAATCACACATATCCCGCTCATACCCAACTAGCAGAAATTTAGGTACAGAACGCATAAAGTTAGGTGTGCCAACTCACAAATGAGGTTCAAGCTAAAAACATTTAAGTCTTAAAGAGATTTTGGTCCAAAACAAAAACAAATAAATAAATTATCTTGCATCTATTAGCATCCAGTTGTTTTTCTTCACTCAATTATTTTTTCTCCATATATCTCTTCATATTTCTATTTCAGCAAGAATTGAATATTGATTAATTACTTGAAAGAATGTTCTCTTACCGTTACTTCAAAATGACATTCAAACTGACATGTGTTGTTCAGATTTCCTTCCCATCCTGCTTTTTTGGTTTGGTAAGTGGTAGCATATGCATCATGTGATCAGACAGAAGGACCCCACCCCCAGGAGTGTGTAAGGAGCCATGAATAATGCCGCCTGAGATATGGCAGTGCCCCGTTTCTGCCCCCAAGCAAGGATGCAGCTCTTTGTTCTTTAGGACATATGGAGTGTGCACCTGGACAAAACTACGCACGTCCCACATGTGTCACACAAGTGTGCACAAATTGATGGGCAAAAGTGTGTATTACTTTTGAAAAGAAAACCGAATTTGCATTTTGGGGGACTTGGCCATGAGTGTGATACACCAGTGGCAGATTCCCCATCGGATCTCTCTGAGCCCCTTTCCTCTGTGAGGCAGGGAGGAGCCTTACCTTTCCAGGGACGTTAGGGAAAACGCGGGGAGAGCCTAACTGGAGTGGCAGAGCTCTGTCCTCGGTGCCCTGAGAAAGAGAAGGCCTCTGGGCACCTGGGAGCACCTCATGCCGATGCTGGCAGACACCACTCCTGGAGCTGCTGGAGCTGCGATTCCATCCTCGTGGCTCTGGGAGGTCTCTGGGCTGCCCATCCATTCCCAGCGCTTCAGTCATCATCTCCGTGTGAGGGTTCCAAATTATAGTTCAAGTCCTGGTCGTAGCATTGACTTGTAATATTTTATCTAAATCTGTCTTCTATTGCCGTGTTTATAATTCTATTAGCTATCACAGGCACAAAGTCTAAGTTCTGCTAGATGCCTTTAGTCCATATGAGTCATCGCAATGCTCTCTCATGTTCTGGGAGACCTTGCACACACACACTGGCCATGAACTACTTCTTTTCCTTATATCTCACCCGAACACTATTGACCATTGGGAGAAAGGGAGGACTATCTGCTCCAACCCACATTCATTCTCTTCACCGCCATCCTCCCCCACTTCATTCTGCATGCATTTCTGATGTAACGCAGTGGTCTCAATACCGGTTTTCTTGTAGCAAATGTGTCTCCGGCTCCTGTATAGGGTGGCAGGTAGGCTTTAAAAGGCACCATGTCGCTCATCAGACCAGGAACTGGCAGCGACTTTTAGAGGCTCAAAGAACTGAGCTCAGGTCCCCCCCCCCAGTCTGGCATCCTTCTTTCTGTGTCCCATTGCTCACACGTGGGCACCTCACCGAGTCCGACTCTCTGATCGCCACCCTCGCTTCCTGCTCTGCATCTCGTTTCCATTCTGGCCTGGCCCTTTCTCTGCTGCCTTCCTGAAGCCTCATCCCCTCCTCAGCTGCGGGGGAAGGCCTTTCTCCTGCACTCCTCTCCTCCACATGCCTCAGCCGCCTTTGCTTCTTGCATAGCCGGGGCGATGACCATACTAGTATTCACTCAGTCCTCGCCTGGGTTTAGCATACAGGGTTTGCAAGTGAGGCAAGGCCTGGGCCATGAGAGTATTTCAGGCAGGTAGTATCCTCCGTAATGTCCAGCTAACAACGCTGAAAAGTAATCGAGCCATCGCTATGCTTTGGGCCCTTTGCGTACATTGTCTGGCTCAGGGACCATCCAAGCCTGCTAGAACGCTGGCAGCAGCACTAGCCTTATCTTCCAGATGAAGCAGACTTGGGGGCTAAGCAATATACTGCACTGATCACCAAGTGCTTCTTACAGAAAACAGCTTCCTTATCTCTCGTCCATGTCACTTGCATATTTTACTCATGTTTTCATCATTTCGCCGTCACTAGTGGTTTGAGGCGAGAAGAGACAAAAGGAGTAAAGAGAACCTTGGGCCTGAGAGTAAGCCAGACGTCAGCGTGAATGCAGCGCGCCCCCCCCCCCCCCTCAGGAGACTGGGTAGTTCATGTCTCTGAGCCTCAAGTTGCTTCTAAATAAGTGTCCAAAGGTAAAGAGAATGGACTGAACTGCTGGATTGGTGTGGGGCGCAGATGCTGCTTGCTAGCTGTAGCCACAGGTGGCCCATGAGGTGCTCAGGAGTGCGTACATCTTGCCAAAGATGAACTTCTCCTTCAAGTCTTCCAGGAGCCACTCAGAGACTGATGTCGGGGTGTTACACTTACCGGTTCTATGATAGAAAGAACAGCCTGGTGGTAATGTAGCAGGTGGGTGAGAGGAGCAAACAGGAGGTGAGAAAATGGGAGAGGAAGCTTCTGAGATAATCCATCGGAGAAATAATAAGGGCGGGAGCTGAGGCAGGCGAGACGGGATGGAAGGAGAAGAGGTGGAGGGACACTGGAAACAGAGGACAGTGCAGGGCTTAGGAGCGAGGCGTGTGGCATGACGGAGAGAAGTTGCACTGATGGTATTTCTAAAGACGGGGAGGCGGGTTTGAGGAGAGTTTAGCTTTTACGTGCGTAGTTTGAGTGTTTGCAATAGCTGAAGGGATTAAAGTGACCGTTCTGCAGGCAGCTGGATGTGGGCGCGGAGGGCAGCTTGCTCATTTGGTAGCTACCAGCGTATCATTTGGTAGCGAGAGCAATTGGAAGAGATGAACCCAACCAAGGAAAGCACAGGGCGTACGCAGAGAAAATAAGACGATGGGGACATCAGTATTTAGAAACTGTTGGAGAAACAGTGGTCTGTGCAGGAGATGAGAAAGAGCGGGCAGGAAAATGAGGGATAAAAACTGAGAGAGGACAGATATTACAAAATTCAAAAGGTCTAACCAAAGCCGGCAGAGTTCAAGGACAGAGGAAGTGGTGAGAGGCTCAACTCTTAGAAAAAGCCCACGAATGGCAAGGGCTGCCACGTTAGCTGAAGGACAGGGCACGCAGATAACCTGGTCACTCACTGATAATCTACCACCCCCGTGGCGGCACAGAGAGTGTCTGAGAAAGCAGGAGAGACCATGAGAGAGGAGAGGCTGATTCCCAACTAGATATGAAGAGCGGAGTCATCGGCGTTAAGTCACTCTCCCCAACCTCACAACCGGAGAGGAGCTCTTCAGAGATGCACACGAAGGTTGGGGTCAGTTCATTCCTGCGGGTTTAACTTATTTAAGTTAAAACATTCAAACACTTAGTACAGGGCAACAGAAACCAAAATGACCTATTCCTCCACCCCAATTCAAAACGTAAGCAATATTTCTTTCATACTGACTTACGGTATAACCCCAAGGCCCAAGTCGCCCTTCCTCGTCCCCCACGCACAGAGGGAATCACCCCTCGGAAACCGTGTTATGTCCGCTCGTGCTTTTCTGTGTTTGTGGCAGAGAGGTGAGCGTCTGTGCCACAAGAGGTTACACAGTGCAGCTCTGAGTGTTTAGCATTCTTTTATGTTAAAATGGTGACATGACCTTTTTTCTCTCAGCGACATGTTTTAGGGACTTAACCTTACTGTTGTCGGCAGGCCTAGTGTGTTCATGGGTGGGAAAGGGAAGTCAATATATTTACCTACGATTCTCAGCATAGACCCACTTGACCAGTAATTGCAAACTAATTTGGAAACATGTTAATATGTTCACCCATTAACATTCATAACTTGCAGTTTCAATAGAACAAAAATGCTCTGGAGATGAAGATAAATGATAGATGATGGTGCTAAACCTATCCACCATGAAATCATCATCTTTCCTTCTAAAACGACAGTATTTTGGAAATTGTGTCTCTAATTGTTTTCACAGGAGAAGCTTTAAATGCTAAGCAGTTGCTACTCCCTTTCAGATAAAGAAACTTTTCTAGGAAATTATGAAAATGTATTTCACCCAAATATGTGTTTCTTTAAGTTGTACGTAGCAGAATTTCAAATTGCAACTTTGAAATATGTGTTAGCATTGATGAGAAGTAGTTTCTTATTTTTGGTAGCTTCAGAAGTCACAGTGTTTTAGAAATTTAAGTTTTAAGAGTATTAGAAATTAAAATATTTACTTTACTTTGAGCAAACCATAATTAGCAATACAAAGTTTAAGTGGGCACAGTGTTTGAGATAGAACATAATTGAGTGTTATTCTGAAGGCTGTATTTTTATTCAACATAAATGGGCAAAAGCTGAAGAGTTAATGAAGCCAGATCATATGAAATCATTATTTAATTCTGTCAAACGTGATTCCTTGCTTTGTATGACATTCCCAGGAACATATTTCCACAGTTACCCCTACATTCGTTTCTACACACAGTCCATACTTTCGAGTTTATATTTTTGAAGATGTTGAAATATTATAGAGAAAACTCTATATTTTTTCCTCACTACATGCTAGGAAATTGTTTTATTTTTGTACCTACTTAAGAGGCAAAGTTGGGTATCCATTTTTAAACCTAAGCACAGACACATTAACATATGTGCTTGCAGTTGGAAATCTCGCCATTCACCAGTCTCACTCGGGCTGTGATTCGGATTATTCTTGACACCTCTTTGTGCCGCTTAAATAGCTTAGGTAGGTATTTTGTCACTTTTCCAACTGTGACTAAAAACAAATATAGTTGACATTGCAACCAAAGACATGCATGCGCGCGCGCACACACACACACACACACACACACACACACACCATACATGGGAGAAGGGGCGTTGTCTGTGTGAGGGGCTGTATATTAATATTCACACATATACATTTGTATATGTACATTACTTACATTAAAATATGTATATATATCATTGAAATACAATTGCAGAAAACAATATCACGTGCACTATACTCATTTCTATTTTATTACATGCCATCCTTCTACATTAAAAAATGCATTTCCCAAGTCACGTGGTTAATTTTATGACCCATGACTGGCTTACAACTACCAGCTGGGAACACAGTGGCTGAGGTCATGGCAGCTTCGAGCGCATGGTGGCAAGGTCCAGCTGCGACCCCACAGCACTGTGCCAACACGGAGATGTGCCCCGTAAGCCACGTCCACATGAGGCAACATGGCTGCAATCGAATGACTTGCACTTACAGAAGAGGGATTCGAGCTTGGTGCAACCAGGATTAATGGCGTTGCTGTCATATAAACATAACCGCCGTCTTATTTGATGGAGGAATACTCAAGTGTTTAATAAAGAGGTAAATAAAACCAACAATGGTACCGTTTTGGAAAATGGATAAGCACCGTCTCACTTTTACGTGCATCAATGTATGTTTGTGATTAGCCTACAGAATAGCAACATAGATATGTAATCAGCAGAGACTTGCTCTTGGGGATACCTGAAGTTATTATGAAGGTGTAACATTCTCCGGGAAATAGTGTTAAGTGAAAAATCAAGGTTTGGAAACTACGGGAGGATATCATCTGCATAAGAGAATGAGATAAAATATATGCATACATGCATATATACATACATGTATACACCTCTACATACTTATTTTCTTTCATTTGCAAAAGGAAGCTCCAAGTCATAAATCAAAAGCTAAGACAAAGAACCTCATGCTGTTTAACTTTTACCAAACCAAATAAGATGGAAGGAAGGGAGGGAGGACCAGCACTACACAACCCGTGGTTGTGGGTCCCTTTGTGGTGGGGACAGAGTGGGAATTTTGCATAAATGGACCTTGACAGTATGGGCATCGGTGCTTCTGAAAGCAGTCAGCAAGGCACAGGCCTAAGGATGCTTCCTGGAGACTTGTTCAAAAAGGCCAAGGCGGAAGCCACTTCAATAGCTGTCAGCAGGGGACTGATAAAGTAAATCACAATACATCCTTATATGGACCATGTGCACCCCCTACAGATAAAGGAGCAGAACTTCACGGCCTGTCCTACAGAGATGTGCCGTTTAGCGGAAAGGGACATTCTGGAGTAAAAGGTTTTGTCCCCTTTTTGCACAAATGAGAACACTGCGATTGCACAGACCAAGGTATCGCCTTAAAGAGGCAGAAGCCTGGAGGGATTCAACACCATCCCACTCACTGTGGTCGCCTCTGGGATGAGCGTGCCCCAGCCCATGTGGGTGGAGGTAGTTTGAGAGGGAGCGTCCACATTTCATTCCCTGTGTTCTGGCACCATTTCGGAGCACGTGTACACGTATGCGTTGATGTAATACTTAGGTAAGTAAAGCGATGACCCCGTCTCCGTGCCAGTTATGCTAATGCCTCCCCGGTCTCTGTCTCCCCAAGGTGCCAGGCTGCCAACAAGACCTGCCCCGCCAACCACACGTGGCACAACCACATCTGCAGGTGCCTCGCTCAGCAGGATTTCATGTTTGCCTCCACCGCTGGAGACGGTAAGAGCATGGTGGCTTTAAGACTAGATGCCAGGGCTCGCTCTTGCGCTGAGCACACACTTTCATATCAGATCCACATGCACGACGTTCAGATCGTGAGAGCCAGCGCTCGCTCGCTGCACGACGGGCCCTTGCTTGCCTCCCCTTGGCGTTGCATTGACCGCTCCTGTACGGGAGCACACCACGTTTGTGCACAGCCCTGTAATGAGCAACATGCCAGGGAAGACGCTGTCGGTGCTTGGACTGCTTCCCACCACCCCAGCCCGAGTGAGGTGTAGTAACCATGTCCCGCCTGGTTGTCTAGACGCGGCCGATGGGTTCCACGACGTCTGTGGCCCCAACAAGGAGCTGGATGAAGAGACGTGCCAGTGCGTCTGCAAAGGGGGGCTGCGGCCGGCCAGCTGTGGGCCTCACCAGGAGCTGGACAGAGACTCGTGCCGGTGCGTCTGCAAAGGGGGGCTGCGGCCGGCCAGCTGTGGGCCCCACCAGGAGCTGGACAGAGACTCGTGCCGGTGCGCGTGCAGGAGAGCCTGCCCGAGGAGCCAGCCCCTCAACCCAGCCAAGTGCACCTGTGAATGCACAGAAACCCCCCAGAAGTGCTTCCTCAAAGGGAAGAAGTTTCAGCCGCAGACGTGCAGGTGAGCGGGCGTCGGGGAACCGTGGGTATTATCCTTCCTGGAAAGAGTTTTCTCAACTAAACACGGTTTTCTCAACACACACAGCAGCTGCTGGTGGCTAGCGTGGAGCCGGTAAAGTCTGGAAGAGTCGTTCGTTCTGATAGTTTCCAACCAATGCCACGCTTTCAAGGCAAGAAAGGAGGCCTGGGAATGCACACCAGATCCCAGCTCAGAGAGCTCTGAGTCCTTGTCCCGGAAGCTGAGGTGGTGGCTCTCGGCCCGAGCTAGACCGGTGCATAGGGCAGTCAGCTGTGGAGCATTTTCCCGATGCGGTCAGGCCCCGGCTGGTGTTCTCAGTGGTTAGAGCATCAGCTGCTGCACCAAAGGGTCTTGGGTTTGGCTCCCAGTCAAGGGCATGCACTTGGGTTGCAGGTTTGATCCGTGGCCTCCTAGGTGCGTGTGTAGGAGACAACCAATCTATGTATCTCTCTCACATCAGTGTTTCCCTCCCTCCCTCCCTCCCTCCCTCCCTCCCTTCCTCCCTCCCTCCTTTTCTTCTCCCTCCCTCCTTCCCTCCCTTCCACTCTCTTTAAAAATCAATGGGAAAAATGTCCTCGGGTAAGGATTAACAACAAAAAACATACAACTGGGCATGCACCCTGCCTCCACCACACCTATGATTCCATCAGATGTGTTTTAAGACAACTGTTCTGAGTGCAGAAAACAGTGTCCAAAATGTACAAAGGACAAGACATTGACAGTTACTGTAGAACTGCATCTGGGCATAAAAATATCCGAGCTAAGTGTTTCATGGAATTAGAGAAGTACATTAATATGCTGTTAGAGGTTACTCAAGACCTCTTCCTTAAGTCTGCTCCCTTTTCACCAAGAAAAGTAATGAGGCTTTTGGACCCGAATCCTGTTGGTGTGAGTCTTGAACTCGGTCTTCTCTATCCTGAGAATAACGCGATCAACTACTGAAGCCGGATTCGATGTTCTACATGTCCTCCCGTGTTCCTTCAACATTGCTTCACCCATCATGCCTCCCTCTTCCTGACCTTTACACCTTAACTCTGTGGTCCTTTCAGCTCAAGTTACAAAAGCTCCCAAATGTCTTCTATCTTATCAGCGTGTCCCTGTGTGCAGAGCTCACGTTAGCCACCGAGACCCGTCCTCCTTGCCAGAGATGCTCAAGGCTAGGCCTTCCGTATTTGGGTCCACCTCTTTCTTTTATTAAAATTTGAATTATTACATTTATTGGTGTGATGTTGGTTAATAATATTATATAAGTTTCAAATGTAAAATATTATAACACGTCACCTGTATATTGCATTGTGTGCTCATCACCCATCGTCTCGTCTCTTGCCATCACCATATATTTTACCCATCCCCCCACCCCCAATCCCCCAGCCTCTCTGGTAACCACACAGTCACCTCTTTCATCTCTGAATTTTCTTTTTTTAAAATATATTTTTATTGATTTCAGAGAGGAAGGAAGAGGGAGAGAGAGATATAGAAACATCAATGATGAGCTAGAATTATTAATCGGCTGCCTCCTGCACGCCCCACACTGGGGATCGAGCCTGCAACCCAGGCATGTGCCCTGACCGGGAATTGAACCATGACCTCCTGGTTCATAGATTGATGCTCAACCACTGAGCCACACCGACTGGGCCATCTCTGAATTTTCAACCAACTAATGGGGTTTGTGCCCTAGAATTCCACGATAGGTTTCTGTTTAAGGTATCAGTGCACTCTTGACTGCCAGATGCACTGGACAATTTGGTCTTTCTGGAAGTGGCCCTTTCTGTAGCTTTTCTTTAAGCTCTCGTCCTGTTTTGGCTGACATTACATTGCCCTTTCCTGGCGTCTCTGAGTTTCAGATGTTTGCTCTTCATCACCTTCACTGCTTCCCTTTCATCTGCTCTTCCCAGACGGTGGTGACACCCTTTCAAGGATGACTATGCGCAGGACTCCACGCTCTCATCCCTTCTGTTCACAGTTGTGTCTCTGCAGTGATGTTCATCAGTACTCTCTTCCTCAGTAAACTGAGTGGCCATCTTTTTGTTCTCAAAAGTTCTGTGCTCTCATTTTCTGTTATATTTGAAGATCGGTCTACACTAGCATTTCAGTTGCTACATAAGGAGATTCATTGAATCTACAGATATAATTGATGACATATTTTTTCACTATTGTTTCAGAATACTTTACTGGAACCATTTTTTTTTCTCTTTAGAATATTTTAAACAATAACTATATTGAAATTTTACTCGCATATCTCTACTCAAATTACCAGGGTATTTAAAAATGCAGAATATAGATATCAAATCTTATGAAGCCATTTTGTATATTAAGTCTCCTGAGTGAACCTAATTAGTATGCATTGAAAAAGCTGAAAATTTTATGCTTATAAAGTCTAACCAGTAAATAATCATATTTTTTCTCTGGAATTCTTATAAGTTAGTAGAAAATATTTGTATCATTGTATTTCTCTTAATAGTATACATGCTTCATAAAGATTTTTATTTACTGAAATTCTCCCTATGTTCACTTTTCTAGGGGTGTAATTCCAGGTTTCATGTATATATTGAAGCAAAAAAATAATAATTTATATTTTGAAAATATGTACACCCATTTTCTCTTAATATTTATTCCAGAAGTGTGGTGCGCAGCATATACATGCTTTGGTCCACTGCCTTGTTCAGTAACTTTCATTGCTCATTGAGAATTCTGTCTTTTTAAGTTAAGGAACAACAGCGGTCTTATGAAATTGCATTTGTATTTAGAAGTTTAAAAAATCACATTTTAACTAGATGTGCTTCCTTTTCTAAAGCACAAGAAGTGAAACGATCGCATCAGCATCACATGTGTAGTTTTCTGCAGTGCACTGTGGATTTCCATGGCAGGCCATTTGCATTCTTCCCTGGACACCCATCCCCATTCCCACATGTTAAGCAAACTCATGCAAAAAATAAAAAAATAACACATCTTCAAAGATCTCTCCCATTCCTCAGAGCAAGAGGGCTTTGGATGGGATTAGTTGTTTGATCATTAATTTTTTCACCACTGCTGGAAACTGGAAGTCCAGGGATGGCAGAAAGGGGCCCCCAAGGGAAACTGTCCCTCCCTTTGTACATGGAGCCAAGGTGGGGAGCGGGGGGCGGGGAGGTGAGCCCCCACCATGCTGGCAGCTGCAGGTCCTGCAGATGGGAGTGAGGGTGGGGCTGCCCCTGAGGACCACAGTCCTGCCTGCAGATGGCTGGGTTAGGTCCCTTCAAAGCCCTGGTTCCCTGAAAGTCTCATGCTTATGTGGTCACCCTGAATCAGCAGACCCAGAACAGTCACTTCCAACATTTCCGCTTCATCTACAAAGCAGAGAGCACTTCAAAAGCACCATGCTGGCAGTGTCTCACTCTCCCATTTGTTACATCAGCACCAAGACACGCTGGGGGTCCATTCCCCTCAAACTGTGTGATTGTAAGCACAAACTAGCAATTTATGAGCCTCTAAATCTGATATTATGACAAATGAGTAACTTCGTTCTAATTTAAAATTTAGAAAAACACAAAAGTGTGTTTGTAGCATAACGGATTCCTCCCCTTGGTCTTTTATGTTTTTATTTATTTAATGTATTTTTTATTGTTGATAGTATCACAGATATCTCCTGTCCCCTTTTTGCCCCCCTCCTCCTAGCCCCTACCTATGCCCCAGGTCTTCACTATCCTATTGCCCGTGTCCATGGCTATGCATATCCTATATAATAAAAGGCTAATATGCAAATAGACTGAATGGCAGAACGACCAGTCGCTATGATGCGCACTGACCACCAGGGGGCAGATGCTCAACACAGGAGCTTCCCCCTGGTGGTCAGTGCACTGCCACAGGGGGAGTGCCACTCAGCCAGAAGCCGGGCTCCTGGCTGGTGAGTGCAGTGGCAGTGGTGGGAGTCTCTCCTGCCTTCGCAGCAGCACTAAGGATGTCCGACTGATGGCTTGGGCCCGCTCCCCTGGAGCGGGCCCAAGCCGTCAGTCGGACATCCCCCGAGGGCTCCTGAACTGCAAGAGGTGCAGGCCAGGCTGAGGGACCCTCGCCTGAATGCATGAATGTCCCCTGCAACCCCACATCGAGGCATGTCCATCTGTTCCCTGCCTCCCTGCCTCAGGTCTTATTTTGTCAGTCCATTCATTTTGCTCATTCCATTCCACAACTAAGTGAGATCATGTGATATTTGTCTTTCTCAGTTTGGCTTCTTTCACTTAGGGTACCATTTCCCAGACCCATCCATGTAATACTGTGCAGCTGTGAATAAGAGGGATGGCTTTTCCTCGCCGTGGTCTTTAACTTGAGTGTGTGTGTCTCTCTCCCTAGTTGTTACAGACGGCCGTGTACAAACCGGGTGAAGCACTGCGAGCCGGGCCTGGCGTTCAGTGAAGAGGTGTGCCGCTGTGTGCCCGCGTACTGGAAGAGGCCACACGGGAACTGAGGTGGGACTGTTCCCCGGCATCCCGTTTCTGCCACGGAAGACTGTGCTCCCCCTTGAAAACTGCCTGCGGACCGAGAGGCGTGTGGGGGGCCACGGTGACAGAGACCGCGGTCGGTGGGTGTTTCCCGAGCCGCGTGGATAACGTCACGGAAACGGGCGCCAGCTCATCTGCAAACCTCTTAGAAACACTGGTTTTCTGCCAAGGACCCAATAGCCGAGGTTTTTCTGTTGTGGTTTAAAAAAAAAAAAAAAATGACTATATAATTTATTTCCACTAAAAATATTGTTTCTGCATTCATGTTTATAGCAATAACAATTGGTAAAGCTCACTGTGATCAATATTTTTATATCATGCAAAATATGTTTAAAATAAAATGAGAACTGTATTATAAACTGCTGAGTTCGGCCTGGTCCCATCTTCCGTTGTAAGTAGAACTTGATATTATGGACCATGCAGCCCCCCACCCCCACCCTTTTTCTTTTTCTCTAACCAGATGTCAGACGGGGCTTGTGAGAAAAATCTGAACCTGCCAAAGAAACTTCCACAAGGATAACAGTTGCCATTACATTTTAATCGATCTCAGCATTTTCACGATGATAAACATTTTAGCACATGATGCTCTTGAATTTATAACCCAATGAATCCATAAAGAACATACCATCTAATAAGGCGGTCTGCTTAGCACGTCCACGTGTTGGAGTTATTCCGGCCTCCGGGGACACTCGGACTCCTAACTCTGGGTGTGAGCTCTCTCTGGATCTGGTGAGTCACTTTTAGTGTCGATACATTTTTAAAGACATTAATTTTTTAGCTAATGCAGAAAAAAAAAAATCTAGGTTTTGAATGAGCCCCTAAGGCTATGTAACTTGATCTAACAGCTGTTATAAGTTATCAGCTTAAAAGTCATCTAAACTATGTGTTGACAATTAGTTTCTCCAAGATAGGGGTAAGCCAGAACACCCCTGGCCAAATATTAAAGCAGGAAGCGTGCCAGGAAAAAAAAAAGGCATTGAACTTGTCCCTGGAGATGTAATCGTTTTGGCCGAAAGCAGAAGTAACATGGGCAAAGACAAGACCTTGCTGGTGGTGATCAGGCAACTTTCCACGGACCGTGAAAACCTCACTTCCCTCCGCTGTAACAACGGAGATTGTGCGGTGCCAGCTAAAGAGGTGGCCCGGAGAGAGAGCTGGACAGTGCTGCGGAGTATTGGCAAGACCGCCTCAGCAGAAGCTGAAAGATTCAGTGAACGTGCCCCTTCACGGGCCTCGAGCCTCCAGACCCCAGCTCGGGCGATCTGCAGGGCAAAGACGGCAAGACACTGAGGCAACCAGGGACCACCTCGGGGTCTTGGGGAGTCTGTGCACGGAATCGTGGCCTAGAAACCTAATGCTGTGTCCTTAGTTGGAAAGACTCAAGGGGAAAAGATATTTTCCAAGCGGTTGTATAACCTCTAGCTTCCAGACTTCTTTTTTTTTTTTTGGAAAGGGGTTTTGACATTGGCTGACTGATGGAATGAAACAGATCCCAGTATTAGAATTTCTAAAAATAGCTGTGTTCTCTACATCCACACTAACTCCCAACAGAAGTGTGCGTGGCGGCCACGAGACCAGTCCCGGGGTGGTGGTGGTGGTGGTGGTGGGCGGTGGGGGGCGGGGAAGAGGACAGCAGACGTACAGGTGGCTGAGCTAGCGGTGTTGCTGGGGGGCATGGCCAGTGGTCACCCCCAGGGTTGCTACCCTTTGGCGCCTTCACTGGCAGATTTTTCAAGGGATGCTGTTTAGGGACTTTGCCTTTTGAACTGAGGATGAGGATAGCGCATCACTTTGCTATGGTGGAAGAGAGGCATTGGCGAGTCTGGCTTTTATGTCGATGAATTCTAGAAAGTTCTGAATAAATCCGATTATCGTCTCAGGAAAAAAAATGCCTTCAGAACACCCAGAACACTGTTTGAGGAGGTCAGCGACACTTGATAAAGTAAATCCTGGCCTTCTCTGGCCTTTACTTTTTTGTATGTGGGATAGTTCTTAAAGGGGCACAGCTGTTAACTTGCTGGAGGGTTGAGGGTTTGGAGATCTCTCTGAAAACCAGAGCTTCCCACGCGCTCTTCCCTTCGCTCCACAGCTACCGAGCCGGCGCTTGGGAAGGCACGCGTGACGGGGGAAGCCTGGTGGGACCGCAGCAGGTTCTTAATCTGCCTCCTCTGCGGGGAGGGCAGCTTCCCCGGGAGGAGCGGGAGGAAGGGCGTGTGCAGGGGTCCTGCCCGCTGCCTCTCAGCTGCACCACGTCCCGCACCCGCGGGGAAGCAGCACAGCGCTGCTAAGGACTGCGGGGAGGTCCCATCCTTGAGGATAGCGACCCCATTAAGAGGAAATATGAATCGTTTAAAAATGTTTTATGTAAAAATCATAAGTAAAATATCTCCCATAACTCTAATTCTAACTGGTGTAGACAGCTCGAAGCACCAGCATCGGATCAAAGGGTCACCTGGGAGACTTTGGAAAATGTCTTTCAGCTGCTGAAAAAGGTACGCAGGTTGAAAAAACAGCACCAAGACATTTCATAAAAAAGCAAAAGGTAAGGCTGTGCCCGGCTCCCGAGCCTGGGCCAGCACGTGGTCCAGACCAGGTGTGTGTGCAGAGCCGATTCTGATGACCCGGCTTCATTAGATCTCCGCCTGGTGTCCACACCACCTGAGAACAGAGGCAGGCGCCGAGGCTGCTGGGAACTCACACGCCCGGGCCTGGTGTCCACTCCACCTGAGAACAGAGGCAGGTGCCGAGGCTGCCGGGAGCTCACCCACTGCTGACCACACCCAGGCCTGGTGTCCACTCCTTGGCCTGGTGTCCACGCCCGGGCCTGGTGTCCACTCCCGGGCCTGGGGTCCACTCCCGGGCCTGGTGTCCACTCCACCTGAGAACAGAGGCAGATGCGGAGGCTGCTGGGAACTCACACGCCCGGGCCTGGTGTCCACGCCCGGGCCTGGTGTCCACACCACCTGAGAACAGAGGCAGGTGCCGAGGCTGCCGGGAGCTCACCCACTGCTGACCACACCCGGGCCTGGTGCCCACTCTTGGGCCTGGTGTCCACGCCCGGGCCTGGTGTCCACGCCTGGGCCTGGTGTCCACTCCCGGGCCTGGGGTCCACTCCCGGGCGTGGGGTCCACTCCCGGGCCTGGTGTCCACTCCCGGGCCTGGTGCCCACTCCTGGGCCTGGTGTCCACTCCACCTGAGAACAGAGGCAGGTGCCAAGGCTGCCGGGAGCTCACCCACTGCTGACCACACCCGGGCCTGGTGTCCACTCCTTGGCCTGGTGTCCACTCCCGGGCCTGGTGTCCATTCCCAGGCCTGGTGTCCACTCCCGGGCCTGGTGCCCATTCCCAGGCTTGGTGTCCACTCCCAGACCTGGTGTCCACTCCTTGGCCTGGTGTCCACTCCCGGGCCTGGTGCCCATTCCCAGGCCTGGTGTCCACTCCCAGGTCTGGTGTCCACTCCCGGGCCTGGTGTCCACTCGCAGGCCCAGTGTCCACTCCACCTGAGAACCGAGGCCAGGTGCCAAGGCTGCCGTGAGCTCACCCACCGGGCTGACCACGCATCAGGCTTGACAAGACGTGACTGTCCACACCGACACAGTAACTACCAATTAGATAGAAAGGATGGTGAAACACCATTAAAAGCGTCCTTTAAATTCACAAAATAATGAGTAGCTGGATAAGAGACTTCAAAACTGCCTCAGTCAAAAGACTTAGCTTTATGAACACAACGGGTACACACGTCTGAAAGGAAGGAAAGGACTCCGCGTGTTCTCAGCGCACCGCTCTGTCTGACTGCGGAACACCAGTGCGCTGTTGATGCGGTGGCATTTTCCCCATCATTCTAAGGCAGCTGCGCCTTTCCTTCATCTTTTTCAAAATTAATCTGGCTCTCTTTCAAATGTACGGAGTTCAATGAAGGAGGCATTCTGTTTTGAGAATATTATTAGGAATGCAACTAGGTGGCTGACAGGGTCATTCAGTGTGGAAAAACCCAGCAAATCCTTTTCTTGGGTGCCAGTGTCAAATCCGTGAGTGCTTGGCGTGGAGACTTCCCAGATCCCAAGTTCATGTGCCTCAACTGAGCCCTCCACACTGCCCACGCTTTACCCCTCCTGTCTGACAGACCCCTCCTCACCCCCCAGGTGCTACTGTTCTCTCTTTATCGCTGACAAATCTTAAACGATGACCTTTAACCCCGACTCCGATTCCCAGCTCCCAACGTTTCTTGTCAACAATATTGGTACTGTCACTGCTCAAGGATACGCTGTCCCGGGAAGCAGACAGGACTGGGAGTGGCCGCTTGCCCCCATTCCGATGCCCGGTTTAAGGCAGCCTCTCTTGCTATTGATGATATTGGTGATGCTTGCGTTTCCTAGGGCACCCACTAAATGAGGGGGTCGTGGACTCGCATTGGGACACGCTAATAAGGGGGAGGAAAAAGAAAGGAGGGAAGGGAATGAAGAAGAGGTGAAAATAGGAGGAAAGAACAGGAAAAAACAAGAAAAGGTCAGAAGGGGAATCGAGAGAAGAAGCAGGCCCACTGGAATTTTAAAGAAAAAATGAAGATGTCCCCTGACCTGTTGGGATGGGTGGGCGGGGGGTTTGGGGAGGGGGGGGAGGTGAGGCCAGTTCTGCATGTGCTGGGGCATTTCCGCAGCTTGTGGCCGAGAGTGGCAGAGGCAGGGTGCTAGTGTCTTGCGCAGCCCTTGCCTGGGAGGATGGTCACGAGTAAATGCCAGGGTCGTCATCTGGAAAGGTCAAGGGGAACCCTGATGTAAGACCCTGGCGGCATTGACTCGCGCCCATGGACTCTGAATGCCATGCCTGTCACCGTCATTCCTGTGGTGGCCAGAGAAGGTCTCGGGGAAACAAAGAATGTCCTCATCCCTGCATTTCAGCTGATGCCTTCAGCGGCCACTTCAGATCACACGACAATGTCATGGCGATGTTCCCCCGACGCTATATGACTGGTGGGGCCTGTGTGTGAGAAAACAGCAAGCTCTGTTCTCCCGGCTGCATTTGGGTGGGCGCTCACCGTGCGCCCGGCAGGGCACAGGAATGAGAAGCCCCCCCTTCATCCAGAGGGTGGCTCGTCCCTTCGGGTCTCTGCGGGAGCTACACGCCCACAGGCTGCACCTGAGACATTTCCAGGAGTTTCCGGGAGACCTACGGTGTCTCTGCAGGTTACATGTTTCTGAATCAGCGCTGGTTGCCCTGCCCTGCTAAAGGTTTCTCCTGAGACAGGCCACGCCTACATGACAACATGAGCAGGTGATCGTTCGTGGCACCTTCTTCCTCTTCTCCAGCGACACGCTGTGTGTGCTCCGTAGCATCCCAGGCCGGGCACCGGCCCTTCCCTCCTCACCCACCAGAGCTGCCTGGCCTGATCTGTTTTATGTTAAGATATTGAGGGGGAAAGATGTAATTTTTTAAAAAAGGCCCTTGGAAAATTCTTTTTCAAATGTTCTGAAACAGGACACTTACCTTCCAGAACTACCTGAACAAGCTCTGGCTCTCTGCCGAGGCCAGCATCTCCCGCAGGTGCAGCCGTGGGCGCAATCTCCACAGAACCCGGGAGCATGCCAGTGCCTCTTCCCGACCTGGGAGCCAACCTGTGGCCACACCAAGCAAGGTGACCGAGCTCCCAGCAGGTGAGGGAAAGCGCCCCCAAGCAAAGAGCCCTGGCTGAAGAATGCTCCACAGAGAATGCATGGGGAAACCATAAATTCAGGCGGGTTTTAATTCAGCTTTTGTGGTGTGTTTTTTTAATTACACTCAATTAACAGCCTTTGACCAAAGCTAAAACATAGCTCCACATGAGCTGGGCTGGCCCATGCTCTGGGCTGGATGGATAACCAGCTCCTCCCTATGACCCACGAGGCATTATTCTTGGACCACATTCCTCTGAGTTGATTCTCTTCCCCTTGTGCCGCGTGGCTTTTACCAGGACTTTGAACCTGTGAACAATAGAAGCCGCCCTCCTCTAGACACGCCAGATTGTTGTCAGAAGGCTGGTGTGACCTCATTTTTACACACACTTTGCCCTCAACTGCTCAGCGGCCATGACGGCATACCACGGACTGCAGGCTTAAGCAACAGCACGTCATTTCCTCACAGTTCTGGAGGCTGGACGCCCAAGATCGAGGTGCCAGGGGGCTGGGTTCTGGTGCTCCCTCCCATTGCGTCCCCATGGGTCTCCCCGCTGTGCTGTGCCGGGAACGAGATCTCTGGGGTCTCCTCCTCCTCCTATAAGGCCACCAGCCCTTTTGAATCAGAGCCCCGCCCTTAGGACCTCACTTAAGCCCAGTTGCTTCCCTAAAGGCCCTGTTTCTAAATGTGGTGACATTGGGGGTTAGGGCTTCACCGTCTGAGTTTGGAGGGGACACAATTCAGCCCATAGCAGCCCCCTCTTTATAGACAAATGTTCATTGTTCGGAAAGAGTTGACTCTGATTCAAAGGCTTTGAGACCACGGAAAGTATTTCAAGGCAGACAGTGCCCCTGAGCAGGATCCTGTGTGGACGGAGGGAAAAGTAACCGAGATCTGCAGAGAGAAAGATTAACTCCACAATAGCTAAGCCATACCTGAAACTCCACCTGAGAGAGGGGGTTGAAAAATAGCCTAACTGAGCTGGGTATAAAAGATGATTAGCTATCTGTATAGAGAAGCCAGATTTTACTCATGACTTGGGTCTTCACTTTATCTGCCTCCCAGTTGGTACATGGAGGTACTTACTAGTGTAACAAGCTCCTGCTGGCCAGATGCCTGGCGCTTTCAGACATTACGAGACAGTCGTTAAGCTGGCAGAAGACACCTGGGGATAGCTGTGTCCGCCTAGGGCTTTTTCCAAGCAAAAGCTAGAAGCCAATCGGCCCAGTCAGCACTGACATTCTACAGGTGACCAAGAGTCGAAACCACAGTGCTGATTTCAGAGCAGTTGATATTTTGGTTGCTGATTGAATGATTGGCAAATGTGTCCACGTTAAATTCGTGTTTGAGCCGCAAAAAGCCCTCCAGAAGTAACTTCAATCACCCTTGTTTGGTCGTTTCAAATGCCAACTCCTCTTTTTAACTTGAATTAAAGTGAAATTCAGAAATTCAGCCTCACTTACAAATCACAGCAAAGTTCTGAGAGATCAACTGTCAGTATTCAGCCAAGTATCAGAAGATCAAGGTAAGTCTTCTGAGAATGAAGGGCACTTTGAACATCGTAAATTTTTTGTAAAAAATCATAATAATAATAATACAGACAGAATGAAAAATGAAACGTGAAAAAAATTAAGATGCATTTGAATAATGACATTAAGTTACAAATAAACATAATGTTCAAATTTCTACTTGATTAAGAATTCCCCTTACTAGTTTGGCAAGAATGGCCTTCATTTTTAAGAAAATGCACTTTTCCTAAAAAAACAAAAAACAAAAAACTTAGAAAGTCAGTGTAAGTCAGTGCTTTTCAAACATTAACTCTCAGAGAATTTTCCCTGCATTTGGGAAAGACAACATGATCTGGAAAATGTCACGACCGTGTTGCTGGGCTCCCCCAGGAGGCAACACCAGGTCCTTAATATGTAACTTGCTTGTGAAATCAGATTAACTGGCTGTTGGAGGAAAAACAACAGCCGGTTAGTGTTAATAAAAATATAGAGCATCCTTCATATAGTCCAAACCCCAAGTAAGTCTAAACGTTATTAACAAACTTCAACTTTCAGGTGATAACTTTTATTTTACTCTAATCATATAATACTCTCTCCTATCATGACACATTGGGGAAATAAGCTGGCCTTGAAGTAAAACACTCATCTATACAAATTTTGATGAGACCCTTGGCATTAACTTTGGCAATAGGTATGGGATGTATGAGGTGCTTATTGGCCCAAGATTGAAGACCTTGAAATAATAAGGGTCTTCAGACCCTGCTTGTGGTATAATTTGTGTCGGAAGACTGGAATCTATTGGAATTGGAAGAGACTTCTACAGATAAACTGAACTCTAGTTGGTGGTTGATTAATGTACGGTGTTAAGGATCATTAAGCATGCTTTAATTATAATTTCCTCTTTCTGTACATGATCCACTAACTGGGCTGTTGTAGTAACAAGATCTTGTCATTGGCATTGGATATTGGCTTCCCTCCTTATACAAAACTTGCAGTGCTTTGTATATTTTGGAATTTTCATTACATCAAAGGGGACTGAGAAATTAAAGTCATTTACAAAGCAATCTGAAAAGAAATATTCTTCTATTACATTTGCCCTAAACCTTGCTAGTTGGTGGCTCAGATCTAACTGACACCCTGTTATAATCGGCTCTCCCTGACAGCTTTTCCAAAGCATTTAATGTTTTCTTAGAGTTTATATTAATTTTTCCATATACCATGGTTACTTTCAATGAAAAACATTGAATAATTATGCATTCATTCATTTCACATAGTACCTTACAATATGGAGATGACCAAGTTTGGGTCAGATAATTCCATAGCATAAAAAGAAAAAGCAATTCTTTTTTAAACTAAAATAGACGCATGCATTATTAAAAGATTTCAAACTATGGACTAAATGCTACTTTTTCACTTTTCAAGATTTCCATCAAATATATGAAAACAAAAATATCAAGTCAAATGTATGCAGATAGAGGACATGAAACGAATAGTGTAATTTTGAGGGTCAGTGGTTGGTCTTTCTAGATTTTCTCCTCTTATACCTTTTCAGGGGCTGCAATACTCCAGATGAACAGACTAACCTCTGAAACTTTTAATTTCCTAGTCCTTTTTTTTTTTTTCATTTCCCGCACCTACACTCTCCCCTCTCAACCCCGAGGAAAGCAGCTCTAAGCTTCTCCCTAGGAAACGTCAAAATAATGTGACTGGTTGAAAGCTGAACGAAGCCTGTTAAAAGCTTATGCTCCTCGGGATAAAGGAATAATCCAGAAACTGGAATGTAACCTCTGATCCCTTTGAACCATGAAACTGGCCTTCCGGTTACATTGCCATTTACATTTTCTATACAGAAGCCAAATGCGCTGTACGTAACAGTCGATTCAAAACATGATACTTGGCAACCTTTTATGTATTTTTCTTCCTGTAATACTGTTACAAACAGTAGTCATATTTGAAAGGAAGGGCCATAGCAGAAATAATCTAAAATTTGATTTTTCTCTCTTGCTCTTTTTCTGAGGAAACTGAGACCCCTGCACCTCAGAATGTGCCCATTTGCTATGGAACCATATGCTTGAAGCAGTCTTAAGCTGTCACGCTTGATTTTAATAAATAATTTTTAATAAGTCTGCAATTTTGTGTTTGTTCCTTCTTCAGACTAAAATATACGGAGGTTAATATATCTGTTTTTCTTTATCACCAAAGGAATCTGACGCTTTTTCTGTCCATAGGTTTATTGCGAGTGAAATGCAGAGGTTTCAGGACTGCAGACAGCACCTTGTCCAGCGGTCCTGACAGGATATTGCCACATTCTCCTGACTTTGTGCTCTCATTTGTGCAGCCTGCCTAACTAGCCTGCTTTTTTCAAATAACAAAACAGCCTAAATTCCCCATGGCCTCGTGAGCTTCTGCGCCACAGAGCTCCATTTATAGTAAACCAGACGTGTCCACGTCATTTCATATGCTCGGTCGTTTTTCTCCATAGCCTAGTCATCGCACCCAGTTAGGTTGTGAGGTCATATCTAAGAAGAAAATCTCAGTCGCCTCCCAGGAAAGGAATGGGTTTCACTTCAGTGTTTCCTGTTTTCTATATATTGCCTGAGGGGACTATTGTGTACAACACAAAGTCTGCTTCAATGAGAAGCTAAATTGTCACAATTAACAAGCCATAAAAAAAAGGCAAGAAAAGGTGAAAAAGAGGGTGGGTGCTGTTCTTGGGAGGTTGGAATGTCCTGCATTGTGGCCCAGGACCTTTGTCATTGGACTGACAAGTTAGTTGAAGGCATGGTTCAAAGATCAAACAATGGACAAATGAGGACATTCCATCTATTTTTGTCATTGGCAGTCTTAAATAAATTGAAATTTTGATCACACGTATCCATCTGTGTCTATATGGGAAGCATCATGCACAAAGCCATCTACCAAGCTGCATCACACTGACACAAGAAACACCCTGCTTAGGATCAGAGCATTTCCAAAATTAATCCAGTGTAACAGAAGCCTCCAGCACCTGCTTGTGTACGTGGTCGGCATACAAGTTAATGACGTTGATTCCAACTACCTGTTTAATTATGAAAAGTGTATTTTTTTGTCCATTAGAGTGATGTGCTTTTAAGTCAAGCTGGAATTAACATGTTTTACACACTATCCACTTTCTTCCATTCGGTGTTTTTAATCTTAAAGAACTACATTGTCTGATGCTCATATTGCAACATTTTCATTTAGTTTGCAATTGCCTCTTTGTTTTCAATATTTCTTGACCCACTTGGTTTAAGTGTGTTTCCTGAAAACAGCATATGTATTTTATCTCCTAATAGAAGAGTTTGGATTCATTCATATTTTATTAAAGTCATATATAATTGGATATATTTTCCACTTTACTCGATACTGTCATTTCCTTTTTATCTTAGTTTTGTTAGTGCTACCATAGGTAGCTAGTTATTGATAATGGGAAGAGAGCAAGGAAAGTCAGATATTGTTGAGCATAGTCAACTGGGGACTCGGAGCCTGCTTGCTTCACCAGGCTACAGCTTCACATTCCCCCCAGGGAACCACCAATCCATTCACCAGATCCCTGGGGGTAAGGATAGAACAAAGGGGGAGATAAGTACATGCAAAATAAACTCAATATGATGCAGGGGGAGGTGCTTGACCCTAGAAGCCTGTGAGTCTAACCTGGGAAAAAGATCATTGGCTAGGGGGGTAGAGCCAGTGCAAGTCCTGAGAAACTTAGGAAGTTGGTTGATTATTTTGAAAAAACTCCTGGTTAAAAGCCCAAGAGGACAAAGACGATCTCTCTCTCTCTCTCTCTCTCTCTCTCTGGCTGTCTCTTGTTAATGACCCACACTCTCCTATTTGTTCGCATTCTCTCTTGCCTGGAACTATGCCAGCCATGTGGATCAGCAGCTACCCGGGCCTTTAGGAGACTTCGTTGACTCCAGCGGACTAAGCTTAAATATGAGGCAGAAACTCTGCATGCTGTCTTCATGATGGCCCTGCTGAAGGCATGGTTGCCTTTTCTTCTATGGTGGAACAGAGAGAGATGGGACATTGGAAGCCCAGTGTCAGCGTCACAAATAAATCATCTTGCCACCATACCACAGTCTCCTGCACGTAGGTCCTTAGAATTCTTTCCTCTTGATTCTGTGGAAGAGTCTAATTTCCACCAATAGCAGCATGAGCAACAAAATTCACTTCAAATACCCACTCCAGTCTATGAGCATCCTTCTGTCCTGTGAGTCACAAATGCATATTCTACTATTAGATGAAAGCAAGATTAAAAACTACCTTACTTAATAAGACCCATAATCCTCTTGTTCATGTCAATTAGATGATAGCTTTGAAATACATTCATTTCCATCCTTTCTTTCCCATCTCCCTGTCTTTCCCACTCTAGCCATTCCCCTGCCTTTTCTCTCCCCTATGTTGGCTGAGATCCTTGGCTGGTGTAGCACACAGCCTGAGTGCTCATCAATGAAGGTCCCCTTGGTTTTCTGCTTCATTTCCTGGCTCTCTGACACCTAGCTGAGGACACATGACAGATTCTGGCCAAAGAAATGTCAGTGGAAGTCATGCTGGGTGGATTCGGAGCTGAGTCTGTGAAAAGTTGTGTGCACTTTTACAACCTTTCTCTTCCTCTTTCAGAAAAATCATGGAGAATCCTTGTCTGAAGAGGGTAGAGCCACACAACGCAAGTGGCTTCTGGATATGTGAGAGGTCAGCAGAGGTCAGTTGTCTAGAAGAATCTCAGAAAGTAAAGAGGATTCTCAGTACAAGCAAGGGAGAAGTGGGTTTCTGTTGCAGAGAAACACAGAAATGTTGGGGCTGCTTGTTGCCAAAATAAAGCTTATTCTAGCTTCCCTTTCATGGGTCCTTATTAGTCATTTGTATTATCTGTCCTCATATAAAGATTCTTGTTGGCTTTTCAATGCCTAATATGTAAGGGGCACATCAATCCTTTCATTTTAAATGATATGGAAACGCACTCAATACAAGGAGCGTTTCAGCTCAATAAAAGTTATTTTTAGCTATTTTTTAAACATGAAGTACCTCCTACATAGTAAGCATCAGACTATTTGCTTTACACATTTTTAAAAAATTCTTTAAAATCCTACAATTTTAGTTACAATGGTTCCCATTTAGAGGTTTGGAGAATGAAAAGCTAGTGGTTAAAAGCATATGCTCTGAAGACAAAAACAACTGGTTATTTCACCGTTCATATCAGTTAGATGGAAAAGCGATCGTGTCTACCTTTAGGATTGTTGCAAAAATTCCAAGTGGAGGCCAAAGAAACCAAAGGCGCCCATGGTGATAAAGGGAATATTGGCGTTCACAAAACACTTAAATGGTTAGTGTTTGGTGCCAAGGAAGTAAGTCAAATGTCCTTGGGAACACTCTCCTTCAAAAGCTTAAGAGAAACAAGAGGCAGTTTCTAAAAGCTCAGAAGTAGTGACTCCAGATATATATTCACAGACAGATTTTAGCTGCTCTGAGTGCAAAAGCACTCTAAAATCAGGATGATAAAGCAGTATTTTGCTCCAAAAGGTTCTTTTTCTTCTTATCAGTTAAAATTCAGTTCAAGAATCTGCCAAATCCTGAATAATTACGTGAAAGATCTAATCTTCCTCCCTTGTCATTATAACTCACAGAAAACAATGTTCCGTCTCAGCTCCACAGAGTTTTGCCTGCAAAGTTGCAAAGAGCCTTCCAAGGGTTCACATACCACCAAACAAAGCCATGGCTATCACAACACTCACACACGTCAACAAAAAAGAAAGGAAACCAAGATGTTGGAGGAGAGAGATCCTATAAACCGAGAACACACACAGGTGACTGCTTGGGCATTGGCCCACTGTGAGAGCAACTCCGCTGACAGAAGTGCCCTGAGATAGGACGCTGGCCCTCCTCGCCTGCACACAAAACATTATGATGATGATAGTAATGGTTGATGGTAATGAGGATGATGGTGCTGGTGACAATGGTGATGATGATGAGGATGATGATGATGATAAGAAGTTTCAAAAATTCCTCTGGTCACAAATTTCTGTGTTGACTATCTCACTTGGACAGTGGCAACCACATCGTTACGAGGATGACAAGGTGACTGATTGGTCCTTCGGGATAATTGGAAGACTTCCAAACTAAAAAATGATCACATATTACAGTAAGTGGTAGAGGGGGGATGAGAAAGGGAGAATCCAAAAATCATTCATTACAGTCTTGATGGTCCAAAACTACACCCAGAAAAGTTTGAGGCCGACTTCCTCTGACAGGAACTAAAAATAAACTATATCCAGTTTTCAAGAGCAACTAAAGAGGCTTTAGGAAAGCATTTTCTGACAGAAAAGGCTTTTCAAATAAGACAGGAACTTTGGTTCAAATATTAAACTCGGAGTGCAAGCAGAAAAACACTGTCTCTAGCATAAGGCTGCCCCCTCAGGTTTGCCTTCATGAAGACCTCAGAAAGATTCATATTCATGACCTCTAGACACACTCAGATGGGAAAATGTTCTGTGGGAAATGCCTCTGTTAAAACAGAATTCGGGTTTCCAAAAATCTTCAGGATGTCATGCCACTGAAATCACACTGGGGCCCAAAGTGGAAATGGGCTTATCTCTCAGAGGCGTGTGCATATAAAGTTTGCCTAAGGGGTTAGGTTCATATGTTGACATACAAAAGTTCCTACAACATTTAAAAAAAAATTATACTCACTGCGACTAAAAGGGACAAAAACAGTACCAAATGAAAAAGGCCTTGGCCTGGCTGGCATGGCTCAGTGATAGAGTATTGACTTGTGAACCAGAAGGTCATGGTTAGATTCCAGTCCTGACCACATTCCCTCCTCAGGGTGAAATGTACAGGAGACAGGTGATCAATGATTCTCTCTCATCATTGATGTTTCTCTCTCTCCCTCTTCCTTCCTCTCTGAAATCAGTAACAAATACATACATATTTTTTAAAGTCTTTGCATCTCTGAACTTTGACAGACAAGATACAGGATAAAAACAAAAACAAGGAAACAAAAATCTGCTCAGCTGTAAACATGGGCTACAAGTTATGAAAAGAGCCCAGGATGGGTCTAAAAGCCATTGAAAATGCCTCTTGGGTTGTAGGTTGAAGCCTTAAATCGAGGATCTGGGAACCTGTTCCCTGCTGGATTTCAGAACTGCTATGAAACAGTGGTTCTGTTTTGAATAGAAAAGTCTGCTATGGTTGTCCTAAATCTGTCTGACTGTGTATTTGCTGATTTGGGGACAGATAACCTGTTTCTTTAGTTCACAGATCAGATTGGAAGAAACCCTACATGAGGAATTGCATTCAAGGTATCTCATGCACATTTCATCTTCAGCCTGAGATGAAAGACAAAATAGAATGAAACTTCTGAGGGTGTTGAGAGAGAGTGGCTGTATTTTGTGTGCCATACGATATGAGCTGTTTCGACCGGAGGACGAATGGTGGCATACAATATTTCCAAAAGATGGCCACTAAATATATCCCATCTAAAGTGCTTTTCTGAAATCTGCTTTGCTACTCTCCCAAGGAAAAGTGCAGTCTATTCACCTCCCTTGAAATCTGGATGGGCTTGTAGTTGCTTTACTAGGTAACCAGCAAAATGCAGTGTGAGGGATGCTGTGTGCCTGGTAGACTGGGCCATAACTGCCATGGTGCTTGGGTGGTCCAGGTCATCTGAGACTCTCCCCCTTTGGACACATCTACCCACCATTCCATGGCTATCATGACTCACCCAGAGAGGCCATGAATAGGTACTCCAGTCAAAATTCTTAACTAAGTCCAGCCTTGGAATCAAACCAACCTAGAAACCAGATACATGAGTGAAGAAGCCTCCAGATGATTTCAGCCCTCAGATATTTGAAACTGCCTCCACTGAGGCCCCAGGCATTAGGGGTTAGACACAAGCCCTCCCTGCTGTGCCCTATCTGAATTCTTGACCCACACAATCAGTGAATGGAATACAGTTCCTGCAGTTTCACAGTAAATATGGATTGTTTGTTCCATAGCAATAGTAACTAAAACAAGGATAGATCAAAGAGTACAAAAGTTGAGGACTAAGAGACTGAAGAAATGTTGGAATGGTGAACAGACGCAGTTACTACAAATGCTGTGTTTACATGCCTCCACCATTTCAGCAGTTTGGCTTTTCATGGGATATAACGCTCCTGGAAAGGGCCACTGAGGCCAATTCGTGCTCAATGCATTGTATGCAGCTCATGAGAAAGAAGCCAATTTCCGATATGTACCAGAGCAGTGTGGAGGAAGCCTGCCCATCAACATGTTTTTGTGTGATTTTTAGGCAGATGCTTGACAAAATGTAAGCCAGTAATTTGTTTCCAAGTCCGCCTGGATTGCCAAAATACCAGTGATGTCTACAGCATGGGGGTTGGAGGCAGGGAGAAGGGAAAGTGGAAAGAAATTTTAAATTATCAAAGAAAGGTTCAGCCCAATCCATTTTAATGAAAACAATACTTTATGGTAAAGTTGCCAGATAGTCCAGTGGATTCAAAGCATTTTTAATTCTTCACGGCCCACCAGATGCCCTTTCCGTGATAATTGTTTCCTCCACAAGCAGACATGCGCATTTTATAGGCAGACTCTCCTACCAGGTAGGTCTCTATGTATCTTATTGAAAACATGGCTCATTCTCTGTGCAGATAAGAAATATTAGGTTTTAGACCAAAATCCACCCTCTTTTTAAGCTGGTAATGTTTAAATCGGGGGGAAAATGAAAAGGGGACAAAATCCATTCATTATTCCTGTTTGGCACAAGTCAACCTGCTCAGATAAAGAGCAGGCCTTCCAGGTGAGGAAATCTCTTCAGACTAAAGAACAATAACAAAGTGATAGAGGCCAAGTTCATGATTAAGAATTGTGTAGAGAGCAATACTGGCATGTGCTGCAACGTGCCAACAATGTGAATCTGGCCAGTCGCTCAATGTGTTAGTTCTCTGTTGCTGCATAAGAAAGTACCAGAACCTGCACAGCTTAAAAGAGCGCCCATTTAGGTAGGACCTTACATTCCTGTAGGTCAGAAATCCAGAAGGGCTAACTTCTCCGTTCTGAGCCCCAGGCCGATTTCATGGTGTTGGTTGGGCTGGTCTCCATCTGGAGGTTCTGGGGAAGAATCTGCTCCAGGCTCATTGCTGCTGTTGGCACAATTCAGTTCCTCCCAGAGGCCACTCTCGGGTCCTTGCCCCAGGGACCCTCCATCTGAACAGTGTGAAATGTCCTCACATTGCTTTTCCTCATGCTTAGAATCTCTGTGAGTTACTCAATTGCAACCAGCTGGAGAACATTGGAAAGGCTCATGTGAGTAGGCCCGGCCCACCCTGATAATCTCCTTATTTTAAGGTGAACAGATTCGTAATCCTATCATCAGCAAAGTCACACAACCAAGGGAGGAACACCAGTGTAAAAGGTCATGGGGGTCATCTTAGATTTCTGCTACCACAGATAGATAGTAAACATCAATGGAACCACTTTGTTAACCAAATCCATTGACCTTCATTGCACCTTTTTCTTTTTCTCCAATCCTCGCCTGAGGATATTTTTCCATTGGTTTTTAGAGAGAGTGGAAGGGAGAGGGAGAGACAGAGAGAGAGAAACATCGATGTGAGAGAGATACATCAATTGGTTGCCTGGGAACGCACCCTAACCAGGGCCAGGGATGGAGCCTGTAACTGAGGGATGTGCACTTGACTATAATTGAACCAGAACTCTTCAATCTGCAGCCAACGCTCTATCCACTGAACCAAACCAGCAAGGGCCATTGCTCCTTATTTAGATGGTCAGCTTCAATGCTTGGGAACTGTGGCCTATCAGTGGGGCCTTGATTTCAGAGTCAGAAAGAAAACTCTGTGTTCCACTCTGTCTTTGGCCAACCAACATGTCCATTCATCACACGGGATGTCAACATCTACATTTGGTGAAAAAAAAGAAAAAGGAGAAAATAATATGTATTTCATAGGTTTTTAAAAAGAATTAAATAAATTAATAAGGGTAAAGAATGTCTACTATGCTTTCTACATGGTGGGCACGTATAAGAAATCCCCAGGTTCTGACTGCCCTTCTATAAAATTGCTGGTGAGCTGTATATACAGTGGTTACTTCACCCTTTATCACCTCAAAAGCAGCACTTTTTACCCTTTTATTGGGCACCCGTCACATGTCAACCTTTTGCTTTATGTCACACTCATATTAAAGCAGAGCAATAAGTCACCAGGGGATTAATATTGGAAATTAATTCCGGGTATACCAATATTTATTGAGTTGGACTATACCAGTTCATATCAATGCATAGTGAGTGGGAGAATTCAATATAGAGAAGAGGGGAAAAAAAATGATGAAAATCTGGTAAATTTGCTTTCAGTTGTAATGGTACTAAACCCTGGAAATGGTCAGTTAATTTTTACAACAATCTTATTTTTTAGGAGAGTAGACTCAGGAGGCAGTCATATCTCTTTCTCTATTAATTTATAGAGTAAGTTACCATACCTATGTTTGTCATGGGTCAAAATATCTTAACGATGTCGACAGTATACTCACTCCCGTCTTGCTGATGAAGTTTAGAAATAACTTAAGTAGGTCCTCCAGGATCCTTAAGTACATTAATGGTAGGATCTGGAAAATTCCAGAATAATCATCTCCTATTGCAGAGCAAGCCCTGCGTCTTACATCAACTCATGGGCCATAATGCTTCAGTGACATTCCCACACCTTCCGCATGTTTCTCTCCTCACACGCATGGAGACAGCTTGATGAAATGAGGTAAGCACAAGCCAGATTCAAATAGCATGTGACCCCAGGTCACATATTATTTGGTCTGGTAAGAGCTGAGAACTTGTTGCCAATCCAAAGTGCATATCTCATGGGCTCAGAAATACCATATTCCCAAGTTTATTTATTCCTGTTCTGTACAGAGCACCCTAGAAACGGCACCCATTTTACAATCTGTTGTTAGTAATAATAACAGACATGGAAATTCACAGATTTGAAGGAAAACAGATGTTTCTGAGCTCCCTTCCCCTCCCCCCAGTACTGGGGGTGGGGGAGAAAGAACAACAGAAAAATATGCCTTGCTTGAGTATATTTTCTACACAAAAACAAAAGTGGGGGGAAAAAAGAACTGCATTTCTCCTATAAATGGATTCAAAAATTACTACCAAAATAATCACACTAGGCCAGACCAGAGAGCTGGCATTGGTACTGGCTCATCTGAAATCATTCCAGAACTTGGAAGCATAGAGCTGGTTGCTATCATTGAATTTTGGAATGAGAAAAAAAAAAAAAAAAAAGCTGAAAGGATTTTGGAAGTCTATTACTAAGTAGACCTTCCCAATTAAAAAAACGTTTTTAACTCTTGAAAATTTTCTAACTTTTGGAAATGTAGCTGAATTCAAATATTAGAATTACGATTTTAAATAAATAAATGACTAGTTTATAGACAGAAGGGTCATACTTATTAAGGTAAAGTTTCAAATTAGCTTTCAAGAAGTAAATGCACATTGTTTTCTGATTTGGACAGTTTGCCTAAATCTCTGGCTCTTTGTCCATTCCTTTGACTTGGCCAATGTATCCCAGTTAAACACTCAAGCGACATCACACTTCATTTGGGCCGAGAGCTACGTTTCAACTGACAGTCCTCTAGTCACCCACAGTGGCAGTCACAGAAATACTTTGCCAACTATAGCGTTAATGCGGAAGTGTTTCTTGGTCTTAAACCTAGTTAATATAACAAAAACTTCATTTAAGAAAGAACTAGTATATAGAAACTCCTTTGTAAATAGGCTGTTTTTGTTTTTTGTTTTTTTTTTTAGGGTGTCAATGAAAGAAACATTCAAACCTGCAGAGAATTTTTATGAGTTCATTTGATCCAAACTGACAACTGCCGGAAGCAAAATCTCAATGGATTGAGAAAATGCCCCAGAAAATGGCAGTTTTACCACTTATTTAAAAAAAAAAAAAATCAGAATCGAAGCGGAAGACAGAAGGGGGTTCCATGAAATCCACTGGAAATGGATAAAAAGTCAAAGAATAGACACATACTTCTTTTACATTGGTGGATGTAGGGTTGTTAACAGTCAACTATAAACATGATAAAAACAACAATGAGGGGTTTTGTGGCCTCTGCTCAGGTGTAGTGGTTGTGCCCTGAGGGGTCCAGGGTTAAAAAAAAAAAAGGAAATTACCCTGACATTCCAAAGGCATGTTATCCTAGATACCAAAAGGCAATAGACGGGCTCAGGTAAGGAAGATACTGGTCCAGGACATGACTACATACCACAAATCGCTTTTAGCTGGAAAGTTTTAATTCAGACCATGCTATGTGGTTATTTGAGGTCTCCTGGACCTCTCACAAAAATATGCAGCTTATCCAGGGATTACATATTCAATAACAATTCACCTTTTACAGAAACACTATTTTTGTGTGTGTGTATTAATCCTCACCCGAGGATATTTTTCCATTGATTTTTAGGGAGAGTGGAAGAGAGAGGGAAAGACAGAGAGAAACATCGGTGTGAGAGAAACACATCTACTGGTTGCCTCCCGCATGAGCTCCGACTAGGGCAAGGGCTGGGGAGGAGCCTGCAACCAAGGTACGTTGCCCTTGACTGGAATCAAACTGGGGACCTACTGGTCCGCAGGCCAATCCTCTACCCACTGAGCCAAACCGGCTAGAGCCAGCAACACTTAACAGAAACAATATTAAAGGAATGGAGGGGTGGGTTACATAAGCATTTATAATTTTGCCTTCCAGATTATAAGCGGAATCCTCATTTCACTTTCAAAGCACACCACAGAAACGCCATTAGGACTTTCCCACTACTGTTTAGTTTTGGATAAGTCTGGTCCCTCCATGGCTCCCAAATATCCCTTCACTTTTCCCAGTGCCGTACTTTCCTGGCACCATCCCTTTCCGGAAGGCTGTCCTGTTCCCACTCTCCTTGTTGACATTTTATCTTTGTTAGTTTTTTGCTCAAAAACTAATCTTCTATCAAAAACTATTCTATCTAACCAGATTATCAAAAGAATATTACTTAATTATGAAATACTCAGAAAATAAAGGACCATAAGAATAATATTTTAAGTTCACTTTAATTCTAGCATCAAGAGATATGGTTAACATTTTCAGGTAATACTCTTGGCAGAGTTTTTTATTTTTTGTGTGTATGCACTTTTAAAAAAGGTACCATAGTATACATAGTATCTCATAAACTCTATTCTCATTGGTGACTGCAATACAGACATGCTAATAAATCCAGCTATTTCCACACCTCTTCCCTTGATTGTTTCTCGAAAGGTGTGTATCAGGCATCTTCGTGTACCTTGCAGCACCCAACACAGAGTGTGGCATGCAGTCACAAAGAGCAATGCACATGGGGTGGGTATCGCTGAGTCGGCTCCGGTTCCTGATGACCCTGTGAATGAGTGATGTCCACTGTGTCCTGTCCTCTCAGCCCTGCTCAGCTCCTGTACATTCATGCCTGTGGCTTCTTTGATGGAGCCAACCCATCTCATATTTCGTCTCCCTCTTTTCCTGCTGCCTTCTGTTCTTTCCAGCATTATCATCTTTTTTCAAAGAACCTGCCTCGTGATGGGCCCGAGAGCACCGTACATTCAGGTATAGATTTTGATTTTGCAGCTTTGGTCAATTTATAATGATCGGAATAAAAAAAATTTACTAACGTTGAGTGACTTTTCAGTTAGATTTTACATAAAATTTTGTTTCATATCAGAGAAATACAGAGACAATTTGACACATATGCCATGCATTTGATGACATATACTTATAGTATCATATATAATATAACATAGATACTCAAATATTTGTTAAATACATTTAGAAATTGTTAAAAACCTAAAAAAATAAGATGGTTCTAGAGAGAGAGAAGGCTCTCTAAAACAAATTAGGGGCCTCGTTACCCCTGGATAAGGTAGAAGTTCCATCTTCCCACCAGATACCACCTTGGATGGTAAGGGTAGGAATTCCTTCTTTACTGCTCCCCACTTGTCCTGGGATGATTCCATGGAGTGATGGCTCAATACCCCTGGACCGGAGTGAAAATGCTCCACTGACATCACCCCAGCAGGGAGTGGAAGGATGCATCAATTCTCAGATAGGGTTGGATGACCTGGATCTTCAACTATCTCCACCTCCTGTGGGGGGCGGGGAGGGGCATATCTTTACTATCCCATCGGGCAGAGATGAAAGTCCCAGTTCCACACCTCACCTTCTCTAGCAGCATCTTGGCAGGGGAGTTGGGGTACCTCATTACAGCCTGACTGGCAGGTTAAGCTACCCACTGGTCTTTTATTAGCATGAGTGGGAGTGGGGCCACTGTTTTTTGTGTGGTGTTTGGCTGCAGTAGAGAGAGAGGTTACTATCTCAGTTTTCTTGTTAAGGTGCCCCTTTCCTGGACCTTTGGCTAGAGAAGGGAGGCTTCTGTTGGGGCTTTTTTTGTCTGCCCTTGTTGGTGTGCTTGGCTTGCCAAGTTCTTTGTCTCCAAGAACAGGCTATATGAGTCTAAGACAGTGGTAGGCAAACTGCGGCTCACGAGCCACATGCGGCTCTTTGGCCCCTTGAGTGTGGCTCTTCCACAAAATACCACGGCCTGGGTGAGTCTATTTTGAAGAAGTGGCTTTAGAAGAAGTTTAAGTTTAAAACATTTGGCTCTGCAAAGAAATTTCAATCGTTGTGCTATTGATATTTGGCTCTGCGGACTAAGGAGTTTGCCGACCACTGGTCTAAGAGAAAAGCCAGGGAATGTCCCCCTGTGCTAATCCGAGGGCCCTGAGTTTCCTACCTGATCTTCCTTCTTTTCTCCATTTTTTAGAGCTTGTTTTGTGTATAATGTGTTGCCGGGACTGACCGGCAGACCCTGAACGACAGATGAATGATTACTCTGACACATGTTTCTGTGAAAGAGAGGCTAAGGGATTATTTGGTTATAGCCACCAAGCAGCCTTGTTCACCTGCCTCCTTAGGCTTTTATTGCAACCACAGCTTGAACTAAAATGAACTATTAGATACTCTCCGCAGGTGAGCATCCTTGAGAAAGCACATGTGTCCTTCAAGCAAGGACATGTCTAAGTAAACCCCTGGGGGCTCAGACCCTGTCTGGAAAAGTCACAGCAGAGGCATGTGCCTTCAGCCAACTCCTGTCCCATGCCTCCCCACAATGGGTGTGACTTTTAGTCATCCTTAGAAGAATAAATAGGGAAAATTATGTCTATTCTTTATTCTCAGAGCACAGTCTTATGGCATGATTTTAAAATGTTGCTGTTTCAAAGGCATACCTGGGAAAATTCACGTTATTAGTGATTTTACAACACATTGTGATCCCCAAGTTAAAACTATTAATGAAGAGCCTTCATGAAAAATTACAATTGAAAATCTATACATAGAAAATTCTGCCAAATATCACTCTTATGATTAAACACATGCTCACATATGTAGTAACTCCATATGTTCATGTATTTCCAATTATCTAAAACTTATTTGAAGCACAAAACACTGTTGGCAGAACACTCCAAAATGATTATTCTTTCTCATATTTTTGATGGGAAAAGAGAAGACCATATGATATGAGAAATCCTTCATATTATCGGCCTAAACTAGGTGATTTCTTCCACAGCTTGCTCAGTTTCTGATTGTCATTATCATTGGACCATGTCAACCTGTTATGAAGGTGGAAATCAGCCAGAGGTCCACCCTTGGGGAATCAACATGCTAAACAGTGGGCTAAGACCCATAAAGAACTACTTTCATTCCAGATGAGAGAATAATTTTAATCCATGTTATTCTTATTTAGGAGTTTATCACATCATAAAAGCAATAGATGTTGAAAACCAAAGGAGCATTGGTCACAAGAATACAAATGTTCTGAATAATTGAAAGAACAGTTCATCGTAAGGGCTTTGGTGATGAGTATAAGAAGTCTGAAAGGGTATAATATGTCTAATGGTCACATTTTGTGTTGTATTTTCTTGAGGCCAAGATTTTGAATGTAAAATGGCTGTCAATCTGGTGGTTCTTTCTAATTATCTGGATTTTGACTTCCTATAAGTGTGGTCTCAAATTTAACATCAATTTTGGCACACAGTACACAATACACAAAAATACACTGAGATGCTAAAGAGGAAACTAAGAATGGAAATGGGAAGAAATACTAATAAAAGAGCTCAAATATTTTCTAAGCATATGTCTTAGAATCTAACTTTTGGTGAGGATTGTGTATACTTTGGGATAAAGTTGAGCAATGCACAGGGCTATTCTCATGGTTCTCACCATCTATTTGCAGTCACATATCTAAGGGTAGGGAAAGTTCTGCTATTAAGACATTTTGGTATTAAATGATGTGAGCTTTTCTGCAGTAGTTTGACACTTCAGGATCACCAAAAGCGGTAATTTAAGCAAAATGTAAGGGTCTTTCATTTAAATACAAAGAAGTAGTAGCAATGATTGTTTTTGGGTAATGTTGACATCCTGCAAATCTAAACAACCATAAAGGGCCCCAATTTACATACTAACTCACTGAGAAGCTGTCCCACCTAATGACTTAATTAACTTAATAAACATTGCCCAGTTTCTTGTAGTAATGCCTCCTGTGAATTCTTTCTCCCAATGTCTTGATTGCCTAGGGAGTTCCTAACAGCATCAAACATTACCTCCTGTCTGAAGCCTTTCCTGACACATTGCCATAAAGTTTCCTGCTCTCTCCACGGTACTCTCATCATTTCTTCCATATATTTAGACAGGGGTTTCCCATTGGAGGCGATTTTTGTCCCCCAAGAAACATTTGTCAAATTGTGGAGACATATTGGTTGCCACAACTGAGGGGGTGTTACTAGAAACTAGCAGGTAGAGACCAGAGATGCCCCTTAATATCCTACAACTCACAGGAAAACTCAAGACACATATAGCCTACAAGACCGAATCATGATGAAACAGAAAATCTGAAAAGACCAATAACGAGTAAGGAGACTGAATCAATAATGGAAAACTTCCCATAAAGGAAGTCCAGGACCAGATGGTTTCACTGGTGAATTCTACCAAACATTTAAAGTATTTTCTTTTTTTTTTAAAATATATTTTATTGATTTTTTACAGACAGGAAGGAAGAGGGATAGAGAGTCAGAAACATCGATGAGAGAGAAACATCGATCAGTTGCCTCCTGCACACCTCCCACTGGAGATGTGCCCACAACCAAGGTACATGCCCTTGAACGGAATCGAACCCGGGACCCTTCCGTCTGCAGGCTGACGCTCTGTCCACTGAGCCAAACCGGTCGGGGCTAAAGAATTTTCATCAATCCTTCTCAAACTCTTCCACAAAACTGAAGAGTAAGGGACTAACTTATTTTCTGAGGAAACAGTTACCATATACTAAACAAGGGAAGAACACCATCTGAAGAGAAAACTACAGGCCCAAATCCCTGATAACTACAGAAGCAAAAATTCTCAGTAAACACTAGAGCGCCGCCCTCAAAGCACATTACGATCATAAGCCATGATCGAAAGAGTTCATCCCTGTGATGCCAGGTGGTTTCACATAAGTAAATCAACAAATGTGATAGAACGCATCAACAGGATGAAAGCAGAAAATACTACACATGCAACAGAATCATTATGAAAATATCACATAATCATTTCATCCTTCAAATATCTGGTAGCTATCTATATTAAAAAATCATCGTTTGAGAGGTATCCTGGGTCACTAGCTTTTAATTATTAAACATTTCATTGCAATTAACTAGCACATATTCTTTGAAAAGCCATATTTTAATCAATAATTTATGAAGTCTAACTAAATGAATGAATGCTATGTTGAATAAATGACTCCTTAAACCTGCTGATATAATATCAAGTTTTTTGGAACTTACCTAATTAACTTTTTTATCTTTACATCATTGCCATTTATCTACTTGGTTATCCACTAGACACTCATTGAGGCAAGAATTAGATCTTATTCAGCTTTCTAGATTCACTGAGTTATTTAACTGAGTATCTTCCTGAACATTATTATTAATATACTAGAGACCCAGTGCACGAATTTGTGTGGCCTGCAGGGATTAGGCCCAAACCGGCAGTCCAACGCTGCCTGCCACTCCTGCCTACTGCTCCCTCTCATCCTGGCCCCACTGTGCCTGCCATGGGCTCGCACCCAATCAGTCCCTATTGGGGAAGGCTCGTGCCCCAGAAGTGGCGCTCACCAGCTGTGAGCCCTGTGTCTGGTGCCCGTCCTGAGAGAAATGGGGCGGGGGGCGGGGGGCAATACGCGATAGACCCTCTGGGCAGGTGATGAGATGCCCTTGCTGGCCCGGGATCCAGATCTGTCCCACTGACAATTGCGCCAGTTTTCTGGAGCCACCTGGCGGCTGCTTTTATATAGTTTCTTCCTTGTGGAGTGTCTAGAGAGGGGAAGTGGGCCTGGTAGCCAAGGCTGACTTCTAGGAGGCCGGGGGTGCTGTTGGGATTGAGCCAGTGGCGCTGGTCTGTCGGTGCCTGGCCTGTTCTCCAGAGATTGTACTGAGGGAGTGAGTGGCTGCTGCCAGGCTGGTGGGTTGCCAGGATGGGTCGGTCAGCTGAGTGGCTCCTCTGTGGGAGCGCACTGACCACCAGGGGGCAGCTCCTGCATTGAGCGTCTGCCCCCTGGTGGTCAATGCACGTCATAGTGACCAGTTGACGTTGCTTAGGCTTTTATATATATAGATGTGGAATTTAATGTCATTGCATTATGGCTTATTTTCATGATGAAATTAAAATTTGACAATAATGGGTTGAAGTTTAGGATATTTTACTGTTTTTTACTTTATCTGTGTTTTCTATATATTCTTGAATTCCCTTCAATAATTTAGCAATAGAAATGAAATAAGGTAATGTTTGATTTGAAGTGAAAGAGGAGAAAATATAGCATTCACCAAGTGACCAAACTTAACATCCCAAATATCTAACATTTTCGACAGAAAAAGAAGAGGGAGAGCTTTTTTTCTAGCCTTTTTCTTTTGCTATCCCACCCCTTAGAGAAACTCTTACAAGATCAGGTTGATTTGAAGCACTTACGAAAATAAGTATTTCATAAACTCAGGGTAATAACTCCAATAATGTTGCCCATTTAGATGGCACCCACTGCACCTTAAAGATAATTTATATTTAATTTTGTTTGGTGTAACCTTGATCACTTCTTAATTATATGATTTAAACTCCTGAAATTATGACATTAGGAAGATTTAGCGAGTTACGAGGGCTGAGGATTTGGGCTTCATTTACAAAATGAGCGAAGCATCATTATTGAAACAAATATCAATTTAGATGACTGTCCTTATTTCAAGTCTGGAAGCAATGGAGCTCTGCCCATCCCACGCATGTGAGGAGCCCTCTTTTGCACAATTATGTAATCATGCTGTGTGGGCAGCTATGAGGTTTAGTGCCTTCGCTCACTCCTTCCTCATCTGCACCAGAATCTAATCGGAATGCATAGCACTGAGGGGCGGTAACCATGGGTCACTAAGCCCACTATCTCTGCAAGACTTCTGTAACTTGCTTGTCCTGCCCCAGGCTGCGCCGTCTGCACTTTGTGTTGGAAGTCACATTGCCCTCATGCTCTTTAGAAGTAACCATGCCTTCCTATTCTTCCACCAATGGCTCCTGCAAGCCACAGAGTTTAACAGAGAAGCTCAACAGGCTTTATTTCTTCATTTTCAAATTACTTTTCTATCTTTACCCAAAGATATGGGTATTGATTTGAGAGAGAGAGAGAGAGAGAGATCCATTGGTTGCCTCCCATACCCGCCTGGACTGCAGGATGGAACTAGCAATCTAGGTATGTGTCTTGACTGGGAATTGAACCCGCAACCTTTTTGGTACATGGAACTATGCTCCTACCCACTTAGCCACCTGGACAAAGCAAAACTCAACAGGTTTCAAGCCTTTTCTTCCATTTTAGGTGGTAACTCCATTTGGTGGTTTCTTCAGCTTCAGAAAGCCCAGTGCAGGCAATGCCAGCCTTGAGGTTGATATTATAATAGACTTTCCTGGGGTTTTCTGCACGACAGTACGCACCAGGGCATGCCGTCCTGTTCCCTTTAGCCATTTCAGGAGCCTGGAGTGTCCCCGGGGAAATGTCGGAACAATCAGCACCTCCTTCAGGAAGAGAGGAAGTGCCAGCCCAGTGGAAACGCTTAATTACCTGAAGTCGAGGCTGAAATAACAAACCTCCTTCTGACAAGCCACCCAGGGCTGCACAGAGACACGGGAATATTCTCACAGGGGGCAGTGAATGCCAGGGGACACGTGCTAAGGAGCATTCTGTTAAGAATTTTGTTCCCCGAGAAGGAAGAGGACAATGTGGTCATGCAAAAGAAATTAAGCACCAGTGAGAAAGTTTCCCTGACCTGATGCGTTGCTGGAAATCTGCAGACCTTGGGCCCTGAGTCAGAGTGCAGGCTTGTCACCATCCCACTGTTCACACACGTGAAAAATGAGAAGAAGGCATTCGGCCTCAAGGCTCACGTAGACATCCCACTGTGGGGGGACCCCCAAGCTCAAGTTCAGAGTTAAACAAAAACCTGCCTGAATCAGCTGTGCCACAATTGCGGGCAATGGAGAGCTTGGTTTTTCATGCCTGTGGAAAACTAAGGATTTACATTCATTATTTTCTCTCCTTCCCAAGGAGAGCTCTGTATTTGAGAGAATCCAGGGGCTGGGTCACAGGCGGGAAGGTCGCCCCTTACTTCAACTGTGCTCAGAGTTAGGTCACGTGGGAGCCCTGGCTCTTCCTTTGGACTTTCTGAGTCAGAAGTTGGGTCAGAACCTGTGAACTGCTCACCTCTGTCATCCCAGCGAAGGACAGTCTTCCCTCCCAGGGCCATCTGCCCATGCTTCCTGTTACAATGGTCTCCTCCTCTTCTGAAAGGCTTCTTCCCTCCCAGGGAACTTGAGGAACTTGTTCATATATGTGAAAAATGAGAAGGCATTCGGCCTCAAGGCTCACGTAGAAATCTTGCCTATGTGTCCATCCTGCCAATCTTTGGATTTCAGACTCAAGATGGTAACTGCAGCTCTGACCTCATTTCCAGCCTGCCCACAGCCCACCTGCCCACCTGCCCTCTGGATTTCTGACTTGCCAGCTTCCCCAATCGCCATGGACTCTACGCCACGGGCTAAAGCCTTCCCCACAAGGATGTGAGTCACAGGCCCTGAGCTCTCGACATCCCTCCAAGCAGCTCTGCTGGTCCAGGTCCCTTCACCCTGTCGTGAGTCAGCGTGGGGCACTGAGGTCCCACTGCTGGAAGGCCCGGGAGGAGGGGCGTCCTTGCAGGGCTGAGCGACCTTCTCCCGGGGGGCAGGGCCACGTCTGTTCCAGGGCTGCCTGTTGTGTCCACAACAGGACAGTTAGTGTGAGTGGAACCACCCCCGGACAGGAGCCTCAGAGGGTGCCCTTACCCACGGATACTCAGAGACCTCTTCCACTCGGGACAGACCACAGACAAAGGGATCCTGGGAGTAGTCCTGGGGACCAGCCCCTGTGGCAGTGTCCCAACTGATGGGCAAGGGGGCTCGAGCCTGAATGTGGAGCATGAGATATGATTTGAAGAAAGTTAAGTCGGTAAATTTAGCCAAAAGAAGGACCTGGAGCCTCCACAGACACACTTCTGAAGGTGACTTGGTGGATCAGAGACCATCTGCAGGGTGACCTTGGGAGGCTGAAACCAAGGGTCCTTATGACTGTGATTAAATTTATTTTAAATCCTTGTTCTGGAAACCATATTCTCTTTCTCTCTCTCTCTCTCTCTCTCCCTCTCAGAGACCTAGCCTTTCCCAGAGATAATCAGCAGCCCCTGAGGCAGCAGAAGGCAGTCCACAGGACCTGACTGCTGGTCAGGTTAATGATAACATCTTAACCTCAGTTTTGTTTCAGGTGGAATGACTCCCTGCCTGCTTTCCCGTGAGATGGGACAGAAGGATCCTGGAACAGGCCCCAGAGCTGCCCTCAAGACCAGAACAAATGATTCATTGCCCTAACCTCACATCTGATAGATCAGCTCCCAGCAGGACTCGAACCCCTAACCCACAGTGTCTTGTGATTTTGCCCTGGTTAACCTGTAACCTACAGGCCGTCAAAGAGTTCGGGCTTTTGAACATTAGCTTCCCATTCTCCTGGGTGGAGCCATTCATCAGTAAAATGGCCAATACGTCTTCACTGCAGTTCTTGGTCTTGGTGTTGGGCTCTGCCAGTGCCTCATCCATCGAGTCACCCCCAGAGGAAAGCCACCCCCATCTAGGAACACTGGGATTGAATGGAGACAGACGGGCTCCACAGAAAAACCACAACATTTTAAGACCTTCCCAGTTCCAACAATTGACTTCCTCTGAGTTCTTACAATTGCAATCAGAGTCTCTTAGTTACTACCTTTGGGGAGATGCTTCAGTCCTTTGCCCCTGCCTGTCTGAGTGACCGAACACAAGGACTTCAGGGCCCTTCAGGGGAGGGAGGTCTTTGGGGCTTTGCAGGTAGAACCAGGCTTTCCTGCCACTGAAGGGCCTTTTAAGACAGGAGGTGGGGCTGTGGGCTATGGTAAAGAGAACTTGTTAGAAGTAAATCAGAGTCTATGGAAGGACTTTAAGTGATGGGTTAATGTGACCAAATCGTGTTTTTAAAACATTGTCCAGGCTACTGAGATAGGATCTGGGCAGGATGGAAGTGGGAAGGCCACGCCTAGGCCAGTGGTCAGTGGGGGATATTGTGTCCTGGATGTGAGAGGTGCCAGGAAAATCAAGTGATGTTTTCTGGCTCTGCTCCCCAATACACCCCAGAGAAGCAGATAAACTTAGAAAGAGACCTTTGCCTGGTGTTCCAAGCAAAGGTGGTTTGATTGTCTGTTGTGTGGTCTCTTTTTCTGTCTCTTTTTACTCGGGTGCATAAAATTGGATTTGTCATGCATTTTTATTTTTTAATATAAACGTATTGATTTCAGAGAACAAAGGAGAGAAGAGGAGAGAGAGAGGAAACATTATTGATGAGAGAGAATCATCAATCAACTACCTCCTCCATTCCCAACACTGGGGATGGAGCCCGCAACCCAGGCATGTGCTCTGATCAGGAATCACACCATGAGCACCTGGTTCATAGATTGCCACTCAACCACTGAGCCATGCCAGCCGGGAAGGATTTATCATATTTTTAATGACCCACTCTCAATATTGATATTTGTAAGGCCCTCCCTCCCTACCTCCCTCCTTCCCTTTTCTTCTTTCCTTCCTTCTAATATAATGAAATTAATTAACACCTACAAATCTCTGCTGTGCAAATCAGGCTAAAATGATGACAGGGATCTACATCTAACGCAGGGTTCCTCTGGCCCCCTCCAATCGCTCTGCCTCCAGGCAACCTGAGGGGTCATCACCGGAACCCCTTGCATTCGTACTTGTGCAGCTTTATGGCACAGGGACCTAGATATTGCTCACAGGGACAGTTGAAGCACTGCCCGCTTTCCCCTTTTACTTGAGTATGAGATTGCTGAGAGCTACCCCTGCAGTCCCAGGCCACCGGTGGGTTTGCTGTGTGAGCTGCACGTTCTTGGTGTGGATGGACCATGGTTTTCCATCCACGCTCCTGTGGAAGCACATGGGATTGGCGCAGATGTGAGCTTTGTGGACAGTTTGTACCTGTTCCTCTGCCACGCCCTGGGATACAGCTAACAGGCTGGGAGCCCTCATTTTTCCCCCGAAAAGGGAGATGACATGAACTTTCTTTACACAGGTGCTTCCCATACGGGCTTTAAAAACCCTTATTTCAATCTAAGTGATCAGTCTTTCCACATTGACTACTACTCCTTTATCACATAGTCTCTGTTTGCATAACACCAAAAGGACGAGCTGTTTTGCTCAGTTAAGCTATGGGTTAACTCCGTAGAAAGAAATAAAGGACACCAGTTATTTGCATTAGCCAGTCAAGCGAGGGCAAGCAGAGCGTGTGGAAGGCCCACAGATCCTCGGCAAGCAGGCTGGGTGGTTCTCTCTAACTTGCAGATAAGACAGTAAACTGTATCCCTAACACTAACGCTCCACTGTTGCTCAGAGCAGAGGTAGTATCCCCCTCCCAGGCAGCCCGAGCCTCAATCAAGGATGCACAGAAGGGCAATCTAATGAACCAAACAACCCGATAATCAAAAATAGCCCCAGAGACTGTCGAACCTCAGAAGGAAGGCAGGGGAGGGTGGGTGGGAAGAGAGAAACCAATGAACCTGTGTGCATATGGACACAGCCGCGGATACAGCCATTGGGGTGATAAGGGTCTGGGGAGGGGTGGGGGTGGCGGGAGCAGGCTGGAAGAGGTTAATGGGGCGGGGGGGGGGGGGGGGAGAAGGGCCTACGTAATAGTTTCAACAATAGAGATTAAGAGGAAAACAAAACAAAACAGATGCACAGAAGGTGCAGAGAGAAATGCCACCTGTCTCAGGACACTGAGCAGTGGCCCGGCCACGGCTGTGTGGGCAGGGTTTCTCCTCCGTCATGCCTCCTCAAAGTCTTACATAGTAGATGGCCTGTAGCTTCCCTGGCCTGGCTGTACCTGTAGCAGATGCTGGCCAGCACAGGTGCACAAGGGCTGCCCAGAAAGGACAGGAAGACCGCCAGGCTTTCAGCCACTCAGCACCTTCTAGTCTTGCAGACTTGACTAACCTTCCTCCAGGGGCGCTGCGCCGAGGAACACACGCTAGTGAAGACGGTGATGCTTTGGCCTGGTCACTACCGGGTGGTGGTTTGGAGGAGGTGCTTCCGGGCTCAGAATAAGCTCTATTGATTCCAGATGGCTTTATGCACCTGATGTCTCCAGAATTTCTCTCTCAACCAAGTGTGAGCATCCTATTCAGTTTCTTAGTCTCAACTCTTCATTTCCTGTCATCTCCCTGGAAATTGGGCATTTGGCTCTTTCCTTACAGAGTAGATCGTGTTCATTCCATCCATTCATTCAGGAACTCTGCATTGAGTTAGAATCATGTGCCAGATAATTCTAACTAGATCCCAGAGGTTGAGCCCTGGGAAAGAGTGAAACTTGGCCTTAAGAGTTTGAATGAATCACGGGCTGATGGCTGATGAAGATTACAACCAGGAGAACCTGGAGGTCGCTGAGCCACTCCAGGCATCTGGTGGGAGAGAAAATGCATTTCTTATTGCTGCTTCTCCTTCCGTGTCTCCTGGCCCCACTCCCGTTCAGGCACAGTATCCCCACTGACCACTGCCCCGGCGTGGCCTTCCCACTTCCATTCTGCCTGGGCTAGTCACTTCTTTCCTCAGCAGCCTAGAAAATGTTTTGAAAACATGAATTGGGTCGTGCTAATCCATCACTTAGAATCCCTCTATAGCTTCACTTAGTTCTAATTAAATCTCTTTGCTATGGGGCCCAGTCCCCTGCCCTGCCCGCCACTCTCTGTCTCTGACTTCACTCCCCTCCTGCTGTTTCTAGTGAGTCTGCCATGGCTCAGCCAGGGCTCTGGTTAATTTTCCCAGCATGTGGGCCTCCAGCTCTTGGTTTTCCTGGTGCCTCTCTTCCTGGAATTCCCCTTGTTTCTGATTAAAAACTTCTCATACTCAGACCTCAGCTTAGGAGACATCTCCTCCCAGAGTCTCTGCCCTCTTGTGTCTTTCTAGAACCTACAAAAATTCTATTTCGTTTGTTTACTTCTACATTGTTTTTCTCTGCCAGCAGACTATAATCTCCACAAGGGTGAGAACCATTTCTCCTGTTTTAGACCAGAGTCTAACTTAGTGCCTGGTACATTATAGACCCTAAATGCACTTTTGCTGAATAAGTAAATGGATAGTGTTAGAGATGCTTTTTTAAAAAATCAAGTAAATATTTGTTAGAAAGATTAATTCCATAGGTAAGGGAAGAAAACTAAATTGGAAAAAAATTGTAAATAATGTTTAAAGAAGCTCTGTTCACTTCTGTATTAGACACAGTTCTCCCGAGAAACAGAACCAACAGACTATGTATGTGTGTGAATAAAATAACTGGCTCGTGCAGTTATGGAAGCTGACAAGTCCCGAGATTTCCATTATGAGTTGGCAAACTGGAGACTCAGGAAAACCTATGGCTTAGTTTTAGTTCAAGTCCAAAGGCCCGAGACCCAGGAGGGTTTATGGTGCCATTTCAGCCCGAAGGCCAGGAAGCTCAGTCCCCGAGGAGAGCCAAAGTGTCAGTGTGAGTCCGAAGTGATGTCCAGTTCAAAGGCAGTTAGGCAGGAGGAATTCCCTCTTACCAGAATCCTTTCTGTTCTGTTCAGGTTTTCAACTGATTAAATGAGGTGCACCCTCATCAGGAAGGGCAATCTGCTTTCCTCAGTCTACCAAATTCCCCGTTAATCTCATCCAGAAACAACTCTGACAGACACACCTAGGATAATGTCTGACCACATGACTGGGCACAACATGGTCCAATCTACTTGACAAATAACATTAACCATCACAGTCTTCCATTAACATCACAATTTTGTGTCCAGTTGGACGCAAGTTCCTCGTGCAGGGAGCTACAGAGTACACTGTGTGTGATTCAGTGGGACCTGGGGACTCAGTGTGTCCTTCTTGAGTTAGGATTCTGCACTACAGGTGATTAGGTATAACCAGAGGCAAAGCAAGAACTCAGAACTTCAAAGTCGTCATCATCAAGTCACAGAAGAGAGGAAATGAAATCTGTAATGCTTCTTTACAACAACAGTTGTCATTAGTATTGAATAAATGCCATCCACTGACTGTGCAACAATTACGGTGCTAAGTGCTTTATCTGTAGCAACTTATTTAATCATCACGATACTCATTTAATCATCATTTCTCCATTTCTCCAATCACAGGTGAAACATAACCTCATATTTAGAGCATACTCAGGACCCTAGAATTTTGTTGGGTCATATTTTTTTTCTATGCAAATGTATGCATACAACAATCCTGGATTAAGTATGAATTTTATGCAAAGATAGCTTTATATTTATGACTTCCCTCTGCTTTCATTATTTTTGATGGTAAAAATTCATCAGTTGGCATGACTAATGCAGGTCACCTATTTGTAGCTTAGGACACTTAAATGGTGATTTGATGAATACAAAATAGGTCTAATCCAGTTGTGTAGAATACAAACAGGGAAATAAGAAGACCTAGCCACAAATTACTCAGGGTCCACGCCTTAACTGGGGGAAAACTGAGGAGTTACTTGGGGTACTTTAATAAGGTTTGCCATTAGCTAAAACTGATTCCACTGTTCTCTCTACTTCTAGCCTTTCCGTTTTGTGAGTGGAGAGGGATTAATCCTGTGAACCTGGCTAAGCAATCAGGAGTTCCGTGTTCACCCATACTTGTCTTTGAGGACACTTGAACGTGAATAACAGCCCTCTGTGCACATTGCTTCAAGTACACGAGGCCACGGGCTTGATGGAGCTGGAGCCAGTCGACCTGTGAGTGGCAAAACACAGCAGGACGCCAATATTCCCTTCAGCCCAGCCCATGCCTTGAGCAGAACACCTCCAAACACTGTCTCCATCTGCCTGTGCCTGCTCTTTTCCTTTTTATGATTGCTCCAAGAACTAACTCCTACTCTGGAGGTTGTTTTCATAATACTTCTAAATAGTCCCCGCGGCTCAGGAGTTCATGGGTGTACACTCACTTGGTTGTTGTAAAAGAGTTCCTAGGGATGATTGCTTACTCTAAACACATTCCTCCAGATAATGATGGCTAATTACAATGATAGACTTGTGTTTGGGCACTATCTGTGCAAAAATATATCAGATGCATTAACACAGATATACAAATAATGCACATTAGCTAAATGGGCAGCTGTGAAGTGTGTTTCTCAGCAGATATTTCTTAATAGCCCAGACTCCCATCTGCCCAGCACAGTTGCCTAGAAGCTGCTCAGATGCCTAAAGCACAAAACAAAACACCATCTTTTTCTTTCCTTAAGCATATCTCTTTTGTATTAAATATACATAGGTAGTCTACTCGGATAAAATGGATGCTTTCTCCAAATTGTCTGCTTTCTTGAGCAGAGTAAAGACTATGGGAGCTACAGGAAGGGAGAGCAATGCTGATTTTTTTAAATGTGAGCTTTCACTTATAAACCTCGGATGAGTAGAGGTTTGCTTGACCCATGTCCGAGGCTCTATTCCTGGAGGTGCCCCGATCCTCTGCCTGCTGTTGACACACAGACTAAAACTTTGTGCAATTGGCTCAGAAATGACAGGCCCGCATCCTAGGATGAGCTACAGGGCCCCACGGTGACATCATGAAGATGTTCATAGGGAACAGCCCTGAGGGACGGCGTTGACTGCTGGCACAGCCCACAGTCCTTTATCTTCGGGAGGAAGTGGTCGAGCAGCATCGCAATGCACGATTCACTGCTGTGCTTATCTGGGTGCTCGGCTGAGCTCAAGGACAACAATTCATTTTGGGGTGAACCCCAACCCTCCTCAAATCCTTCAGAGTGTTGAAATACGCGCTTTCTTCTAAGATTTGCCTTTCATCTTCAGGCCCATCATCTTGTTTAGTGGCTCTGTAAAAACACAAACACGGTGGCCAAGGCAGAGGACTCAGCATTGCTCCCCAGCAAGATATGTTCTCCACTGCCCCCGGAAGTGTCCGACAAATCTCTGCCCCTTCAGAAACCGATGGAGTCGAACCTGTCAGGAACCGCATGCTGCTATGCTTGGCACTTCCCCAAGTTGTGCTGGGAGGACCTTGAACGTGGCGCTGTTATTTTAGGTTGAAATATTTCAGCTCTGCCATAGAATGGCACAAAACAGCCGGGGGAGTAGGGAGTGGGGTGTGTAGATATTTTGGAAGAGAAAGATGAAGTCTTATCTTCTGCAATGTGTCACTGGCTAAGATTTTTAACTTAAACGTACAAGTTCAAGTTCACTCCAGACTAGACTTCTTAAAATCATGACGTATGGATGTTTAGAAAATGCAGAGAGCTTATAGAAATAAAATCGCTTTTTAAAAAAAAAATCTCATGGGTTTTGAGGTTAAAAATACCATGTTTCTGATTTTTCCCATCATGTGCATTATTCCTACACTCTTTCCCAGGTCATTAAAGGAGGTATGTTATAAAAATAAAAGTCAGTTCCCTCATTACATGATAAAGGCATCTTTTCAATGTTTGCTCAATTTATTCTTTGTACAAAGTTGTATTTATAAGAAAATGATTATCTCAAGTGACTGCTGAAAGAGTTTCTTTCCATCTTTAGTTCACAAGAGTTATAAGTTCTTGAAAAGCCACGTGGAGGTCTTTCATAGTAAACAGGGATCCCAACTCTACCCGAATATCTAACCCATTGGGACATCTAGGACTTCAGCTAAGAACATTCTGGAAACTAAGGTTTAAGAAACTGAAAATTAACAAAGTGCAATTCATTTGAAATGCTGTGAGCTAGTTGACACCTGGTAGCCTCACAGGACCCAGCAAATATTAAAAACACAAGGATGAATGAAGTATTAAAACAGAGAGCTCAGGGAAATTCTGGAGGAAGCTTAGCACAGAATGAATTAAAATCAAGGAGTACAATCAACGACCAACTGTAGCATATCAGGACAACTCCCAGAAAAAAATACTTCAAATGGAAGGATCATTTCACTTTCAAATGTATTTTAAGCTTGTTTTTTCAAGTGGTAAACGACCAGCATGCCTTGCAGCAAATTGAACGTGGATACTAATTGCAGTCACAGCTGGGCGGTTTTCTGCCACCCTCCGTTTCCCTTCCCGAGACGGATCTGGACTGCACACAGCACCTGCATTAGAGATTTGGTTCCTGCCAAGTAATGGGTGGGCTTTCTACAGCGTGCCTGAATCTCAGAACTTGGCAGCAAGGTGTAGGTGTGTATACACACACACACACATTATTCTTTTAAAAACTACATATTTAAAAACCCACCGTTTTATGTTATCTATCTTACAGTATGGGGTTCTCAAGAAACCACTGTGCTCATTGAAAACAACCCCATTCACATGGCATTCCATTTTCACTCCTAGCTTAGTGCTTCCAGCCTTGGACCCTAAGGCTTGGAGCAAAGTCTGATCCCACTGGACTAAGTTTTGCTCAAAAGGAGATTTCTCATGTTTCTTCGCATCTTGTAGAGAACAAAGAACAGAGAAGGACACTGTTTGCTTAGAAGTCTTCAAAGCAACCCCCCAATGGCAGCACCCAGGAAAGTACCGCTTTGTGGATCTGCAAGGGCCTCGTCACGCCTCATCACCATTCAAGTGCAGCTACTGCTTCTGTGTCCCCAATCTTGGCACTTGCACAAAGTCAGCTGCAGGGGGGAGGGGGGGGGCGGGGAGCTAGTGCTGCCCTGGGGAGGAGGAACTTAAGCTGCAGTTAGAACAAAGGATCTGAGAAGTGGGGGTTCTGAGGAGCCAGTCACCAAACCCCCAAGCCCTAAAGATGACAGGTAGTGAGGCCATGATTAAGTGGGGACCCCTAAGGCCAACAGGGAGTAGGCATACAAATACATCTTCGCATTCAGGTAGAGCTGACTTTTAATTCAGGAGCTGGTACTTCACTATCGCCAACTTTTCCAATTCTCACACCATGTTTCTTTCTAGTCCTTTCTTCCTCCTTACCTAAAACTTCGCAGGTACCAAGTTACGGGAGTAGTCAAAACAAGATTTGATCTCTCTATCAATGAATTGGTGGTCCCTGGAACCTGATGAAGAATTGAGATGTGTATTGAGTGGATGCTCACATAGCTTACGGTGAACTGGTGGATTCATTCCCCATAATAGCCCAGTGACTCAGGTCCCATTACCCTGTTTTCCCAATAACAACATAGAGAGTAAGATGATGAAGTAACCAGCCCCCAGACATATTTCCCAAATAGTGTGGTTCCAACCCTCAATCTTTCTTCTCCTTCCATCACGAAGTATTCAGACAGAACGCCCAAGGCAGCTGAATCCCACCTGAATTCCTGTTTGCCTTTGGGGGCCACCTGGCAGCTCTCAAATCTACTGAGATCACAGAATGACTGTGTGTTCACTACATGGTATTTACAGACCCTGGAAGTAGTCGAAAATAACTAAAGCTAGGGAGATAGCTCACCAAAATGTCAATGTCTGGGTCCTCTTGAATACCTCCTTTACCGTTCACGGACTATCAATTAAGCCCCCATTGGGCATCCACATAGTTGAGGTGAAAGTCCACCAGCTTGGGAATACGGAAGCAATCTATTTAGAAAGATGTAGCTTCCGAGAAGAAAATGCTCACAATTTTCCTTGCCTATGGCCACTTTTTGATCATTCTTGGGAGCAAGTATCTGCTAGAAAGAGAGATAACAGGCCTGACCCTGACATGGGAGTGGAACTCTGAGGTGGTTTAGGATCAACTCAGTCTTCCCTGATAGGCACCATCTGAAGGGCTGCCTGGCTGAGCGGCTGTCGCTGACCTGAGCTCTTCAGGGGCTCTGGGTTAGCAGCATCCATTGCTTCTCCTGCCCTGGTGAGGAAATCCACTGGAGGGTCTCCAAGGTGGTTTTCTCTCCAAGAGCTATGGGCCAGATCTATGCTTCCCACTAGACAAGATGCCCGTACGGCACTTCTGGGCTCAGCAGAAGCTTTAAAATATAACTCCCTGGTTCTAAAAACGTCCACGTGCTAGAATTATCTGATGACTAAGAAGCTTGTCTCCGTGTCAAAGGGAGGTTCCTTTCCCATAAGTAAACTCTCAGTGGGCAGGAGGGCATCGTTTATAATCCCAGAGTTAAACACACAACACTGAATAGATGTCTTGGGAGTTTCTGTTTAACTAAAAATAAAGATGTTTCCTTTCATCTGATAAGTGTTAGAAGTTTTCTATAAACCTGGGCCTCTGGTCGCACCCTCCTTCCCTTTTCCCTTGTTTATTTCTGCCCTGGAGTTTTTATGTCCTGTGCCTCTGTCTTTCCTCAGGACCCCTTCCCATTCTATTCCATGAAGTTCACCTCCAATAAGACTGTCCTTTGGGGTCCATGCATCTCTGTTTCTCCTCTTGTCCTTGGCCATCAGAGGCTGCATGCTGCCAGGCCAGGAGCGCTGGATCCGGGAGGAGCAGGGTTGGAATGACTTGCTCTTAGCTGCATGAATGTGGATACGTAGCCTCCATATATACCTGAGGTTCCTGCATCGGTAAAATGGGATAGCACTTACCTCGAATGTGTCTCGTGGAAACCAAATGAGATGACATATAAAAACTATTTACCATGGAACCCTCCCATCTGGTGCTCAGTCTATTTCTCTGTAGACCTACCAAGAAGATGTTGAGTTCTCTGATTCAACTTGATGTGAAAAGTAACACAAATTGGGTTTGTTACTTGTCTCATACCCAAAGTGTTCTGATTTCCCACCTCTTCCGCCTGTACACAATAATGTAAAAACACACCTCAAGAAAAAGTGCAAATTTTGAAACACACAATTTTTGGCCTTGTGTAAAACTTGTCTGCCTTATTTTCCCAACCCATAAGTAATTTTTAAAGTAAGATTGAAACTGAATTGAAGACTCTTTAAGAATTCAAGTTAAATAAAATATTTTGTGGATTAACATATTGATTCAATGGACTTCTCTCCCTCTGCCCTCACTCCCAATTTAACTCTAAAGTTTTGGGTGAAAAAGCCTATACTTGAGACAGTATCTGGGAAAAAAAAAAAAAAAAGGTACCATGGCATTCTCTCCGTGCTTGGAATGAATAATTGAACCAAATGAGAAGGAAATTACTTACCAACAACCCTTTGAGGATCATAATTTACAGAAGAACAAAGTAAGGGTGAAGAGGGTAAGTAACTTGCCGCAGGCCATGTGATTAGTAGTCTGTCAAAGCAAGTTGTTGAGGCAGACTTAGAATCCATTTCTGTCTGGCTCTAAAGTTAATGTTCCTTCTATAAATCACATTGTTCGGCAATTTCCCGTTGGATTTTCAAGGCCGGCTTCTTCAAGATCACAGAGCTGACATTTAAAGTAAAAGCACAAAAACCCAATATTCTTAATGTGTAATAAACTGTAAATATTCTCAGAAATGTTCATTTTAAAATGGCAATACTTCAGGGAAGTTTCTTAACTAAGGACAGTTTTTCTCCCTACGGGGCACTTGACGGTGTCTGGAGACAATTTTTGATAGTCGTGGCTGAGAGTGTGTGTGTGTGTGTGTGTGTGTGTTGTGGGGTGTTGTTGCTGGCATCTGGGTGATAGAAGTTACTGATATTGTTAAGCACCTTGTAGGGTACTGGGTGGTGCCCTCCAGGGAAGAAGTATCCACCCCGTGATGTCAATATTGCTAAGACTGAAACACCCTAACTAATCCGGGGGCTTTTGCTTCATGGCTAATGAAATAGTCTGACTTCTCTTTCCACGGAGGACAACTTTATACATTGATGATGCGTAAGTGAACATATTCATGCCCCTGAAAGGGTAGTGAAGACTTATGGGACCAAAATCTGGACAAAGGCAACATTCCAGAGCGGTAAGGCCTGCACACAAAACTGGGTTTGCCCTGCGGCCACGTACTCATCGGAAGGGACAGTTATCAAGCTGAGTTCCAGTGCGGGTGATGTTTCAGGAAGCAGGGAACACATCCCAGGGGTTGCTCAGCACAGAGAACCCGCTGGCATCCTCTTTCAGTCGAACCTTGGAGCCAAAGGCGATGCACCCAGAAATGCTCTGAGCTGGAAGCCAATCAGCCTTTGTTCAGACTTGCAGGCCGCATTCGCATCTTCTTAAGCTTTAGCTTTTATTTACTACCAGATGAGTGGTGCGCGGAGGTGCTTGGCAAGAGCTTATGAAATTCTCTCTTCAATCTGGAACAGTGACATTAGGCCTCAACGTTTCTTAGAAATAATTTTTCAACCACAGTGAGCTTCGCACCATCGGACATAACCGGGCAGTAAGTCAACACATCCCCACGATAAGATGATCTGAAGATGACAGAGAACAGAAACTCCACATGGGGGATAACCAGATGCAGACGGGGAAATGACTGTGCTCTCTCTGGGTGGTGGACATTCCTACCAGTCACCAGTGTCTGCTCTGTCCCGCTTCCTGCACCTCCTGGTCTCAGCCCCATGGCCTCTCTGCCACCTCTTGATGGTGCAGTTTCGGCTGCAGTTGTATCCAGAAACTGCAGACGCAGTTCCATTTTATGCTAAAAATCACCTGAAGCAATTACACTGTCATATCAACGTGCGATACCCTGTGGCCCGGTCACAAAGTGGGGTGACTCCATGAGCGGAAGGAGCCCTTGTCCTCAGGTTGCCAGATGTTTAATTCCAGGATGCCATGCTCTGACTCAAGCTCGTCTGTCTGCAGGACATCACCTCACCAGCCCCAATGGCTCTCCTCACAAGCCTGGATGTGTCTGGATTATCAGTGACAACAGTGCAGATGCCAATTTAATGTGCCACTTAAGATCGTTACTTTTGCTTCTTGTTCCCTCAAACAGCCCATAGCTTTCTGATGGAGGAGACTGCTCCTGGTCCAGGCTGTTTATCCTGTAAGTCCTGGCCCGGGCCACAGTGCACAGAAGCCATTGGACACCACGGATTGGGGTGGGAGTGAGGGAACAAGCTGCAAAAGGGAGCAGAGACCACCAGCCCCACGCAGGCTGAGCTCTGACGCAGGCAGAAGCAGCTTCACCTGAACCCTGACCTTCCCACCACAGGCAGAAGCAGCTTCACCTGAACCCTGACCTTCCCATCACCCTCACCTTCTCGGTCTCATGTCACCTCGTGTTGCTCCTGGAATCATGCAACAGGACGCTGCTCCGAGGCTTTCTCCAGAAAACAGAGCTAGCAGGAGTCATGAGCCATTGCACCTGCAAGTGTGGGAGAGGTTAGAGGGAGGAGCCATTCACTGAGGCCAGGTTCAGAGGTCGCAGCATCTAATGCCCTGGGTAGGGATGCTGGCCTTGGGGTTACGCCGTGTGAGTCAGGGAACAGGCCTGACATGTGGGACAACATCAAGAATCACTATCTGGCTATTCGTGGCCATGTTCCCTCCACTGGAGCATCCTGGAGGGTAGTGGGTCCGGGAGACAGTGCCTTGGGTAAATCTGTGCAGTGAGAGAGGACGCAGGAAACAACCCTTGGCTACTCCGCCAATGGCTGTGCAAGGTGCGCAGTTGCTTTCTGCCCTCACACCAATCATTTGCAACCTTGTGTGACGCTCTTTTCAAGCGATTATTCTATAGTTCTTTCTCCCGTCATTTGCATGTCTTTCCTTTATTGAAATCATTGTTTTGACTTTGCTGGAGAATCACTGCAAGTCCTCCCATTCCTCCATCTTCGGTTTGGACAAGTGATGTGGAAATCTGCCCCCAGAGCCGTACACAGCATGTCTGTGCTTCTCCAGTGCTGCAGAGAAAACGTGTCTACTGTCTTCTAGAACAAACAAAGGGAGAAATGAGTGAGTGTGGTAAAACGTATTCTAACTTATGAATGAGAAACGTTGCAAACACTTTGAAGTTAAAGAGAACAGACTGAATATGTTCCTTGCCGGGTCTCATTTAAACAGTTAGTTCATACCTAGAGGACCGTCCAAGTTATCGCTGACCTTGGCAGTGTGACAAGAGCAACATTTTCCTAAGGATGAAATGTTCTTGTAAAACATCCGCGGGGAGTCTGACGTGGCCTCACTTTGCTTTCACCACTAACTGTGTTCCTTTGCCTAATTCTCTCTCTCCGCCAAGAAGCAGGGAGTCTTTTAAGATAAAGGTAGGAGAAATGTCATCTCTAAAACGCCGAGTCTTGGATTACCGCTGGACTTAATAGAGCCATCATGGAAACAATCTTCCAAGAATGTGCATGCATTTGACTTCTCCTGGGGGTGAATGGCAGCAAAAGACCATAAATCGAGAACAGAGAAAGCCGCAGGATTCCTAGCCCAATCCACTGGGAGCAGTTCTTTCGTTTGTTTGTGGTTTTTTATTTGAATGCCAGGGATCCCACAGACCTGTCTGTGTTCACCGGAACAGGTTTCATAAAGTTAAATGAATGAATGGTTGAATCTATTAATTAATGAATGAATAGACGAATAAATGGGAATACCATATAAAAGATAAAATTTTTCTCAGTGCTATGATTTTCCCCTTCTTTTAGATTATGTTTTAAGTTTAGGGGGTTGAAATATAATATTTTAAAATAATTTATGGCAATCTTAGATTGTAGTCACATTCTAAAATATTATTTTTTTGCAAAATAAAAACTTAGAAATTTTATGATCTCCATAGATTTCTCTTAAGGTAAAAATTAACTTGAAATTCGAAAGAATCACATGACTCTCATCAGTGAGTTGATCCCTCTGGATCCTTGCTGAAGGAACCACTTCTAGCAAACATTTAAAATTTCTTCTCATGCTTTGCTTGAACTAGAGGTGACTGTTATTGCTGTCATCTTACAAATAAGGGAACAGAGGCACACAGAAGATGTCACCTCTCCTAGGTCACACAACTCACACATGACAGAGCCATGTGCTAGCTTGAACTCAGCCAGTCTGGCTCCAGAGCCTGAATTCGACTCTTAACTGGTTCCATTTAGTTAGCTCTTAGCTCATGTCTGGCTAAGACTGGCTCTGAATGAAATTAGACAGTTACGGAAATTATCTCACTCATTCGTTGATTTGCTGATGGATTATGGAGGGACTTGTGAAACCATGAAATGATGTTGGTCTTTTGAATTCTGTGACATCACCAACCTCCTCACATCACTGCCACCTTAACATGCCTTAATTCAACTAAGGCATATGAAGTTGAATTAGTTATTTGGGTGGCCACAACCCACCACTGACTAATATTGATTCAGAGATGGTAGTGAGGATGAAATGACAATGACTTCTAAGGAATTAGTTTAGTATCTAACAAACAGGACGTATTCAACAACTAGTAATTTCATTGTTGCCTAAATGTCACAATTTGAAATTTGATTCAATCCGACTCATGAAGTACCATGCTGCTACTTCATGGGCAATTCTATGAATAATCTGAACAATACAATAAGTAAGCTTGGACTAGTATTCATATATCGAGCTCTACACTTAAGGGCATGAAGTACATTCTTTGGAGCGATAAGAAGCTCCAAATTTACACAAGGTCACAAAAGAAGTCTCTAAAAATTCCAAGGAATCAACATTAGACAATCTATGATGCAAAGCATAATGCTACAAAATTAGAAATCAATAACAAAGGGATAGCTAAAATAGTCCCAGATGTTTGCAAAGGAAAAAACAGACTACTAAATCACCCTTGGGTTAGAAAGGCAGTTGCAATGTAAATTATAAGAAACACAAAGGTGAATGACGATGAGTCCCACACATATTAAAATTTATATGCAAAAGCTAAAGCAACACTTGGAAGAAAATTTAGAGTTTTGAGTGTGTGTGTGTGTGTGTGTGTGTGTGCATGCATGTGTGTGTTCACATATTAGAGAGCAAAGTATATTGAAGACAAATGAACTAAGGTTCCACCCAAAAATTTAGACAATGAGCAGTGAAATAAGGAGAAAGAAAGGAAGGAAACGGCAAAAAGAAAGAAAGCGATGAAATGGAATACAATGAATGATAGAACTGAATCTTGGTTTTCTGGAAAGAATGCAAGTAGGCTACATCTGAATAAGACAGATTAAGAAACAACTGCAAAGTTCAAAAATATATAGAATAAAATACAGCTATAACTAGAGATAAAACAAATGTTAAAATAATACTTGGAAATTCAGCTGGGATTCACCAAACAGCTTCCACATTGCCAGATCCAGGGGTCTCTCTTCAGTCCTCTCCCATGTGACGTCATGATGACTGAATTTGATGGTCATGTTCTCCTTCTTCGAGTGACCTCCCTTTGGTTTCTGACACTGCTTTTCCTTGGTTCTCTTTTAACCTTTTTACCCAAGTGTAACTGTATGCTCTTATTTTGTGAGTAAAGTAGCATTTTATAACAAGGCTGGAAATACTGTATTTCATAAATTGTGTCTAGGTAATTGACACACTCTAAAGAATACTTAATTGCATCACTAGCTTACTTTTAGGTCAAAATAAAATTCCAGATGCCCCTAACATGTAAGTATATAAAAAAACAAAACCATGAAATTTTAGAAGAAAACATAGAGAATGGTTTTTCATATCTGAATGGGGAAATCTACTTCAGAATGTAGTAGATTTCTGAAAACTTCTATGGTTTTATAGGACATTTTTTGTATGTAATACATGGTAATTTTTAAATTCCTGAATAAAACCACAAATAAAGTTGGAAGCTAACAGAAGACTGAGATAAATATTTGCAAGAGTTATTAATAGGGTTAATTTCCTTAATATATAAAGATATCTGACAAATCAATAAGTAAACGGTCAGCATATTATTTTTAAGTGATTAAAATATGAAGATACAGAAAAGACTACAAAATATATTTAATCCCACTCAAATGTTCAGAAAGCACTTCTGGAGATAATGATTGAAACATTATTATTTTATTTTTAAAAGTAGTTTCTCATTGATTGACTCTAGTTTGAAAAACACTGAGCTAAAATGGTCTAAGATCCACGAATCTCAGAAGTTCCGTGTGACTTTCTTTGTCTGTGATCCACCTATTCGACTATGCCATCTCCCTACAAACATCCCCCACACGCTACTGTGATCATGTAAGCTGTCCCCTTCATTCCTTTAACCAAGAAGCTAGAGGTGGCAAAGTGGAAAACGGCCCTGTAGTATTGGAATTGGGACTAATTCCAGTCCATGCTCTCCAGATTTGCAGCTTTGATTACATTCTTCAAGACTAAAAAAAAACGGTGGCCTTTCCCTCGCACATTCGGGTCCGCTCTGTCATCCCCACGCCTACTCCCCTTGCTGCTTGCTCGTTTTTACCAGATGGCCTCGTCTTACTCCACAGAGGAAGACAGGTCATCTCTTGGTTTCCTAACCCCCTGCTCCACCCCCAGATGCAAACCTTCTGACATCTCTAACAGCTCCTTTGGTCTTCCATTTTGGTGCCTTCGTCTCGGTGTCTCTTCTGTATAAAGGAAGCACCCCTGTCTGTGTTCTGAAACCCAGAGCCTCCTGCCTCAGTGGGTCCTGCTCTGATATTATCAGTCTTTTCCACTGCCTTCTCTTCCAGTGCAGTGGTTACCAACCGGGATACTTTTGCCTCGCATGCCAATGTCTGGAGACATTTTTGATGTCACATGCGGTGTTCCTGGCGTCCAGTGCACAGGGGTCACAGGTGCTGCTAAATGTACTACAGTGTACGCGATACTGCAGGTTCCTCCACACCGCATCCCCGTAGTACTACCACAGCATTACCTGGCGCGAGAGAGTGTCAAAGCTGACAGATCCTTAGCATCTAAACATCTTTCTCCCCTCCCTGCCTCCCTTCCTTCTCTCCTTTTTCGTTCTCTCTCACATTCAGAAACACACAACTGTGTTTTAAACACATTTTTCCTTGACTCTTCACCCCCCTCTAGCTATTCTTGTCTTTCTCTTTCCTTTTTTTTTTTTCCCCTCAGCAAACATTTTTTTGGGGAAAAAACAAATCCATTGTTCTCAGCTGTTTTTATCTCAACCATTTAAGGCAATCTGGCTTAGCTGGAATCATTCTAGCAAAGGTCACTAGTGACTCAGTGTTGCCAAACCTAAAACAAGTCTCCAGCTTATCTCAGAACACTTCTCCAAGGCATCTGACCTTGCCTCCTCCCTCCTTCTCCTGCTCCTCCTCCTCCTCCTCCTCCTCCTCCTCCTCCTCCTCCTCCTCCTTCTCCTTCTCCTTCTCCTCCTCCTCCTCCTTCTCCTTTTGGACAACTCCCTCTTTACAATCCTCTTGTTTGATGTCTTCACATTTCTAGATTTTGGAGTGAGAACTTTCTCACTCTCCTTGAACAGTCCACATTTTGTTTCTGGTGCAATAATATTCCTTACTCATCTGTCTCTGTTGCAGTCTTCCCTTCTAAGGCCATGTTGGCTATCTTAAGCATATTGCAGCTACCACCTAAAAGCTGATTGCGTGTAAATATACAACTTTAAACAAAACAATTTTATGGAACTCCAGCAAATATAACCAATCATCTGTTGGGATCCCATTCTGTACATCCCCCAAGGAACTTCACATTTTGTATATGAAAAATGAACTATTTTTACATTTGACAACAATGTTCATTTTTTTGTCTTTCCATCTCATGACAAACATCATAATCCAAGCAACCTCCCAAGCCAGAAGCCCTACCTCTGATGTCATCCATGACTGTCCATCCCTATCACTCCATACAGTCCAATCAGAACAAGAGTAATAAAACCTGCACCACCAATCCCTCAAATATATCCTATTCAAATATGTCACTGGGAGTGCCTTGCTCTAGGGCCCTATCATCTCTCACTTGGGTAAGTGTAATGCCTACTCATTGGTTTGCCTACCTGTAGCCTCTACATGGCACCAAGGTCAGCTTTCAAAGCATTGCTTTTTCTAAAAACCTCCCATGGTCCTTCCTTTCCTGAGGCTACTTTGCTTCTTCTACTTCATGTTCCCATAATACCCACTGTTCATGCTTTCTCGCAATCATCAAATTGTTCCTCACCTCCGTCCCTTTGAACACTTTCGATCTTGGTGCCTGAATGAACTGTCAGGTCCCATCTAGCAAAGTTCTGTTCTGCCTTCAGGACTGGGATAGGTGTCTCCCTTGAAAATCTGCCATCCCATTCTCTGAGAATCAATTGCCCTCACTTCCCCTCCTCACCTCCCTGCTTTGTACCTGCTTTAGATGTTACATTCGTCATGCTGTGTTCTCGTTAATAATACATTTTTGCTTCTCCTACTAAGTGATGGCTTGTTTGGGAAGGATCTGTGTGTCTGTAGCGGCCAGTGGTACAACACGCAGACACACACTTAGGACTAGGCATCCAGTGACTGTTTGTGAAGGAGGAAGGGAAAGAGGTAAGGAATCAGGCAGCTATCCCATGTTTACTAGGAAGCCACATAATCCGGCCTAGCAATTTTAACTTCAACATCCGAGCCATTGATCAAACGGCTGTATACCCTTGGTTGTGTATTGAGCACTATACAAGGCAAACTAATTGGACTGATGAAGGTTTAGGTAGATATAAGGTAATAATTAACCCTTCCTGTTGCTCAGTTTGAGGCAATGCTGTCCTCCCGGCAGCACCACTGCCCAATTGCCGTGGCCATGAGGGTTCTCTTTGTTCAGTGTCTCTGTGGCTATTTCCTTTCCTCAGTCAATTTTGGTTTCTTAAAAACAAGAGCCACGTTTCCTAATGTGTGTTCTATGGGGCCTATTCCCATGAGACTCCTCAAATGAGAGTCTCGTGGTCAGTCATGCTGGTGCAACATACTTGTCATAGGTCTGCATTGAAGGCAGAGAACAGACACAAACCTGTTGAAAGCTGAGAGAACATTTCATAGCCAGGAAACCCATTTCCACTGGCTGCACTGTAACGTTCACACACGCATGTACCCGTTGGAACCTTTTCCCGTGCTTTATCTATAACATCTCATGAAACCGGTGTTCTGGGAAACAAGCCTGGGGAACACTGCTCAGGGTGCAGTTTAAAAAGCACCAAAATGTCACCCCTTCGTCATCAACCCTCCCCGCTTCATTAGCTCAAGGCGGAGCTGGGCTGGGGATGGTGGCTAGGGGATGTGCTCTTTCCCCGAATCGTCCCGCGCAAATTCCATTTTTATTAAAAATAACTTTACCTAAAGTAACATCAAATGTGCTTGATGAGAGTGGAAATTGTCCCACCTTTTAAAATAAATTGATATCTTTTTCATAATAGATTATGGAACTCAATAACATTATTATTTTGCTAGAAGAATTAGCAGGCAAAGGCAGGTCCCTTAGTCACTTAGAGGTTTTTTTGTCAAGCCAATTATCAGCAAATAAAGTGAATAGAAAGCTGAAGATTCTAGAGAGGAAAGGAGAGGGAGAGAGAGATAGAAACATCATTGATGAGAGAGAATCGTGGATCAGCTGCCTCCTGCGCACCCCACACTGGGGGATCGAGTCTACAACCCGGGAATGTGCCCTGAACAGAAATCCAACTGTGACCTCCTAGATTATAGGTCAGTGCTCCACCACAGAACCCTGCTGGCTAGGCAGAAGGGGCCTAGTTAATAATTAGGCAGTATGACGTCAGGCTTTTGAACGCCTACAAAGGATCAAACATGGAGCTGGAAGGAATGCCGCGATCCCCAAGGTCAGCCACTTAATGGACCAGTGAGGAGTTTGAAGGCCAGAGAAAATAAGCGACTCGTTGAACATCATTCACAGACAGTGTCAGAGGGTTGAACACAGAGCCGGTAGCTTCCGTGTCAGTGTTTTCCCTCCATCCACTTCCTCCTCGTGCATTTAAGTCAGGGAATACGGTTCAAGGGCTGGAATGAAAGTAAATGCACCTTGATGTGAACCTGATCCACATTCAGTTTCACGCTGCTCACGAAAGGCGGTCATATTTATCGTCACAGTTGGCAGTCCCATCTGCCTGCAAGGTGTGTCAGCTGGCCTTGCTTCCTCGTTACCAAGATTTACAGCCCAGTCCGCAGTGAACAGTGGTTCCCTGGGAGAAGATGCCTTGTTAAAAGCCAGAGGAAGTGCTGTGCTTTCCAGGGTAGAGCAGGGATAATTGACCTGGACCGAAGAGCAGGTAGATGCACTTCAGTGGAGACTGTAGTTCGGGGAATATTGTGGCAAACCCAAGGTCCTGTTAGTCAGTTCCCTGCCCAGGCAGAAATCCAAAGTCTTCATGGATAAACATACACATTTTCAGAAATCCAAAGTGTTCAGCCTGACTCCAATCTAAAGGACCAGGCCAGCAGTCTGGTACGCAGGGAGCCCTTGGAAAGCCAGGCTCTCGAACACAGTGAACCCAGGTTGATACTGAAGCGAGACCTTCTCCCAACAGCGTGGGTCCATGAGAGCTCCATGGAAGAGTCATTAGCCGACGGCCCACTGCAAACAGCCCTCAGATCCTAGGGGACCAGGGCACCGTTAAGGCAACATGTTGAGCCGCTTTGTAAACAGATAACAGTGATCAAGTCGGTTTGGTGTAAACAGCCCGGCGGCAGAAGCCAGCCTGCGTCCCGCCCAGGAGGGGCTCTGGGGCCACAGTCCTCATGGGCAGAGAAGTGCATCGGGGTCTTCCTGCTTTCTCTGAAACCTGGCCCACTTGTTGAAAGGCTAGTGGCAGGGTTACAATAAATTCAGGGCATCCAGAGCAAGTGCTAGACGCTACTCCGTACCTCCGAGTTCTGCCCATGCCACTTCTGAAACTAACAGCCACTGTATTTTTCCATGTATAAGACGCTCCCATGTATAAGATGCCCCCCCCCCCAGCCCCAGTTTTCCAACCCCAAATTAAGAAATCAATATTTTAAACATTTTGCTGGTTTTCCTCTGAAGGCCTTCTTCTTTTTTGGCATCCTAAGGAGCTGTTCTTCCTGTTTTCTCCGCTGTCTGATCAGACACTCTGTGGGAGGAGGTCCACATTGTCTCTCTGCAGCTCGATTTCCATGCTCGTTTGCATAGCTCATTGCATTCAGTTTGAATTCCACAGAGTAAGGTAATCGCTTACCGGTATTTATCTTTTTGTTTTTTGACATCTTTATGGGCTCAGAATGCTCCGGTCCCTGTTGCATTTGCACACCCTCCACCTCCACCTCTAATTACAGCATCAGCTGATGTCAGTAACAATAAGGCTCGTGATTGGAGGAAGCCTGTTTGACAAGGGGCAGCTACGTACCTGCGCAGCTCCCTCCTCGGCTGACTTTGGGATATGAGATGCCCCTCGATTTTCAGTCTAATGATTTTAGAAAAAAAATAGCTTCCTATACACAGAAAAATATGGTGATCTTGCTGTAATTTGAAATAGGAGATGAACAGAGCGGACATGAAAACAAACACAAAAACACACAAAAGACTGCGAGCTTGTGAGCAGACTTTGGGGACAATGAGACAAGGAAACTAGGAAAGAAAAACAAATCTTGTGGTGGGCCAATGTGGCTCAGTGGTTGGGCATCATCCCATGAACCAGGTGGTCACGGCTCAGTTCCCACCCAAGGCATATGTCCGGGTTGCAGGCTCAGTCCCCAATAGGAGACATTCGGGAGGCAGCCAATCAATGATTCTCTCTCTTCATTGATGTTTCTATTTTTTTCTCCCTCTCCACCCCTCTCTGAAATAAAAATATATATATAAAAAAAATCTTGAACATGAGTTACTACCAGACATTGGGATCAGGATGCATGATTTATGAAGTATCCAGCACAGTTGGGTGAAGTATTTCATTCTCTCCCACTCTACCACAATACCCTGCTCACCATTCTAGCACTCACCACTCCCTTTGCTTTTGCATTTACAGAAGGAAAAGGAAAGGAGGTAATGAACAGAGTTTACCAATTGATTGATTGATTGATTGATTTGAGCCCAGTTAGCCACCAGGAGCCCTTCTTAGTAGGGACTCTTTTCATCAGGATTCACGATAATAATCGGATTGTATGTACATGAAATGTTAACCAGCACTGCCTCTGCTGGCCTTTGTTGTGTTATTGACGCAATGCCTCTAGGTCCCAACCTACCCTCGGTCATCTGCTTGGACTCCTGGGGCTGCTAGTCTGCGAATTACTTGCCCACACTCCCTTCCTGAGCGGCTTCCTATTCATTCTGCCCTTTGAAGCCTGGTGAGGAGACAGAGAGCAGAGGGGCAGAGAAGGGCCTGCGTCAGGTCCCCACAGTGGTGGGCACGGGTGTGGGGGGGTGGCAGGGATGGGCCACTTGCAGGCCCAGCAGCGGGGGCAGCAGCAGGAGCCTCCAGGGGGCCCTCTGCTCCGAAGTGTCAGAATCTTGGAGGAAAGCTGCAGGTGTCGGTCCAGGGGGTCCGGTTTGGGAACAGGAGCAGGTCCCTGACCCCTGTGCACAGCTCCTTCCCTTCACTGCACCCCCATCTCTCTCCTGTCGCTTCTCCAGTTCCAGCAAGCCATCTGCATGGAGCCTCCTTTTGTCTTTCTGGACAGACAAGAACTGACGCATCACTTGTAGCTCGAACAGCATCCAAGGCAGTTTTTGGTGTAGACATATTTACCCAAATAAATTATTTTCCCTGCTATGTCCCACTTCAAGTCTTGATGTAGGCCAAGAGCCAACCCTTCTGAATCCCCCCAACACACACACTAAGACAGAGGGTCGACTGGCACCCAGAAAGTAATGGCGTGGGCCTCGGAGCAGAGAACCTTATGTTACAAATGTAGACCGGGAGCCTGGCAGTGAAGTACAGACCATCAGACCTCAAGCAGAAGTGTAGGTCCATCACCCGGTGCTTATATGTCCTGCTGCCAAGCATGCAAGTGTTTGGAAACACCCAGAGCACTGACGAGAACTTCCCAGGTAGCTTGTCCACAGCTTTGGAAGAGAACCGGGGAGTTTCAACAGTTTGAACAACTGGGTTTCAGCAAGGAGAGCACAGCGCCTGAAGTACAGCATCCTCTTCTCGCCCTGATGGTCTCCATGGCAATGAGCCCAGGACCATGCTTTCAGGGAGGACATTGATGTGCCCTCTGTGGTTTCAGAGATGAGAGGTCAGCAGCCCAGACCGCCAGGATCCCATGGCGCCCACGGGAGGCAAAGAACACTCCGCATACATATATTACCGTGCCACAGTTAATATGTCTGCGCAGTTTGTTTTCTCAGCCGCATTTTGCTATCTAGGGACCCAAAAAAAATGTGTTTTTCTTTACGAGTGAGACATGATTGATGCTTTACTGGGAAAGGCTTTTCATAACTGAACAGATGTCTCCTGACAAGAAAGTTATTGGTACAAGCAAACTACATTATTGCAATAACGTTAAGGCTCAGACTTGAGCAAAAGATATCAAGAGAGTGTAGGGGAGGCTCGTGGGGGAGAGAGAGCAAGTTTTGAAGAAGAGAGTGAGCTACAGGTTGGTGAGACTCAACATCCTTAACCAGCTCTGCACCCTATCTGGGAGGCAGACACGTACAAACTTGAAAAGGCCAATCTCCACAGGCATTCATTGGTCAACATTGGACTCCTATTCATCTAAAAGTCTTTTCACTTTAGTATACCAAAATGTCTTCATGTGCAAATTAGAGGTGATATTTCTTTCATCCTATCATGGCAAATTCATGGGAAGAACCATGCAATGTATAGGATTTTGAATCACTTGGGATTTTCTTCCAGTGTTAATTTACTTGCAATGTGTGTGGGGTTTTTTTTTATTCATTGTTATCAATTTGTCCAGGACATAGATATAGTAAAAATAAGAGGACAGGCTTTAGGACAAATAGCATTTCTGGAGAAAAGTGAAGGAGACTATAGCTATACGTCTCCATAAGAAATAGAAGCCTTACACTTAAAACAATTCAAGAGCTAAGTGTTTAGGGTACAAGCAAAAGTAATAGGTAATAGTGGATTTACTTCCCAAACTTGATTATACAGTTTCATTAAATCTGCTTTTATTCAACTCACCAAATGCAATTATTAGAACTCTTACTATAGAGCAACTATTCTATTCTATTCTATTCTATTCTATTCTATTCTATTCTATTCTATTCTATTCTATTCTATTCTATGGATGTGTAGGGTTCTAATAGAAAAGATAGTGGTGCTTTCTTTTAGATCCAGAGTAATACAGTCCTGGGGCTGCTCACTGCTCTCAGAATACTTCTCACCAGACTCTCCCTGTAAATCTGCTCATGAGAAATAGGCTGTCCCTGATTTCTGTATTCAGGTTGCTTGTCACATGCTCCTGTTCCTTTCCTAAGTTGGTCACCCCATGGAAAATTGTTGAGGTTTTGTTTTAGGAAAATTGAAAGCTTTTCTTCTTCAAACCCGGCTTGCAGTCATCCCGTTTCTTATCACACAGCAGTTCCTCAGGAGACCCTGTGGCTCCTCACCTTCTGCAGGTGTCCTGCAGGCCGGGGAGCCTAGGACGAGCTTGCCTTCAGGGATGCGCAATCGGCTTGTCTTGCAGTGCAATGCTAGTTGGCAATCCTTTATGCCAAACAGAATAAAAACACTCCCAGAAATGCTCCAATGAGAATTTTGCTAATCAAAACTATGCTGTCACTTCATAGTTTAAATATCTTCAGTATTGATAGGTCTTCAATTGTCTGGAAAAGGGATGCCAGTATCTCAATCACCCAAGAATGCATTTGGAATCCATGAGGTGTCCTTCTACTTCTTGGTTTATTTATACATTTTAGCAGACTTTGATGATAAATTTGGATCTGTGTACACCTGTGATTCTGCATCAGGGCACATATTTAGATTGTGGGTTTGATCCCTGGTTGAGTGCCTACAGAAGGCAACTGATCAATATTTCTCTCCCCTCTCCCTCCCTCCCTCTCTCCCTCCTTCCCTTTCTCTTTCCTGTCTCACTTCATCTCTCTCTCAAATCAATTTTTTAAAATCCTCGGGTGAGGATTAAAAACAAACAAACAAGTAAATAAATAAATAAAATTGGGTCTGGCTTCTTTTGTGAAAAACTAGTCTTGTGACTAGTTTCTCTAGTTAACAAATAAGTTTTTAAAATTTTACTATCTTCATGGACATGGAATATCAACACATAACAGATTCTGAAAATCTCCAAAGGAATCTTGACAATAATTGTAGTATATTGAGTCCTAAGCATTTTTCCCCAGAGGAAAGCAAGTCCGTTAGGCCCTGAAGTACAGCGAGGGTGCAAACCAGGGCTGGTTCCTGCAGCTGGCCTCCTGGGGGTGAGGGGAGCGAAGCTGGAAGGTGCTTGTAAATGTAAAACAGACCAACAAAAGCTACACAGTTAAACACTGCAAGCATCAACAGTGTGCTGTGTTCATCAGGCCCCACAGCCAGACCTTGTTCTTGTCCTTCATATGGTATCCAAGCTCAGCTTAGGGGATAATGGTAACCTCAGCATAGTGAGCAAAACTTTCTTTAAAAAATTGAAAATACAAACAGGGATTTCCCTGAACCATGGGGGGATATTAAATGGTGAAAAAGAAAAAGAATCGTAGAGTGGATGGATTTATCCTTCACAAATTGCACTGGAAGCCAAGAGGAAGCTCTTCTCGTGAGAAAGTGTGGATGCTAACCTTCCGCTGCAGGCAGCTCAGAGAGCTGGGAACTGGCCTGGACCGCAGCCATTCCCATGAGAACACTCCCAGCTTGGCCACCGGTACTCTCCAGGGCACTTCAACTTGTGTAGAATTTATTGGCATACATTGAACAGTTGAGGCAAGCTTTGAGCAATTGCACCAACAGAGGTGGAGAATCTGAAAGAGTCCTCGGGCCACTGGATGCTAGGAGGTCAGAGGGACAAAGACGACAATCAGACTGGAAGCAGAGGCTCCCTGGCCTGGCCAGGGCCATTCTCTGAGTCACGGTGACTAAGTTCCCGGGGAAGAAGAAATGGAAACACCTGTTAGAACGACACCGGGTACCTGCTTAGGAGGTGTACTGCAGCCATTCTCCATACATCGCTTAGGCATTTTTCTCTAGTTCTTTGAGTCACGAACCCTAGGGAAACCTGCCCAGGTGGATGCCGCACATCACTGAATATCCTTTATGTCTTCAGGAGCATCTTTAGTGACTAGGAAAGACGTTAATTCGATTTTTAAAATCAATACTTGCTTTCTTAAAGTCAAATTTAAAAATCCATATTTTCCTAAATTCTTGAAGTTCAACGAGTAAAGTCGTTTTATTCTATTTAGTAATCTGGTAAATTTTAACAAGCATCAAGAGAGACACTTTAGTAAACATGTGTCATTGCTGCTGTCGGTATATTGAATTTGGTTTCCTTTTGAAATTCTTCAAATGCCTCTTATAAATAAAACCCAACTACTTAATGCATTTTTATATATCTGATAAGAAATTTGACTTACAAACACTTTGAGCAATTTTCTCATACTTTCAAACTTAAAATTGTGAGTCTAAATCAATGGCTCAATTATATTGTAAATTAGAACAGAAGTCAAATTTTCTACATTCTCTAAAGTGTCAAATTCTATAACAAAAAGGTAAATATTGCATGCACCAAGATAATTTCCAAACTCAATGCAAAATTACTAATGCCTTGCATTTATTTATTTCTATATTTGCATCTGGCTGGAGTGAAACTGTCTGGCCAATTTATCAATTAGTGAGCTGACGTTCAACTGGAATTCACTGATGCGGGAGAAGTTGTTCTTTACACTCGGCGTCTGTCCTCGCCATATTAACATCCCTTCTAAGCAGTTGGTTGCAGCGTTGTGGTAGACCAGGTCTCCAGAAGCCAAAGCCTTGATTTGTGCCGTTTGCCCATTTCTGCAGTGTAAATACTGACCAATGGGCTACTTCAAACTGCCAAAGAGTTAATAAGCATGAAATTCCTCAGTATTGAACAATTTCTGGCCCTGAGGACCCAGCTCAGTTAGGTTTCCTCACAACAGTGGTTGTTTCTTAGGCTGCACTATTTTTTGTATTTTTTGAGTATTACTTCGGGGTAGAGGCTCAGTTGCACAACGAAGAGACTCAAATACATATCTGTAGTTGACATATTTCTAGGATCTACGTTTGGTTCTTCAATGACCAGCTGCTAAGATCACTCACATAACAGTGATGAGTCTAATCAGGATCTTAGCTCCCACGTGTGCAAAACCAGGTCAGCGGCATCAGTGAGCAAATATTAGCTTCAAGCGTATGCTGTCCTCTGTAGACAAGAGTTGAGATCATTTTGGTTTTCAGAAAGGACAAAACATGTTAATAAACAACAATCAAAATTCACCATCATTATTTAATAAGCTCATGCGGTGTCATCCTATTCTGTCCTTGTTGCCAATAGGTATGGAAAGATCACTTGGACAAACATCTCTGCTTTGTTCAAGAACGACTCTTCTTTTGCATGGGTGGCTTCAGTCATAACAGGAGGCATGTGTGTAACTGACAGTCTCCTTATTTTTCATGTCAGGGTTACGAACAGTTACTGGACAGCCATTGGCATGCCTGGCCCACCTTTCATAGCACGTTTGGCCTGCTCCTGTCCTAACCTCCTCTGGCCTTTCCAGTAAAATGGAGGAAATAAAAATATCTATGTCATAGGCTGAGTTTTCAGTGAAAATAGAAAACATTTAGCACATGGCAAATTCTCAAAAATGTTAGCAGTTATTATTTTTAAATGATACTTTGCATATCCATAGGCAAATAACTGCCAAATCACAATGATTGAAAAAAAAAACAAAACAAAACCCACCTCATCCAGAATCTTTCTTAATATGTATAAAGATGCCTTGTATAAGTAAAAATCATCTTTATCATTTATGTACTGGATGCGGCAGTAGATTCATCTTCTATTCCACTATTGCCCCTGTTCCCAGTGTCCCAAACTATAAGATTCATTTTCCCTTTTTGAGTGGGGGTTTCCTCCAGTGACTTCGGCTTGACAAAGGTGGAAGATGACTAGAATACCATCTCTCTCTCTCTCTCTCTCTCTGTCTCGTGAGGTGACCATTGGGCCTTGAGCAGAGCCCTGCTGTGTCCAGGCCCACACACTCCTTCCCTGTGCATGGTGTGCTGTGACGACCTTGTAAGGGACAGCACTTCTGGGGAGGAGGTTGACATAGCAGATGGGATAGTCTCTTGTGGGCTTATACACTGAAAATACTTATTGCTTGCCCTAGCCAGTTTGGCTCAGTGGATAGAGCATTGGCCTGCAGACTGAAGTGTCCCGGGTTCGATTCTGGTCAAGAGCACGTACCTCAGTTTGCAGGCTCTTCCCTGGCCGGGGCCCTGGTTGGGGCATGTGCAGGAGGCAACCAATAGATGTGTTTCCCTCACACCGATGTTTCTCTCTGTCTTTCCCTCTCTCTTCCACTCCCCCTAAAAATCAATGGAAAACTATCCTTGGGTGAGGATTTTAAAAAAGAAAATACTCATTGCTCTTCACTCATCACATATGAAAATGTCCACCAAGGTAGCCTCATGCGCAAGACAAATTATTTGATCCTTCATGGAAAACTAGAAATCAGGTTTCCAAAATGTAAGAATGATTGTAAAATTAATGCGTGTGAGTGAGCAGGTATCTTTCTATTATCTACCTATCTACTATTTTTGTATCCCTGGATACACAGATTCACACATGTGAAACATGTTCTTATAGTCACAAACATATACATGTATGTGTATGCATATGTTTGATGCCTGATTTATATAGGGAGGCAGAATTCCAAAGAAACATTGAAAATTCTTTTAAAAAATTAAGGGCTCTATTTTATTATGTAGAAACTGAGATTCAGGTGTTATCTTTCTCTAGAAGTTTTGTACGGTGTTCTCACCTTTACCCATTGATTCTGTGTGGCTAGTAACCCTTTCCTGGATTTCCAAGAAGTGAAAATATCAAGCTGGTTTCAATTCAAGAAAGTTGAATATTTGACCAAGAACTACAAATTCCTTTAAGTAATGCAATTTGACTCAAATTCCTACATTTGAAACAAATTCAAAAACTCATCTCCCTGAGAACTGCTTTCTCTCCCAAGGTCAGACCTGTGACTTAGCCACCGAATGGGTCAGATTAAGGGGAAATAGAACCCTGAACACCCATGTGCCTGCAGAATTGGAGGAGATACAGGCAGCCAGACCTCATGCCGCCCTCCTGGGATGTGGGGGAGGGCAGTGTTAGGTAGTCGGGCAGCATGGTCTGTGAGGCATAAGCCAGAAACACAAACACAACCAAAAGGGTCATTTCATTCACCATCTCCTCATAGACAGTGAATTGTGAATGTAAGATTAAATGCCCTAACCGCACGGCTATGGCTTTCTTACTTCATCACTATCAGAAGGGAAATGAGCCAATGTCAAACAATGACTGTACATGCTTACAGGCCACAACATACTTGTGCAAATTCTCACGCTGAGTAAAATCCATATGGTAGCCCGCATTTTCCTGCTATGCTATGTTCTACATGTCTGCCAAAAAGAAAAACTAGCACTGAGAAAAGAAATTAATCTAGCTAAAGGCCAATTTGGGGCAGCATCAGCAAGCTGGAGCTGGCCCTGAACTTGAGTTCAGGAGGCCTCGGCTTTGATCACTGTCTAAGAAGCGACAGTGTGACTCTGAGGGAAAGAAAAAACACACAACAAAACCCTGTTTATGGAGCACATTTGGCCAGCTCTGAGCACAATGCTGTGTCTATGCTATATGAGTCACATAAATTACTGCTATTTTATAGCTGAGAAAAATTCACACGGCTATTGCCTGTCTTGGAAGAGAATCAATGAACAGATTTCTCAGCCAGTATAAGTCACTATTGTGGTGAGCAGAAAAGGTTTTCATCTGAATCTTATTACATGACATGTTGAATATTGTTGTTCAGAGCTAATTTCTGATACCTGGATGCCCATCTTGATCAGTTATTCACACTTAAAAGTTAATTCTGCCCTAGCCAGTTTGGCTCCGTGGGAGGAGTGTCGGCCTGCGGACCAAAGGGTCCTGGGTTTGATTCTGGTCAAGGGCACATACCTTGGTTGGAGGCTCCTCCCCGGCCTAGGCCTAAGTCAGGGCTCATGGAGGATGCAACCAATTGATGTGCTTCTCTCACATCGATGTTTCTCTCTGTCTCTACCTCTCTCTCCTACTCTCCCTAACAATCAATGGAAAATATCCTCTGGTGAGGATTAACAAAAACAGACAAACAAACAAACAAAAAAGTCAGTTGTATTTGGTTTTTATATTGAAGGTAAATTTTCAGTTGGGAATTCTAGGACTCTCAGAGAATGGTTTGAAAACCATTATTTTAGTTCTTTGAGTCCATGATTCTGTGTGTTAGCAGAAAAATACTTGATAGATGCTTTCAAAGAAGAAAAAAATGTAAATGACACTTGGGCTATACAAAAGGAAACTATCATTAATATTACTGTATATCATTTCCTTTCCAGGCAATTATTAATGTCCTCCAATAGTTTAGGATGTTTATTTTGAACACCTCTGGCAAATGAGAGTGAGCGACGTGTTTGTCAGAGTGAGCTCTCTTCTAACGTGAGGATGAAAATCAAATCAAATCTCAGTGACATAAATAGTCCTTCAAGATGTGGTGTCCCGGTCACACGGTCAGAAAGAACAACTCATGTAAGAGCCAACCCGTTTTCTAAGGGCCTTATCTGGGTCATAATTTGTATATGGGCTGAAGATGGCTCAAAATGGTGATGGCAGAGAGTTCAGTAAAGGGAGAGAGGTAAGGTGGACTAGGGCCAGTGAGGCTGCCACCCTTAGCTTGAAGGAGCAAAGAGGGGAGCAGTTACCCAATACATGTCAAGAGCTGTGGCAGTTTGGGAAAAAGTGAGGCTGTGACCAACCCATGGATTAGCTCAGAGGGAGATGGGAGGCCAGTTACCTCTATTTTCTTTTCTCTTCCCACACCAATGGAAGCTAGAAGGATGGAACAGCTGATTTAACCACAGAGGTCAGTTTCTCAGGGTCAAGAGCAGTGTGGTGATGGGTGGAGAGCAAACAAGGTATCCAGAACACTGGCTTTCCTCCTGGCAATTCATTTATCATTCTTTTATTTCTCCATTGAAGGTTCATTTGTGAGTACCAATTGCATTCAAGAAGTCGTACTTTAAATAAGGATTGACGCAGGAGGAAGAAGGAGAAACACTGCATAAGAAATGTCCAGATTCTCAAGAAGTGTACAGGATAATGAGAAAAGTAAACAAATGATGCAAAGTAGAATATGATATGAACAAGAGAAGGAGGTTTTATGGGAATGCAAAGAGAGAATGATCAAGGCAATCAGGAACCTTCGTGGGGAGGCATAACATTTGAAATTGGTCTTGTGAGATAGACAAGAGGGAGCTAGAAAGATACGTGGGAGCCAAGAAAGTGGCAAGATGTCAGCCATGCCCGGGGAGTTCTGACTGGAATGTAGTGTGCCTTTAAGGAAGTCACAGAAGATAAAATCAGATAAAACCAGAATACCTGCCCCTTCCCAAACGCACACACGCGTGTGTGTTCGTGTCCATACATGTGTTTACTACACAAGGCTGCGCTTGTGCAAACTTCAGCCGGCATTTCCGAGTAACACACAAATGCTGTGAACGTAAATTACATCATCTGGGGTTTGTGTATCCTCTGGCGTGAGACAAAATCCAACACGCACCCTGGGCATCATTTCCTTTGCTCAAGCTTTACTCTGACTTTATTCTGGCACAGTTTCCAGTGCGTGCTTGCTGTTGGGATAACAGCACCATCTAGTGTGTTCCAGTCTCATGTTAGTTCAAGGGCACCTGATCTAATATTTCTAGACAGAATAATCACAAGGGCACCAAAACGAAGCAAGGGCAACAAACCTTCCTGTCCATGGGTGGCTTTAGAACTTACAGTTTGATACATGGAAGTTTGGGAGAGGGATTTATGGAGGAGAGAAAAATCACCTCCTCTCATCTGTGACTGAGATGAGGAAAGCATAAGTAATAGTTTCTTGTCATTTTCTGGTTCGCCCAATGTGGCAACTGGAATACAGAAAACAATACTAATTTGTTCTCACTAGAGAATGTATGACAATTTTATCTCTAAGTACAATTTGTAATGTGTAAGTGAAACAATCCATATCATTATACATTACACACCCATGACCATTTAGTTATGTAACATAAAACAGCATAAAAGTTGGAAGGACTGTTTACTTTAGTAACTGGAATATGAAGATGAGCTTGGAGGCATCCATCCTGAATCTGGAAAACAATCCAATCAGGAAACAGGGACACCAACACTCCAGAGAGTCTCAGCTTCATTCGCCTGCTGACGCCTTGGTTACAGGAGCCCAGGAGGAGGATGGGGAAGTGGGGTGAATGAGCCACAGACTGAGGAGAAAGCGAGGAAGGGAAAGGAGAGGACAGTGGGAATTCTGGGAGAAAGAATGACAGTCATGCATTTGATTTCCCCATTTGCATCCTTTAGAAGCTTAATTTCAACAGTAAACCAGCAAACCCACCATGTTTTCTAAGTAAGCCAATAATGTCCTTATCTGTCATCATTACAAATATAACAACAGCTCAGCTGGCATGGCTCAGTGGATGAGCATCAACTTATGAACCAGGAGGTCACGGTTCCGTTCTTGATCAGAGCACATGCCAGGGTTGTGGGCTCAATCCCAGTGTGGGGCATTCAAGAGGCAGCTGATCCATGATTCTCTCTCATCATTGATGTTTCTGTCTCTCTCTCCCTTTCCCTTCATCTCTCAAATCAATAACATCTTAAAATATATAAACTGAGTGGCCAGATTCTTATGACCACCCCATCAGTACTTCGTTGGGCCACCTTTTGCCTTCAATACTGCGGCCATTCTTTTTGGCATTGACTCCACGAGATGCTGAAAGGTGATGTGAGGAATCTGACACCATGTCTGATGAATAGCACTGTCCGGTTCTGTAAGATTGGATGGTTGTGGAACCACCTGCCTGATGGCTCTTTTAACTTCTTCCCACAAATGTTCAATTGGATTCAGATCTGGTGATTGTGGGGCCACCTAAGCAAGGTAAAGTCTCCCTCATGTTCTAGAAACCACTCCTGCACAATACGAGCACCGTGGCATGGCGCATTGTCTTGCTGGAAGAAGCCATCTCCATTGGGATACGCCATCAACATGATAGGTTGAACTTGATCAACAACGATACTTAGGTATGTTGTGCTATTCAGACGTTCCACATGAATTAAAGGGCCCAAATCATGCCAGGAAAACATGCCCCAAACCATAACACTGCCCCACCAGCTTGAAGGGTTGTACTCATGCATGTGAGGTGCATGCTTTCATGCTGTTTTTGCGAAATTCTCACTCTGCCATCTGCATGATGCAACTGGAAACGTGATTCATCGTTTTTTCACATGACTTTTTTCTAGTGCTTGACTGTCCAATCCTTGTGTTCCTGTGTGAATTGGAGACGTTTTATCTTGGTAACTGCAGACAGCAAAGGTGTTCGAACAGGCCTTTGGCTTCCATATCCCATATGATGCAGTGTACGGCTAATTTGCCTACAAATGTCAGGTGGTCATAATAATCTGGCCACTCAGTGTAAAAATATAACAACATAACCAAAAAGAATATGCCTAAGTAAATAATAATCAGCCCCTCTGCCAGGTATTCTCCAAGGTACCCAGACAGCATTTAAAAAGAGAACCCAGCTTCTTCTTGGTGCGGCAGCCATTAAGCCACTCTCCTAACTATTCAACCTTTTTGTCTGTTAATACATCTGAAAGAGCTGATACCAGCTCGAATGGAAGCCAACACAGCGCCTCCTGATTGGAATAGCTCATGTAGAGACAGGTAGGTTGGATGTTAACAGGGCGCGTGTGCAGAAGCTGTATTTCCCATTGTTTTAGGGGCCTGTGCTGTCAGGACCATCGTGATGAACAGAAACTAGCCCAAACAATCACGGTAGAGTTTAGATGTATTGACTGATCCACTCAAAGCAAGAAAAAATACAGTTAATAATTTCATGATGGGTAAGTTTAGCATTTTTACATTTGTATTATTATCCTTCTGATGTCATTAAAGGGGCCTGGTGAAGATAACATGAGCATTTAAGATGTGTATCCTATAAAAATACTTGGAACAAAAGATTTTCAATCTCTTTTTAATGCTTCTTGGTTGTGAGCAGATTGGAAAAATGGTCTACTCATGAAAGAAAAAGAAAAAGAATCAGAGTTCACTGCTTCATTGCTGTTATCTTTTTAAACATGAAGTGTATCAAATCAACAGCTGAAAAACAGATTAGTAAGAACAATAAGTCTTATACATATTTATAAATATATATACACACATATATATAGGTATATGTGTGTGTGTATGTATATATATATTCCAGAGCTATAGCTATAAAATGTTTAATCATTGGCTTTACTACTCTAAGTTGCATTTCAATAGGACTATGGAATTGTGACTTTCATGTATATACCATTTATACATCTCACATGCTGATCATGGGCCTTTATCTGGCTTCACCACACTCTAAAGTTCAGTATCCCCATGATCTTCCAGTTACCTTTTCAGAAAGCTTACCACTTAAGGGTCTTCGTGTATGCATGGTTATGCAATATTTACTGATGCAGTCCCAGGGCCTGTTACTCTCTGATGTCCAGTGTGTCCATGTTACCTGCTATCAACTAAGGGTCCAGGTTAGGCCTGGACAAAACTACTCAGCATGCTTGTCTGAGGGGCATGGGTCTCAGTGAATGTCCCATCCCATTTCATGGGATATATCCTGTCCATCCACCTGGGTTCCAGTGAGTTTATTACTTTAGTCACTTCAAATGACCTTGAAAACACAGCCCTTGTTCAGAAGGCTCCACAAGACTCGACGTGGAGTTCCCACACACGCTGGCTTCAAACTGATGTTCAGAGCAGAGCTGCTTATTGCAGGCTAATTTTTATTCTGTTTTAGTTCAAATATGAAGGAGGAGGGAAACATAACCAAAAAGAATAATCCTAAGTAAATACTATGCAGCCCCTCTGGAAAAAGGGGAGGGAAAAGGCCAGGAAAGTGAAGGTAATTCAGAGAGGAAGATTAGTGATGTTTTGTTATTGAGCTCCCGAGTTCTCATTTGTTGAGTGCAGGACCTTAATCGAATCAGAGTTTATTGCTGCATTGCTGCTATTTTAGATCCATAGTTATGTGTCAATTCCTAATCTGTTTGCAATATAGTATAGATTTCACCAAGAAATACCTGGTAAGTAATTTGTCCTTTATGGAGAGTTATTTATATAGGATAATGTTGCATTAATTAATAAAATACTTAGAAGTATTTCTTCTAAGCTCGTTAAATAATATTTGCTGTGAAATAGATAACCCCATCACTAAACATCACCTGTAAATTAGTCCCATTATTCATTTATTTCTAAAATACAAATATAATTATCTGTCAGGAAATATGAAAAGCAGCAAATCAATCAAGTTATATTGAAGCAAAATAGCCCCAAAGAGCTTTATAATAAAAACTAAATGGGATCCCATTTTTTATCCAGGATAACAAATTATATCAAGGGACATAATGAGCTTTAAGGGTGTGTTCGAAGGAAAGAGAGAAGAGCTAAACTTTGAAGCAGACATTTAGTACAAGATAACACTGAAACTTACCAGTGATCTTGTGATGCTCCAGAGTTACAGAGAATCTATATCCCTTAAGGAAATCGGCCTTCCCATTTACATGTCGGTACATGGCTCAGATTCAAAATCTATCCACAGCGCCTCATTTCAGAGTGCGGCGCTTTGCAAGGTTGACCGTTTCCACTTGCTCTGTATTATCATGGCGTGTTTCTGTCTCATCCAACCCAAAAAATGTCCCATGTGAACCTAAATTTCTGCTCTTTGTCTTAATCTCATTTGTAGAGAGAAATTGACTTTGAGCCAAAAGTAATGTGTCCACTTTTTAAAAAAGATTCACTGTATTATTTATTTGAAAGATGCTAAGAGAGCAGATTGTTGGTGTTTATACCACACACACATGCACAATAGTTATTATATACGGTGATGGATGTTTCACCTTTTTGTGGTGATCATTTAGCCATATATGTGTGTACTAAATCATCACATTGTCTACCTTAAACTTGCACGGTATTATATGTCCATTAAATCTCAATAAAGCAGGGTGGGGTAGACATTCACATATGATAAAATACAGCCTTCCACAGATCAATCATAATGATTAATCTATCTCTCTGAAAGACAAGTATTCTTATCCATATTTCATGTGATTCAGTTGTGAACTAATTTCTTAATAGAACTTGAATTAAAGGAAAAGATGGACCAGAAGCCAATATGCTTGCTGTACTAGAAACACCAACGCATGCAAGATATTGCATAGTAATTGACAAGAATAACGATTCATTATTTATTAAAAATAAAGATCTTTCATTTAGAAATCTAAGCTTTTAATTTAGAGATGAAAACGAATACATTCAAATATGAAAGATACTCATTTGACATTGCAAGGCAATTGATTTTCTGAAGACTAACATGAATTTAATTCAATAAAAATTAATTGAGCAAAAACTATCAGTTACCCAACATGGTAGGATTTGGAGTCCACCAAAATGAACCAAATAAAGCTTTCCTCAAGTTTTCTTCCCCTGTTATTTGATCTACAGCTCTTTCAACAAACACAAAGTTCCTCACTTTTCTCTGATATTATTAAACATTTCAAAATGTATCACATCTTATAAATGTAACACAAATTTACAAACTCCTATAATTTTGTGTTTTTATTTTTAAAATAAACTCTACTAAGGCAGAAATTATGTACAATAAAATCACATAATATAACTGTACAGGATGATGACTTTAACAAATAACAATACCTACCTCATTCCAGATGCGGACCTTTTCCACCATTGCCAGGAGTTCCCGCCTGCCCTTTAAAACCTACCCACCCAATCTCCCACCCCAGTCAACGCCTATTCCGATTGTCTGTATAGATTCGTTTTCCTGTTCTAGAGTATCACGTAAATGAAATCTTAGCGTGCGTACACTTCTTATTCTGGCCCTTTTCCTCAGCACAATCTTTTCGAGAACAACCATATCGGTGTGTTTCTTCCTTTATGCTGCTGAGAGGTATTCCATGATATGGATATACCACCGTTTTGTTTTATTTTCATATCTGCTTTATTCCCTCTGCTGGCTCTTTCGCTACTTATCTTTTCATTCTTATTCTGTTGTTGTTCTAACAGTATGCATCATTTTAATTCATTTTTAATCATTTTAATTATTGCCCATACTTAATCCAGCTTGGCAATCTATTCAGAGTCTATATTATTCTCCTCGCACTTCACACTTTGAACTTCACAGTTCCTCCTTCATTGTCCCTCTTAGCACTCAACACAAACTTCTCACATCCTACTTCCCGTCCCCGCTTCCTGCTTTCCAAATGAAGTTACTTTACAACAGTATCATTCTCTGTTTTTGTTTTTTTTTTTATATATATATTTTATTGATTTTTTACAGAGAGGAAGGGAGAGGGATAGAGAGTTAGAAACATCAGATGAGAGAGAAACATTGATCAGCTGCCTCCTGCACGCTCCCTACTGGGTATGTGCTCACAACCAAGGTACATGCCCTTGACTGGAATCGAACCTGGGACCTTTCAGTCTGTAGGCCAACGCTCTATCCACTGAGCCACACCAGTTAGGGCTACAACAGTATCATTCTATTTGCTTGCCCCTGCTCTTTTATCGACATCCTTTATCTTTTACTTCTACGTGTGTTATAAATCTAATCACAATGAACATGTGAGGACGTGAGCTTCTGCTTTGTTAGTGTCATTTGCGTAGAACCCAGGGTATCCCCTCAACCTCTGTAATTTGGCAGGAATCAGTCTCCAAATGGTTGAACTGTCAGAGCTTTCTGAGACTGATTCTGGGCTTTGTTAAGGCAGGTCTACAATGTTACCTGAGAGGTTGGTCCTTCAAACAAAAATGGATTTTTGTGGCATCTGGCGGGTGCTAGGAAGTTGCTCCTGTGGTCTCAGCTGGATGCCAAGGGGATTACGGCGGAAAATACTGAGATCCCATCAAAGCACTGCTCTTCTCCAGCACTTCTCACCTCCCAGTGCCTCTGTTGTGCTTTTATTTATTTTTATTTTACTATTATTTAAAAATATTTTATTGCTTTTTTACAGAGAGGAAGGGATAGAGAGTTAGAAACATCAGTGAGAGAGAAACACTGATTAGTTGCCTCCTGCACGCCTCCTACAGGGGATCAAGCCTACAACCAACATACGTGCCCTTGACTGGAATCAAACCCAGGACCTGTGGCCGACGCTCTATCCACTGAGCCAAACAACGATCCGGACTTTTTATTTTATTTTACTGATTTCAGAGAGGAAGGGAGAGGAAGAAAGAGGTAGAAATATCCATGATGAGAGAGAATCATTGATCGGCTGCCTCCTGCACGCCCCACACTGGGGCTGGAGCCATCATCCAGGCCTGTGCCCTGACAGGGAATCGAACTTCTGGTTCATAGGTCCTTGCTCAGCCCCTGAGCCACGCCGGCAAACTGTTCTTCTTTTCAAATTTGGCATCACCGGGCGATCTTTCTGTGCGTACACACAGCACATCTCTCACGCGTCATAGGCTGGCAGGGTTACTCCGTGTAACCTCTGGGAGTTGCCTCTCTGCCCATCGCCCCATCTCTCAGGCCTCACTCCATGGATGCCCTGAACTCTGATCCCCTGCCTCCTCATTGCATCTGAGGACCATCCCTCTCTCCTCAGTCTTGAGGACTGGGAACATAGCCAGGAAATTTTCTCACAGACGAGAGTTGGAAAACCATGGGCTTTCCCTCTGTCAACGTATTTTTTCCAATTTTAGAGTTGTGTGTAGTAGAAGTACTAGTGTGATACCAGTTACTTCATTCATCATAGTTTTATTCATTCACATTTAGGTACTGAATTTGTATAACCCATTTTTGGTGTGTGTATGTTAAATAACTTTATTATTATTATTAAAATGACAACAGCAAGCACAGAAAACTTTTGCATTCCCTATAGGGCTCTTGAAACAAATTTTCAATCACTAGTATGTATAGAGTTCCTAACTGAGAATATGACAGTTCATATTCTCAATCACTAGTATGTATAGAGTTCCTAACTGAGAATATGACAGTTCAACCATTTCTAAAAGTTCTTTTCCTTTGCATTGTGCTCTTATTAAAGATTAATTTCTTCTAATGTTATTGAGTACCCACCATAAAAACGGTGATACAGGAGTTCTAAAGAAAAATCAGGTAAAGTTTCTTCTATTATGGACTTGATAGGCAGATAAAAATTTACTTAAAATACCGTGATACACTGTAGAAAGTAATGGGGACACTGAGATGTCAGATAAAATACTAAGAATGTATGGAAGGAAGAGAGGCTACTTCAGGGTGGAAGAAAGTAAAGTGATTTTTAAGAAGCTGACCTTTGAGATAGGCCTTGACATAACCATATTTGTTTATGTATAAACTAGAGGCCCGGCGCATGAAAATTCGTGCACTGGGGAGGGTCCCTCAGCCTGGCCTGCCCCATCTTACAGTCTGGGAGCTCTTATGGGATGTCCTACTGATGGCCGCAACATGGCCTTTTTCTGCTGGAGGCGACCAGGCCGATCAGGGGAAGGCACCGCCCCCATTACCCCGCCACTGCTGCTGCCTCTGCCAGCCGCCGCGGCCACCTGCCCTCAGCCCTTGCAACCGCAGTGGCTTTGTCTGGAAGAATGTCCAGAAGACGTCCATTCTATCTGGTCTAATTAGCATATTACCCTTTTATTAGTTTAGATGAGTAATGAATGTTCATGTCCGCATCAAAGACAGATGAATTAACAAAAGCAACAAGATTGTTAAAGTGAGAGTGTCTACAAGAAACAAGGAGTAGTTTAATTTTTTCAGAGCTTAAGGTAAGCTAAGGAGAAAAACAATTTGAAGTAGGCTGGAGACAAGATCTTGAATTAGGAATACCAAGAATGGGTTTGTATTTTAGTCTTCAGATAGTAGGACTCACTGAATAGTTTTTAGGTGTAAATGTTTCAATCTGAAAGAATGTTAAGATATGCTGAGTGAATATATGCTTTTTAATGATCAAAAACATTATCTAATGTACCATGGAAGCTTAGTACATCCCATGGCTGTTTAATCTTAGAAGAGTTTAAGCATAATATGTTTTGCAGCTACCAGCTCTATCTTGTTCTCAATCAATCAGGCATATTCCCTGTAACAATGGGCAAAATTGCCTACCAGGTTTGAAACTAGAATAATAAGCCAACCAGCATGTCCTAGAAAGGTCTCTGATTATCCTGGCCTGCATCACATGCCTATTCCTGAACCAATCACAGTTTCCAGGAACATGAGGTCATCCTCTGAGGCCATGACGTCATCCTCTGAAGTCCTCATCCATGTGTCCTCACTGTATGACTGACACTGATTTCAAAGAGGTACTGGCATGGATTCCCCACAGGAGACGGGCTTCTGTTTCTATGAACTGGGAAAACCCGTCAGGGGCAAAAACAGTATGTTTTCTGTATATCCCACTAATAGAAAAGTTCTATGATAGAGAACTGTGTAGGGCATCCTTATTTAAAATGGCTGAAATCTCAAAACACACTAAAATACTAATAATGAAAAAACTAATTAATGAAGCTCTATTCATACAAAGATTAAGTTAGCTATACAAATAATATATATATATATATATATATATATATATAGAGAGAGAGAGAGAGAGAGAGAGAGAGAGAGAGAGAGAGAGAAAGAGAGAGAGAGAGAGAGAGAGAGAGAGAGATAATATGCAAATTAGGCCAGGACACTGTAACGGGTCACGACCAGACAGGAGGAGGTTGCATGTGCAGTTGAGGCCCGGAGTAGAGACGGAGACAGAGATGGGAGGTCTGCCCGAGCCGGTGTGGTGGCTCAGGTGGCCCTGGAGCAGACACAGGCAGGGGTGTGGGGGGATGCTGCAAGTCAGGGGCGGGATGCCTCCTCACACGGCGGGAGGCGGGGCGTCTCCTCGCATGATTTCAATTGCGCGCTGGGCCTCTAGTGTTAAATAATAAGATGAGGACACAACTCCACAGGATTCTATCTAGCAGGTCATATGTATATAATAGATTGTAGAACACCTATTACAGAAAAACATAAAAAAATGTTCCAATTCAAAGAGTAGATATGCTCGGGTGTTAAAATACATTTTCCTATTTCTTTTTATTTTCCTATTTTTCTGTCGTGCATATGGATTTCATATTTAGAAAACAATCAACATTTCACTGGAAATGGAAACCACTAATACTTTCTTGTGTTCACCAGCATTTCCATTTGGAGTCGGCCTCGCAATGAGGACCCCACCATCGCAGGAGGAGTTATGGGGTATAATAAACATAAAAGCAGAGGTGTAAACAGAGAAATTGTGCTTTAACCCAGTGGATGGAGTTTTCATTTATTCTGGAAATGCAAAGGCTGTATCCGCAGACATTCGGGGACTTGGCACGGTTTCGACACATGACCCCGAGGTGCCTCTCTTCATTTTTCTGCAAGGAGCGCAGGGCACCTGGTATGTCCACTGCGAAGCAGCTCAGAGTTAGTGTTAGCAGAAGGAGAAAGGGATGCTTTTGTTCATTGCCTCCACAGGGCTCCCGTTTGGCCCAGAGCTCCAATAAAGACAAGAAATAAATGAGACTCTGAAGCAAAGCTGCATGAACACAGAAGAGGTCTCTGCCGATGATGCAGCACTAAACAAAGCAAGATCCCTTCCTCCGTACCTGCTTCCAAGTTCAGTTAGAATGATGACTCTCGGGGTGTGAGAAAGAGAGAGTCATTTTAGCAAACACCGCTCGTCTGCATCCTTGCTGTTACCGTTCTTGCTATTTTAATTAAAAATTTTATATCGATTTGTTTACTTATCATAGTTAGCAATTATATCTCGGATTTCATTTTGAATACCTTAATTGTTCTACAGTGAGCACACTGCCTGCCTCCCTCTTTCCCTCTGCTCTGCAGGGCCGAGCACACGTGGCGGCTGCCTCGGACTGGCCGCGTGTTTCCCTGCACGGCGCCACGGATGCAGGAAAGAGGCAAATGATTCCCAAACACACAAAGTAATTTGGTGAAGGATTAGAATTCACAATGGTAGACACCGACCTTGGACTGTTTCTTGAAGTTCCAATTTATTTACAGAAGTGCTTTCTCTCTCTTTTTCTTAAATATGCTTTTATTGATTTCAGAAAGGAAGGGAGAAGGATAGAGAGAAAGAAACATCCATGATGAGAGAGAATCATTGATTGGCTGCCTCCTGCATGCCCCCTACTGAAGATTGAGCCTGCTACCCAGGCATCTGCCCTGACTAGGAATCAAACCGTGACCTCCTGGTTCATAGGTCGACACTCAACCACTGAGTCACGCCGGCCAGGCCAGAGGTGCTTTCTGAGCAGCTGCCATGCGGATGCTGGCAGCTCTGACTGGGTCCAGAGAATTAGACACGCTCCCCAGACTGAAGTTAAAAGCAGTGCAGACAATGAAGGGAAAACCTGCTAACTGAGCAGAAAGGAGAGGCATTTCAGCTCATGTGGGAAGCATGCAGGGCATAGAGAACTTCAGGCTGAGGACTTTTTCCTTTTTAGGGAAGTCCTGGGTTTACAGCAGTGCTCCCAGAACAGGACTGGTCGGTGGGGCTGAGCCTCTGTGTGTGAGGGACGCACACTGTGAACGGGTTGCTGAGCGCCGGGTGCCCAGAGGGGACTGAACGTGGCCCTGCAGAGCTGGAGTGTTCTGTGAAGCTGTAGACCCTGGTGTCGTTGCTTCTGAATGACAAGGCGGCTGGGATTCACATGTGTTTCCAGTACAGCTGAGGTTCTATCTCTGAGTGGTCGGCACCAGGATCCTGTGAGCAGCAGCAGACCGACAATCAACCGCCCCCATTTATCCTCCCTCAGGGTCAAGGCAAAGACTGTCCTCAGGCTTACACGGACACTTCCCAAAGAGACGCAGCAGAGGTTCCAAGGTGACACGGGTACTTTGGGGGGGCTTTTCATGGTTCCACTCTGTTCTGAGGGAAGCTGACTGAGAAAATTGCAGAATCCCTGAGCATAAGAGAGACGGTGTCCTGAGGAGCACCTGGCAGAGAATGTGGGCCTCACCAGAGTCCCAGGGGCACAGGCTTCACAGCATTTCCATGTCAGGAAAACATTGCAAATGTCCTTCTGGTTGAAACAAACATGGGAACAAGATGAAAACCATCACTAAGAAACACATTTCTTGGGCCTAAGCGATGTCATCACAAGAGCAAGCTGTTAACCACTACGACATGGGATTGGAAAAGTCTTTCTACAAGACATACAATGGCTATGCGGCCAGATGCAGCTCACGGTCCCTCCCGTACTGAAGTGCGGAGAACATGGAGCCCCAAGAGGAAACGGGGAGTGAGAAGCTTCGTGTGGGCAGATCTCTCTTCCTGAAGTGGGAGGCGCATTGTCCCTAAACCCTTCTGCTAGAGATTTGCCCCTGCTCAATTGGAGCTAACCAGCCATGGATCCTCCTTAATGTGTATCAACTGACCAGTGGCCTCTTGACCATAATAAAAATTAAGAATTTGTTTTTTTCATCACCTTTTGGGGAGAGCTGGTCCCAAGATGGCACCCAAAGCTTCCTGCCTCCTCGTATTGAAATCCTTGGGTAATTCTCTCTGTTGAAGGTATTAGTGGATTAGTGACTGGTTTCTAACAAATAGAAGAAGACATGGTGTATGACTCAGAAACGAGGACATAAATGCCATTGCGATGTCACACACTTGCTTTCTCTCAGGTCACATGTCTCAGAGAGGCTCACGTGATATTTGGCCATTGGCCAGTGAGAAGCTGTAGGCTATCTACTACCCTGTGAATGAGATTGGAAGTGATTCTTCAGTGTTCAGAAACAATGACAACAGCCCTGGACCACAGCTGGCCTGTACCCTCATGAGAGACTGAGCCAGAACCAACCAGACAGAGTCCAGATTCCTGAACCACAGGAATTGTGAGATAATACAACCATTTACTCTTCCTCTTACTTCTCAGTTTTCACCTGGGCAAGGAAGAAGAGGGTTATGTCCCCATCAGGAACACCAACAATCTGTCAAAGTTCAAGCACCCGAAAGCATTTAGCCTAGAGTGGCCAAAAGGGATGATACAACATTGCCTTTTAATTATAAGCTTTTTTCACCATCAAGCTAATATATGACTCAAGCATTCATAGGACCTCCCCTTGGAATACAAATAACGTGGTAAAGGTAGACCTCATAGCCATAGCTAGCTTTTGCTCCAAAGTTGAGTTTGGAACCAGGCACATACCACGTCTAACCCCAGATCTGGCAAGTCATATACCCTCCTGAGACCAGTTTCTGTCCTAGGTCTTCATCTGTGTCTGCAGAGTAAGGAGTAGCAGCTACTCTGGTGGGTTTATTCACAGACTTAAGTGAGATATGCATGCAGGTCCAGTGCTGCACCGTGTCTTCATGGGGTGGGCACCCAGGTGGTTGTCAGATCCTCGAGTCTGGCTTGTTTTACTACATATAATTCATTAGGTGAAGAATCCAACACCAATCTTTTCCCAGGGGATTTTTAGCATCTAAGGAAATTTCCTGAAATTGTAATTTCCTTCAGATATTTTTATTCTCACCAGCAATGTTTTGGTTAAGCTTGTAATTGGTGAATGTGTTACTTCAGGCAAACGCTAGGTCATCTTCTCTCCTCCTACTTTAAATTCCTAATGTGTCATCTTAAGGTAATTCAAGCATTTTGTCAGCTTTCACCACGTAATGTATATGAATTTTGGATCTAGGGGCAAAGTGAGGGCAAGGAATAAAAGTCCCTGTGGATATTGCAGTGAAAAATCATTTAATACACTTAATATTAGATTTGCTTGTAGGATGTCCATGGTACAAGCTAATAAATTCTGGTTTTGTTGCTTTAGGAAAGAGTTCCTTATATCAGTCCTTAAGGGATTTCTCCGGATAAATTCTTTTCTTGGTTAAATTATCCCATTAGCTGAACTGCCCACTGTTAGGAGACTCGGTTGTGAAAATGAGACTTTAATCATGTTAAGTGCCTAAAGTTGATCTCCTTCCCAGCACAGAGTTACTGCCGCCAAGTTGTGAAAGGGGCCTTCCCTCCCATCCTGTGCCCCCTGGGACTCACAGGATCAACTGTCCAAACTGGCCCCTGGATACCTCATAAGATATTTGACTTGGGCTCCTGTGTTTGCACATCTGATTTTATAGACTTGGTTTTCAGACATGTCCTAGCTCCCGGCGTACGCCCCTGCATCCCTCCATCTCCGTTCCTTTGTGCTGTGCCCCAAATTCTCCAGCAGCACAAACCAACCCAGGACAAGTGCCTTTTACCCAGCTCCCCGGGACCGCACTCCAGGTGGAGAAACTGCCTGTGGAAACCACGCATGCGGTTGTTGCCTGGAAGAAAGTTCTATCGCCACCAATGTGATCTCAATGGAATGCTCTGAAAATGACAATACTATCACCCAACATAGACTCCACTCCACTCGAGTAGCAGAGTTGTGTTTGTGATTTGTTTTATTTTAATTTCACACACTATTCTGACATGGAATATAGCAACAGTTAAGTTTATAAGCTTAGGAAATGAACATCCCCCTTTTACAGAAGGAAAATCAGAGAAAGACTTCCGCATTAAACATTGAAAAGAATATATGAAAGGAAACACACTTGCGTCCTATTGTCTTAATACAATCCTTAAACTCTGTCACTCACAGTAACACGGAACAGATTGTATCATTCCCTTGCCAGATGAACACGAACCTTTCAAACACTGAGAACAACGCCTTGCCAGAGATAAACTTACACATTGGCGGGAAGTGGCTACACAAGTATGTCTAATGGGTAAGGAAGCTTCTCTTACAGATCCTGAGAGCACTGGCACCTTAGTTTGCCTTTAACTTAGGAACTAGACTGAGATATAGTCATGAATATTCATATCAAGGGGATGTCAATCTTTTAAATTCTTTTTTTTTTTTTTTTTAGACACACCTGTTGAATCCAGACATCAAGGATAGTGCGTGAGAGGTTGGCTCAAGGTAAGAAATAGTCCTGGGCCCCATCTTACCTCTCGACTTAATATCTGTGGAACCACAGACAGACTGCGCCTTAGTTCCCTTATTACTAACAGAAAATAAAAAGTGATTTCTACCTCATTAGTTTTCTAAGAAAATTCAATACAAAAATACATAATTAGTACAGTAACTGAAATACAGTAAATGCATAATAAAGGTTAGCTCTCAGCACCAGGGAAAGGAAATGTATGCTTACTTAATCAGAGTATGATATAAACACGAAACAAAAGGTTTGGTAGACCATCTGATTTAGTCATGTACTGGCTATATTGAAACAGAATTTTCACCTCCGTTTAAGTTTCTTTGAACACAGTTGTTCTACAAGCTCAAACATGTACATTGAATTCTTCCTGACATTTCACTTGTTATTACATTCCTTGGGCTAACAGCAGGTTTTTAATCTCAGACAGATTTCCATGCCTCAATCACCTTAAAATATTTGCAGAAATGAGTGCTATAAGAAACTAATGTAGCAACACTAACATGCTTTAGATAGAGGTTTTTATTCCCTATGGTATGGGGGACATTTTTTTGATGGGACCATTTTCAACCTAAGGAAAATCTGGAACCATAGTGATTTATTTAGGCCTCTCTTAACAGCCTCCTTGATAACAAATTCAATGTGTTCTCAGCCTTTAAAGTTAATCAGAAGCAGTCTCATTTCCCCACTGGCATTGTTTTTACTATTCAAGTCATTGGGCCCCTCAGGAAAAAAAAAATTGCTTCCCATTTCAAACCACTGCTCTTTATTCCCTGTGGACAAGGCATCGCATTTTAATTCCCATCTTTCTTTTCTCTGTTATCTTCATACTGGAATCTTTTAACTTCATAAAATAGGTCCTTTTATGTAATTTCTTTTTAATTATTAAATAATTAAAACTCACTACTCTGTTCTTGCATTTCCAAATAAGTAGGAATTACTTTATGAAGTATTGTCACCATCATTTTAATCTTGACCACTGCAGAAATCGATCCTTTCCTCTTAAATTCTACCCTCCCTGTGTTCTTCTTCAACCTTTCAGTTAGTTCTCCAATGAATTTCCAGTGGAAAATAATTGCCATTGCTTTCTATTTCTGGAATACTTCATTTAAATCTCTAATGATGCTCCTAACACATATGACTTGGTGTGACAGTGGGTTGGAATCAAGTTCACCTGCCCATCAGATTATAGTCCACTTCAGTGTAGGGACATTGTCAGAAACATTCTATTTCTTACAGCTCCTGCCACATAACTTGAACACAACAGGCACTTCTTAAATGTTAATTGAATTGAAAGCCATCTTTGAAAAAAATATTACAGATTCAGCCACTTATATGTCTTGTCTTTTACTAGGTACCAACCACCCTGCCATATAGCAGTGGTCTACAGAGCTAGTACAGACAAAGCAAGCATGGCTCTAGAACTTCTGGGAGTGGGCCTCTACTCTGTGCCCACCTTTATCCAAAAGGTTATTGCAATTTTGATACGTAGCTTTAAGGTACCTAAAGTAATTATACCAGGGGCTCTACGAGGTCATAGTGCTTCTGCTAAAAACGATCCACTCTATTTCCCAGCCTCCTTTGCAGCTAGGATTGGTCATATAGTGCAATTCTGCACAGGAAACATAAGTTGATAGTTGTGAGAAAATATTTATTCATTTATTAAAGAGACCGGAGACAATGATGTCATTCTCTACCCCATAACAAGCCCTGAACAAAGATATGATATTTGGGAGGTGGGTGGCAGCCACCTTGTAGCAGTGAGGAAAGGAGACAAGACTCTCAGGGCAACTAGCCCTGTCATCACTCACATTCTGAATCATTTTTGCCCATGGATGCGACAACTCCTGACTTTTACTTGTCAGAAAACTAAACCCTTAAATGGCAATGTTGCTCTTTCCTGCATCCCATCCTCATTTCACAGAAAGGCATTGTCATCCTTTTCTCTCAGAAAAGGGAAAAGTGACTCAGAGGGGCTAAGGTGTCCAAGGTATGCATTTGTCATGGGCCCTAGAAGCCCTTTAATCATGAAGGCAAAACTCTAGGCAAGTGTCCTAGATAATAAGTCTGGCAGCCTGAACACTACGTACACATTTGTACTAGTTGTAACAGTCTGTAGCCAATGGGTTTCAAGTCATTCATCTCCCATCTCACCTCTGAATCTTCCATTGTGATTTTATTATAAGTCGTTTCTTAATAATTCTTAAATAATGTGCCTAAGCAAGAAGTGTCACAAACACATTTCTTCCACTTTATATGTTGTTTCTCTTATTTTAAGTAAAATTATATTGAAATCTTCTTGACCCATGGATGCAAAATCAGGATGCCTGGCCTGGGAAGTTCCCTTCAAAATGACAGCAACCAATGCCATAAACTTGAGTGGACATGGCTCCCATAGACAAGGTCCTGCTACACAAAAGGCTGTGTGCTAATTTATCTACAGCCACAATGTTGTGTGCTAATTTATCTACAGCTACACCAGCATACGGCCCCCAAATTCCAGTCATTCTTATAAACAATTAACCTGTCAAGTTTAAAGTTTCATTCATAATTTGGACTGCATCCTGCCATTGATATTTATTTTAATCTTCTATTGATTTCTGTGGGAATGCTTTTTTTTTGCAGAATTAAGACGGGATATAGCCCCAAAGGAATTTCTGCAAAGAAGGTTCCCACTTTCATCCTTTGTGTTTCATTTTTATTAAGTGTAGGCCATGGTGCTGTATATCTAAAAATAGGTCTACAGGCTAAATCGATGATAAAGTCTTCTATTTTGAACTCAGGCTGAAAGGTCAGTAAGAATGCTAACGTCTCACAAGGAAGAACTACACTATAAGTTATTTTCACCATATGTTTTTGCTCTGGTTTCTGAAAAATTGAAATTTTTGTCATTTATTTTATTTATTATTTATTTATAATACCTATTTATTACAATATTATTTTTAAATGCTCTTTTTACTTTATATTCCCAAAATGTTTACCTCCCATTAAATTAATTTTGAAAATGCCTTTTCATACTCTGTTTAATACATTTCAAAACACTAGATGTAATATTAGACAGTCATTTAAAATTATAGCAGCAATCTCTATGGAACCATGGATCTTGGAAATTCTTTAGAATGATGTTAAGTTTTGAAAAGGCAAATTAGAAAATGACATATTATAACTATTTACAGTAATGTTAAGAATGGAAGAGAATAGAAAATTAAAATTTGTGCTATAAATTGGTGAATTTGATGCTTTATCAAATGTTCTTATGTTTAATATTTTCTATATGAATGTTAAAATTTAAATGCAAACAAATAATATAACTTACCTTTAAACTCGTCAATTCATATGAACTTAAAGTCATGACAAAAGCTGAATCAAAGAGAACCATGTGCCCTAGGCTGGTCTGGCTCAGTGGATGGAGCATCGGCCTGCAGACTGAAGGCTCCCAGGTCTGATTCTGGTCAAGGGACTGGGTTGCGGGCTTGATCCCCAGTAGGGGGCATGCAGGAGGCAGCTGATCCATGATTCTCTCTCATCATTTATGTTTCTGTCTCTCTCCCCCTCTCTGGAGAGAGAGAGAGAAAGAGAGAGAGAATAATGTCATTTAAAATGCAGGTATTTCCGTTTTTAAAGGAATGGGTTCTTGGATCACTTCCATGGTCATGTGGTAATCTTATTCATTTTCTGGTGTCATGAAAATATCTTTAGAAGTTATGAGCTAGCAATAAAAATGTATCGACAGAATGTTTGCTGCTGCTCTGCCCCCGGGTTAGGGTCATGCTGAGGATATGATATGACGGTGTGTATATAGCATTGTTTAAAGTACACGTGAAAAACCACATCATAATTTTCAGTAGTAGTCCAAATACCTTCAAGATTAGGTCTGCAAATTGATCTCAATTGTGTAATGTAGAAATGTCATTAAATAAAGCAAATATCTGGAGTTTCTCTGTAGCAGGGACTCACATTGTTCTCTGTCCCTCCGGAAGAAGCCGATTCTAAAATGAGCTCTTCCGCTCGAGACACAGCTTTGGGAGCTCTCCCACAGGTGGAACTGTCCTGGCTCCGTCCTACACCCGCAGAGCAGCCTCATCACCATGACACCGCCCGCAAGCCTGGTGAGCGTGTGTGTGGTGAGGCCCTCTCCAACGTGGAGTCGTGAGTGCGGTTCGCTGACGACTTTTGAGCCAAGGTCACACCCTTTTCAGGATGATCTCAGAAGATGATGGAGCACGGCTGAGGTCGCAAGGCCTGGCCAGGTCTGCCCAGCTCCGACAGGTGGAGCTCCCTCTGCAGCGGAGCCCTGGGCCTGGTCTAGACACTGTCAGATCTTCACTGTGGCCTGACACTCCTCATTCTCAACCCCGCTTCCTCCCTGTGCCTTCCACGAAAGTCTTCTGCAGCCAGCCCGTCCCAGGGTCTGCTTCCCAGAGAGCCCAGCTGACTCCAAGTGCAGCCCAAGAAAGTCCGCAGGGAAGAGGCGGTCCAGGGCTAGCTCGCCGGCCATCCATTGGGTAACGAGGGCCCTATCCGAGGGGTCTGTGAGCCCCGAATAGTCACTGGCACCGGGAGGCAGCCCAACTGGGAAAGAGTCATTGGTGGTGGCTGGGAGGCTGCTGTAGAAGGAAATGCCAGGACTGGGGCATCTGAGGTGTTCTGGAAACATACACAGAAGGACAGAGGAATGGGCCGGTTGTCATTAAGGCATGGTAACCTCCTACTGGATGAAAAGCTGGTGGCATTTAACAAATACTTGGAAATCAGGTGTGAATACTACAGTGCCTCCTTGGTAGTCTTCAAGAGGCCAGTTCTCTCTTGGCAGAGCAGAAGACGCTTCAGACCAAACTGAGAACTTGGACCATAGCCCTCGGACACCCTGAGCCATCAGGGCTGGAGGTGCTTGTGTTGCTGCCTGCACCAGTGGGAAAGCATTCTTGTTCTTTGGGTCAAACTGGCAATTATTTAGAGCCACTGTATATGGGTCAGTGCAGCTCGCAGATATATGATTTATTTTTCTTTCCAAACCAAAGAGGTCCCTTCTGAACATTATTTTCGGGAGGAGATACCTTAGACCAAGGACTCTCACAAACCTCACAAAGGTCCCTGCGCTTCTGGGCCATTTGTCTTCCAGGTTGTGCATTCATGCATCTTACCAGGACAATAGGAGCCCGGTTGCCTTCCACCTGCACGATGTCTGATATCGGTAGGGTGGTGGCCAGTGATGTCCAGAGCACTGATGAGGTAATTACTTGTCCCTGGGACACAGAACTGGAAAGCTGACATAACCCTGTGCCCGGACTGTGAAGATGTATGGTTTTCTCTGTCACATGAAAACAAACGTCTGTGTTCGGAGATAGAGAAAAAGCATTTGTCAAATCAATGAATGCTTAGGGAGAGCCACATCTTGTACAAAATTGCAATATTAAATCCCTACTTGATCAAACGTCGGATCATCTATTTTCATTATCTGTGATCAGTTTATCTTTTTCAGTAGCCAAATGGGACATCGAACTATGGAAGTGATGAGGTTCTCCACTCCTGCATCTTCCAATCCTTTAATAATGAAGTAGATTTTTGTCATTTTACCAGGTGTGTAGTATTGCCTTTGATTTATTCCTATTGTAGGTAGGAACAGCTTCACTTAGCCATTCCTAATGATGATAATAGCAAAAAATGTATATGCTTTTCACTGCTGTGCAGACACTGTTCTGAGAACTTAACATAGATGAATTCATCTCATCTCAGAACAACCGTATTAAGCACATGGTCTTATCATTTAACTTTGCAGTAGACATTATAGCAGGTCACCAATGTGGTTTCTATGTGTTGATGAAAATATCTACCCTCAGTTCTTGTTAGTCATAGTAGTTATGTGCTAGCCAATACTGGATTAATGAATACTGAACCACTGTTCCTAGGGGGAAATTATATAGCTAGATAGATGATAGATAGGTAGGTAGATAATAGATAGATAGACAACAGATTGCAATCTTAAATCCTGAAAACAATACATCCTGTTAGATTCCATAGTCTTTATTTTACAAAAGTGTAAGTACATTTCGAAGGTGCTAAGTGACCAGCCTGAGGATGTCCCACTACAGGCTGCAGATCTAGTTTCAAATCCTATCCAACCAGGCTCAGAGCTGGAGCTCTGGCACCACCCCTGCTATCTCCATCCTCTGGTCATCTCTGTGTGAGAGCTGAAACCAGAAGAAAGAGCATTGCCTTGATGGGCCTCAGTTGGGAATACGTGCAATGGCTAACTCTTGGGTCCATTTTTACTGCTCTGAATGTCCATGGATGATGGCAAAAGCTCTGTCAGCATCAATTTTGGGTTACAAATAAGTTTTAGTGAATAGGCAAATTTACATATATGAATCTGTGGATAAGGAGGACCGACTATTTTAAGTTTGCATTCAGTAATTGGGGAAATAACCATGGGCTGGCTTGTGTCCCCTGGTCAAACTCCCATTATCATCTGAGCTCATTAGTTCAACTCTTGGTCGGTTGTGTTCACTGGCCTCAGGAATCAGTTCAAGGCAATTGCTGGATCATACCATTTCAAACAAATTAGGGTGAAGGATCTAACACTGTTCACACCAGACCTTCTGAGATGCCATTCACTGGAGAAGACCACAGCGATAAAAGCCTTAGCGAGTGGATGATTCTTCATGGTCCTTTGAATTCTGGAAGCACAGATGGATCTTACAAGACCCAGAATTTGATGCTGAGAGAGGTACCCCAGCTTTCGGGCTTGGGACTTCTAAGCTTCATCATCAGAGAAGGACCAGCCCCTCTCCTGGCATGATCAAAAGCTGGTCTTCAAGCCTTATAGTTATGGGGGTATAACAAGGCAGCTCCTTGGGGCCTCCAAGGTCCTCCCCTGGTGTGACCAGAGGTCTGGGGGTCTAGAACTCAGAGCCTAAATCCACTATCTCAGTACTCTGCCCACCTTGATTGCTACAAACATGGGGCTAGAGCAATTTCCAGGGAGGTTGCAGGAGGCTAGTCTTCAAGGAACCAGTGTTAGGCAGGTTCAAGCTTAAGATCTACCTCTGCAAAGATCTGTGTATTTACCTTTTCCTTTTATGGTTACTCTTAAAATAACCATAGATTTCTTTGAAGAATGCTTATAGAGAGATTCAAAGTTGCTCTTGCACAACTTTTCTTATTAATTCCCGGCTTCCCCTTCAAGGCTCAGAGTGTGGGAATGAAATGAGAGATTGCAATTATCACTGTGACCAAGGCAGACCTTGCTCACCTGACCTGTCCTCGCTCAGACACACAATGGGCCCACCATCTGTTTTCATCCTAAGAATCCCAAGTCATCTGGCCGCCACCATGGATCTTGCAGACCAGACCAGACCAGGCCACTCCTATTCTCACACAGTGCCTGATGACTAGTATAGGGATCACATCCATCTTGCTTTGAGGGGTTAAATGAGACCATATGGCATCTGTCACCCCAGGAATTGCCCTCATCCATTGAAATCAGGATGTCATTGCAATCAGAGCATCTTCCTCCAGCGGCTCTAGCCTATAGACAATGAGGGAAGGTCTCTCACATCTGGGACCCCTCCCCGCAGACAGCTGTGGAGGCACTGAGGAATGCTGTGTCTGCAGAGCCCTCTCTGGGTCAGAGGAAGGTGGAGAGAAGTCAGACACATGCGTACAATTTACTCCAGTAGAGTTATCTCCCAAATCCTTGGATTTCTTCACTGATATTTTTCTAAATATGTTCTGCCCTCTCAGTTTGATTTAGCAACAGCCACCCGAGACTTCATTGTAGTCACCCAACCAAACAATGATCTCTGTTTCCAGCTGTTGAAGTCACACTGAAGCCGGAATACTGGTTCATGTAGATAAATTCAGCCTAGTCTACAGTTATGTTCCCTGCTTTGCTCAAAACAAGCACAGACATAGTCCCCAAATTTTCCTGATATGAACTAGAAAATTGTTTCAAATCTTTTGGTGGGTAAGTCACATCCCACTAGTCTTGAGTGTATAATACCCCCCTCCCTCCACATTTTGGGATCTAATTTAATTACAGATTAAATTTTTAAAATGTGATGATGAGGTTAACTGGCTTCTCTTTGAAACAGAAGAAACTTTCTCCAGCCAGCGAGCTTCTGAGTCTTTAAACGAGGCAGGAACAGGCTCTTGGAAAGTGGAAAGGGGCTATTTCACCTGATATGAAAAGTTGATCAGAGTTCCTGGACTCCTCTAAGTCATCCTGACAACCCTGTTCCCAGGAGTTCCGTTAGTATCAGCTAGCTCCCCCGTGGCCTCCTAAGATTTCTGCTAACGTTATAAAGTCTGTTGGTGTGGAAATCCACAACCAGGAAGCTGCTGAGATATCATCTAGACTTCGCGTCAAGAATTTTTAAAAAAATTGAGCCCATTATTTTCTTTATTTAATCCTTAATCTTTTCCACGCCAATAGTAGCATGGCAGAGGAGCCACTCCTTGGAAGTGGTAGCTCAGCCCTTCTCTCCCTTGCCCTTTAAGTGGGTAAGTCAGATGGTGCTCCATTCAGCTGTTCCCACTGCACGCCATGGACAGCACATTCCGCACCTCCTTACAACCTCAGATGATGATAGAACCCATTCCAAACCCCTTCCATTTCCCCAGGGCCTCTGGCTGCAACCATCCCCACCATCAGTTTATAAGTCCATTAAAATGTTTGTGTCTGGAGAAAACAGAACCCCCCTCCCCGCCGCCTCAGTGCCAGAGCAACTGTAGAGAGGGTCTCGCGCCAAGGGCCTTCATGAGGAGGACAGGCTCCAGAACCATTTAGGTTCACAGAGCAGAAAGTGGACCAGGTCTCTCATTTCTGGCTTCTTCTCTCTGCTGTGCCCAGTGTGGGATGCAGCCCAAGGCTCTATCACCTCAATGCTCAGGTCACATGGGAGAAAGGGGGTCTCTCCTGGGCTCTGTGTTATAGACTAAGGTGAACGTCAGCAGAAGCCTCTGATGGACTTCCCTTACGTCGTTTTACCCTGCGATGGTGTTGCTGTGCCTTCATCATCGTGGATTCTTCTTCTAGGCCGTGTGTTGTATGTGAGACAATATCTCTGAGCAGGGATCGCTCTCCCTCTTCCCTCCCAATCTCTCTCTGGTTATCACCATGCAGCTCACTTAAGTTCTAGTGAGACAGGTACTTTCTTTCATAACTTTTTTCGCTGTGATATTTCTAGTGTTCAGTCAATGCTCAATAAATATAAGAGGACTGAATGATAAAGACTACTCTGAGAAATTTCTCCCGGGTAGCGCACAGAAATGCCTGGGGATGGACCATCCTAGCTGACACATGTTATGCTCTAGATTTGGGAGGTATAAAATTATCTCTTTCCCATGTGTAATTTTTCTTGGGCTTATTTTCGTTTGCCTCTGGTGATCTGAGTGGCCTATTAGTAGCCAAGGTTTGGATGTAGATGAAAAGGAAGGAGAAAATAAAGCCTATTTTTAGCCTAGATTCCCTTACTCTGTTTAGTCCATACCAATGAAGTCACCTTGACTCTTACGTTTCCAGCAAAAGAGGGGTTGATCTAAGATAGTGGTCACGTTAAGACAGGACTCTGAGAATATTCAAAACCCCCGATTCCTACCTTGGCTAACCACTTCCTCCTCAAAAGGCCCTGTCCACACAATTGTGGTAAAATAGGAAACACAGTGCTTTCTTATTAGCTAGGAGTTCCTGCCCAAGGAGAACCCCAGTGGGTTGGGTTAACCACGGGGACGTATTTTATTTTTCCTGCACCAGTTAGGTCTCGATATTTCTGAGTCAAGGAGGCTGTAATGCTCGCTCTTTTCCTCCCAACACTCCAAGCAGAGACTGAGAACTCACCACACCAAGGAGATGCAGAGTCCAGCTGCCCAAAGCAGAAATGGACAGACCATACTTCCTTCACTGAAAAGTCACTGCCTCCAGCAAAAGTGGCCTCAATGAGCACCCTGCAGCTGAACCATTCAAGACCTTGACTTGTCTCCTTAGGAGACAGATGAGCATGGAGGGAAAGAAAGGTTTCCTTCTCTCAGAAGACACACAGCTCAGCTCATAAAAAGCAAGTTTTGAGGCTGAAGACGTAACCTAATGAGCAGTACGATATTTCGAGTGGTGTCTCTCCTCCATCTCTTCTTTGGGCGCAAGAACTACAGGGGGCAGCTGATGGAGAATCAAGACTTCAGGATTCCAGCCACGCATTTACGTCCTTTCTCCTTGGAGTCTTATCTAACAGGAGAGTCAAGTCCCATTAAATGTGTGTCAAAGCAGTGTCAAATGTTTGGAAATAGGATGACATGGCTCCGGGGAACATTTGAAAGCCCCGCAGTCCATCTTCCTGCCGAGAGAGAAGGAGCCTCCAGTCATTTAGAAAACATTGTTATGTATAATTTTGTTGGTGCTCTTGACAGGAAGGGGAGTTGGGATTTGGGTTGAGCTAGAAACAGAGGCTGAGATCAGGATTGAAGGGCAGGTTGTTGGCTTGGGAGGTGATCTCAGGCTCGGAGAAGCGAAGGGGAAAAGAGAAAGATGTTAGTACAGAGTGTGTTCATGGGCAGAAGACTGCTTAGGACTCCTGGGACACACACCAATGCTTCTACCGTGGAGGTGGTAAGCTGGGATATTTACGCCGCCCTTCCCATTCCTATTCAAGAGGCTGCTCCAAGGACATCAATGTGCCACCACTAGACAAGCCAGAAAAGACCCTGAGCAGAGATTTCCATGGGGCCCTGGTAGGAAAGCTCAGCCTGAGGTGGGATGGGAGTGCTGGTATTGTGGATGGACCACCAGTAGTTCCTGCTACAATGTAGAAACCACCTGTTGGTAATATTCTCTCAGATTAGCACTCTTAACCCAACAGCTCCCTAAAATCTCATTTGAGTCCTTCTTTATATTTTGGTAAGACTATGACATAAACCATGTTTTTCAATCTCTACCAATAGAAAGAGTAGCAATTCTTTATGTGCAATTCTCTCATCATTCTTCATGAAATCCTATCTAATAAAAGAGAAACATGCAAATTGACTGTATCTCCTCTAGGCCCACAAGCCACTCCCACCAGCCAATCAAGAGCGAGTATGCAAATTAACCCAACAAATATGGTGGCAGCCATGGAGCTGGAGCAAGCAGGAGGCTTGTGTTGCTCCCAGCAATGGAGGAAGCCAAGCATCCTGCCCACCCTGGCTGGCCCTGGTCTCTGCTCAAGGCTACAAAGTTTCAATTATAGAAGATAAATAAATCCCAGATACCAGGGGTGCGGCCAGCCTGCAAACCACCACAGGCCCTTCACCCAGGCTGCCCCATGCCCCAAGGGAACCCCCACCCTGATCCAGGACACCCTTCAGGGCAAAACAGTCAGCTCCCTCCCATGCACCAGGCCTCTATCCTATCTAATAAAAGCATAATATGCAAATTGACCATCACTCCAACATACAAGATGGCTGCCCCCATGTGGTCAAAGATGGTTGCCTCCATGTGGACACAAGATGGCTGCCACAAGATGGCCAGCGGGGGAGGGCAGTTGGGAGGGACTAGGCCTGAAGGTGAGGGCTGTTAAGGGTGACCAGACCTGCAGGGGAGGGCAATTAGGGGTGACCAGGCCGGCAGAGGAGGAAAGTTGGGGGTGACTGGGCCTACAGAGAAGGGCAGTTGTGGGGGACCCACGCCTGCAGGTGAGGGCTGTTAGGGGTGACCAGACCTGAAGGGGAGGGCAGTTAGGGGTGACCAGACCTGCAGGGGAGGGCAGTTAGGGGCAATCAGGCTGGCTGGGGAGCAGTTAGGCATCAATCTGGCTGGCAAGGGAGTGGTTAGGGGGTTATCAGGCTGGCAGGCAGAAGTGGTTAAGGGCAATCAGAAAGGCAAGCAAGTGAGCAGTTAGGAGCCAGCAGTCCTGGATTGTGAGAGGGATGTCCGACTGCCCGTTTAGGCCCGATCCCGGTAGGCAGCCGGACATCCCTCGAGGGGTCCCAGAATGGAGAGTGTGCAGGCTGGGCTGATGTCACACACCACCACCCCCCCATGCACAAATTTCATGCACTGGGCCTCTAGTATATTTATAAAATGGTAACAAAGGCCCCCTTTGTCATAAACTTATACTTTATTATTTTTGGTAATGTGCCACAGTTCTTGTCCCTGTCCTGAAAAAGAAGTATTAGACAATATTTTAAAAAGTTTATTATGTCCCAGGAATTATGTTCATTGCATTCATGATTCTATCACTCAGTCCTCACAGCAAACCTGTGAAGGGGGCGCTAGTATTGTGCCCAATTTACAGATGAGGGAACGAAGAAACTGAGGGGCAAGAGAAGTCACTGCCCCAGGTCCTAAGGCCATCAGGAGAAGAACCCACCCAGGGGCTGCTTCAGAGCCTGTATGCGGTCCTAGTGTCTGGACAATATGCCAGCGGCAGTATAGCCCAACAGATTTTCATAGCAAATGTTCCAGGGTGATTCTTACATTTCTGTGAGCTCCAGTGCTGTCAGCTTTTCCATGTGGGAGGGCCACAGTGACCTGCATCTCTGTCACCCATTGCATGTGGGCAGCTCCATGCCTAGTAAGGGAACTGCCAATGGTCTCTATCTAAGCTCTGTTTACATTTGCCAAAGTTGTCAACATCCAATCTCTTTTATCTGTTTTGGTTGGTTTTTGTTTATTTTATTTGTTTAACATGTTACATATGAGGTCTTTCTGTTCTGTGATAATAAAAACCTAAGGAGAAGATTAGTGAGTCCTCTCTCCTTGTAAGAAGAGCTCTTAGGACTCAAGTGCTGCTACCTCTATCCATTTAGGTTAGTTGATAAAAGGGCGGAACATTTACCAAATTGCTCTTCAGTCCTCCTGGCTAAATCTCTGGGATTAGAAGTGGATTAAGAGATTTGCGGGAAATGGTAAGCATTCTAAATTCAAAGGAAGATAATTGATGCCAGAAGTAATTGCATGACATAGAAAGTTTTTGAACTATTGCACATAAAAATCAGAGTATCACCAACAAAGTACATGAGGAATTGGGATGTTCATTATGTTTCATAAAATGTGTTAATAATCATCCCTTGATTACCTTGCTCTCACTCCATTGAAAAGCAGAGTTGGATATTGGGTGTTTGAGGAATCCAACTGGATTTGAAATGTATGCGAGCTTATTCACTGATGACAAAATGTGTACATATTTTGGAAGGTGCCAGGATTTTTAAATTTCAAACCTTTTTTAGAGGTGTCTTGAAGCATTTTAAAATGACAAATACTATCAGTATTCTTTTGGTTCCAAATGTAAAAATATTGATCTATTCCCACTATTAGACCAAATAAATGTATTAAAACTTGGCAATCCTTTTACTTTTGCTTTTTTTAAACAAAATGGTAAAAGTTCCATGGTTATAGAAAAGAGTGGTTGTATGGTATTTCCCCTTTTGTGGCCATTTTGTAAGTATAACCAGAACCAAAGTGTCTTTGTGACAGAGAAGATAAGGTGTCAAAAACGGTTGTTTACCTTTGGAAAAGAAAGTCAAGTACTAATGCTTAAAATATGGCAGTGGTTGTATTTTCCTAAGGAACAGTCCAATTTCTGATCAATTCCATTCATAAATCTTCCAAGAAACTTTCTGGCACTTTCTTCTCCTTTGATGAAGCAAGGGAGAGAAAGTGAGGATCTATTCTATACCAAGGCAAGTGACTCTCCAGTTCACAACCTGCTGGGAGATCAGGTTACACACCGTGCTTGTTTCTGAACAACTTTCTTCTGTGTAGTTCACATTCTTTAAATGACCAGCAATTCTTCAGCTGTTAACCAACTACCAGTATACCATCCACATCATTCATGGCATCGCAATTGTCCTTTGTTCCATTTCTAAGAAACAGCTTCACTAATTTTTATATTCACGTGAATAACTTGTAGTGTGTGAAATAACCAAACCACTTGAAAATACATGTGTTGACAGTTATTTCTATAAGGCAGGTAAAGTCTGGAAGAAAATTTCAGACAATCAGGAATGACGATCCAAATTCCAAGCAGATCGGGAAGCCAACGAGTGTACTCATCAATATATCAGGGTGGACAGATAGGATCCTGGATGAATGGAAGGGCCCTCAGGCCCAGGGGGCACTGCTGGGGTCAGCGTGAAATCTGATAACATCAAAGATATTATGCTCCTAGGGAGGAACTTGAGAAGGCAGAAAAGGAAGGCAAACATGAAGGGATCCCTCCCTTCACCACATTGATCATAATGTAAAGATTTTGGTCTAATTTTCAGATTTTGTTTAGTTTCTTTCCATACCCAGAAGACAAGAAGACATTTTGCAATATTAGATCTTGATCATGGCAAACATCGAAACTTTCGTTATTGATTTAGGATCTAATGACATAGAGAAACTTCTTACTCTTGGTAATCCTTCTCAATAAAATTAAATTGACTCATCTATCTAACTGTCTGCATTGTGTAGCACTTTATTGCTGTATTACTGTTAAGATTTATTTCCAACCAACTGACATTTTTTTCCAGTTCATTTTAGATTTTCTTGGGGTGGGAGATAGGTTCATTTGTTTATATGTTTTGGGATTTATTATTATGTAAGACATTGCATCATTACAAAGTCAAAGTAAAAAATAAAACTGTTCACAGAAGTTCAGCTTGCATCCCTGCCTCCACCTCCCTCTACCCTCCCTCTCCATATAAGTGAATATTTTTATTCATTTTTGAGTTCACCTTCTATTGTTTCTTTCTGAAAGTATAAGCAAGTGTGCATGCACACACACACACACACACACACACACACATTGATTTTATTGCAAACACTCTTCCAAGCCTCTTTTTCACTTAGTGATACGTGCCACGGTACACGCAGCAGAGAATATAAAGATGCTCCTGGTTCTACCTTACAGCAACATCCACACCACAGTGCGGCTGCGCCCCCATCAACCACCCTCATCGCAATGGACATCTGCGTTGCTTTTTGTGTTTTGCTGTTACAAACAATGCTGACATCCCTGCGTGTACTCCATTTTCTGTTAATTTTCTGCCAATTCTCGTCAACTTATTTAAAAGAGAAAACCCACACTTACCCATGGGATTTGCCATCTAGCCACCAGGTGACCCACACAAACCTAGTGGGACTCTTTCCGAATTTGAGGCAGAGATTCCCGCCAACCTTCAAAGAGTCTATCCCGCAAGAGAAAGTCCAAAAAAGTGAGCCAGGTGAGCAAAGCCACCAGGTCTCGGCATGACTTTCCTTGTGGAAAAGTAAACCCCGTGAAGGACGGTCCCCCCAGCAGGCCGAACAGCCCGGGGGTCTGCTGAGCAGTAAGTAATAATTATGACGACACAGATGTTAAAAAGCTGGACTGCACTGCGGTCCTTCCTTGTTCTCCCCACAGCAACAGCTGGGAATGACACTGTGGTTTCTCTGATGTAATAGAAGCTGGGCTGAGACGATGTGTCTAGGGACAGTTTGGGTGATTTCAGAACAGATTTTATTTCACTTACTTGCTACCACATAAAACAGGTATTCAAGTAAAATAACATGAACCTAAATGCAGCAGATGGTCCCAGGTTTGCTGCTCCCTAAGAATAAATATTTTGAATTAATTTCAGGCCTTATCGATGTTAAAGGGACTGAGATTTTAAAATGTTCAACCAGACATAGCTGGATTGGCTCAGTGAATAGAGTGTCAGCCTTCAGACTGAAGGGTCCCAGGTTCGATTCCTGTTAGGGGCATGTACCTCGGTTGCAGGCTTGATCCCTGGCCCTGGTTGAGGCCCATGCGGTAGGCAACTAATCCCAAGTGTCCCTCTCTCTCACATTGATGTTTCTCTCTTTCTGTCTCTCCCTACCCTTCCACTCTCTCTAAAAATCAATGGAAAAATATCCTCTGGTGAGGATGAACCAAAAAAAAAATTAATAAATAAAGATGGTCAACCATATCTGACAACATATTGTGAAAAGCAGTAGGAAGCCCTGTAAGTGGTCCCCTCCACTTCACTTCCTTGCTCCCGAAACTTTAATGTCATGAGTTGTCATCCCCTCACTTTGCCCACAGCCCCTCAGCCTGCAGAGTCTGTGCCATTGTAGCAAGGTGAGGCATTTCAATTTCCCGACGAGCCAGCCTGCCCCAACAGCAGAGCCGCAGAGGAAGCAAGCCCAGGCACTTGAGGAGGGCCCATTGATCTCTGTCTGCCATGCCTGCTAACACCCCCTTGCTCAAAACAAGTCACATAGGACTGAGTCGGGGAGAAGGACACCCCATCACATTGGAGAGGTATAGCTCAGTCATGTGATAAGTTGATGAAGTAGAACCATATAGCACAGAGCTATCAATCTACCAGAGCCGAGGTCAAACCGTCAAAGAAAGAAGAGGGCAAATTCTGAATTGCCTGAAATGAAATAAAATTCTAACAAGAAAAATGGAATACAAGTGAGAAATGTAATTTGGTTATAGACAAATACAGAAAATTAATTTTTTGGACACTTTGATATGAATATTGAGAACAACATACCTGTTCTGTTGAATATGTACAGCTGTGTCTACCAAGTACATCAGTTAGGAGTGTGGGCTGTAAGATCAGATGCCCGGTTTCAAGTCCAAGGTCAGCCACTTATTTCTTGTGTTACATTGAGATCTTAAACTTTAAGCTACAGTCTTATTAACTACAAAATGTGGATAATATGATAGGTACCTCAGTGCACAAGGGTGAGAATTAACTGTGATATCCCTACAAAGTGTTTATTTCCATGCATGTGGCATCATAAGCCAGAGCTCAGCATACATTTTGCGTAACGAAGCAGAGAGTATTTTAGACTTTGACTTCCATGAGGTCTTTGTTGCAACTATTTAAACCTGTTGTTAGAGTGTGAAAGCTGCCATAGAGAATATATAAGTGAAGGGGCATAGCTGTTTTCCAATAAAACTTTATTTATAAAAATAAGCAGCAGGCCAGATTTAGCCATGGGCCATCATTTCCCAACCCACTGCAAACGACAGTTAGTGAATCCATCATCGCCAACACCACTTTGAATTCCTGAAGTTCAGAGACCATATCTTAATTTCATTGTACATTTATGTCTTCTACACAATGTGTTGCACAAAATCGGTGCTTACTCAGTGATTTTTTTTAAGAATAATTATTTACTGAATCCCTACCAAGCGCCTAAACACTAGTAAAATGCCTGCTCGTATCTTGAGGTCATCTCTGCCTTCTCCTGCTTTTCAAGATGGAAAAGCGACCCGGAGCATTGGAAAGGTAGGGCCTGTTTCCACGTCAACAAGTAGGAAGCCTTGCTTGCTTCCAGCATGTGGCTCGTCTCTGTTTCCTTGGCACCTTGCAGCCCTTCTTTAACCTGCTTGCAAGGCCGCCAGGCTGATGCTGGAACCCTCTTTATCTGGGGGCATTCTCCAGACAGGACGTGACAAGCTTCCTTGGGCGATCACTTCACTTTGAACCTGATGGAAGGGCGGGTTCAGTTTCTGGTGCTGAGTGTTTGAAGCAGGACAATGTGTGTAATCTGCCCCGTTCTCGATTAGGGCAGCAGCGTGGGCTTGATGAGGAGGATATCCTGTCCCAGCCTGTCCCCACCCTGCCCCCACAGCCTGTCATGCCCTCTGCTTACCTCAGGGAGCAGGCCTGATGGGGCTCACATCCTGAGGTTCACTGTTATCCTAAGGGCCTGTTCACTTCTGCACCTAGTTCTTCACAGGGCAGAGTAGACAGGCATTCCCACCTTTAACTCTCTTTACAGATCAAACTAGATGATTATAATATTACAAAGTGATCATTGTAATATTATAAGACAAACTTGGTCTTACCCAAGTTAAGAGGAAAAGGGAGTCATCACAAAGCATCCATTTGATTCCATTGCGCTCCTTGCCCACAAATCAATGATACTTAAACCTTTATCAATGTTTTGTGCATGTTCCTTTGGGGAAAAAAATAGATGGCCACATCACAAACACTGAAAAGCCCATTCTGGTGTCTCAACGTGTGGATTTGTGTGTGTGTGCCTGTGCAAGAGAGGAGACAGAGGCTATGCTATAAACACACTTCAAAACCACTACATCTCATTTGAGGTGGGGTTGGCATTTCTTAAGTGGCCTGGGCCTGTGGTCAAATGACTACTTAACCTTGTTTGAAATCACAGTTTCCTATGTTGGCTGTGGATACAGCTTCCACCTTGAGAGGCCAAAACAATGACCTGACAGCTGAGACATTAGGGACGGGTGTTGATGCAAAGGTTTCCTTGTATTATTTTCATTAGGTTTCCTGCTTGCCTCATCAATGCTTGATAGACCTGAGTGCCAAAAAGTAGAGATTGCTTTCATGGAGCATCTTGTGGGTTTATTTCCTCTAAAGCTTGATGACATCCACCTCAGCGGTTCACTGCAATTAGAAACTAATGGGCCGGGATGTGCGTAATCAGCAAACGCCCAGGGAAACTGGTCTGAGGCACCCGCAGATAAGCTCCTGTCCATCTGTGGTCATTGTCTTTCAGGTTCACACTTGATGCCACCCAGAGCTGTGTTGATATTCCTGTCATCAGTATTCCTGAAGATAGTCATCTTGTTCCAGTATGTGAATAATAAGACATGTTTCGACGTGCTGTATCGGCAGCCCGTCTTCAAGTTCTCTGTGTTTTTTTTCTGTGCTTTTCTCCTTTAACCTCATCCAAACACCTCAGCAGACCTGTTTGCTCTCTCCTAGTGTTTCTCAACTGCAGCATTAAAAAATATACATGTATTTTATTGATTTCAGAGAGGAAGGAAGAGGGAGGGAGAGATAGAAACATCAATGATGAGAGAGAATCATTGATCAGCCTCCCACTGGGGATCCGGCGTGTGCCCTGACTGGGAATTGAACCATGACCTCCTGGTTCATAGGTCCGGGCTGGGCTCATGGCTAGTTCTTTGTTGGGGGAAGTGGTGCTTGTCCTGTGCATTGTGAGATCTTTAGCAGCATCCTTGGCCTCTACCCACTCAACACCAACAGCTCGTCCCCAACGTCCCAGTGGCGACAAGTAACAACGTCTCCAGATATTGCCAAAGGTCCCCTGGGGCTAGGGTTGCAAAATCACTCCCAGTTGAGAAACTCAGTGCTATATACAAAGTTGATTCCTACCCGTGGCGTTCATAACCACATCGACTCTGACATCTTATCATTTATTTTGGCCCTAGAGAAGCATTTCTTCCAATACCTCATTTCAAAGGTAAGAAAGTGGAGATCCAAAGTGATACATTCAATGAACGAAGATGACACAGCTCACGGATGACAAAGCCAGGGCCAGGCCTCATTCAGTACATGCTGCTCTGACCAGTGTCCGCTCCCATTTGCGCCTCCACAGGAAGTGGTCAGGAAAGACGGGCCACACCCACTCTGTGCTTCTCAGAAAACCCATCTCTCAGCAGCTGAGTAAAGTGGTCCCCATTCTCTCACACGTTCAACAAAATACTCGAATGGCTTCTCTGTGGTAGGTTTGGGAGATGCAGTAACAAGCCAGCCAGAATGCGTCCCTGCCATCCTTGAGGACCTACAAAATAGCTCCGGTGGCCATCAGTGCTGACGAGACCTTCACGTCTATGAAATGAGACTGGGAGTTACGCAGGGAAGTGACTCTGTGTTCCATCCGGGAATCTCAGAGAAGAGCGTTGCAGGCACTGGGAATGGCACAGGACACAGGCCCTGGGATGGACGTGTGCTGGGCGTGGCTAAGAGCCAGCAAGGAGACCACAGTGCTGGACCAGTGACTAGGCAGGAAGGGATGGGAGGAGACAGCACTGGAGAGGGGCGGAGGCAGATCGTGCAGCCCACCGAGGCAGGTGGGGCGGTACTGGCTCCGAGATGGCAAGACATACTTAGGTTCAAACCCCAGCTCTGCTGCTGCCAGTTAGAACCGGGGGAAGTTCATTTCTAAACTGGATTCCTCATCTGTGACCTGCGGACATCAAATGATGCCTCTTGACAGGGCTGTGTGATGTTTTACAAAGTCAGCATATTTAGAGTACTTAGGACAGTGCCTGTGAGGGAGAAGTTACCAGCTATATCATTAACTTTTAAAATATATATTTTTATTGATTTCAGAGAAGAAGGGAGAGGGAATGTTAGAAACATCAATGATGAGAGAGAATCAGTGATCAGCTGCCTCCTGTACACCCCACAGTGGGGACTGAGCCCAAGATTGGGCATGTGCCCTGAATGGGAATTGAACTTTAATCTCCTGGTTCATAGGTCAATGCTCAACCACTGAGCCACACTGGCTGGGCTATATACCATTGATTTTTAAAATGATCATTGTGGCTGCTGAGTGTGGAGCAGACGAAGGGAGTGGGGAGAATGTGATGTGGAAATAAGAAAAAGAGGAATTTGTTATAAGAACCCAGAGTGTTAAAACAGCTGGTTTTGGAAACAGCCTGAGTGTTCTGAATACAGTTGGAAGGTAATACCAATGTGGTTGCTGATGTCTGGATGTGGAATTCAGGGGACATGAGCAGTCAGGGCCTGAGTAGGACCTCCTGTCAGGGTTCACCTTAGGTGCTACATTTTCTGAGACATAGACTTACCACCACATCCCACTAAACTGAGCTTAGACATCAGATCGGAGTTGAAACACGTTGCTAGCACTGCACTTAGGTTGCTTTTTCACGATGAATGGCCTCCCACAAGTCGGAAGTTCTTTGAGGACACGGAGTTTATTAATACATAACTCCTTCTGCCCACTGCCTCTCTATCCATCTGTGGATTCATTTAATCACCAAGCGAATGAGAATACAAATGAATTAATAACTATGCCTCCTATTTGAGGCAGAAACCAAGCTAAGGATTTAGCCTTGAGACTGCAGTTAGAGACAGACACAGTGTTGATTTAGAATATTGTAAGTAATTGACAATGGCTAAGATCTGGAAACAGCCCAAGTGCCCATCAGCAGATGAGTGGATAAAAAAAGCCGTGGTACATTTACACCGTGGAATATTATGCAGCTGTAAAAAAGGAGGATCTCTTACCCTTTGAGACAAAATGGAGGGACCTGAAGAGTATGATGTTCAGCAAAATAAGCCAATCAGAGAAAGTCACGTACCACTTGATCTCACTCATGTAGAATCTAAAGAACTGATGAACAAAATAGATCCAGAGACATAGAAGCAAGGAACAGACTGACAAATCTCAGAGGGAAGGCGGGGGGTGGGTGGGGTGGGTAGAAGAGATCAACCAAGGAATTTGTGTGCATGTGTGCATAACCCATGGATACAGACAATAGGGTGGTGAAGGCCTGGGGGGTGGGGGGGAGGGGCGGAGGGGCTAGAAGGGGAGGAAATGGGGACATATGCAATACTCTCAACAATAAAGATAAATTTTGAAAAAGAAAATAGTAAGTAACATGTTAGTAACAGTGCCCAATGAATGCAATTAGCCATTTATGGGTTAATTCCAAGAAGTGAGCTCCCATTCAAGTTAAAGAAGAAACTAGAAGATGGTCTCAGGGTAGATTCTATTTATGTAAATGCCAGTCACTTCTGAAAGCTTTGCCAATAAGTTGGCCATTTAACACTTCTTCCCCTAATCTTAAAATGGCTTTATTATCAGCTCAGCTGTTTATATAAAAGAGGTAATGAATGTTTGGCAAGACACTGGACACAATGACGCTCAACTGTGCCTTTAAATTCTGTTAAACATCTTTGGTTTCTATGTTCATCTGTTTACGGGTATCCGGGTAGTTATTTAATTAGCTACCTGTTTAATGAAGCCATTTATTACTTCCCAGATCGCCATAATCAAGGGCACAATACAAATCAAAGATGGAAAAGATTAAAATCAATTCATCAGCCCAATCGGAGCTCCCTCGAAGCGGAGAGATTTAATTACTGCAGGTCTGGTCCTGAGATTAGCCTGATTAACACTCTGGCTTTGGCTCAACAATCTATTCTCTCATTTTGCGATAAAATCTGATGAGGAACCATCTTATCATTTGTTTTGCAGGCACCATCAAGGGTAGTTATACTCATTTACCTGCCACCGCGCCGGGCAAACAAATTACCAACGAGGGAGAGGGTGCCCGGCCTTCGCCCCTGCAGCTGCAGTCCGCCCGGGGCCTCTGTGCTGCTTCAGGTTTTAGGGAAACCAGGCGTTTGGGCTCTCTGTGTATTTAGACAGAAGGCCTTTCCTTTTACAGTTGGCACACCCCAAAAGCAATGTTTGGGAAAACGCTTCCCTGCAAGTTACAGAAGATTTAGTCTCTTTGTTTGTTTGTTTGTTTTAAAAAAAGTAATTGGAAAAGGGAGCAACACAGACTGGAAAATAACGAGACTGTTGCACAGTTTTATAAGACGCAGATCAAAACTCTCCAACACATCGCCACCACGTGCACGTGCACTCATGCACCTTAGCAAGTGACAAGTGACGGGGACGTGAGGCCACGGTGATTTACGCGTCTTCGGCTCCCGGTTGCCCACCAGCCACAGCCTGTCCAGCTCCCCAGGGCGGAGCTGCCTGTGTTGCTTCTCATGGACACTCCTCAGTGTCCCCTCCCCCGCCCCCCCCACCCCCCCACCCCCCACCCCCCAGGCAGAGAAAACAGGCCAGCCCCTTCATTCTGAGTCATGCTCCCCCTGGTGGACTGGCTCCCAGCCCCCCACGGCCCCCGCTGCCCCCAGGGACCCCACGGCCTCTGCACAAAACCTGAACGAATGCCACTAAGAAGAAGTCTTTCCAAAGGAAGAAAGGAGTGGGAGTGAGAAGACAACTTCTGAGGGAGTAGAAGCGCCTGTGGGCGGCGGGTGCGCCTGTGCCTAAGTCGGAAATCAAACAGAAAAACTTCAAGAATTTCATTTAATTTTTAGCGCATTTTGTGTCATATGGTTTTAGCGAACCCCAATAATTCAGTGCCTATAGTATAACCTAAGGATCCATACATTACAAGTGATTTTTTGAAATGTTTTATTTGTCAGTTTAATTTTTCCATTACAGTTGACATTCAGTGTTATTGTGTATTAATTTCAGGTGCACAGCCTAGCGGTTAGACAATCACACACTTTACGAAGTGTTTCCCCCGATATTGCAAGTACCCCCTGGCACCATACATGGTTATTACAGTGACCACATTTCCTATGCTGTACGCTATATCCCTGTGACGATTCCGTAACTACCAATTTGTACTTCTCAGTCCTTCCACCTGTTTTACCCAGCCCCCCACCCCTCTCCCCTCTGGCAACCATGAGCCTGTTCTGTGTGTCTGTGAGTCTGTTTCTGTTTGGTTGGCTTCTTTTCACATGTAAAGCTTTAGTAGTTTACCAGTTGGAAATGGAGGTAGACAAATCAGTTCACACCATAATGCCACCAAGTCAGGGTGCTAGGTTACGTCTGCATAACGTCACTCACGGGGATGATGGGGTTTCCTGGGAGTAGTTTTCAGTAAACCGTGAGATTGCGGTATTTGAAGACCAAATGGCTGAGCTCACAGCTTTTGATCTCGGGCCTTGATCCTCAGGATGTTTAGACTCTTGAGCCAGTTCTCTCAGGAGAATGACGTGGCATATTTGTGTACTCGTTGTCAAATGCTCAACTTACTTGCTGTAGAATTAAAGTAGCTCACTATTTAGTATCTTTCTAGCCCATTGTCAAAATTCAAGTAACCAGATTTCATGCAAGATACACAAGAAACCACCAGGAAATCTCATCATTTTATTCAGGTATATTTTTGTAGGACAACTTAGCAGTTGAGAATGGGCAAGACTATTTTATTTTTTTAAACTAGAGGCCTGATGCATGAAATTCATGCATGGGGGGGGGGGGTCCCCTCAGCCCAGCCTGCACCCTCTCCAATCCAGGAACCCTAGGGGGATGTCCCACTGCCAATTTAGGCCCGATCCTCACAATCCAGGACCACTGGCTCCTAACTGCTCACCTGCCTGCCTGCCTGATCGCCCCTAACTACCCCCCTGCTGGCCTGGTCATCCCCAACTGCCCCCCCCTGCAGGCCTGGTCACCCCACACATCTGCTGCTCAGTAGTTTAGTTGCCCCTCACTACCCCCCCTGCCGGCCTGGTTGCCCCACACAGCCTGTTCGGTGTCCATTCGGTTGTGATAGTCACTTAGGCTTTTAAATATATAGATGATTGAACAAAATGGCAGATAGTTTTCCCACAGTCACTTAAGCTCACATTTCTACTGAGAAGCTGTGACATTAGCAAAAGAAGGTTCTGCAAAATTCTACTGCAAAAGCATTTCAATTCAAGCCCACCAGGATTTCCTCAGCAGCTACTTTGTGCTGAGCCCAGGGCTGGGCCCTGGAAGGATGCAAGACAGTGACGAGCATGTCTCTGCCCTCAAAGGCTCATACGTGACTCTGTTCTCTACATGTTCCTGTGCTCAGTGCCATGAGTGATGCAGGCACATAAACTGAAGGCTTTGCCAATAAATTGACCATTTAACTAATAAGCTGGTGGGCTCGAATGGAGGTCTGATAGGCAAGAATTGATTTAAATCAGGGGAAGTCTTAATAGAAGAAGAAAACTGAGTTATGGAACTGTAAAGCTTTAAAAAAGATGTTCTATTGTTCAAAATTGTAAAAAATTAGACCCAAACAAAGAAAGCCAGGAAATTGCAGGGAAATTCCTGGAATCCAGAACATGACACTGAAATAAATATTTCTATACCAGCAGTTAAAATGATGGGGACAGAAAAGTCACCTATTATTGATCTGGAGAAGGGCAAATCTGAAAAAAAAAAGAAAGAAAGATAAGATCTTAAAGAAAAGAAAACAGGGAGCTGCATTATTTTAACCATCCTAGGACCCTCTCTCATAAAAGGCCCTGGAAATGTCTGGTTTCTCCAAAAGAACCCCATTGTTTCTCACAAGTAAGATCACATTTCAGCAACTTAATTGAAATAGCAGCTATAAGCTTTGGTCCTATTAATGGCCTCTTTCAGGAGCAAAGCTGAAAGAAAACCCAGAGATTCTAATCATTCTGAGAACTGAAAAGGTGTCATAGAAGGGATAGGAACCTGGGGCCAAATGCAGATTTATTAAGTTAGAGAGTTCAGGTTTCCAGTGTGGACTCCAGGAAGTAATAATAATAATAATAGTAAATCACACACTATTCTTATGTGTATATTAGATTCTAATATATATTAGTATATATCTGTAATACCTATTTATATTCTAATATATTAATACAATGTGTAATAGGACTTACCTCCTGAAGTAATTTTAAGGATTGAATGAATTAATGTATATGCTTAATCCTTATTATTATACACACATTACATATTAATGTATTTCTTTAGTTCATTTATAATATATACAATGGTTTTATATATATACTAGAGGCTCGGTGCACAAAAATTGTGCATGGGGGGGTCCTCAGCCCAGCTTGCACCCTCTCCAATTGGGGACACCTTGATGGATGTCCGACTGTCGGTTTAGGCCCAATACCACAGAGGCCTGATTGCCCCTAACTGCCCTCCCCTGCCGGCCTGATCACCCCTAAGTGCCCTCCCCTGCCAGTCTGATCACCCCTAACTGCCTCTGCATCGGTCCCCGCCACCGTGGCTTTGTCCATAAGGACGTCCAAAAGATGTCCGGTCTAATTAGCATATTACCCTTTTATTAGTGTAGATTTAATCCATAAAGTAAGATAAGTGCTATGAATGTCCCTATTTACAGAGAGGAAAATGAGGCCAAGATATCTAAAGCAACAGGCCTAAGGTAACACAGCTGGGAGGTAGTAGAGTTGGGTTATGAATATAAGTAATATGGCTCCTGAGTATGTTTTCACAACTATATTCTACCTCTCTCCACAGCAGATTATCTCTTAAAAATTAGTATTCTCACTGGTTTGCATCATGGACTCACCAGTATTTGTCCCGTGCCCTACACCTGCAATGTGTCTCCACTCACCTTTATCACTAGTCAACACCTACCCATATTTTACATTTTAGGTCAAGTTTCCGGTCAAGCACTCCCCAAACTCCTAGTCTAAGTCTATTTCCCCTGTTAGAGCTCATGTGGCTGATTATTTTCCTCTGAACTCTTATATCAGTTCATATCAGTAACGTGAGAGTTTGCTTAAAACCTGTCTCCACCACAAGATCCCATAATCCATTAGGGTTGTACCATAACTGGTACATAGTGGGAATTCTGAGATAGTTCTTCAATAAATGAATAGAGCAAGGAAGGGGGAAAGACAGGGAGGAAGGGAGGGAGGGAGGAAGGAAGGAAGGAAGGAAGGAAGGAAGGAAGGAAGGAAGGGAGGGAGGGAGGGAGGGAGGGAGGGAGGGAGGGAGGGAGGGAGGAAGGAAGGGAGGGAGGGAGGGAGGGAGGGAGGGAGGAAAGGAAAGGGGAAGGGAGAGGGAGGGAGGGGAGGGGGGGAGAAAAGGAGGGGGAGGGGGAGGGGGAGGAAGGGAGTGAAGGAAGTAGGGAAAAGAGAGGGAGCAATGAAAACAAAGGCAAAGAAAGGAAAGGAAACATTTACTTTCTTCAAAAAAAGTAAATGTTCTTCAAATCATTCTTTAAAAGTTGCATACCTTCTCCAGAAGCCTTCTACGGTTTCCCTTGGAATTGATCCCTTCTTTCCCCCTGTGAGGTCATCTCCCTTGAGCCTCCATTTCCGTTGTTATCAGGGTCTGCTTGTGGTTATCTTTCATTCACCCTGTCCATCTCCCCACCACCATGTGAACCTCTGGAGCTCATGAGTGGTGCCCTAATTGCCTCTCCATGTCCCACAGTGTCTACCCAGCATACTGAGCACCATAAGTTTTTTACTGAACTAAATGAGACAAGATGATGATAGACTCCATGTGTAATCCATCCTTTTTTAGACCTAAAACTTGGAAGGATCCATGCTGGAGGGCCTGGAGGAATTCACGCTTCGTTGCAGCTAATTCAGAGGAATGAATCTCCCTATGTACCTTGCCAGCACGTGCTGTTCTACTATCGCAAACGTCCCATTGAACAGGAAGATCTCTGAGGAAAAAGCATTCAAATACGCAGACCAACTACAGTGTCTTCTGTCTTTAAAATATGAACCATATGCTTTCCACATGTTAACAGACTCTGGACCCCATCAGTAACCTTGAATGCGATGAACTCAGAGTACCCCGGCTTTGGAATGTCAGACACACGGTGGGTCGTAGCCTGACCCATCCTGGGAATTCCGACTGCTTTCCCAGGACTGATGACGGAGCGGCACAATGAAGCCACACTGCCTCACCTCATTCTGCTGTGGGCGGAGCATCTCGGAGACCAGGGCTGAGCTGGGTCTGCGGTCTCTGGCTATGCAACGGAAGCCCCACCTCCTGCCTCAGGTGCAGGCACCAACTGGGTCTCATTAGCACCATGTCCTCTCTGACTGGGCCCACCCACCCACACTGTATCGGTCAGCCCTCCGCAGGAAGTGCCTCATTAGAAAATCGGCTCATCAAAATCCCAAAAAGGACTCAAAATTGGGGGAACTTTTGGCTTCCTCTAACTTGAAACTAGAACTTGAAATTATGGAATTAAGATAGCAAGCTACACGTGATGCTGTGAGCAGTGGTGTGTTTAAAAGACAACTTATTTTGTTATTATGGAATTTCCTGAAGGTCAGAAGTAAGAGACCCAAGCATGGTCATTGAGGTCTAAGGAACCACACACAAGAGTGGTTGGTCCGCAGCCTGAACCTGTCCTTTGTCGTTTCAGAACCTCTGGCAAAGGGGTGATTGCTCCTCAAGACTGAGAAAATGTCACCCCTTCATTTTATTGGGATCCTATACTATCATTTCCATCCCAAGGTCTGAGAGAGGGAAGTCAACTGAGCCAGGGGATAACGTTCGTCTCAGAACAACGTAATCCACCACCACACTCAAAAGTACCTCTCCTTGCCCCGGCCACTATCTGAGGTGCCCCCACAAGAGGCCCTGCCTTACCGAAAGGCTATTCGAACATCACCTGTACTCTAACCCTGCTTCTATTCCAAAATTAAATGTCCGGCTTCCTGGCAATGGACCTAAATAGAAACTTTTCAAAAGAAGACAGAAGGAAGGCTAAGAGACATATGAAAACATGCTCAAAGTCACTAATTATCTGAGAGATGCAAATCAAAACGACAATGCAGTACCATCTCACACCTGTCAGAACGGCTATCATCAACAAATCAACAAACGACAAGTGCTGGCGAGGATGCGGAGAAAAAGGAACCCTCGTGCACTGCTGGTGGGAATGCAGACTGGTGCAGCCACTGTGGAGAACAGCATGGAGTTTCCTCAAAAAACTAAAAATGAAACTCCCATTTGACCCAGTAATACCACTTCTAGGAATATATCCCAAGAAACTAGAAACACCATTTAGAAAGGACATATGCACCCCTATGTTCATAGCAGCACAATTCACCATAGCTAAGATTTGGAAACAGCCTAAGTGCCCATCAGCAGATGAGTGGATTAGAAAACGGTGGTACATCTACACAATAGAATACTACACTGCTGTAAAAAAGGAGTTCTTACCATCTGCAACAGCATGGATGGAACTGGAGAGCATTATGCTAAGTGAATAAGCCAGGAAGAGAAAGATAAATATCACATGATCTCACTCATTTATGGAATATAAGGAACAATATAAACTGATGAAAAAAAACAGATCCAGAGACAGAGAAGCATCGATCAGACTGTCAAACCTCAGAGGGAAGGTAGGGGAGGGTGGGGGTAAGGGGGAGAGATCAACCAAAGGACTTGTATGCAGGCATATAAGCCTAACCAATGGACATAGACAACAGGGGGAGCAAGGCCATGAGGGGGGGTAGGGGGGTAATGGGGGAATAACGACACATATGTAACACCGTAATCAATAAAGAAATTAAAAATAAATAAATAAAGATATAAAAAAATAGATTAAAGGACCCTGCAATAGTTCTAATGAGTGCGATGTGTGCGCCGATGGAAGAAATGTATAAATGGGGGCTGGAAATTTAGAAAGAGAGGAGGACTCATAGATTCCAGCCCATCCAACCATTTCATTCTACAGGTTAAGAACTTGAGACCTTGAGAAATGAGGTTCACGGCTGCACAGCCAGCTGTGGGACATGGACTGGAGGCCCCGCGAGAGATGGCCAGCCCCCGCGTCTGCCCACAGCCCCGCACTCCAGATTCTGTAACAGCTTCCGAAGGGAGCACAGCGGCTCCTTCCCAGGGCAGGCACAGCACACCGCTGCTGCTCGTTAGCGTGAGGTCTCAGGAAATGGGAGACAGAGGAAGAGCCCGGCTGAGTGACATGCGCAATGCAGAAAGGTCATCTGTGGCATAGCTAGGACCAGGACCCAGACCTACTCATTCCTGCTGTCCTTAGAAGGTGCTGAGTTAAAGCCCAGCTGGCATGGCTCAGTGGTTGAGCATCAGCCTATGAACCAGGAGGTCACGGTTTGATTCTCTGTCAGGGCACAGGCCTGGGTTGCGGGCTTAATCCCCCGTGTGGGGCGTGCAGGAGGCAGCCGATCCATGATTCTCTCTCATCATTGATGTTTCTCTCACTCCCTCTCCGTTCCTCTCTGACATCAATAAAAATATGTTTTTAAAAATGAAGGTGCTGAGGTAAAGAGCCCCTTCTAATAGATTTAAAGATATATCCCTGGGTGCTAACTGAAAAGTGTGATCAGACTTCTAAACCCAGGGTCGACAGCCAGGCAGCAGCCTAACACAATGAGGTTTTGAAAGGCTTATTACTGCCGCGTGGAACAGGCTCTCCTCCAGCTCCCGTCCTTCCAGACCTTAGAACCTGGAGCCAGATGTCCCGCAGAAAGAAATGCTCTCCTACGATGCACAGTGCGTGACCCCCAGCTCCGGTTCATAGGCAGACGGCCATGAAAGTGCCTATTACTCCCTCACCCCTCAAACTGAGAGCCCTCCCCAGCAATCTGCTAGACGTACCCGGAGGAAGGAAAGGTATAATGTTATTATAATAAATGAGAAGGAGCAGTGCCTGGGGGGTGGGGGGGGTGGGGAGGAGGGGACGGGTCTCATCTCTCTCCAACCAAATACGAGAACCTTGCTTCCAACATTAATAATATCTAAAGCTCAAATGAGCAGCTTCATTTTCTGGTTCTGAGTGCTGACAGAGATTGCTCACTACACGATGGTGTGATTTATCTACATTTGATGCCATAAATAAGATTTTGTCCAGGGGAAAAAAATTGAATAATTGAGCAAAATGGCCATCCCTCTCACGTGACGAAGGTTTAATTTATGATAAATATTCCAGGAGTAATTCCAGAGAACACAGGCTGGAAAACAGAGTGAAAAATCAAAGGCGTGCTTTCTCTTTCCCGCTTGGATGCACAGGGAAGAACATGCTAAGCTCTTAAAGAAAACATACTATGAAATGTTTTAGTACTCACGGTAAGGCCATTCCCTCCCAGGAAGTGGGGATAATAACAGACTGGTGAGAATTCAGCAAGATGGAGCAGGTCAGGTGCATAGAGAATACCCAGCATTCACTATAGTGACGTGAGAGAAAAATACTTAGAATTATTTCAGTCCAGGAGCCAAAACATCCATAAATGTGAATGGAGTGTTCTCCATGGTACAAACTATTTCAATCACTTACTTCAGAATTTTTTTGATGTGTGCTTTTGAATACTAATGACCTTGAAAAACATTTTTTCCTAATATTCCTGATATACTTTCTCCAGAATGTGCATCATCTTAATCTGCAAACTTACAAAATGTCAAGCTTTAAAATGACTGTGCCGCCAATATTTGGGGGAAATGTTTATCTTTTAGGTTTTTTCTTCAGCGTTGTTAGCCCTGACATGAACTGAATAAGAGTTTCTGACACCGCTTGCAGGGGAAAAAGTGTTGCAACTATATCTGCTTTTGAACTTTAAAAATATTGGCGGCGTTTGATTTGCTTTTACTTAATACTAGCTATATTTATCTTCGTTGCACTGAAGGATTATCATTAATAAGTCCTGGGGTTGCACACAAAATAAATCAAAGTTGCGTTTGTTGAAATCCCCATATTTACCAGTCATTCCCTGTAAGGAAAACTGTCTTTAACCACTGAGCGCTCTTGGGCAACCACACGTTACTCTGTGACTGTCGGTGACTGTGAGTAACGGCCGGATTGGGTTGCTTCCTCGCTTCGCATTGCATGGCACCTGCAGAAGCCAGGCTTCCTGCTGGGGATCAGGACTGACGTGTAACCCTCCTGTCCATGGAAAGACTGCCTGGGGAAATTAAAGCAATAAAAAATAAAGGCAACGGATAAAAACAATGACTATCTCTTAGCGTTCCTAAAACGTTCACCTTTTACGCTGGTTAACTTGAGGCAGGGGCCTGTGCTTGGGAGGCAGGGAAAGCCATTACCCCCCAGGAAGTGGGGAGAATGACAGACACACTACTTCATGGGACCACGGCGAGAATTAAGTGAGATGGAGCAGGTGAGGCGCATAGAGAATGCCTGGCACACCGAGTGCCGAAGAAATGAGCACTATGGCAATCGTTTTCGTTACTTTCCGTCGTTTCTAACAATTCGCAGCAGATCCCTCCCCTGGAATAACCAGAGGGGAGGTAGTGAGAAGAGGGTAGCATGGTCTGCGGGAGAGTAATACTTTACTGTTACTCTTGGGCAGTAAGCCTTTCCCTTTTTTTAAAATTAAATTCACATCTCACTGGACTCGACAAGCACCATGACTTATGCATCAAGCCACAAAACTTCATAGCCACGTTGATCTTGGGAAATCCATGACGAATGCTAAACAAGAAAGAACCGTTCCGAAAACTTAAAGCAACAGTGAGATAACCGGAGCTCTGGTTAAACAAGAAAAACCCCCTCTCTTCCAGTGGAGCCTCTGCGCTCTCCAAGCTGGTGTTCAAACGTGTGTTCCTGAATCTGAGCCCGCTAACGCCCTGTGAGGTCCGCAGGCCTGGCCGTCCACCCTCCCCTGGGACCCGCGGGTCCTGGTTGGCATCGGGACTCCCCCACGTCTAACAGACGCCAGAGAGGACAGCCCCAGCGACAGAACCCCGACGGCCTCCGTCCTGGACTTTGCACGCCTGACTCTATGGCGAGTGAGGGCTGAACAGGCCTCTGAGCACTTGCAGGGGGGGGTGGGGGGGAGGCAGATGCATCGCCCCCAGCAGGCTCAGGCATCCAGGCACCGCCACCACTCACTGCGGGGTGCAGCAGCCCTAACCCAGCTCGGGAGGGACGTCCACTGAGGCCGCTGTCCTTTGAGTCTGGCGGTTGTAAAAGAGCAATGAGAGAACAAAGAAGCTCCTCAGAAAATGTAAAGAGAGAAATTCAGTAAGGTGGAAAACCCTTTTTAAAGCCCTCCGCTTCCTCCTCTCTTTCTTCCCAGGGTCTCGGGTACACCCTTTTATCTCTGTTGCTTTTTCGTAATATTCATGAAACAAGGAAACTGAAAGGAAAGGGGGAGAGACTTTAAAAAGAGGGAGAATATTTATTTATCTATTTATTTATTATTATTTTTTTTGCTTAATTCCTTCATCTTTTTCACCCAGCCCCCTTTCCCTCGGGCATCTGTCAGTCTGTTCTCTGTGTCTATGATCTGTTTCTATTTGTTTGTTAGTTTATTTGTTCATTAGATGCCACAGATAAGTAGGGTAATTACCAGAGAAAAAAGAGGGGGCGGGAATAGAGGAGGGTGAGGAGGAGAGACTGGACTTGGGTGGTGAACACACACTACAGTATGCAGATAACGTGTTACAGAATCGCACCCCTGAAACCTATGTAATTTTATTAACCACTGTCACCACAGTGAACTCAGTTTTACAGAAAGAGGGGGGAAACAAAGTATAATGAGCAGATTTATCTGGGCCTATTTTCTTTTCATTCAAGCACGAGTATGAGAGGTACTCTTTTTTTCATGGCATTAGCCCACCTTTTGAAAATAAATGTTTCGGCCATGTTACTTATATAATGCAAACAAATGCCACGTTATTTCTAACTAGCCAGAGAATTTGCTTGTGTTCCCCGTATGGTTCTCTAGGTCATCGGATACATGAGAAGCTATCACTACGTTAAAATACTGAATTACCTTGTTCATTATATTATTTTCTGGGTTTCCTATACCTTTGTTTATCTATATAATTTCTCTCTTCCTGTTTAAATTTCAATAATAATAAAGGTAGTATTATAACTTTATTTATAATAAGTAGAAGAAATTCTATTTGACATTTTTTACTATGGTCAAAACAGTCAAAAATATTTCTGTTTATACATGACTGTGTCAATATGTGATGTCTGTCTGTGATCCATCCTGAAGAGAAAACCACATCATTACGAGGAAACTGTTAGGTACCATCATTTCGGCATAAAAGTCACCCAACCAAGAAATTGCTTCTCTGTTATCATACTTTCTTCAACCTTTTAATCCAGTTCATTACAAGAAAATACCCTACTTATGAAACACTCAGCATAGGAACGTGCTTTTCCTTTTGAGTCTTAAGAAAGGCAAAGGGAATCAAGTTGCTTTGAATTAAAAGGTAAGAAAAAAAGGTAGTGAGAGGAATTAGTCCCAAGTTGTAACTCTGCAACGAGCCATGCAGATGAGGCGGGACCTGGACTTTGCCAGCACTCCCTGGGCGGGCTGCGGAGAACTCTCCGGGCCCTGCCTACGGTCACATCCCTGTGTACAATACAGGAGCCCTTAACAGACGACTGGCACACATAAAAAGACAATTCTTTTTAACACCAAGTCATCCTTATTTTCAAATAAAGGTAACGGTGACAATTTCTCCTTAAGCAACGGGAGAGGGATAGCACCGGGCATCTTTTCCAAAGAAATGAGGTTTCCTCTCGTTGTGACGGTGAAACGGTGACACCGCGAGTGGGAGAGTCTCGGTCACGCGGTTGTTTCTGGGGGTAGGTGTGCCTTCTACGTCGGATCACATTCACAGACGCTGGGGGTGCAAGACAGGACGTCCCTAAACAGCTCCTAGACACCGAGACAGTATGGATTTCAGAACTGAAGTTTGGTCCTACTTGGTGAAAAGCTGTTTGTGAAGGAGGAAGTAACATTTACTAGGGCTCCTGGTTACTCACAACAGTCGTAGAAAAGGAAGGAAAATAAATAAACCCGAGCCTTACTAATTCTTAATGAAGACGTTCCGGCCACATCTGGAAATTCTCAGGAGTTCATCCCTGGGACCTGGCAGATGCCTTGCTATTGAACCTTCTTTCTGGAAAGTGGACTTGGAAGTGCTGTCACTATAACAGGCACGGAGGTGCCCTGCAGGACCTCAGAAGCCAAAGGTTATCGCCGCGTGGCCAGCAGCAGGCACCCAGCCTCTCTGTGCGGCCGCGGGCAGCCTGCCCAGGGTACAATTCTCTTCCGGGGCCCGTCACAGCATGGAGTAACTCAAACCTGGGGCATCTGTCATTCAAGACAGAAAACAACCCCTTTCACCCAACGTGGCCACAGCGCTGATGAGCGAGCGACCTACACTCACTCCATCGCTGACAGCATCAAGGGGCGTGCCAGCGGTGACAGTGAGGAGCAAGGGGCAGCACCCGGGGTCCCCCTTGCCAAGATGGACTTGCCTGCAGCACACATGGTGCTGGCTCACAATTTAAAAACTAGCCTCTGCCCGTCCAGTCATTCTTAACTACCTGCTAAGCACGGCCGGCCCCTGAGCGCACCGGTGTTCCTCTGGCCTCCCTAAAGCTTCCGTGAGCTGTCACCTCGCCGGGGCGCTGTGTACACTGGCAGAGTTCTCGGGTCTTCCGTGGAATAGACTCGGGCAGAGGCACCAGGTTAACAAACGTATATTCACAAGAGGCGTGAGCCACGTCTTTAAACAGAGAGGATAATGCAGCTAGAGGGTTCACAAGAGGGTAATGACGACCAGGAAAGTTCTGGAACCAGATTCCCTGATATCAGATTCTGCCTCTGATACTTCCTAGCTGTGTGCTGTCTTAAGAGAGTTATGTTTTGTTTTTCTCATTTGAAAATACTACTAATCTCAGAAGGCTATTGAGAAGAAAAGCTACAACAAAATTAACAAATGCTTGATTGAATGTCTATAAAGATAACATACTAAAATTGTCAATTTTTTATTTATACAGTAGATAGACTGTCATTAAATTTAAAAACCATTTGAGACTTAGATTCTTCTCACTTTTAAGAAGTCCTATGCATATGATAATTTCTAATAAATAACCATGAATTTTCTCGAAATCTTAACTGGTTATATATTAAATAGAATTTATCATCGGCCCTGGCCAGAGGGGCTCAGTTGGTTGAGCATCATCCCCTGCACCAAAAGGTCCCTGGTTTGATTCCCGGTCAGGGTACAGACCCAGGTTGTGGGCTCAATCCCCAGTGGGGGGCATGCAAGAGGCAGCTGATGTTTCTCTCTTTCTCTCTCCCCCTCCCTTCCTCTCTCTCTAAAAAAAAAATCATTTAAAATATTTTTAAAAAATAATAAATGTTATTAATTTCTGTTAAAACTACTAAATTCTTTTTATTTCTGTATGTAAAAATATAACTCAGGTCCCCAAGCTAGGAATAACAAAGAAAACATGAAAGGTCACTCTTCTGCTTTCCTGTGAATATCTGCAAGTAGTGAATAATGGATTCCAAATTACAAGGCGGTATCTTCCATGTATGCTCAGTTTGTGAAAGTTGCCTCAAGAGTTCATTCGATAACATTACCAATACAACTTGTAACTTGCCTTTTCACACATTCATCCTAACACCAAGCAGCACATGTTTTTAAGATGTGATTGAAGAGCAGACCTGCCCAGATACCGGACTAATACAAGGTCCTAGCAAGGCAGAGCAGGCCGCTCTTCAAAATAAATAAATAAATAAATAAAATTATAATACAAAGACTTAGCTTAATCTACTCATGCAGCTGAGCAAGCCAGCAATCAGATCTGAGGTTGGAGGTGTCTCTCGTGCTCTGTTATCTGAATACATTTAGCAATGAAACAGCCGGAGGAGAGATCACTTTTTAATTCCGTACCACTGTGTAAATCACGGGGCTTCTTTTCAAGGCCGAGTAGATGGTACCGGTGAGAGATGAAGAAGGACCCACGTGTGAGCCTTAAATTAATGTAACTTTTATTAAAAGAACATTATGGGGCGATATCAAATCCCCGACTGTCCTTTGTCATCTCTGGTAGATAAAGAGGACGCGGAGCCCCACTGTTTGCAGGAGGGAGGTCCTGCGGCTGGCCCGGCCCTCTGTCCTTCGGCTCAGTATTTTATGTCGCCATCAGACTTCCTGCCGGGAGCCTCTGCAAGATGAACGTGGGCTCTCACTGAGACTTTCACACAAACGGATTAATTTGTGTCGCCGTTTTTTTGGCACGTCGCCATGGATACGGCCATCTGAAGGCCTTCGTGCAGCTGTGAGTTGATTGACGGCCCATTCAGAGCGCTGGGCTTCACAGACCCAGGGCATGAAAGCGCTCTCATTAGCAGACAAAGCCCTCACTTACACGTTGGGGTGATGCTTCAAAGACTAAATGTCACCCCTCAGCAAATCTGACCTTCATACAAATGTCACCAAGGAGAGCCAGAACTAGACCATGAAAGCATATATTCAGGAATGCAGAGTTCACGGGTTCAGTTGACACCTTGCTTTATTTGGCTTGCCTTCCGCTCTAGCTGCAGAACAGTGGAAGGGAAACACAACCAGAAAGAAGGTTGGTGTTGGAAATCCTATGTCCCCCCAAAATCGGAGAGCAAAAGCCACTTTTCGTTATGGACTTCTGAGCGGTGTGTTCTTAGCTTGATAAGAGGGAAGACTTTTTGTCACTGACTCTGGAATGGGAAGTCCACCCCGTGAAGCATAACATTGACGTCTCGCGTTGTCACACACCACCACCCCCCCCCCCCCCGCACCACGTCTACAAAGGTGGAGCTATTTCTCTGTAATTACACTTGGCTCATGAGGCTCCAGAGCTGTGTGGAGGGGAAACACCTTACTTTTCCCGTTCAAGGTCATGATATCAAGTCAGGTGGAGGAAGCTGCCATCCTCAGACCTCAGATTCTCTGCTCCCTGAACGTGATCTGGGTTCCCGAGGTGGCTTATCCATCCCCTGTTATCAAAGGAGAGGAGACTGTCCCATGCTCACTGTCCCCTGCGGGCTGTCCCTCTGACCTTGAGTGCTGACCCTGTCTCACTGCCACTTCTGCTGATATTGACGTTCCCATGTGGCATCCAAGTGTTAGGTCCAGGTGCTCCTCAATCTGTATGCCAGCCCCCCATCTGTCTGCTCCCTGTGTGTCTGCCCCCTGTCTGTCTCCCTCTGTCTGTCTGCTCCCTAACTATCTCCCTCTGTATGCCCCCTGTCTGTCTGTCTGCTCCCTGTCTGTCTCCCTTTGTCTGCCCCTTGTCTGTCTGCCTCCTGTGTGTCTGCCCCCTGTCTATCTGTCTGCCCCCTGTCTGTCTGTCTGCTCCCTGTGTGTCTGCCCCCTGTGTGTCTGCCCCCTGTCTATCTGTCTGCCCCCTGTCTGTCTGTCTGCTCCCTGTCTGTCTGCCCCCCATCTGTCTGCCTCCTATGTGTCTGCCCCCTATCTGTTTGTCTGCTCCCTGTCGGTCTGCGGCCTGTGTGACTGACCCTGTCTGTCTGCTCAGCCACTTGTGTGTGCTCTCAGGGGTCAAGGTTGCCTGCTGGCTTTCCGGAGCTCCTGGAGGTGCCTGATAACAGAGCTGAGGGCGCACATTCCCAGCACCCGAGACACAGGGGATGGAGCCTTTTAGCAAATGGAGCAAAGAAACTTTGTCAAGCTCCACTGAATCCCAACCTGCTCTAGCTCTTCACACAGCCTCTCCTCAGGTAAGTACACCACATGCGTAGCTGCTTTTGACCCTGACATAAATGCTCTTTAGCTAGGAGTCTCCCTTGTTTCTAGCAAAGGGCCGGAAGTAAGACCTTCTCCAGGACTTGCAGTGCTCAGGATTCGGCTCTTTTCTTTGGAACCAGGATCTAAAGACATCATTCGGTGCGTGACCCACAGAGAACATAAGCCTGTCCATGAACACGGTGGCATGAACGGCATGCAGAGCCAACATCCTGTCCACTGCCAGCAGGTTCAGCAGCACTGACCACTCCGTCCTCTCTTTTTCTGCTAAATTGGGCAGAACCACCAGATCAAAACCAACACGTTGGCACTGCTTACCTAGAAATAGTTCACAGGAACGAAAACTTCTGCCCCCAAATGCATCAGAGCCTGGTCAGCCATGGCCTGCGGGGCCATCGCACACTCCCAGGCAGGTGCATCTGAGCTGAAAGCGTCTTCGTTAGAACAGACGGTGAGCCTCTCTCGGGCAGCAGTGGAACTGGGTGAAAACAATGTGAATCACGTATGAGAATGAGTCGTGCAGGTAAAATGTAAAAGCGTTCCATTTGATGGTTTTTTCTTCCTATGCAGCTGCTATTTATAAATTCCCCAAGTTCACTCCTCTGCGGTGCAGAAAGAGCCTGGGAGCATGGGGGAAGCCGCTGGGAATCTAACACAGGTGAGCAGTTAAAGAGGAAAAATGAACTCTTCAGAGAGAAACCCTCAGATGGTAAAAAAAAAAGTATAAGGTATATTTCCAAAAGGGAGCGAGTAGTAGGCAGAACAGAGAAATACAGAACTTACTTTTTAATTGTCTGGTTTGTATCTGTAGGAAAGGCTGTCTCCTTCCTTTCAGACAATAATATGAGGTCTGTTCCTTTCTTCTTTATTTGTGTTTGAATATCCATGGTGGTTAGCTCTCCGATGAGCCTCTGATCAGGGCTAATAGGGGAGCCTTTGTATTCAGCTTTCTGGGAAGTTTCAATCCCAAGCCTTTGAAAAGGGAAAGTGGCCAGAAGAAGGTCAGAAGTCCCAGGCCTTAAAATTTTCTACATGACAATAAATAAAAGAAAAAATGAGCAGTCATCCATCTGGAAAGAGAATCATTGTTAAAGATGGAGAGGGAGCAGCCAGCGTTTTTCTTGGGCCTGCTTTCTCAAATATACGCAATTAGGGAGCCATGAATGGGCAAACGCTTGAAGGAGAAAAGCAGAGTCTTTCATCTTTGTAACCTTTAATTTTAAATCTGTTTGTCCAGATGAAAGTTACGAATTTTCTCCTTTCTAAGACCTTGCATGTCATTTATCAAAATAAAACATATTGGCATCTGGCAGCCATATCAATATTGATTCCCTAATGTCATTGATTTCTGAAGAATGAATATGACCATATTATTGGAGATAATTATAAGAGAAACATTAGCATTGGTTGATGGCAACACATTCAATATTCAGCAAAGCCTAAAAGTCCTTTGTGTCAAGACTGAAATGTACACTTAATAAAATACAAATAATGTAACTTGATAGTGACCTATATTTGTGAAAATCTAAGTTAAAATAATGAAAAATAGAGACTTTAAAATGCTTTGTAGACATGGAAGACGTATGGGGCATGGGGCTTGTTTATAACCTCAGCAATAACAATGGTGAAGTAGAGAAGGAGGAATTTAGAATGTGTGGTGTCCAGCATCAACTGCCACTTTAGAAGACAGTGTAGGAACGGCCACTTGAGTCCTTACAGTAACTGTCATCCGTGTGCCTCATTCCCTTTCGCTATAAAAAATTTAAGAGCGACAGCTCTGGCCAGTGTGGCTCAGTTGGTTGAGCATCCGGTGTACCAAAGGGTCACTGGTTCAATTCCCAGTCAAGGCACATGCCCGGGTTGTAGGCACACGCTCCATCCTTGGTAGGGGTCGTGTAGGAGGCAGTTGATCCACGCTTCTATCTCACATTGATGTTTCTCTCTCTCTCTCTCTCTTCCTCTCCCCTCCTCTCTGTCTCTAAAATCAACTAACAAAACATATTTGTAAAAAAATTAAGAGCAATAAAACTTCTCAGAAATACCAAATTCATATTTCAGAGTACAGCAATACATACATAGTGGAAATTTTGACACTAATTATTTAAATGTAATTATCCATAAATAATTTGAAGCCATATACTAGAGTTTATATTCTCCATACAATCCTATTATCTGCCCATCGTTTATTCTTAATTAAATACTTGGCTTTATTACTTTGAATTTCACAGTATATTTTTGTTTCTTTCAGTCCCATTTACTTCATATACTTTGAGGCAGCCCGTCGATGGTTCTCTCTCATCAATGTTTCTCCCTCTCCCTTCCTCTCTCTCTCTCTGAAATCAATAAAATTATTTTTTAAAAAGATGTTGACTTAGTTAGATTTCACTTGTTATACTAATACAATTTCCCATTAAATAACCCAAGAGGCTCCCAAATAGATTCAATGGGTAAAATCTTAGATATGATACAGTTCAAATAAATTTCAGCACCAGAAATATGATCCCATCTAAGTTCTAGTTCAAGGGACTGTTCCTTAGAACTGTAGTTGTCAGGTGGCATGAAGGAGTCGGTTAGATGTTTCCATGAGCAACTAGAAGCCAATGCATCGTGGCTTGCCCCAGTGGAATGTCCATCCAATCCATCATGAGAAGAGTCCACTGTGTTTTACATGACACTTGTATACTTCATCAAAGGAAGTGCTAATCAACATGCAATAGCTTTTATTTCAACGTTCAATGCTAATAAAGGGTAAGCCCTGGGAGCTCTCCCAAATGATCTCCAGGCCAGGAAAGAGAAGCCAGAATAAGCAGTGCAAGCCTGCTGCCCCACCTATGACCTCTAGCTTGAGCTAGAGTTACTTTCTGATGTAGATGTTGGAGACAGTTCATTTTGTAGGCGACTTCAATCCAAACCGGCTCCCTAGAATGAGGTAAAAAGGAAACTTGAGATCCCAAAGAAGCCAAGGAGGGTGAAATATGACCATGCTACTGCTCAATGCTGCTCACTAGTACCTTTGGCAGGAATTCTGTTTTCTCCTCTTGTACAACGTGGCCTAAGTAGATAAGAAGACGATGTGGCATTTATATCTCAATTCAGGCGGATGTGGCCAGTAAAACAAATTCATATTTGCACCTCAAAACCTGAACATGGACCATCTAATTCAAGAGGATTATTCAAGAGGCAAGGTAGCATTTTATAATGAGATACTCACCACCAGCAGTTATCCTGTTAGTCCTGGGACAAAATATCATTAAAAATCCTTGTGCCAGCCCAGGTGGTGTGGCTCAGTGTTTGAGCATCAACCTATGAACCAGGAGGTCATGGTTTGATTCCCGGTCAAGGGCACTTGCCCAGGTAGTAGGCTCGATACCCAGTGGGTGCGTGCGGGAGGCAGCCGATCAATGATTCTCATCATTGATGTTTCTATCTCTCTCTCTCTCTCTTTCTGTTTTTAAAAATTCTTGTGCCAAATAGCATAGGGAAAAACTGCTGGCGAAATGATATCATGAGCATAGGAAACCTCGCTTGGGGGTTGTTATTAAGTGCATTGGCATCTTAGGTTTAATCTATCAGATAGGAGCCAGCATGCTTACATTAACTGGCCGCCAAGTCAATAGATCCTTGAACTGTCCCAGCTTATTGCCTGTCCCTCATCTGCCTCGAGCCTCCTGGAGAACCCGGAAACTCAACACCACACTGTCAACCACAGAGCTTCTGTCGGGTGTGAATGTGGCCATCACTTCATAGCTATGTGTTCAGTAAATTTGGGCCCCAGGGTGACCTCATTGTATTTTTCATTTCCTCAAAGCTTCAATGAGGGAAAATGGAAATAGGAACAATCTCTCTAAGGGTATTATTCATTTTAATAATCAAAAGTAGAGAGCGGAGAAAAATTACACATATAACTCAATCTCATCTTTTCAGAAAAGGAAAGACTCATCTGAGTTGATTTACGGAGTGTCAGATTCCAAGAAGCTATATTGTGGGAGAAGCCACCATTTCTCTCCCCATCATATATCATAGAAAACTGTCTGGAAAGGGTACTGAAGGAAGAGAAAGGCTTTTTAGATATGGAGACTAAGACTTTGGCAGCTGGAGAGGGGCTGGCACACAGAAGGTGGGTGCTTTCAAGAGGGAGTCTATGTGTAGACTTTGCGAGGAGGTTAGACGACATGTGGACAAGAGTGGACCCCTGGATTCTTTCTCAGGATTGCTCACCTGCCTGGAAACCTCCTCTGCCTCCCCACTTTCTCCCGGGCGTTTTCTTGGTCTGATGACCCACACTCACCCCTTGCGTTCAAAGACCTAGATAGACCAGGACCTGGAGCAGCCCTCTTTGCACACTTACCCCAATCACTGCACTTACCACCCCACACCTCGACCGATGTCTCTTAACCTCTCTGTTTATCCTTCTTGGCCAGGACTTTCTTGAGGAAGAACTGTGTCCTTTTCACCATATTAACGATGGAGTCTTGTTCAGTGCCCAGGACATAGGAAAAGCGTCAGACGTATTATTGCTGAAAAAGTCTGGAGTATTAAAGATAAATGGTAAGAATACTCAAATGGTATTATCAACAGAGAAGCCAGACCAGACTTAGAGAGGAGAGTAAGGACAACACTGCTCCATGGAGTTCCGGGTGGCCCTGTCCTTTCATGGGGAATGGAGGAGCATGAAGGACCCACTGCTCCTCCGTTTTAGGGGAGTGCTTGGTGGCAGAGTGGGCAAAGGGGGAGCTTTTGAAAGACTGACAAAGGTATGCCTTATTCTGAAGAGACTTTGCATGACACTGGGCAGGAAATTTGCGTTTCTTACCTTTCCTACTGAGCCTTGTGGGAGCCGGCCCCTGCCTATCTCTTGAGCACCCTTATTTTTCTTCCTCTCGTTCCCTGTGCTCCAACTCCCGGGCTCCTTCTGGACCTGCATCTTGCCAAGCTTGTTGCTGCCTCAGGTCTTCACAGGGCTGACTCCATGCTAACACAAGCTGTCACCTCTCCCGCGAAGGCTTCAACAAGGAAATACCTGAACTTCCCCCCGCCCCCCCGCCCGACTCCCCTCACCCCCACCCCCCAAGCTGTGTCCTTCACTCTCAGTGCTTGCGGATGTCCGAATTGATATCATTTGTCTCCGTGTTGGATGGTTGACTCGTTTTTCTTTCATCTCAGCACTAGCATCTTCAGCTCCATGAGAACAGGTAGTTATTCTTTTTACTTCTGAGTTCCCAATGCTCGTCACACAGTCAGTGCTGAATAAAGACTTGGGAATAAATGACACCTGCCTTTTGCAATGTGGCCTTATCAGTAAGAAGGGGCATTATCAGTAAGAAGGGGCAGCCATGAAAACCTAGCTGTCATAGTTAGTATACATTGGCGACCACCCTCTGAGCAGTGTTCAAAGGGCTTATGTGTATTAATGCAGTGCGTCTTGAGAAAAAACTACCATCAGCCCCATTTTGCACATGAAAAACCTAGGCATTGAGAGTTGTGTTTTAGTTCAGCCCAGAGTACAAGTAGGTGGGAGGTCATGGGAGATATGTAACATGACAGCCTCTGGCCTTCTGACGTGTCACCGGGCATATGGTAGAGTTCCTAAGAGTCGTTGCCTCCCAGTCTTTGACCCCTTTCCTGCAGAGAACTTTTACCTTCAGGATCCAGTTCACCTTGCCACCGCAGAGCCCTCTGAGTAATTGTGTGAAACCTTGAGGAATAGTTACCTTGACAATGTGTGTTTACCCGGCTGTCTATCTGATTAGACAGGCTTGTGTGAGGGCAGGGACCTTGTGTCTTGTTGGCTTCTGGCTTCAGCGCCTGTCACAGCCCCCAGTACAGAGCAGGTTCTCAGAAAGTGTTCATTGAATTCTTTGCTACCATTGGTCATAAACCGAGAAATTTTAAGAGTCCACCCTGAACTCCCTCCAAACTTAAGAGTCCAAGTTTCCATTAGTTAAATAAGTTTTTGTAAATAATTAATCCCAAAATGAGTAGAGTTTGATAAACAGATTTTTTTTCCTTTTTCTTGTGGAATGATCAGGTTAAATCACGTATATAATTCATTTTTAATCGTGTCAGAGTTGGGCATCTGGTCAAGTATGGTTGGGCCTTAGAAATTTCACAAACACGACTTTGCTTAGCCATGTTATCAGCAGCATACCCTTGGGACCTAGGTTCCCTTCATCTACAAGTTGCTGCTCATTTGGCTATGCCTTCAGGTCACGTGGTAACAGACAGTTAGTTCATTCTGGGTAAGGACACCTCTGGCAGTGCAGCCTCGGGATTTGGTTAAGCAGACCGTCTGAAACGGGGCGTTTTTCTAAGGCTTTTCTGAGTAATCCAAACCTCCGGAGCCTACTATATTGGGCGAGAAATCTCAGAAGGAGAGGTGTTCTCATAATATTTTCCAACACAATTTGTTCCTGGCTTTAGCCAAAAATAATGTAAAAGAGATTTGTGGACACCGTAGGGTCCACACTTAGATAAAAGAAAGAAGAAAAAAAAGACCTGAAGAGAAGAAAAAAGTCTTTGAAATTAAAAAAGTTCCGTTCTGGACGGCACTTCAAACAATAAAGCCACAGCACAAGGGGGAAGAGCACTGGACACTCATGCTTTATCTCAGTAGGTGATAGATTGTGGTGCCGTCCCCTCTCCGAGGTGTGCAGGGTCCACCCAGTCTTCCCTGCCTCTGGCGAATTCATCTCAACTCCGAGGACGAGGAGGTGATGGGAAGATAAGCGTTCCAAGGAGGGCAGCCTATAAAAAGAAACAATGACGGGAAATGGGTGGTGGTCACACAAGCATTAAATGTGCCTGAAGTGTGAACTTGGAGGGAAAAAAGTGACAACAAAGCCACGGCCCAGGCCAGGAGGCAGCGCCAGTCCTCTGCCTGCACGTCTGCAAGAGGCTGACTTTTCATGGTGAAGCAACTTTAACTGCACCCACGTTCGAGGAGAGACCCCCCAGAATGCCGGCACCAGGATCTGGTTTGCACACCTGCAGGTGACTTCTCATTCCCACCGGCACTTTCCACGTGAGTGTCCCTCTAGCAGCTACGTGGCTTAGCAAAAGCACAGCTCCCGTTGGTAGAGGAAATCTGCCTGGCGTGAGCTGGCACTGCAGGAGGCCCAGCCCAGCTGCACTGTGTGGGCCCGCCACGCCACGCCACACCACGCCACGCCACGCCACGCCACGCCATGCCACGCCACGCCACGCCACCACACAGGAGCATAAGCAAGAGCACGGTCCGCAGAACCGGCATGAGAAGGAAAAACATAGGCCCAGCCACAGTCAGCCTCCTAACAGAGGCGCTTTGTAAGGTGACAGTGTCAGCTCGCGGCGGGTGCAGCGTAAAGAAAATCATAGGGAGAAACCTGCTCCAGGCTCCTTTATTTTTAAACGAAATTGGTACCCCCCACCACGGTCACCCACCTCAGTCACTGGACTAGTTCTGTGTTTTGGGGAAGAGTCCGCTAAATCAAACTCCACCCTCACAGAACACATTTCTAGCGCCACGGAAAATATCCCGAAGACTCTGCAAGTGATTTTCCTCCAAACGGAGCTCCCAGGCGGGGCGCGGTGCGGCTGGTGGCGACGCTTTCTCTGAATTTTCCTTAAGCCCCCATGTCCACATCACCGTGGTAAGGTTTGTGTTTGCCCCCCGTTTCCAAAGAAACCATTCCTTTTCCCAAGCTCCTAAAAATATTTCAAATGGCGCCAAACGCGGCTACGAAATGTGTGCGGGCACAGCCAGGGGCCCGTCTGTGGAAGGGGGTGCTGTCGTCACTGAGGGTGGAGAAGGGGGGCGCTGGAAGCCCATTTGGAAGCATTAGGAATTATCTCAGGGGGAGCAAGGGGCCGGCTGGGACGGACGCTGTCTGGGAAAGAAGCAGGAGTGAAAGCCTCCAGGCCAGGCTGCTCTCTGCTTCTCCAGGGCTCCGGGCCCAGCACAGCTGGTGGCCGGGACCTGGGGGAGGGCACCCAGAAGAGAGCACTCGTGTTCCCCGTGTTCCCCGTGTTCCCCGTGTTCCCCAGCTCCGGCCTCTCTCCACCGGGAGCGCAGAGACGGCCCTGCCTACCCAGGGCAACTGCAGGGCAGCTGCGTGCCCACAGGAAGGGTGAGTACAGTTATCTTTTCTATTCTTCTGTGTTTTGTGTTGTGTTTTTTTTAAAAAATAGGTTTTTATTAATTTCAGAGAGGAAGGGAGAAGGAGAGAGTTTTTAGAAACATCAATGATGAGAACCATTGATCAGCTGCCTCCTGCACACCACCTACTGGGGATGGAGCCCACAACCCAGGCCTGTGCCCTGACCGGGAATCGAACCGTGACCTCCTGGTTCGTAGGTTGATGCTCAACCACGGAGCCTCGCCAGCCGGGCTCTTTCCTCTTCTTTGGATCCCTGGTGTTATCGGTGGGGCATCCTCTGCATCCCCACCTGCTGCTGGTGGCGGTGCAGCTCTGGGGGTGCCTGGGGAATAGGGGTGCCGGGGGAGGGGGGGCGGCGAGGTACCGTGGGAAGCTGTATCGATGAGGTCTCATTAAGGGAGTTCCAGTCCAGGGTTCCATCCCCCTCCGCCCCGCCGTGGGAAAAGTCCCATCTTATCTCCAGCAGAACAAGGATTAAAGCCACTGCTCAGAGTTTCTAGAAAGCTCCATATCGAAACCCAGCTCAGTCCAGCATCTGGCCAGCTTAGCTTGTGTTCCCAGCTGCAGTCCATTGGACGTAGGGTCCACATGGCCCATGGCGGGCTAGTGCGGGTCACAGAGCAAGCGAGAAACAGGAGTAAAAGTGGCAAGAGAGAGAGAGCATTCTTTGTCTTGGGGTTTTTAACCGTCCAAGATTTCACGGGCTTGCAGAGGCTCCGCCCCTTCTAGCCAATTATCTTTCCCCAGGCGAGACTGACGGGCAAGCACCTTCCTTCCATGGCCCGGACTTCTATGTGCGTTCACCCATCTTCCCCTTTGTTGCCCCCTCTCCCCAGGGATCTGCAGGGAATGGACCGTGGTTCCCTGTGGGGAGTGTGAAATTGCAGCTTCCTGGTGAAGCCGCTGGATGACCACGCTTCTCATGCCTGGCTTTCCCCTTGCTTTCTTCCTGTTTTCCATATTAATAACGAACGAGTCACAATGGTAACAGTAGGAGAACTGAAACAAGGAGAGAAGACAGAGAACTCTGACGCTGAAGGCAGTAGGGAGCTTCAGAGGGACGGTGCTGCATGGAGCTGCTTCTAAAATGTAAACCACAATGACAACGAGGGTCTGGGGGCTGCCTGGGAGTCCAGGGCACCGTCCTCCAAACCCTGGACACTGGCCATGTGCCTGTGGGGAGCTTAGTCTGGGCCTCACAGCATCAGGTCAAGCCAGATGGCAATCTGTCCAAGCCACAGGGGACTGTGGGGCATCCCCTTACTTCCTGGCTCTAGCAGTCACTTGGAGATTCCCAGATGAAGAAAGATGTCATTCCGATCTTGTGGTGTAGACACAGGAGAGGGTGACATGACCGATCCATAACAACCTTTAGACTTTCCCTCTGCTAATGTGCAGTCCCTGGAAGTCTCCCCTGATGGCCATGGCTGGCGATTGACAGCCACTGGCCCCTTCTCAGATGCTCTGGGTCCATGGTGCTCCCCTGGGAATACACCGGGAAACAAAATGCACCAATGAGACAGAAAAGGGCAAGAGGAAGAAAATAATGTGAAGACGCAATGTTGAACAGATGATACCCAAACACCTACTTTTGTGACAACTGTGATGAAGGTGATGGAGTGCAGGACACGGGGAATGTAGCTCTCCTATTCTCTCACTAACTCATGATCTAGCATTCAACACGTCCACTGTCCTCCATGTCCGCTTTTCTGACAGGTCACCCTAACCTTCCCGGGTTGACTGTAAGCTCATGAGAAGCAGGTGGTGGACCCGAGAGAGCATGTACTAGCGGATACCCTTGTCACGGTCACTCAGAAACACACGGCGGTTTATTTTGGATGAAGTGAGTCATGGTAAAGGACACCCTTGTGCAACAGAGAGGAAAAGATCATCACGCAGAGCCATGTGGACCAGAGATGCCGCCTGGGGTGAGTGGGATTGGTGAGGAAGGAAAACTCCTTTAGGGATACCTTCTCGAGACCCGCTCGGCGGCCACCTGAAATGTGTGGGAGAAAAGTAGAAACGGTGAACTTCCACATCCCCCACCCTCTCTACCTGGATGGCAGGCCCGATGGGTGACAGCCCGTTGTGCAGGAGGCCATCCCGGAGCCCTCAGACATGCAGAAGGAGAGTGCGAGCAAGTCGGGGGGTGGAAAGTTACATTTCCCTTCGAAATAAAGGGAGGAGGATTAAGCCGGGTTGAAGGAATGCTGGGGATGTAGAGAAAGGAGACAGAGCCCAACTCTGGGCTACGGGCCCGATGTGAGCGATGCTTTGAAGGGGAATCAAGGGAAACAGGATGTGCTTAGCATCCAGGGTGTCCTCACAGACAGAAGCCTCCGATGGCAGGATGGCTCCATCCACTCGTGGCCGCAGTGGGAGCACGAACTGAAGCAGAGCCCAGTCACCCTTCTGGGCTCCCTGTCCCCTCCCAGTGCCCGGGCCACTAGTTCTACTGTTTCCTGGGCCCGCTCTGTTCTCTCAGCCCACATTGACCTCTGTGTGTCCCCTTCATTCAGGTCTCCACGTTCTGCCGGTTTATCTGATGAGGAACTGATTATTGCTAAGGTAGCAGGGACAAACATGCCTCCCAGATAACCTATCTTCATTTCGATGCGGGCCGAGTGATCTTATCTCAGGGGCATGACACTGATGTGAGGGACCAAGGACATGAGGGATGCGACCATGAAGACCTCCCCACCCTCCTCACCTCATCGCACACAGGCCAACACCTGCTCAGTGTAGAGCGCTGGCTCTGACCACCTTGCTCAGCGCAGCTCTGCACTTTCCTGCTTCATGCCAAGCATACTGGCAGAGCCCCAGATATGCCCTTTACCCCCGGAGCCACCTTCCAGCTGTGAGAAATGACACTCCCCTTCTACGGCGTCCGAAAGAGTCCATTCAGGGCTCACTGTCACTGAATAGTCAAACTTCATGAAAAGCAAGCACATCTATTTTACACTTTGCTCCTTCATAAAAAACCGTGACAGCCCGATGGCGTGGCTCCGTGGTTGAGCATTGACCTATGAACCAGGAGGTCATGGTTTGATTCCTGGTCAGGGCACATGCCCAGGTTACAGGCTCAATCTCCAATGTGGGGAGTGCAGGAGGCACCAATCAATGATTCTCTTTCATCACTGATGTTTCTGTCTCTCTCTCTCTCTCCCCTCTCCCTTCCTCTCTGAAATCAACTATATAACACATATACATATATATACATACACACACAGCGTTTGGCGTTGAGAGGGTGACAAACAAGAATTTTCCATGATTCTGGCTACAAGAAAGACAGTATCTATCAAGTTGGCTTTGAGAATGTAGTATTGAAAAGATCAAGTCTTTTCATTTTTTTAAATATATTTTATTGATTTTTTACAGAGAGGAAGGGAGAGGGATAGAGAGTTAGAAACATCGATCAGCTGCCTCCTGCACACCCCCTACTGGGGATGTGCCCGCAACCAAGGTACATGCCCTTGACCGGAATCGAACCCGGGCTCTTTCACTCCGCAGGCCAACGCTCTAGCCCCTGAGCCACACCGGTTAGGACAAGATGAAGTCTTTTTAAAACCACAAAGAGAATAAAGGTGTGGATGGGTACATGAGGCAGAACTCCAGACGCCCGCTGGGCTCGGTCCTCCTCTCCCATCCCAGCATCAGCTGTTTCCCTTTCCCACGGGGCTCCTAACCCCTCAGCCCTCCCCTGAGCACGCCCTGTGGATGGTGTTTCTCCCCCGCTGCCGATCATGATTGAAATGGCTCGAGAAGGCAGGTGTGGGAAGTGAGATATTATTGACGTGTAAGGTGATGATAACCATTAGACTGCAAACTGAATTTTCTAACCAGGACTTAAATCATGTAAACTTCGGATGAATCCACAGACTACCTTTTCCTTCTTACGAGAAAAAGAAAACTACCTGGTACATTTATGGCGGGTTGAAATAAATGGAACCAGAGGAAATTATTTTTGACTAGCAGCAAGGGGAAGGAGGTGTGTATTTTAACTGGCAACTGTCCCTATTCCTTGTCAATTTTGAATGGCGACTGCTCCTCCCCGCCCCTTTCCCTCATGCCCAGATGAAAAATTAGAACGTATTTCAGTTCCTGCTTAACTTCCTCAGGTGTCAACTAGACTGTGCAAGATCTCCTTGACACTGCATCCTTACCTGCTAAACAAAACTATAACAAATGGTTGAGAGGTCCTTCACTGGTTGTGCAAAATACAGGTGGATCTTGGGCCATCAACACCCTCTCCAGGGACATACAGATAAACCTCAACGCCACCAAGACCTAGAAAGATCCCCTTGGAGTAAACCCGGAATTCATTTGCCCTTTCTTCCTAGAGGGGGGTGCTGTGTGGAAAGCAGGTAAGTGTCTGTTGGAGAGGATGGTCCTGCGCCCTGAGGTCCTGGCCATGACTGTCCTGGGTGCCTATGTGATGGCAAGGACGTTGGCAAATTCCTGTGTTCCCTGGGTCTGTGAGACGATGGGCTATTGGGAAGATGAGGCGATCTCTGTGTGTTTCAGAGGGTGCTCGAGTAAAGCAAGGCCTCCTGGGAGAATGGCCCAAGCTCTGCCAGGCTCAGGGGCAGTCTGAGAAGACAGAGCCCTGCTCCTCAGCTCTGTCTACGTTGATCTCTTTCATGTGTCAGGCATCAGCCCTCTGAACAGTGCCCAGCACATAGTTGGCACTCAATACATATTTGTTGAGTGACAGAATAAAGAAGTATTTGTTGAAGTTGACATTCTGCTTATGATTACAAATGGAAAGGACCGCTGCTTAAAAAAAGAAGAAAGAAAGAAGTACCCCGATGGAGTTTTCTCCATCCTGTTACGAAAGAAAGAAGTACCCCGATGAAGTACCCCGATGGAGTTCAACACCCCGAGGGGTGAAACACCTCACCAAGGTGGACAAGAAGTGACTGTCTACCCCCATTCCCACCTCCTGGTCTTCTGTGTTTCATAGCACGCGCATCCGACCTTCACCTTCTCTCCCCGGGTGTACAGCTCATGTAAATATGACAATGTGCAACCTCTGCTCTGCCAATGAAGCTTCAGATCTGCATCCATCTAGATCTTCCCAACCTTGACCAAGCAAGGAAATTACAGCCCAGTGGTGCATTAAGTTAGTGGGCAAAGGATCTGCACACAGTATTACATAGAATGGCTGGATGCGGGGCCATAATCCAAAAAGCTTTCAACCTAAATGAAACAGGAGGTTCTGAAAAATCAAAGGCAGGCTTTGATTGCTTTTCTCTTGTTTCAGCTTCTTTCATCTCTTGGCTCTCTTCGTTGTGGAAGCAAAGGGCTAAATCCCCTAAAACAGAGTCTGTTCGGGATATTTCCATTCTGACTCAAACAGGAAATACCAGAAAGACCACGAAAGCTGATTCCCTGGATATTTCTAGCCCAGGTTACATGTCCCATGGATTGCAATGGGTTGGATAATATTCAGAAGAAAAAAATAATTAAAATATGGGGGTTTACCCAAATAAACCCCTTTCAAAATAGTCTTGCTAATATTTAGATGTCGGTTAAAAAGTATTTACTGTAAATCCTATACCTTTCATCCTCTTTTGGACAATTTTCCCTTTGAAGATATCCTTGTCTTGATTAGGAGACAGTTCTTCCTGAATGATCTGAAAGTGGCTACTACTCTACCCGTGTGACATGAGCCATCGATCTGCATAAGCTGCTGATAGTGCCATCATCACCCATCCTGAGCGTTCTTTTCCTCCATGGCACCTCAAGTTACCGCAGTGCCAATGCAATGATTACCGGACAGCTGAGTTGCAGGACTCTCGGAGGGTCTATAAGTGTGAAAGAGAGAGAAAAACAAAACATAAGGTTGTCACCACTTTCTTAAAACTAGAAATTAATCATGTTTTTCAGATGTCAGAAGCTTTAAATGCAACCATATTTCCTCCCAACCAAATGCAATACTTTAAAAAGTTTATTCAAATAAGAAATGCTAGCTTTAAATAGTGCTTCCCAGATTTCTAAATATTCTAAGTACACTGAATGAGCTTAGTTCTGCAGTTTAAACTTCATGAAAAATAGTGTGACATAAAAATCACAGTAGACAGAAGTGGGAACCTAACAGGACGTGAGCTTCGGTGCTTTGGAACGTGGGAAAACAAGCTGTTCCCCAGGTAGGCACTTCACTAATGTTCCCAGCACATTGCTCTTGTTCGCAGCTTGTGTATCTTGGCCGGACAACTTTTGAGAAAAGGAAACTCCACTTTCCCTCTGGATCCAATTTTCCAGCATAATGCGTTCGCACAAAGCACACCGTGTTGACCTCGCCGAGTGCCAAGAAGTTAGAATTAAGCCATTGAGGGTCCAGCAGAAGCATTTGAAACGACTTAGCAGAGGATTCACTTGTTTCTCCCTTGTGTCTCAGCAGGCGGGAGCACTGCCTTTTGCAGGCTTTTCTCTGTGTTCTTATTAAATATCAAGGAATGTGCAGCAATACGAGACAGACCTTCAAACATCATCCCTGCTTCGAGCAGGAGTAAGGCAAACTGCACAGGAGCCACACGAGGGTTCCTGTGTCAGGTGCCCCAGTCCCTCGATGCCCAGCCGACTGCGTGGGAGTGGACACCAGCCTCCTTGAAATCCACAGACTTGACCTCCCCCTTCCCCCGCCCCCCACACACTCTTTGTATGGTTTGCACAGGTTATGTGCACAGGTTATATGCACTGAGGGTTCTAAATCCATCCACCGTGAGAAGTTTCTGACATGGATGAACTGACCAGACATCAAACAGGATGTAAGAGGAGTGTACATGTACTGCAGCTTTTTATGCACTCGTGGACTGATGGGCACTGGGGCTGTTTCCAGATCTTAGCTGGTGTAAATAACCCTGCTATGAACATAAAGATGCACATATTCTTTCTGATGGGTGTTTTGGTTGTATAGACTCCTCAGAGTTTAATGAAATCATGTGTGTGAAGAGCTTCGTAAATTGTAAATCAAGGTATGTTTTAGTTATTTTTAATATTCCTCTAAGTTTTAAAGATAAATTTGTGTATAAAGATATATACATCTCAAGTGATGTTTTAGAAGCTAATTCATTAAAGACATGATATAGTCCAAGTACAATGAATAACAGTTCATTATGATTTTGCCTTTGAAAAAATATGACATGTAAATCAACTAATATGTTGGTGATTGGTTATTTTTACTTAAGAATATATCCCAGCCGTAAGTGGTTTGGCTCAGTGGATAGAGCATCGGCCTGCAGACTGAAGGGTCCCAGGTTCGATTCCGGTCAAGGGCATGCACCTTGGTTGTGGGCACATCCCCAGTGGAGGGGGGGGGGTGCAGGAGGCAGCTGATTGATGTTTCTCTCTCATCCATATTTCTAACTCTCTATCCCTCTCCCTTCCTCTCTGAAAAAAAAAATTCAATAAAATATATATTTTTAAAAAAGAACATATTTCAGTGGCAACTGTATTCACATCAATCGGGCTGATGGTGGCGCAAACAGAAACACGTTGAGTGAATTTAGTTGGTGAGTTGGGCTGGATGTGTATGTGCAGGAGAAGTGAATGCATGTCTCATGGGTGAAGAAGGAGACTTTCTCTTCCCAAATAATGACATGGGCTCCATGTCAACAGACAGGAGTGAGTGACCACAGGCTAACCCACAAGTTATGTCACAAAATATGAGAACAAACAGCAGAGAGAAACCTGGAAATTACACTATTTCCCCCAAAGCCACAGCTAATAGAAACGAAGCAAATGCTGGAGCCCCCTGCCGTCCTTTCTTTCCCCCTGAGGGCACAGGGCCAGGACGGAGGGGCAACCTGGTAGAGGCGTGCAGAGCTTTCTGCCAGGACAGTGTGTGCCAACTCAGACCGCGTCTGGGCATCACCCAGGGACCTGGTCGCCAGGAAGAAGTGAGCGGGTGGAGGTGAGGCCGGCTCCCAACTCACGCGGATGCCCTGGTCTGTGGAACACACTTTTAAGGGGCAGGTTCTGGGCAAAAGAAAGAGGAAGCTCTCTTTTGTCGTCTTTCACAGGTTTCCATCCATTCCTCAGCTCCCTCACCTCAGCACAGCAGGTCTCAAAGCCACCTCTTCTCAACAGCTGAGCACGGGAAAACACTGGAAAAGAGCGATGAGGTTGACTTCAAAGGGATCGCCCAAAGCAGAAGGATGTTTATTAAAAACCAAAAAATGGGGAAAAAGAAAAAAACACCAGTCAGCCTGGCTGACATGGCTCAGTGGTTGAGCACCGACCTAGGAACCAGAAGGTCAAGGTTTGATTCCTGATCAGGGCACACGCCTGGGTTGTGGGCTGGATCCCCAGTGTGGGGCGTGCAGGAGACAGGTGATTGGTGGTTCTCTCTCATCACTGATGTTTTTGTCTTTCTCTCCCCCTCTCCCTTCCTCTCTGAAATCAATAAAAGTACATTAAACAACAACAACAACAAAAAAACAGTCACACTCATTGGGACTAAAAGAAAGGGAATAGCCAACCTTCTTAGTTGAACTGACTGCCTAGCAAAAAACAGCCATCAAATCTTCGAGAAGAAAAACAAGACTGCATCTCAGGCTTGGACTCAATCTTCTTAAGTTTCTAAATTGTCTGTTTGGGAAGAATATTATGAAGAAAGTTTGAGCCTGAACACTCCTGTACCCCCTTCCCTAAGTGTCTAATATTTGCATTATCTCCAAAAGGAATTGTTCTATCCTGTAACCTGTCAAGATAAAAACGGACTCAGGCGTGGAACTTGCTGAGATGATGTGTAATGATAACTGAACAAATCTTCTTGCGTAACTGTTTCCAATAAGGGATGAGTCTCAGAAATGTTTATTTCACGCATTTCCCATTGGATAGCCATTTAGATTCTCACTACTTTAAATACCAAACAAATATTCATCAGGCTACATCATTCTTTAATTGTGTTATTAAAATCAGTTGTCAAACTCTCCCAGCTTCTATCTGCTGATGTTGGGTCCTGGAATCTAAGCGGCTAAGCACTAAGGCAAATAATTTAATTTTCTTTTAATAAAACATGGATTTTTCCTCAAACAAGATAAAAATCTGATGTTCTGTTAACAGCCATATGGAAATACTTTTATTGAAATTATAGCCAAAATAACTTGTATTCAGTATAAAAAGAAATTACAGATTTGACTCCTGTGAATACACTTTTATGAAAAAGTATTATTATTCCATTTATCTTACAAGTCTATATTTTTAAAAGAGTGAATATCACAAATGTTTCTATATCTTGGCCTTTTTCATTTCAAGAACAGTATTAAAAATTCAGAAGAGTAGCAGGAAATATTAATGGATTTAGCATTTGGTGTATAGCAAACCAGACACACTTGGTAATCACTCCTGTGTACTTAATGTCTGAGCAAACAGTAGAAAGTGTTTACTTTTTTAGTTAAGGCATTAGGAATCTGTTATATTACAGTGTTTTAGAAATGGGATATTAAGAATCATTTTATTTGCAAGTGGTAATAAAAGGCAAATAGTCGATTGTTGTTGATTAAAGAATCCACAATGCAAAGCATTTCCCCCTTCTTTCAAAAGGTAGCCTTCATCTCAAATGCACTCATCGCAAATGCAGGCAACAGGAGCAAAGAATGCCACTGGTGAACTTCAACTCGAGACATGAATCTGACACATTGATAGCCAAGAGCTTTGAAAGTCACCTGCAACCCCATAAAAACAATACCGATTCCACTAACTGACCTAAATGTCCAACTCAATAAGCACAAATTTAAAAGATCTGTATAAAAATATACAAAAGCTATATATCTATACAAAAGATGTATCAGAAAGTGTATACTCTCCTTATCAGATATGTCTGAGGAATTTGAAGTTGACTAAAAATGACTACAGTGTTTGTTTTAAGAAAATAGGTTCAGGCACTCATTATTTATAGAGAAAATGTAAAATGAATGTGATGTATTATCAGTTTCCAACTGTTACATAATTCACTAACACAAATTAAGTGGCTTCAAGCAACTTTAATAACAGACATACTCATACACACACATGTGCACACGCATCACACACAGTTGTTGAAAGACTTGAAGTGAGAAGATGCTACTGAATGCTATGGGCTAACTCCCATCTATCACATATCTCCCCCATTTTCAATCTTAATGACTATTCACTTTTCTTTTCTCTCTCACATATTAAAAGTAGGAACAAAGCAATCGCCAAATAAAGAGGAAAGAAAGTCCTTTCCTCAAAAATGCAACTATAAAGCTAGATGAAAAAGACAAAAATAAACATTTTACTTCTCTGGAAATTGACCAAAGGCACAACAATCAGATGCATTTTTGCTTGCAAAACTCCTGAACTTCAGCTAAAAATAGCAGAACTTTGTGGCATCAAAACAACAACAAAAAATAAAACTTAGGCCCTTATCTCACATCATACATAAAAATTACCTCTAACTGGAGAGCATTATACTAAGTGAAATAAGCCAGTCAGAGAAAGATAAATATCGCATGATCTCACTCATCTATGGAATATAATGAACAACATAAACTGATGAACAAAACAGATCCAGAGACAGAGAAGCATCGATCAGACTGTCAAACCTCAGAGGGAAGGTAGGGGAGGGTGGGGGTAAGTGGGAGAGAGCAACCAAAGGACTTGTGTGCATGCATATAAGCCTAACCAATGGACACAGACACCAGGGGGGTGAGGGCATGAGTGGGGAGGGGTTGGGGCGGGGGGTAATGAGGGGATGAGGACACATATGTAATACCTTAATCAATAAAGAAAATTTTTAAAAATTACCTCTAAATGAATCTGAAACCACAATAGAGTTAAAACTACAAAATTTAAAGAATAAAACATAGGAGATAGTCTCCATGGTCTTTGGTTGAGCAAAGAATTCTCAGATAGGATAACCAAAGCACAACCCATTAACAAACAAAACAGCCCTTGATAAACTGGACTTGACCAAAATTTTTAAAAGACTCAAAATAGTGTCAAAAGTCACCATTAAGAAAGGCAAGCCTCAGACTAGGAAAAGTATTGGTAATTATATATCGAGTAAAGGATTGGTATGTAAAATACATAAAAATGCAAATCAATAATAAGACAAAAACAACAAAAAATGGACAAAAGATGTGAATAAACATTTCCTCAAACAACATATACAAGTGGCCAATTAGCACATGAAACAATGCTCAGCAACATTAATCTTTAGAGAAATGCAAATTTAAACAACAAAGAGATACCACTACTCACCCTGTAGACAGGCAATCCCAAGCCTTGGCCAGGACATGGAGAATTGGGAAACCTCACACGTTGCTGATGGGAATGCGTAGAGGTGCAGCCACTTTGGAAAAGAGTTTGGCAGTTGCTCAAAAATGTTCCACCTACATCACATGACTCAGAAATTCCACTCCTACTATTCAGGAAAAATGCTAACATATGTCCACATAACGACTCAACATGTGAATGTTGTTTGGAGCATTATTCCTAACATCTCAAGAAATTGGAAACATTCCAAATGGACATTCAACTGGTGGGTGGATGAACAAAACATGGTACATCCACCAGTGGACAACCATTCAGCCATCAAAAGGAACTGGTAGGCATGCAGTATAAAACAAAAGAACCTCAGAAAACATTAAACTAAGTGAAAGCGGCAAGACACAAAAGACTACGTAGTGTATGGTTCCATTTCTGTGAAGAACCTAGGAAAGGCAAACTTATAGAGACAGAAAGCAGATCAGCACTTGCCTGGGCGGGGTGTGGGAGTGAGGATTTAAAGATGAGGTTTGTAATGAGTGTGTGTAATGGGCACCAGGACACATGGTGAGATGATGGGAGTGTAACTGTGTATGGGGATGGTTGCACAGCTCTATAAATCAGTTAATTCATAGTAAATAAATTATTCATCAATAAAGCTGTCTAGGAATGTGTTTTGCTTGAGTACAGTATTTCATCTTCAGCACTTCTTTGGCTTTAGGATATCTTTCTTTTACACACACACACTTACACTCACATGCACGCAAGCATGCACATACGAACATATTCCGTTACTGTGTCTTACCCAGCCTGCCCCCTCAGGCTTTTGATTTCGCTTCTCATTCTCATCATTGCATGTGTTCTGTCACATAGCAGATTCTTTCCCAACTTTGTTCATTATCTCCTGTCCGTGAAGCAAGAGCCTTCTCCTCTACCATTTCCAAAACTTTCTTTGTGATCTTTTCAAATCCACTATATTTTAAACAATACATTTGACATCAAACTTCTAGAAACAAGTTCTGTATGGCATGCATTTTATAGAAATAAATTTGTTGTTTTATTTCACGCAGCTTAGGCATGGATACATATGACCTTTTTCAATGAACATGCAAATCATTCCTTAGTGCGCCTTGGCAGTGTACATAGAGGTAGAGTTAAAATCAGGCTTGTAATGATTAAGAACCACCTCAAAAGCATGTCACTGATGGTGGAAGGGAGTTAAGGGAGAAGCAAAGCCCTCAGTCATGCTTTGCTGACATGTGGAGGGCGCTGTCCAAGGCTCTGCTCACGAAGGTTCCGCAGTCCCCACCTGGGCACCATCCCAGTCCCAAGTGGCTATGGGAGCCATCAGTGAGTCACACAAGGAGCAGGAGAGTGGGGACATATAGGAAGGTAGGGGGATGTCCTCCAGAGATTTCCTGGATGATGGGTATGAGGGAGGCATCTAGAAATTGTGTGGGTTAGACCTGAGCTAGAGAGTCTTTCACTCTTTCACCATGGAAACCCAGTCATGCCACACGGGCTGAGGTGGATGTGAGGGACAGGGGCGGTCATCTTGTTCAAGGTTTAACAGTGTGAAGAATATGAAGCTGTGGTTATTATTCCCATTTGAGTGTTGATGACATGAGTCATCCGAAGATGAGTCAGGAGGCCAGGACTGGAATACGAAGCTTCTTCCTTCCAACATTTGGGTTGGTTTGGTTTGGTCTGACTGTGATGTATTGCCTCACTTTTAGAAGACAGTTGTTTGTAATGATTTGTTATTTAATGTTTCTTTGGCACACAAACACTGACTGTGACCATCTTGACTAAAGAAGACCCAATCTAAGGCCCAGCTATGTGCTCCTCCAACCTCAGTTAAATGCCATTTGGGATATTCTGTGTGTCCTATAAGAAACCACCCCGTTATTCTCTTCTGCTTCATTGACTTAGAAAAGAAAAACCTTAGAAAGAAAAACTATGTTTTTAATTATTAATTTTTCCAAATCTGAATTCTAAAAGACTTTCATAACTTAGACAATCCTCCCTTCTGGTCCTACCTTCAGCCAAGATGTGCCCATTTTTATACTGTGGACCATCTATCCAGGTGCCATTCTTGAAAACATCGACGTATTCCTGGAGGAGGAGCAGCCCATTCTTATCAGCACTTAGATAAGTCACCCAATACCCAAAGCCTCAAAGGATTGCTTTGAGAAGATCACTTAAAACCCAGAGTTTGTTTTTAATATGATTTATCTACTGACAAGGAATTTTCAACAAACTGTTAAGATACTTACGTCTACAAGTATTTATCAACTGTGGTAACTGGACACCTGGTTCTGTTCGTGCCACTGGTGTTACTGACAGACTCCATGCTGACAACAGACTTCCCTGAGCTCTTACTCTGCAGCTAAAAAGCACAGGATCTCTTATAAAGACCTGAAATTTTATACGACTCAGCCAGTATGCTCAGTGGTTGAGCATTAGTCTATGAACCAGGAGATCACTGTTCATTCCTGGTCAGGGCACATGCCCAGGTTGTGGGTTCAGTCCTTAACAGGGGGCATGCAGGAGGCAGCAGATCGATGATTCTACCTCATCATTGATATTTCTATGTCTCTCTTCCTCTCCCTTCCCTTCTGAAATCAATGAAAATATTTTAAAAAGACAATGGCATTCCCTCGGGAAATGGCTATCAGCAGACGTGGTGGTTAAATTTGGTTGTCAATTTGCCTGTCATTTACCCACCAAGATTATTTTAAGTCTCTTAGTTTTCCAGGCTGATAGAAAAAAATGGCTAATGGAATTGATGTGGTACCCGAGAAAATTCCTTCTGGAGAAACACAGTGCAAACTCTAATAGCGTAACTGGACCGCATAACCCTCCCCAGGTGGGAGAGACCCAGTGAGGCTTCCGATCTTGGAGAACTGATTCTCAAATTAAAAAATGGCTGAACAGCTAAATTTTACATCATTTTATTGAGTTTAAATTTCACTATCACTTTAAATTATTTGGGAAATCACTTAAAATAATAGTTGTAAGAAAAAAAAAGTATGGTCTTGTAGAGCCAATCTTTTATAGCATGTTTACAGACCTTATACTCAAATACCTTTAACTACATCCTCTTTAAGGTTGCCAATAATCACAGGACTTTTAAACTGCTAGAAAATTCTTATAAACATTTACATGTGCCAGAAAAGATCTGGTGTTATTTCTATCCAAATAGATTTCTATCCAAATGTCCAATCAAGTAAATGATCTGCCATCTAGTACATAAACCTTCTGCATATTTGACTTAATTTTGTTAAATAAAAACCAAGTAAAACTGTTCCGTGTACACAAGCCAAGGTTTACCAAACTCTTTTAATTACTAAACCAAAAGAACTAGCTTCAAAATGAGGGCAGCATGCAAGAGGCAACCAATCAATGCGTCTCTCTCACATTGATGTCTCTCTCTCTCTCCCTCTGTCCCCCCTCCTCCCTCCTCTCCTCTCTCTCTAAGATAAATCAATGGAAAAAATAACCTCAAGTGAGGATTAATAAAAATATTAATAACTATTCATAGCTAATAGACTATACAAAAAAAAGCTACAGGCCTAGGGGCAGGGCAAAGAATGTTAAGCAAACCAGATCACCCCTGTGAGTGTGAGCTCTCCCCTCCTGCTGCTGAGAGATTCCCTCCCTGGGCTCGGCTTCCTCACCTATAAAATGAGAAAGCTGAGACGTCCCTTATAGTTTTAGCAGCTAAAGATTTTAGTGAGACCACTATCCTATAGTTGATATTTTAATAACTCTTACTGATTAGATAAGTAATGGTGTTCTGTAGATTGCAAAGTGTATTTGTGTCTTATCCTATTTTAGCCTCAAAATTTCCTGTGAGATGGTATAACTTTACCCACTTTTTAAATAAGGAAATTGAGAGTTTAAGAAATATCCCTAAAATCACACACTGACAATGACAAACTCTCATCTTGAATCCAGATCATCGGATCACATCCCGTTCTCATCAAGTTTCGAATACTTTCAGGAAATCACCCTTAAAAACAACTCTTTAAGTGATGTGGCACCCATGTTTTCAGCATTTTAATCACCTTGGAAAGCTAACGGAAAAGCTTTCAATCAAAATGAGTACACTTGTCTTATCTTTCCTAAGATACAGGCTATAATCCTGAGAAGCAGCTAATGATGTCGAAAGGAAAAGGGGGAAATTAACTAAAGTAGGCAATAGAACATCTGTGTCTCTTCTCTGTGTCTTGTAAAACTGAGATGCTGGGAGCTGACACTGAACATCTCAAGGTAATAAGCACAACATTTACTTTTATACCCTCATAAATGCAATGTCTATTTTCAATTTGCCTGCCAACATAATGAGCTATATTCTTTATGTAAAGATAGTATCATCACTAAACACACATATCAAATCTCTAAGCATTTTTGTACTGGGTTGACTGAAGAAAATCTTTATTTTAGGTATTTTTCTAGCCTTGACCTTTCAAAGTTAGAAATATTTTATGGGCCTTGTTTTAGCCATCAGATCTGAAGAATAAAATAAATTTATTAAAAAGTGTCTATAATTATTTGGGATGAGAATTTAGAATAAATTAAAAGAATATAAGCCAATAATATCTTAATTTTCTGATCTGAAGTGTGGTTAACTTCATGTTTATGAACGGTGCACGTTAATTCAGGAATTATTTTGAAGGACGATTGTGTGTAAGCATTGTTCTAGGCCTTGGGGATTCAACAGCAAACAAAGCACAACTTCTTTCCTTGGGAAGCTTATCTTTTGTTGGGGGAGACAGATAACAAATTAAAAGTGAATATGGGAATTTCCAGATGTTAATAAAGGCTTTGGGGGAAAATGATGTAGGATAAGGGGGAAAGAACAGGTGGACAGAACACTGGGCAGAGAGGTCAGGCAGAAAAAAAAAAACAAAAAACAGCACATACAAAGGCCCTGGAGCATCACATGTACAGTGGTTTAAGGCAAAGCTACGGAGCCCACATGGCTGGAGTAGAGGCAGTGGTAGGAAATGAGGTCAGAGAGGTTCACTCTGCTTGAGGAGATCCTTCGAGTCCCCTTTGTAGAGTAGTGTCATGACCTGATTTGTATTTAACAAGATCTTTCTGATCAGGTGTGAAGTATACACTATAACAGGGCAAGGTCGGAGGCAGAGATAACAAGAAACAATTGCCCAAGTCCAAGTGAGAATCGATAGTGAGTTGAGAAAGGGTTCTACTAAGGAAGTTATATGTGGCAGTGAGATGGTTCCGGTCAAAGGAAGAGCTGTCAGCATTTACTGATGGTTTGGCCTGAGAAAGTGGAGGATGAATCTTCTTTTCAAAAAGATGGGACACTGTGAGTGTATCAGATTGGTGGGGTGGGGAGTATGCAAATCAAGAGTTTGATATTGGCCATGCTAAATTTGGGATGCCCATGACATGTCCAAATGGAAATGTCAGTTAGGCAGTGGGACATGTGAGCTTTGAGTTCAGCAGAGGTCCCTGAAAAAATGAGTCCACCGAGGAAGCAGGGGTGGCTAGAGAAAAGATAAGCTTTAACTCCTGTGGAGTCCACAGATATTGAGGTGAAGAGAAAGGCAATGGTGACTGACAGGAAGCAGTCAAGGAGGCAGGAGGCAGGGGGCTGGGGAGAGGGAAGCAGTGTTTTGGAAGCCAGGGGAAGGAAATATTTTAAGAAGAACATGAGCTACATTGACTACTTCTTCAAGGTTGAGTAAGACAAGAACTAAAAAAATCGACCATTGGGTTGGCAATCCAAAGATCTCCAATAACCTTAATACCAGCTGCTTCAATGCAGTAAAGAGACAAGAACCTAATTGGAGTTGGTTTAGGAGAGAAGAGGAATAAAGCAAATAGAGAACACACATAGAGTTTACATTTTTGAGGAGATTTGCTGCAAAGACCACAGAGAATTAGAGTGAGAGGTGGAAGGGATGGTAGTGTCAAGGGAGATTTCTTTCAAGATGGGAGCCATAAGAATATGGTTGTATTAGTGGCCTGGTGCACGAATTCATGCACATTGAAAGGAAATTAATTAGAAGAAATATTTTAATATCGCTATTTGCCCTTTCTCTATGATAGAAGTGTCAACCAAATTCATGATAGACAATGACAAAGTGAAACATATGCATGAGATTGGCACCAGCAAGAGCTTGCACAAGTCAACTTAGCCTTTTATAGATATAGAATAAACTTGCCTAATTAGACCTGCTTTCTGATGTAGCTAAACTTTTTCCAGTCCAGTGAAGCACCCCAACTTCTCTTTCAGGTAATTGTCAGCAACACAGCAGTAAATATCAACACAAAGCAGATTATTATTGTAGATCAGCAGGGAGAACAAAGGGTAAAATATTTAACTGCAGCAGTGTTTGACTATATTCCACGCAGTGAGAAAACCTGAAGTTATTTTCAAGGTCCACCATTTTATACTTCTTTTCAGTTGGGTCAAGTTTCTAAACTTTCTAAATCTCCATTTTTCAGCTAATGAAAAGAAAATGGGATTCCACTGAGTCTCCTATCTACCTATTCCAGGACTTCTGTCAGGATCAAATGAGATGAGGCATGGGAAAATGCTTCACAGTCATTTGGTTAAAGTGTAAAATGTTTGCACCTGGCTATAAAGCAAGTCGTCTTCCTGGGCTGAAGAAATTCCAAGGAGTTTAGTCACTAGGGAGAGGAAGCTGGCCTTTGCTACATGACGTCATTACCCGGATGGTCACTTAGCATATTAGCCTTTTATATATATTGATAGGAAATGTGGTTAGTGCAGGAGAAAGAGGAAGAGATTTTGAGAGTGTGAACATGGAGCAGATAATAGGGGATGGGATATAGTGCATAAGAAGGGTTTAGGCAATGAAACACACAGTACAATTATTGTGAGAAGAAAGATAATACTGTGCAGATAGAGATGGGCTGGTAGATATGGTGGTTAGAACATGCAGAATATCTCTCCTAACTGCCTCTGTCTCCCCAGCGAACTATGCAGCAAGATCGCCAGTTGAGAATAATTGAGAAGAATGTTTGGAAGTTTGGGGGAAAGTTGTGGACTAATGACCTAACATAATGGGGGAACAAAGCAATTAGGGAAATATAACATATTTGCTGACAACACTAGGAGTCTGTTTGAGATCAGTGGTCATTAACTTTTTTAAGTTGTCGTGACTCTGCTTTTCTCCAGCCTTGCTCAGTTTCCTAGGTACAAGGGCTTTATTAACATGTTTTTCCATGCAAGTGGGTGAGCATTCAGAGTAAGATTTAAAGGAAGACGGAGAGTTTTCTGCAAGAGCACTCTGGAGGTGGCAGAGTCCATGAATTAGAGTTCTCTGTGAGGTCAATGAATTGTTGGTGTCTTAGAAAGTTAGGGATAATATGTATATGGGAAAGATAGGGTGCAGTTTTCAGAGAATGAGACACTTGAAGCTAAGATTATGGAAGGTGACAGAGCTGTTGGTAATGAATTCTAGAGTCTGAACATGAAAGGTAGTGACTGAGGAAAAATGGAGAAAGAGATGGCTGGTGATAAAGGTAATGAGCATCTATCTCTCTTCAGTTATTCACAGAGCAGTGCTGAGGCTAGTGGAGAGGAGAAAACACCAAGAGCAAGAGAAATCTTTGGAATCCTTTGGCTGTCCTACTAATTGTGTGAGGACTTGCAGAGAGTGTTTTATGGAAAGCAAGCATCACTCTGAGGATCACCTCTGCTGTCATGTCAGTGGAATATTTCAGACACAGGGGACCCTGTGGGCACCTACTGTAAGTTATGATGTCAGAGCAAATCTATAGCAAAATCAGAAAAATATACAGCATCCCAGTCATAAGACAATTCTGTGCTCCTCGGATGGCCCAAAGATGATCTACTCTGATTCATTTAGTGGTCTTTCTAGGGCAGACCCAGGGCATGCATTGTGGTCATTAAGGACACATCATAATGTCAGAAGAGGGTCGATCGTCTCTCTACTTCCTGGTACGTTACTTCTCTTGTCCTCTTTAGAAAACAAAAAGGGTTTGAATGTATCTTCAGTTCTGTAGGCCTTCACTTCCAAAACTCCAATGAGAGCTAGGTGAAATGTATCTTCAGTTCTGTAGGCCTTCACTTCCAAAACTCCAATGAGAGCGGATGAAAAACGGGAAATGAACTGCTGAACAAAAACTGTACTCTATGCACTAAGGAATAGAGATGCAAAAAGTACCTCCTGATTTTAAGAGTACATAATTTTCTTAAAGAGGACATGTCGTATTGAGTGGGACAATAAATGCCATTAATTATACACTTGTTAGAAAGTGATAAGCTTATGGGAGAAAGAAAATACTGGAGTATATCTGGGTAAAGCAAAAAGAAGGGGCAAAGGCATGATAAAGCTGACACCGAATTACTATATAGCAGTGTTGGGAAGCTTCATCCATTCAGAGAGCTGACATTGACTCATTAGCTCAAAGGAGAGCACCTGCCAAGGTCTGACCTTGCTGATATTTTCATTGATCTGAGGTCAGAAGAAGCATAGAGGGAGGCTGTCACACCAGAATTAATTCCCACCAACAGGAAGAAATACATTGCAATGGATAAATTATCTTGAGAAAAAAAAATGGGTAATTCATTTCAAAGGAATGGAGAAAGCTTCCCTTGTGTAATTCTTGAGGCAGACCTCAAATACGAAGGAAAGAATCTGGTTCTCTGTTCTGGATCTTTCTTAGGAAAGATGGATAAAGAGAGTTTGAAAGCTCCAAAAGTGTAATTTTCTAGGCATAACTAATTATTCCAATGAAGTAGAAAAGTGACAAGAAAATGAAAAAAATAAATAAGTGAGTCCCACAGGCTGTTCTCAGTAAATTCAGATCATAATAGATGTGAAAGACAGCAGGAAAATTAAGCACATAGCCAAGGACAAATGAAAGATTCTGGCATGGACAAATCAAGAAGGTGAAATCCTCAAGACAGCTGAGGGGTTTTATATTTATATATACACATTGCCTTTTAATGGCTTTATTAACATTATGCTTTTCCATGCACGTGGGTGAAATTACTGTTGACAGGAACAGAAGACTGAATGCCAAAGCAATCTCCACTTAGAAGCTGGTAACACAGAACCCACTTGACACATGGAAATTACAGAAGATTCACAGCAAATGGATCAGTAAAGTCCTATCAGGAAGCACGAGGGGGGAAAACACAGTGGAAATCACAGTTTTAATCTCATGGAAAATGGCAGGAGTCAAGGCATAAGGCAAAATTCATCATGATGGGCATGGTGATTAGAGAGTTCCCCCTTAAGGACACCTTACTAATTCCTCAACTGCAGCTCCTAGATTTTCTCCTGATTTCTCTCATCTCTGGGAACATTTCCATATCAACTCCATCCCAACATTGACCTGCCTCAGGGAGGTAGCCCGTCAGAGGTGAGAGACTAGTCAGGGAACCGAGCCCCTTCAATCATTTCCTGCTGGCTGGTGGCCTTAGACTCCTCCCAAAGCACGTCTTCCTCTTTGTCCTCACGGGCTTTCCATTTCATCATTTTCCTGGTGGATGTCTGCCATGATGAGATCCTTTTCCGCGTTTGTTTTCTAGGCCTATGCTTGCTGTCTGCTCCTCCTCCCTATTCTCTTTTTAAGAATTTTTTAATTTATTGATTGATTTCAAAGATGAAGGGAGAAAGAGATAGAAAAATGAAAACATCAATGATAAGAAAGAATCATTGATCAGCTGCCTCCTGCACACTCCACACTGGGGATGGATCCCACAACCCTGTCTGGGAATCGAACTGTGACCTCCTGGTTCATAGGTCAACATTCAAACACTGAGCCACACCGGCAGGGCCTCCTCCCCCTGTTTTTGTTGAAAGCGCTCACCCAGGAGATGCCAGCCCCCCTGAGAGTTTACACTATTACATGCTAGGAAAAAAACAAACAAGATAAGATAGACCCTACCTGAGATGGTTGTTTGAATGTTAATGGATAATGGAAAGAAATACAAACAACTCCTATATTTTTATTTTATTTGTCTGTTCTCTCAACTTTATAGACATTCAAAGAATAAAAAAAAAAAATATTTAAAATAATCAATAATTTACTCAAACACTGCATGTTAAAACCATTAGGTTGGCTCTAACCAGTTTGGCTCAGTGGAGAGCACATCGGCCTGAGGACTGAAAGGTCCCAGGTTCGATTCCGGTCAAGGGCATGTACCCTGGCTGCAGGCACATCCCCAGTAGGAGGTGTGCAGGAGGTGGTTGATTGATGTTTCTCTCTCATCGATGTTTCTGACTCTCTATCCTTCTCTCTTCCTCTCTGTAAGAAATCAATAAAATATATTAAAAAACAAAAAAAACAAAAAACACCATTAGGTTGAAGGATGTTGGGCAACAGAGTATTTGCTCAGTGTTAGCCAGAGGTTACTTACTAATGATTAAAAATGTTTAACCCAAATATAAATAAGATTTTAAACCTAATTCCCATTTAAGAGAAAATGCTAGGGTCAGAAAAACAAATTATATGTACTTTAAATTTAGAATAGTCTACCATAAAAATATCCTGATAGTTTCCCAAAAACAGTGTTATAAGGAATTTAAGATGGAGGGGGAAATGTTTTAGGAAAAAAACTAAAGTAACACATAATACTTTATTTAGATATTAGTTCAATTCTACCACAAGAAACGAGAAAAAGAAAAGGAAACTAAACCCAAAGTTAGCAGGAAGAAGAAATTAATAAAAATTAGAGCAGAAATAAAATTGAGACTAGAAAACAATGAAATACAATGAAACTAAAAATTGGTTTTATGTAAAGATAAACAAAATTGAGAAATGCTAGACTAACCAGGGGGAAAAAGAAAGAAAACCCAAATAAATGAAATTATAAATTAAAGAGGAAACATTACAACTGATATCAACCACAGAAACATTAAAAAAAAAAATCCTAAGAGACTACTATGAACAATTATATCCCAACAAACTGGATAACTTAGAAGAAATGGAAAATTTCTAGAAACATACAAGCTACCAAGACTAAATAATGAAGAAATAGAATATCTGAACAAACCAATAATGAGAAAAGAGATTGAATCAGTAATCAAAATCATCCCAGCAAAGAAAAGCCCACAGGACCAGTTGGCTTTATGGGTAAATTCTACAAAACATTTAAAGAATAAACAATCTTCCAAAAAATTTGAAGAGAAGGAAGTACTGCCAAACTCATTTTACCAAGCCCAATTTACCCTGATATCAAAGCTGTTCAAGGACACTACAAGAAGAGAAAACTACAGGCCAATATCCATGGTGAACATAGATTCAAAAGTCTTCAACAAAATACTAACAAACTGAATTCAACAGCACATTAAAAAGATCATACACCATGATCAAGTGAGTTTTATTCCAGGGATGCAAGGGTGGTTCAAAATATGCAAAGAAATAAATATACATTTAAAGTATAAAAATCATATGATCATCTCAATTGATGTAGAAAAATCTATTTGAAAAAAGTCATCATTCTCTCATAATTAAAAAAAAAAAGAGAGAGCAAAAATCTCTTAATAAATTAGGTATAGAAGAATATACCTCAACATAATAAAGGCCATATAGGACAACCCCACAGCTAACATACTCATACTTTTCCTCTGAAGTCAGTAGCAGACAAGGGTACCGCTTTTATCACTTCTATTCAGCATAGAAGTCTTAGCTGCCGGGGTTGACTAGCAGACCCCAAATGACAGATGAATGATTACTTACACATGTTTCTGTGGAAGAGAGGCTAAGGGACTACCTGGCGATAGCCACCAAGTAGCCTCATCCACCTGCCTCCGTAGGCTTTTATTGTAACAACAGCTTGAACTAAAATGAACTATTAGATACTCTGCGCAGGTGAGCATCCTTGAGAAAGCACCTGTGTTTGCCCTGTCTTTTAAGCAAGGACATGCCTAAGGAAACACCCGGGGGATCGGACTTGTCTGGAAAAGTCCAGGCAGGGGCTGCCGCCTTCAGCAAGGTCCCCCCAGAAGCCCCCGACCTTTCGGAGAATCCTCCTTACAGACATTCCAACCAAGTCCCGTGCTTCCCCATAATAGGCAAGAAAAAGAAACAAAAGCCATCCAAATTGGAGAGAAAGAAGTAAAAGTGTCTCCATTTGCAGATATGATCTTGTATGTGAAAAACAGAAAAACACTCTACCAAAATAAACCTGTTAGGATTAATCAATGAATTCGGCTCCTCTACCCCTTGCTCCCAATAAAGTAGTTTTTGAGCTCCCATGCATGGTGTGAACCTCTTCAATGCTTTCCTGCTCTCTCAGAGGGTCAGTTCCAGTCTTCCCTCCCTTCTTCATTCCCTTAGAAACCATGGTGCATTATTTCAAGCGTACACACCAGTAATTCTTGAATGAGCCACAGTCTTTTGATAAGATAAAAAAGAAAGAATTTTATCATATTATCTGCATAAGTAAAACACCTTCTTTTGGCAAACACCCCTTACATTCAAAGTTTATCCAATTTATGAAAACTATTATGTTACTATAAGGATAGCATCTTTTAAAAAGTTTCGTTCTAACTAAAATTTCACAAGTGAATCTAAGATGTCAAAAAAGAAAGCTAAAATAAATTGTATGTTGACTTTTCCTTGTCTTTCTAGCTAAGTGTTATGGATAACAGTATATTTGACTGTAAATATAGTCTAACATTCCCCATTCTTTTATATAAAGAAAGAGTTTAAGAGTTTAACCATCACAGAACCAAAAACAGAGAAATGTTTCAGGCGTGATAAGAAACTTTCCTTCCCGGATTGGTGAGTTAATGTGCGATATGAAAATTAAAACACCTCTGTGTGGATTCCATTTCAGAGCAAAAGTGTCAGCTTTTATCAATGCTTATTGAAGTATCCGATCTTTATCTTGTCACTTTTGCAAGTTGTATCTTATGTTATAAGATACATATAAATTAATGGTATCATTGGGCTTTTTGCCAGTGGGAGAAAATGTGTATGAATATTCCCTCCCCCAGTGGGGACAGAGCATACTGGAAATTAAAATAAAGGATTGAAGTTTCCCCTTTTGGGTAAGGATACTGTGAATTAGATTATTCATACAGACCTTGAGGTCCTGTGAGCGAACCTAATTTAAAGATTACCGAAAACTAATACAGCTCTGTCTCTGGTAGGCACACAAAAACACGAAAACAAATTCTGCTAAAAGGATTTGACAAATTAATTAAAGCCGATTTGAGGATTATAAAACCTCGACTCAATTTCATAAACAGCTTAAAACAAAATATAACCTAGCCTTTAAAGCCTTAGCAATAACCGTTTTCAGTATGGTTTTGATAGAAAAATCACATTATCTTTTTCAATTAAATAATCCAAATGAAGACACCATTCCCTGTGAACCAGGGACTGCCTTTTCTCTAGGCTTCACGTAATCTGAGGTTGATCTTCAGGTTTCAGGTTACAGCATCCAAGGTGAATGCATAGCTTATTTTTGCTTCGTGGAGAGACTGTGAAATTCGATGTCTGGAGTCATGACTAATCAGTTGGCCTTCCCAGGGTCTTGGAAACAGCAGAGCATGTGGGCATCTTACATGTGACTCACTGGACATCGGCTAAGTTAATTATCCTCCCTGTGCCTCAGTTTCCTTATACATAAGATTGTGTCTAGATCATAAATTGTTGTAGGATTTGAGTTCATATGTTGTGATGTGTTAAGAGTCTGCCTGGCATATAGAAAGTGTTTTTAGAAGTGCTTTATAAATGTTTGCTAAAACCAATGACAGAGGCACAAGGGGTAATCTAACAGATCTCAAATCTGGGACAGGAGCTTCATGGCTAGGAACTTTCGCTCTTCAGTAAGAGGGTCTTAGGTTCAATTGTTGATCCCGCCATTTATTGGATGCATGACCTTGAACATGACCTTTAATCTTTCTAGGCCTCATTTTCCCCACGGCACTTGGAACATAAGTTCTCAATATTAGTGGCAGTAGCGTCATCATTACCACCAGAGCATCAGGAAGAAGTCATCAGCATGGTCAACCACCTCTCATTTGACAGCCGATGGATATTTCCAAGCTCCATGCTGGTTACGGCTTCCTTAGGTCTTATTTAAGTGACATACCCATAAGACTTAACTGTCCCTGAAAACAAGATCCTACAAAATTGGTGTTGCTGGGAAGTAAGGGACTACTAAGAAATGACCCCATATCATGACGAGACTGGGTCACAGCTGTAGCACTGACAAGGAGAAAGATACTGAGAGTCTGTCTGGCAGACAGAAATTGTAAAGGTTAACAGAGCATAGATGTTGGGATGGTTGTAACAGCGCTTTCTTTCTTTCCACTCTGAACACAAAGTACAAAAATATGCTGCAACTGTTTACTAGTACTGTTCACACTACAACATTGGTCAATAAAATCAATTGAGTCAAGTAGAGTGGGCTTTCCAAAGGCGTCGATCCAAATATCTAACAGGACAATTCAGTCAAGATTGTTAAACCAACTTTTCCAACCCAGAACTACCACAGTCACACATGTAAATGTGTTGTATACACGTGTTGAGGCTGTGTATGTTTAAAGCACATAGACTTGTAATTAAATTCATTTCAGTGAGAATTCTAACATGTAGACATTTTTAAATTTTATTCTATGGTATACCAAGATTTCTGAAGTAGGGTATTCTAAAAAATCAAAACGTGGTCTTTAAAAACAGTAGCACTGCTCACTCCGCCAAAGACGTTCATGTTGTGATGCAGACCCTCTGGGAACTCGCTGGACCAGCCTCATGCCATGGTGCTGGTCCACTGAATCTACTACTAATTGTTAAATAAACAATCTAGCTCTACATTCGACATGGGAGATGGGGAAGTAATAGATATTCGGACATTATTTTTCAGGATTATTAAGACAAGAAAGAGTCTGAGCTCAGGAGACAGCATGATAAGCAGGACCCATTTGAATTATAAAAATCATGTAATTACATAAAATGAGTAGTTAACTTCCACAATACATAGCACACTATCTTGTACTTACAGTCCCCTAAAAATATTGGAGAAAGACGTTGTGACAAGAACTGCATTCTTGTGTAGTTAAAGCGAGTCCAGTGTAAGAATCACACGGAATTTATCTTAATTTGGGGAAAAGACAAAAATCCAATCAGACACAAGCATGGACGTTACCCTCAGGATGCCATCGGAATCGGGTGCTCCGATGAAAAGAGTGCATTCCGGAAGTCACACTCAGGCAGCAACATGTGGCAAGCTTTCTCCCAGCCACCAGCGGAAGGAGGTGTAGCCTGCACGTGGTGACTGTCTTCTTGCTCTTTTGCTTTCCGCTACAGAAGGTCAGCTGCTGGCTTCACCCGCTACCCTCAACTTTTAGATGCAAATGGATCCCAATACATGAGTATTGATCTGTCATTATTAATGACAAATTATATTAGTCAGGAAGTCACCTGATCATGTCATTTCCCCATCTCTACACAATAAAGACCAAGTTCCTTAGTTTGGAGTGTCCAGTTCCACAGTTCAGCCCTGTCCCGTCAGCCCCCACACTCACTCTGGCCCCGACAGCCTCCGGTTCTACCTGTCTTCTTCTGACCCTTGCCATTTAGTCTCCTCTGTTTGAAAGTGCTTAGGCTACCCAAGCTTCCTTCAAGTTCAACCTACCCATTGCTTCTGATGTAAAACCTTTCCTGCGGCCCTTGGTCTCAGTACAGTCAGTAACAGCGGTTATAATATGGCGCACTGAACCTTGCCATGCGTCACAAAACGTTCTCTGTAGAAGGAAGAGTAGGGGCATTACTCCTGCTCTTAGAGACTTGAGTCCAACTATTCGGGTGGTCACCGTGGCTCCATTACTTTCTAGCTGTGTGACCTCAGGTGCCTAAGTGACCTCAGGTGCCTAAGTGATCTCTCCAGGCGGCAGTTTCTTCCTCTGTAAAGTGAATCTGAGAGTAGCCCCCACCTCCTAGGCTGCTGTGATGCATATGAAGTACTTAGTGACATAGTAAGGGCTGTGTGTGTGAGTGGGTGTGTGATTTCCCAGCACAGTAATGGGTAAGTTAAGGCTTATGTATGATTAAGTAACTTAACAAGCTAGTAACTGGCAGAGACGGGAATTAAACATAGGGCTCTCTAACACCAAAGCTCTCCCCATAGCCATTGTGCTATCGTGCCTCCAGGAATTGGTAAAATCCCTCCAGATACCCAAGTATCTTAAACATTTCTTTGTTAGCACTCACCTGTTACAGTCATAATTACCTGCTTAAATACAGAGCCCCCTGAGAACAGGGTCCGCATTTCCTTTCCTGTGCTGGTATCGTCCTTGGATTTTCCTCACCCAGCACAACGTCCGCTCACTACGAAGTTGCAGCATTGGGTTCAGCAAGTGACTAAGTGGTTGTTAAGGATGCAGAGGCCATCCCTATAATGATTTTCTTCCTTGGATATTAGAGTCTCAAAAATAGCGTCAATTAGGAAGCTGAACATGTCATAGAGATGGGATTGACATTTGGGACAGGATAGCTTGCTCCTATATAACATCATATACATAGCTACTTATATATCTACTAGAGACCCAGTGCACGAAATTCATGCATGGGGGGGTGTCCCTCAGGCCAGCCTGCACCCTGTCCAATCTGGGACCCCCCAAGGGATGTCCGACTGCCCGTTTAGGCCTGATCCTACCTGGACATCCTAAACGGGCAGTCGGACATCCCTCTCACAATCCAAGACTGCTGGTTCCCAACTGCTCACCTGCTTGCCTTCCTGATTGCCCTTAACTGCTTCTGCCTGCCAGCCTGATCACACCCTAACCACTCCCCTGCCAACTTGATTGATGCCTAACTGCTCTCCTGCCAGCCTGTTTGCCCCTAACTGCCCTCCCCTGCAGGCCTGGTCACCCCTAACTGCCCTCCCCTGCAGGCCTGGGTCCCCCCCAACTGCCCTTCCCTGCAGGCCTGGTCACCCCCAACTTTCCTCTTCTGCCAGCCTGGTCACCCCTAACTGCCCTCCCCTGCAAGCTTGATTGCCCCCAACTGCCCTCCCTCCCAGGCTTGGTCCCTCCCAACTGCCCTCCCCTGCTGGCCATTTTGTGGCAGCCATCTTGTGTCCACATGGGGGCAGCCATCTAGTGTGTTGGAGTGATGGTCAATTTGCATGTTACTCTTATTAGATAGGATAGAGGCCTGGTGCACGGGTGGGGGCCAGCTGGTTTGCCCTGAAGGGTGTCCCAGATCAGGGTGGGGGTTCCCTTAGGGCATGGGGCGGCCTGGGAGAGGGGCCTGTGGTGGTTTGCTTGCCAGCCACACCCCCTGGCGACCCAAGCAGAGGCCCTGGTATCTGGGATTTATTTATCTTCTACAATTGAAATTTGTAGCCTTGAGCAGAGGCCAAGGCAGGCCAGAGCAGGCAGAAAGCTTGGCTTCCTCCATCGCTGGGAGCAACCCAAGCCTCCTGCTCTCTCCAGCTCTGTGGCTGCCGCCATTTTTGTTGGGATTTATTTATCTTCTATAATTGAAACTTTGCAGCCTGGAGTGGAGGCCTGGGCCTGCCAGGGTGTGCAGAAAGCTTGGCTTCCTCCATTGCTGGGGAAACTCAAGCCTCCTGCTCTCTCTGTGGCCACAGCCATCTTGGTTGGGTTAATTTGCATACTTGCTCCTGATTGGCTGGTGGGCATGGCTTGTGGGTGTAGTGGAGGTACCGTTAATTTGCATATTACTCTTTTATTAGATAGGACTAGAGGCCCAGTGCATGAAAATTCATGCACTCAGGGGGTTTCCTCAGCCTGGCCTGTCCCCTCTCACGGTCTGGGAGCTCTCAGGGGCAGGAGGTGACCCAGCCATCAGAGGAAGGCAACGCCCCATTACACCTCTGCTGCTGCTACTGCTGGCAGCACAAGCCTCGGCCGGCCCTGGTTACCTGAGCCTCAGGTGGCCCTGGGTGGCTGGGAGGCTGAGGGGACTGGGGGACTCCCAAGGCAGGTGTGCGGAGCAGCTGGGCCTGCCTGGAGGCAGGCCTGGCTTTGCCGTGTGCCTGCCACCCCAGCGAGGCTGAGGGGACTGGGTGCACCATCTTGTGGCTGTGGGCGCCGCCATCTTTGAGGGCTGGGCGGTCAATTAGCATATTCCTTCTTTATTAGATAGGATTTCACTTAAATCCACAAATTCAAAGGAAGTTTAAGCAGTATCCTTGCCTTACGGTTGCTCCTTGGTTTGTCATTGTAGATCAATAAAATACAATCTGTTCAACAAAGATTCTAGTAACCAGTACTTTGTCCTGGACCCTGTGTTCCCCTGGCTGTGCCCTTGTAAGGGCTGAGGGGTACCTGAGACCAGGGGGTCATTACCTTCTCCTCTGACGGAGCCCACATCAACTCTGCAGGACAATGCTTCGGACACACGAGTTCCAGATGCCTTGCCAGTGGCCCCAAGCCCACAGGGTCAAGGGCCATTAACGCCTCCACTCCTAGACCCCGTGGATGAGCAAGTGGCATCTGTTTGTTGGATGCAAAGGTATGGATGACGCTTGAAAATGCTTCCGTGCTGAAATGCACACACCTGTGCAAGGGAGTCCTCTCGTGCTGAGAGACAGCGCTGAGGATGGGGAGGGAAAGGGCCCAGGCACCAGCCGGGGGCCGGCGCCAGCCCCTGCCATCACTTTCCATCGCAGAGCGTGGAGTGGTCCAGGAAGTTTAAATTCAAGCCTGCATGTCCAAGTCATCATAAAAGGTAAATTTGTCCAGGTAGGAAGACAGAACATATTTGAATGAATGTTCCATTAGATTCATTTATTATTTCTAGATATTGAGCAGACATTATGCGGGCTTACCTCTGTACCTTTGCCCCAGACACTGCTCATGGTAGAGGCAGGCCTTTGAGCAATATTATGCCTGCCCACAGCTGAAGAGGAACAGTCGCATCTCTCTGCTTCTCAGAAGAATTAAGGAGCTGTCTAAGGATGAGAGAAAGTGGTGACACAGCACTAGGAAAACAGAGGGATAGGTCTGATCCTTCTTTTTTTTTAATATATTTTTATTGATTTCAGAGAGAGGAAGGAAGAGGGAGAGAGAGAGAGAAACATCAATGATGAGAGTGAGTCATGGATCGGCTGTCTCCTGCATACCCCCCACTGGGGAAGAGCCTGCTACCCGGGCATGTGTCCTGACCTCGGAATCCAACCGTGACCCCCAGGTTCCTAGGTCTATGCTCAACCACTGAGCCACGCCAGCCGGGCGGACCCTTCTCGATGGGGATTGGGCCCATCGCGGTGGGCAGCCTTGCTCATACGTCGTTCTAGTCACTGTGAAATGACAACACGAGGAAGACAACGTTTTCAAACTGTACTTATCAGCCTGACGGCTACCACAGTCCTCACCAAACAAGCCTGCCCAGTGCGATGCTTTTCCCTGAGGAGATGCGGTGCGCAGAGAAGGTTGGCCACGGGAAAAGGCCCTCTCTCTGCCAAGGCCCAGGTTCCCAGGGAGGAAGCCCGATTCCATCTGCGGGACCCCCCGGCCTGCTCCTTCGCCGGGCGCAGTCCAGGGGTCCCCGCCGGAGGACCTGGGAAGTGGCTCAGCGGCGTGACCACACCAGCCAGGAAGGGCCAGTAGCCAGAGTCAGCCGGGGCCATTGTTCCCAGGGGTCTCTTATCAGAGCCGGGGTTAGCACAGAGGCTGGGCGGGCTCCGGGGCCGCCTCTGCCCCCCACGGCCTTGGCCTTTTCGGCTGGGCCTGTGCTCTGCGGACGGACGTTGTGATTTATAATGAACAGAAAGGGTGCTTTTACTCTGTAAAAGGAGGAAAAGGGACTGTGGGACCGTGTGGGGGAGGAAGCGGCCGGTGAATCCAATCTGCACGGGAATCAGGTTCCCACGGCCAGCACGAAGGAAGCCGGGCCGCAGGCACCACGTCACCTTCGCTGTGCTTTGCAGAACTGGAACTTTCTCCTGGGCTGCAGGGACCGTGTTTTCAAAACAGCTGAGACGGTCCCCTCCCACAGCCCTCAGCAAGCGCCCTGCTCACGTGGGAACCTGCGAGCCGCAGGCTCACACTCACACGGTGACTCATGACTATTGTTCCCGGGAATTCTCACCGTCCCCCGCCCCGGGCACCGCTTCCCTTTCCTCAAGAATCCCACCACCAGCACGGGGAGCCCACCCAGGGCCAACTCTTCCCTGAGCAGATGGACCCGCTGCCTTTGCTCTGACTGCCCACGGGCACGTTTGAAACCCCCCCCCACCCCCACCCCCCCATGCTCCGGCGCCGAGTTCTGAGTCACCAAATGGAATGGTCAGTGCATTTCCAGCCCTTCCCCCTCCGGTAGGGAAGGGATGGGATGGTGGTGGTGTTTAATCTCACTTCCACTGAATGGTATCCTTGAGTCCTCTTGCATAACTGCTATAGCGATAACGTTTGCATATGCTTTATTTTCACTTTTCGGTTAATCCTCACCCGAGGGTGTTTTTCCACTGCTTTTCAGAGAGAGGGGGACAGAGAGAAACACCAGTGTGAGAGAAACATAGATCCGTGGCCTCATGCAGGTGCCCCAGGCCCGGGCCCAGGTCAGGTCAGGGAGGAGCCTGCGACCAAGGTGTGTTCCCTGGACCGGATCGAACCCGGGACCCTTTGGGCCACAGGCTGACGCTCTATCCACAGAGCCACACGAGCCAGGGCGTTTTCATGTTTTAAAGAGCAGTGGCAGCGGCCCAGCGAAAACTACATGCAGACCTTAAAGAGAAAGGAAACCCCTATAGCTTGTTCACGGGACCGTACCCATTATAACGACTGTGACTTTAAGCACGATCAGTAAACAATGATGCTTAGGTTCACCTTTTACATCCAAACACCGGTACGTTAATAGCGGTTTGTAAGAGAAATTCAGGGGCAAAGATGGAGTGCCTGAAGTCACATGATGGAAAAGACCGGGAAATGAGGGTCATATTCTAGTGGCCAGATGCAAAGCTCTGACTAAAGGAAAGGACGACAAGGTGGTGGGATGTAGACACGCAGAGGTTACCCTGGGAGCAAGGGCTGGGGACCCCTTTTAAAACAAAGTCGGGGTGCAGTCCTGAGGACCAGCAGGAATCCTACTCCTGGGGGCGACTTGAGGAGGCAGGAAGCTGGTCTTCTCAGGCAACTGAGGAACCCAGGCCCCAGCCATCCGGGACCGCCCGAAGGGGATGCCCCCCCCCCCCCCCACCCAGGGCAGGGGCAGGGCAGGGCAGGGTGCAGCTCGGATGGAACCTGGAGACCCTGGATTCCAAATGCAGCTCCGCACCTCTGCCGCCCCCTCACCCCCCGGCCCCCCGCCGCCCCGTCCTCACCAGTGCCCATTTTTAAACCGAAACATCAGACGGTAACCAGAGCAGTGATGCCGAACGGCTGCAGGTCCTCGTGAGCCAGGAAACTTCTACACACAAAGCAGGGCTGCGTCTCGCTCTTCCTGGTCCCTCCTGGTCCCTCCTGGTCCCTCTGGGCCCTCCTGGTCCCTCCTGGTCCCTCCTGGTCCCTCTGGGCCCTCCTGGTCCCTCCTGGTCCCTCCTGGTCCCTCCGGGCCCTCCTGGGCCCTCCTGGTCCCTCCTGGTCCCTCTGGTCCCTCTGGTCCCTCTGGTCCCTCCTGGTCCCTCTGGGCCCTCCTGGTCCCTCCTGGTCCCTCCTGGTCCCTCTGGGCCCTCCTGGTCCCTCCTGGTCCCTCCTGGTCCCTCCTGGTCCCTCTGGTCCCTCCTGGTCCCTCTGGGCCCTCCTGGTCCCTCCTGGTCCCTCCTGGCCCTCCTGGTCCCTCCTGGTCCCTCCTGGTCCCTCTGGTCCCTCCTGGTCCCTCTGGTCCCTCTGGTCCCTCCTGGTCCCTCTGGGCCCTCCTGGTCCCTCCTGGTCCCTCCTGGTCCCTCCTGGTCCCTCTGGGCCCTCCTGGTCCCTCCTGGTCCCTCCTGGTCCCTCTGGTCCCTCCTGGTCCCTCTGGTCCCTCCTGGTTCCTCTGGTCCCTCCTGGTCCCTCCTGGTCCCTCCTGGTCCCTCCTGGCCCCCGGGGTCAGGGCGGTCGCCAGCATGGGCCTGGCAGCAGGAAGCGCTGCCGCTGTGTCGCTCACCATCCCAGGGACCTGCGTGCTGATCAGCGTCACGTGACCTGCAGACCCTTTAAACACCGAAATTCGGCGACACGAATGGAAATACCGAGCACGTGGCGCACTCGCATGCAGCTGCCCATTGGGCGCGGAAGCGACGTCACAGGCTGGCGCTTGGGTCCCTGGTGTTTCCCGGGGAGTAACTCCCGTGGGACACACGGACCTGACACCGGGCCTGTTGGGAGCCCAAAGCTGCACAGATTAGAGGCCACCGGAGCCTCACAAGGAAAACGAAGAGCAATGGGCCTCTTTTTTTTTATTCCTTCATTGATTGTGGTGTTACATATGAGTCCTTATTCCCCCACCACCCCCCACCTCCCATGCATGCCCCCACCCCCCTGCTGTCTGTGTCCGTTGGTTAGGCTTACGTGCATGCACCTAAGTCCTTTGGCTGATCTCCCCCCTGACCCCCACCCTCCCCTGCCTTCCCTGGGGTTTGCCGTTCTGATGGCTGTTTCTCCGCCTCTAGTGAAGTAAGCCAGGCAAAGATAAATGGCACGTGATCTCACGCATTTGTGCAATATAACGAACAACATAAACTGGTGAACAAAAACAGAGCCAGAGAGAGAGGCAATGGGCCTCTTTTGGGGGAGATGCCGCGGGTCAGTGGACCGGGCTGTGGTCCCCTGGAAGCAGCCCCCCCGCCCCGGGTCATCCCGGAGAGCCACCCGGTGGGCGCACACGCCTCGGTGCTCCCTTCGCCTGCAGAGTCCACACAGCAAACCGCGCTGAAGGCCAAGGGGCAGAGCCCTCCAGGAGGAGCAGGCATCCCTGGGCAGGCGGGGTCTGCAGGGGACGCGCCCTCAGGGGTGAGCCACGGACCCGCCCGAGAGGAGGACGCGGGTTTCAAACAGGCAGCAGGAGCAGCAGCTAAGGGTGCGGGGGCTGGCGGGCATGCGGGGGTGCATTTTCTGTTAGAGGCCCTCCCGCACCTTCCGAAAGGCTAGAGCACCTGCCTCATGTAAATGGAGCTGCTTTTGTCCCGGCTGCTGCCTCTGTTGCTTAGCGCATCGCCCCATCCACCAAAAGGTTGTGGGTTCGATTCCTGGTCGGGCCTCATACCTGGGTTGCAGGTTTGATCCCTGGTTGGGGCGAGGGCAGGGGACAACCGACCAATGTTTCTCTCTCAGGCTTTCCCTTCCTCTCTCTCTCAAGCCAATGAGCACGTCCTTGGGTGCGGATGGGAAACCAGTAAGGATGCTAATCACAGAAAGTAACCTGAGCGGCTTTGGTCCTGCTCCTCCGGGATCCGCCCCCGCTGCAGCCCCTCTGGCGGGGGGCATGAGATGCCCTTTCTGCAGCGGGAGTGACCACTGGGCACACCCATGGCACAAATGCCCACCAGCAGCCGCAGGGCCCTCCATTCTGGCGGCCGGAGTGCAATCCCAAGCCATCGGCGCCAAGGCGCGCCGTGTCCTCACTAAAGGACACGTCATTTCACCTCAAGTGCAGACGGAAAGTCCCGGCGAGTCTCCCCTGCTTTCACGTTGATTTCCCAGTTCCCCGTGTTGGAAACGGAGATGGAGATTTTTTTTCTTAATTTAAATGAGAAAATGAAAATGTGTCGTTGCCTGAATACAAGATGCCTCGAGTCCCTGAGAGGCGACTGGGGAGGATGCTTGCTGTTACCGCCCAGCCCGCATGTGGCTGGGACGTGATCACGAAAGGTGGGTCCCGCAGAGGGTCCCGGGCGGCGGCGCAGAAACTCCAAGTAAAGAGGGTGAGTGGCACCTGCTGGACGACCAGAGAAGTGACAAAAAGGCATCCTGTGCCATCCACACTGGACCCACCACAGGAGCGCTGGCATAAACCCTCGGGAAGGAAGGGCTGGCCGAGGGCACGGGGGGGGGGGGGGGGGAGGGGGGCGGGGGGGAGGGGGAGGGGGAGGGGGAGGGGGAGCTGTGTGTTGTTGCCCCAGGGCAGTGATACAACCGCCATGAACACCAGGATTGTCTCCATGGCACTGGTGATTTTTGAAATCAGTGGTCTCCGCCGGCCAGGGCTGTGCAGCCAGTCCAATGAGCTTTGCAAATCCAGGACCAAGAAACTCCTCAGCACCCATCTTGGGAAGGGCCAACACCCCACTTGGCCCCAACTGGACAGACCCAGGACCCCGGATGGCTCATCCGGTCCTTACGTTGGGCCTTCGCCCGGGTTCCCGTTTGGAAGCTATTCCTTCACAAGGTCAGAGGATAACGCTGTCGAGGGCCTGCCTTCTTTCTCGTACGCGGGGTGACATGACCACACGTCCACGAAGCAGGTGTCTTTCCCTCCATTTCAGAGCTCAGAGGGGCAGTGGCCAGTCCAAGGTCATGTGTGTAAATGAAGGGGCCCTAGCTCACAACGCACTCCCACCTGACTCCAGGTCCAAGTTCTCCCTGAACCCGCTGGGACACAGGGTCTTATAATAAAAAGATAACTGTGTGTCTTCCCGGGCCTGCTCCTCTTCGTGCCATTTCCAGCCGTACATCTAAGGATCATAGGCGCTGCCCATCAACACTGATGAAGACCCATCCTTCACTCATAACCTGGCCAGTTTGGGGACCCTCTTCTCAATCAGCTGCTTTGTAAAGACCCGCAGACCGGTCAGCTGTACTCCACAGCCGTGGACAACCCGCCTTTCCTTCCTCTCTCGGTGCAGTCTAAAATGTGGTCTGGGCCTCAGTTTCCTTGTTTCTGCAGGATGGAGACAGATGGGTCACGCCCAGGAGCACTTCCAGCTGGGAGTCCACAGGAAACAAGAGGCGACCGCGTTGCTGGGTTTGCTACAATTCTGGAGTAGCACACGGAGTGAGTAATATTTCACCCCTCATTCGGTAATTGAGGTGCTATTTACTTTCTAGAGTTTTTGTTTTTGTTTACAATGTTCCATGGCAGTTGAAGTGGAACTATGTACTCAGAGGCAGGTTAGTTTTACACAAAAGCACACACACTCAGGGTATGTTCTTGACTGATAAAAAGTTGGGCAGGAAGTTGGGCTTTCAATGGCCTGAAAGTGAAATTATTTTGCCAGGAAAAAAAAATATCCGTGATCAAAACTTACAACGCATGTAAACATGACCAAAACACTGTGTTTTATAATAAAAAGGTAGTCTGTTAATTGTAATAAAAATAGCAGATCATACCAAACTAGGTCCTTAAAAACTTAATTGTGTTTTAAAATTTCCAGGTTACAGATTTTGATTATTTTACTTCCAAAAAGAACAAAAATGGTCGGAATATTGTTTTAAATATTAATGTAGAAGGGGAAAGTAACTCAATATAAATGTTTTCTATAATTGGTCAGACTCTTGCATTAAAATTACAGCCGGTTGCATCTTGAACTCAATAGTGCCATCTAGTGGAGACCAACCAGAAATGCTAGTTTTCTTTGGCTGTTCCCTCCAGGGACAAACCAGTGTTCAAAGGACTGGTGGGAACCCACCTAAGTAGGTGTTTGTCTGCAATAAAAATGTTATTTGCTGGAGAATAACTTAAACTCACATATGGAATATGCTGAGCAGCTTAACTGAATATTATCCTATATAATAAAAGCCTAATATGCTAAGTGTCCGGTCATCCGGTTGGCCATTCAACCAATCAAAGTGTAATATGCTAATGATATGCTAAGGCTGCTCTACAGCTCGCTATGATGTGCACTGACCACCAGGGGGCAGATGCTCCAATGGGTAGGTTAGCTTGCTGCTGGGGTCCGGCCAATCGGGACTGAGTGAGACAGGCCAGACATGCCCTGCAGCCCTCCTGTGGTCCCTCCACGACTGGCCAACTTCCCGTGTCACTCCCCAGCCCTGATCATGCACCAGTGGGGTCTCTCGGTCTGGCCTGGGCCCTCTCACAATCCAGGACCCCTTGGGGGTTATTGGAGAGCTGGTTTGACCCAATCCCACAGGCCAGGCTGAGGGACCCCACTGGTGCACGAATTCGTGCACTGGGCCTCTAGTAAAAACATAAATACCTAACTATAAGCTTATTCTTAACAACCAATCTCTCAACATACAAGATGCTGATAAATGTTACTGTAAGGGGTTAAATGTTATGTATGTGTGTGTATATATGTCAACACACACATATGTATAAATCACCTCTTAATTCGTTTATCAGCAATCATTCTTAATTTATAGTCTTTTGGTCTTGCTGGCTCCATTCCTTCCCCTTCTTTAGTCTGTTCTTCACCGGGAAGCCATAGTGGTCTTTCAAACTCTAGGTCAGACCATTCATGTCACACCTCAGACTCAGAATAAAATACCCCTCACAGTGGTGTACGAAGCTGTGCCTCTCCTGGTCCCAGTCACCTCTCCCACCTTGTCTTCTATTCCCCCTACCCCTCATGGCTCCTCCAACAATCATCTCTATCCTTGACATCCTCTGTTATCTACACTTGGATCACCTGTCCTACCTGGCTGACCTCCTCATCCTCCAAGACTCAGCTCAAACATTAACCATCAGAGGGGGCTGCAGCCCTGCATGAGAGGATGAGGTGATGCCAGCAGCACGTGCTGAAATCAACCACCCAGCAACACTTCCCAGAGGACAATGTATTCTTTTATTTTTTTTTAATTTCATAAATCTTTATTGTTCAGATTATTACAATTGTTCCTCATTTTTCCCCGCATAGCTCCCCTCCACACGGTTCCCACCCCACCCTCTGCTCTTATCTCCCCCTCACTGTCCTGATCCATAGGTGTACGATTTTTGTCCAGTCTCTCCCCGCACCCCCCACACCCTTTTCCCCTGAGAATTGTCAGTCCACTCCCTTTCTATGCCCCTGATTCTATTATATTAACCAGTTTATCCTGTTCATCAGATTTTTTATTCACTTGTTGATAGATATGTATTTGTTGTTCATAATTTTTATCTTTTTCTTATTCTTCCTCTTCTTAAAGAATACCTTTCAGCATTTCATATAATATTGGTCTGGTGGTGATGAACTCCGTTAGCTTTTTCTTATCTGTGAAGCTCTTTATCTGACCTTCAATTCTGAATGATAGCTTTGCTGGGTAGAGTAATCTTGGTTGTAGGTTCTTGCTATTCATCACTTTGAATATTTCTTGCCACTCCTGTCTAACCTGAATAGTTTCTGTTGAGAAATTAGCTGACAGTCATAAGGGTGCTCCCTTGTAGGTAACTGTTTTTCTCTTGCTGCTTTTAAGATTCTCTCTTTGTCTTTTGCTCTTGGCATTTTAATTATGATGTGTCTTGGTGTGGTCCTCTTTGGATACCTTTTGTTTGGGGTTCTGTGCGCTTCCTGGACTTGTAAGTCTATTTCTTTCACCAGGTGGGGAAGTTTTCAGCCATTATTTCTTCAAATAGGTTTTCAGTATCTTGCTCTCTCTCTTTTTCTGGCATCCCCATAATTTGGATGTTGGTACGCTTGAAGTTGTCCCAGAGGCTCCTTACACTATCTTCATATTTTTGGATTTTTTTTTTTTTTTGCTTTTTGCTTTTCTGGTTGAGTGTTTTTTGCTTCTTTGTATTTCAAATCTTTGACTCGATTCTTGCAATCCTCTAGTCTGCTGTTAGATCTCTGTATAATATTTTTTTTTTATTTCAGTCAGTGTATGCTTAATTTTTAGTTGGTCCTTTTCCATATCCTCAAGGGTCTCACTAAATTTATCAGCCTTTTCTAGGAAATTCTTGAAAAACCTTATAACCGTGGTTTTGAACTCTATATCCAGTCGTTTGCTTTCCTCCATTTCTTTCATTTGTGATCCGTTTCTTTGTCTCCGCATTTTGGCTGCTTCCCTGAGTTGATAGAGTAGTTTTGTGTGCTAGGTGTCCTATAGGGCCCAGTGGCTCAGCCTCCCCAGTTACCTGAGGTGGACACTCTTGGTACACCCCTTTGTGGGCTGTGTGCACAGTCTTGTTGTAGGTAAGCCTTGATTGTTGTTGGTATCACTGGGAGGAATTGACCTCCAGGCCAATTGGCTGTGAGGATCAGCTGTGTCTACGCTGGGAACACTTCTGTGCTGGAGACACCCTTATGGGACAAGACTTGCAAAAGCCTCTGTGCTCAGCTTGGATGGGGCGGAGTCTCAGGGCGGAGCAGACAGCATTGATTTCCCGTCAGCCCTGCCCTATGAGGCCCCTGTGTCTCAGTGCCCCGTGGTAATTGCTGCAAGCACCTCTGAGAGAAAGCTGCCCTCGAGTTCTGCCCGCTGCTAGACAGTCCAGTTTCTCCCCGAATGAGTCTGGGTCCCCAGAGTCTCGCCCGGAACTGGAGTTCAGTGCAGTCGGGAGCTTCTGTCTCCCTCCTGCTTGAGAAAGCCAGCCGTGCACTCAGTTGCCTGCCCTCTCCGCATGTGCGTCTCAGTATCTCTGCCTCCTGCAGCTCCTCTGAGTCTCAATGTGCTTTTCTCTTTCCTTCTAGTTGTAGAATTTCCACTCAGCCAGCCTTCCTATGGTTCTGGATGATGTCCGTTTTGTCTTTTCGTTGTAGTTTTCAAATTGTTGTGCGAGGCAGCAGTTTAGGTGTTTGCCGATGCCGCCATCTTGGTTTCTCAACAATGTATTCTTTTAAATCTTTGCTGTTGAAAGTCTTATGTATGTCCCCCGTCCTCCCCCATGGACCTCTTATATCCTGCCGCTACCCCCAGGCCTCCACCACCCTATTGTCAAGTCCATGGGTTATGCACACATGCATACAAGTTTTTTGGTTGATCTCTTCCCACCCACCCACCCTCACTTTCCCTCTGTCCCATGCCTCTGTGTCTCTGGATCTATTTGTTCATCAGTTTATTTTGTTCATTAGGTTCCAATCTGAGTGAGATCATGGGATACTTGTCTTTCTCTGACTGGCTTATTTCACTTAATTTTTTGACAAAAGCTGTGCACACCACCACCATCGGCCCTTCATCCAAGGACTACCTGGCAGAAGGACTACGGAAGACAGGAAAAGCAAGGAGCAATGGTGAGGCAAGAAAATGGTGAATATACAAGTAAACCTAAGTGAAGATGTTTGTGGTGACCATGACGATGAGTGTGAGGCAATATTTGCTATTAAATTTGTAAAAAACTGAAGCACGGGACTCCTGCAGCCTGGAGACCACGGGCAGGTGACTGTGGTGAACGTGTCGGAAGGGCCAGGCATCACCTGGAACGTCCAGGGGCTGGGAGCCCAGCCAGATGAAGACAGAAGGCCCGGTTCTCACAAATCTCACATTCTCAACACTTCTCATTCTTAAGAATTAATTCAAGAATCATTAACTTAAAATTCTGTTATGGAAGCAGGGTACTATTTCAAAGTTTACATAATTTTTAAAAATCAACATATCTTAACTAATAAAAGAGAAACATGCAAATTAACCATCACTCCACTACGCCCACAGTCAATCAGAGTGAGTACGCAAATTAACCCAACAAAGATGGAGGTTAATTTGCATATTCAGGTGCAGAGCGGTGTGAAGCCTGCTATGAGGGGAAGCGGGGCAGTGGAGGGAGTGGTGCTCCAGACAGAAGTGAGGGCAGCCGGTGGGAGCCGGGACGTGCGGACTTGCCGGCTCCCGGGCGGCGGGGGTGGGGACCGGGGACTTGCTAGGTCCCAGATGGCTGGGAGTGAAGCCAGGGGCCTATTCTTGCACAAATTATCATGCAACGGGCCTCTAGTTAAAAATAACAAAAATAAATTAAAAGGCTCCATCAATGCAAAATAAAACAAGAGTAAAGCAAGCGCAGAAGTAAAAGATTGTGTATAAAGTACCAAGAGGAGAGGACAAGCCCAGACAAGTTGATATTCATAACCACGCATTAAGATAGAGATGATTGGACTGACTTTTAAATCCCGTTCTATTACATGTAAAAGGGATGTCCCCAAAACCTAGGGCATAGAAAGGATGAAATTTAAATGATGGAGAACTGTGTACTCTAGACCAGTGGTCGCCAGTCTTTCGGACCTCACAGACCACAGTGGTCCGCGGCCCACCGGTTGGCGGCCGCTGCTCTATACACACCACCTGCTTCGTCCGTTTGTAGTTCAAATGGCCCAGAAAATACCATTTTGTTTCATACTGTTAATGGGCTTGTTTTCAATCTGATTTTCAGTGACTTTCTAAAATTTACTTGTACCAGTGAGAAGGGATTTGTGGGCAATGTGCACACAGATGGAATAAGACTGACTTTTTAAATCCCATTCCTAAAAGACTTATAACTTTTCCATGACACCGGTTTTCGAGACTCATCTCAGTTATGAAATTAGCTATTGCAACTCTAGAAGCTGTGAGCAGCTTTTGTGAAGCACGACTGGATGAAGCAAGTGCAGTCTTCGGGGTCATTCTCTTTATGCGTCCCAGTGTTGTCACTTATACCGTCACTGGACGCCATATTATGGACAGCAGCAATTTTCAGCCCTTTTCATCTCATGGCACACAGACTAATTACTAAAATCCTACAGTGCACCAAGAAATAAATTGTATTTTTTGCCAATCTGTCACAATAGGTATAATTTTGCTTAATTCACACCAGACGGCTATTTTTTATTGGACAGTCAAAGGGGAGAGAGGTCAGTGTCCCTAAGAGTCAGGTATTGCATGTTTTAAAAATCCATGCCACACACGGGTTGAAATCGCGGCTACATAGCAAGAAATCTGATTACTTGTCTTCCCTACGTCACACCACCAGAGGGCGTCCAAACACCGGTAATGAACAAAACATAGGCATTTCAGACTATGGCGAGGATTTTATCATTTTTTCCCACGCCTTTTCACAAGAACACATCTGGCCTGAAGAATATCCACGTCACGAAGGAAAATTTAAATGCCAGGGGTCAAGCTGCAGTGCCTGCACAGGGCCTGGTGCCCTGCGTATGGCTCTTCATGAAATGGGCTGTCACTACAACTTTTTATCGCAAAACAGTAATAGTTTTTACAATCAGGAAACTAGAAAAATATATATTAATGAAATTACTTCCCTCTCTAGTGACTGTCTATAGAATATTGCACTTCTGCAGGAAGTTCTTCTCCTGGGCCACCTCACTAAGTAGGTAACGGGAACAGCGAAGCTCCGGGCCGATGTGCCTCTTTCTCTATGCATCTCTGTGAAGCTGGTGGGGCCTGAGTCTTCTATTGACAAGTCCTTTATGATGTGACTGCTAGCCTGTGATCCTTGAGCCTTTAGCTCGCCAGATAACATATTGGGAACCATCAAATGCGTAAAGGTGACTGAGGATGGATGGACGACATGTATGCCCTTGTCACGAGGACACGCTGACCTTGGAGTCCCTAGACCTGTGACTTTAGGTCAGATGCCCTGAGTCTGACCTTCAAGCTCCACTTCCTGGCCCTCTCCCTGCGTCCACATCACACCAGCCCTGCTCCTGGGAAGCCTGGGAACCGCCCGCCTCTGAGTCTGGCTCTCCTTCCTGAGCCACAATTTCTCTCCCATCCCCATCCTGCTCAGTGCTCTCATCTCCTTGGATAAAACTGAAGTTCTGGCGGGACCACCACACTAGAAAGATGCCTGCCAGGTGACGGGTGCCTGAGAAGTGCTTTCCACCCCATTCTTAAAACCGAATGTGCTCACCTAGAGAAAACACTGCCCGCTTCCACGCTACAGACAGAATACAGGAAAGACACATAGAATGTTCCGGAGTCGGCGGGTGGCCCTACTAGGTGCACAGGGGCCGGCCAGGCAGCTGTGAGCATCGGCACAAGGTGACAGGCGACCGTCCTGGCAGGAGAGATTTGCTCCTCGCCAGTCACCTGGCTGCCGGCAGGGACTGCCCAGCTGAAGGTCTCCCTCCTCCCCAGGGGTCCCCGCACCTCTGCAGGGCCCGGCACCTCCTTGCCCCCCGGGATTGTGACCATCATATGTGACACCTCTGGGCCAAGCTGGTTCAGCAAGTGCGACTTCTCTGCTTCCCCGACCCTGGTCAGCCAGCCGGAAGTGAAGGACGGTGAGGCGGGTGGCAGCCCTAGCACAGGGACAGCGGCCTGACCCCACACTGGCTCTGCAGGAACAAGAATCGACTCGCCTTTTCCTGAGCTACCGAAATGCCAACGTGACCTATTAAGGCAGCTCGTGTTATTTTGACTCACAGAGCGTTTCATTGGCTCCCACGTGGTGAGCCGAGAGCCAGCCAGCCAGCGATCAGTCTCTCCTAATAAAGGGCATTTGCAAACTTTCAATCCCAAGTGAACCCGACTCCTCCTTAGCGCCCCTGCTTCTCCACATGCAGAGAATGAGAACAGTTCAGTCGTCTTAAAGCAGCAGCTGCCCAGACTTCCCTGTGTGCCTGTGAGGTGCCCACACACCTTGGCGAAGGCCTCCAGCGGGGTCCAGGTCCCTCTGCGTTCAAGGTACCTGCTGTGTGGGATCCCGGAGAGCATCTGAGAACCCTCCATTGCGCCCTCTGTGCTCACTCCTGTGCCAGGCAGGGTTCAGCCCTTCCAGGCCTGACCAGCAGGGGGAGCTACTGCCAATCAGTGCCTCACGGCTCAACTCCCAGGCGCCTGCTTCCCACTGTACTCAACAGAGAGGCCCAATGGGATGCAACAGAGTACACTTATTCCAAGAAGGAAATGCCCCGTGGTTGTCCGCCAGGGGGAAGGGCCCAGCTGAGAAGCCACTCCAAGCTCGAAGGTGACTGATAGGCAAAGGCACACGGCTGGCTGAAGTGATACCCTTTCTTTCTGCAGTGGCTCATCCATCAGGAGGCCCACGGAACCCAGAATCCTGCGGTAGGGTATCACCTGGAAAGAAAGGGACAGTGTGACTGGACAGCCCCGGGAGTCACAGGGAGGGTTGTCCCCTCCTGGGCCCTTCTCACTCTCACAAGAAAGAATTTAGACAAGTGACAGCAGTGTGGAAGCAAAGCCCGCGATTAGGAATACATTTGGCATCAGACACAGGCGGGCAACTCAGCTAGTCTGAGTGTGCACCCGGTGGGGGCTTATGGGGTTTTATGCCTTTCTCACTCTAGGTTTCAAAGCTCTCTTGTCAGATAGCGTGGGTAGGAGACTAGGTTTCAAAGTCCCCTCCCACATTGCTGACTTACCTTGGGATGTCTACAGATACATCCAGTCATCTTGTTTGGCAGGTCCCAAGATGGCTGACTTGTGGAGTGGGTGAGATAAACTGCCCCCTCTCCTGCCCTAACATTCCCCAAGCAGAGCTGTCCCTGGGTTTAGCTGGCACAAATGGCATTCATCTGGTCTGTTTCCCCAGTGACGGAAGCGATGTATTCTCTGGTTAGGGAGGAGGCATTAATCATTTGCTCTCAAGTGTCCCTGGTTGGGAAGATGAGGTCTTAAGTTGGACAAGCTGGCTGCAAGCTGTCCAGTGGTGTGGCCTAGTTTAATATTCTCGTCCCGGTCTCTCCACTCCGCTGGCCCTGGACGTTCCCAGCTTCTCGCTACCCTGCCACAAAAGGAGTGCAAGAGGCAGTGAATGCCCAAGGGCGGGTTCTAACATAGGGCTGCCCAGGTTTGGAGGGAAAAAACAGAACCAGAACCTAGCTGACCTTTTATATTTTATACTCTTCCAGATGAAATGCACGCAAGCGAAAAGGAAACACCTATCCTCTACACGCAGCTGCGTTTCTTTCGAGGGAATATTCCCATTGTTTTGTCTGATTTCCTGGTAGATGTTCTCTTTCCGGAGAAACTCCTCCCCCTGCGAGAGAAGGAAAGTAATTTCCGGACATCCTGTGCTGGCCAAGGAGCCAGGTGTGACCGCTGGCCGCTGACCCAACACGCTGTGCCCGAGGCTGGCGGGGCCTCAGCTCCTGGCCTTCCTCCGGGAGCCGGGCTGTGCCCTGAGCGTTTCCTCGGGCCGGCAGCCACCCTGAGGTCTTCAAAGCGGGTGGGTCTGTGCGGTGCTCTTCTGCCATCTTAAAGGGAAGCTCCTTCCAGAGCAACCTTCTCCCGCCAAGGGCAGTGGCAGCCAGAGGAGCACCTGCCAGGACCGGTCCCAAGAAGGGCCGGGAGGGGGAGGGGCCAAGCTAATGGGTGGAGCCCCGGGAGGAAAAGGCGGCTGTCACAAAGCAAGAGTGCCTGCCCATGGTCTGGGCCCATCAGAAAGCCAAGGATGCCATTCTCCATCCATATTCACTGGGCGCCTATTAGGTGTGCCAGGCACTGTGCCAGGCGCTGGGCAAGATACAAAGGTGAGCCCTGCGAGAGCATGCAACACAGCACAGGCTCTGCGAGAGTTTAGGTGTCACTAACCTCCCACCACTCACTCCACACACACACCCATCACCCCCCACACACCCACCACACACACCCACTCACCCCCACACACACCCATCACCCCCCACACACCCACCACACACACCCACTCACCCCCCCACACACCCACTCACCCCCACACACCCACTCACCCCCACACACACCCACTCACCCACCCATCCACACCCACTCACCCACCCATCCACACCCACTCACGCCCACACACACCCTCACCCACCCATCCATACCCACTCATCCCCCATACACACACCCATTCACACCTACCCACCCCGGCACACACACACACACACACACACAAGGACAAACATAAGTTCACTGGACTTGATCGCATCCCTTCTAGTTGAGCAGCTTCACATAAAAAGCATACATCAGAAAAGCTCTTAAAACGCATACTTATAATCAAAAAACTCATTTTCATTAGAAAAATGCTATTTATTGCAATTAAGAAAATCCTCAAACAGATCTTATCTTCAGGAACTTTTTAATCCATCTGCACCTGTGAAGGAAACCATTTCCAGAATCGCACCAGGACGCGCTAGGCCGCCTCTCCACCACGGGCTGCCACGGGGATGCACAGCTCGCTAAAGGCAGGGGATGCTTCTGGAATGGACAGGTGGTCGTGTGCCACCCAAGTTCACAGCCCATGGTTTCCCCCCATAAACCCTTCACGTCCATTCGAAGTATTATAAAGTAATACCTCCATTAACCCACACCCCAAAGACCCCAAGCATCAGACCGCTACGTTCTAGAACAGTGAGGAAAAGTTCATTATAACCTTAGAGCCCATCTCTTAGCCAGACCCACCAGCAACTGTAAAATAACTCCAAGAAACAAACTTCACAATAACTCACTGTTGTGTTACCCCTAAGGAATTTCTGAAGTTTTGTTCCTCCCTTTAAGCATGTAGAAAGCAAATGTAAGCAACTGGGGGAGAACAGCGCTGCTGTAGCTACTTGTTTAAGCAGTTTAGCGGAAGGAGGGGGATGCAAACACGCACCGTTAAAATTAACCCGTTTCCAACCAGAACTGCTGAAGCGTTTTCCCATTCCTCCTTTGCCAGCATCACGTCTGGGCTCACACGTTTCTCATCAGCCCCGGGTTTCTGTAAGTTTGAAGACCTGGGTCTTTGCGGAGACTTGGGAAGACTTCACTAAAGTGAACACCAGTCTAGTTTATTTTTCACGTAGAATCACGGCAAACTGACAAAGCTGTGCACACCCCAAGAGGAGTTCCCAGGATGGAGGTTTCTTAGGCCCGACTTGAGCATGTTCCCCTTGTCCTGAGCGGTTCCCCCCAGTTAAGCGCAAACAGAAAACCACGTATTCCTCATGCTAGGTGGGCGCCACACCATGCCCTGGACCCCAGGCCTCCTGCTTGGGCGCCCGCAGATGCCGAGTTCCCACGGGTACGTGCACTAACCACACGCAGCACGTTTGCTGGGTGTAAACCTAAGGAAGTCGGGCCCACGTGACTTACACGTGTGTCTACCGTCTGCCTGGCTCCACACGACTGGCGCGATCTGTTTAATCCCTCTGCTGACCGGACCGGTGTGTGAGCTGCGAAAGGATCGCCGGTGACAGTAACTAGTCCAACCGTCCCTCTGCGCTAAGGAACCGGGACCCTGCCAAGGTTAATGGAGGAGCTGGGAGCCGAACCCAGTCCGGTGCTCACACCTCTGACCGTGCCAGGGACACAGCTCTCACCAAGCTGCTAAAACGCCGGTCAGCAAATGGCGGGGGCTCTCCTGAGACGCCACGATGGATGCTGGCCATGACCGTGCACCATGCTTGGAAAACGCCAGCCTTCCGGCCACGGCGGGGAGGCGGCTGCAGCGCGGGGCTGGCTTTGAGGGTAACTGACGGGTAGCTGCCCCAGGGACAACCGTGCTAAACAGGACCGGTCCATCACGTCGCGCCGTGAGTTTAATCTCTAAATCATCTTTACACGTTTGGATTCTTACACTTTTAACGTCAGTAAAATGACTTCCACGTGGGGTGGAAAAGCCCTTCTAGGAGCGGTACACGGGTGTCCGGGGCGACAAAGCATGTAAGGAAGGTACACGTGAGCTTGGAGCAGTCTTAAGCGGAAAGATAAGCTGAGGGAACCAGATCTGCGTTCCAGGCTTAACTCCCGTCCTGTGAGCTCCGTAACGGCGCAATGCAGTCAACCTCGGGCTCCGTGTCTCCATCTGCAAAGAGCTGGCCGCACCGGCTTACTGAAGATAACTCACAGGAAAACACGGGAGTGCTGGCACCTGGGAAAGCACACCACGGATCACCCCGACGGTATTAAACGGGGACCTACAGAACGTTTTACGTAATTAGCCCTCAGTGCACGAGGCATGCTCTCTAGAAGAAACTTCACCAGAGGGACCAGGCAAACATGTCCACCTTCCACGGCAATGCTAAAACCACCCACAGAACATGTGGAACGTTCCAGAGAAAGCACTGAGAGACACACATTGGGTCGACAAGAGACTGTTCGGAATGAGCTAGAATGATTTCCAACGCCGATGGAGGTATTTAGTCTTTAAGTGGAGAAAGGTGGGAGCCGGCTGTGAGAAAAACAAGTGTGATGGGCCTTCCTAAGACACAGGGAACAAAATCTCATCACTTGGTCCAATTTGTATGGAAGCCAGCTTCCCACAAATGCCTGGGAGGGTTCCAGTCTCAGACACCCCCTGGAAGAGAGAACACGCATGTCTCGGGCACCACGGCCAGGGTGAACGGATACGGACGAGAGGCCCGGAACGGAGCTCCACGGGCCCCAGTGCCAAGGCCCTGCCTGCTCACTCTGCGGCCCCTGGGAGTAACGGGAACACGTCCAAGCTAAGCTCACAGACCCTGCTGTGCGCTTCCTTCCTCTCCAATACCCACTGCCGTGGCCTTTCTTCGTTTTGATTGTAAAATTAAGTTTAAGTAGCACTTTAACCTTTCCCTTCAAATAAAACCTTTGATATTAGTTCTTATACACACAAAAAAATAATAATAATTAAGTTAACAACCAAAAACAAATGAGGCTGCAAGGGTGGACATAAATGAGAGAGGATCCAGTAAGTATAAAAATAGCTGTTCAGGTTCAGAATAATTTAATAGCTCTTCATGATTTCATATGTATCTGGAAATGGCACGGACACGTGTCCTGAGCCCGTCACAAGAGGTAGGATTCCAGCGTTCGGTACGACGTTCCAGGACAGGGTCAGAGTGACATTCCTGTTGCCCCTACAAAGACACAGCGATCACACGTCAGCAGAGACACTTCCAGTCCGGTGAGAACACGTCATTAAAGCACGGAGGCGTCCAGAGGCTCACTCATAACCGCCCCTCCTAAGCGGAGCCCCAACCCACACACACCAGTCTTCAAGTCCTTGACCCCAGGAGCACTGGACGCCAGCTGACCTGAGGCACCGCAGTGCCGAGCTCACCGGGTTCCTGGAGCCAGCCAGCAGCCCAAGGCCAGGTGAGGACGACAGAGAACAGGAGCCCAGATTGGGGGGATCGGAGGACAGTGTGCGAGCCCCAACCCCATGGCTGCCTAGCCGGCAAAGGGGAGCACACCCGCCGGAGTGGAGGAGCCGGACACGGCCCAGGTCACTGTCCTAGTCCCTCACTGTGTGCCAGAAGGGAGCCGAGGTTCAGAGAAGCGAAGAGACCAACACCAGAAACCTCAACGCCAGCTGGGCCACAAGCTGCTTCCTCATCAAGTTCCCTGGCAAGTTCCTCTTCCGCCCTCAGAGCCTGTGCTGAGCACTCCCACACCCACAAGCCAGGGGCCAGTGCACCCGGAGCAGAGGCTTCGGACCTGGACACCGGGCCCTGTGCACCCCGAGCAGAGGCCTCGGACCTGGCGCCGGACCCTGTACACCCGGAGCAGAGGCCTCGGACCAGGCGCCAGGCCCTGTGCACCCGGAGCAGAGGCCTCGGACCAGGCGCCAGGCCCTGTGCACCCGGAGCAGAGGCCTCGGACCAGGCGCCAGGCCCTGTGCACCCGGAGCAGAGGCCTCGGACCAGGCGCCAGGCCCTGTACACCCGGAGCAGAGGCATCGGGCCTGGGCGCAGGGCCCTGTGCACCCGGAACAGAAGCCTCGGACCGGGGCACTGGGCCCTGTGCACCCGGAGCAGAGGTATCGGACCGGGGTGCCGGGCCCTGTGCACCGGGAACAGAGGCATCAGATCGGGGCGCCGGGCCCTGTGCACCCCGAGCAGAGGCCTCGGACCTGGACACCGGACGCTGTGCACCCGGAGCAGAGACCTCGGACCTGGACACCGGGCACTGTGCACCTGGAGCAGAGGCCTCGGACCTGGACACCGGGCGCTGTGCACCCGGAGCAGAGACCTCGGACCTGGACACCGGGCGCTGTGCCCCCGGAGCAGAGGCATCAGACCGGGGCGCCGGGCCCTGTACACCCCGAGCAGAGGCCTCGGACCGGGGCGCCAGGCCCTGTGCACCCGGAGCAGAGGCCTCGGACTGGGGCACCGGGCCCTGTGCACCCGGAGCAGAGGCCTCGGACCGGGGCACCGGGCCTTGTGCACCCCGAGCAGAGGCCTCGGACCGGCGCCAGGCCCTCTGCACCCGGATTAGAGGCATCGGGCCTGGGCGCAGGGCCCTGTGCACCCGCAACAGAAGCCTCGGACCGGGGCGCCGGGCCCTGTGCACCCGGAGCAGAGCCCTCGGACCGGGGTGTCAGGCCCTGTGCACCGGGAACAGAGGCATCAGATCGGGGCGCCGGGCCCTGTGCACCCGGAGCAGAGGCCTCGGACCTGGACACCGGGCACTGTGCACCTGGAGCAGAGGCCTCGGACCTGGACACCGGGCACTGTGCACCCGGAGCAGAGGCCTCGGACCTGGACACCGGGCACTGTGCACCCGGAGCAAAGGCCTCGGACCTGGACACCGGGCGCTGTGCACCCTGAGCAGAAGCCTCGGACCTGGACGCCGGGCGCTGTGCACCCAGAGCAGAGGCCTCGGACCTGGACGCCGGGCACTGTGCACCCGGAGCAGAGGCCTCGGACCGGGGCTGACAGTCCACACACTGAGCCCAGATCTTAGATCAGTTTTGCGCACTGTTTCCACGCCATCTTCCAGGTCAGATCCACATAAATACTTCACTTCTCTCCCTACTTCCTCTTTTTTACCCTCAAATATTTTTCTTTAAAAATACAAATACATCTTTCTCTCCCCTTCACATTTCATTAAATGTAAAAAAAAAAAAAAGACAAAGAATTGCTCACTTGAGACCATTTCCATCGTCAAAGAAAAAATATTTTGTTTTCATATCTTTCAACAGCAGCTTCGGATTATCGCCTCTCAGAACAATCTTGTCCCAAAGGACAACCTGGTTCAGAGCCTACAAGAAAAGGAAAATGATTCCAATTAAAAGTGTTGGTAAGTAATGAGTTCATTACCAATGAGCCCAGCTCTGAGGGGATTGCTACAATCATCAACCCTCCCGCACAGGCTGTTACTGCTGCCCCCACCCATCTAAGTATTGCCAAGCATCACTAAAGAAATAAATATTATTTTAATATTTTTTCTTTAAAGTAAAACACAGGTACGTCATTGCTTTATTACGGCAAAATTCTAGAAGTCAGACAACCTTTCAAGCCACTATTGACATATCATAAACAAATTGTTAGGCAAACCAGGAGCATGAAATGGAGTAAAAGCACATTTGTGATCACTACCAAACCCCAAGAACTGTGTTCTCACTAAACTACCACTCACTAGCGTGTGAGACAATTGCTGAACATGCGATGTCCAGCTAACAAGAATGTGGACTCGCTACTCCTGAAAGAGGGTGCACATTGCCACCCTAAGTCTCTTTCTAAGACTAAACAGGAACGCCACACTGGAGGCACGGAGCCCAGCACATGCCAGAGGGAAGCGACTCTCTCTGTGTGTTCATTCATTCACTGAAGCAGCAATCTGTCACATTCCACGCTGTATTAACTCACTAGTCGTGCTGGGGAAACGAGACGATGAATACCACTTAGGTACATCTGTCACCTAGAAAAGGCTTGTTTATCTGGATGATTTGCTGAGACCTGAATAGTATGTGTTTCCAGTTGCTACTCTCATCCTCAACAGCCTTTCTTGTTGACTCTCCAGGGCAGGGAGCACCTTCCTCCCAGGCCTAACAAAATATCTGGTATAAAAGATATGCTCAAATAATGTGCTGTACAATTAATTGACTGAAGTGCTAAAAATGACATTGAACTAAAAAACTAATCAACAGAAAAAGCTGGTTAGTTTGTCATCTCTTGAAAATGAATACACCTCAAATGAATTACAGAAGTAGACTCCTTTCTAACTACAAACTACCTCCAGTCTATGCCGACAGCAAACATAAGGGTACTTAGGTAACAGCAACACAGCAGTTCATTTTAATTCGACAGACTTCACATTTGTGCTTTAATTCACTTATCAGAATCATTTACTTTATACTTTAGAACCTAAGACCTCTGTTTTAGTAACATTCTGTATTAATACCTCAACCCTTACTCTAGCTACAAAAGCTTGAAATCAGACTGAACTAAAAAACTTCTATCATAAATTAACTGTTTTAATATATTTTAATGTAATAGTTTAATAACTTCTAATGACAAAATCTGATAAACTCTAATATATGATTAAAAAATACTACCGTAAGTACTCAAATTGGATCCCATACAATTCCAAAACAAAGAAAAATTCTCAAGACAGGTATTTATTAATTGCATAGGTATGGCTTCATACACTATCAAAACAGCTCAAACCATGTATTTATATATATATATATATATATATATATATATATATATATATATATATATATATATTTAGTTGGGTTATAAAATAACCTCAGAAATGCTTCAAATATAGTTATCTTTACAGTTTTTTATTACATGTCTGGGTAACCAGAGTTATAAGCACAGATCACAAATTTCATTGATTTGAATGTCTTGGTGTGTATCTTTCTAATTATTGCTGTCCAGAGAGAATATTTCAGCTCAAAGAATCCTACAGCTGGCCCTCGCCTGGGTGGCTCAGTGGGTTGGGGATCATCCTTCCCAGTAGGGGACATGCCGGAGGCAGCCAACAATGGTTCGAACTTACATCAATGTTGCTCTTCCCCCCCCGCATTCCTCTCTAAAATCAATAAAAACATCTTTTAAAAAAATCCCACAGCTGGGTGCAATGCCCTCTCCATTTCCTAATATGCTCAAAGTTCAGCAGCATCCTTCCTGAATTTATCACTGCAAGTGGCCTCCATGGGTTTTCAATCATAAACATTTTGAACAGAAGCCCCTCAACATGCACCTTTCTTTACAAATCCCGGTCCTCACACACTTGCTGTTCCCCTCAATCACAGCACCAGGGGCAGTGAGCGAGCATTCCAACAGGCTCATGATTAGGCCCTTTCCTCAGCCAGCTTCTCACTAGATGAGGTTCTTTGGTTTTCATCCTCGAAGTAAAGTAGCTGAGCAGCTCCCGAGGACCCAGCACGGGGGTGGGGCCAGGCTCCTGTGGCCTGTGCGTGGACCACGGGCATCCTCTTCACTTCTGATGGCTATGCAGGGATCTTTTTAAGCCATCTTTCCATCATGTGAGGGTTCGTTTCTTTAAAACTGGACAATACAACCCACTCCACTTTGCACAATGCCGAGTGTCAATGAATGAATGAATACACACAGCTAGCCGGTCAACCTCTTGCCCTCCAGAATTCCTCGCCACCTCCAGAGTATGAGTTCATACATGTTTTAGGAAGCATGTAGCCAACCCCGATTTGGGGACTGAGTGCTACTGTCAGTCCCCGTACAGTGTGATTCAAGCTTAACTTCTTTCCTTTTTAAATCGAGAAGCATACAAATCAATTGGTGGTTTACAGAATGGCATGTAAGGCAGCTGAGAAGTGGCCACACCAACCTAGTGTCAGGAAGAAGGGGAACAGACTGCAACACTGCAGCGCTGCTCGGGTCCACAGGAGAAGCAGCAGCTCGCTCTCCTTAGACCCCAGGGAGTCCCTCGAGGCACCCCAGCCCACAGCGCCTCAGAGCTACGGGTGCCGCGGGCTGCTGATTTCTACTAACCTACTCAGGTCAGGTATTCTGAATATTCAAAATGTATGTTCTTCACAACAAATACGATGTCACGTATCTACTAAAATACTTACATACTTACATTATTTTTTGTTGAATATTCTGCTGATAAATAAAGAAACAACTGCTTAACATTCCAATCAAATATATTCTCTAGATGTAAATAAATTAAGGAATATATAAATCATAGAGCAGCATACAGCTTTAAAACAATCGTAGTTATGCTAAGTATTCACAGCAATACTAACACCAAAATAGGGGAAAAGAGGCCCAGAAACATACTGAGCCTCTAATTCAATGAAAACATATAAGAGAGGATTTCATTTTTCAAGCACATGATTCCACTGAAGTTCCAAAGCATCACCAATCAGCACAATTTAAATGTAATGACATGCAAACATCAGCGACACACAAGTAATTAAATCAAGTATAATAAATTGTGTATGTCGCCTTTGGACACAGGTCAGTAGGGAGCAAACTTCTCAACCCATGAAATGCTTTGGTAGAATATGCAGTGGTCAGCAATTTGGTTTCATCAGTTTACTAGAGTGAAAAAAATCACCAGGATTAATCACAAGACTAGGAAATGGGCTGAGTGCGTGTGTGGATGTGATTAAATGTTGTATCACATATTACGTGTTTACTTACTGAGAGCAGCACACTCGTGTGTGCACTAGTTTAGAGTCACATGTTAGAACGGGGAAGTCTAGGATAGCGACCCTCCTCCTACCCCCTTGCACCCTTTCCCTCTGGCTGTCTCCTCACGCAGTCTTTGTCTATTCGATAATTATATGTATTTGTGTGTTTTTTACTTAATCTCTTCACTTTCTTTCATTCAGCTCCCCTCCCCTCTGACATCTCTGTTTGTCCCATGTCTCCATGCCTCTGCTGCTATTCCTCATAGACGTGAGATCATGCAATACCTGACAACTGAGTCAGGGCACTGACCACTTTTCCCTTACTGTCTGGTATGAATGCCCTGTCCTGAACCATAAACATGTAAGTCATATAATAGTTGCATCTTACTGGTCATGTTGAATAAGGATGCGTCTGATTAATTCTTGGTACCAGAAATCCTTATATACTAGTATCTAGGTGTACCGGATTTTTTTCACTAGATGGAATTACACATGTGTTGATATATATGAGATTTGATATGCAGGCTATTTTGTTGTATTAGCAAGCTTCAAAACTTCATATGTCAAATGTTCTGAAGAGGTTAACATCATAGATATTTTTACGCTTAAAAATGTCGAATTTCATGCCAAAAAAGAGCATTTGTGGGAAGTTTTAATTCATTATTTTGGAGAAAAGTGCTGCTGAATACTTTGGGAAGCTTATGGTGAACATGATCCATCTCAAGATACTTGTGAATGCTGGTTTAAACGCTTTGAAAGTGATGATTTCGAAGTGAAAGACAAAGAACGTCCAGGTCAACCAAAAAAGTTTGAAGACCAACAATGACAAGCATTATTGGATGAAGATGCATGTCAAACTCAAAAAACAACTTGCAGAAGCTTAAACGTTGCTCAGCAAACAATTTCCGATCGTTTACAAGCAACGGGAAAGATTTTAAAGGAAGGAAAATGGGTGCCATATCAACTGAACGAAAGACAAATGGAAAACCGAAAAGTAGTCAGTAAAATGTTGCTTCAGCGGCACGAAAGAAAGCCTTTTTTGCATCGAATTGTGACTGGCGATGAAAAGTGAATTTATTTTGAGAATCCCAAACGCACAAAATCATGGGTTGATCCAGGTCAACCATCAACATCGACTGCAAGGCCAAATCGCTTCAGAAAGAAGACAATGCTCTGCGTTTGGTGGGATCAGGAAGGTGTGGTGGATTGTGAGCTTCTAAAACCAGGTGAAACTGTTAATACTGATCAATACCGTCAACAAATAATCAATTTGAACCACGCTTTGATCATGAAATGACCAGAATGGGCCAGAAGACACGGCAAAGTAATTTTGCTTCATGATGATGCACCATCACACACTTCAAAACCAGTTAAAGACACATTAAAAGATCTTGCCTGGGAAGTATAAACCCACCCGCCGTGTTCACCAGACCTCGCTCCTTCAGATCACCACTTGTTCTGATCGATGGCACACGCACTTTCTGAGCAGCACTTCAAAACGCACAAAGAAGTGGAAAATTGGGTCTCTGAATGATAAGCCTCAAAACAAGAAAAGTTCTATTGGGACAGTACCCACAAATTACCTGAAAGATGGGGAAATGTGTAGCTAGTGATGGACATTATTTTGAAAAAAGCACTTGTGATGTTTCTCTTGAAACTATTGTGTTTTCTTTGATTACAAAATTCACATTATTAACCAATACACCTAGTAAGTATAGGCACCTAATTTTTTTTAAGTCATTTTGGAGCAAAAAGGAGTAGGTGATTACTATTATTTTTTTTTTTTTGGAAAAGCAATGAAAATTATGCCTATTTTTTTTTTTTTGTCAGATCAGCAAAAACTATACTTTTTGGTGTGCTGCAGGATTCCAGTAATTCGTTAGTGTGCCATGAGATGAGAAGGTTCAAAATCCCTGGTCCAGACAGTTACTACTTTCACACTCGAACCAACTGCCTTTAACCAGACACGTTTGTAAATGAACACTTAAAAGCAGGCAGTGTAGCATATAGTGGACTTTTCTCATGGTGTACTCTAGTTCCTCCAAAAGGCCTGTGTGTGTATAACTGATTCCTAGTCTACTTCTAAACCCAGTAATTTATTTCTGAAAACCCAAGTTGAAAGTAACGCCATGGGGCCCTGGCTGGCGTAGCCCAGTTGGTTGAGTGACACCCCGTGCACCAAATGGTCACCAGTTCAATCCCCAGCCAGGGCACAAACCCAGGTTGTGGGTCTCATCCCGTGGCTTTCTCACATCGATACTTCTCTCTCCCCCTCTCCCTTCCTGTCTTTCTAAACTCGATAAAAAAAAACAAAAAAAACAAAAACTTAAAAGGGGGAAAAAATTACATCATGGGAGCAGACACATCAGGTGAAGCTGAGGCCCACGAGCTGCAGCTGCATCAGCTGTCCAGACGGCCACTCTACACAGCTCTGACCGTTCAAGCTCCACACCCAGCTTTAACCCTGAGGTTTTAAAAAGGCAGCGAGATGGGCACTGGCAGAGAACAACGCTCAAACATTCATCCAAGACCCTAACAGAAGAGAAGCTGGCCAAGAGCTGTCAAAGGTGGGAACTCATGATAAAGAGGAAATATTTAAATGGTCCCCATTTTAAAGTAACTCTTTCAACTGTTACGATTTCTCTGACTCTTGTTATGAAAATATTTATAAAAAAAACTATAATGGCAACATGCTAATATGACTCACCAACATTCATTTTGACAATGACCTTCCAACCCATAACAGATGCACGTCACTTTTTAACCTACGTTTCTATCATAAAGTAGGGGGATATACTGTGGGATTGCACAAGAAATGCTCATCTAGGTAGGATGAGCACGGGCAGCTTCGTTCCTTCTTTAATCCAAATGATCGCATTCTCCTTCCGAAATACATTCACGTCTCCTAAAGCTCTCGATTTACTTAATGTTCCTGCGAAGATTTTCGCGTATCTTCACACAGTAACCCCTGGACCTACAAATAAATTTCCTCCAGGTATGAATGAGGAGGAATTAACATGATTTTACTGATGAAAACATAGGCCTAGAAATTTCCAAGGTTTGGTTGATAGTCACACTGTCCCCCAAATCACTAAACAACATGCATATCATTATAGCATATAGAAAAGACCATGAACCCTTTCTCAAAGGATATCTGCCGTTATGTCGAAGTTAATGAACCCCAGGTCACTTTTTTCTCTAGGTCCCGTGAAGTCTTCTACATTTTTCCTAGAAGTAAAGAGAAAAGCTTTACCATCCTTTGGACATGTCAACATACAAAACACACATCATTCCTTAGGATACAGCTGTGTGCACAGGGGAAACAGCAATTCCACAAACAAACAAGTGAGTATCAGGATCAACTTCCTAATCTATACTAATGAAAGGGCAATATGTAAATTGGTCACAACGCCCTCACAGTAACGACTGAACAGCAGGCTGCGTGGGGCGACCAGGCCAGCCAGCAGGGGGCAGTTAGGGGCGACCAAGGTGGGGGGGGAGCGTGCGTTGGGGGCAACCAGGCCGGCAGGTTGTGCAATTAGGGATGATCACGCCGGCAGGGGGGGCAGTTAGGGGTGATCAGGCCGGCAGGCAGAGGTGGCTAGGGGGTGATCAGGTTGGCAGGGGGAGCAGTTAGGGGCAATCAGGCAGGCAGGCAGGCAGGTGAGCAGTTAGGAGCCAGCGGTCCCGGATTGTGAGAAGGATGTCCAACTGCTGGTTTAGATTGGGCCGAAACCTGCGGTCAGACATCCCCGGAGGGGTCCCAGATTGGAGAGGGTACAGGTTAGGCTGAGGGGGAACCCCCCCTCCACCCCTAACAAAACGGGGGGGGGGGGGGTAGATAAAGACTGCTCAAAGAGAAGTGTGGACACGTGAGGTCAAGCGATTGGATTGGGTAGAAGGTGGGAGGGCCTAAGGGGAGGTGTGCTGACTGAGGGTCTGTGTCAGTCCATGGCGTATTTTTCACAATTATCTCAAAGTGGAGGAGGTGGGTGGTACTTCCACTTTAGACAAAAGGGAACTCGGGCCGCCCAGAATTCTCAAAATCAACTAAAGCTAACAGCTGTTTGGTGTTTACGGGGCCCCAAGCTCTTCAACACCCCCCACCCCCACCCCCACCCCCACCCCCACCCCCAGCTGGCAGGGGCGGAGGTCATGTCCACCCACGATCTGAGTTTGGAACCTAACAAACATCACCTTAGCAAACAAGTGAAAAACCAAAAATGAAAAATGAAACAAAAATGCGGGGCGGGCGGTAGTTACTAGCTGGCCCGCTTGTTGGAGATTCTGACAAAAAAAGAAAACCAAGGCAAACTTGTTGGAAGATGGAATAGAGAAGGCGGACAGGAGAAGCAGAGAAGAAGAGATTCTACCCATGGAAGAAGTGCTCGGGAATAAAAACGCACGGGCCAGGCGCAAGGCCCACGTCATTCCGGAAGTCTATTTGGGGCATTTTCGCAGACTTAATTCAAGCGGTTGGTTCTCACAAAACAAAAACCACGCCGCCCCAGAGCGCTCCATGGCCCGAGTCCTCCGCGCGCCCGAACCGTCCTCGCCAACTTCAAAGCAGCCCGGGAGCTGACAGCCCTGACGGGGCCGAGGCGGGCACCGCGGAGGGAATGCCCCACAGGGCACACGGGGGTCCATGGCCCGCACGGCTGAGCTGGAACCCACCCGGGGACCGGGGACCAGGGGACCCAGGCCGGGAGGGCGGGCCGGGGGCGCGGGGACCCAGCCCGGAACCGGGCCGGGCGCCGGCTGCTGGTGTGTTGCTCCCTCATTGGCCGGCGGCGGAGGGAAGTGAGGCACAGGAAGGAAGCCGCGGCGCTGACCTGGGCAGCGCTCAAAATCCCAATTTAAGAGCAAGCCCGGGAACCCGCGGCGGAGGGTGGGAGTGGGAGTGGGAGTGGGAGGGGGAGCCCGCGAGGTGCCCCCGGACCGGTGCCATGGGGGCAGAGGGCCGCCAGCCAGGGGCCCCGCAGCCCGGCCCCGCCCCGCCGCCCGACCCCGCGCGGCCCGGCCGCACTCACAGCATGATCCGCGAGACGTGCAGCCGCACCGGCACGCTCCGGTCCTTGAAGGCGGTGGTGATGAAGCAGCCGAAGGTGAGCGCCGCCATCACGCTCAGCGAGAAGGCGAACAGCGAGTTCGCCCGCGACAGCACCGTGTTCATCGCGGCCGTGTGCCCCGAGCCCTGTTCCGCACGCACAGCCGGGACCCCGTTCCGGTGGCGGACCGGCTGCCAGCGATCCGCGCCGCCTGCGCCGCGCGCGTTCCAGGCGCGCGCCGCCGCGGCCCCGCCTCCCTTCCGGTCCTCCGACGGGAGCGCGCGCGCACCGCCCCCCCCGGGACACGCCCACTGGCTGGGACTGGGCCGCGCGCGGGCCCGCCCTACTTCCGGTCTGCCGCCTCCACCAATCAGCGACGCGCAGGGGAGGGCGGGGTTTCGCTACGCAGACCCGCCTCCTCCGCCCTGGCTGGCCCACCTGGTCCCCTGGCGGGTACTAGTTCCTTCCGTGGCTGCTGCCAGGTGGTCGGGGGCGGGCTGGCGGGTGCCTGGGCGTCGCTACTTAGCGCTGAAATCCAGCGAGATAGTGTGGGGTGTGTCCTGGCGTGTCGCGACGAGAAGCAGCACTTGATTGCACGCGGGGTCCTGCCTTTGTCACTTGGGTCCAAGAACTGATGCCCCTTAGGAGGGTGGGGGCCGGGGGCCGAAAATGCCCCCACCCGCCTCCCCCACCCCCACCCTCAACCGCCCTTGTGTACCTTCCACTTTCGACCTCGTCCACTTCCTGTGACAGCTAAAGCGGTTTTAGACGTTAACGGTTGATGCTGCAGATTCTAGGAGATGCATTTCACACTGTTTCCTGTAACTGACTTCACCGGGTTCTGAAAATCAAAGGCGATAAGTGGCCGTGAAACTGCTGTGCAGCAACCTTGTGTGAGGGTTTAAGATCAGCAAGGCATCAGTACATTTTTTTAAATATTTTTTTATGGATTTTTAGAAAAAGGGAAAGGGATAGAGAGAGAGAAATGTCCACAGAAGAGGAACATCATCATTTGGCTGCCACCTGCACACTCCCTACGGGGGATGGAGCCTGCAACCCGCATGTGCTGTGACCAGGAATTGAACCTGTGACCTCTTGGTTCCTGGGTGGAAACCCAACTTCTGAGCCACACCTGCCGGCCAAGGCATCAGTGCTTCATGGCCCTGGGGGGCTGCAGGCTCAGACTGTGCCAACCTTTAGCGTTGGAGGGTCTGCAGACTCCTTCTTTCACAGCTATGGGTGTGGGTCATTATAAAAAAAACTAGAGGCCAGGTGCACGAAATTTGAGCATGGCGGGGGGGGGGGGGGGCGGGGAGGGTGTCCCTCAGTGCAGCCTGTACCCTCTCCAATCTGGAACATCCCTCTCACAATCCAGGACTGCTGGCTCCCAACTGCTCGCCTGCCTGCCTTCCTGATTGCCCCTAACCGCTTCTGCCTGCCAGCCTGATCACCCCCTAACCACTATCCTGCCAGCCTGATTGATGCCTAACTGCTCCCCTGCCAGCCTGTTTGCCCCTTACTGTCCTCCCCTGCAGGCCTGGTCACCCCTAACTGCCCTCCTTTGCAGGCCTGGTACCCCCAACTGCTCTCCCCTGCAGGCCTGATCCCTTCCAACTGCCCTTCCCTGCAGGCCCGGTCACCCCCAACTTCCCTCCTCTGCCGGCTGGGTCACCCCTAACTGGCCTCCCCTGCAGGCTTGATCGCCCCCAACTGCCCTCCCCTACTGCCCATCTTGTGGTGGCCATCTTGTGTCCACATGGGGCAGCCATCTTTTGTGTTGGAGTGACCATTAATTTGCATATTACTCTTTTATTAGATAGGATTGAGAGGCTCCAGGAATCTGCACAGATTATTTTAAATGTTAATAAACCAAAAGAGGTTGGTTAAGCACACCTGGCCTAGAACATGCTAGGTACAAACTGGGAAATGATGGTCGGCCCCTGGTGCTGGCTTATGCCATCCGTTAATGAGCCCTTGTTTCTTTGCATTATTCATTTTGCAATTTCATATGGCCTTGCAGTTGGGATTATTCCTGAGCACCTACTGTGTGCCAGCTCTAGCTTTGAGAGCACCTACTGTGTGCGAGCTCTAGCTTTGAGAGCACAGCACTAATAAGGGAACACCCCTGTCAAATTGGAATAAAGCCTGTAATGAAACATGGAGAGACCCTTAGTTGAGTTTAAAGTTGTTGTTTTTTTGTCTTCCAGACAGCCACAGCTTATTCAATAAAACAACTGTTTATTGAATGCCTGCCATGTTGCTAACGATACAGAGATGTATAACAATCACTTTCTACCCTCATGGAGCTTAGAATCTACTAGAGTTGATAAAACACACAAATCTGAAACAAAGCATAAATACCAAGGCGGTTACAGAGTGCTGTGGACTTTAGAGGAAGAATTTACATCTGTGGCGATGTGGGACCAAGCAGCGTCTGTGAAATATTTAGCACAGAGCCTGAACTACGCGGATTAGGTATTCTTATGGGGTGAGTTAAAGGATGCTCATTTTTACAGATGTTGATGTCCAGGGAGAGTATTCCAAAAGAGAGAGTATGGGTATGTGAGAGATACGCAGTACTGTGGTCCAGCTAAACTATTTATATCCTACCTAATAAAAGAGTAATATGCAGATTGACCATCACTCCAACACACAAGATGGCTGTCCCCATGTGGTCAAAGATGGTTGCCCCCATGTGGACACAAGACGGCCGCCACAAGATGGCCAGCAGGGAGGGCAGTTGGGAGGAACCAGGCCTGCAAGGGAGGGCAGTTATGGGCGATCAGGCCAGCAGGGGAGGGCAGTTAGGGGTAACCAGACCATCAGAGGAGGGAAGTTGGGGTGACTGGGTCTGCAGGGAAGGGCAGTTGTGGAGGACCCAGGCCTGCTGGGGAGAGCAGTTGGGGGTGACCAGGCCTGCAGGGGGGGGCAGTTAGGGGCAAACAGGCTGGCAGGGGAGCAGTTAGGCATCAATCAGGCTGGCAGGGGAGTGGTTAGGGGGTGATCAGGCTGGCAGGCAGAAGCGGTTAGGGGCAATCAGGAAGGCAGGCAGGCGAGCAGTTGGGAGCCAGCAGTCCTGGATTGTGAGAGGGATGTCCAATTGCCCGTTTAGGCCCGATCCCACTGGATAGGGGTTTAATCACAAGGAACAATAACAGCCTGTAATTATTGGAATTGAGAGTCTAGGTCAGTGGTCAGCAAACTCATTAGTCAACAGAGCGGCAAACCGCGGCTCACGAGCTGCAGTTTGCCGACCACTGCGCTATGGTAATCACCATGCTATTGGTTTTTAACCTGATTGACTGGGAGGAGGTAAACACATATAAGTTGATGGTAAGAGAAGAATAGGGATAAGGTGGGGGATTCTCTTATTCTATTGTATTTCTCCAATTTTTATTTGGATTTTTTAGATATTAACCCTATAATGTACATTAGAGAACATTTCCCTTTTTCCTTCCCGTGCTTATATTTCTGATTGTTTTATTTTGTTCATTGCAGTGGCCAACATTTCTAACATAATGCTCAATAATATTCTATATATATAAAACCCTAATATGTAAACAGACTGAACGGTGGTGGAACAATCGAAAAACAGGTCACTATGACGTGCATTGACCTCCAGGGGGCGCTAGCAGAGCATGGCAGACATTGGCAGGGCCAGGATGGTGGAGCAGGTGAGCGGGGGCGCCAGTCGCTGTCACCAGGGCGAGCCTCTGGTGGTTACTGAAAATTCTTTGCTCCCACGCACCGTGGTCCCACCTGCTGCCAACACCGGCCCCGCATGCACTCACTGCCAGTGCTGGAGCTGCCACAAGCACCTGCTGCCGGCACCCAGTGCTGGCCCCATCACTCAGCGCCATCAGTGGGTGCGAGCGGCAGCTGTGGGCCCCGATCTCCCCTGAGGGCTTCTCCACCTCCCCCTGCTCCTGAGGGGCGATCTGGACAGCAGCCGCCCCTCGCACGCACTGACAGCACCAGCCCTGCTCACACCCGCTGCTGGCGCCAGCCCCAATTGCTCCGCACTGTCAGCGGGTGCAAATGGGGCCAGCGCAGTCAGCAAGTGGGAGTGGCGCCGGGAACAGAGCTGCCAGCAGACGGGACCAGGGGCCATGAAGGGAGGTGCTGGGCAGGGGCACAGAGGATGGGCCGAGACCCGCCCCTATGCCCACCACAGCCTTGCAGCCCACAGTTCCTTTCAAGGTGCATGAATTCGTGCACTGGGCCCCTAGTAATGTAGATAAGTGGCATCCTTTTATTCCTGAATTTAATAGGAAAGTTCCTTTTATTTCTCCATTGAGTAAGATGCTGGTTTTGAGATGTGTGTGTGTGTGTGTGTGTGCGCGCGCGTCCTATACTGTATATGTCATACTGATATTAAGGAAGTATCCATCAATGCCTATTTTATTGAGAGGTGAGACATTGATCTGCTACCTCCTGCACACCCCCACCGGGGATCAAGCCCACAACCCAGGCATGTGCTCTGACCTGGAATCAAATAGGTGACTTCTTGGTGCATGGGTCAACACTTAACCACTGAACCACACAGGCCAGATGCGTGTTAAGTTCTTTTCAAATGCATTTTCTGTATCTGTGGAGTAATTTTTCTCTCTAGCTCCATGCTATAGACTGACACTCCCCAAAATTCGTATGTTGGAACCCTAACTCCCAACGTGGTAGCATCAAGAGCTGAGTCCTTTGGTGAGTGATCAGGCCACGAGGGCGGAGCCCTCCTGATGGGGATGAGCGCCCTTGTAGAGTGACCTTGGGGAACTCCCTTCTGGGAGGAGACAGTGAAGAACTGCCTGCCTGTGAACCAGGAAGCCAGCTCTCACCAGCCGACCAGCACCTTGACCTTGGACTTCGGCGCCTCCAGAACTCTGAGAAATAAGTTTCTGTTGTTTGTAAGCCGCCCCGTCTATAATAGTTGGTTATAGCAGCCGGAAGGGGTAAGACACTCAGTTAATGTGCTGGATTAGATCAATGGATTTTCTAATATTGAACCACTGTGCCTTCCTGGAATAAACTCCACTTGGTCTTGATGAATTAATTTTTAATGTGCTCTTGGGCTTTCTTTGCTAATTGTTCTTTTACATTTTTGTCATAAATATTAGTAAATGAAAATTTTTTTTTTTGGCTGTAATATACTCAAATTAGAAAATGAATTTCTAAGTTTTCCTTTTTTCCTATATACTGGAATATTTTAAGTGGCATTTGGACTATCTGATCTTTAAAAAATGGGTAGAAATCCCATGAGGTACTATTCTTCTATTTTGATGGTTATTAATTATTAATTCTAATTACACATATTTGTGTTTGCTCCCTTTTTCATTTATTGATTGGTATTTTTGTTGATTTTTTTCAAAGAACTATCTTTTTCATTCCTTTTTTAAATTTTATTTTATTGTTCAAAGTATTACAAATAGTAGTACATATGTCTTTTTCCCCATTGACCTTCCCCCCGCCTCCCCTACCCACTGGCACATGCCCTCCCCGCCCCCTCCCCCAGTGTCTTAATACTACTGTTCTTTGTATGCTTATTAATTTTTAATGTTATCAATCTTCTTATTCCACTTTTCCTTGGTTTACTAGTTTTAGGAATTAGATATTTAATGTCTTTTCATTTTTGTTGTTATGATAACTGCTTTATACCCTAACATTCCTGAGATGTTGTTTTTAAATCCTGTGTTTCTCCTTTGATTGAGAAGTACTTTAAGTGTGAAAACCCTGGGCGGGAGTCTCCTGCTTCCCTGGTCCAGGGCCCTTGACGTGCTGTGCTGGGGGGACGGAGCAGGTCCCTTTGCTGGCTGTTCTGTATGCTGTCCCTGTCATAAACGGACCGTGTAACTAGACTGAGTCCGGAGAGCCCTAGGGAGCCCATGAACCCTGGTGGTCTTGGGGACCCCTGATGCAGGAGTTCCCCCTAAACCCAGGGAGCTCCGGCCCGCGGTTCTGCGAGGGGAGGCGGAGGATGCTTGATCCTCAGTCCTGTGGATGAACCCAGTCTTCTGCTGGGTGCTGGCTGCTCAGGAACTTGGCCCCCCGCGCCTTCCTTTATTCTGCCTGGCCTTCCCCCTCTGTTCCCCAGGCCGCCTCAGGCCCTGCTTGTCCCGCTCTCCTGTGGACACATGGTGCTGGTCCTTGACCTTGTCTGCCCAGGATTGATTTTCACAGCCTCTGCTCCTACACGCATCCCCTTTGGGTGGTAGGGGCCTTCGCGGCTTATTCCTGACCGTGGAGCCACGCAGCGGTCAGCAGCTCTTCCGACACCCCCCGCCACCACCACCACCCAGGGGAACAGCCAGGCGAAGTCCGTTATTTCAAGGACATTCTCCGTGAGGCTGTTGCCACTCCCGTGCTCCTTGTTGCTATCTGTAAAACTGAAAAGGGAATCGCTATGTGACGGACAAGGTTGGAAACTGATACCCAGCGTGGCTACTTTTTTCTGAGAGGTTTGGTAAACTCCTGGGAATGCCTAAGAAGTGAAAACCCACATGCACCAACAGAAGAAGAAGGAGACCTGAATTCTTTACATCCTGACTTTGAAAGGTCTCTTCTGAAGGGGAAATGCCTGAAGAGAATCAGAGATCTTAGCTTCTGGGTGCCGGAGGTGCTCCCGGGTGTTCGCACTGCCACACGGGGCGCGGGAAGGACGCGGAAAGCCGGCTCGGGGGATCGGAATATGCAACGAAGACTGGAACTCCCGAGCCATGATCCTGCTTCCTGTTCTGTGAGGGGCTTGTGACTTGGCACAAGCTCCGTGACCGATGCCAAGAAGGTGGCCCGGCGCTGCGCCCTGGCTTTACGGGCAAGGCTGCCACGCGGTCCCCTGAGTGTTCCCGGGGCCGCGGTGAGCGAGGCAGCAGGCAGCCCCTGGGACCTGGCTGGCTCCCGGCCCGGCCCGCAGCGCCTCTCTGCTTTACCCTGCTCACCCACGGGAGGCGGGGCTTACTGTAAGTTGCCGGATTTAGCAGCTGGTGGAAGTTGTAACTTCGCCGGGAAAGATCCCTGGTGGTTCTTGCCGGGCAGGTCCCAAGAAGGAAGCAGGGAGCGGATCCCGTGTTCCTCCTCTGGACTGTGAAAATGAAGACCAAGGAAGAGCAAAGCCCATGTCATCTCCCCTTTGCCGTCTCCGCTGAGCCTCTGGGCATGGACGATCGCATGGCCTCTGGTTCAAAGAGTGAACTTGACATTCTCCTGCCTAGCCTAGGGTCCGAAAATGAACGGCTCGGGTAATAGGAAAAGACAGTGAGGCCAGGAGACAGCAATTAGATATTTATTCCTTTTGAGAAAGGAATTACTGCTTCTCTGTGTAGCATCTGTTAAAAGTTACTTAAATGTATTTATTACAGAATTCCTGGCATAAAATATGTAGGTGATGGAGATGTAGAATGTTTTTGATGTTTACATTAATTCTAAGAGAAGTAATTCTTGGCAATTTTTTTCTCTAAGGTCGGCTTTTCTAGCCACATAACCTTGACATGTTACACGGATTCTCTGGGCGATCTCCTGGTTCTAAGGAGGAGCCGTGTTGGGGAACCACAGCAGCGGCACGCCTCGGGCATGGAGCAGGACGAGGCGTCCATGCGGGCCCAAGCCCCGTGGTGTCAGGCCAGGCCCCGGTGCTGGGCTGGATAATGAGGCCGGACGTAGAGGCGGAGACCACGGCGCACTTGCAGTCCTGTCTGAGGTGCGGTTGAGAATGGGGTGGGAATACTGCAGTTTGGGGGCACACATGGCTCCTCGGAAGTCACTAAGGGTGCTCCCAGATCTGGATGAGGGATCTTTGATTAACTGCTGGTCTCCAGAGCTCAGGGGTATGGATGCTGTTATTGGTCTTCCTTACTGGAGCCACGGCTGCTGGACCAGCTGCAGAATTGGATCTGCAAGTGGTGGGGGAGGGGGGAGGGGGGAGGGGGAGAGGGGGCGGGGGCGGGTGCCAGGTGTCAGAGCCACAGGGCCACTGGGAGGGTGTGGAGAGCGGGGGACTGCCATTAAATGCCTATTTCTTCTCTATGTAAAACAAAATATCCATGATTCTGTGTTGTGAATGGACCCTTTGTTTAACAGAAGGATAATTACAAAACTAAAACAGCCTCTCATACCAATAAAAACAGAGTTGTTTTTAACTCTCGGATTCTGTGGACTTTATCAAAACTTTAAATTTCTCTGCAGTCTATTTGTGTGTATAATATTTAAGTTATATTCGTAGAAGCATGCTATCTAAATGCAAATGATAATTTTAAAAGTTTCACATTTAAAGAATTTTCTGTTTCTGAACCATTCCAACGACTCACTCTTCAGAACAGCGATTTTCAACCTTGTTCATCTCATGGCACACATACTAATCCCTAACCTTCTGCTACGCACCAAAAAAATAGACAGTTGTCACCAATCTGACAAGAGAAATTGGTATCATTTGGGTTCATGCGCGCTGGACGGCTCGGTGTGTGGCCCCCCGGTCATTTTCTTACCTGACTAAGGGAAGTGGCCAGTGCTGACGACATGGGTACTGCGCGTTTTCACAGGTCCTGCTGCACACGTTGCAAATTGCCGCCCTCCATCCCAGAGCAGCCCGCGGCGCAGACCTGTCCCGCTGGGTCACGCGTTTTGCTGCTGGCTTCCTCCAGCCTGCCCGGGCAGCACCCGGAGCAGAGCCGGCGTGCCCCAGGGGAGAGCCATCAGCATCGCCACGACTAAGGCACACACCGCTATCCCACAGGCATGCCCTTGCTATCCGTGTCCTGGCTAGACCTTCCCCCCAGGCTTTCATGCCATCATCACATTTACACAGAACCCAGCGCCGAGGTGAACGTTCATGAAAATGAACGGCTCGGGTAACAGGAAAAGACAGTGAGGCCGGGAGACAGCAAAAGACGTGAGGGACGTTGCAGCGTGGAAGGTGAGAGAGAGCCTTAACGATGAGCTGTAGACAGACACCTGTTGATTATTTCCACTGTGTCCTTTCCCTGAAGTAAAAGTGCCCGGAAGGCTGGGGTGGGCAGCGAGGGGACGAGTGGGAAACGTCATGAGAAGCAGGCCCTCGGGAGGCCTGTGGGGGGCGCTGGGTGTGAACAGGCTGCCCTCTGCGGTGAGAGGGCCAGGTCTCAGGGGGTGGGAGGACATTGCTCCTACAAATAGTGTGACAGCAGGGACTGGGGCCTCCTGTGGTCCTCTCCCACCCAGCCCTCCTGTGACGCTGGGGGCCACACAGGGACTGGGCCTCCTGTGGTCCTCTCCCGCCCAGCCCTCCTGTGACGCTGGGGGCCACACAGGGACTGGGCCTCCGGTGGTCCTCTCCCGCCCAGCCCTCCTGTGACACTGGGGGGCCACACAGGGACTGGGGCCTCCTGTGGTCCTCTCCCGCCCAGCCCTCCTGTGACGCTGGGGGGCCACACAGGGACTGGGGCCTCCTGTGGTCCTCTCCCACCCAGCCCTCCTGTGCCGCTGGGGGCCACACAGGGACTGGGCCTCCTGTGGTCCTCTCCCACCCAGCCCTCCCGTGACACTGGAAACTGATCTGTGATGGCAGCTCTGCCCCGCCCCGCACCGCCTCCCCTCTTCCCCCCACTCCTTTTCAGACTAAGCTAAAGCAGTAATTGACCCCGTATTCAAACTGGAGGCCACGCCAAAGCTCTACACCAGCTGCTGGGTGTAGCTGAAGTGACCCGGTAAGTGATGAAAACCTAAGGCTGCAGAGTGGAGGTGACCCCAGCTTCCTGCCTCCCCAGGGCCTGGTGGCGCTGCCGCTCTCTCCAGGAGAGGAGGGCGTCTTACACCCCCTTCCTCACAGCCACCGCTTACCGACCAGCCCCTGTGTGCCAAGCCCTGGGTGAGCCGTCGCATGTCATCTACCAGGTGGACGGCAGGGAACAGCACGCGTCCCAGAGCCCATGGCTCCTCCCAGGGCAGGAGACAGGCCTCAAACCGGGAAAAATGACCCCAAGCTGTAGCACGTGCCACGAAGGGACGGAAGAGGTTGCTAAGGGTGACTGGAGCCGACCGAGGGGCAGGGAGGCCTGGAGGGAATGCTGTGGAGCTGCTTCAGTGACAAGAAAGAGAGCCGGTGACCCAAGGTGGCTGGAAACCTCCTGGTCACACTGTAGGTCTGCAGGTGGGCGGGCTTCCTGGCGGCGGTGCAGGGCCTGGGCTGTGTCTGCAGGGCCTGGGTCTCCTCTCTGCCTGCTGCCCCCGGTTTCTGTTCCCTTTTAAGCCCCATTCTTTGTATGGCTACACGGTGTACCCGTAAGAAATAGAAACTTACTTCTCTCACGCCGAGCTGCTTGTATCTGGGACAACTCGCACTCTAGGGGCAGGGAGAGCGATCCAGCCCTGAGACGAGGCCCTAACCTCCGTCTAACGGAGCCACGTCGGCAGAGAGCCTGCAGCTGTCCGCCAGCACACGGTGCCGGGTTTCTAGCAGAGCAGGCAGCCATGGGCAGGAAGATGACATTGCTCAGCTGTCCCACCCCTGGTGTGGCCCTGTGGCTGGGTTTTAGCAATGGCACGTCCATGGAAGTGACCGGTGTCATTTCTGATCTCGATCCCTACAGGGAGGGGCCTGGCTCCGTGTCCCTCCCTCCTCCGGCTGCCTGAATGTGAGTAGGGTGGCCTCAGCAACCTGGACCGCCAGCTGTGATGATGCATGTAGGGTGTGATGCTGCGTGTAAGGTGTGATGCTGCGTGTAAGGTGTGATGCTGCGTGTAAGGTGTGATGCTGCGTGTAAGGTGTGAGAAAGGTTCTGCAGTCTGTCCTGCTGTTATTACCATTGCCGTCATCACCATTGCCGTCATCACGCCTTAATGGACCACCAGAGGAATTTGTTATTTCACGTTACTTCGCGTCGGCTCGGCTCCTAGGCCAGCTGTGTCCTCGCTGGCGAGCCTGGCTCCGGCACCTGTAGGCTGGCGCGCGTGTCTTCACCTCCGTGCTGAGTCAGGGCATCTTTCCCAAACCTCCCGCCGAAGTCCCGGCGATAGCTGGCATTGCCGCGTTGCCCTTTGCCGGAGCCAGGAGGTCAAGGTCGTAGACTGAGGTTGGATGAGAGACGATCCACTAAAAAAATGCTGGGTTAAAAAAAGAAAAAAAGAATGTCCCTGTCATTGGTAAAGCATCTAGACCAGTGCTGGCACCTGGTGAATACGAGGAAGGTGTTCGTTCTAAAATGGAATCTGTGTTGGAAGCTTTCAAACATGTCGCGCTCCAGCTTTCAGCCACCTTTCCCGGGGCCGCACGGGGGTGACCGGAGCCTGCTGAGCCGAAGGCAGCCTCGGGTGAGGGCGGCATGGTCTGTGGTCTGTCTTCAGCTGCCCCGGTTCCTAGCTTAGAACCTGTGCTGAGTGCTGGCGAAAGCCCGCCCAACGGGCCTGAATGTGATCTAAGTAAGCGACACGTCGGTGCGGTTTGCTCTTCTTGTGGATCGTCATAATGCTGGCGGCAATGACCCTCTTGTCCCGTTATGTCGGAAGCACGGCTACGTGCCGGCAGCAAGAGCGCACCCCAGGTGGTCCGGCCACGCAGAGTGGACTAGCTCTCGCCTCGGCTGCCGTGGTGGAGAATAACTGCCGTGCTGGTGACAGTCTCCCTGGGCGTGTACCGTTCATCACTAGGGAAGGACACCTCCCAGGCCCGGGGCATCAGCCCCTGAGCTCTGCGGGAGCCGTTGTCTGGGCCCGAGCCGTCACAGCGTTCCGTCCACACCAGGAGCCACGACCAGGCAGGCTCCCGGCTCGGCCTTTGCCAGGCGTCTGCTGTCTGTTTCCACGGCACAGCTTTTGAGTAAGTGAAGGGAAGCTGATTAAATAGGATCTGTAGCCTCAGCCGAATGGAATGAGGCAAAATTTGGTGAATTCCCTGCAAGGGTTTCAAGGTGCAGTGTAAGCATTTCTATTTTCATTTCAAATCTCTATGCAGCCCGAGCATGGAAGGCTCCAGGGTGTTCAAACCAGCTGAGAGCCTCCTCTGCCTTCCTCGGGAGGTTTCACAAAATAAAAAATTCTCAGGAGGTTTTACAAAATAAAAAAGAATGGGGGTTATAACAGCACAGCAGGGACCTAGCATCCTCCGAAAACAACTTGCATGATGTTTCCCTTTTCGTTTTATCAGCCATCACTGACCTTCAGCAGCACCAGCCGACAGCCCTCAGTGTGCACGGCCTGCACTTAAGTCCCCCTCAAGCCCCAACCTCGCTGTTCCAACTGTAGGCCTGTACTTCAGAGGGTGTTTCTGGTTTTGTTTTTTAAACAATAGGCATAAAAATGTCAGTCAGAGCCTTTAGATTTCTACCAGAAAATAAGAGGTCATATTGTAAAAAAAAAATAAAAAGGCAGTGGTCATTTCAATGGCGTGAGTCTATTTCCTCTACATAAAAACACGTACTTTGTATGTACTGGCCGGTGTGGCTCAGCTGGTTAGGCATCGCCCCATGCACCAAAGGTCGCCGGTTCAATTCCCAGCCCGGGGACATGCCCGGGTTGTGGGCTTGATCTCCAGTGTTGGGGGTGGGAGGAGGTAGGAGGCAGCTGATCAATGTTCCTCTCTCTCTCATTGATGTTTCTCTCTCTCCCTCTCCCTTCCTCTCTCTCTAAAAGTCAATAAAATTATTTTTAAAAATACGCTAAGATTTATCAACTGAAAAGCATTATATCCCATTGACATTTTCAGTCTAATGACTTGGATCTATACTGTAGCTAAGGCAAAGCACGGGCACCCTGTAATCTCTGGAAACGAGATGCTCTCTTCTGTGAGAATATGAAGACTAATGTGGCCACATTTGAAAGCCATTATCATATTCAGCGTCTGAATGACATGACATTATGTCTCTGAAGCACACACACACACAAATGCCAATTTATGTAGTATAGTTACCTGGGATGCTAAAGGAAGGTGGGCGAGAGCTGTGGGCGGAGAATGGTTGGGAGCCCCAGGGTGGCCTCAGAACCCCCCTCTGACACCCATGTGGTGGAGAGGAGCAGAGCCGATACTTAGAAATGTGACAGTAGGAGGAAGCCAAGGAACCTTTTCTATTTGGAGTAACTCTTAGGATCACCTTTCACGCGGCTGTTATGGTTGCCATGTTACCAGATGGGGTCTGGGCCCGGAGCCGGTCTGTCTTGGGCTGGCCAGTGGTGTGTGGGCTCGTGACGTTGTGCAGGAAAGACTTCACAGCACACGTTTTGAGAGTATGATTATTACAGCTGGGGCCAGTGAACCGAAGGAAGGGCTTACGGTAGAAGAGGCAACAGGAGAGAGAAAGTCAGAGAAAAAGGGGTGCCTTGGAGACAGGTTCAGGGGGTGAGCCCGGGATGAGCTGCTGCTGCCGGCTACTCCCCTGGTTGCAAGTCTAGTGGGGGCCCTTGGAGTTCAGGAGAAAGAGAGCGGAGACACAAGCCGTGGGTGTGCTCTAGGGAGGGCCCCCATGGGTCCTTTGTCTCGAGACTTTTTGCCTCCCTTTGCCTGGTGGGGATCCTAAAGGAGGCCTCAGGGCAGAGCCGCACCAGACTAGTCATGAGCTTCCTGGATGTGTTCTTCAGGATGCTGATTCACCAAAATGTGCACACCGAGGGGCCGGGGGTTGTTTTCCCGTTAGTTTCATTTTTAAAGAATGTCGCCAAGAACGTCAGGGAAGAGGGACTGGCGCTGAGGCCTTTCTGCCCTGGCCCGTCTGCAATGTGCAAACTATCCGCCCTTGGTGTCCTGGGTGGGGAAGACCAAACCTGGTAATTCATTAGCTGGCTGTAAATTGTTCGAACTGTGTGGCCGTGTGTGTTTAATTATTTTTTTCTGTTTCCCTTTGTCAGGGAATTTTTCTAGCTTCTTACTACCCTGCCTCACCCACTCCATTATCTTATATTAGAATACTTCGTTGGAAGTTACCCGGGAACTACTCCGACCAGATCTAATACTCTATTTTTCATCCTCATTCTTCTTCTTCTTACTCCATCATTTGATGGTGGTTTGAACACTCGTTGCTTTTAATGTGCTAACTCTCGACCACCCTGTATTTTGACCCCTCTGTCTCCTTCCTGTCTGTTGTTTCTATGGGAGTCACTCACCAACTCTTAGCTTTGAAGAATCCAAAAGTATTAGCCGAGTCACAGAACATCCCCTTTCCTTTTTGTCTATTTCTGGAGCACACACAAGATTCCATCTCACGGAATCATCACGTACAGCCTGCCCGATGACTTTAGGTACTCCTTTAGGTACCCAATTAAATACAGTCTCAGGCTGATGCCTCAGTGTGTATGTGTGTGTGTGTGTGTGTGTGTGTGCGTGTGTGTGTGTGTGTGTGTGAGAGAGAGCCGGGGGGGGGCAGATCTGGGTGACTGTCTCATTCTCGATGCATGTGCTCCTTCACATTGTAAGTGCTCACAAGTAGAAAGGATGAGCAGTGACTTGAGCATGTTTTTCAGAGCCAGAACTGTGTTCCAATAATGCACTTGCTCATAGGAGCTCTGTAGGTCACGAAAGCTGTCTAAAGTCCACTTCTTCATCTTTAAAATTAGACAATGATACTCATCCCTCTAGACAGAGCTGGCAAGATTTATGTGGAACGAGCAGAATACTGGTACAGGAGACTCAACCATGATTTCTCCCTCTGCTTATAACCTCCCTCCTGTCACCCATTCCAGTAACACAATTGTCGAGCTCAATTTTGGTTTGACTGATTGACTGATTGGCAGATGAGAACAGTTGGGATAGTCTGGCTAATCAACCAAATCCCTCCACCATGTCCTCTCAATAATGTAAAGTTTTATCTAAATAAATCACTTAAATTACCAAGAACTTATTTTTAAGAAAATGCTAATGTCGAGAAAGAGGGGCACCGTATGTTTCAGGTGACTCTGACATATTAGTAAAGTCATTTGGGAGGGTCTATAATGTGAAAAATACAGCATCTAGGTTATATTTGATGAGTTTCCTTACTGTGATTATTTAGTTTCCGTTTTTATTGACTAATAGAATTAGAGATGGAAAAAGTTGCGGAAGGAGCGTGTAAAACACAGAAAATGCAGGCATCTTGACCTCATATCCTAAATATCATCGTCTTTTTTTCCTAGCAGGAAAGCTATGGGGATTTAAAGGTGATGCCCACGGCCGGCGGCCGATTGAAGTAAAAGTGTCCCTCCTCCCTGAAGAATCCCAGCCCCCAGCAGCGGAGGTGGAGACAGTTATAATGGCACTTCTGGTAAAGAGGAGCGAATGAAACCCTAGACGTGACTGAGGCAGGATTTGTTGGTCATCCCGGGGCGCCTCAGTGGAAGTCAGCGCAGTGACTCAGAGCCCGTGACGGGCCAGCTGTCCCAGCCCAGGGCTCCCCCCGCGCGTGGTCCCCATCACCGCGCCCCACGGAGCCTACCTGGAGGGGCCGGCCACGCAGCTGCTTTCCTGGCAGGACCTCATCGCCGCTGCAAGGAGAGCATTTCGTTCCTTTGTCTGCAGTGCTTCGAAGTCAGTGGCACGGGGCCCAGTGACTGGCCGCTGAGTCTAGTTCTCTGCCTGTGAAAACAAGACCTGTGCAGAAAGAGCTCCGTGAGCCCTTTCTAACCCACTGGCCTGCCTTGTTGTTCTGGGTGCCGCTCCTTCATCTCAGCAATGTTTCACGGGAATCAGATGAGACACGCAGCCTAAGAAGCAAATACCAAGGCGGGGAAGCAGCCAACGCTGGCCACCATGACTGGTCGCCGCTACCTTCCTCTATCCCAAGAAGAGCCACTGCTATGGTCTTGACTGTTTTATTATTTGCCATTCTGTTTTGATTTTTTTTTTTTTTAATTGTGTCTTTTAGAGACAGGAAGGGAGAAAGAGAAAGAGAGGGAGAACTGTCGATGCGTTCATTGGTTGCTTCTTGCGTGTGCCCTGACCGGAGATCAAACCCGTAACCTTGGCGTATCGGGATGGCCCTCTAACCCACTGAGCTACCCACCCAGGGCGGCTTATTTGTTATTCTGGAGCAGGGGTCCTCAAACTGCGGCCCGTGGGCCACATGCGGCCCGCCGAGGACATGGATCCGGCCCGCCGGGTGCCGCTGCCTGTCCTGCTTAGCAGCTGACTTGACCCGGGCCCGCAGTGCGCATAGGAATTTGTCCATAGTTGTTTTTTTTTAAACTAGAGTCCAGCCCTCCAACGGTCTGAGGGACAGTGACCTGGCCCCCTGTTTAAAAAGTTTGAGGACCCCTGTAATCTGGAGCTTCTCGGAGGAATTGGGAAATAGTTCAACTCATGGGCCCCAAACTTGGTCATATAAATGCATGTACATGAACTCCCTGTGCGATAGCCATTTTTATATTTTGTCATATTATTTTTGGCTTATGTACAAAAATATTACCATGCTACCTTATTGTTCTTAATAATTTACTCTATTTCTCTTTTTAAAATATAGCTTGTCTACGGATTCCCTGATAGTTGCATTTCATTCAAAAAAGGCATCAGATTAGGGTTTACAAAAATGATAGGTTTAAGGAGGATAGTGTTTTGCTTGGTGTCGGACAGTCTAGGCAAAACACTTGTTTGCGTGGTAATTCTTTGGAGCCTTCACCTCCTGGGGGTGGGGGTAGGGGGCTTCTCCGACTCCCCTGCACCAGGGCGAGGCTGCTCCTCCCCTTGCACCCACCACCCCTGTCCTCACCTCCATGCGTCTGATGTGTGTCTGTCTCCCTCTCTAGACCCTGAGATCCTAGTGGCAAGGATATTTATTTTTCTTTTGTCTCCCCAGCATTCAGCAAAACGTTGGACACATAGTAGGTGCTTAAAAGGTTTTCACTGAATGAAAACTGCAGTTATTTTTCTATGGCTTTCCAGTCAACCCACGTATAAAAATTTTTTTTTCTTTTTCTGACAGCAGTCCAAGCTGCATCACGGCCTGACTGGATGCGTCCTCGTTGAGATCTTGGAGTTGCGGACTGCTTGAGGACTGAGCTCAGGATCTGCAAATAGGACCATGCCCAAGGCTGGACTGACGGACTCAGTTTTCCCGGCTATTCCGAATATCCTGCACAGGAACCCCGTACACAAAGTCTTCGACGTGTTCATGCCCCTTCCGTACCAAAACATAAAAATAAAGAAAGGCAACAATCTGCATGCGGATTTCCATGCCCGGAGTTTGGAATCCGGAGCGGCGAGGCAAGGCGAGGCGAGGCTTGGCGCGTGTTTATTTCCAGGGTGGAAAGTCAGGAGTCTGGGCAGGGCCCGCCTTGCAGGGCTCCCTGGACCGGGTCCGGCCAATGGGGCCCGGCCCGCGTGGACGGTATAAATAGCGTGGACGGTATAAATAGCCGGAGGCCCTGGCCCCGGGATTGCTGCCGGGCCCAGCTGTCGCTCCGGGTGGCGGCCAGCAGCCAGGCAGCCGGGCACTGGAGCAGGGCCTCGCTGCCCACATTCCTGCGTGGCCATGTCGGTGCTGGAAGAGGGCCGGCCCTTCGCGCAGCAGCTGTCCAACGTCTACTTCACCATCCTGTCCCTGTTCTGCTTCAAGCTCTTCGTGAAAATCAGCCTGGCCATCCTCAGCCACTTCTACATCGTCAAAGGCAACCGCAAGGAGGCGGCGCGCATCGCGGCCGAGTTCTACGGCGCGGCCCCGGGCCAAGGTAGGTGCCCTGGCTCCGTCCCGCTGAGCATCTTCCGCTCCCGGCCGCCCCGAGGAGGTGCCTTACACGCTTCTTGTTGTGGAAAACGTTTGCTAACCCCAAGGTTTCATTAAAAAAACAAAACAAAAAGGACTTTGCTGTGGCACTGAGTTAGGAAAAGGTTGGCATCTTGGCAAATAGATGGATGGGAACCTACTTGTAAATACACATTAATCTGGCAGGTGGGGCGCGGTTGGGTGGAGCCGCATCCCCTACACCAGCTAACCACACACTGTTCTGTGCCTAACTATTTTAAAACTTTAAACCCTTCCTCTGCCACCGTGTCACAGGCTTGGATCACGGATCCCACCCGTACGGCCCGTTAACGCATGGCCAGAGTTTTACGGTTTTTTAGTTCAGATCTTTAGGCAGAGGGGAAGCATCTATTCAGAAGAGACGATGTGGAGATCTGGTGTGTCTGTCACCACTTTTATTTTACCGAGATTAACCGCCCGATTATAGGAGAAAGCAGCGCGGCGTGTCACCTAGATGGGTGGGTGACGTGCGTGTTCCTGCTGGCTTGTTGGTGCTTTGCTCCATTTGTAAGAAAGGGACGATAAGAGGATAGAAACAGGAGGTAACAAGGGTGTATGTGTGCGGCCACGTACGTCCCCCACGCCTCCCCGAAGAAATGGAAGTATGAGACCGCCTGAGACACAATGCGTTGAATCATAGGCTTTAAAGGTTGTAAAACCATTTATGTCCCACCGGTCTGATACTCTGTACAATCAAAACCGTTCTTGTGGCGGGTTTCAAGGTGACATTTTACGTTCTGATCGTCTTTTGGTTAATTTCCGGTGTGAAAATCGGCAGGCAAGCACACACATTTTAGATAGATATCGCTACCATAAATGAAATGTTCAGAATCTAAATATCCTACCACATAATGATAGAATGGAATTTTTTTCCCAGAGCACTTAGAGTGGAAAACTTGACCTCTTAAAAATCTGATTGCTTCCATTTTCCGATTTGTGAAAATAATTCATTTTAAACTCAGGTTACCCAGTGTGAACATGGAAAGTTGAGTAAAGGTCGGAAATCTTTTTTTGGTGTATGAGGTAGATCATGAGTATATTTACCCCAAGGAAGCGTTTTCTTATGCAAAGCGAGGACGTTATGTGCTCATTAAAAGTGGGCAGAATCTAACTGCCCTGTGCAGCTCCCACCAGGAAGGTGGGCCCCAGAGCAAGGAGGCAGCATTTGACCCAGCGCCCACCCACCGGCCTGCTTCAGAACAAGTGCAGCCATGGGAATGTGGCAGCGTTTCACTGGTAGACCGAATATCTTGTTTAAAAACATCTAACACCGAAGACGAGATTGTTAAACAAAACCGCATTTCTAGATACAAGACTAAATGGATTATATGATCATAGGTCCCAGCGTTTACCCTCAAGGGCAGCCTGCAGCTCATTACCATGATTCATAGTCAAATCTTGTCTACGTGTTAGGAGAATTGCCATATGTAAAAACCTAAAATATGGGCTAAAACGCTATAATTGTGTGTGTGTGTGTGTGTGTGTGTGTGTGTGTGTGAATTGACAAGGTAGAGGAAGCTATGGAAGCTCATGTTTTGCACATGTTTTTGTGCAAATAAAAAGCAACCATCGGCTTCTCTTCAGCCTGGTCCCTGTGTGATTAAGCTGGTGTGACAGGCATATCTGAAATGGCTCCCTGTTTTTTTCGAGTCTGTGTTAAGATGTATGAGAGCTCTAGGATTATTTCCCAAAAAGGGAGGAAGGAAATTAACACTCGCTAATAGAAAACCCTTTTCCTAGGAGTATTAAGTTGTTTATAATTTTTGTTTTGTGTTGTTTTTAGCGGTAGATCTCTTTAACAACATTCTGCCTGCCAATATCTTGCATTAATCTAAATGTTAAGTAATGGAATATATTATGATAATTTTATTCAGTGTAAGCATAATTAGTCTCCTTTTTAAAAAATTTTTTTTGTATTAGAAGGATAATCAGATACCTAGCAAACACTTTATTGATCTCCTACGGCTAAGAATTCATTCTTTCTTGCCCAGGAAATTATTATTTTCTTCATCTTAATGTAGCTTGTTCTTTTATTTACTACAAATAAGCTATTTTCATATCGATTATATTTTTATAATTAACTAATCAGGCTCAATTATCTTTGTTTAATCTGGCAATTTCCTCCTTCCTCGGAGAGATTATCACCTTTACTCCACTTCGAATTAGGTTTCTTCTTCCTCCTTTCAAGACTTAGCCAGATGGCTCCCCAACATTTCTGATGTGGGTGGGGGTGCCAAATTCCGTGAAATAGGAGCTTGTGTGTGTGTGTTTCCATGTCCTTCATAATCAGAGAAGACCCTGCTGACAGCCCTCTGGATGTCCTCCCCATGAGCAGTGCGCTTGGTAGGAAATGAAAGAACCCGTGTCTTAGACACACCTGCAAATCAGCCCACTGTGCTCCACAGATCTCAGGTGGTCTTAACGCGCTTTCCCAACAGGCTTGAGACCAAGGGATGATCACCCAGCAAGAATGAAAATGCAGCACACCTAAATGATAGCTAACGTGGCTTAAGGCTATTTCCTTCTTGATCCCGTTGTTATTCCAATAAAACTGAAGTCTGCCTTTTCATCTTCTGTACCGATGACTTTTATCAACACCACCATCGAGTAGAAGGGACCTCCTTGCCACTCTTTGTGACGTAACTGCCGCCTGTACCGTTCCTACTGTGTAAGGTCCTGGTGACAATCTCTGTGTACCAGAGGTCTAGTCCATTTTTAAAGCTAGCCCTGGACTTTGAGACTGACTGCGAGACTAACAGTAGCTGGAAGGTGTTTTTCCACTGCGCGGTCAAACAGTACAGGGAGCAGATGAGGCCGCGGGGAGTTCACCAAGTTTCCGAAGTCACTCCAAGGTCCCTGAGGAAGCCACGAGCTGCTAATATTCCAGGAACACCTCGGGAGTTAGCTGGCTCCTCTCTGCGGTTAAGGGCAATATTTCCAGGTTCTATCTGGGGCTCTGAAGGAAATTCAGTAGATTTACCCACAAGTGGACAGGGCCCCTTCTAAGCACTTGCTTTTTGAGCACCCCTGATAACAAGGAACTAAAGAAACAGAATACAACAAAGACTAAAGTACCGTTTCCACCTAATTGAGGAGACAGTACAGCAGCATATACTAATGACTTTCCAGGTACGCTCTTACCAAAGGAATCTGGTGAATGGGAAGACCAGTCTCAAGTCAGAACTTTCGGAGATATCCATGGTGAAGTAGATCTTGAGTTGACAGAGGAAGGAGCAGAAGCATGGATTTAAGCCTAGACTATTAAGAGACAATGGATTTGACTGCAGTAGAAGGTTTATGAAGCAGAAAACGATGTTAATAACTTGGGCACAGATATGAAAAGAATTTGAATGGCAGGCTAAGCAATTTGAACTTAACTTTGAAAGCAGTAGGAGTCACTGAGAGTTTCTGGCACCAGTGTGCGGGGGGCGGGGGGGGGGCGGGGTGGGGGTGAATGAGAAAACACATGCCTAAAATCCTAATTTAAGATAGATTTAGATATTCGTGATCTTTGGAATTGGGCAATGGGACAGGCTTGAGATAGGTAGCTGAGGAGCTCCCTGCCATAAAGCGATGAGACCAAGGCTTGTTTGTTGGTGCTGGCGCGGATAGAAAAGAAAGAATGACAAGAAATATCGATTAAAGAAAGAAGAAAAGAAGAATGGATGGACCTGATGATTCCTTTAAATAACATTGGCAGAGAGAGCAAATGTTACCTTAGGGAGCTGTCTCCCAGAATTCGGTTTAACATATCTAAAGAAAAATATGTCAGTCACAGGGATTCATTGATACACAGGCAGTTCTGCAGTTCCCAGCCGCCCCAGAGAGGTGGGTCCTTGGCTGCTTAGCCACCTCCTCTCTGGTGTGAAACATCAGGGTAAATCAACTAGAATCTGAATTCTGTTCTGGCATTTGCTTTATTTGATCGATTCCCTTTGTCCCACCTTCTCATCGCCAAGCCACCTCCGATTATGACTTGACTCTCCCTCCAGACCCGTCCACAGAAGGAGAATGTGCTGGTTTGACCCAGCACTGTGTCAGTCCATCCGACACTAGCGGTCCTCGTTGTAAATTCACGTACTTGAGTCTTGGTATCGGTCCGTAGCCCTCGTGCTCTGTGAGTTGTAAGCGCACCTCTGAGACGTGAATTTGCTCCAGCTTTGCTGCCAGGTCAGGTTTTCAGGCCTGCGAGGCCACGGGCACGTCCGAGACTGTGGAAAACTCATCAAGGGACTGTCTCTGTGAGGCTGCTCGAAAGACAATCTGGTGACTCCCAACCCCTTCAGCCCTCTTTTCCTCCCTGAGACTTTGCGTGGAATACAGGAGAGGCAGGCGATAGCCATGTTTGCGAATTGCTAACTTTGGGCCTAGGGTCGCCAGGAAGCATGCAGGTGTTTTTCTTGAGCTGTCTACTGTTGATGCTTGGACATGGCTACTGCGTAAGCGTGTCGCCACAAGTTAAAGTGCGCGTCATTTGGAGAATAGTGTGAACTGGGTGGGAAAAGCAACTGGAATTGTACATAATGTCATGTCATTTTTCCTCCACCAGTAAAGCCCATCCCAGGTCTTAAAGCTACGCCAGGAATTTAACTTGACAGCAGGTGCTGGCGACGACGGCACACAGGGGGGATTTCTCACACCCGCTTCCCAGGAACTCCGTTCAGGTGGTTTTCGGGGCTGCTGTGCTGATTAGATATGAGGTTAGCAAAGTTAGAAACATTACCCAGAACCTCAGCAGTGAGCCGTTTCAAGAGGCAGCTCTGTAGGATGGCTTCTTTCCTGGTGGCCGTTACAGAAAGGTATTCACGAAGGGAGAGTTTGGGGCACGTATTCTACACCTAGGTGGAACGCTGCCTAAAATAACTTGGACCAACAGAACTGCTCTTCTATGACGAAAGCATCACAGTATAATCGAAAGTGCTAAAAAAATGTTTTTAAAGACATTTTCATTTCACCCAAGCTCTAATGTTCGGGTATGCCAGGCCACTTTTCGGGAGGAAACTACTATTATTGCATGAGTGTAAAATGGAATCCGGGGACAAAAGGCTGTCATTTTCATGTATCAGTATCTTTCTTCTTCCTCCATATTTGGAGAATCGCATGCATTTGTGGAATTAAGGGACTTAGCATAGTTGATGATAGCTGAGGAGGGATCCGTTTTCCTGGGAACAACCTTCTCATGCCTTTGGTTCTTCTCTTTCTTTCTTTGGTCATTCAATTATTTGCTCATTTACTACAGCGTTTTCTTGTGTATCTTTGACGCCGAAGGCACTGTGCTGGGCATTAAGGATAAAATATACAAACACACCACTGTCCCTTTCCCACAGGAGGGAATAGTCTAGTGGGAGAGACAGACAGATAACCAAGGCATTTGAAAGCATCGTAAGTGCTATTGTGCATGGCTAAGGAAGGGGCCGTGGGAGCACAGAGGAGAGGGTATAGATAAGAATGCTCCTGCCTGGAGTATGGCTCTTAAATAAAGGCTGTGCCAACAACAAGCATGCTCTCTCCCATCAGCATGCGCGGTCCTTAGTCACATGCTTCCCAATTCCCCACTCTCACTCCTGTGTACCTTTCACCTCTCAGCCTACTCGTACTATCATTCCTAACTCACAGCTCCTGCCTACATCTTTACCGAAAGCCTCAGAGATTTATTGTTAAAAGAATTTATTTTGGGGGAAAGAACAGGTGTGCTCATTGCTTATCCACTAAGCTTTTGGAAAATTAAAAGCATTTCGGTGATATTTTTCAGAATGAATTTTGTGTATATTGATAGATGCCCTTGTTATACTCAACTCTGAAATTTTTATATAAAAAGGACAGTTAAAGAATGAAAACTAGGTCTCAGTTTTATCCTTCCCAATGTACTATCTCTTTTAGAAGTGGTAAATTATTAAAGCAAGCGATTTTTTCTTATTAATGGACCTAACTGACAGTTTTATATTTAATTCGATTCAATAAATACTTGGATGCCTCCTCTGTTCCTGGCACAATATTATGTGACCCATGTTCATAGTTGGATGCCTGTGAATCTGTACATATGTGGCTGTGCATATATATATTTACTCTTTTACGACACAGGACTTGCCTTTTGAGAAAAAGAAGACTGAGGTGAGTGGAGTCACCCCTTGTACATGTCAAACACCCCGAGAGCAAGCAACTAGGGATGTGTAAGGTGCTAGGTAAGCAGTTTAGTTCTGGAATGAATGTTCCCTAGCGAAGTCCATGGAGAGCATCAGGAACTTCATGGAGAAGGCAGAACTTACAGTTAAACTTCTCAGACAGATCCTATCTGGTCCCGTGCAAGTGAAGATCAGACCAGGCTGAATATAAAGAAAAGGGGGAATGTAGGACGTGGAACGACACAAGCCTGGCTCATCTGCGATGACGCCTGAAGACAAACCTGGGATAAGAACGCCTAGTCGGGCGGTCGGTGTCAACGTGAAAAATAAGCACACGTCGTCTCAGAGGGCACATCCAGAAGTAGCAGTTCCGGTAAGAGCCCTCTCGTGCCTTTCCTGGATTTAACCTACAAACAGGGTCATTAACTCACGAAGGCAATGCTTACCACCGTAAGCATCTCACCGAATCCTTGGGGTGACCTCATGAACCACGTCTTGGAGGAGACAGAACGTCTACGTGACACTCACCCCCCCAGTGCACAGACTCAGAGGGGCTCCGTGGCGGTCCCGGGAGTTCCTGCGACAGTCTGAGTACATGACACTCAGTTCCTCGCCTGGAGGAGGGAGGAAAGGTTAGCTCCGGGGACGGACAAACCGTGTCCTTGCAAGCTGGTGGAGTATTTGGAATGCCTCTTCCTCTGAAACCACCTCAGAAAGTTCTGGAAGGAAGAAAGGGAGGAGGAAAGGGAGGGAGGGAGGGAGGAGGGGAGACTTGCTAAGGGCTATATGGACGGCTTTTGGCTTCTTCTTTACCAGCTGCACAAAGAGCAAATCATCCATGGAGAGCTTCTTTCCAGCCTTCTCTCAGCAATGCTACCAGCAGGCCGTCGGCTTTTAGGCTGAAAATGTCCGAAGAATGCCGGATCCCAGAGGGGGCGCTGAAGGAGCCTCGGACATCGTCAGCGCTCCCAGGGGGCCTGTGAGAGAACAGGTGCACTGGGCGAAGGTGAGGGTAAACAGAGCAGAGTGATCTTTTTTCTCAGTCTCATACTTCCCCATTGGTTACTGTGAGACAGGGTTTTAAAAACCTGCCCTCTGAGCAGACTTAGGAGTTTTCCAGACGACCCTAGGGACCAAGAGGCGGGGGTGCTGTGAGGGGACCAGTTTCCCCTGCGCCCCCTGCCCCTCTCTAACTGAACAACGCGGCTTTGATGGGTCTTCAGAAGCTGGGCTTTGGGAGGAATTTTTCCCTAAAGAAAAAGGTAAAAATGAGGTTTTAAACAAAACTGTCCCAGTTTATGTCAAAGATGATGTAAGTTACACCCATCTTTCCAGAACCTGACCCCCCTGTGAGATGAGTCACAACTGAATATCCTGTCAACACTCTTTCCGGAGGGTTAGGGATACCTGTGAGAGGCCGGGGCGCTTCTTCCTCCTCCCTTTCTCCCCCGGGGGCAGCTATGTCCATGTCACCACGGCCTCCTGAGCGGGACAGAAGCGCCCGGAACGCAGGCCCTTCCGGAGGCTAGCGGGCTCCCTGCGATCAGCCTACAAACAAGCTGAAAGGTGAAACCCGGGCGCCATCCATGGTCTTAAATAGAAACACCGGCTCCTCCGCGTGTGTCGCCAAGTGCACAGCTTGGTTTAGATGAGGACGGGGGCCCAGACAGTTCAGTGGAGGCCGGTGGGCGGAAAACCTGCCCTTGGCCATCAGGACCGGGCCCAGTTCCGGTCAGGGAGGCAGCCGCACAGGCTAATGGAAGCCCTTCTTCCTCCGAAGAGGCCTCTCCGGGAGAGCAGTGCGAAGGGAGCAGTGGGCGATGCCTCTGAGCACTGCCCGCCTGGCCGCAGCAGCGCGTTGGGCTTGGAGCTAAGGGCGGGTTCTGTGTCCCGCCTCTCCCTCGTTCACTGGAGAGACGATGAGTCCCGTCGCCCATCCAGCGGAGCAGCAAGTGGTTTCTGGAATGAAATGACCCAGCGAACACATTTCAGAAGGCGGGAGCTTTGTGTCTTACTTTCCGCCTGAGCCGCAGTCCAGAATGGAGAAGTAGGAAAAGGGAAAGGCCAGCTCCCTCAGTGTCCAAGGGCCCAGCGTCGCAGACCCACTGAGTCTGAGAGAGAAGGGCCGCTTCTCCATAGTGACTCCCCGCCGCCCAAGGGCCTCAACGAAAATGCGAGTGAGCGTTTCTCCCTGCAGTCGTGATGAAATAGCCCATCTAGTAAAACCCGGGGTAGGAGCTAGGTTTTGTGGCTCCTCGTCATTCATTACTCAGATCCACGGAACAAGAGTGGTTTGGGGCCGAGAGACTATGTCCTGTGCAACGAATGCTAAAGCAACACTTTGCCTATCTAATGGGGGTGATAGTACAAGAACGCGAAAAGAAATGGAATCTGTTTGAATAAGCTCAGTATTTAGGGTCTCCTGGAAGCAATGTAATATTTGTTTTGAAGAATTTTTATTTATGGAAGTTCATTCGATTCAATGTCTGAGATTTTAAAAATTATTTAGAGCTAGATTTTTAAAAGCACATCCGAATGGCCACAAACCTAGTTCTACAGCTTTAGAATGAATATGTTGATTAATTAAAAAAAGGAAAAAAAAAAGCTTTGGGGAAGACAAAGAATTTAATTAGAAGGGGAAAAAAGATGTTTGTAATTAATCTGAGGCTCACGAGGCAAACGTGATTCTTGCCAAATACTCGGATCCTGAATCATAACCCGACTACAGGGGAAAATAGCTGTTATTCCCAGGATGGAAATGACAATTTACTGAGCAAGTCAGTTGGTCTTTGAAATCACCACTAATGGCAAAGAGGAAAAACAATGCCTTGGGTACCGAAGAACCTCAGCAGTAATAAAAGACCTCAAATTAACGGGAAACAGAGTTTTAAAATCACCTTGCAGGCAACATAGTGGTCTAGCCACCCTGATGTTTTTCTATCATGGTTCTAGAGGTGTCTGTGATCGTAGGAAAGCTGTTTAAAGTCTGTGGCCCTCAGTGTCTTCATCTGTAAAATGGGGCTAGTGATGTTATTTCAGAGGGTCATTGTCAAGTTTGTGATCTAAACCATTTGCCCCTGTGTCTGGCAGGTAACTAACACGCCACACAGGTTATATTGTCCTTTAAACATGTTCAAAACCAGGGCAAGAATGCCACCGTGTAGTGACACGGAGAAGCATCAGTGAGGGAGGACGGTGAACGCGTAACTCGCGGTGTGCTCACCGGTTGCTGAAGCACAGGCTGACAGTGGGACGCAGCTATCAGCAGCAGGCATTCTGCTCCGGCTCAGGTTTGCTCCTCAGGGAGATGTTTTCGGGACTCGAGCGGTTGCTTTTACGTTTATGTCGATTTAAGAATAAACTGAAGCTCCGAAAGGCGAGTAAGTTGTCAGCTTGTTCGGTCAGTAACTGGAAGAAGTAGAGCTTTAACCACCAGCCCTGCCCCCCGAGTCTCTCTTCTCAAGCCAATGCCTGTCCCTCTACCAGGGGTGGGGACCTTTGGTCTGCCAAGGGCCATTGGCTATTGATATCATCATCCACTTCACTAATTCACTTAATATAAATGTACCAGAGGCGCAGTGCATGAAATTTGTGCATGGAGAGAGTCCCCTCAGCCCAGCCTGGACCCTCTCCAATCCAGAACATCCCTCACATCCCCCCCAGCTGGCTTGGTTGCCCCCAACTGCTCCTCCCCCCCGCCGGCCTGGTCGCCCCCAACTGCTCCCCCTGCTGGCCTGGTTGCCCCTCACTGACCCCCCCCTGCCGGCCTGGTCGCCCCATGCAGCCTGCTGGTCAGTCGTTTGGCTGTCCCTCGCTAACCCCCCTGCTGGCCTGATTATCCCACACAGCCTGCTGTTCGGTTGTTACTGTGAGGGCGTCGTGACCAATTTGCATATTAATCTTTTATTAGTGTAGATGCTGCTATGAACACACCTCCTAGGTTTCTCACCTGCAGTTGCCTTAGCAGGGCCAGACCCAATAATTGGCAGGCCTCATAGGAACCGTGGGCCAGATGTTCCCCACCCCTGCGTCTGTCACACCAGGTGAGCCAGGGGATGGCACAATGGGGCCTCGGGCTCGTAAGCTTCCTGTGCCGTCCATGTGCTGTCTGCTGGCCCTTTTCGTGCAGAATTTTAACTATTTAAGAAGGATTTAAAAGACAACATCTTCCAAAAACTCAAGCGAAAGTAAGCGGTGGCTTCTGTGCCTTTAAGACACCAGCTGTTCTTGCCATGCCAGTGCTTTCTCTGACAGGCTTCCCGCACAAGGCAAGCAGGAATCCTGGGCCGTCGTGTGCAGGGAGCAGCAGCCAGGCAATGCCAGCCCTGCCCCATCCAGCTGCCAGGCCCCTTCCCTGGGAGCTTTACAGTTTCTTGCAGAAATTTCTCCCACGATCTCACTCTTCCTAAGAAACTCTTCTTGCCAGAACTTCTTCGGACAGAAACGTATTTCTGGGCAAACCTGGTCAGCTATCTGGTCGTGGTTCTCCTGTGGGACACCTGGGTTTTCTGGAAGGGCGTCGTGAGAGCCCTCTGAGGGCCTGCTGGTGACTTTCCCGGCTCGCTTAGGGGGCCTGGATGCTTCACCTCCAGCAGGCCACGCCCCACACTGCCTCCTGCCAAACCGCTTTCCTCCCCTCCCCTTCCCTTAATTCCCCTCCCCTGTCCTCCCCTCTCCTCCCCTCTCCTCCCCTCCCCTGTCCTCCCCTCTCCTCCCCTCCCCTCCCCTCCCCTCCCCTCCCCTCTCCTCCCCTCCCCTCCCCTCCCCTCCCCTCCCCTCCCCTCCCCTCCCCTCCCCTCCCCTCCCCTCTCCTCCCCTCCCCTCCCCTCCCCTCCCGTCCCCTCCCCTCCCCTCTCCTCCCCTCTCCTCCCCTCCCCTCCCCTCCCCTCCCCTCCCCTCCCCTCCACTCTCCTCCCCTCCCCTCCACTCCACTCTCCTCTCCTCTCCTCTTGCTCTTATCCTGTCTTTTCTCTTAACCAGTGGCAGCTGAAAAGGGAAGACAGGAAAAAACAAACAAACAAAAAAACCTGTAATAGCAACACTAACCGTGAAGAGCTAAGTTTAGGGATTTGGCATTTTTCCTTTGATTTTCTCCGCTCCTTTCTGCCAGCTGGTCGCTCCAGGAAGCAAGCAAAACACAGCTTTTCCCTGGACATGTCTCACAGAAAGCTCTTTTTCCTCGTGTGGAGGGAGAAACACAGACCTTTTTGAATAAGCAGGTTTATATCCGGAAATGAGGCTGCAGAATTATTTCGTAGAATCGTCGGACAACCTCAGACTCCATCACCGGTTTAAACCATCTGGGACCCTAGGCTCAGGTCTGCAGGGTCTCCCCGCAGCTTGCAGGAGCACTGCCCCTCCCGCCGCCACTCAAGGAGGATCTGAAGGTGGCCAAGCCTCTGTTCAGAAAGTGATAAATCACACGTAATGTCTTTGTCTTCTCTCCTCAGTCCGAGGCCATTAAACTGCACAGGCCACCGAACCGCATATGTTACCGCCGGGAGCAAAGTGATGACTCGGGCAGTAGGAACATTAGGACTGCTCCCTGTAAGCGTGAGAGGAGCCTTCCTCCTCCAACAGTCATGACGAGGTGTCAATCTCCACCTCCAGTCAGAAAGGAGTGTCACCCCCGAAAGCTAGGCAGGATCAGGCTGAGGGACAAAGAACTTTCTCCAAGGGGAATGCCAGGCCAGCCGGCGTGGCTCAGCCGTTGAGCATGGACCTATGAACCAGGAGGTCACGGTTCGATTCCCGGTCAGGGCACCTGCCCAGACTGCAGGCTGGATCCCCAGTGGGGGGTGTGCAGGAGGCAGCCGATCCATGATTCTTTCTCATCATGGATGTTTCTCTCTCTCTCTTCCTCTCCCTTCCTCTCTGACATCAATAAAAACATTTTTTTTAAAGAAAAAGGGGAATGCCATGTGGAACCCTCACAAACTGGGGAGTGGCATTTCTGAGCAACACGGTGGTCTGCAGTGACCCCGAATTTTCAGAAGGTAGCTTCATCTAGCCTAGTCTTCAGTAGAAGTTATGGCCCGGCCAGTGTGGCTCAATGGTTGAGTGATGACTCATGAAATAGGAGGTCATGGTTCGATTCCTGGTCAGCACACAGGCCCAGGTTTCGGGCTCCATCCCGAGTAGGAGGCATGCGGAAGACAGCCAATCGATGATTCTCTCTCATCATGGATGTTTCTCTTTCTCCCTCCCCCTCCCTTCCTCTCTGAAATCAGTAAAAAACAAACAAACAAAAAACACACACATTTAAAACAATAGTACGGCTCCAGGACCTACTTCTGCCAGCGTGTTCTCCAGCGGAACAAGCACCCTCTCCTACACCGTCTTGAGAAATCTCTGCCTAAAACATCCTCACTGCTGCCATCGCGCAAACCTCCCGCCAGCTCAGGGGTAGTGGTGATCAAACCTCCCAGGAGGCCCTAGCCAGTGTTGCTCAGTGGATAGAGCATCAGCCTTTGGACTGAAGGGCCCTGGGTTCAATTCCTAGTCAGGGCACATGCCCAGGTTGCGGGAGGCGGGCGCTCAGTGATTCTCTCTCATCACTGAAGTTTCTCTCTCTCCCTTCCCCTTCCTCTCTGAAATCAATAAAACAAAACAAAACAAAACAAAACAAAACGAAAAACTCCCATGAGCTCAGGGTGAGTGGTGCTGGAACCTCCCATGAGCTCAGGGTGAGTGGTGCTGGAACTTTCCATGAGCTCAGGGTGAGTAGTGCTGGAACTTTCCATGAGCTCAGGTGAGTGGTACTGGAACTTTCCATGAGCTCAGGGTGAGTGGTGCTGGAACTTTCCATGAGCTCAGGGTGAGTGGTGCTGGAACCTCCCATGAGCTCAGGGTGAGTGGTGCTGGAACCTCCCATGAGCTCAGGGTGAGTGGTGCTGGAACCTCCCGTGAGCTCAGGGTGAGTGGTGCTGGAACTTTCCATGAGCTCAGGGCGAGTGGTGCTGGAACCTCCCATGAGCTCAGGGCGAGTGGTGCTGGAACCTCCCGTGAGCTCAGGGTGAGTGGTGCTGGAACTTTCCATGAGCTCAGGGCGAGTGGTGCTGGAACCTCCCATGAGCTCAGGGTGAGTGGTGCTGGAACCTCCCATGAGTTCAGGGCGAGTGGTGCTGGAACTTTCCATGAGCTCAGGGCGAGTGGTGCTGGAACCTCCCATTAGCTCAGGGTGAGTGGTGCTAGGACCTCCCAGGAGTTCATTTTGTGGCGAAGAAGCACCTGTGGCCGAGCCGGGGAGGAGGAGGAGGAGGACCGTGAGTACGTTGCTCTGCGCTGGGTCCCTGTCCGAGGCGCATGCCAGGTTTTCCCTGGCAGCTGTCACGCTCAGTGGCGAGGACACAGGCGCTCGTGTCACTCGGTGTATGGATTTGTGGCCCCCTTAACCCTGCAAGGTGGCAGGCGGTAGAAATGGAACAATTGTGTGAAGAGAGTGAGTAAAAAAAAAGCAAAAGGACAAGAAAAGTGTGCTTTTTTACGAGAATGGTGAACACCAGCCCGAAACAACCCATTGGCCGTCCTGCACACAGGCAGCCATTAGCCCACTGACCCTCAGGGACTCGGTGCGCTGGCGGGGCCGCTGGTCCCGGGCTGGTCTGGCCTGCCTGCCTCACGGCCACGGGCCCGGCGCTGAGTGCCCGGTGCTGAGTGCCCGGCGCTGTGTGCCCGGCGCCGTGCCCGGAGTTGAGTGCCCGGCGCTGAGTGCCCGGCGCTGTGTGCCCGGAGCTGAGTGCCCAGTGCTGTGTGCCCGGCGCTGTGTGCTCGGAGCTGAGTGCCCGGCGCTGAGTGCCCGGCGCTGAGTGCCCGGCGCTGTGTGCCCGGCGCTGTGTGCCCGGCGCTGAGTGCCCGGCGCTGTGTGCCCGGAGCTGAGTGCCCGGCGCGGTGTGCCCGGCGCTGTGTGCCAGCAGCAGACGTGGAAAGAGCCGGCAGGAGGCAGACCACCTGGGTGCCTGCCGGGCCTGCTTTGCTGGCCAGGCTCTGGTGACTTGGAGGACATCCCCACCCTCTCTCCGCATCAGGGTCTGTACCTGTGAAACGAAGGCGCGATGCCAGAGCAGCGGCCTCTGTGCCTCTTTGCCCTTTTCTGGGCTGAGACCTGGGGGCCTGCGCGCACAGCTGATGGCTCAGGCCGCTCTGCTCCGTGAGGTCGGAGCCCGGGCCCGGCTCATGCCCTGCAAGGCGGCTCTCCGCTCCAGGGTCTGTGTCTGGGTTTTTAAAAAAACATATTTTTATTGATTTCAGAGAGGGAGGGGGGTGGAGAGAGAGAGAGAGAGAGAGAGAGAGATGGATGATGAGAGAAAACCATTGATTGGCTGCCTCCTGCACCCCCCCCCCCTCCTCGCCCCACTGGGGACCAAGACGGCAACCCCCGCATGTGCCCTGACTGGGAAGCAAACGTGACCTCCTGGTTTATAGGTCGACACGCAACCACTGAGCCACACCGGCCGGGCCGAAGCCATCCGTTAGTCCCTGAAGTAGACGGTCGCTAAGCCCCTTTTGGGCTCCGGGACGGGAGGATTTCTCGTGTGGCTTCGACTGTTGGGGAATCATTTTTGTGCCAGAGAAGCTGCTGCACAGAGAACCCACGATCCTTTGTGAATGCGTCCCACCCATACCTCCCTCCCCGAGTGCAGAGCGTGGCGGTCACCCAGCCCGGCTGCTCAGACAGCTGGCGTGGGTCCCCGGGACCCCTCAGGGCGGCTCTTGGGGAACAGCCCCGGTGGCCTCCAGGCAGATGCTCCTCATTCACGTCAAGGGCCACCGCGGCCTCCGACACATCATCCGCCCTTTTCCCTCCTGGCCGCTGGGGCCTGTCCCCCGACATCTCCTCCTCTCCACTGGGACTCAGGGGGTGCACCCGGCTCCTGGGCTCCAACTGAGAAGAGCTGAGGGCAGGGAGCAGCTCTCCGGCAGATTTGGGAGGTCAGGGCGTTGGGAGGGGGGCAGGGGGGCTCCCAGACACCACCTGAGGATAAAGGGTAGCAGGGTAAGGAGAGCATGAGCTTTGTTTGCTGTTAAGACCCTCTTAGTCTTTAGGGCTGGCCTCTCTGGGTTCATGAGCGTTTTCTTCACCATGAGCTACACTGCAGCGGGGAGAATGGAGAAAACCCATTTACAGGCTTTACTAAGAGGCTGTGAAGCAGAAACCCGCCTAACCACCATCCTAGTCGAGACGTAGCCAACATTCTTGGAACTCCAGAAGCTTCCCAGGTCACCCTACCCAGCCCTGGCGCCCACCCCGTGCCCAGCGACAGAGCGCCTGCCTGGTATGGCCATCATGTCTTGCCTTTCTTGCTGGTTTTCACTCCTATGACTACATCCCTGGTGGGTAAGGCGAGGTTTGGCCTATTTTGACATTTTGTGGGAATTGAATCCGTTTCTACGCCTTCTTTCATGACTTCCTCTGTTCCCTGGGCACCACGATGGAAAGATTTATCTGTATGCATCCGGAGTTCCTTCATTTTGGTGCTGGGAACCCCGCTCCCCATTGGGGGCAGTTTCGAATGACATTGCTATAAAGAGTGCGGAGGAGCGATCGCGCAAGGCTGGCGGAGTGGTGTGGCCAGGCCACTCAGCGCCTGTGTCTTTGCTTTTGAGATAGCGCCACACTGTTTTCTATCACAGTGGTGTCTATGGTGAGGCCAGACGTGTATGGGAATTCCTGGCCCTGCCCGTTTTTGCTAATATTCGGTATTGTCCGTATTCTTCAATGTAGCCCATCGGGAGGGCACGCAAGTGTATCTCATGGTTTAAATTTCACTTCCCTGACTAATGCCATTTTCCTATGTTTATTGGACATTGGTGTTTCCTCTTCTGGGATGTGCCTGCCAACTATTTTGCCATCTATTCTTTTGAGTGATTTTTCATTGGTTTTTAGAAATTATTTGTATATGCTAACAATTAGATAGACATGAATAAAACTTAAGGGAACCAATTACAATGATCTTTTGTGGCTAGTTCACTTTGTGTGGCTTTTTCTTTTGGTGAACAGAAGCTCTTTTTTAAAAATATATTTTTATTGATTTCAGAGAGGAAAAGAGAGGGAGAGAGAGAGAGAAACATCAATGGTGAGAAAGAATCATTGATTGGCTGCCTTCTGCATTCCCCCTACTGGGGATTGAGCCCACAACCCAGGCATGTGCCCTTGACCGGGATCGAACCTGGGACCCTTCAGTCTGCAGGCCAACACTCTACCCACTGAGCCAAACCAACTAGGGCTGAACAGAAGCTCTTAATTGAAAAATAGTCAAATTTATAAAACTTTTCCTTTTTGGTTAATACTGTGTAATTTACTTTAAAAATCCTGCTCTACTTCAAGATAATAAAAGTATTTTTCTGTATTCTCTTCTTAAAGCTTTCCTTTCAAATTAGCCACTTGGAACTGATTTTTCGAGTGGGGTGAGTCCGTTTTCACTAGCGGACAGCCCGTCTTCTCACACCAGTTGTCGGAAGGTCACCCCACATTCCGTAGCCACAGCAGCGCCCTCTGCACCAGCAGGGGCTTTGGGTGGGACCTGTTTCTGGCGTTCTCACGGTTCCACAGCCCTCACCTTTCCTGGTTCTACAGCTTCAGCATATGTTCCGGTGCCTGGGAGAGCAAGCCCTCCCAATTTGTTCTGCTTTCTCTATAGTTGGCATCATTTCTATCTTGGTAATTCAAAATTCCACGTATCAATTTTAGAAGCAACTTCTGTGGTCCATCAAGCACCTGTCGGGTTCTTGTTGCAATTCATTGGGCCTATTATGTAATCATTTATTTGAGGAAGACTTTACATCTCTGTAATACTTTGGCTGTCCCATTTATGTTATGTTTCCCATTTGTACACGTTTTCTTTAATGTCTCTCATAATGTCTATGATTATCCCCGGGGGGAGACTTACATGTTTTTTAAACTTATTCCTAAATATTGAATTGTCTTATGCTACTGCACACAGGATCTTGTTAAATGTTTTCCGGTTTCCACCTGTATGTTATAGGCATAGAGAAATACAATTAATTTTCGCATATTAGTTGTATGCCAAGCAACCTTGGTAAACTCTCATTAATTCTAATAAGAATCTATAGGTTCTGTGGGGTGTTTTTAGGTAGAAAATCCTACTGCTTGTGAGTATGACAGTTGTGTGTATTCCTTTATAATTGGGTATACTATTTTTTATTTCTTCTTCCTTTATTTTATGGATTAAAATTTTTGGCACAATTTTAATTAGAGTGATGCTAACAAATGACTATTTTTGTTTTTCTTTCAGAGGGAAAGCTTTGAACCTTTCTTTGAACTATTTTGCCTTTAAGTATAATGTTTTCTGAAGGTTTTGTGCGTTTTTGTAGATAACCTTCAGCATTTTCAGGGAAGTTCCTTATTATTTCTGTCGCTTTACCTGAATTTTGTTTTGTTCTGTTATTAACGACTCTGGCACCTTTATCTGTGCACGCACCTGGGCATGGACGTCACTGAAGAAGACTTGCTTCTGCAAGTGCATCATTCTCCGCATCCCTCGTGTCATCAGCGATGTGGGTCAGGGTGAGCCTTCCTGTCTGGAAGACGGTGCACGTGCCCTCCCACGCTGTGTAAGCAGCTGCCCTTGGGCTGCCCGCACCCGCGTTCTCTGCTCACATCTGGTTCTGCAACACTGATGCAGGCTTTGCGACCTTTCAGCATCCCATCCGCAGCTCTTGGCTGCAGGATGCTGGCCTGCACATTTCCGACAGATGGTTTGCAAAGGCCTTCTTTTTTAAGATGAGCTTTTTCCTCAACATTTCTAAAGCTTATCCCAGGAAAATCTGGTTTAACAGCGTCGTTCTTCCTCCCTCCCTATTATGTCCTGGTCCATCACTTGTCGTCATAGTGCCGGCCACAGGCTTACCCTTTCCTAGTTTTATACCAAGATCACTTTGGGGAGACTTTGTGTGTGCTTGATTAAGTGTACATGGCTCACAGAAGGCGTCTCATTGCTTCCTGGTGGTGAGCGGGGACTGGGCAGGCCTTCTGGCCACTCCTGAGCGCCCAGGGTCGGAGGACAAAGTGTCGGGAAGGCAGTGGCTGAAGCAAGGCTTGGGCCACCTTAGCTGAGGTGACAGGCCACAGGTGGTGATAGTCACCTGGCTGTAGGATAAAATTGAGATTCATCGAGGAGGTGGCCACAGGTAGAGGAAGACACTCTGCACTGGGGTGAGGTCTTATCTCCAGAGAAGGTTCCAGACCTCAATTCTATACGGTGCCTTAGAGCGATCCTTGGCAGAGAGTAAGTGGCAGTTGCATTTTGTGCCTCGGACAAAAGTAGGTGTGGATGCAAATGTGGCTCACATGCAACGTCCCACGCAGCAATGAGTTTGTGCTTGGCGTACAAGGCCTGTGTCAGTCCCAATTTCTACTGGAGAGATTCCACTGACAAAGACAAGATTATGGCTCCAGTCTTATTTTAGCTCTCCTTAATGTCGAATCTGCATACAAGTTTCGGCACAGACAGTGTTTAAAAACTAAATATGATGTATAACTTTCAGAGAAGAAGAGGGGAAATGGAATTTAAAAATTAATCAAGTCTCATGAATATAGATACAAACATCTTAAATAAAATATCAACAAACCAGATCTAGCAAGAGAAATTAGCTTTCTAAGAAATGTATTCTCATAAAGTCTCCTCCTTAAATAATATCCTGGCCCATAAATTGAGCAGAAATATGCTGTCCTATTGGGAGACACGACCTGGCTTTGGCAGAAGCACATGCTCAAACTTACCAAATTTACTCTGGGGATTATTGTGAAGCAAGTCCCTGCCATATCACTTAATCAATACAGAGAAAAGGGATTGGATGATGGCCAGAATGGCTGTTGAGAGAACGGTTAGTAACAGTAATGGACGGGAGCACGGTCCAGACCTCTGACCCGACGTGGTTGCTGGTATTGGACGTTAATGAACATGGACTTAAGAAAACATTGGGGCGGGAAAATGGGCAGGATGAAGTCACGGCTTGGATAGCGACCACTTGCACGTCAACATTGGAAAGCCAAGAGGGAGTGACCATTAAATTGATCAAGGCATTTTCAGTGCAAGACATGGCCATTATTGCTCATCTAATGACTGCCGTCAGTTCTGCGTCTGTTAAACCGGCATTTACCCAGCAACAAACAGCTAAAATTCAACTTGGGTTGAATTGGATTCAACTCAGCAAAACTCACTTGGGAACTGTCCAAGTCTTTTTCCTTCATCCCCACTGACACAATCTTCCAGAACAGGGATGTTGATAAGAATAAAGCATATTTGAGAGACTTTGTGCTTTCAATTAATTTGAAATCTGTGGCTTCTTCCCTTTTTTTTTTTTTCATTTCTAATGTTTTAAGTATTTTCTAAAATCTGACTTTTACCTGAAAATGGCTGGTCTATTATCTATATAATAATAAAAACCCAGTGGTTGTAATGCCATAACGACCAAAGACCGGTCACCAGGAGGCTGCGTGCGCGACGAGGCATGCGTGGGTGGGCGGGACCACCACGCGATTTCACACACTGGGCTTCTAGTATATTACGTATCAACTAGCATTTCTTTCTTTGCAACCAGTAGACTCACCATGAGCTAGGGTTGATGTATCATCCGAGCCTGTAACTCTTCTAGTCTGTGTTTTTTGTTGCTTCGTCTTCGTGGCTATTTTTGTTGGCTCGTCTGTTGTGTTTTGGTTACAAAGCAGCGAAGTTACAGGCTACCAGATGCGCTTTTACATACACCATCGTCACTGAGCTGCTGATGAACCATGCAAAGGTGCGGTGCTTGTGGGTAACTGAGGTACTTGAGAGTCGTAAGTTTTTAGTTTGCTTTTGAACTTAGCTGCTATACAGAGAGACAAGATTTGCTAAAGTTAGCATGAATAGCGCATTTATATTTACATTATACATGAGTAAGAATAATGCCGTAAACACTAACATTAATTGAGCACTGTGCACCGCACATTGTTCTTATTTGTTTGGTGATACGTTTAATTCTCACAGACATCCTATGACAGGGGTCCTCAAAATACGGCCCGCGGGCCACATGTGGCCCACCGAGGACGTTTATCTGGCCCGCCGGGTGCCGCTGCCTGTCCTGCTTATCAGCCGACTCGTCCCGGGCCTGCAGTGCGCATAGGAATTTGTTCATAGTTTGTTTTTTTTTAAACTATAGTTTGGCCCTCCAACGGTCTAAGGGACAGTGAACTGTCCCCCTGTTTAAAAAGCTTGAGGACCCCTGTCCTATGAGGTAGGGTTGTTATCTCATTTTCTAGATAAGGAAACTGAGGCACCAAGAAATTAAGTGACTTTCCCAAAGTAACAAGTTGAGCATTTGGCTGACCTAGAATACAGACCCAGCTCTGGTGGTTTGTGGCTGCGTTGAGGCTCCTAATTGCACCCTTATTTTGCACCGAGTGGCTTTGCTGGGATTTGTTAAGTCAAAGGCAGATACATTGCTAATGCAAGTAAAATTGATTTTTAAAAGCCACATCCATGAGAGTTTAACATATTTTATTTCTATCTATTGTGTCTAAAAATAAAACTAGGATTTTTTTTTTTAATGCACTAAATAAGCTCTTCTATATGCACGCTTATCGGAAGTCTGGAGAGATGTCTAGTCCTGTTTTCCAGAACAGAATCAATGTCTTTGGGTGCATCTTCCTTGTTGTTTTTCTTTCGCCGTGGTGCCTTTCATTTTGGCACCTTCCGTTCATTTCACACTTGACACGCTAGCTTAACAATTTCAAAGATACCATGGTAAGAAGAATGGCACCAGCCAGGACCATTTTTGCTTACTCTTCCACAGAATGTTTTGGGCTTCACAAAAGTCTTAGCAATGGACATGCACTGTCTCTGGCAAGGTTGTGTCCCCTTTCCTGAGGACCACGGGTCACTGCTTCCCATGTGCACAGCGACAGTACGTGTACGTCAGACATTTTGTGGATCTTTCCAGTAGTCATGGGGCCATCGCTGTAACCCCGCGGTGGCAATTGCCGAGCTTGTCATGACTGGAAGAACCTTTGATCCCCAGATGTACGGAGGTTCCTCAGACAGCGATCGAGGTCCATGCGACTCTGAAATGCCTCCCTTGAGCCTCAGGTTCAAGTGGGCAGCAGCTCTCTCTTCATTCTTGTGCCCCAGGACATGTCCCTTGGCACCTGATAAGGAATGAATGAATGAGTGAACGAATGAATGAGTGAATGACATCCACCACCTTATTCTTTCATTCCACAATGAGAGATGACTATACCTTAGGAGTTAGAATTTATGCTAGTGTCTCATGACTTAAGCATTTGGGTACTTTGAATTAAAATCGCATTTTATTATTTTCTTTCTACATATAGGGATGAGTATTTGTGTGTCTTAAAGAAACCATTTCAGTCATTTGGTATAGTTTAAAATATTCCAAATTCAAGGACATCGTTTCTCTTATAACATCATAGAAGGTATTTTAAACATGCTGAGAAGATGTTAGCCCTCGATGTTAACACACAGTTGGGTGGGGCAGAAATCACCTGTACGCACCAGTGAAGGAGAATGACTCTTCATTGCGAAGTTTCCTGGACTTTGGGGTCAGGTACATTTCCCTCACTAGGAGCCCCTCCCCTTTTGGTTCCGTATCTACAATAAAAGTACAAGCTAATGAAATGTCCTTCACCGCGGTGGTTAGGCCCTGATGTTAGATGTGCGGTTTTCTAATGATCCCCAAATTTGTTTTCTCTAGTGACTTTTCAGACCCCCGTGGCCTTTCCTAACCACGCAGCTCCCCCTCGGAGGGGACCTCCCAGGGACCACACGCTGTCACTGTGGGTTTCCCAGCAACCTTTGCATAAGCCGTCAATGACCCTTGAAACAAGGGGTAACTGTGAGAGAACAATTGCTCCATTTCCCCAGGACACCGAGGTCAGAGGTCAGGCTTGCCCCCAGACCTCATCTGCCTCAGTCCCCATCCCTAGGCCAACAGATCTAGGCACTCATGTTTAAATAACATAGATTCAGAGATAAAATGGTACAAAAATGGGGCTCCGAAATGATTCTTGAGAGTTACACAGACGCATGGCTTCCGAAGGAAACTCGCAGCAACGCTGAGTCAAGGGCTGAATAATGGCCAATTCCAGATGGGTCTCAGCAACGGCGGGAGTTCAGTGCCCACAGGTAGCAACAAACACTAAACATTCATTTTTTGGGGGGGCCGGGTAGCATATTTTTTAAAAGACATTTTACAAAATGGATAGACAGACTTTTGCTCCAAGATAAAGGATTTGAGGGTTATATCCATTTAGGTTTAATTACAGAAAGCAGGGTGTGGATGGGGCTGCTCTTTGGGGAATAAAAATGCCCGCCCTGTATTAGCTGGCATGTTGGAATTATGGTTTTTGTGTGACTATCATATTGTAGTTATGATTACAAAGAGGCCTCGTCTTCTAGAATACATACTGAACTATTTATGGGTGAAACTAAATCATGAGATTTGCTTCAAAATAATCCGAGGAGTGGGGATGGGAGGGAAGGGGGTGGGTGGCCGATGAAGCCAGACTCCCTGTGAGCTGATAACTGTTAAGCTGGGTGGTGGGTAGTTTCTATGTTTGGAATATTCCAGAGTTTATAAGTGGGGGAGATTGCCACCCCAGATCCAAGAAGGGGGTCTGTTCATCTTGATGTTTTGCTGACAGTGGGGGAACTTCATGATCTAAGTCCCCAAATTCAGAAATACTCCCTCAGGAATCTGTGTCTGTGGATTACTCACTCACTCATGAGTTTAGCTAAACGCCGGCTTCTGGAAGCAGTGAACTCCTGACGTGTGTGATGGGTTGTGTAAACTTAAAAAAAACAGTTTCCGTTTTACACCTGTGTCCCAGATTTACCCGTTAAAACTGTGGCTGGCGATCGGCCCGACGTTCTGGTTTTACGGAATTTCTTGAAAAAGTCCCTTCACTCAGTGCACGTGCAGGATTCTGTAGCTGTGCTTCACAACCCCGCTTCGACTCCAGGTTTCGGTCGGGAAGCATCTAAAAGCATCAGGATTTCTTGCCCGCGGACAGGCCTTAGTCTCTCTGAGGATTTCCACTGCTTTCCTCTGGCAGCCTTACCGTTACTCTCTCTGCGGAGTGGTAGCCAGACAAGCACAGGTCCCCGAGTTCTCAGACCCTTCCGTGGGTTGGTTACAATGGGAATAGAATGGCTCCGGGGAACGGAATCACCCTGCTCCGCGTCCCATCGCCTTCCCTCAAGCTTTGCACTGCCCCTTCAGCCTGCGTGGGTAGGAATAGCAAGCCCCCTCCCGTCTATGGAACATCCCCTGCTTCTTCTCTGACCTATAGTTCCCAGTCCTGTATCACCCATGGCATATAATGTTCATTAGTTCCCCCGGTGTTTCATCGAATCCTGGTTGGCTTTGAGACCTCTTCCTATGCATAAGGCCCATCGACTTGTCCTGTCTACTCTTGCGCTCACACCGAGGAAGCGGCCAGGCTCTCTGTGCACTCAGAGGTCCCCTGGGCCAACCTTCCTTACCCCATCATCACATCCAAATGGACCCGCCCCAGCACATTCACTTCCCTGTGCGTTCTTTTAGGAAGTCACACAGCGGAGGGAGCATGCTCACTTGACTCAATCTTTTGTTCGTTTTTTTTTCTGGTAAATGAACTGTAATGGCATTTCCCTTCCATGGCATGGAGTCACTTTTATGACTGACTCTTGCTTTGGATGCATGTAAACATTTTGAGAGAATTAGATCACTAGCCCACCTGATTATTTAGGTGAATGGTTATGTGCGTTCCGCAGGCCAGCAAAGCACACGGCTCGGTAAACTAAGTCCAGGGACTTCTCCCAGACGGCACTGCACATCTATTACCCCACGGACTATAGAAAGCCCTCTTGAAGGATTCTTGGGAATTCCCCATTCAAAGTACTCCTTAAGCTAACATTTATTTTTGTGTGAAATCACAGATGCATGTCCCCTCAGTCCCTGCAATCACAGTGCGTAGCCCCATGGAGGAGGCAGGCATATGCGGATCGTTATACACAGACGTCCAAAATTGTTTTAAGAACAAAATTGTCCCTGTTTTTATAATAAACTAGAGGCTCGGTGCACTAAATTCATGCACTGGGGTGGTGGTGGTGGGGGGGAGATGTCCCTCAGCCCAGCCTGCACCCTCTCCAATCTGGGACCCCTCAGGGAATTTCCGACTGCTGGTTTAGGCCCCATCCCACATCCCTCTCATAATCCGGGACTGCTGGCTCCCAACTGCTTGCCTGCCTGCCTGCCTCATTGCCCCTAACCCCTTCTGCCTGCCAGCCTGGTCATCCCCTAACCACAACCCTACCAGCCTGATCGACACCTAACTGCTCCCCTGCTGGCCCAGTTGCCCCCAACTGCCCTCCCCTACAGGCCTGGTTCCCCCCAACTGCCCTCCCCTACAGGCCTGGTCTCTCCCAACTGCCCTCCCCTGCAGATCTGATCACCCACAACTTCCCTCCCCTGCTGGCCTAATTGCTTACAACTGCCCTTCCCTGCCAGCTATCTTGTGGTGGCCATCTTGTGACCACATGAGGGCAGCCATCTTGTGCAAGGGTGTGATGGGCAATTTGCATATTACCTCCTTATTATAGAGGATCCTCCTTTATTTAGTTTACTATAACAAAATAAAAGTGCAAATCCAAAAAGTCAAAAGTTTAAAATTGAAATTTCTTTTACCAACAAAAATTACTTACTGTGACTGTGGCTTGTGGAGATCTTCAAACTCGCTTATGGATTCATGGGGGGACAAGGAGTGGTGGGCATGACAACGGGCACATGTGCATGTGCTGGACTGGGCAGGCAGGCCCTGTGCTGCCCACCCTTCAGCCTTCCCTAACTTCCCCTGGGATCCCGTGCCTCATGCAGACAGCCTGGGCTGAACTGGTTCCATTGGGAAGTTTGGCCTCCTTTGTGGTAACATCACATGCTTAAAGCTCGTATGCCACCTCACCCTTTGTGTGTGAGCCATGGGATCTGAAAACCAAAGAATGGTACAGCCCGAAAGAGGGATCTTCTCCTGGGCTCCTCCCTTTGTTTATTATTTATTGTTATTTATTTCTTTACTTTAAACTTTGACTTCTTTATTGAGAGAAGGAATGATTACAGACATGCACCACATAAAGTTTTGTCAGTGATGGGCTGCTTATAGTACAATGCTTGTCCCATTCTATCCTATCTAATAAAGACAGAATATGCAAATTGACCATCACTTCATGACAAAGATGGAAGCGCCCACAGCCAATAAGGAAGGAATATGCAAATTGATGCAACAAAGATGGCAGCGGCCCAGCTGGAGCGAAGGCAGAAGGTGGTGGCCAGAGTGAAGGCCCAGATCCTGGGTGCTGGCAGCCAGGGATGGAAGGCCTATTCTTGCATGAATCTTCATGCACTGAGCCTCTAGTAAGATTATAGTGGAGCTGAAAAATTCCTGTCGCTTAATGAGGTCTAGCCCTAGGCATGTCATCATATGGATGGACCACAATTTCTGGGTTCCTGATTTTAGAGGAAAGGAAACTGAGCTGTGATTAAGATACTGGGCCCTCCTGGGCCACAGAGTTTGGAGCATTAGAACTTAATTCCAAGTCATTTGGAACTTATTCAAGATAAGGAAGAGATATCCTTGGTATTCATCAGGGATAACTTGGAGGCAAATCATTTGGACATTAATTCCGGATAAGGAAGAGGTATCCTTGGTATCATGAGGGATAACTTGGAGGTAAATATTGGCAATCCACTATGGCAGGAAGTGCATGGGAAATAATTTTGCTCACACAATGTTTGTTCCTCCTGCTTGTTCTCCGAAGATAATACCCCGTGATATTTTCCCCCGTATATGCCCACAGAAGGTAGAGTCTAAAAAACAGTGCTCAAAAAAATAAAGACGGGTCACAGGACCCATGGCCGTTTTTCATCAGGGCAGGTCTTGGCTGTGAGTGCCGTGTAACGGGATCACCGGCTCAGTTAATCCTCACGGTCCCGTCATGCTCCACTCGGCCATGGACAGGGTCAAGTTCCCGTGCCAGCCACGCACGCCAGCCACATGTCTGGGTTTCCCTCCCCTCTCCCAGCTGCTCTCCCCTCTGCCTTTTAGGGTGGGAAATCTCAGCTGCACTTAAACTGCCTGCTGACGTCTTTTGGTCTAGAAGTGACCTCCAGAAAAAAACACAATCGTGAGCTGTGCCTATTAAAAAAAAAAAAGCAACTGTGATCTTGTAGGGCAGCCAATTCTAAACTTAGACCCTCACCAGGTGAAGCGGGAGCCAGCAGCCAGCAGACCCGGATCACCGACACTTTATTCCCCAGGAGGAGGGACAAAGAAACTGTGTGCTGAGGGCTTCTGAGCTTTCTGGCTGCAAAGTGCTGTCTGGAGCCATAGCCACGGGCCACTTTACGCCGGACTGATGGGTACATCATCCATGTTTGAAAGACAGAGCTCTCATTTCTGTTCAGTTTCCGACCAGGAAAGGCACACGGGCGTATGTTTACTGGCTGTATCACAGAAATAGTTAAATACTTCCGGCTGCAGCTTTAAAAATAGAAAACGGTCCCGCAGGTCTGGCCCTTCCCCCACCCTGCACCTCCCAGCCGTTCTGCACGGAGAGTTCAATGTCAGGCCCTTCTCCAGTGACACGCAGGGCCTGTGACAGGCCCAGGGAAGGAAAAGGGAGCCAGCATCCGCCGCGGGCATTGCTCACGGCGGGGGCACCTGCTCCTATGCCGCCTGGTTGTGGCGGACACGCGCCCAGCACGCGATGCCCGGGGATGCTGCTGGGGAAAGGGGCCGCCTTCAGCAGCCCCCCCCGAAAAGAAGGCTGGAGAGGGGAGAAGAAGGTGCCTCCAAACGACACGCTAGCTGGGGTCTCCTGACCAGTCAAGGTTAGTGGAAGCCACGGCGGGTCTGTTGGCTCCTGAAATAAACTCTGTGGAGGTCTTTTTGCAAAGCTAACGTCCCCCCAGGGGTGCATTCCAGGGGCAGATGCTGAGACACCTGGCGCAGCACGCGGCGGGCGCACCGGCCCCGGCTAGCGTGGGAGACGCACCTGCACGTGCATCTGTGCGTCAAACTTGCCGCCCCTGGGCTGCACGCCTTCCCGTTTCGGCAGGTGTTTCTAGGCGGCGTGGAGACTAGGAAAGGCGCTGTTAAGCAGGAAAAGACTGTTTACAAGCAATTAAATATGGAAATTTTGAATCATTTAAATTGGATCGGAGACCGGCTGTCCTGGCTCAGTGGTTGAGCATCGACCTATGAATCAGGAGGTCAGGGTACATGCTGAGGTTGCAGCTTGATCCCCAGTGAAGAGTGTGCAGGAGGCAGCCGATCCATGATTCTCTCTCATCATTGATGTTTCTCTCTCTCTCTCTCTCTCCTTTCCTCTCTGACATCAATAAAAATATTTATTTTATTAAATAAATAATAAATTGGACCAGAACATACTAGGGTGATGTGGGCAAGAACACGAATAGAACTTTTTAGAGTGCTCTGACATAAACTTACTAGTTTTCACCGTAGGAAAGCATGAATGGTATCAAGGAGAATGGGCGCAGTACCAAAGAGGAGCTAGGCGAGGAAACGGATGTTGGAAAGGCCAACCTAAGTATTCATTTCAGTGGAACGCCAGTGTGGTCAGTGGTAGACTTAAAGGTTGGAAATGAAGATTCAGAGGTAAAAATGACACCCTGCTTCCCCCACAACTCTGTAATGGTTGGAGTCTGAAAACCATATATAAATTATTATAAAACTAGAGGCCCAGTGCGCAAAATTCCTGCACTGGGTGGGATGGGGTCCCTCAGCCCGCCTGCGCCCTCTCGCAGTCCAGGACCCCTCGGGGGGTGTCCGCCTGTCGGCAGTCAGACACCCCTCTTGTAGTCCAGGGCTCTGGCCCCTTGCTCCTTACACCCACCTACAGTGGAGGCGCGAGAGGCTCCCACCACTGCTGCTGGGCTTGCCAGCTGTGAGCCCGGCTTCTGGCTGAGCAGCACTCCCCCTGTGGGAGCGCATTGACCGCCAGGAGGCAGCTCCTGCATTGAGCATCTGCCCCCTGGTGGTCAGTGTGCGTCATAGCAACCAGTCCTTCTGCCGGTCGTTCCACCATTTGGTCAATTTGCATATTAGGGTTTTATTATATAGGATTTAAAAATATATGAGCATGTTTTTAAATAGAATAAATACTACCATTTCTTTAAAAGACCAAGGAAGCAACTTGATTCTTTTTCCTCACCCCAAATTACATGTCCTTTTAATTACTTAAAAAAAAATGTTTTCATTGATTTTAGAGAGAGAGGAAGGGAGGGAGAAAGAGAAACCCATCTGAGAGAGGAACGTCAATCAATTGCCTCTCATATGCACCCTGACTGGGGACCAGGCCCACAACTTGCACATGTGCCCTGTCTGGGAATCGAACCAATGACCTTTTGGTGCTCTAGGAGATGCTGAGCCACACCAGCCAGGGCCTTTTAGTTACTTTTTAGTGATGCATTTATCAGTAAAGATTAAGAACAAATTAGCTTAGATAAAAGGCGGTTAACTACAGAAAAGACAACTTAACAATTCAGCAGGTGTTTATTGAGTACTTACTGTGTCCTGGGCCCTGTGCTGGGTTCTGGAAAACAGTAATGAATAGTCTCAAGGTCCTTGAGCCCAGAAGGAAGGTGGGCAATCAGTTAGTGTAGAATAAAGAGCTTCCTGTCCTTCCTGAGATGAAGAGTCAATCACCTAAATATGCACGTGACCACAGGTCTGAGCAACGTCACAGAGTTGGGTGAGGTGATAAAAAAAAATTAAAATAGCAGTATATTAATCCACCTAGAGGAGTCTCACATATCTTCAAGGAAGATAGATTCCAGAGGGAGTTGAAAATAAACTATCATATTATGTTAAAAATCTAATTTTGTATAAAGAAAATATAGTTTTACACGATCTTCTTTGATATGGTTTAAATATAGTGAAATTATTGTAAAAATGTCTCATGCTTTGATTTAAAATTTAAAAAAGGAAAACTTTTTTTAGCTTTCATTTCAAATTTTCCCAGCACTTTTAGTGAGAATGTAAATGGTAATGGTAAACCTATAGAATGAAATATCCTATATAATAAAAGCCTAATATGCTAAGTGTCTGGTCATCTGGTCATCCATTCAACCAATCAAAGCATAATATGCTAATGATATACTAAGGCTGCTCAACCACTCGCTATGACATGCACTGACCACCAGGGGGCAGACAGTTGACCGGTTAACCAGTCGACTAGTCGCTATGATGTGCACTGACCACCACAGGCCAGACACTCCTACTGGTAGGTTAGCTTGCTGCTGGGGTCTGGCTGATCAGTACTGAGTGACACGGGCTAGACATGCACTAGAGCTCTCCCGCGGTTCCTCCCCGACTGGCCAACCTCCCCCATCCCTCCCTGGTCCTGATCATGCACTGGTGGGGTTCCTCGGCCTGGCCTGTGCTCTCTCGCAATCCGGGACCCCTCAGGGAATGTTGGAGAGCCAGTTTTAGCCCAATCCCACAGGTCAAGCCGAGGGACCCCACTGGTACACGAATTCATGCACTGGGCCTCTAGTATATTATATAGTAGCACTTAAAATGTTGTAGAATTGTATTTTGTGACATGAAAAAATGACCTTCTGATATCCACCACTGGAAACAAATATGTGAAAAGCAATCTGGACAGTCGCTGCATCTCGCTGAAGATGACAGGGAGGGCCAGGGAGGACTTAACAGAAGGTGGTATTTCAGTGGAGACCGGAAGTCATGGAGGAAGCGTGTGTGTGTGTGTGTGTGTGTGTGTGTGTGTCTCAGAGTGAACAGAAGGGTATGTGGTGTGTTTGAGGAAAAGCAGGGAGGCAGGTGCCGCTGAGCCTGGGAGATGGAGGGAGGGAGAGGTAGAACCTGGATGCAGGGGAGACCCCTGCTGGGCATGACAGGGACTGTGGATTTTACTCTGAGTGAGTAGACAGGCCACTGCATTCTTTCTGGCTCCTGCGCTCAGGACAGACTGATGGAAGGACGTGGGTGCAGACACACAGACAGCCAGGAGGCCTTTGCAGTAGGTCGGGGGTGGCGGAGGGGAGTGGTGCTGGTAATGGTGGCTTGAGTGAGGGTAGCAGCAGTGGACCTCATGAGATGATAATCAAAGTCAGGGTCATGTGTGAGTGGCAGAGGCAGAAGGATTCACTGGGGCATGAGAAACGGGGAAATTAGCCATTACACAAGGGTTGGGCCTCAAAGCTCCTGGAGGTGTGGGGGTGCCCTGTGCCAAAAGGAGGGAGCTTTCGGAAGCGTCGCAGCAAGGTTTCAGCATCGGACACGTGCAGCAGACTTTCCTGTTGCCATGTGGAAACACAAGTCTGGAATTCAGCGGAGAGAGCTGGTCTGGAGCTATAACTTGGGGTGATCAACAAGTGGATATTTGTATCGATGGGACTAGAGGGATGCGCCCGAGGGTGGGTGTAGAGAGATGCAGGGACTGGGCTCGGGAGGATGTGGACTGATGAAAAATAAAGGACTGACAGGAGTTCCTAGGCCAATACTATCTGCCTCCTTGCAAGGAAGCACATGACATCGTCAATATCTACGACGCTTCCTTGAAAATGACTGTGCTTGAATGTAACACTGTATTCTTCGTGCCAGATTGACAGAGGGTCCGGTCATACCGTGTAAAGCCGGAGAAGCAGAAATGAGTAGCTGGTGTAGAGAGAAAGGTGATGCGTTTGCGTTCAGAAATGGATTGAGATGCCAGCACAATATCCAGGGGAATGTCAGTTTTAAAATGCGGCACTAAAACCGGTGAGAGAGGCCAGGTGAGAGCTGTGGATTAGAGCAGCGGTCGCCAACTGGTGGTCCGCAGACCAGTGGTGGTCCCTGAAGTCCAAAAGGTTGGCGACCACTGGATTAGAGAGTTATCCATGTGGATGTGATCAGTGTCCCTGACTTTTGGGCTTTCCTATCTGTTTAGATCTCCTACAGATACATAGTCAAGAGGAATGATGAGCTAAAGCTTCATAATCTTAAGTAAGTCAAGCTCATCTATCTCCTGTTTAGAAGATGGAGACAAAAACTCATGAGCAGATTTATGGAAGTCACTGTCTAAAATGGAAGGTGGGTTGCATTGTCATACATTATGTGTTTGGTAGGAGGCAAAGGACGTTAGGCTCACTACAACCCTATGCTGTAGGGAGAAGTTCCTTCTCTTTACCGTGGAGAAGACAGCTCAGGAGATTAAATAACTACCAAAGGTCACATAACTCATCTCCGTGGGGGACTGGAACTCAGGTCTATTTGATGATGGCCAGAGAGCTGTGTCCACGGCACCAAAGGTCAGTCATGAGTCATCCGCCCCAGACTCTAGTCAGCACTATTGTCTGAAAAGTGTCCGAAGAACTTTCCCTCTTGATTTTGGGAAACCACTATTTGTTGAAAATGTTGTCTTGTTTCTTGAAATAAGCCATGTAGTTTTTCACTTACCTGTGTTGTTGTTTTTTTCTATTAGCCCCACACACTATCTTCTTATGAAATATTAGAGGGCTCTAGACCAGGAACAAGAAATCGGTTAGGGCCATGGTCGGCAAACCGCGGCGTGCGAGCCACATGCGGCTCTTTGGCCCCTTGGGTGTGGCTCTTCCACAAAATACCACGGCCCGGGCGAGTCTATTTTGAAGAAGTAGATTTAGAAGAAGTTTAAGTTTAAAAAATGTGGCTCTCCAAAGAAATTTCGATCGTTGTCCTGTTGGTATTTGGCTCTGTTGGCTAATGAGTTTGCCGACCACTGGGTTAGGGTAACCTGCATGCTCATGTAATTCAGTACATACACCTGAAGTTCCCAGGGCCCAGAAAACCTGGTGGTTTCAGATACCGACTAGCTTTAGTCGAGGAATTTTCAGAGAGGTGATGAGAATGGAGAGACAGGGTCAGTCTCAATCTTTGAGGGGAGGGGTTTTGGCAACACATTTCTTCCCTCCTTATCAGCCATGTCCTCCAGGGTTTCTGGGCTCCATGCTCCTGCTTAATCTGGCCAACGGGAGAGTAAACAACAGAGGTCTGCACATGCCTGGTGGTTTTAATTATTCTGTAAACGTGTGAGTAAGGATGAGCCAGAATTTATTGAGCCTGCAGCTGGTCCATATATGGGGATCTCCCTTAAGAAAGATAATAAGAGCCCGGCCAGCCTGGCTCAGTGGTTGGGCGTCGACCTATGAACCAGGAGGTCAGGGTTCGATTCCTGGTCAGGGCACACGCCCAGGTTGCTGGTTTGACCCTCAGGGTGTGCAGGAGGCAGCCGATCCATGATTCTCTCTCATCACGGATGTTTCTATCTCTCCCTCTCCCTTCCTCTCTGAACTCAATAAAACTAAATATATATTCTTAAGAAATATAACATGAAATTACACAGAGTCTTAGCAAGAGTCTGTGCAATTGGGCTCCCACGTCCGTTATGAAGAAGATGGTTGATGTCATGCTCTGTAGCAGAGGGAGCTATAACATGTATTCGGGGTTTGCACTCTGCTTCCTTTATGAAGATGTCCCTGCTCCTCACCTCTCCGGCATGTCTACACCCTCCCCCCCCACCCCCCACCCCCTCTAGGGTGGGGCCCAGGTGGGGAGAAGTCAGAGCCCCTACAAAATGAACTGGTTTCATCACAGCCAGGGGCAGAGATCTAAAGGCAATCCCTTTATTTCTCGCAGGGCGCACCCTCTAAGGAGAGCCCGTAGGGCTAGGGCCAGCAGCTTCTCTAAGAGAAGTGGTCACCGGGAGCCATTTTGAAAGCAAGTCAGACTTCCCGAAGCTGCTTTGCTTTTTTGGAGGAGGAAGATCATGTTCCAAGGAGCTTAGCGTTCCTTAAAATGGCCGAATAGAACCAGCACCTGACAAGGGCCTTATTTTTTTATGCTGATAAGAAAGGAGCTATGAGTCGGATTTACCTGGAGAGTGGCTGGCTTGAGGTGCCCTGGGGAGACGGCGATTTAGGTGGGTGCAGCCCCCCCCCTCCCCCCCCAGACTGCATGTGGCTCAGGACGGCAGTGTTGCTGCTTGGGCGGTGTGGTGTGGTGTGGTGTGGTGTGGTGTTTACCCATCAGGGCAGGCTCGCTCCCTGCAGATTAAATACCAGCTGTCAGGGAACGCTTGTCGTTTCTAAATTTATTCGGAGTCACCTCCTGTGTGGCGACAGGGAGGCTGTAACAGCAGGCATTTGATTAGAGGGCTGAACCTTACAGCGAGTCCGTAAAAACGATTTTCACGCTGAATAATTTCACGCTGAAGTATCCCAAAGGGTTCAATGGGACATTGGAAAAAATCGCAGATACCGAATTGAAGCCCAACAAGACTGTAAAGTGATTGAAGGGTTGTGTGCGAAGATATTTTATTCTGTTGGGTCTTAAGAAAGCTTGCAAATCTTTCCAGTAGGAAGCATATTCGTATTGAAAGGTGAGATAGTATTGAGCTCTTTTGACCAGAGAAGTGCTAAATTTCAGGCTCAGGTGGTGGTGGTGGGGGGGGGGGGTGCGGGAGGAGGGAGGGGTGAAGACCGAGTTTAAAACAGAAACTGGCACCTGATAGTCCCTTTGATTCTCACCTCTGTCCCGATTAGTTGCAGCAATTCTTCTAAGGACTTACAAGGAAGCCAATGAGGTGGGGTTGCTGGGGAGTTAAGTCAGCAGAAGTTAAACAAACAAAAAAAATGTCGTGTTTTGTTTTTCATTGAACAGCGTGTGTGCTCTGTAAACTACTCCTTTAATAGACTGGTACATCTTTCCTTCTTACAGCTTACAGGAAAGAAAATGTAGCAGCCATTGTTGCTAGCATAAATACCTTTACAAGTCATGCTATTGCTTAATAATAGTGTATTTAATTAAGTTGATAACACTGAAAATCATTTCAGTCAATAGATGCTGTTATTGTCCTGGCTGGCTTGGCTCAGTGGATTGAGCGTTGGCCTGTGGACTGAAGGGTCCTGGGTTCAATGTGGTCAAGGGCACATGCCCAGGTTGCATGCTCCATCCCCAGGTGGGGACCTGGGGGGCGTGCAGGAGGCAGCCAATCAATGATTCTCTCTCATCACTGACGTTTCTATCGCTCTCTCCCTGTCCCTTTCTCTCCGAAATCAATAGAAATATATTTTAAAAACAGATGCTGTGTTTATGGCGTGAGTTTCCTTAGTTTGGGAGAAGGATTGCTCCCTGAAGTTCACATTGACATCTCCCGTCTGTCGGGTTTGTGTAGCAGGATGCTCAGCCTTATTGACCTATAGAGCAGGCCCTCAGAGCTCATTCCTGCTCCCCGCATCCTGCCCCACAGACAGTGCTTCCCATTTGATGAGGACACTGGCCCTCACAGTAGATGGCTGTGTGGAGGCCACCCTCCCTGCCTGGCCATCCTTTTCCTCTGGAAGCTTCTGGGCCCTACACCCCACCTGGTTTCTCACTTCCTCCTGGTCTCCATTTCCATCTGTCCTCCTCTTGCTCTTGCTTGCCCCCTGCTGGAAGCGATAATGACAGACAGCAGGGGTCCCAGGCAGTGCGCAGAGCCCAGCTCAGCTGGAAAATACCCATCTGGCAGTTATTTCTGCTGAGCGTGGTCCCTGCCCGGGGGGGGGGGGGGGGGGGGGGGGGGGGGGGAGCGGGGGGGCCGAGGGGCCCCTCGTCCGACATGCTGTGTTTTCCGTGGTTTTGTCCCTGACCACCTGCCTACACTCCCAGCAGATTACTGTGACATTTCACTCCCATGTCATGCCAATGGAGGCCATATTAATAGAAATAATAGCAAATACACATAAGTAAGATCTGGCGTCAGCATTTTTTTCTCTCCACCATAATGGACCTAAAAAAAAAAATAACAGAGTGAGACAGAAAGGCATGTGACAGTCCTGGGAGGGGGGCCCTGGGGAGTGGGATAGAGGTGGGAAATTCAAATCCTTGATTCTCTCTGTTGGTCCTTGTGTAGCCTATTTTCTAAATGACCCTTTTCCTTCTTTCTCTTGTGAGCACCAGCAAGCAATGCTCAAATGGGCCAGAGGGCTGCCCAATCATTCTGATGGACAAACACACGAGGGTGCAGAAGAGGAAATCAGGTTCCTCGAAGCTGCACGCATTGCTAACTTTGCTGTCCCTGAAAGGTCTTCATAACCTACCTGAACCAAGTGAGCCCAGGATGAACCCCAATAGGCCATTGCTCGGCGTTCCCACCCCGGCAGCTGGTTAATTGCCGCGGTAGCTAACGATGAGGGAAGAACACTCAGTGCTAGCCAATGGGCCTCATTTAACGCAGCACAGCTTTTAGAGATAAGTTAAGGGTAATGAACTCCATTAAGCTCCTAAGCAGGAGGGCACACATGCTTCTTATAAATATTATAGCTTATCATTTAAATGCAAACATTTAAGCATTGAATACTGTTCTGCTGAATAAACGGAATATAGTGGTTTCACACATATGCAGTCTCTCTGGAAAGTGAATATTGTAATTTTCTTTTTTAAAAAAATATGTTTTTATTGATTTCAGAGAGGAAGGGAGAAGAAGAGAGAGATAGAAACATCAATGAGAGAGAGAATCATTGATTGGCTGCCCCCGGCACGCCCCCTACTGGGGATCCAGCTTGCAACGTGGGTGTGTACCCTGATGGGGAATTGAACCGTGAGCTCTTGGTTCATGGGTTGACGCTCAATCACTGAGCCACACAATATTTAAATAAATTTTCTTATTTAAATATTCACAGTGAGAATGGATATATGTTCCAAAGTCCTCCAGAGTTTCACTCCTCAATCAAGGTGTTCAAGGATGTGTATGATATGCAAAGCATCAGATTTCGTTTTAAAAGCTACAACTCGAAACATGTTCCTCAAAATAATATTATTTCCAACAGAGACTTTTGCAGTGCAGGTAGTGAGAATATAATGCTCCATTTCCTTATAAATTATTATCTCGCCACCAACTTCTGTCCTATCAATGGATATTTACTGGTGTGCAATATTTATTTCAACCCTGCTTCTAATATATAACAGGAGTGTTGCATGTGGAGAGAAATAACACACAAAAGCTAATAACAGTAACTCTTCTTTCCTTTGAAAACTCAAGGAATTGGCTGTCTGGCTTAGTAATCTTCTGGATGAGCAAGAAACAATGCTAGATGGAAAGGCAAACCCAAGACAGGGAGTGCAGTGTCTAACTCGCTCAGCTCCGGAGGAAGCCATGTGACTCCCTTCAATGATTTCGTTTCTTCCAGCGCTCAGCTCCTCACCTTCAAGATAGGAATAACCGTTGCATATCCCTGACAGAGCGGTGAGAACTAAATGAGAGGTCGAACACAGTGCTTAGACTAGCTCATTCGCGTGGGGAACACGATTCAACATTAGCTGTAATGATCATTAGTCATAAATCAACGCCAGTGCGTAGAAGAAAGACTCTCCCCCACCCTATTAGGAGCAGTGTTCTTAATAAAACCCCAAATATCACTGGTCATAAAAAAGGCTGGTGATTGGCCATTGACTTCTGTCTCTAGAGCAGGTTCACTGGGTCGTTTCGTCACCTTGTGGTGTGTGCCCCCCCGTCTCGTTCAGTGGAGTTGTTTGGACCTCAGTTACCGTGTGGGAAGGCCTACTGTAAAACCATAAAACAGAAGCACAGGCGGACGTGGACTTTGCCGAAGGCACGACGTGCAGGGACGATGCGGTGGCGTCTAAAGGACCATGAATGCCCTACCAACTTTCCAATAGTTTTCCTGACTCATTTGCTTACACAGGCTTTAGGCATGCTTTGCCTACAATGTGTGTCTGACTAGGCAGCGAAGTGACTATTTAAATTGCACTAGAATTGATTTTAAAATTATTTGTTGCATAAATAACATTATTTTGATGTGTTGCAGCCCCTCACACCTCAAGGCAGGGCAACAGCAGGGTGGGGGGTGAGGGTTGGGGAGGGCATGGAGAGGTGGTTTGTCCAGCTGATTCTCTGCTAAAAGTGTCAAAAACAGTATTTGGGGGTTCTGTCTGGACATCCATGAGACAGAGGTGGTTTTCTGTTTGTTGGTTTTGGTGGCACATCTCGTCACCCTAATCCCCCTAGTCCCGGGGTCGGCAAACTGCGGCTCTCGAGCCACATGCGGCTCTTTGGCCCCTCGAGTGTGGCTCTTCCACAAAATACCACGGCCTGGGTGAGTCTATTTTGAAGAAGTGGCATTAGAAGAAGTTTACGTTTAAAAAATTTGACTCTCAAAAGAAATTTCAATCATTGTCCTGTTGATATTTGGCTCTGCTGACGAATGAGTTTGCCGACCACTGCCCTAGTCTTTGAAGGAGAGAATTCCAAAGGTGAGGGATTTGGGATCAGCCAGTCGGGATCCTGTAGAGAATCCAATTTCCTGGTCCCCGTGGGAACCCTGGATCTGGGGTCCCCGTTCCTCTGGGATCGGTCCTGTCTCAGAGGGCTCACCTGGACTCAGACCTGGTGTTCCTTCTCTCCGCAGGTTCCTGGGCAGACCGCTCACCTCTTCACGAAGCAGCGAGCCAAGGCCGCCTCCTGGCTCTGCAGACACTCCTCTCCCAGGTGAAGTATCCCGTGTGCTTAAAACAGCCCCGGGCCATGAGCAGAAAACACGAGCCCCAAAGTCATTAGCTCAAAAATGCTAAAACCGCTTCGTAAATTTTATTATTACCAAGAGGTCAAGTCTGTTGTTTCTTGTCTGTCTTTGAAAGCTCTTTATAAATATGTTGGTGTCTGGTCTTAAGTCTTAGCATTTCCGATTTCCTGTGCAGTGTGTTTGTTGATAGACACACGTATGCAGGAAATCACTGGAATCACCTGTTATTTATTAAGCGCGTTAAGTATCCTTCACTCTACAATGTGTGCAGCTTATCCAGTTCAGCCTAAAATATCCAAAAAAGGCTCATCAGACCAGCCGCCTAGCCCAGTGGTCGGCAAACTCCTTAGTCAACAGAGCCAAATATCAACAGCACAACGAATGAAATTTCTTTGGAGAGCCGAAAACCGACTTCTGCGCATGGGCCACGAAGTTTCCATCGCACTGCACGTGCGCGCCCGCACGTGGCATTTTGTGGAAGAGCCACACTCAAGGGGCCAAAGAGCCGCAGGCGGCTCGCGAGCCGCGGTTTGCCGACCCCTGGCCTAGACCGCCTTCATGGCAGCTTGTGATGCGTTGTGGGGAACTGCCTGTGAGAGGGATGGACCGATCATTTCTCCACCTGCCTGCCCATCACTGGCCAGAGGGAAGAGGGAAACCACAGGGGCTTTGCTGAAATAGGAAGCGCTCTGGCTCGGCCTGTGGGTTTTGAAAAGTTGCTGGCGTGCAGAAAAAAAACAGAACACGATTTGCCAGTGCGATTCAGACACCCAGACCAGGCAGCCACTGCCCGGTGTCTCCCAGGATCAAGGAGAGAGGCGTCTTCTCCCAGGGCCACGAGGGAGGAGAGTAGTGTCTGTCGCCCAGGGTGAGGGCACTGGGACTGGGGACCTGGATGCCAGGCTGGCACTGAAGATGAACCCCAACCTCTCTGGCCCCCACTGTCTCTCGTCTGTGAAGGGAAGATTTAAGGTAAGAAGCCCCTTTGGGCCCGGCCCCTTCTCTGATAACCATGTGACTCTTTTGTTTGCTCAATGACTTCAGGAAAAAAACCCTGCAAAAAAGGCCATTCGTATCGAAACGGGACCCCCTGAAGGGTCACACAGTTCTCAGAGAGGCGAGCAGTCTGAGGCTATTTCCTAACACGTGTGTCATATCTACCAACAGCCCAGCCAGGCAGAGCCAGAGGCTGCACCGAAGTCCTGCACGACAGGGAATCTCGCCTTCCAGAGGCTTCTGTCATCTGGTCCCTAGGCGTGGCAGTGGGCAGTCCCTTCTCCAACTCTGATGGCTGGCCAGCCACCTCCAAATCCTCGAAAGGATCATTTAAGGGATCTTAAAAATTGCTACTTGCCAGGGATAATGATTTAGGGTGACTGTTTTCTTGCCTCCGTTTTAAGATCCCTCATGTCCCTCTGGCATTACAGACCGTGGTGGTCTGCAACCCGTCATGGGGATCTGGCCCGGACAAGTCTTCTCAGGAAGGTGCTTGGTGTGATGGTCAACAGACAGCGAACTACCAACCATAGCAAGAAGGCAAAGGATCGCAGATCCTAATCAAACTTAATTACGTTAATCTGATATCTTTAGTTTAGTTAGAATAACAGTTTTGAAAGTGTTTCGTTGTGATTGAAGAAGCAAATCAAACCTTTCCTCGATGCTGGGCACTGTCACAATAATTGCTCTCCCTGCGTCCTCTCATTTAATCTCCGTTAACTTAGCGGCTCATGGACTCATCGGAATGAAAGCCATCGCTGCCTCTGGATCAGGGCTTCCAACCCAAGCCTGAGTCCGTAGTCAAGGCCACTCACCACCAGCATAGAGCCTACTCAGACCTACTTCCTGACAAAACTTCACAAAGCAGCTTACCGCAGTGCAGGGTATTGCCCCCAGGGTGGGCTGGCGTGGCATTTTATAGCCCCAGCCCAAGCAAGTGATCCAGCCCACACCCAGTCTGCAGTTCTACAAAACAAAACAAAAACCAAAACCCGAGAGCAACCCAAGCAATTCCTAACGAGAAAGGGAAACGTTACTTAAGCAAATGTCAATAATACTTGCAGAATCTATTGAGCACAAGACTGAAAGCAGTCCTGGGGCTGGGTGGGTCGGGTCACAATGACGGGGCCCAGCTGCCACTCCATGGCATTCGAACTGGCCTTTCTTGCCGAACAAACCTGGCCTGCCTGGCATTCCTTGACTTTTGGTGTCGCTCTTTAGTAACAACTGTAGAGGTGACTTGACAGAACTTTTTCTCACCTTTCAAAATTATTCATGTCACATGTAGGGTTATAATGTAAACGCGGTCACCATAGACCATGTCACCCCATTGCACGAAGCCTGCCTCGGTGATCACGTGGCCTGTGCCCGGACTCTTCTGGAAGCTGGAGCTAATGTAAGTCCCTGTTCAATGTTCACATCTACCGAGTACTCAACTCAAGAAAAGTTCTCATTCTGCCTCCCTTTCCTTCTCGGTGGTTTTCAAAGATAGCAGAATAAAAACAAAGCTCTCCAACTGCCCAGCCTTCTCTCACTTGCACTCGAAGAAGGAACCCCAATCATTGCAAAAGCGGGGTAGCATGCTGCATCCTATGGAGCATTCTGTAGGCTGTGCCCTGCTCTCGTGGTTCTCCATAGGAATAGATAAACTTCTTTGTGCCTATAACGTTTGCCCATCTTTTGGATGATTTAAAAAAAATTTTTTTTATTGATGTCAGGGACAAGGGGAGAGAGAGAGAGGGATAGAAACATCAATGATGACAGAGAATCATTGATTGGCTGCCTCCTGCACACCCCAAACTGGGGTTTGAGCCTGCAACTCGGCCAGGGGCCCTGACTGGGAATTGAACCCTGACCTCCTGGTTCATAGGTCGACGCTCAACCACTGAGCCACGCCGGCTGAGTTGGATGATTTTCTTTAGATAAATCCTCAGAAATTTCATTTTTAATTTAAACTGCTCCCAGCAAAGTGGCTTTGTCATCATTTTCATCAATCACTGTTACACTTGCTGACTTTTTTACCTATTGGAAAGTACCTAACCATTAAATTCATTTTTGTGTATTTGATTGTTGAGTATGTAGTTTTTCATCGTTGTAGGTTCATGCCTATGACTTATCTACCATATCCTCTTTCTATGTGTCTCTTGAAGTTGTAAAGCTTTCCTTATCCCTGTGTCTGAGCTAAATACCCTTTGTCATATTTACCACACACATGTTCCCAGTTATTTCCCTGAGCAGATCACCACACCTTTAAACGTGCCTGCGAGTCAATCACGTGCGGTCCGCCGAATCTCACTCTCAGATTTCGGTTCGGTTTAGGTCAATGCAATCACCATAGATGGCGTGACGCCGTTATTCAACGCCTGCTCCCAGGGCAGCCCGTGCTGTGCGGAACTTCTGCTGGAGTACGGAGCCAAGCCGCAGCTGGAGTCCTGCCTGCCCTCCCCCACACACGAGGCCGCCAGCAAAGGTCAGCTCCGGGGGAAGTGACAAGGGCAGCGGTCCCTGCGGCCACCTGCGGGGTTGCAAGGACCTTTTGGTGACTAACAGGCTGGAGCTGTGGGCGCAGGCGCGTGGGGGCATGGGCCTCGAGGAAAACAGGTCTCTGCTTTGTGTCTGCAGGCCACCATGAATGTCTACAGATCCTGATATCCTGGGGCATAGATGTTGACCAAGACATTCCTCATTTGGGAACTCCGCTGTATGTAGCTTGCATGTCACAGCAGTTCCACTGCATCCGGAAGCTTCTTTACGCGGGTAAGGTCCTTTCGAACGTCTTCCATTCCATCCGCACCCACGAGCAGTTACACAGCTCTTATTTCTTTTTCTTGAAAAACAAAGTATTGATTGATTTGAAAGAGAGGGAGAGAGATTTGTTGTCCCCCAATTTATGCATTCCTTGGTTGAATCTTGAATGTGCCCTCATCAGGGATGGAGCCCTCAGCCTTGGCATTTCGGGGTGATGCTCTAAGCAACTGATGAGCTACTCGGCCACTTGTTTCTCTACATAAGCTGCTTTGAAAATTCTATCTCATTTAAAAATGTTCTTCTTCTAAGCTTCTCACATATCAGTCTATAGCCTATAAATAAGAACCTCATTCTTTTTTTTTAAATCTTTACTGTTAAAAATATTTCATAGGTCCCCTTTTTACCTTCATTGGCCCCCTCCAGCCCGCCCCCCGCCCCAGGCCCTCACCACCCTACTCTCTGTGTCCATGGGTTATGCGTATATGCATACAAGGTTTTTGCTTGATTACCTCCCACCTACCCACCCTCCCCCACCTTCCCTCCGAGATCCCACACTCTGTTCCATGCAAGACCTTATTCTTGATAACTCCACTTCACCTCAAAGCTCCAAACCCTCTACTTACAAAGGTCAAAGGTCATAACATTCAGATATTCACGTTTGAATGTAATATTGCTAAATATGAATATATCTGGGAAGAAAATGATCAAAAGAAATTCTAGAGATAGTTAACTGCTTCGTCGCCTTACCCCCCACCAACCCTAACTCCCACACGGTCCTAGACTGTCATCCGTCTCACTTACCTTCGTCTCACTAACCTGAAGAGGCATCCTGCCCACTTACTTGAAACAAACCAGGTCCTCAAGGTTCAACTCCAGCCCCTGAGAACCTTCTCCTGACCTTGGGACCAGGGCTGGGAGCTTGGCTAAGTATGGTTTCTCTCTTTTCCCAACTTCTCTTCCCTCTAGCACAGTGCTTCTCATGGCAGGTATTTAAATAGACTTAAAATGAGTACATACGTTTCTCTGCCTTTTATTGTTCACTAGAGGCCCGGTGCATGAGACTCATGCACTCAGGGCAGGGGGTGGGAGATCCCTCAGCCCGGCCTGTGCCCTCTCGCAGTCCAGAAGGGGGAAGTGGGCCTAAGCCGGCAGTCAGACATCCTTAGCGCTGCCACGGAGGCAGGAGAGGCTCCTGCCACCGCCGCTTGCCAGCTGTGAGCCCGGCTCAGGGCTTCTGGCTGAGCAGCACTCCTCCTGTGGGAGTGCACTGACCACCAGGGGCCAGCTCCTGCATTGAGCGTCTGCCCCCTGATGATCAGTGCGCGTCATAGCGACCGGTCGTTCCTTTTATTATATAGGATGGCAATCGTTTGGCCTCTGATACATCCTGACAGATCTTTGGTAACCCCTTACTGTTCCTCACAGTATCTTCACTAAATTACTCATTTCCGGCAAGCAGTCTCCATCTATTCCATGCCATTTACTAATAAGACTCTTAAATGTAAGTTCTGCTAATAATCGTTGGCAGATTGTTATTTCCAGGCTGTGTCTCCCATAAATTTACATAACCAGGAGAGTGTGTTCTTCATTATCTTTCTTTTCTTTGCTGGGAATATTTTCTTTCCATTGAATATCTTACGGGTGGAAGAATACTGAGAAGTGCTAGTAGTTATTGGGGCAGACTGCCATTCTCAGGCTCTGTTCTCTCCTAACACCGGCACACCCAGCAGCGTGTATGCGCCCCCGATGGAGATTTTGTGATGCAATGCAATGTTCCCACTAAACATTTCCCATTAGGTTAAAATGTTGAAAACAATTACATTGATTGCAACTTTAGCTTGGCAGGAGGGCCTCTCCCAGCTTAGAGTGCACTGCTTCTCACAAACAGGAGTTTGACAGACAGGACCAGAGAGTCAGGCTGAAAGGACTAATGCATTTTCATCGATACATTTCTTGGTGTTGTAACCACTTAGGTGCTGGGAAATGGGATTCTTCTGCTTCCTTACCGCATTAAACAGCATTTCTCCATCAGTCATGCATTCAGTGGCCGCCACTGAGATAAAGGGCTATGCAATAGGTCATTTAACACGGGAGTATCCTTAAATGTAAGCACTTAATTTGCATGCAGAAATAGAAAGTGCCTTTCCATTGAACAGGCGCAGTGCCTATGTGCAGTTATCACCTTCAGCTACACGAGTGAGAAGCAACAGGAACATCTGATTACATTTTACCCCGAGAGCACCTGTCTCTGGAATCACGAGTTTTCCAAGAAACAAAAGAACTCTGTTGCCTTAAAATAAATGAAAAGAAAAGCAATAAGCTCTTGAATTCTCCTGAGAGCTATCAATCATGATGCAAATAGACACGTGTCAACCTAATTGTGCACTGTTTATAATACACATGATAGGTAATGTGATGAATTTTGGAACTGTTTAAAATTAAAAGTTCTTTTTGTTAGGTGATATTTTAACCATATAGAAGAATAGTAGACAGTATAAAAAATATGTGCATTTCTTATCCAGATGTACCAAGTTTTAAGATTATGTATATGTGTGTATGTGTATGTATATGTACATGTACGTGTATGTGTGTATATGTATGTTTGTGTATGTGTAATGTTAATGTAAAAACATTCAAACCTGTAAAAAAATTTTGTGAGTTTATTTGAGCCAAACTGTCCACAATTGCCAGGAAACAGAATCTCAACAGATTGGGATAAAGCTCTGGAGAATGGCGGTTTCTCATCTATTTCTATACATTGCAATCAAAGGAGGGGGCGTAGGTGGTTACATGAAATCCATTGGTGATAGATTAGGGAGGCGGGAGAAAGCAAAGCGGGGAAACCTCTGGGATTGGATACAAAGTAAAATGACGGACACATACTTAGGTGGGTGCAGGATAGTTAACAGTCCACAATTAACATGATAACAGGATAGTTAACAGTCCACAATTGTCATGATAACAATGACAATGAAGGAATCTGTGGTCTCTCTCCTGGTGCCCAGGCACATGAGGTTGTGCCCCAAGGGGTCAGGGAAAAGGAAGTTACATGCTACCCAGACACTTCAAGGGTATGTGATCTTAGATGCCAAAAGACAACAGACTCAGTGAAGGTGAAGGTTGACCTTGTCAGTGATCCCGGCCTAGGACAGGACTGCCCACCGTCACTGCCTTTAGCCAAAGTATAATTTCAGACCATCCTTTGTGGTGACTTCAGGTCTGAGTTTGCAAGACCGCCATGCAGGCCTCCCCTGAGCTGTCAGGTCTGCACGTGGCCCCTTTCGTCTATATAGTATGTGTATGTATATGTGTGCTTGTGTGTATATATACATGTATATGTTCATATATGTAGGTGTGTATGTATGTACATGTATACGTGAGGCACTCAGTGCCAATGGAGCTGAGGTCCTTTCTGCCACACTTTCCTCCCTGCACTGAGGTGACCCTTAGAACCATCTCTGTACCCATCACCGTTCCGTGTTTTCCTGTAGGCGCTGACGTACAGAAAGGCAAATACTGGGACACGCCGCTCCACGCTGCTGCCCAGCAGTCCAACACGGAGATTGTCCACCTGCTGCTGGAATTCGGGGCGGATATCAACGCCAAGAACACGGAGCTACTGCGGCCGGTGGACGTGGCCACATCGAGCAGCCTGGTGGAGAGAATGCTGCTTCAGCACGAAGGTACGGGGAGGTGCGGGCATCCGAACCACGGCAGTGCGTCTGCGGGAACAGGGAGCAGGGGGACAGAGACCACCGGGGGCACGGGAGACAATAATGGCATTTGGAGCATTTTTTGTGAAAGTAAATACTTTTCACTTAGGTTCTCTCTATGAAAAAGATAATCACAATGATCTTGATTTTCTTTCATTTTTTCTTCATTCAACCTAACCTTTCTATTCCTTTGGCTAAGTTAAATAGATTCAGTTTTGACCCTGCGTAACATGTAATTCTATATCATATCTGCAAATAAACCCTTAGAAGCTCGCCTCGCTTTATAGGGGCAGGCACCGTCTACGACGTGGGTAGAAACACGATCAGGAAATACTTCCACGCTTAAGAGTTTAGTTCTAAAATGGAATCTCTCACGTCTGGCCCCGATACAGTAATTCAATTGGCTTTGGCTGAAACGGTAAATCGAATTTGAGAAAAACAATTAAGAATTTCCTCCTATAGTGCATGCCCTCCTTTGATCTGTATCTCCTTCAAAAAGCAGAATTTGTTTCTGAGGTTTTATTTTTTAAAAATATGTTTTTATTGATTGCAGAGAGGAAGGGAGAGGGAGAGAGAGAGAGAAACATCAATGATGAAAGAGAACCATTGATTGGCTGCCTCCTGCACACCCCCTACTAGGGATCAAGCCCCCATCCCTGGTTTGTGCCCTGACCTGAAATGGAATAATGACCTCCTGGTTCATAGCTTGATGCTCAACCACCGAGCCACCCTGGCTGAGCTGTTTCTAGCCCAGAGACTTCCATGTCTTAAAGAAGGTGGATGGAACATACCTCACTTCTAACACAGTCTTATGAAGGCAGTGTAAATGCTTGCATGATTTCCCTAGTACAGGGGTCACACTGCCAGTTTGCTACAAAGCACTGTAGATTTTTCTGGCTTGATTTCATGCATCTTGTAAACATATGAAAATCCTCCGTGTTTTGATGTGATGGACACACACCTGCTTGTCTCCTGCAGCCACACCCAGCTCCCTCTGCCAGCTGTGCCGCCTCTGCATCAGACGCCGCATCGGAAGAGCACGCTTGCACCTCATCCCGCGGCTCCAGCTGCCCACGCTGCTGCAGAACTTCCTCCAATACCGATAGAGTAAAGTCAGTCTCTGTGCTCAGACAATCCGCAGCTCTACTTCAGCCGCACAGTGCATATTTCCTGTTAAAATGTGCTGACGACGGGGTAGAAGTGGGGAGGGCCACCCCCAGGGGAGCAGGGAAATATCGATTTCACCTTCAAGGGTACTAGAGGGCACTGTTGTTTTAGGTAGGCGTTGTTATTGTTTTTAGACATAGTATGTTTAAAATACCTATGTTTAAAATACCTAATTATTATTTCCATAGGCCCTTTTGTTGGCTTAGGGGAAAAAAGAGTTCTCCATTTTATGTTTTTTAGAGTGAAAAGGAAATATGTGAACCCTAAGCAAAATTCTTCTTTATAGGGTGTATTTTAAAAGGTCTATACTCTTCAAATAATGCATTCACCTTTCTATTTTGGTCTGCAACGATGCTCTGTACTTTTTTATATTAAGACAAGCCATGAGTACGGTTTAGCAAACAGCAGGGAGCTTGGCTGGTGTCACTCAGTGGTTGAGCATTGACCCAGGAACCAACAGGTCGCTGGTTGGGTTCCCAGTCAGGACACATGTCCGGGTTTTGGGCTTGATCCCCAGTGGGGGCATGCAGGAGGCAGCCAATCAAAGACTTCCTCTCTCATCTTTGATGTTTCCATCTCTCTCCCCCGCTTCCTCTCTCACTAAAAATCAATAAAAATATATTTTCAAAAAAGAGCAGCTAATACCCGTTTGAAATAAAGAGGACTCATCGGGGAAGCCACTGAGTGGCACCCGCACTGTCATTACAACGATTAGTTCATAGGGAGGCAGAGATCTCCCTGGCCCCTTCCCCTGCGTGGGCCTGGTCCCTAGGAGGCTGCAACTGGAAGTTACGCTGCTGCTGGCCGCCCCCCCCCCCCCCCACCACCACTACCACCACCACCCGGAGGGTGAGAACATCGCTGGGCTATTTTAAGGCCTCCCCTCCTCAAGGGCAGCCTCTGGAGGTCTCTCTCCAGCGCTTTCAGACACATCACTCCAGCCTCCTCCCGGTTCGGGAATTGCCAGCAGCTGGTGCTCCCTGGACCGAGGGAAACGGACTGGACTTCGTGTCTGCTTGACAAAGAGGCCTTGCCCTGGTCACACCTCAGGGAGCAGGGCAGCCCAAGGCCTTAGGAAATGGAAGAGCCAAAGCTCCTTAAACTGTGGGGGCCACTTAGCAAACTTAAAGACCTCAAAAAAGGGACCCCCAGGCTAGACATTAGAGGGTGTTTCTAATTCTCCTTGCCCAAGCCGAGGTTTCAGCACACACTGGAGGGAAGGGAGCATTGGGTCAAAGAGGATATTCCTGAGACAGTGTCCTCTGCAGGGTGAACACCGTGTTTATTCTCTTGCTTTAACTGTGCTTGTGTGCCATGGGAAACATCGTAAAAACAGTGTATGTCCCCTTCGTCATTTAGGCCAGAGTTGAGTCTATCACGGATTTAGAAATAAGATAGTCAAGATACTTACAACTCTGTTAAGTGGAAGAAAATATTTTGATGAGGTTTTAAGATTTATCAAATTTTGGTAAAATAATGTGACCCCTATTTTAATAACTCGGAGGCCCATTTTCCTGTCTTCTTAGTTCTCTTGCTGACTTCCAGAGACCCCCTGGGGGAGAAACCATTATTGTATGAAATTCCAAAATCACAACATTTTGCATTAACAATCATTGGTTTAGAGTTTCAAAAATAGAAGGCTGCAGCAAGTTTGTTAAAATATGTTCCCTATGTGGCTAGAGACCTTTAAACGCATCTGTTTTACTGAAATAGCTCTGAAAACATTTGTAATGTCCTCATAAGTGTTTTCTACTGTGGAGTAACCTCGTTAAATATAATTAGGTACCAAAACTGCCTTTTAGTAAAAAAGATTCCGACTACTTTTCCTGAGTCGGATGTTCCCTGGAGTGTGGGGAGTAACGCGCTCGCCTTCCTGGGTCTTGCCTCCCGGAGAGTCAGCACCAAATGTTAACCTGAGCGTGGCCTCCTTCATCGCAGATGCCGGCACCTGTATCTCAGCTTGAGTGTGGTTGTCTTATCAGAGAACTGTCCTAATGTAAATATATCACGTGTTTGTTCATGTATTCAAGTGTGATGAGTGTCCCTGAAATAAACACCTGTTTTTTCCGTTCTAAATGGTCTTTGATTCTGTCACGGGAGGTCCTGGAGAATGTGGTTCGGGGCATTGAGAGTAATGACCCCTCCGTGGCTCGCGAACAGCCTATTCCCCTGACATGCAGAAGCCCGGGGACATGTTTCAGGGGGCGGGGGGGTTGGGGTGTGTTTGGACTCACAGCGACCAGGAAGAACTGCCCAGTGTGCACCCCATGCCGCCAGGCTGGTGGACTTGGCTTTCCGAGTCTGGTCAGGGTCATCATCTCCCTGGAGATGTGAGGAGCACATGTCCCTTTAACTGCTCCCTATAGCCCCCCTCCCCCCCCCCCCCCACACACACACAGGCACCCTGCAGCACCCAAGCACAAATTAATTCCAGGGACATGGTACCATCCCACACACAAGGTGGGAAAGAAATGCCGCCCGCATGTGGCCATTTCTGCAGAATCTCTCTCAAGAGGAAGGCAGCCCTTCCCTTCGCGTGTCAAGTCTCGGTGATCACACAGATGTGCATTCACTCTGCACAGGCCCGTTGCCTTGCGGGAAATGCCTCCTCGTGTGGGAAGGACTCAGTTTAGTCCTCAACCGCACGGTCTCGGTCAGGGAACGGAAGGCCATCATTTCATACAGTCAGCTACGCTCCCCTTCGGAAAAGCAATGAGAAGCACTGCAGAGAATCTCCCCAAATTCCGCATCAACTTGTGTCCGAGGAGGGTCAGTGATGTGCCCAACCCTCCCCTGTCTGCTTATTTTCGTAACAACGGGCTGGCCCCTCCCCCAGACCCCACTCACGCACCCTGTGCTTGGTTAATGGTCTGCGGTGTCATCTGGAAATGCTTGCGTTTGGGTGGCACGCCCGCATTTTTATGTTGCGCGGTGCCCTGCACCTTCTGCATCTGCTCCTGTCCTGCGGCCATGCTGTTAACGCACCAGAAAATAACACCCATCTGTAAATCACACGTGGGAGAGATGTGGGGTCACTCCCGAGCGTAGGCCTCTAGGGGCCTCGTCCCTTCCGCTCCTACCCTCTTGGCAGCCTGGCCCAACCCTGGAGGACGCTGAGCTGAGGGAGGAGAGCGGTCTCCCCACCTGGGAAACATCCTTCTTCCAGATGCAGAAGGTCCAACTCTGAGGTCACCGGAAGAAAAGAATGAGGGACACAAATGTGGGTGCTGACAAACAGCACCTCTGAGACCATTTCCTGCCTAGAACCCTCCAGATGGAGGCAGCGTTGAGTTTTCAGGGCCAAACCCCAGGGGCTCATCCTTCTCTGATGTCCACACTCACAGCCCACCAAACAGATCAGACCTTTTCAAGGGGAGGTTTCCCATCACAGCGATGAGCGTGGCTAAACGGTGCGCACACTCCCCTGCCTTCCGGGCCTCCCCCACGGGTAGAGGAGCGTGCACGGTGACATGAGCAGACGTGACCTGCGTCACTTGCAGGCTCGACGACTTTCTCTCTCCCTTTGCCCCAGCACCTTCAGAGGCCACGTGTTTCCGGCGAGGCCATCTGACCCGGCCCGGATCGCCACACGTGGAAACCCGCCCCGCTGACCCACAGTGCCTGCGAGAGGCCGGCCCCGAATCCACCTTCCCCGTGGGAAGCCACCGAGATCTTTGAGCCGCCGTGCTCTCGCAGCCATCACTTGTCTAGTATGTTACCTTTCATCTGGTTCGCCTTCAGCCGTCAGAGGCGAAGAGCCAAGGGCCTCGTACGTTGGCCAGGCCCTTTGCAGCGGTTCCGTGCATTTCCATTCACACGCACCGTGGATGTAGCTAGACAGGTTTAGTGTTAAGTCTGTGTGTGTTTGTGGAGGGAGAAAGACACCGTTCCTACGGTGTTTCCATTTGCGAGGGGATGATTAGGGCCCGTTATGTCATTACCAATTGTAACTGAGCTGGCCACGAGCTGTCATTACAGCCGCCGGGGGATCCAGGCTCACCTATCCAGATGGCGATGAGAAATGGCCAAATGCATGGGGTGCTCCACCGAGGAGAGTGCTCCTGCTGCGCATCGGGCCTGAACCCCGTCGCCGAGGGGAGGCAGAGGCCGAGACTCCGCCTCAAAATGAGCAGAAGCGAATGTTAGCATCTGCGATCTTAAAACATCTCAGCGAAGGACACAATCTCACCCTCAGGTTTAAGAAGTTGATTCTGACCTGACGTGTAAAATATTTAGATAGCAGTTTGGGAAGTGGATGTGTTCCGACTTCAGTTTATAGCTCTTGTCTCAGTAAAAATGGCATTCCCAATTCACGCTTAGTTCATTGCCTTCTCAGGGCTATGCCTTCCAGCTCAGAAAGGTCATTAGCAGGCAGTATAAGCGGGGGGTGGGGGGGTATTTCCTCACCAGCACCGTTCAAACTGGACCATAATCTTCCCGTAGAACCACTTTGGAACGCCCCTGGTCCAGTGGCGATTATGAATCACATGTAGCTCTAGGGTGAGCCTCCAAGTTCAGCTTAAAGACAGCGGAAGACAAAGGTAGTTAGTTGGGCGCTGCAGCCCGGGGATGAAACCAGATTTTTAAAAAAATGTATCTTATTGATTTTTTACAGAGAGGAAGGGAGAGGGATAGAGAGTTAGAAATATCGATGAGAGAGAAACATCGATCAGCTGCCTCCTGCACACCTCCTACTGGGGATGTGCCCACAACCAAGGTACATGCCCTTGACCGGAATTGAACCTGGGACCCTTCAGTCTGTAGGCCGACGCTCTATCCACTGAGCCACACCGGTGAGGGCGTGTAACCAGATCTTAATGAATTTTAAATGGAGGTTACGGTGTAGAGCAACGTCACTTTTTCGTACACAATCACATAGAAGCCTCAAGTTTTTGAGAAATTTGATTTATGTACTATTGATTTATAGATCACAAATAGACATAAAATATTTCGCATATATGTATATGTATGTTGATTTTAGAGAGGGAAGTGGAGGGAGAGAGAGAAATCTCAGTGATGAGAGAGAATCATCGATCGGTTGCCTCCTGCATGCCCCACACTGCAACCCGGGCCTGTGCCCTGACCAGGAATCAAACCGTGACCTCCTGGTTCAGAGGTCAATGCGACACTCAACCACTGAGCCACACCAGCTGGGCTAGACATAAAATATTTCTATCAAAACTTCAATTAGTGAGTATTACAATTTACTGGTATAACAATCCCACATTCCGATATCTAGGATGAGTAGTGAAAGAAAGTATCAGAATTCTCAATAAGCAGCAGGCTTAGATGTTAAAAGAAATGTGCATACTTTATTCCACAGTGTCTAAATCCCTTCCTTGTTTTATAGCTTCTTTTCCATCTTCGGAAACAGTGGAATCTTGGAGGAACCCAATAATTAGTACTTCTGCTCTTGCCCAGATTGAAAATTAAAGGCTGGAAGCCCAGCAGCCCAGCATGGCTGCTGTCTGGGCCGGTGCTTTGGGGCGGGCAGGTGAGCGCCAAGGGGTCTGAAGGAAGGTTATGCCGACATTTCAAAGGTATGTTATCTTAGATGCACAAAGACCAGGGGCAACGTCAAAAGGATTAACCTCTATCAGGCAGCTACAGGCCTGGGCATGATTGTCCAGCATGACTCACTTTTAGTTAGGAATTTCCATGTGGAGACGTGTGTGAGTGTGTGTGTGTGTGTGTGTGTGTGTGTATGTGTGTGTGTGTGAATGTGTGTATGTGTGAGTGTGTGTGTGTGCGTGTGAATGTGTGTGAGTATGTGTGAGTGTGTGTGTGTGTGTGTGTGTGTGTGTGTATGTGTGTGTGTGTGAATGTGTGTATGTGTGAGTGTGTGAGTGTGAGTGTGTGTGTGTGTGTGTGTGTGTATGTGTGTGTGTGTGAATGTGTGTGAGTATGTGTGTGTGTGAATGTGTGTATGTGTGAGTGTGTGTGTGTGTGTGTGAATGTGTGTGAGTATGTGTGAGTGTGTGTGTGTATGTGTGTATGTGGTTACTTTGATCTCTGCATTTGTAAGGTGGGCCATGCAGGCCTCCCTGATCCTCTCAGGATTAGTATGTGGCCCCTTTTCCATCCACAATTTTATCTTGCACAGTAACATGCAGCTTCATGCCACCTTGATTTTTTTTTCCTTTTGGTGTAATAGATTTTTAAAAATTGTTGTGTAAATATTTAGTTTATAATTGTCTACGCTGCTCTGCAATCATCTACCCCTACCCTCACCCCCCCACCCCCGTCTTGTTCACTGACAAATCCCAAGTGACAAGACCCGTGTGGGGCACACAGTAGGGACGGGGTGAAGACTGACTGAATGAATTGCACACACTGGGGCCTCTTCAGGAAGTGGGAAAATCCAACGTGCAAATGGTTTCCAAATCTGCCTAATTTTTACGAGCACTTCATGTAATCATCAAGGAAACAGGTAGGCTACATCCAGACGTGAAACGCTGATTTAGACAGTAGGCATTTTATTAAACCCTTAGACACTGAACATTGCATGTGTGCGGCCCTTTTTCCCGTTGGGGTTTAGGAGGGCACACCGCATTGTCTCCAATTTCCAGACAGCACTGTCCTTGTCCTCCGGGGCCTCCGCACACGCTCCTTCAGTCGCTAGGCTGGAGGTGGGGCTCACAAACCACAGGGTCCCCTCTGCCCTGCCCTGGCGCACGCCTTGCCGGCTCCACCCCCGGTGTGGCGTGCAGGAGGCAGCCCATCAAGGATTCCCTCTCATCACTGATGTTTCTATCCCTCTTTCCCTCTCCCTTCCTCTCTCGGAAATCAATAAAAATACAAGCCTAACCAAGGGACACAGACAGCGTGGGGGGGGTGAGAGCATGAGTAGGGGTGGGGGGGGGGGAGTGGGGGAGTAAGGACCCATCTGTAATACCTCAATCAATAAAGAAATTAAAACCAACCAACCAAACAAAAACTCCCCAAAAAACATATATATATATATTTAGAAAATGAAATCAAATGTAAGCCTCGAGGGGGCTCTACTTTAGTGAAGACAGGAGCACAGCCCCTCACTCCCACCCCCAGGCTGGAGCTCCCCAGACCATGTCCACGTCCACTTCGCGCAGGGATCACGTGCCCCCCCAATCCAGAGCTTCAGATCCCCAAATTAGGAGGCCCCGGAAGCCTGCGAGGAGGTCCAGCTATCACGAGGCCCGGCCCCGCCCCTCGAGGCCCCGCCCCCTCGAGGCCCCGCCCCCGCGGGTGCTGCCATGGAAACCCAGAAAGCTACATGGCAGCCATCCCTCCGAAGAAAGAGATTTTGCAAGTGCCATGGACATCCCAACCCAAGTTACCTCCACTCTCACCACAGGCCTCAGAGGCAGTCCCGGGGAGGCGTAAGAAGTCTCTGGTCTATACGCACCCGCCCAGGAGGTCCCGCCTGTCTCGGTCGGTCCTGCGCTGGCTCCAGAGCCTGGACCTCACCTTCTTCCCCAGGAACGTCAGCAGGTGGGGCAGAAGCCGGCCAGGTGGACCCGCGCCTGCCTCCTCCAGGCCGCCCCCCACGGCCCCCCCCCACACACACACACACACCTGCACCCTTAGGGAGTGGGCCTGAGAACAGCATGAGGGAGCATTTCATTCATTCATTCAATCAATCATTAAATGTGAGACCTAGGCTAATAGAGGTGGAGTGCTTTGGTGACTAAAATAGCCGAGGCTCTTCAGACTATTAGACTGGTGTTAACTAGGGCACAGACGGTCTAAGTAACTACATGTTATCTCATTTCCTTCAGGGATTTTTCCAATGGCTTCCTGATAGCAGAAATATTCGCTATATATTACCCCTGGAGCCTTAACTTGTCATCCTTTGAAAATGGCACGTCTTTAAAAGTCAAGTTGGATAACTGGGCACAGCTGGAAAAGGTAAATTCGTAACCATTGACAGCGTGTACTGTTTGTTCCGTGGGTGTTTGGAAAGGTCTGGGTTTCTAGACGTGACGGGCTAGGAGGTGATCCTGCCCAGTTGGCAGCTGGCTTCCTGAGATTGAAAGGAAGGTTATTAACGCGCTCACCTCACATACCAGTGGGATGTAACGACTTTCTTGCCGAATGACATCACTTAATAATGAACACGTGAAACAGAAAATTAGGGGAGCGATAAAAGGGGGATGGACGTGAATCCACGGCGACTGAACATTTGTGTAGGACTTTTCGTGATGCAAATGCTTTCTTTCCACTCTTACAGTTCCTGGCCAAAAAGAAAATCAGATTACCCAGAGAACTCATCTACGGGACGATCCACTGCAAAGCCGGAGTGCCCGAGATCCTGATCCAGGAGGTGTACACCTTGCTCACACACCAAGAGTGAGTGAGCTGGGGGTTTCTGGGAAATACAACTTCCTCTGAAACTTGGGGTCATACACATCTCATCCCCAAAATGTGGCTCGTGAACAGTATTTTGTTGTTTTTTTTTTTATTTCTAGAACCCAAAGCATCCAGGGTGACCTTGTAAACTTCACAGACTACAGCTACCAGATGCAACTGCCTCTGCTCCCCAGGTCCACGGCCTCCAAGTTCATCAAAGACAACATTCGGTTGTCAGAACTCATGAGCAACCCCAGCATGCTCAGCAACCAACTGAAAATCGATTTCCTCTTCCTTTTGCAAATGCTGCAAAGGAAATTGAGCAGAAAGTTGCACCCAGGTAAGTTTTCCTTGGAAATCCTCAACGGAATTCCTCCGCGCCTAACGCCGCTCCTCTTGGGCACCGATGAAGGAAGGACCCTCATGTCTGCTGTCTCCGGTCACCGGTCTAACGGGAAAGTACTCCTGTTCATGCAAGCCGTGGGATGAATTGTTTTTGTCGGGGTGGTTTATGCTTTCATTCATTCATTCATTTTGATGAAAGCATAGGTTACCAGTGGATAGATACGTTTCTTCTTAGAAAATCTTTGAAGTGAATCTGTTCGTGTAAACTATTGTGGGAATTCCAAGTTTACATATCAACTCAAGAGACCAAGGAGGATAGGGGTGTCTAAGAGCCTATCAGGGTGTAAGCTTGCCCCCTAGCTGCTCTCTGGAGTGTGGTCACTGCTGTCCATTCTGCAGTAGCTGTTGGTATGTAGACGGCCAGGCTGACGGGGTCAACCCACAGCGTCTTCTAACACTTACTCAGGACACCGCTCGTGCCTGGGAACCTGACCTCCCTGATTGCAGACGCTGGGAGACCTTGTCATTACCCAGACATCCACACCATTCGGGAGCAAGGCAGGCGCAGGTCATCAGGATTTCCCTCTTCCTTTTTTGAACCCCGTGTTCTGAAGAGCCATCTTACACTAGTCTCTGGAAGGAGCGGAGAGCCACAATCTGGCCTCCCTCCCTAATGAATTGTGAGACAGATATTTTGTCCTTCCTCTATCCTGTCTGTTCTTCCAGCTTCTGTCATTCTTTGTGTATCTTCTTTGTTCTACTTGTGACTTTGAGCAGAGATAGAGCTGTAAATTTTGCGTTCAGATTTTTGGTATGTTTTCAAACACTGAAGTTTATCGTACGTGTATGTGTATAACGCATATACATTTGTGTGCCCCCTTGTAAACAGAATATCACCAATGCCTTCCCATCCCCGTGCGTCCTCTATGATAGCACTCTCTACCCTTCCCGCTGCAAGTAGCCATTGTCCTCCTGCCTTAGCATTTCCTTGATTTTTTACAAATATATATTTATTGATTTCAGAGAGGAAAGGAGAGGGAGGGAGAGAGAGAGAGAGAGAGAGAGATAGAAACATCAATGATGAGAGAGAATCATTGACCGGCTGCCTCCTGCACGCCCCACACTGGGGATGGAGCCCACAACCCAGGCCTGTGCCCTGACCGGGAATCAATCGAACTGAGACCTCCTGGTTCATGAGTCCATGCTCAACCCCTGAGCTACACTGGCCGGGCTTAAAGTAACTTTTTAAAGCAACTCTTTTGTGCATGAAGGAGGTAAACAATACAGGGAGAGGGGTGTTAAGCTCTGTACTCACAGCACTCTTAGGATTATGGGAGAACGGGTAGCTACACAGTTTGCTGAATTTCCAAATCGTGGGGCTTTATTTTGCCAATGGCCATAGTGAATGCCTAAGAAATGACGTGTGTCTGTTTTACAGGCAGGTTTGAAGTCAAACCAAACGTGGGAGAACTCACTCTGGACCACATCTCTGCCCAGGCCTCTCGCCACAAGCCCAAAGCAGTGACTTCAAAGCAACAGGCCGTTCCTGTTCTACGTACGCGCTTTTTCCGTGGTTTCATTTTTAGCTTTTTATCTGTGACAAGGGATTTGTTTTGCTTTGTTCATTGTATATTAGAGGCCCGGTGCATGAATTCGTGCATGGCCAGGGCGAGGGGACATAGGCGGTTGGCCGGCCTGCCTGCTGGCTGAACTCCTGGTAAAGGGGACAATTTGCCTATTAACCTTTTATTATATAGGCCAGTTGTCGGCAAACTGCGGCTCATGAGCCACATGCAGTTCTTTGGCCCCTTGAGTTTTTAGCAAAGGCCAGCTTAGGAGTACCCTGATTAAGTTAATAACAATGTACCTACCTACCTACAGAGTTTAAGTTTAAAACATTTGGCTCTCCAAAGAAATTTCAATCGTTGATATTTGGCTCTGTTGATTAACGAGTTCGCTGATCACTGACATAGGATATACACTGAGTGGCCAGATTATTATGCATTCATAGATCATAATAATCTGGCCACTCAGTGTATATCTAGCATAAACACACAAGGGGCCATAGAATATAGACTTCTTAGTTGTGACAGGACCCTCCCTAGAGAAGTGAGTGACCTGCAGGGCCCAGGTGGCCGCCTGGGTGCTCGGAGTGTTCCAGAAGCGGGGTGTGCCCTGTGCGTGCCAGAGCAAGATGCTGGAGTCGTGCGCAGTGGCCTCAGCTGTTTCTGAAGCAACATTTAAAAACAGCTGAGTCATAGTCGGGATCAAAATAAGCCGTGGGTATTCTTAGGCACTGCTGGCGACTCCTGGGGGTGGGTGACATGCCGAGTTTTTATTTATGGCTACTATCATGATGAGCCCGACTCCGCCGATGGCCCTTCGCCGTGCGTACGTTTGGTATGTCAGAAACGGTGGTGGTTGCGTACATAGTTAATAGCCACACATTGATTTTAACTTTGGTGTTTTTTTTTTTAAATATTCCAGCAAATATAGGCAACGCTGGCAATTAGGGGAACAATCCCGGGAAACAGCCCAGAACACCTTCTCTTGACCCTGAGAGGGAGCCTGTGGGGACCTGGACAAGTCACCGTGGAAACACCTCGTGCATTTGAAGGAGGGCTGCCGCCGCCTTTGCCATGTTAAAGGGACAGCATCGCCTCCCCTGGCTTGTATTTCAACAAAAAGTAAATTAAAGTGGTGTCTCCTCCATACTTGGGCTGTTTTTTCTTCTCCAATCCATTCAACAACCATTTGTTAAAATCACAGGGTGCCACACCCGGTGAAAAATACCAAGCCCAATTAATTGGTGCAGAGTGAGCACAGATCACCGCAAAGGTGCAGCTAACATGACTCACCACGACGAGCAACCCATCTTCCTCGGAGAGGTGGTAGGAAATGGTGAATGTACTTTACAATATTTTCCTCGTTAGGCATGAAAAGAGTTACGAGGCAGCCTGACAGTGTTTATGCACACCCAAGAATAAAAACATTTACTCTGAACGAGGATGACTGTACACTGGCCCATGGGCAATGTTGCCCAGGTCCACAACAGCCGTTACCATTTCTTACAAACCTTTCTCCTTCCTGTTGAGACCGAGCTGTGGAGGAGGAAAGAGAAGCTGGCTCAGGGGTTTAGCGAGCCATTTCTTCCACCTAAATATACCCACCGGCTGCTGCCCTCCCCCGTGCTTTACTGAAGGGAAACAACAGCAGGCTTATATCCTGAAAGGCGGGTTCTCTCTCATCTTTTGGTAATTTCATGTTCATATGTGGGACATTTCCTCCAACTGGAATCACTCCTGCTGGACGCCAGCTCATTCCCAGGCCCCTCCGGCTTCCCAGATGACAACGCTAAGTCCCACCGTATGTCGGTCCGTTTCCAGCTACGCGCGCTCACTTTTCCCGCAGTGTGGAAGGCGCACACGGTTTTATTAGCATTTCTACCTCTGAGACTTCCTTGTTGGATTTTACATTTTGGGGGAGAGCATACTTAGTAAAAGAAGGTAAAGAGAGCCCCGATGAAAGAGATGACTTCTTAGGAAGGTGTCTGGAATCTCGTTTCATCTGCGGTCAAGGATTTAGTGCAAATGCACGTCTTAACCAGCTGTCGGCTCCCTCCCTGCTGCCTTGCATTCTAGCAGGACGCATCTCAAGTCGAAGCTGGTGGGGATCACCACTAACCCCTCCCGGCCGTCCCTTGGGGAAGGGTTTTAGAAAGAAGTCAGCTGAAGATCCAGAGGAAAGGACGGGATCGGGATAAACAGTCAAACACGCTGCTCTGTCCTCTGGACACTGTGTTCAACCTCCTGAAAAAGCCCATCCCTCACGGACCGTGGCAGGTGCCCGGGCCCTGCGGGGCCCACGGAGGGCTGGGAGAGACAGGAGGAAAGGTCTGGGGGCTTCATCCCGGGTGAGGAAGTGAGGGCACCGGTGCGGTCAGGGTGGGGAACTGTGAGAACCGCAAGCATGAGTGTGCCCCGACGCCAACGCTGGGACAGATCTTAGGAAGGCCGTTAGCTCAGAGGCTCTTTGACGGAAGGAAGCAAGGAACTTTCCCGGGAGCTAGGCAGCCTCAGGAACAGGGTCCTGTCAATCAGGTGGCAGAATGCTCCCCAGGGCCATGGAAGATGGACGACCCTGCTTCTCTCTCCTACTCTTGGGCAGTTTACCGGAGGCATGGTTTCCTGCGAGCGGAGGGTCTTCCCTCCGAATGTCCATGGAGTGACTTTTGCAGGTTCCCCCCCGGGGAGGGCAATCTCTGATGGGCAGCTCAGCCCTTCACACCTGCAGTGACTCTGGGAGAGAGCGGAGCGTTAGGGACAAGACTGATGCTCACCCTACCAGGTAACCAGGTCCCATCTGGCTTTCACGGGGTATTCAAATGTAGGGGACCTGGAATACATACATACATACATACATACAAATCTAGACATCTACATGCACGGTCACATGCTCTTTCAATTCAGCATGAAAGTGTTTTTCCAATTTATTTAAGTACAAATGTCTCAAAGATATGGTACAATAAGCACTTACTAGGAGTGCACTATAAACACAGCCTCCGTGTTACGAGTGCACTAAATAGGAAAGCCCGGATTTTACAAACAATGTGTGACGCATGTACTCTATTCAGAAAACCTTTGAAGACCAGAAAAACGTCATTTCCCTATCACAGGGACAACAAAACCCAGTCACTGCTAATGCAACCACGTTCCTGAGCACATCTGGATGGCCTTGTGGAAATATATGTATGTTTCATTGATTGACCGACATAAAAGTCAGAGGTTTTCACACAATGTACAACATCTTGATATTGCAATTTTGTGAAACACCTGGTAATGTTAGAGAGAAAAACGTTTCCCAATGCTTTGAAAATTCACTGTCTTATGAGACTTCTTTCATAAAGGCAGGTTGAAACTTGCAAAATTATTTGTCTACGTTATGGACATCTTCAAACAGTAAAATAAGCTCAGATTATTTATTGGGTTTTCATGCATATAAAATCTAACAATGGAAAATGCTTTTACAAATTTTAAAAATTACTTTTTTTCATATTAAGGTACAATATATACAGATTGACACAGCCAAATGACATTTATAATTCTGCAAAGAATTAATTGTTAAAATTAATATTAAGGTACAGAACATGATAGATGTCACTTGAATCAGCCCAGTTCAGATTCCAGACAGAACCGGGGTTACTCTCCTTTGTCTTCATGTGCTACATGATTTTTTTTCATATTGTATACATAAAATATTATTTTTTGCATTCATTAAAATATAAAATGTGATTGTTTATATATGTATAATTTAAACTCAATGATATATTTTGAAGGAATTAAAGCAAAAAGGATAGGCTTCTTTATTTAAAACAAAATGAAGAGAAATATAGGGGACTTAGACTCATTTGAAGTAAGGAAATTTTAGTATACATATGCCAATTAATAAACAATTCTGAGTTATATTTATCACCAAGGGTTAAAAAATACTCAGATTACATTTTATATTACCTACTGCATCTCTGAGTTGGAAACATTCTTGTTTATAATATTAAATTTTTTAATAAAATGAAATTTAATGATGAATTAGAAGTGGTCAATATGATAGATAGGTATTATATTATATATTGTTTTCTGTTTTAAGAAGCTTTTTAAGAAAAATGTTAAAGTATTTTAAATGCAACAAATTTAAAGATAATAGCCACGATTATTACACAAAAACATCTATATTACAAATTCCTCACGACTTGAGTATAAAAGGACTGTTCTTCCTGATATGCATTTATTTCATAAATTACAAAGTCAGAATTCTAGAACAACTGAGCTACTTATGGTCATGCCTCAGGCTTTTCTTTTTTATAGCTTTACTCTTTTAATTAACATTTTAAAAACCTGAATGTACATAATATATCCAAAATTTTAATATCCTACTTACAGGAAATTTACTTCAAACTAAATTTCATCAAATAAATTCAGTTATAGTTAATATAAATCAATTAGAGATTATGTCAATATTACATGCATTAATGAAAATTAATATCTATACAGACCCAGTCTCTTTCAAAACAGTCAATTATCATAAAATGCAAATTCTCATACAGATACCACTGCATTTTGGTTTTTACCCTCCCAATTTTCTTCATGCTCATATAACCAATTCCTTTATAATTGGACATTTGAATTTCAGATAGAATTCTTGGTAATGTTCTCTCCGTGTGGTTCGGCGGGTTGGAGCATCGTCTGTTCTGAACACCAAAAGATTGCAGGTTCGATTCCGGGTCAGGGGACATACCTAGGTTGTGGGTTTGATCACCAGTCGCGTGTGTAAGAGTGGCGATGGATGTATGTTTCTCTTACATCGATGTTTCTTCTTTCTTTCTTCTTTCTCCCTTCCTCTCTCTTTAAAAATCAATTTAAAAATATCCTTGGATGAGGATTAATAAAGTATTTTGATTGTGTATCTATTTATTGATATATATTAAACTTATAACTGTAAACTTTTATTAAAGATGAGCTAAAACTAGTGGTTTATTATTCATTAAACTAGTGGCCCAGTGCACGAAATTCATGCACATTAAAAGGAGATTAATTAGAGGAAATAATTTAATATTGCTATTTGCCCTTTCTCTATAATAGAAGTGTCAGAGATGAAAGAAAATTAGTAAAATGTATATGAAAACCTTCTTCCTATCAGAGTCTGGGGCACACCACAGGATCCAGAGTCAAGTTCCTGCCCATCCACATGCACCTCAAAATCGCATGAGACCCAGACCTGGCCAGCCCCCACCCTCATTGGGCTAGATCCAGACCTGGCCAGTCCCACCCTTGTCAAGCCCTGCCAGGCAGGGGACATAGCCTCAAGGCCCCTGGCCTAGTGCCAGGACAGGGGGCATGGCCTGAGGTCCCCCATCAAGCCCTGCCAGGTGGGAGACATGGACTGAGGTCCCCTGTCAAGCCCTGCCAGGTGGTGGGGTGGGTGCAGCCTCAGGTCCCCCGTCAAGCCCTACTGGCAGGGGGAGGTGAAGCCTTAGTTCCCCCATCAAGCCCCGCTGGGCAGGGGGGTGCAGCCTCAGGTTCCCTGGCCCGGTACTGGGGCAGGGGTGTGGCCTAGGGCCCCGGCCTGGTGCCAGGGTGGGGGGCCCAGCCTGAGGTCCCCCGGCCTGGCGCTGGGGCATGGGGAACAGCCTGAGGTCCCCTAGCCCAGCACCAGGACGGAAAGCGCACCTTGAGGTCCCCCATCAAGCCCCGCCAGGTGGGGGGCATGGCCTCAGGTCCCCTGGCCTAGCACTGGGGCAGGGGGCAAGGCCTGAGATCCCTGTCAAGCCCCACCAGGTGGGGGACATAGCCTGAGGTCCCCCAACCTGGCACTGGGGTGGGGGGAGCAGCCTGAGGTCCCCTAGCCCAGCAACAGGATGGGAAGTGCACCTTGAAGTTTTCTGTCAAGCCCTGCCAGGCGGGGGGCATGGCCTCAGGTCCCCTGGTCTGGCACTGGGGTGGGGGGCATGGCCTGCGGCCCCCCCGGCCTTACACCAGGGCGGGGGGCATGGCCTGAGGTCCCTTGTCAAGCCCCATGGGGGTGGGGGAGGGCATAGCCTCAGGTCCCTGCTGATGGATCGTTAAGGCTCCTTATGGGAACTTGGCCTCAGCTGTGGGTGCAGCCATCTTTGTGATGGAGTGATGGTCAATTAGCATATTCCCTCTGTATTAGATAGGATAGAAGACAAGGTAGGTGTCTGTGAACAGACGCTCAGCCCACACACCTTGAGCATCGATGCCTGAGAAACTGGTCCTTCGAATGTTCAGTAGGATTGTACTGCATCCAAGCACTGTTCCAGGGGTCGACCCTTTCATGGCTCACCAATAAATACCTGGGTTCCTTCTGCACTTTGTGAACGTTTTATGTGCTCTTTTAGGTTATTCATTCAGTCCTTTACAACTCAAATATCTCCTTCCTCCCAAGTACGGCTATTCTATTTTATAAAGGAGACACCTATTTTTTCTCAAAACTATGTAAATATTTTACTTTTTGAAGTTAATGAATAAAATCAACTGTTATTCCGTACTTCCCCTTCTCCCCCTCCCAACCTTCAGCTCATGGGCAACAAAGGTTAACACTAACCAATAAAAGGTCTTCTAGACACAGTGAAGCCAGAGTAAAGCCTTCCATCAGAATGGGTTGAGTCGAATGCCAGTCCCTAAAGGTGAGAAGGGGTTCACCTTGGCCCACATCAGAGCATCGTTCAGGGAGATGGCGGATTTCCCATCTTCAAGGAAATACACGGGGCCCTGCACACGGTGAGAGTTGAGGGAAGAAGAGGAGTATAAATCCGCAACCTGTTTTTAAACAGAGACAATCCCTCCAATAGAAAGCCCACGGGAGATGTTTGCACGGTGCTGACAGGAAATGAAAAAATACAGACTTGACTTTGGGTGGGGAACCCACAATACAATATACAGCGACGTATTCAACATTGTACACCTGGAACCTCTATCATTGCATTAACCAATGTCACCCCAATAAATTCAATACAAATGTTAAAAGTACGAGGAAATTCGTTTTGTGAACTGCTACCACTGTAGAAACATTTTAAAACATCTTAATGTTAAATATATCCTGATGTCTTTCAGAATAGGACTTAGTTTCATAATTTGAGATCTTTCAATACAGCAGAGTTAACAGAGATAACAGGTAATGTCAATCTGTTAAATACTGCAAAGTTACCATTTTATAAAGGCATATATGTCTCGTCACAGCCTTAAATGTGCTTTATGTTTAATCACACGGCTGGGCAGTTATTCAAGCCAGACCCTCTGAACCTGCTGTGTGTGTGTGTTTGTATAATTAATATCACGCCCAACATGTGACTTGCCAGCAGATCTATAATTTAGTTATATCAGTTAGTCCGTATGTCAAGGGCAGTTCTAAAGACCTAAATGCAAAAAAATAACAACAAACAATGCCCTAACGGGTTGGGCTCAGCAGATAGAGTGTTGGCCTGAGGACTGAAAGGTCCCAGGTTCGATTCCAGTTAAGGGCATGTGCCTTGGTTGCGGGCACGTCCTCAGTAGGAGGTGTGCAGGAGGCAGCTGATGGATGTTTCTCTCTCATCTATGTTTCTAACTCTCTATTCCTCTCCCTTCCTCTCTGTAAAAAATCAATAAAATATTTATTAAAAAAATAACAACAAACAAAAAAACCTCTTTCAATCTGTATTTCCCAGCTCTGAGAAGGAAAAGCATGATTTTAAAAACACAAAACCTTGCTTATTTATGTTCTAAAGTTACCAGGTTTCTGAGCATGATTTCAAATAATACAGCTTGTCAACAAATTATTTCTAGACTAGAGGCCTGATGCACAAAATTCCTGCAAGGCGCTCAGCCCTCACAGCCCCAGCTTTGTCCGAAAGGTCATCCAGAAGGTTGCTCGGCTGTTCGGTCTAATTAGCATATTGTGCTTTTATTATTATAGATCTTGGAAGAACCATCATAGGAAGTAGACAGCTTCCCGTCCACAGGTCCTTGAAACCTCACAGGTGTCACTAGGCTCCTTGATTTTCTGTGGAGACAGCAATCTCCTGGGAGGTCAGCCTCCCTCCGCCTTCATGTGGGTGAGGCACTTCACGGGGTGGGGCAGAGGTGGGGCAGCACACCCAGCACTCAACTGGTCTCTCGGGAGTGGGAGGGGGAAGAGCCGGAGGAGGAGAAAGCAGTGTGAAGGCATCACATGGTGGACACAGCACCCACGTGCAGAGGGCACCAGGGTACAGACTGATGCGCTGTGTGTGCGCTCCTCAGTGTATGTTACCTGCCATCCCCTGTGCTTCTTATCCATGAATGTCAGTCCTAACAAGCACATGTGCACTGTGTCCCGCCTGTTGTCAGACACATTGTGTGCTCCGAAGACTTAGCCTGAGTGTTGAGATCACAGGGGCGAGGGCTTACATTAGCAGCGGCCATTTATTTGAACTGGACATCTCCCCAAACACCTTCTCCGCTGGCCTGGAGGTTAGTGTTAGAGATGTGAGTACCACCCCCCCATCAGGATGTGAGAACTGACTCACACACCTGTGACTGTGTCTGCGAGGTGGAGCTGTGGTCTCCCAGAGCATTTCACGGGGACTCAGCTTCACTCCAGGGGCATCTACCCCTGGTCCTGACTCTGGGGCGATGAAGGCCTCTCTCTTTTTGGGAGGTAATGGTCCTCCTACCCCCTGGGGTGCACTGGCAGGTCCGGATCATTCCCCATCGCTACCCCACTGGACTGTAGGGACCATTCTTAGGGACTGAGCCATCCCTCATGATTGACCCTAATAATTGTTAGTTGCTGAACAGTTCAGTACGTCAATATAAGAACATGCGTACTATGTCAATCATATCCATCTATGAGTTTGTAATTGTTTTCTTTGTATTTATAAGGTACAACTGGAGACTACGCAGTCACATTTAACCGGCTATAACAATTCACACTAATAAAAGAGAAAGATGCAAATTGACTGTACCTTTGAGACGCCCACCAGCCAATCAGGAGTGTGTATGCAAATTAACCCAACAAAGATGGAAGGTTAATTTGCATACACAGGAGTTGAGCGGCTGGGCCGGGATGCAGGCGTCTGCACTGCCCAGCCGATCCAAGCCTCTGGGCAGCATGGGAAGGCAGAAAGGCAGCTCTGGCCAGAGCAAAGGTGGTGCCGGCAGCCAGGGGAAGGAAGGCCCATTCTTGCACGAATCTTCGTGCATCAGGCCTCTAGTTTGTCATGATAATGTGGACTGTCTCCCTTATGTAATGTCCCCGAGGACAGGATCTGTACGTATTTTAAGACATTTGTCACTGAGTAGACACATCGTATGCCTGTTACATGGGTTCCTGCTATGACAACAGCACCAGCAGGACTCTCTGAGTTTATTTTAAGGGGAGAGAGACCATCTGCATAACCATGGAAGCCTGAGGGGGTCTTCTGGCTGGGCCTCAGGCCTCTGGATTGGCTCCCACTTTTCATCAGATTACAGTTATTTTAGAATCCCATTTCAAAAAATGACGACACACATAAGAGGATGGAAATGCACAATTTCTGCCCACCGTTAGACAGTACCTGGATTTTTAGCCCTGTGAGACAAGAGATGTGAGCATCAGAATGGCTGGGAAGGTGGGACCCCGTCACGAAGTCCGGCCCAACCATCCCTCTAAGCGGCTCGGCCTGCAGTCGCCGGAGTAGGGCTGCGTGCACCCTTCTCTGTGACTCGGAAGCTGGCGTGCAGGGGGAGTCCTCTGAGGATCTGTATTGTCAACACACATTGCATTTCCATTTTTGCAAAATCACGGAACGATTCAGGCTTAGATTAGAAACAGTCCCGATGACTTTTTAGCCCCCCTTCATTCATTGATGCCAAATCAACTTCCAACTCAATTTATAGTAAACATGAAGGACTTTTAAAAAGGCAGCATTGTAAATGATTCCTGACTATCTGCTGAACAAACCAAGAGTCCTTCTTTTGCTAGTGTGAATAACGACGACCCGCATTCTGAACCAGCCTGTTGATGATACTAAGCGTTCCCGTTCTTATGTCAGATTCACTCACGGGGGGATGGGCTGCGTGCAGGCTCTCCACGCCTCCAGCTCCTCAGAGAGGCGCTCGATGGTCAGAGGCACAGACACCTCCCGACGTTTTAACAGCTGACTGCAACGTGAGAAAGAAATGAACCGCTGACATCGAAGACAAAGACACCAGAAAGCAAATAAACAACTGCAATTTTAGATTTAACAACTATTGTTCAAAAATGTATGTGTATGCTTGAATGTGTGTGAGTGTGTGTGTGTGTGTGTGTGTGTGCCTGCTCACTGTGTAGTTCGCCTGTAAGTGCTGGCGAGTCATAGCCGGTCCACAGCTGTGGGATGGGTGACAGTCTGAGGAGTGAGGGACATGAGCTGCATAATGTATGGAGGACGGTTCGAGAAGCCAAGCTCTGCTGACTGATGGCCACGCACGGCGACTGTACGGTACGGTGTGGGTCTGCACTAGAATGAATGTGGGGAGTAAGAAAGCAAGCAGGAGAGCAGGCGGACAATGTCAGCTAGCGGGGAGGACTGGGGGTGCAGCTGCATTCTCTACAGACAGAGCTGTGCCAGGCGGCAGGGCCCGTGACAGCAGGACCCACCATCCTGGTGGAGTGACACCGCACAGGCTGAGCGGATAAACAGACGCGTGCGGCAGTGTTGGGGACACCGGCCCAGTGAGGAAGCCTGTCCTCTCCCCGCAGCAGGGGCTGCTCACCTCGTGTACTCATAGAGCGCGGGGACGATGCTCGCGTACTGTCTCCTGGCGGCCAGCAGCGCGCCCGCGTAGCCACTGAGGATGAGCAGCTCGTTCCGCGCTCTGCGGGGGGAGATGGTTCTGTTCACAAAGTCCGTACCTTGGAGCCTGGAACATCCTTCTCATCTGTAGTGACTGTCCTTGTGTCTCTCTCTTCTAATGGGTGGCACTGACAGCAAACTCTGTTTAGAACATGTTCTAGCCCTAACCGATTTGGCACAGTGGGTAGAGCGTCGGCCTGCGGACTGAAGGGTCCCGGGTTCGATGCCGGTCAAGGGCATGGACCTGGGTTGCGGGCACATCCCCAGTGGGGGGCGTGCAGGAGGCAGCTGATCGATGTCTCTCATCGATGTTTCTAACTCTCTATCCCTCTCCCTTCCTCTCTGTAAAATATCAATAAAATATATTTTTTTTTAAAAAAGAAACTGTTCTAAACTCGAGGATGTTGCCTTCATCAGGTCACTCAGCCACGCGTTGTGTTATGACCAATTCGGGTTCCAAACACAGATCTGCAACGGCATCTCACTCTCGCCTTCTTACTTTTCCCTGTTGCTCCGCTGCTTCCTCTTGTGCTCGCTCCCTCGGGAGCTCCAGGGTCAGATTAGGAATCCCCGGCACGTGGACCGCTCACCCACCCCCTTCCTGCCCGGGCTCTGCCACGCGTGCAGCCACGGCTTCATCTTCCCACACGGGCATCAAGCAAAAGGGGCCCAAGGCCTCTGTAACAGATTATCCCCCGTCTCGGGACCTCAGCCACATGGAACAGTGACCTTAAACCAGGGCGGGGGACCTCTGGCCCGCGGGCCGCGTGAGGCCCGTGAAATCGTTTGGTCTGGCCCTGCCAACGCCTTAGGGGTGAGTCAATTAAATGTTTGACCAAATAGAGTGGGCTAATTTTAAAGTTGGTAATTTAATGTGGCCCGCGAATGAGGTTATTCATATCCAACTGGCCCTGGCAGAGAAGGTTCCCCACCCCTGCCTTAAATGACACCTGTTTCCGGGGGCGGCGTCACATTTGACGTCCTAGCACTTTCACTTCTCCCCCAACCCAGCACGCTTTGCACACATGGAGAGTTAACAGATAAGATCATCATTTTCTCAGGACGTGGAGGTCCAAAGCCACCAAAAAGCTTTAAATTGGCCCCATTTGAACCTGGTGTGTATGTGTGCATGTGTGTGTTCATACATACATAAACATACAAACACTGTTAGTAAAGGAGGCCACGAAGATTTATGACTTCTGGTTCAAATCGACCTCTGCATTTTTCCTTAAGATGACAACAGATAAAATCGTACTTTTTTCCTACCTGTCCTTCTACCTGTCCAAGATGATCTTATTTCTTGATCTAAACCCCATAACTCGCAGAGCCACCGTGAAACACGTGGCTGCAGTGGTGGATTCTGCGGAAAGGTACTCACTCGGTACACGTGTGCAGGAGTAACTTTTCAGTACGAATGTAACTCAGCAGGTCAAGAACGGGATAAATGGTATCCAAAGTCCAATCCGAACTACGGATGTGTTCTGGCAAAACAGAACGAAATCAAGAGCCTCTAAGTAAAGGTACTCATGTTTGCTCACGCGCTGTTGAACCCATGTGATCAGCTCCCTTCTGATGAACCCCCTCCGTCCCTGGGAGCAGATCACAGGCAGTCATTCACCCACCAACTCGGCAGTGGCTTTTCCTTCCCAAGGTAGGGTGGCTAGTGCTTCATGTGAAAGCTTTTCAGCAGTATGAATGAAAACAGGAAATAAATGAGTAGATTTTAAATGTCTCTCCCAACTAAACACTCACCTTTGACGAAATCAATACCAACAGGCAGGGCTTTTTCAGGTTCCTGACTTAACAAGTAATACTTTACAGCTTCAAACACATGGCCATCTGCGTGCGCTGTCTCCGCTAACTGCATACATTCTTCTACGGTGGGCAGCTTGCACTAGAAAATAATCGGGTTGAGGACAATATCACCAAAATGCACAGGGATAGAAGTAACAGTATAAGTACTAAATCAGTTTCATGTTTATTTCTTATGAAAGTTGCTCAAAATAGATGTGAATAAAATAACTTGTACTGAGATATATTTATGAAACTACCTTGAAGGTATAATAATAATAGCGATAATAATGAATAATAATAAATAGGATGTTGCCCAAGAGTCAGCAGTTTTTATCACACATCCTATCTAATAACAGGGTAATATGCAAACTGACCATCACTCCAACACATAGGATGGTTGCCCCCATGTGGCCAAAGATGGCTGCCCCCATGTGGACACAAGACAGCTGCCACAAGATGGCCAGCAGGGGAGGGCTGTTGGGAGGGACCAGGCCTGCAAGGGAGGGCAGTTGGGGGCAATCAAGTCTGCAGGGGAGGGCAGTTAGGGGTGACCAGGCTGTCAGAGGAGGGAAGTTGGGGGCGACCGGGCCTGCAGGGAAGGGCAGTTGGGGAAGACCCAGGCCGGCAGGGGAGAGCAGTTGGAGGGGTACCAGGCCTGCAGGGGAGGGCAGTTGGGGGGGACCAGGCCTGCAGGAGAGGGCAATTAGGGGCAATCAGGTTGGCAGGGGAGCAGTTAGGCATCAATCAGGCTGGCAGGAAGGCAAGCAGTTGGAAGCCAGCAGTCCTGGATTATGAGAGGGATGTCTGACTGCCCGTTTAGGCCCAATCAGTCGGCCATCCCTCAAGGGGTCCCAGACTGGACAGGGTGCAGGCTGGGCTGAGGGACACACACCCCTGCACGAATTTTGTGCACTGGGCCTCTAGTTATCTAATAAAAGAGGGGGAGTGAACTGCCTGGGCTGTGATATCGGAACTACAGGTGCCTACAGCTGTAATTTAGGGAAAAATACTGAGGCTAGTTATTTTAGAACAAAGATGCTGACCATTCATTATAAGGAACTACACGGCACGCTCTCCCATGTCCTGTACACAATACATTCATGTCATGTCGCCCCTGAGACAAAGCAGCTTCGTTTCAAGCAGAAAGGCAGACAGTGTACAAGCCCTAAAAGTGTTAGCTTTGCCGTTCGGAAATCCTACACTGTGTGGGGTGGGAGCCTACGGAATGCCATCACTGCAGCATGAAAGGCAGTACTCCCCATGGTCTCCGTTCTTAAAAATCCGGTTCAAACCGCGTCTATTCTTCCCGCAGGGGAGTTCTCTCCCGCCTCAAATTCCACCAACGTCCATGGTTGGGTCAGCTAAATCGCTGACGTTTGTTGGTTAGTTTCTGAGCGACCCTGATAAATGGTTTGATGCTCTGGCTCTCTCCACTCTGGCCACCACGGCCATGAGCTGCCACAGCCAGAAACGGTTTGTGTTATGACTCGGGAAAGTGTGGCTCACCCCCGTCCCTTCTCCATGGGGACCTGCCACCCTCTCCCCCTCACTTTTCTTTTAGGTCCCCTTAAGTTACTGAAAAGGTTGATTCAACTTGCTTACTTACTAGTGAATTTATTCAATAGGTTCGTATTTTCTGTTGTTTAAAAATTGGGTATATTTAACATTAAAGATCACTCGGCCTCTCCGAAAAGTCACCACAAACTATAATACAGGAGCTCTCCTGTGTATGACATCTCATATTGTCCCCATCTCTACCCACTAAATGACAGTGATGCATTGAGCAACCCCTCGTGCTTGGCACTGCGCCTGGCTGGATAGAAAAGGCTTCTGCACCTGAGGAAAGCTCCAAGAGCAGAGGGAATGCACCCCTTGCCCGCCATCAGCGTCTACAGACGCAGGTGGCGGACCTTCCCCGCTGCCACGCGCGTCTTATTGCCGCAAACCTCGCCTATCAACTCTGGTCGCCCACTTCTAAAATCACGCTTGTTAGTGACATCTCTGGGTTAGGAAAGAAGACCATGGTAACTTAAAGTTGTAAATATCCCAGCGCATCTGGAAGGGATGGGGATGGTTTCCATTTTGGACACGTGCCAGTTAACCGGTAGAACAGTGGCTCCCATTTAAATGTCCCACTCAAATAGGATACGACAAGAGGAGTAAGGTGATGACCCCTGTGATTCTTGTCGTGTCTTAAAATTCCGGAAGTGGTATGAGGAACATGATATTTGAATATATCATTGTTTGTACTCCTGGTGGAGTTGTCCAGTTAGTCACATCTTCAACATACTAGCTAGTCTTTCTAAAGTGCTATTGATGGAGTCTGATGGGAGAGTAATTATGTTCTCTAGAACGTGCGGTGAAAAGACTTGGTGGAGACCTGCTCGCCCCTTCCGGCCCGTCGTTCACAGCTGCCATCAGTCAGGTGCTAATCTCCCCAAACCTCCACATCGTGCCTGCCCCTCCTGGTCCAGGGACACGCTCGCGGGCATCAAGACACTGCGCAGCCAATGGAAAGCGCCCCGCACACAGCATCCCTCTTCCTTCCAGGGGCAGCTCATTTCCACAGAAAACAGTTTTCATTTCTCATGTTTATCAAAGCAAAGCACAGCTCATTGGAAAAGTGAGTCAGGGAAGACAAAGCATGTGAGGAAGTTAAAATCACTCATCTCACAACCCACTGGTAGTGCTCAACATTTATCTTCTCACAAGTGTTTTCTCTGGTATCACACTTACACACACACACTCTCACACACACTCTCACACACACACACACACACACTCTCACAAACACACTCACAAACACACATTCACACACACACTCACACACACTCTCACAAACATACACATTCACACACACTCTCACATTCACACACACACTCACACTCACACACACACTCTCACACACTCTCACAAACATACACATTCACACACTCACATTCACACACACACTCACACTCACACACACACTCTCACACACTCTCACAAACATACACATTCACACACTCTCACATTCACACACACACTCACACTCACACTCTCACAAACATACTCACAAACACACACATTCACACACACACTCACACACACTCTCACATACACATTCACACACACTCTCACATTCACACACACACACTCACACTCACACTCTCACAAACACTCTCACAAACACACACTCTCACACACACACTCGCACACTCACACACACACACTCTCACAAACACACATTCTCACACTCACACAGACACACACACACACTTGGTTTGTCTCTATTAACACAATGCTCAGTAAGTACCCATTATTGAATGAATAGGGCCACTCACACGGGGCGGGTGGCGGGGGGAGGGAATCAAGGTTTGTATAAGTAAAAAATCGTTATTTTTAGAGTCAAAAATGAGAACAATTTTTACTTTTATCTTTTTCTCAAAAGAACTATCTTCTTAACTACGCCGTGCAGTCATATTCAAAGTGAAAATCACGTGGCATGTGCATGGTGTCATAATCTGCTTTTTACTTGTGTTACAGCCGACAAATGTCAATAAAACCAGAACTTCAAGGTCCTTAATGCATTAGTAGCACTAAAATACAGAAATGTCCTACGAGTTACATAAACATATAACCTGGGGAACATTTGGGTTGTTTTCTATATAATCTTGGTACATAAAGTCCTATGTTCTGCAAAGGAGCGTTCTTTTAAAGCGCCTAAGAAAAATGCATGCACATGTCATTATACGTTATCAATTCTTTCAAAGGCCTGAAAGGGTCTACTTTTAAAAGTTGGCACCCATGCATCTTGAGTGCAAAGGGGGGCAGTGGGGAGGGCTGGGGCCGGGGCAGGCATGTTGCGGCTGGTGGTCTCACCCCCCATTAACTCACGTAGGCAACAGCTTCCTCCCCTCCTGTGTGCTCCCTTTCTTTATGCACTGGGAACAACATCGCCTGCTCTGCAGGGTTCCGTGAGCACAGAGTGAAACGCAAATACATGTGAACAGTTAGGAGAGGTCCGGGCACAGGGCAGAAGCGCGATAAACGCCACTTAGGATGGTGTTTGCTGCCTATACAAGGGCCCCAGGGAGAGCAGCTCTTAGCTTCCCTGCTTGTATCTGCCGTGGAGCCCTGAACCTGAACTGAGTTCGGTCACGCGCTGCGGCCCCAGCTACCTTCTCACGGAGCTCGAGCATCTCCTCCTCGCAGCCTGGGTAGAAGGCACAGAGCTTCACCAGCTGAAGTTCGTTATGGGGAATCATCAGGAGCAGATCGGCTGCCAAGTTCCTGGTCGCATAACAAAAGGGGAAACGCCCATGAGAACAAAACACCACACACAGCAGAGAGCCACGTCGGAGGAAGGAGACTCGGGATTCCTCCCAGGCCGTCCTCGCTACACACAGCACTGACCTCCTGCTCAGCTATCAGCTCCTCGGCACAGACCCCAGGAACCAACACGCGTGGAGGAAAAACGTGTGATGAAATGCCTAAACAGGTCTTTTTAAAAACACGTTCTTACTGATTTCAGAGCGAGGAAGGGAAAGGGAGAGAGTCATGGATCGGCTGCCTCCTGCACGCCCCCTGCTGGGGACCGAGCCTGCCACCCAGGCATGTGCCTTGACCTGGGAATCAAACCCTGACCTCCTGGTTCAAGGGTCAAGGCTCAACCACTTAGCACCGCTGGCCAGGCTCTAAATGGTTTGTAAAGCTCTCAACGGAGTCTTCACATACGATTGATTCTGTCACTATATACTACTTTGCCTAATCACACTGAGTTGAATTAGGTCTGTGCTTTGGAATGCATTACAGACTGTGAGGTGAATGCTCGCCAGCCGTGGACAAGGGTGTCACTCATTAGAGCACTTAGGTTACATTGAGAAGCTGGGCATTCTGCCTACCTGTGAAACGTGAGGGGGAAGTCGCACACAAATGCAGTTTTCTGATTTACATTTTTCAAGATGTGACCGATGGAATAAATCGCTTAAAACTAAGGTGTGTAAGAAATTGCATGTACAGCAGCTTTACATTAAAAAATATATATATATATATGTTTTTGCCCAGCTGGCATGGCTCAGTGGTTGAGCATTGACCTATGAACCAGGAGGTCACGGTTTGATTCCTGGTCAGGGCACATGCCCAGGTGTGGGCTTGATCCACAGTAGGGGAACGTGGGGGAGGCAGCCGATCAATGATTCTCTTTCATCATTGATGTTTCTATCTCCTTCTCCCTCTACCTTCCTCTCTCTGAAATCAATAAAAATATATTTAAAAAAATAAAAAAGTATTTTTTATAAAATTCTTTTCTAAAATCACTAGATGAAGAGTTTTTGGTTGCATGCATCATAACTGAGAAAACACTAATTTTCATAGTTTGAGATGTTATTATTCAACTTTCAACTGTTGGCCCAGAAAGAAACTCACTTACAGACTGATTCATTTGCCTCTCAGCATAACCAATATTGCTTGTCTCATTTTCGGTTCTTATAAGTGTATTTCTAGTATCACATGATCTCACTCATCTAGGGGAAATAATGAACAACATAAACTGATGAACAAAAACAGACCCGGAGACAGGGAAGCATCGATCAGACTGTCAAACCTCAGAGGGAAGGTAGGGGAGGGTGGGGGTAAGGGGGAGAGATCAACCAAAGGACTTGTATGCAGGCATATAAGCCTAACCAGTGGTCACAGACAACAGGGGGGTGGGGGTATGCGTGGGGAGGGGTTTGGGATGGGCATAGGGGGGATGAGGACAAATATGTGATACCTTAATCAATAAAGAAATTTTAAAAAAAGAAACTGATAAACATTCAGCATGACTTTAGAAGAGGCGATACTTCAAGTGAGAATTAGGAAGGGTGTGCTGTGGGCTGAGACAAAGCCTCCTTCACCTCTGTGTGAAGCCTTCAGGGTAATCTAGATCAGCCACTGATGCGAATGAGCTATTTTTAAAACATTGGGAGATACTTAGTCAAGAATATAGTGAGCATAGAACAACAATAGAGAAAATTTGTTGTGTCTGATTTTCTATTATCATTGCAGAGGTAAATCTTTGAATATGTTTACAATTTCCAAATTAGAGTAATTCATCTGTTCTTGCTAAAATTATGAATGACTTTGCTTTCTGACATTAACATTTAATAGCAGTTTTCAATAATGTCCATAAGAATATAGAAATTACTTGCTTTTATAATATATAAAATTGCCACCCTAAAATTCTACTCAAACTTCTATCAACTACAGACAAAAATCTGGATTGAATTATATCCTGATACAGTAAAATTTACAGCAATGTTATCTAATTTTATCCACTCATTTCGTGAAATCACTATTTACTGAAAATTTAGTAAACCATATTACAAGTAATGATATGGACCAAATAAATGATCTGACCTCTTAAATTTCACTATCAGAACAGGCACTTATATTTGCTTAGCTGAATTAGCTATTATTTTATATTGTAGAGAGCCACAGTTCTCTTACTGTGCACCTTTAGGTATAAAACCACAGTGCTTTCGTGCCTAGGGCAGTGGTCGGCAAACTCATTAGTCCACAGAGCCAAATAGCAACAGCACAACGACTGACATTTCTTTGGAGAGCCAAATTTTTAAACTTAAACTTCTTCTAACGCCACTTCTTCAAAATAGACTTGCCCAGGCTGGGGTATTTTGTGGAAGAGCCACACTCAAGGGGCCAAAGAGCCGCATGTGGCTCGCGAGCCGCGGTTTGCCGACCACTGGCCTAGGTTATAGGGACTTTTGTCATTCCTCTATAGTTAGGTTTTATATGCTGTAAATTGTGGAATTCTGTAAATATGTTGGCATTCTGTAAGACAACGTGGAAATAGTTAATGATAATTTCTTAATATAGAGTTGGTGTCCCAATAATGTAGACTATAAACATTTAATTACGCAGTTTTTATAAAAGTAGATGATACCTGTATTCATCAGATGGAAAGCTAGAAAGAAAACAATTCTGGATATGAGTACCTGGACAGGCAAGGTGATCCCAGCAGCAGCAAACTTTAACCAGCACACACAGACGTGGGAAGGGTTCTTGGTTTAGGAAGTTACACACATTCTATTGAGATGCTGCTGCTATCTTAATTACTCTCTAAAATCTGTGGAGCTCTACTACTGATAGCCACTAGACTTAGAGATTCCCCTTCCCCGGGAATAACCCGATCAGCATCACCTGTTTCAGAATTTGAACTTTGCCCCGGTTTTTGGCACACATATCTACGCCTCGATGGATATATACAGGAAGAACTCCTGGGGAGTTACGGGGAACCAGGCATTTGTTTTATATTAAAAGCACCTATGATATATAGTCAATTGGAAGATTTTTTAAAACTTTTTAAAATTCAGTATCTATTCCCATTTGTTTGTTTTTGCTTTCACATAAACATACACACACACACACACACACACACACACACACACACACACACACACCACGTTTCCTTAGATTGGATGCTGACTTCAGCATGGAGGCAGTCACCTCTCCGAACAGACCTCTTGCTTCGGGATGAGGGAAGCCAGGGTGACTAGGTGACTGACCATTGCAGTTCTCCAAGGGAAACCTGGGTCTCACAAAGGGTCAGCATTACACACACCGATGTGGGGCGGGGAGGGGTGGACCACGGTGTGCTGGTGGGGGAAGAGGCTCTTCTACCCCCGTGCCCTGTGGGTCACAGAGAACAGCTCTGGGGTGCCTGGCTCACTCGAGAGCTCCCATGTGTGGGCGGAAAGGGTGGTGGAGTGTTGCCTGAGTTAGCCCCCACAGGAGGCGGGCCAGCGTGATGGCTGCTGCAGTCTGCATGTGTGTGCCCCCAGATTCACGCGTGGAAACCAAACCCCCAAGGAGATGGTACTTGGAGGTCAGGCCTTTGAAAGGTGCTCAGGTCAGGAGGGCAGAGCCGGCCTGAACGGGACTGGTGCCCTCACAGATGAGGCCACAGAGAGCTCCCCCCTTTCCCCCTTCCTTGCCCCCCCTCTCCCCACCCTCCCCACCCCCCCAACCCCGGACACAGTGGCAGATGCCAGCTGTTAACCAGGAGGCCGGCTCCATCAGACACCCAGTCTGCGAGCGCCTGGATCTTGAAGGTCTCAGCTTCCAGAAGCGTGAGAAATGCCTTTCTGTTGTTTAAAGCCACCGGGGTGTCTGTTACAGCAGCTGTAACTGACTGAGACCCTGCTTTGGAGACCGTTCATGTGGCCTTGAATCCTGGCTCTTACCGCGCACTGAGGCCCGAGGTGAGTCTGAGAGCTCACCTTAAGGTGTCCCATGTGCAAGGGGTGTACGGTGGGGAGAGGGCCAAGTCCTAGCAAACAAGCTTAGCCAAAACGTCTCGAGGCGCGCAGTAATGTGGTGAGAGAGAAGATTAAAGTCTCAAACCATCTTTATTCAACACATACCTTCCGAGTGACCTCATCAGCCGCATCTTTTCCTCAAAGTCCCTCCCTAGTGAAGGGCGGTCGGCCCTGAGGACAGGGCTCTGCAGAGGGGAGTGGGAGCCCATTGGACGGGGAAGCCCAGGTCGCCCCCGTCACTTCCAAGGGTCTGTCTCTGAAAGCAGTGCCCAGGTTCAGGGCAATGGCCTGTGCCAAGCCTCCGGTAAGTGGTCTTTGTTAGTCCTCTCCTTTGGAAAAGCGACTTTCTTTCCCAAACCTCAAACCGGGACACAGGGGCTGACAAGGAGGAGCAGGGATGCAGAACTGGACGTGTGGGAATGTGTGGTCCTGATACTCTTAAGCGGCACACATTACTGTCTCCTGCTGCCTTACGGGCTTGGAGTACCAGGGCCTTCCAGCTGGGCTCCTTCAGGATGGGCCCCGGTAGATTCCATTACACAACCGTTACTTCATTCTCACACCCCCCTTTCCTCTCACAATCTTACCTTTTATTAGAAAAGGAGACCCTGCATTGTTTATCTCTGCTCTCAAAAAAAGATGCTTCCTGTTATTGACCAATACAAAGAAGGTTTGTGGGAGGTTTTTATAAATACTCCTTACCAGATTAAGTACATTTCTTTGTATTCCTAGTTTAAGAGATTTTAAGACGATTATTATACATCAACACTGTTATCGAATGACTTTCTGAATCTTTGGGACAATAATGTGATTTTCCCATGTTATTCCCTTAATGAGGTCAATTATATTAATTGTATTTCTAAAGTTATCCAGCTTCATTTCTCTGGTTGAAGAGGTTGCCCTTGGTTCTTTTTATGTAGGACGGACTGGCTAGCTAAAGATTCGGTTCCAGATTTTTGCACCCATGTTCATGAGTGAGATTCTCGGGCAGTTTTCCTTTTTGTACTGTCCTAGTCCAGTTGAGGTATCAAATATATATTAGCTTCTGGTAATGAGGCAAAAATAGGACACCCTGCATACGCCCAGCACGTGATCAAATGCGACTTGCGAGACTGAAAAGAGGCATTCCATCACCATAACATTCTTCCTTACATGTAGAAGTTCTTACCACATTGGGATCATCATGCATTTTCTGGCCAACAATTCCAGGGCGTAGTGGGTGGCTGGGGCTGCTGCCTCGCCCAGGACCGTGCCCACGGAGACCGCCAACTCCAGCTCGTTCCCGCGGAGCAGGGATGCCATGGCCAGCTTGCCAGGGAGAAACGACATCCTCGGGTCAGAGACGCACGCGGGGCAGGCACCACTCCCGCCACGCTCAGGAAGCAGAGCGGGGTGCATTAGCCAACACTCAGTCATTCTTACAAAATACTGCATGCACTATTTCTACACAGTACGCAGGCGTGGCTGCAATTTCAAGTAGAAAAGCTGATAAAGGGACACACAGGAAATAATCTCCAAGGTTAGCATTTAGGAATTGAGAGCACTTGCTCATCTTTTTGTAATTAATAACAGTCTCTCTGCAATGTCCTCAATATGTCCTTCAATTTCTATCAGAAAAAAAAATGTAAATTATTTTTTAAAAATATATTTTTATTGATTTCAGAAAGGAAGGGAGAGGGAGATAGACACATCAATGATGAGAGAGAATCATGGACTTGCTGCCTCCTGCACACCCCACACTGGGGATCAAGCCTACAACCTGGGCATGTGCCCTTGACTGGGAATCAAACCGTGACCTCCTGGTTCATGGGTCAATGCTCAACCATTGAGCCATCTGGCAGGGCAAAAATGTCAATTCTTAAAAGCTTCATAAATAGTGTACGATGAGTATCAACTATCCCCTGAAGCCACTGTTCTAAGGAGCCAGGAACCCCAAGTCTGCATCTGTACTTAGGACTTCCCTGATTCCACTAGTGGGTCCAGTGGGAAACACCCTAAGAGTATAACTGGTGAAGAACATACTAAAGGAAAACAAGATCTTTCACACGTCTGGGGTGGAGTCCAAGTGCAGCGATTTCCCCTCTATCACCTACTGCTTCTTGCCTATGATGGGACACTTCAAGTCAGCTTGTCGCCATAGGAGCTTGTGATGGGATTTAAAAATGTAAGGGCAGACCTCCGGTCTGTGGAGTGTCACCCTCGGGCTTGGAAAGCATGCAGACCCGGATATGACTCAGAAGTCAGCCCGCTGTCCCTCAGACACCCGCCCTTTCCCTCACATGGCCCCTCCTGCCCCCCACCCCCCTCACCAAAGCTGTACCTCCACGTCGTCCATGGCCAGGTGGCAGCAGGCGGCGCGCACAGCCCGGCCGCCCTGGAAGTGCCACTCCGCCAGCTGCGCGCTCACCGTGTGCAGGAGCCTCGGGAGAAGAGGGGGGCATTCTAGATCAGCAGGTGCCCCCGGAAGGGACCCTGTGCCCTGTATCACAGGCGGGTGAGAGGATCGGAGGGGACCTAGCTGGACACCCGTGACTTAGGTAGAAAGCCAGACTGGGGGAGAGATCAGGAAATCCATCTTTCTTAGCAGATGAGCTGACAAGTCCCCCAGAGGTCAGAAAAAAAAGCCTAATTTTCAAAAGTTTGCCACCCCTCGTGGAATCAGTTATGACGTGGCGACAGGGGGCAGGTAACCTGGAGGAGCCGCAGGCGGAACTCGAACTTCTCAAGGCGCAGGTGGTGACGGGCGTGGCAGGGTGTGTGTTAGGGCTGCAAGAGGCAGGAGCGGATGGCAGAGGGCAGCAGCCGAGACCCAGGAGGACACACTGGTTCCCAACACGTCGCTGCCCAGCACTTGATGACCCTTTTACCCGCTAAGTGTCCTGAATGCTCCAACACCCCATTTGCTGGGGTGAAAGGGGAGCCACGAGGAGAGGCGGGGAAGGGAAGAAGCTGCAGAATTCTAATCCCCCTTGCTTTTGCAAATGCAACTCTTTGGACTTCTTTGCAAGAGGCTGAAATGTTATTCTGGACACTAACACGGGCCCCAGGGTGATGACCAAGGTCACCGTGGCACCGTCCGCACCGACTACAGGGAACACGGATGAGCCCACACACCCCTGCTCCCCGCAGGCTGGCTCAGCGTTAGGACTCGAGGTGCTGGCCGTGTAAGCTCCACGTGGAACCCCGTGGGCCATTCTGGAAGCTAACGTGTGTCTAGGCTGCGCCCACGTGGCTGACGTGTCCTTGCGCACCTGGGCGGACGCTGCCCAGACCTCCCTCTGGGGGACATGCAGGGAGGGCCTGAGCCAGCCACGTCCTCGGTGTGCAAAGGCAGATGGGCTACGGGCCCTGCAACGCGCCTCAAGGGGAACCCCCCATGAAAAACATGGACCCCAAGCACAGCAGCCCTCACTCGGCAAAGTCCTCCCCGCGGGCGTCCTCCGGCCCCGAGGCCCTGTCGGGGGTGGAGACTCGGCAGGTTTGCATGTTTCCCTCACACGCAGCCTGGAGGGGAAGGAAGACGTTCATTACTCTTTTCAAAAAGTCATCTGGAGTGTTGGAAGTATTACAGACGCTCCCTTCTCCCCGCCATGGACCCCTCCTCTCACGCCCCACTCCTGCCCAGGCCTTCATTCACCGCATGAGGCCTTTCTTTCAGTTTGTTTTATTAATCCTCATCCAAGGGTTTCTTTCCCCCCCCCCCATTGATTTTTAGAGAGAGGGAGAGGAGGGAGATGGGGAGAGACAGAGAGAGAGAGAGAGGGAGAGAGAGAAACATCAATGTGAGAGAGACACACAGATTGGTTGCCTCCCACCCATGCCCACCCCAACTGGGGCCGGGGGTCCAGCCTGCACCCGAGGTCTGTGCCCTTGACCAGAATGGAACCTTAATCCCAGGACCAATGCTCTCACTGCTGGCGAGGGCACACACTGCCGCTTTAATTAATCCTTGGCTAACTGCTGGTGAGTGACAAATTTCAGACTCATTTTGAACAAAGGATACCTGTATCATGTTTGAAATTTATACCAGAATTTGGAGCCACCTTAGAATTTGAAAACACACACACACACACACACACACACACAACAGGTGAACTCCTGTTGCATGTTGTATGAACATGAAGCCTCCGTGTTCGGTCACCAGGAAAAGCTGGTTAAGCTTAGGCAACATCCAGCAGCGAGCAAAGGCTCCGGGTTCTGAGAAGCGAGGGCATGTGAGGACCTACAGCAAGGTGAGTGCGGCTACGGCACAGACCCCGTGGCTGCAACGCCAGGCAGGAGGCTGGGCCGGCCCTGACTCTGCCCGTCAAGACGGCGCTCCGTCAACAGGACCCTCTCCCTTCCATGCCCACCCTCCGACGTGTGTGGCCCGACTCTGGGGCCTTTACCTGGACCACCAGCAGAGCTTCTTGCAGCTGACCCCGGGCCATGAAGAAATGGGCCAGCTTCCTCACATCGCCCACGGCTATGCAGTATGGGATGGCGTGGTCCTTGTCTTCCTGCATTAGCTGGTCGGCTCTCCTAAGGAAATGAGAATCACTTCTCTTCTTACAACACAGTCATTCCCAGGGTCTCGGTGGACTGGGATTTTCCGAAATATCTAAACTTTGAGGCAGATTTCATAAAAGCTTTTTTGCATATCACTTTTTGGAAAAGATAGATTTTATGATCCAATCATAGACAGAAGACAAAGGTTTTCTGGAATAATATCCTGTAGGTACTTGTTTTCCCTTAGACCAGTGGTCGGCAAACTCATGAGTCAACAGAGCCAAATATCAACAGTACAATTGGAAAATTTTTTAAACTTAAATTTCTTCTAACGCAACTTCTTCAAAATAGACTCACCCAGGCCGTGGTATTTTGTGGAGGAGCCACACTCAAGGGGCCAAAGAGCCGCATGTGGCTCGCAAGCCGCAGTTTGCCGACCACTGCCTTAGACCACTACATATATTCATACTTTAAATGTACTGACCAGGCCAGGTCTTAAAATCAGTGCAGCTTGTCTATTTACATGCATGATATATTTTTCTGAAGGTAAGTTGTGGACTACATACGGCACCATTGCAGGTCTGCTCTCCACCAGGTTAATAAATGTGTGGGTGTCTGCTTTGTTAAAGAGACTTTTAAATGGTACCGAGAACACACGAGGAATAGAGCGCTTCTAAATGCACCTTGCTTAAAAACCGTTAAAAAGAATGATGCAAGAACATAAACATTGATCCTGAAAGGTGGGGTATTGTAAGTGACCCAGGAACGTTCCAGACAGGTGAAGGGGCGGGGGATCCTGACGCTGAAGATTACGAAGGGTGCCCGGGGGTCCGTCTGTCTCTATTGTATCCACGTCTGTCTGTCTCTGTTTCTCTTTCCCTACCGCCATCCCAGGTGCTTTCCCCAAAACCAGCCTAGTTCCTTCCACTCCTAATGCTTTCCCTGCTTTGTTGAGTACGAATCTGTTCTTTTCTAATTTGTGTTGGCGTTTGCACTAAATTGCATTTCAATGGCCAATCTTTGGGCAGGGGCAGTAGCTGCATTTTAGGCTGTTTTTCCAGCTCACCTTCCACCATCCCCAATGTACAGGGTCATTGGGGTTCCTCCCAACAGCTCTCTTGTTACCGTGTGACCCTGACTCCCTGGTTACAGCTGATTAGAAACAGTGTTCTCATTGGCATTTGGAACTAGGAAGAGAGGCAGCCAATCAAACTCAATGGCCGGGTCTATAAAACGTAGACTTGGGAGCCTTGGGGAGAGAGATCGTTTCCTGGCCACCAGGTGAAGCTTGGAGCAGGGGAAATCTGGTGTCCATTTTCAAAGATAAATGAGAAAGAGCTTTTGCTGAGGTTAAGACAAAATTGTTTTGAGGAAGAAACGGCCTCAGCTAACTTGACCTCCTAAGGCTTCAGCGGGAGGAGCAGCATTAAGGACCACAGCAAGGACCCCAGAATTCCTGGGGATCTTGGCGCTGAGGGGAGGGAGCCTCCAGTGGAGGGCGGGGCTGCCTGCTGCTGAGCTCACAGCTGGGAAAGGAGGTGCTGGGCACCCGCCTCCATGGCCAACGCTGCAATCCCTTGGTGCTCCAGGCTTCACTGACTGGTTTTCATTGGTAAATGTGAGGTGCAGTTATTATGAATCATGTACCATGACATGAAAGTGAAAAGTTTTCCTTTTTAATGCCAGGTATAAGGTAAATACTCACTAAACAGTATTCTATAGGCCTAGCACAGTGATTAACACATAATAAGCACTAAATAAATATTTGTTGAACGAATGAATGAATGAACAGAACAGAGAACAGTCTTATGTTGTGGGGTCAAATGTGTCCCCCAAAAAGATGTTGACATTCTAACCCACGGTATCTGTGAATGCTACCTTATTTGGAAATAGGGTCTTTGTCAATATAATTAATTAAGATAGGGGTTATAATGGGTTAGGGGTTAGGACAGACCCTAAACACGATATGGGTCATGTCCTTATAAAAAAGAGAGGAATTTGGGCACAGGGACACTCAAGAATAATGCCATGTGAAGACAGGCAGAGGTTGGAGTGTTGTGTCTGCAAGCCAAGGACTGCTAGCCACCACCAGGCGCTGGGAGGAGAAGGCGTGGATCTGATTCTTGCTCAGAGCCCTCTGCCGATAACTTGATATCAGACCTCTGGCTCTGGAACTGGGACGGAATAAATTCCCGTTGTTCCAAACCACCTCACTTGTGGTGCATTGTTCTGACATCCTTAGAAAGTGAATGCATCTCAGGAAAAAAAATCTTGTTTGTTACATTTAAGCAAGGACATCTGCTGAAACTTGCTTGGTGTTGACGCTCTGCTTGACCACCTGCTCCTCCCTAAGGTCCCTGGAGAGGAAAGGGCCGGGATGAGTGGGGCTGAGAGTTTCTGAGATTACAGAGGAAGTATCCCACAAGCACCTGAGAACCTTCAGCAAATCTCACCACTTACCTTTCAATAGCATCACAGTCACCAGTGAGCATGTCTGTGGGCCTGCCGTTCCACCCACTGACATGGGAACTGGCCTTTCACTGACTTTATCAGATGTCATGTCAAACATAAGAGCAGCAAAATGACTTGCAACCGATTAGTTTATTGTATCAGAAGACACAAAATTCAATTATTCTTTAAAAGAACATAAAGCATAAATCTTCAAAGCTGCCGTCTTCTTCCCCTGCTGTTCCTACTCGAACATATTTGGAAGGGCTCTGGGCACAGAGGCCTTACCTCTGCGTTAACTTCCTCCAGTACTTCACGGAGACGCCTGGTGCCACGGACAAGGCTTTGTCCCACTGCAGCAGGGGGAGAAGAGCAGAAACAGCCGTTCTAATGCACAATCTCACACCCAGCAGACTTGATCTTTAATGAACTCACATTTATGACTCAGGATTTTAGAGTGTATTTAGAGTGTGAGCATTTCCAGGGTTACTTTTCTATTCTATCTCATTCATCCCACAGAGTACAAATATTACTATATCCTATATAATAAAAGCATAATATGCTAATTAGACCAGACGTCCTTCTGGACGACCTTCCCAATGAAGCCGGGGCTGTGAGGGAAGCCCGGGTCCGGGGGGCCAGAGGGAAGCCAGTGCCAGCAGCCAGGGGAAGGAAGGCCTACTCTTGCACAATTTTCATGCATCAGGCTTCTAGTTTTAAAATGAAATGATATGTAAATTGTATTATTTAGCAGGGAAAATCCCGAACTAGTCCTACACGGAGAGACAAGAGCTAGAAAGAGGGGGAGGGAGAGAGAAAGAAGGTGATGGTGGGGGAGGGAGTTTCTAGTTTGAAAAATATATTAACTCATCATCCCACACAACACCAGAGTAATTTGTTCTGTGGTATTCTATGTTCTACATTCAAAAGAACTTGCACTGAGATTTTATTTCACTGTCATGTTTAACAAATATTTCTATTTCTATTCTTTCCTTACTCATCTTTATAAATTATATTTATTGTAAATTCTTCCTTTACAATTGGTAGCATCGGCCTTCATATTTAAAATATTAGACTAGTAATGAAGAAGCTCATTGCTCAACCAGGGCTGACTGTGACTGTGACTTCAAAATACAGAGTTCACTACATTCAAGTCTGGAAGGGAAGCGAGGGGAAATATTCTGAAAGATCACTACATAAATCAAAACTTCATTTTATTTAACAAAGTCTTTAATCCTCACCCAAGGATATGTTTTTTTAATTGATTTTTAGAGGGGGGTGGAGAGAAAGAGACACATCGATGTGAGAGAGAAACATCGATCAGTTGCCTCTGAGGTACGGACCCCAACAACCTAGGTATGTGCCCTGACTGGGACTCTAACGCACAACCTTTCCGGTGTAGGGATGACACTCCAACCAACTGAGCCGCCAGACAGGGTGCAAAACCTCATTTTAATTAAGGCTTTTCAAAACGGAGCTCCACTGCAATTAATAATTATGAAATATAGCTATAAAACTGGTAATGAGCCTAAAAATAACGTTAACATTTAATCAGGTCATTTTAAATATTATATAATTTATAATCATGTTACTAAGAGAGGGAATTTAAATATGTTTTTAAAGGGAAATTAACTATACTGTAGTAGGAGGAAGTGGAAAAAAGGAGTTGAAATGCAGATTAAACCAATGGCGCCAAGCTCCTTCAGTAAGTGAAAAGATTTCATGTTCTTCTAACCTCATAGTGCTCACCTTGCAGAAATAGGCAATCTGCAAGGAGGTGACGATGAACAATGTTAAGGACACCCATATTGCTCAAGGATTTTAAGCACAGTTTCTAGATCATTCGTCCATCGATAAAACTGCACCTGATTAAAGGATCTTTAATTAAATTTGAATTAAATATAGCTTAAAATGATATATGCCAAAACAAAAAATTCATAAAGATAAAGAATTGCACTGTTCTATCAATATTTATTTATTTTCTCTTTGGCTTTTGATAGATACTATTCTTTCTAGCAGTGCCCTGTTAGAAAAGTAACTTTTAGGTCATATCTTTACTTCTTCATAAGGAAAACCTTTACGCTGCTCCTAGATTAAATACTTTTTAATTTGCAGTGCCTTTCAACAATGCTTTTAAATGACACATTTTATTATTTAAGGTCAGGAAGTAATTGTCTTTAGAGTATGAAGCAATTAAAAGGCGCATTAAACTTCATTTTGATGTATTTTATTATAACTATTGCTTAGCTTTACTTTATATTGTTTATAAGTATCCTTACTTGTATGTCGTAATTATGGTAATTATGAAATTAACCAACTTGGACATTTAAGAAAATGATCAAGTATGAAATGAGTCCACATCATCGTAGGTTTTTTGTTTTTGATTTTTGGTGGGGAGGGAGGATTTTGTTGAAGTAAGTTTCCACCCTGGCTACACTCCTGTAACCAGCACCCGGATCCAGGAACAGAGCCCGCCCCCTTTTGCTCTGTCAGTCACGGCCCGCCTTCCGGTGTGAGCACCTGCGCAGGATTTTGACAGGGCAGCTTCATCTGAACCCCTCCTGGGAGCTCTGTGCAGCTCCGTCCTCTTTAAAGATCAGGCCGTGCCATCGGAGGACCCTCAGTGGGAACATGTGGCCAGGGCGGACTCAGGCATGACAAACCGAATTGGTGAGGGAATCCGCGGCGCAAGTTAGCCAACGGAGATGCTTTCCCAGGCATCAGAGTCCAGCCTCGGGCAGTGGTCCTCAGCCTTCCTCACGCTGAGAGGCACCAGGAGGGCTCATCAAAGCTCAGATCAGCCCGGCGGGTGCGGCTCAGTGGTTGAGTGTCCATCTATGAACCAGGAGGTCAAGATTCTATTCCCAGAGGGCACATGCCTGGGAGGTGGGCTTGATCCCCAGTGCGGGGCGTGCAGGAGGCAGCCGATCAATGATCTCTCTCATCACTGATGTTTCTCTCTCTCTCTCCCTCAATAAAAATATATTAAAAAAAAAAAAAAAAAGCTCAGGTGACTGGCTCCCACCCAGAGTTTCTGACTGGAGGCCTGGGGTGGGAAATGCGTGTCTAGCAGGTCCCTGAGCCCAGGACCCTCTGTGATGGCACACACCTGACGGACCAAGGACTGGCGAGATCTGGAGAAAGGTCAGCTTCGTAGCCCCTAACTAACCAAGACAGACCGCGCTGCTAAACTCGCACATTTTGCTCCGATGGCCCCTCACCTCGCCAAGCTCCACCATGAGCTCGCAGTACCGCTGGATCTGCCCGAGCCTCAGGTGAATCTCCGCAGCCTCCTTCAGCCTCTCCTCCGTGGTCGGCGCGCCGATGCCCCCTCCGAACTTGGACATCTTGACTGTTGTCAGCTCCTGGGCTTCAGACTGGTGGCAGAGAACAGACCCTTCTCCTGAACTGTGTGACACCAGCGCTGGCAAGGCAAGGCCCCTGCCTGTAGGAGCACCCTATGGACACACAGCTGACAAGCGTTGGGCGCTGGGAAGCAGACACTGAAACCAGCACTTCTCTCTAAAGGACGCTGCCTCTCTAACGGTGTGGGTGGGTGGACCTGGGTGGCCTGGGGATGGGGGGTGGCAGAGGCGAACTCCCACTCCCCCTAAAGCTCCCGGGGTAATGGTGACACAGGTCCCCAGGCCGGAGGCTGTGAGGGAAAGATGCAGCAGTGACAAGGAGGCACGTGAAGGCCGCTAAGTCAGACGTTAAATGACTGGCTTCCTTGAACTGGCTCCTGTACAGTCAACAGGGAACGGTGACAGTCAGACGTGTCTAGCTGGGCACAGTTCCCTCCATGCTGACGGGTGAGCTCACCGTGGACATTGCACTGCGAACCTAAGAGCTATTTCTTCTTCCCGGGCCCCGGCCTGGTGTGTGGTGGGTACTGCAGGTCACCCAGGTGGGAGGTAACGAATACTTCTGCATTGCCATCCACTGAGATCGCCACAGTACGACCAGTTTAATAAAACACAGCTCAGAAGACAGCCTGCCAGGCCCCTGAGACCAGACCCAGTGTGGCCCCTGCCTCCCTGTCACCTGGTTGCAGGTGTAAATGGGAAGCATCGCAAGCAGGTCCAGGGGACTTCGGGGTTTCGCGCAGTTTGACTTATGAGAACTATGGCTGCCTCCTCGGTTCTCAGGACATTCCCGCTCTCATGGTCAGGCTCTCATGCTTGGTTTTTACTGGAGATTTATCTCCTAACATTCACGTATGTCAGTCGACTAACTCTATTTCTATAAAATTTAAAATAATCTTTATATTTTAACTAGAGGCCCGGTGCACGACATTCGTGCACCAGGGGAGAGGAGTCCCTCAGCCAGGCCTGGGCCCCCTCGCAGTCTGGGATCCCTCGGGGGATGTCCTTAGTGCTTGCCAGCTGTGAGCCCAGCTCCTGGCTGAGAGGCGCTCCCCCTGTGGGAGTGCAGTGACCCTGGTGGTCAGTGTGCATCATAGCGACGAGTCATTCCTCCGTTTGGTCGATTTGCGTATTAGGGCTTTCTTAGATAGGCTAGAGGCCCAGTGCATGCATGCACTCGGTTGGGGGAGGGAGGGTCCTTCTGTCCAACTGGTGGAGGCAGAAGAGGCTCCTGCCACCGCTGCTGCACTCGCGAGCCGTGAGCCCAGCTCCTGGCCGAGCGGCGCTCCCCCTGCGGGAGCGCACTGACCCCAGGGGGCAGCTCCTGCGTTGAGCATCTGCCTCCCGGGCGGTCAGTGCACGTCACAGCGACCAGTCGTTCTGCCGTTTGGTCGATTTGCAGATTACCCTTTCATTACACAGGATAGCGAGAACGCACAACTCACTTCTGCCGGAGCCCCTCCTGCGTGCGACTGCACTCACCGTGCGGAACTTGAGCAGGTGCCTCCGGTGCATGATGCCTTTGCGGTAGTTGTGAGGAAGTAAGCTGTCATCCTGCCCTTTGACCACGGCCACCAAGGCCCACAGGTTGTCACTGCCACCTGGAGGCTAACGGTGGACGCAGCGTCAACAGCCAAGGGCGTGCCGGGGGGGGGGGGGGGGGGGGGGGAACCCCGCAGCCGCTGCACCTGCGCCCGTGCCACGCAGGCCAAGGAACAGCCACGCGGCCTCCCACCGCCTGTCGCCGGGTTCGCCTGCTTGCTTACACTGCGCAGGCATGTCCAGTGACACACGTAAACAGGTGACGACTCCGTGACCACGGCTGCGATGATCCCTTTCGGGGCAAAGGAAAACGCTCACACCTCATCCCCGTCATACTCACGGACAAACACTCGGAAAACCGCCGGAGCTTCTTCCCACGCGGGTGTCCACCCAGCTTCTCTAGTTCCTGCTTAATGGCCCGCGACGCTTTGCCGCACAGCACGGGGGGCGTGCCTCGCAGGATGGCATCATCTGGAGAGCAGACATCACCCAGTGAGGAGAGACTGTCGGGAGATTTGATTTAAAAATAAAAATCTGGCGGTTGAGTGGCGACCTATGAACCAGGAGGTCGCGGTTCGATTCCCAGACTGGGCTCATGCCCGGGTTGTGGGCTCCATCCCCAGTAGGGGGCGTGCAGGAGGCAGCCGATCAATGATTCTCATCACTGATGTTTCTCCCTCTCCCTCTCCCTTCTCTGAAATCAATACAAACACATTTAAAAGTAAATAAATAAATAAGTAAAAATAAAAAGCGGGCACATGCATGTAGTCAGTACCGGTGTTGCCGATAATTTCCTTCCAGGGCCTGTCCGCCAGGATGCTGATCTGTAAAGGGGTGATTAAAGGTGCCAACGACCACAGCCTCACGGTGGAGTCCCGGGAGCAGGAGGCCATGGTGAAGGGGCGGCTGGGATGGCACGTTAAACCTGAAGGAAGAAGAAACGGTTTCAACCGGAGTCGACGTTGGAAATATTTTTTATCTACGTGGACCTCAGCGAACGCATACAGGGTTGAACCTTTGAAGAAATGTTTCTATCTTGACTGAAAATACTGTAAGAATGGAATAAATTATTTAGCATATTCCATAAATAACGGATATAAATGGAATAGTTAGGGGAAAGCAAACGGCCCTGGATGAAAATGTTGAGACCGTATTTCAGTTTATTGATACCGACGCAGCACACAGCCATCTGTGACTCCGTGGAAGGTCTAGCTACAAGGGCGGGGGGCCCTTTGGATTTAAAATGACCAGAAATGCACTTCTCTGTCACGCTCAGTCCCACGCCGACTCAGTTAAAAGGCCACTGGGCTGAAGCACATGGACACACACATGGATGGATTAGGGTTACTTTCTTTGAGGAATCATTTTTGCCATCATAATTGACCTACTCAGGCCCAGCAAGGTTTTGGTGCTGCAAATGAGAGTAAAGTGATGTGCAAAAGATAAGAAATGTGATTTTCCATACCCAGCTCAGTAATAGTAAAAAACAAAACACCACTCTACATATCCGAGAGTAGAGGTAGAGGAATGGCTAAATAAATTATATCTACTTCGTTACTGATTTCCTGTTTTATAACGTACCCCTGGACTGAGGGTAAGAGAGGAAGAAAAATCCAAGCCATACATGCAAATATGTGCGCACGTGTGTGGTGTGTAAACACAACTACACCTGCAGATAAATACACCACAATGTAAACAAAAATTATATTCTGTAAACTTCTGATGATGTTTTTATTGTCTGAACGGTTTCTAATGAGAATGTTATTCAAAAATGGAACAGTGTAAGACTTCTTAAAAACACTCTCCTGCTCAGAAATGACAGTCATCACTAAGAGGGCACCATGTAAAAGCACGAGGAACACTTTACCGTACACGTCTGCGCCATGATCGTACACGGTGTCCAGGCACGTCCCCTCGCGAGTGTCCCACACCCTCACCGTGTAGTCCCAGCTGCCGGAGATGAGGAGGTACGGGATCTCGGGGTTCCACACCAGCCCCCGCACGGGGCCCGAGTGCCCACTGAGAACACTGATGCAGGCGTCTTGAGTGTAATCCCAGATTCGAACAGAACTGGAACAGAACATTCTGGGTATAATACCATTTGAGTTATAATGTACCTGGAATATTAACATACTCTTATTGGAGCACCAAGATTCCTTCTCAGTATATTAAAAAAGCATTTTATGTTTCAAGATATGCTAAGACCCGCTTCTTCATAGAAGATGGAAATGAATAATTAGGCCAGAGTTAGCGTACTGCAATACAGAGTATTTTTTCTCCTGACTTTCACTGGTCATTTGCTAATGATACTAAATGTACTATTTCACAGTTTATATGTTTAAAGAATTTATTTCTTAAAATGAAATACCCAGAACAGATAAAACCAAAGAAAATATGAGTAATAACATGGATATGACAATTTAAGAACACTTAAATTTTTTGTAAGTCATGAAAATACTGTCTATATGGCAATGGATATTACCTGAAAAATCAATACATATTTATGATTTTATCAGTACAGTAAGTCATCCCTTCATGTTCCTGTCAGTATAATAAGTTGCTTATTCAGTGTGGAATCACTCTCAAATCATTACAAAATTTAAATATAACTGTATTCATGATATGACTTGAATCTACTGATTAAACAAAGTACAAATGTTACTAAAATAAAATTTAAACTAAAAATCAACTTAAGACTCCCCCAAATGCCAACTTTGCTTAGACAATGCATACTAATATTTTAGTCACAGATTTATATAAATCTGATGATACCAAACTATTGATACTTCAAAGATTATATTATACTATATAGGAGACACATTATATCTATTTGTATTTCTTTAAGGCATATCTCTTCTGCTTTCTATAAAAAGACCTCTTCTTCGCCCCATCCTAGGATAGCACAATGTATCCAGGCATATCAAAATGTACTTTTGGGTGCTAATTTCTTATATATATTTAAAGTATTTTGCTTGATATCACACCTTCATAGGTAAGACTATATTAATTTTTTTAATGAATGCAATTAATTTGGATGCAACTAGATACTTGTTAAGTGCCAACATGTTAAGTACATACTGAAAACATTCCCACACCAGGTGGATCATATACATGGGCGGGGAAAGGCGGATCCAAAGCCTCGTACCCGTCATCAGAGCCGCTGCAGAGGACGCCCTCCCGCAGGGGCGACCAGCGCACGTGGAACACCTTGGCCGTGTGCCCAGTGAACACCTTCAGCGGCTGGTCCGAGCTGGTGGCCACGTAGTAGACGCGGACGCCTCTGTCTTCACAGCCAGTGGCTATCATGTCTCTGAAAGGCCACCGGTGGCCCGTGGAGATACGAAAACAGGAAAGATTGTTGCTGATAATTTTAAAACGCTCACAGTCTTAACTTTGAACAGTGAGGTTTTAGCTTCCTTTGTGAAGTGAGACTAAACTCTTACTCAAGTAAAAACATAATTTGCAGAAACTGCCCTCGTACCAACAATGTGTCTCTCCCACTGTTCCCCTCTAACCGGTTAAATTTTTATTTCCTTCATCTGAGACCCGAGGTAACGGTATTTCTATTTCTACATGCTCTTTTTCAAAATGTCCGGATTGAGAACTTCTTGACTATTTCTCAGAACGGCTGGTACTTAGGAGGGTCCCCAGGGGGTGAGCGATGGAGATGTGCTTGCTTGCTGGTAAGCAGATGGTTAATTACACCCACCCAGCCCTCTGGCTGATCTGCAATGGCGCCCGGGTCAAACAGTTCCCCTGGAAGGCCCGCTGGGACCGCCCCCAAGCCAGGGCTGTTCACCAGGTCACAGTGGTCGGCAAACTCATTCGTCCACAGAGCCAAATATCAACAGGACAATGCTTGAAATTTCGTTGGAGAGCCACATTTTTTAAACTTAAACTTCTTCTAACGCCACCTCTTCAAAATAGACTCGCCCAGGCCGTGGTATCTTGTGGAAGAGCCACACTCAAGGGGCCAAAGAGCCACACGTGGCTCGCGAGCCGCAGTTTGCCGACCACGGATCTAGGGCGAGTCCCAGACCTGTCTGCAGACGCTCTTTTGGCTTGAGATGCTCTAACTGCTGGAGGCAATTAAGGACCTACTAGAATGTAACGTGTGGATCTGATCTTTAAATGATCTTGTTTCACATTCTCAAGAGCGTGAGAGTAAGCTAAGCAACGGCTTATATGCTAGTGGTCAGGCCTGGGACACTTTTCCAAGGGAGTCTGAGTCCTCGGCAGACGGTGGGGTCCTGGGCCCATCAGAACGGCCCCCCTAAGGGCCATTACCTACCATGAGCAGCTGCCACACCCTAGAGGCCAAGAGGCCACAACACAGGGCACAGGCCTCGAAGTGCGGTAGCTGCCCTTGTCACAGGGTTATAAGAGCTACACTTACATGTCCTCTGTGAAGAAACACAGCCGTTTTCAAACGGGCACGCTGCTCTGTAAATGTGCAGGTCACATCTGCCCAAGGCCACTGATACACGGGCCGGTTTCAATATCGTTTGCATAATACAGTGTTTATATGTATAAATGAATATATTTCTATATAGGTGCAGATGCCTAAGTATAACATCTTAGAAATGCAATAATAAACATTCAAAGCGTGTCCATACAGACATCAAAATTAACATTCGGAGATACCTTATGAATAAACTTTTATACGTTCAAGGTGTTTCTCACTTATCTCCTAACATGCTAAGCAGAACATGAATATAGCAACTGGAACATTTTAAAAAGATCTTTAAAAATAAAATTTATTAGGCAGGCTTGGCAGGAAGCGCAATGGTTACGGATGAAGGACTTTTTGAAAAGAAAAGCCTTCTTAGCCAACAAAGCGTCTGGCATTAATCACTAGTTTTAATTTCAAGTGTCAAATGCCTGTTAAACCTACGAAACGGAGAAATGAGAGCGCGGAGCGGCTATGCTGGTCAGAGACGAGGGGATTTGTGAATTGAACACAGCGTTTGGCTAAGAACATAGAGCTACGAAAAGGCATCTTTTTGAGAGCTCAATTTTGAAAATGACATGCACTTTGATAAACCTTGCCTTTACAGTTATTCGAAGCGTGTGTATACATTTTGGGGGGCCACCCTATAGATTGGACTGATTTATATTTTTCATTAGTTAGCCACACGCTCTATCCTAAGGCAGTGGTCGGCAAACTCATTCGTCAGCAGAGCCAAATATCAACAGGACAACGCTCGAAATTTCTTTGGAGAGCCAAGGTTTTTAAACTTAAACTTCTTCTAACGCCACTTCTTCAAAATAGACTCGCCCAGGCCGTGGTATCTTGTGGAAGAGCCACACTCAAGGGGCCAAAGAGCCGCATGTGGCTCGCGAGCCGCAGTTTGCCGACCACGGTCCTAAGGCATCAGAAAGCTGTTCTGAAAGCAGGGAGCTGATGTTTCTAAGTCGTATAAAGACAAACCAGGAGATAAAAAGACACTCGGACCCAATAAGCAATGCCGGGGCTAGGCAAGGGGAATGCTCCCTGAAGAGTGAGGAGATTCCCACTGGGGTGACACTGAACGTGGTGGCTGTCTAAGTCTCAGAGGTGCAGTTGTGCCCGATTTCAGGGGGAGACTCACTTGTTGTTTTGGCTCCAGTCGCAACCAAACACGGCAGCAGGGTGCCTGTACCTGTGCAGCTCTCTCCCGTCGAGGGTTCGGATGATACTGAAACCGAGCGCAGTGTGTTAACTGGGAGCAAGCGCTGTGCATGCCTCGTGCAAGGGAACGACGAATGGTGTAAGTCAAGCCTGAGCATTTTAGGGTGGGGGCCTTGCCGGCACAGCGCTGGGTAACTGTCATCTACGTCACATATCGCTGATGATGGCAATCCAGTCATACCCATTCAAGGTGATACATTTTCATTTAGAAATGGTTTCTTATAGAATTTTTCATTGAGGAAAATCACAACGTATACACCTATTTTAAACCATCATGCTATAGCTAACATATGCATTAGGTATTCAGCTTCCAAATTTGTATTTAAAATAACTCATTTCTAATGCTGGCTACATGTCCTATCATACCAAGTCCAAGATGCACTTGTTGTAATATTTCTCCGCGTGTTTTAAGCGATACAAGTAGAAATTTGAAGGACCCCTTTTCCCTAAAAGGATCCTGTATACTTTAACTGCAATGCCATATACATGACACCATAATGCAAGGGCTACTGATTCCTCTAGAAGGGAAAAATAAGTGGTGTATAAACTAATGTATGACAGGTTTTAGAAAGTTTTTGGAACAGACCCCCTGAGACACCCTTAGGTCCACCAGACTTCTGAGGTTCCTGGGTGGTGTGGTGACCCGTGCGTATAAGTATTTCGTCACTGACTGTGCTTCGTCATCAAATAAGCACAGCCCTGAACGGACATGTGTCCCCCCATCAAAAAACACGGAGGCACATTTTTCGTATTTTGGTTTGTACCCATTCGCAAATAGTTCTTTCGAGGGAAATATCACTAACATGGTTATTTCCGAAAATTTTAATAATCCCGGGAAAGAACTTGAAGTTTCCCTAAGTACTACCTTTCCCACTGAGATGAAAAAGCGCGAGTAAGAAAACTGTGCCTGTGCAGCAAAACCGAAGACGGGACAAATTACTACAGTCCAGCACCCATGAGTATCTGCGTCACCGCCAGAGACAGCGAGCCCTGGAGCTGAGGGGCATCACCGGATTAAAACGTTATTTTAGCCCAAAGGCAATGCCCCCCTTGCAGAGTGTACTTTGGAACCCTACCTCCCCCTGGGACTTAACCGAATGGAGAAAGCACGTGTTTCGGAGACACGGGGTCAGAGAACCGAGCTTCCAGAAAAAGGCATTTCCCACATGCATCCCCTTACCACTATCTTTTTCTAAATAGCAGCACCTCCCAGACTGTGAAGAAGTTTCTAGAGCACTTGATAGCTCCCGAGTTGCCGTAACCCGGGCCCGCCACTCCCTCCAGAATCTGAGGAGAAACGTTTAGACGCTTTCTGAAAAGTCCTTCAAGCCTCTTCGAGGCCATTCACTCTCTTTTCGTTATTACTGGGGTAGTGCTGCCACTTTGCAGCAAAAGGCTGGTTCCTTATTGTTTATTGATTGTTAATTTAAAAAAAAAAATTGACTTCCGAGAGGAAGGGAGTGGGAGAGAGAGAGAAACATCCATGATGACAGGGAATCATGGATCGGCTGCCTCCTGCACGCCCCACACTGGGGATGGGGCCTGCAACCCAGGCATGGGCCCTGACCGGGAATCGAACTGCGACCTCCCGGTTCATAGGTCGATGCTCAGCCACGGAGCCCCGCTGGTGGGGCTCCTCTTACTTACTTTTGAACATCATTTCATCGCTATTTATTACCGATGCATCACAGCAGTACAGCAGATGTCCGTGTGGACTTCTACACAGTACTGATGACAGCTGTGCACACACGGAACCGCATCAGGACGTGCGTGCCAGAGCTGCCAGGACACACTGGCGGGGCCCGGGGCGTCTCTGCGGACGTGACAGCCGCACGCAGCACTCACCAGAGCCCATCTCCGCTGCAGGTCGCTATGCGTTTGGGATCTTTATGACTCCAGGCAACGCAGAATATCCCGTTGTTTCCGTGCTTCAAAAAATGCAAAATACCTATCAATAAGAAATAACGCACCTCTTTTTCTCTTACTTACTCACTCCGTCTAAGTATGATTTTGCTGCGAGGAGACGGCTGCGGGGGATGCGAACAGAGGCACTGCGGCCCACACCGCAGCAGGGAGCGAACACACACTCTCAGAACGTGTCCGGTTCTCACACCTAACCCCAGGACCACTGCCTCAGAACATGAATCGGGTGGCTTCTGCCTCTCTTCTGCGGACCCTGGTCCAGAGCCGGAAGTGCTTGCTGAGCTCCTAGGGAGGAAGCGCTGCTCCCCGCCTTCTCCTGCAAACACCAGGCTGCGGGGCGGGTGACCGGTCTGCTTCCTACCCCAGGCAAGCAGGCCGGAGCGTAAGACACACTACAGACTGTTCTTCTCAATTCCAAAGTTTCACTTTTATGAAAGCAGAGAAGAGCAGATTTAAGATCATCCCTAGAACAAATGGCTTCATTTATCTGTGCGTCCGCCTTCTCAGACGGAGGGCGCGGGAAGGGACGCGGTCCCAGCTGCTGTGATGAGGACGTTTAAGACTCCAGAAGGACGTTATACACGGGCATGCCATCCTTCAACGGGGACACGGGCGAATAAGGTGCTGTCACCCCATTTTCAAAGCGGACGGAAGGCACTTAAGTCTTACCCGGCACTAGGCCGTGGCTGCTTTAGAGGAGGGAAAACGCCTTTTTACCCTGTTTTATGGCCGTTTGACCAAGGCACTCTCTAGCTGCTGTTTGTACCTCTTTGGAGGTCAAGGGGGAGGCTTACAGAAATGGATACAAAATGGGGTCGTGTCCCCCCCCCCCGCCCCCCGCCAGCTCCACCCCCCCCAGGCGGAGCACGCCTGGCTCTGGAACACCCTGCTTTTCCTGTGTGAGGCGCAGGTAACCGCTAAGTCAGGCAGGAGCTGCTCACTCCCCCTATTTATTCTCCTAGATCTGAGCCATTAGATACTGGTCTTCACTAGAAGGACACGGTGGATCCAGGCCATAAGGACACGGTGCTAGATGCTGGGCTCTGGGGTCAGGCTGGGCGGCTCTCGTGATAATGGACAGCTACTGTAGGTCACAAGACGCCCTAAGAACAGTCCAACAGATCTGACACTTGGGGTAAACGTCTTGTATGGAGGGTTCCTCTTCAGGTTCCTTTCTTCTCCTGGCTCCCTTGGTCATGGGGTGCGAGTTGTTCTAGCTTGGGGCGGGGGGGGGGGTGGGGGGACAGGGGATGGGGGGGCGGTGCTGGAGGGGAGTGTGGTTGTTACAGGGAGAAAGGGCAGGAGCTGAGCCCAGGCCTCTGTGGGAGTTCCCTCTGCTGAGGGCAACACTGCCCCCTGGCGCTGGACGCTCCCAAACACTCTCCAACCCCAGGAGATCAAGGCGACTTGATCCTCAAAGGGTAATAAGTCTTTTGTATAAATGGTTTTAAAGCCTCAAATAGATACACAATTTCATAGACGTTGTACACTTAGTAGACATTAACAGTAATCATTTGAAACGAGTGACATTTCCAAATAGCAAGAGACAATCCTAGACTCTGTGGTCTTTCCCTCGCTTCATATCTAACACGCCGTCATGTGATCATGTGTATTTCCCAAATATGAGTAGCACTCTGTCAACTCTGGGTGACAGCCGACCTCAAGCAGAAGTACAAGTACCATGGGTGACACTACAAACAGGAAGAGGAGAGGCCTTAGGGCTTGTCATGGAGTAAAAGGATTTGAGGACGGAAGGAAACCTAAGCAATGATACAACCGACTTCCCGTCCTAGAGGTGCAGAGTCGGGTTCAGGCAACAAAGGATTCTCCCTACGTCAACAGCTACCCAGCGAGCGGCCTGGGGCGGTGCCGTGGGAGCTGTTCTGGGTTTGGTCTCTTCCGGCTACTGGATCTGTGCCGAGGTAATCTGGGGAGGACGGCTCAGATTCCTGCGAAGACCTAATGGACTCGAGGTGGATTGGTTTCTCAGAATTCATTTTAACATGTCAACATCCTCTTGGGTTCTCTTCCAAGTCAGAGAACACAACGCCACCTGGTGATTCTCCATGAAGGTAAGAGACAAAAGCACTGGCAACGTCTGGAACAGCACAAGACCTTGGTTGCTCAGCCACCGGTGAGTCACACCTTACCTCATTAAAGCGCTGCACCATTCTGCCCTTCTTGACATCCCAAATGAAGGCGCCGTTTTGGGAAGTTGCTCCGGCAATACAATCCAGATCACCTTGGGAGACAATTTGGTAGCCATTACCTGAAATGCTTGCCAGAAATGTGCTTCCCCAAAATGTAATTTTTGGAAAAGACTTGGGCTTTGCTATGTAGTCCTTTAAAAAAAATTTTTATGTGAAAATCCACAGAATTAATCACACGGTCACAAGTGAACTGTGCGGATGTATAACCATTCATAGTTACAGAACAGCTGCCTCAGGGAACACTGTGTATTGCAATTTAGAAAACAAATTTTGTAATTCTAGAAAGCAAATCGTTAACACTTTCATATATTTGATTCGCATAAAACTTTAAAGGAAAATGGTCACGTAAAAGGTGTTATATCATTAAAGGCATGTCTATACAAATGCAACTAAAATTAGATGGCTCACACCTGACTTACCCGGGCTTTTCTCTATGGTTATGTGACACCAAAGGGCCCAGAAATCCAAGTGTCCATGCGGGGAGTCTATTCAGAAAACCTCCCCAAAGCTCACCCAACAAATACATTCTTCCTACTGGGCCTCTGCCAGCACGTGGAAGACGACAAAGTTGAGGGGAAGACCGGAATTCAAATGAAAATAGAAGTCCGGAAGGCCATTTAATTGACCTCCTGATTTTAATGCCATACTTCTTACCTGGCGCCCAGGAGAGGGAATAAATCACCCCCTCGTTCCCCGGGGACGTGTACACCGCGGTCAGTGTGTCCACATCCCAGACCTTCACGGTGCCATCGAAGGACGCTGTGGCTAAGAGGTTGGGGTCGTTGGGCTTGAATTTGCAGTCGAAGATGGTTTCCACGTGTCCCTAGGAATGCAGCACACCAGTCACGGCCACTGAGTGAACGCAGGTGATGGGTAAGCAAACCACAGTGTGCAGTCAAGTTCAACCCTGTACCGGGGTTTCCAAATACGAGTGCAAACATGCGACAGCGAGCGGAGGCACAGAGCCTGCGTGCTCCTGCTGTGGAGCGTCCCTGTGCTGTATGGCTGTCCTCACCTCACAGACCTAGATGTCATTCAGCCTCGGTTCCCTAAGTCAGCAACTAAGCCAAAGATTCCAAAAGCCCAATGTCAGCTGCAATTCAATGCATATCTTTCCTTAATACTCGTCAGACACAGAGGACTATGCTAGGAATTTGTAAAGCAATGAATCCTTAATAGTTACTACGTAATGCTGGGAACATAACAAAAGACAAGATAACTCTGAAAAGACCCTTTAACGCAATTATTGCTTTCTTCCTACCAGTGACATACTCCAGAAGGACTTCACAGCTTTCACTGATACAAGACGCATCTGGCTTGGCCTTGGTTTCTAGTCCGGTTTTTAAACTGTTCCAACGTTTCCCAGCAAGTTCACTCTTTGGAACTCGCGATCCCGTTCCCGTGACATGGTGACACGCATCCCAGACACCCCGCGGGCTGTGCGGTGGGATGTGCGGATGGGAGCAAACAGAGAGTTGCAAAGTGGAGGTTCATTACCGGGTGCCTGTGGGCGACCCTGGGAAGAATCTAAGGTAAGTAGCCCATTGCCATGTGGGATGGGAACGGACCCTCCCCTCCTACTCCAAGCAGCAGACACTACAGCATGCTGGGACCCAGGGAGAATTAACACAGGGACATGGCGGGCTCTCCTACCCACCCCCCCATGCCTGCCCTAAAGGTACAGGGGAGCCTTTACACTCAGGTGCCTCCCGTGAGACCAGAGGGCAGGGCCTCAGGAAACCGTGCCAGGGCTGCAAGGTGCTGCTCCTGGGGAGGGGAGAAGGAGGGGAGGCCAGGTGTAGCCGCTGGTGCAGCCTCAGGGGCTGGCAGGGTGGGGGCGGGGCTCCTCCCATCCTCACTCGCTCACCGCAGGGACTGCCTGCAGGTGCATTCCTCAATGTTAATTCAGATCTCATTTGAAAACTCATAGCAAGACTAAGCGGTGACCGTTTCTTGTCTTTTTATCAGGAGGATTGCAGGGGTGAAAGGAAGAGATGGAAGCATTTTCCTTCATTTTAATCAAGCCGACACCCACGTGGAGGGACGCCTGTTAGCAAGTATCTGAACAGGGGTTCTGAGGCCAGGTAACTTGAAAGCGTGGAGGTGCCTGGCGCAGGCAGCATCACGTGGCTGTTTGTGCAGGCAATGGTCCTGCCACCCCAGTCTGGGTGTGCGTTAGCAATGAGACTGTATAAGGAAAAACGCAAGTCTGCTCCGGCTGGCAGACACTTTTAAAGTGAGAAGAGCCAGGGAAATAATTTATGATCTTGAACAAAAACAGACCCGGAGACAGGGAAGCATCGATGAGACTGTCAAACCTCAGAGGGAAGGTAGGGGAAGGTGGAGGTAAGGGACTTGTGTGCATGCACATAAGCCTAACCAGTGGACACAGACAACAGGGGGATGGGGGCATGAATGGGAGGTGAGGGGGAATGGGGGAATAAGGACACATACGTAATACCTTAATCAATAAAGAAATTTTTTAAAAAGTAAGCAAATAATGGTAAGAAAAATAAAAAAGGAATGTTTGAGTTTTGATGGAATTATAAATTTAACATAGTTTTTGAAAATAAAACATATTTTAATGTGAGGATATACACTCAATAGAAAGTCTTTTGAACTTAGATTGTGAAACTTCCTTACTAATGGGAATTTTAAAACACTTGTTATATTTTTCTCTCTTCCCTTTCGTCATTCTTTTAAAAGTAGGTGGTAATTAGAAATATGGAAGAAGTTTCCCCACACTGGGGAAGCATTTACATGGAAGGAAAAGCTTACAGGGAAAGAAAATTCAATAATCAAAAGAATATCTACAAAAGGAATGTTTCTATATAACTAGCTACACATTGTTAAAAAATAATTTTGCTAATGTTCCATATTTTTATTTGAGGATAAAATTAAGTTAGCCTTCAAATAACAGTATTATTGATTATTTCCCTCTTTTTTTTTTTTTTTTAAAGAAGGACAATTATAGCTGTAGAGTCCTCTCTAAGTTTTTCCAGGGAAAAACAATTAACATTTAAATGTCTAGATTCGTATAAATCAAACCTGTAGGGGAAAAAAATGGGCATTTTATAAACAAGGAAAAATTAAGAAGGATGATTCTTGACAAATAGTAAGTACAACACAATATGCATGATTACATTCATTCGCTCATTCATTATGCATGTATTCATTCATTCGACAACATTTAATGAAGTCTTGCTATGTGCCAGGCCCGGCGTTAGGCAGTGGAGAGAAAGCATAGATTAAAACCAAGCGAAAACGGAGCCCTCCGTGAGGCTGTAGTCTATCGCGTACAGAGGCTCCGTGGTCATGAGAACAGAAGGGCCCTTTCCAGTGCTGCTCAGTCGGCTGAGCATCGTCCCTATAGCGAAAGGTCACGGGTTCGGTTCCCAGGCAGGGCACGTGCCTGGGCGGTGCTCAGGAAGCAGCCGATCGTCGATGTTTCTCTCTCTCCTTCTCCCTTCCTCTCCCTGCAAAAGCAATAAAAACATATTTAAAAAAGAACAGAAGATGATAGAATCCTAACGATGGCGTAATAGAAAATAAATCATAAAAACATTCATCTAACCGCCTTGCTCCTTTACAGATGGGAACTCCAAAGCTTTGAGTAGCTGGCAGAGACGGACTTGTCCTTCCTCCTAAGAAAGGGCTGTTCTCTTTCTCTCTTTGCTTCCAAAACATGGCGCAGCAACGTGACTTTCAGCACCAGACGAGGGCTGACACGGTCCACACAGCAATGGGACACTGCCAGCCATGCGGGGCAACCAGGGTAAACAGGCAGTGATGTTCCCTGGAGTTTCATGTTTCAAGCTTAAAGAATCTTAATAGTTTGGTCATCATTCTATACATCGTTCTAAAATGTTTCAGCCACCCCGGGTAAAGTCCTAATGATATGATTTGTTTTAAAAATATATACATTTCGAGAGAGAGAGGAAGGGAAAGAGATAGAGATAGAAACATCCATGATGAGATAGAATCACTGATCGGCTGCCTCCTGCAGGCCCCCTACTGGGGATCGAGCCAGCAACCTAGGCATGTGCCCTGACAGGGAATCGAACCTGTAACCTCTTAGTACATGGGTCGATGCTGCTCAACCACAGAGTCACACCAGCTAGGCTGATTCTTTACAAAAATAAATGTTAACGATATTAATATGTAAGTAAAAGTAAACATCATGAAAACATCACACAATAAGTGCTGTGAGTGAGAGAAGGGAAGGCCGCAGACATACCATGTCCCTCAGGAAATCCCACTTCTTGGCTCCCAGGTCATACAGGCCCACGCCACCATCCAGGAAGCAGCAGAGGGCGTGCCCGGGGGGCAGGGAGGACACCTGGCCCGGGGGCAGCGCCTCGCTCGTGGAGGACGTGTAGTGATTTGGCGTGGGAGGCTGGATTGAAACTGAAAAAGAAAAAGATCAGCAAGTAAACATTTATGGTAGCAGCTTCCTGTGTGCGGATGACACTACGGGGATTGATTTCCTCTCACCAGAACTGGGATCCGCGAACTGTAGGCAACAATCACATTTCTGCCTCAGGAGTATTTCTGCAGTTTTGCCAAAATGTGGGGGTGAGGGGAGTTGCGGGGGGGGGGGGGGGGGGCAAAGGAGGTTTATAGCTACTACAGCAATTAATCAGTCATAATCCTATCTAATAAAAGAGAAATATGCAAATTGACTGTACCTCCAATACACCCACAAGCCACGCCCACCAGCCAATCAGGAGTGAGCATGCAAATTAACCCAACAAATATGGCAGCAGCCATGGAGCTAGAGCAAGCAGAAGGCTTGGGTTGCCCCCAGCGACAGAGGAAGCCAAGCTTCCTGCCTGTGCTGGCCTGCCCTGGCCTCCACTCAAGGCTATAATGTTTCAATTATAGAAGATAAATAAATCCCAGATACCAGGGCCTCTGCTTGGGTCACTGGGGGCATGGCTGGCCTGCAAACCACCACAGGCCCCTCACCCAGGCTACCCATGCCCCAAGGGAAGCACCACCCTGATCCAGGACACTCTTCAGGGCAAACCAGCCGGCCCCCACCTGTGCACCAGGCCTCTATCTTATCTAATAAAAGCATAATATGCAAATTAACCATCACTCCAACACACACACAAGATGGCTGCCCCAATGTGGTCAAAGATGGCTGCCTCCATGTGGACACAAGATGGCCATCACAAGATGGTCAGCAGGGGAGGGCAGTTGGGAGGGACAGGCCTGCAAGGGAGGGTAGTTGGGGGTGATCAAGCGTGCAGGGGAGGGCAGTTAGGGGTGACCAGGCCGGAAGAGGAGGGAACTAGGGGGCGACTGGGCTTGCAGGGAAGGGCAGTTGGAGGTGTCCAGGCCTGCAGGGGAAGGGCAGTAAGGGGCAATCAGGCTGGCAGGAGAGCAGTTAGGCATCAATCAGGCTGTCAGGGGAGTGGTTAGGGGGTGATCAGGCTGGCAGGGAGAAGTGGTTAGGGGCAATCAGGATGGCAGGCAGGTGAGCAGTTGGGCACCAGCAGTCCTGGATTGTGAGAGGGATGTCCGACTGCCCATTTAGGCCCAATCCTACTGGGCAGTGGGACATCCCTCAAGGGGTCCCAGATAGGAGAGGGTGCAGGTTGGGCTGAGGGACACACCCCCCTCCCCATGCACAAATTTCGTGCACCGGGCCTCTAATATAAAAATAAACTCTGTGCTTCTTAAACTCATAACTGTAAACCTACTGGCTCCCTTAGCACAGATATTGCCCCACCCTCTAAGATAGAAAATTGGATATTATTTTGAAAAGAGGTGTATAAAATGCAAGGGGAACAACCTGGATGAAAATTAGTGTGTGAGGAATCACAACATGCTGTGACTATCTGGTTTATTATCTTCCCATAGATTAAAGCATAGAATGCTTATCTTTTAAAAATATATTTTATTGATTTTTTTACAGAGAGGAAGGGAGAGGGATAGAGAGTTAGAAACATCGATGAGAGAGAAATATCCATCAGCTGCCTCCTACACACCTCCTACTAGGGATGTGCCCGCAACCAAGGTACATGCCCTTGACCGGGATCGAACCTGGGACCTTTCAGTCCGCAGGCCAACACTCTATCCACTGAGCCAAACTGGTTAGGGCAGAATGCTTATTTTTAATTAGAATCTTCTTTCAAAATCTTGATATATTAGCTTACTCCCCCTTCCATACACACACAGACACACACACATGTGAGTTTTTTCTTTTAAAGCTCAAAACTCCCTAGTAATTGCTATTCTAATGAAAATAATTATCTTTGAGATTATATAATTCACTTTAATTTAGCACCCAAATTAAGAAGCATAATTGTCTGACATGCATTTTTTTTTACAACTTATTTTTTTAATATACTCTTACGAACTTTTACAGAGGAAGGGAAAGGGACAGAGACAGAAACATCGATGAAAGAGAAATATCATAGATCAGCTGCCTCCTACACACCCTCTACTGGGGATCGAGCCTGCAACCGAGGCATGTTCCCTGACCTGGAATTGAACCGTAACCTCTTGGTTCCTAGGTTAATGCTCAACTACTGAACCATGCTGACTCTACATTTTCATCTCAGATTTTCTCTCTTCCTCCTCAGGTTTACTTTTATTGTTCATATGCTTCCGTTTCTCCAACTTTGAATTGCATGCATTCCCATGTTTAGTTATTTTCTGCCTAGTCTGTATCTCACACTGTTCTTTTCAAGAAGTTTTTCCTTAGAACAAGAATAATGTTTTGCAAACATAATCCAAAATAATGCTACCACTGTAAATTATCAGACCAATCTATGTTAATTACATACTGCAACATAGATAAATATTTCCCAGATATTCTCTCTTTTTTAGTATGCTCCCTTTTTTATTCAAATATAATCGCCTTCCTTATTGCATTCATTTGGATAATGCTATTTCTCAGAATCAATTCAAATGGCAGGAAGTCCAGGCTAGAATGAACTTCTAATAACAAAAGAGGCATTTGATTCCATGAAACTTTATTGACCATCTGGTAAAAACTAATATGATCCATGACTCACTGTCATAATATTTTAATTTACTGACATTATAGGTGGTTTTGATACCCTTTATGTACTTATCTATCTGTAAGTCATCCTTTTTTTTAGAATTTAGTATGTCTGTATTTTAAACTCTTCATTTTCACATAATTTTTCTTATTCCACACTTGGTTACATTTTTAAAACTGGGGTAAAAGACTAGACATCTAGCAATAGATTCCCTAAAAGGAATTACTCAAAAATGACAAAATTGGTATGTGATTCTTCATATTTGATGCGTTTCCTCTAATGCACATGGACCGCTTTTGTAATATGAAACCAAATGTGAAAGAAGGGAATCAGTGACAGCACAGTCTATGAAAGTCATAGCAGCTAAACCAGAGGTGGGGAACACAGGGCCCGCTGGTCACATAAGGCCTGAGAAGTCATGTGGTCTGGCCCTGCCATGGCATTAGGGGCGAGTTAATTAAACGTTTGACCAAATACAGCAGGCTAACGTTTAAGCGGATAAAGGTGTATGGCCTGTGAATGATGTTATAAATATCCACATGGTCCTTGGTGGAAAAAAGTTTCCCCACCTCTGAACTAAACCAAGAAACAAATAACTACACACACACACACACAAAGTTGCAGGATATACACCATTTCAGCCTCCAGAATGTTACTTCTCCAGTCTCAGCATCTCCAGACCCCCATTTCCAGGATTTAGAGGTATTAAGGCCCGACAGAAAAGCTTAACTCATGTGGCTTTCGTGGTTCCTTGAGCACAGGCATTGTCAAAGGCTGATTTTTAAATGGCTTTTCAGTAGCACATATCTGATATGCATATATCACCACCACATCAGCCATTTCATTTGGAAGCAGCAGGTACAATATTTTAAGATATTAGACTCTGATGATACTCTTACTCACATTTCTTTCTTGGTGGAGAATTAAGTACATGTAGGCAGTGAAATCCTGTTTTCTTTAGTTTAAAATTATCAATCGGTGTTGTTCTTGAAACATTCCAAATGCGTAAAACGCCTACTTGAGAATCTAGGTAGGAAAAAGCATCATGTTAACAAGTTTTACTTGAGATATAAAATGCCCAGACATAAAAGTAATAAAAGAATGTTCACCTTGCAAGATTTTTAGCACTACCAATGGGCATTCTTCAATTAATAAGACTGTACAACCCTATATAATAAAAGGGTAATATGCAAAATTACTCCCAGGAATGACCAATTGCTATGACGTACACTGATCACCAGGGGGCAGATGCTCAACGCAGGAACTGCCCCCTGGTGGTCAGTGCACTCCCACAGGGGGACCTCCGCTCAGCCACATGCTGGGCTGACAGCTGCAAATGCAGTGGCCGTGGCGGTGGCCTCTTCCGCCTCCTCGGCAGCACTAAGGATGTCCAACTGTAGCTAGGCCGGCAGGTGGACATCCCTGAAGGGCTCCCAGGCTACCAAAGGGATGTCTGACTGCCAGCTTAGTCCTGATCCCCCGGGGAGCAGGCCTAAGCCGGCAGGTAGACATCCCCCAAGGGGTCCCGGACTGCGAGAGGGTGTAGGCTGAGCTGAGGGACCCCCCGGGTGCATGAATTTTTGTGCACCAGGCCTCTAGTAATACAATGAAACAGATGGCTAACGTGCTATGCAACCTTTACATCTTTGACATGTTTACTATTTTTTTTCTGTTGTTCTGGACCCTTCTCTAGGGTGAGAAACTGCCTTCTCTGGCACCTTTCCCACAGTGGTCATTGTGACAATCCAATCACAAAAAGTACCCTATGACCCACGTGGTCTAGGAAAGCCTGCCACTGAGAGGAGAGGATGAAGTCTTTTATTTTACACTAATCAAATAACAGGAAGTATTTACATAGTAGCTGACAGCACTATCACTTCAGAGATCATATTTTCTGAACCTAAGTAAATAGCAATCCTAACTAATTTCTAATTAGTATTTCAAATTCCCCCTCTTCCCATGCCCATCACTCCTTGACTTTGCTCACTCTCTTGGTTAGGAAGCCATGTGACAGATTCTGGGGCTGCCTAGGCATAAGGGCTCACTCAGATCACAATTCCCAGGAAGGCTCAGAGGCCTCCTGTCCAGATAACCCACGGTTCGAGTCCGTACTTTAACTCTCATCCTGCCATGCCTGAAACTGAACTGTCTTTGTCTTTTGTACACATACAAACATGAACATGCACACATGTGCACATATATTTTCCAATTTATTACCAGAAACCTGGATAACAGGGTCTTAATTTCATTTGTACTTGTCATTATGTTAATGACATACAGTACAGTAGGTCCTTGGGTTATGTGGGAGATCCGTTCCCACGGCGATGTAACGCGATTTTCGCTGTAAGTCGGAACCCACCTACATAAGCACCTACGGTCACTCACATGGAGCACATACACAGCAGTAATGAAGTAAAACAGCAAAAAAAAAAAAAAAGAAAGATAACAATTCCCAGCCTTTACTTGTGGCAAATAAATAATAAAAAAACATAAAGCACATATGTACATACGTTGAAATGATGTAACTTTTTTTTTATAAATAAATGGGACATGGGGACGTAACCACAAAACGCTGTACGTCGAGTCTGATGTAACCCGAGGACTTCCTGTAGTAATAAAAGTAAACTAGGCATCCTAATATATAAAAATCCAGGGGCCATCACAACCTAAACGACCAGATGGACGAGTGAACAGTAGGCTGCATGGGGCAACCAGGCCGGCAGGGGGGTTAGTGAGGGACGACCAAATGACTAAACAGCAGGCTACGTGGGGCGACCAGGCCAGCAGGGGGGGAAGTTGGGGGTGAGCAGGCCAGTGGGGGTTGAAGGGGGAAGTTGGCGGCAACCAGGCCGGCAGGGGGGCAGTTGGGGGTGACCAGGCCGGTGGGGGTTGGAGGGGGCAGTTGGCAGCAACCAGCCGGCAAGGGGGCAGTTGGGGGCAACTAGGCTGGCGGGGAGGGGAGGGCATTAAGGGGCAACCAAGCCAGTGGGGGGTGGGTTAGGGGTAACCAGGCTGGCATGGGGGGACAGTTGGGGGTGACCAGGCTGGCAGGCAGGTGAGCAGTTAGGAGCCAGCGGTCCTGGATTGTGAGAGGGATATCCGACTGCCGGTTTAGGCCCGATCCCCGGGATGGGGCCTAAACTGGCAGTTGAACATCCCTGAGGGGATGTTGAAGAGGGTGCAGGCTGGGCTGAGGGGGACCCCCCCCCCCATGCACAAATTTCGTGCACCGGGCCTCTAGTTTACTATAGTAAATAATAACATCTGCAATATTAACAAGTCTTACACAGAAGTAACCAATGAAGAAGTATTATCTGCCTGACCGAATTAAAGAATATACACGCATTTAACACATAGGGGGATGGGCACGCTCACCTCCGGTGATGAACATCCCTGGGGCGCTGGGGACCCAGGCCAAGCACTGCACACAGGCTGCAGCGCTGGGCAAGCTGAAGGTGGTTATGCAACAGAGCGACTCCGCGTCCACCAGCCGGATCCCGTGATGCAGATTGGCCACCAGGAGGTAATCCGTGGACAGTGGGTCCCACTCCAGGGCCGTGACTGGGTCCTCTTCGTCTGTCCCTTCCAGAGAGTCGGGCCTCAGAACATGTCTCTGACTTTTATTACCTGTTAAAATACGAAGAAAGTGACTTTAAACGACATTCTCAGAAAAAGGTTGGTAACTGAGAGAGTGCTGATTTTCTCCGCGCATACCACGGACCCCGGCAGAACGGGAATATGAAGCTGGCGTGTCCCGCGAAAGCTACTGATGACGTGTGACGGCGGGGAACTAGGGTTTGTCCCAGTGATGCAGGCCAGACTGGACTGCTCTGCGTTGGTGATCTCTAGTACCTGGGAAGTTTGCCCTATTTGTTACTGAAAAACTGTAAGAAAAAGACATGAATACACACGATATTGTCCTCAACTACCATTCCACTGAGTGACAAAGCATACAGATAGGAAAAGGCTTACCAGAAGGAAGACCATCCTGTTGTGATTAAAAGCACAGACTTTGGGTCCAGCCCGACCTAGTTGCACCACTTACGGGCTCCGTGTTCTTGGACACGACACGCCATCTGTGTGTGCTTAGTGTTTGTTTTCACAGTGAACATAATGATACCTACCTTGTAGAGTCTTGTTTTTTTTAAGATTAAGTGAATGAGTTGCTGAACGTGCTTAGAACAGTGGGGATATCATGAGCAGCACATCACTATTTACTGTCACTCTTTGTCACGCATCAGACCATCTGTCATAAGCATCGTTCACAACCACGGCAGCCAGACACACAGGGAATTAAATGAAGCCAAGGCCCGCCCTCGCCGGTCTGGCTCAGTGGCCAGAGTGTTGGCCCTCAGACAGAAGGGTCCCAGGTTTGATTCTGGTCAAAGGGCACGTGCTTTGGTTGCAGGCTCCATCCCTGGCCCAGGTCGTGGCTCATGTGGGAGGCAACCAATCAATGTGTCTCTCTCACATCGACGTTTCTCTCTCTGACTCTCCCCTACTCTCCCCTTCCTTCCACTCTCTAAAAGTCAATGGAAATATATCCTTGGGTGAGGATTAACCAAACAACAACAAAACCCCCCACACACACACAAAAAACCACAAAATAAATGAAGCCAAGGCCCATCAAACAATCTTCCATTCCTTCCAATAACATACACAACTGGCAACGGGGGGGAAATCCGCTTCCACAGTGCACCCCATGGGACTCCACTCTGCCGACGCGCTCATGCTCCAAAGCGAGGCAGTGAAACTACACTTAGAGACTACACCCTTACGGAGAGCCCAGTTATCCCTGCATGCCCTACACGTTAAAATAATACTTTATTTAAAAAATATCACAACTGAAAGATACCATAGCTCTGTCATCAGTGCACACGGTTCTCCAACCTTTCAGGTTATAAAAGCAGAGAAAAGCAATTCCCTTGGGTCTGTCAGATATTATGAAATGAATTGAAAACCTTACAGCTTCTGCCTTGACATTAACTTCATCAGAATATAATATTATATACATAATATGTGGATCTTAAGTAGGTATTGTTTTAGTTAGAATTTGTGCATATATAGTCATAGAAAGTGCACGAGAGATTTCTTTTATTTGGGTTTGTCAAATTTTCACAATAACCATCAAGGAAAGTTTGTTTGCTTCTTCTTCCCCCAAACAAACATAATCTAAACTGCTATTTTATGTAACAATAATGAATATTAATATAGTGGGTCATTACAAGGCCAAAAGAGGCAGAAAAATGATTTATTAAGCTAAGTCATACTTTAGTAATTTTTTAGGCATTTGCATGTGCAGTTAGCATCTATGACTTATTTTAAAAAAAGGAACAAAGAACACAGTAAAATTTACAATGAAAAATGTTATAATATCCAGATCATGTTGTTTCAAAGCCCCATCTTACAGTCAAAATGATAGGGTTATCACTGTTTTCTGTTCTATCAGGTATCCACATTTTTATTATAAAAGACAGAAAAACAAATCTATAACTGTAAAGCCAGTCATTAGAAAAACTGCAGATAATGTTTTAGTTTACATTATTTATTTTGCTATTACTTGTGTTCTATTTTTTTTTAGACAAATATCAGGCCCCTTGTGTTGTCAGATAAGGACAGACACGTGCGATAAATCGGTAAGATGAGGCTGACAACTTCTGTATGAGACACAAACTGGGGCAAGGGAAAATTACGGTTGAGAAATAAAATAATGAGATGATGCATAAACCGAAGAGCGGTTGAAATTTCGATTCTGAGATCTGGTGGTTAAGCCAAGAGGAAAGAAATCATGAAAGGTGGCACAACAGGATAAAAATAAAACAAAAGGACAAACAAAAGAACGTTCTGAGAAGCACAACGTTTCCTAGAACTGACACCAGAAATAAATGCCTCTCGCCTGTGCGTTTCCCAACGGGGACTCTGTGTCGTATGAGGACAACGGCACCAACAATACTTCTAAGATAGAACAATGCAACCTTGATGAGTGCCCTCCGCGGGGTAATAGCAGAGTCAGGTCAATTGAAACAGCTCTGCTAGGAAGACCAGAACATTCTCTGATGAGCTGGCTCTGTCCAAGAATATACCTGGAAATAGGTAAAGCAGTGGTTTCCCAGCATTTTCGGCCCTGGAACCCTCTATTCATATGAGGATTTTTACATGAAAATCCGGATAATACAGAACAAAGTGGTGGTGCGTTTAGACTGACTGAGCCACCTGGATCACCTACCGACCCTTCTCCCCTCCACCCAGCACACACACACACACCAATATGCAAACACACTAATAATCACAATTTTAAGATCACGGACTTAAAATAATGGGTGAACTGCCTTATTGTGGGCATCCCTCCATGAATATTTCCCTTTTCTTCTTCCAAACTAGATAAAGCTGGACAGCAGTCGCCTGCGGGAGCCTGGAGGACAGAAATTCTGTCTTGTTAGGTAGAGACTGAACACCTGTGGGGCCAGGCAGTCACTAACAAGAGAGAGGTTGACGGCTGCTCGGGGAACAGGAAAAGGCTGAGCACTGCGTATTAAGGCTACAGTCCCGAGGCTTCAAACTCACAGCAGAGGGTCTTGCCCAAATCAAAAAGCAGCATTTTCTTCAAGACCCGTTCGCTCTTGTCTACGCAAAAGGGAAAGGCAGAGCCAGATGCCACCTTTCCAGAGTGCTGAACTAATGGGGTCTACAGAGTTCTTTTCCCTTTCCACCCCAGGACCAAAGACCTGGCGGAGGATCTGGGCGTCCGAATGGTATTCTACACGCAGGCGGGAGAACAGTTCTGACCGGTGAGCCGCCAAGGATTCCAGATCTATGTCCTTATCCCCTCAGGCAGTTTTCTTAGTAAGTGTGCAGAAACAAGGAATTGACTTACAAAGTAAAACGATGGGACGCATGCCTAATCTGGGGTACCTCAAAGTAAAATCCGCACAGCTGGGCTGAATGCATGCCAAGGCCTGAGATGTAAATTAGCTTCCAGTGATCACCTGGGATCAGTAAGACGCTGGATACTATTTGCACAGCCGTTATTTGAAAATCAAAATTCGGTTGCTTTTGGCTTTCTGCCGCGTCACTAAGAAACGAATATGCGCCTGGGAAAAGAACGTGGAGGAGCCGAGTCCATCCTCACCTGGCTGGAAGATCGACAGGCTCCCATCCATGTGACCAAACACGACTTTGCCCTTCTTCTGGGGGTGCCACCGGAAGGTGCAGATGTCCGACACGAAGCTGTGGGCGTCTCGGTGCACGGTCACGCCGCTGTCCGGCCCCGAGATGGTCCAGATGAGCAGCGGGCCCCTGCGGGGAGCAAAGGCCACGGCGTCGCCCGCGTGCCAGCACCAGCTCAGGGAGGTGGGTGTCCCTGGAACAGAGGAAATGCGGGTCACGGCAGCGGGTTCCGGCCGAGAACTGCCATGCAGCAGCAACTGTTTTGTAAGTTCTGCAACAGCGTAGAAGAGTATGCCCATGGTTTATAGACATATGACCTTCTGACCTGGGCACTGGATTTTTAAACTAATCCCTGAGACCACTGGGAACCTACGTAGGGTACTTCGTCGGTGGAAGGAACAGTACCCAGTTAGGTTTCAACTACGAATACGCTGACACGCTTCCTATTTAAAGAAGTGTATAGAGCTCTTTCTTTTAGAAACCTGTTTGCTTACTAGAGCAGCAATTCATTTTGACCGAGTTCTTGGGCGTGAGACCTGCTCTAGGCATTCCCTATACAAGTTAGTATAGGTTACAATTCCTGCTTTAAAGGATCTTAAATAAAAACTGGGAAGATAAGGATGAAATGTATGAAAAGCTAGACGTTACTATAAGGATTTCATAACAATGGAGTTCATGCTACAACCTATGTCTTATCAGGAGTTTAGAATCAAACCTTAGCTTTCCCTCAGGTGAACTAAACAAGTCACTTTCTGTCCGAACCTCGTCTCCTCATCCATACACTGGATACAATCATCTGACCACTTACTTCACATGAACACCGAGAGAAGTAAATATAATAATGTATGTTAACGCCCCCTTTACACTGTAAGACAGAACAGAACAGTTCCTTGTAAATCTCCCCACTGTGACTGCAACCAAAGAGATCCTAAATGAAATAAGGGTTACGGTGAACTGATGACTCAGGACAGGGATGGTGACTCTTCCAGCAGGTACGCTGATCAATCGCGTCAGAATCACCAAACCGAAGATGGGCATCGGATGAAGGGGAATTAGGGCCTGGGGATCGATATTAACAGGGTTTGTGAACCACTGTTGGGACTTAGATTATACCCTGAAGGAGCCATGGAATTTAAATATATGAGATGAACACTCTTTCCCAGGAAGACAAAATGACATAAACAAAGACACAGAGTCCAACGTTGTTTGCTGACCGTAAAAATCAATCCGTGTCTCTAATGAGCCACGAGGCAGAAACTGGAAATCTTATGCCTAGTTCAGGGACAGACATACAAGGGGAACTCCACCAGTTGTATTAAATGAATGAATACATGCATTTATAAATGAGGTCGATTAAAAAGACGATGTGGTTTTAGGGGTCATTAACAGACGAAGAATTTCCCCAATAAGGGATGAGACACTCTGTGTGGCCAAACCACCACAGAACACTTGAGAAACCATGAGAATGATGGCTCCCTGAATGGATATTTCCAGAAGAGCAGCAAGGAAGAAAAAGGACAGGAACCAATGTCAGATCCTTACAACAGACAACTCTACCACAGTGGCCCGCTGTACGCAGGTGCTTCTCAGAGCTCCACCAATACCCACTCACTTGGTTCTCCCAACAAGATTCTGAGATTAGTAGGACACATCATCATTCACCATTAAAGGTTTCGTTTTCTGACAGCATATTGCGACATTTTTCAAGTCGGTGACAATTTTAACTTTTTAAAATTAAACACATTAATACATTTTCCTTTAAATTAATTTTTTTGATTATTGGGAAAAAGTAATGATGAAGTAAAAACTACAGTTGCAGGTTCGAGTTCACCTGCTGGATGGGGAAGTTCTAATATTGATTAAAAAAACTGACATGCAAACTTCTACTTTGCTTACCCTGGATTCTGGAAAGAAAAAAACAAAGTCTAAGCCATTTGAAGGGGACTTTTTAAAATGAAAGTGACCAAAAATATTCACAATAACTCTTTGAAAATAAAATATCAAAGTTTTCAATCTTCAAATGAAGGAGATACTTAGAAATAGCATGAAGAACTTATTGGTACGTCTTTGAAAAGGTATGCACACTTGATTTAAATTGTTACCAAGATTATTTAATTATTCTGCCATTGTGAGTGAAAAGTTATATTTGTATACTCAGTGGCAAAGGAAGCAATGGTACACACAGCTGGTGAGTGAGAAAACGCTCCCTCCAGGAATGGCGGTGATGCAGCCGGTGTCTGCTGGCAAAGCAGGGGATAAACTGGTTGGTCATACAGCAACGCACGGTCACAGCTGTACGTTAGCATAACATTCCGATAGCATGGTCTCCTGTAGATTTTGTGTGACAACTTCATGAGGACAATGACATTGTGTGATATTTTTAGTTTATGTCACATAAAACATGGACAGAATGTTAGGGAGTATTGATTGTGCTATTTAAAATTAATTTCACACAAAACTAGATTTAAAGTACTGGGGTAACACACGGTTTATTAATATAAACAATACTGGGAAATCTTGCAGGGTTTGTGGTTGTTGGAGAAACACATAGGACTAGAAAAACATGAAAAATCCTGATTGAGGCAATCAATGGCTTTTCTAATTGCTTTTTAAATTCTCACCTGAGCATATGTTTTTATTGATTTTTAGAGAGGAAAGGACAGAGGGAGAGAGGGACATCAACTGGTTGCTCCATGGGCGCCCCGACAGGGATTGAACCCCCAACTGAAGTATGGGCCCCGACCGGGAATCCAGCCCGCTTCCTTTGGTGCATGGACGACACTCCACCCACTGAGCCACCGGCAGGCTCCATGGCTTTTATACAGACAGAGCTTGTACCAAAAGGGAGCTGGCTTTTCGTACTCATGTACGGAAAGCCTTAAGGGACAGTTTTACTTGCATCAGTGGAAGCTCACTGAATATTCAGATATTTTTAAATATTCACAGAGTACAACAAATTACTAATCCTGAAGTTCACTGGCTGTGGCAAGTAAAAATGGTAAGTAGGATGTATGAAACTGGAAATAAGACTTGCATTTTTCTAGTTGAAAAATTCACCTTGTTTGGCAAATGTATGTATTTTTTAATTTTTAAATATATTTTATTGATTATTTTACAGAGAGGAAGGGAGAGGGATAGAGAGTTAGAAACATCGATGAGAGAGAAACATCGATCAGCTGCCTCCTGCACACCTCCTACTGGGGACGTGCCCACAATCAAGGTAAATGCCCTTGACCGGAATCGAACTTGGGACCTTTCAGTCCACAGGCTGACACTCTATCCACTGAGCCAAACCAGTTGGGGCTCAGCAAATATTTTTAAGATGAAATTTACATAACAAAATTGGTATATTTTACCAGTATTTTCAACATCCCTAATGGCCTAAACTTGAAAGACACGGAAAAAGCAATAAACAAAATATGTTGAACATATCCGAAGACTCCAACAGGCATGACTATAATATTTTGGAAACAAGACTGAACTCTCTTGGCCTCTGGATTCTCAGCATTGTCACTACACACTGGAAAGAACATCATAAAGACTCCTTAAACAAAATAACGTTAGTGACATTGTCACTTCTCCGTGTTCTCCCTCACGGTGATCATCAGAATTTTTTTAGGGAAGAAGCTAAATGTGGAAAATGTATCCAGGAGTAATCACTAACTGAGCTCAGAAAGAGGTGCGTTACTGTGATGTTTAACGCGGACACAGGACGCCCTAACTGCACCATGATCGCAGGGTCTGATTCTAGTAGGAGGGAGCAGCGTAGTGACGCTGTCCGCTTCACCGAGACTCCCTGGCGTGAGCCAGGGCTTCCCACCTGGACCTGGAGGAAAGAACCCGTTCGGCAGGGCACCGAAGACGCGTGCACATTGTCCTTGTGGGTTTCGGCTTGGAACACAGCAATGCATAGGCAAGGCCAAGCGTCCCATTAAGAAAATCTTATCTGATTATTATTTTTATCTCTACAGGGCGGGGCAAAAGTAGGTTAACATCGTGAGCATGCAAAACAGAGTTTATTCTCGTATTATTATTCATTGACTCTTGTATTATTCTAGGTACCAACAACTGTCACCTGCTTTTGCCACCCCCTGAGTTTTGGAAATGCTCGTGCTTTGCTTAAATACTAACGAAGTGATTTGGTATTTACTGATGCTGACCGTCCGGCGGACTGCGTGTAATTTCTCATGGGATTCCGTTCCCATTTGGCGCACACGCGCCCGCACGGTAATGAGCCAGGACGTGAGCTGTCGTTCTCGGGCAGGTGGCCAGGAGAGAGTGGGCTACTTCACAACCTGAGCTGACCGAGATAAAACACTCTGTTCACGGAAATACAAACGTTCCATTCCATAAGACACCTCCCCGTTCCAAAGATACCTTTTGTGTTGTTGAGCTTAGCAATGACTTTTTGTTCTGCGACATTCCAAATGATCACTAAGTTATCGGAACTGCCACTTGCAAAGAGATCGGGGTTATGTGGACACCAAGAGATAGCTGTGATAGTTTTTTTGTGTTCAGACATAATTGCGTGGAGTTTAAATTCATTATAACGGTGATCCAACTAAAAGAAATACATAAATAAGACATTTCAGTGCTTCTTTTTAGATCGTACACTTTCCATTAATCACATTTTCACAAGCCACCTCGATGAAAATGAGCAGATCTCTAATAACAAAATATGAATACATTTTCAAGCCTGGGTCTACTTTCGGGTATATTCAATCAGCTGACAGAAACTATTTTGAAAAAATATGAGAGAATTGAAATGAAATGTATCAATTTTAAAAACAAGTAAAAATAAATGATGTACATTTAAATACGCATAATTGAATTTTTATCATATTTTATAGCTATATCTATTTATGAGGAAAACACTCTTCATCTCGAAATATTTTTACTGCTATGTTTCACTTATATTTGAATAAAAACAGGTTAGGTAGACCAACTCTCATTATTACATTAGTAAGATGTCCAAAGTCTGCGAAGCAATGAACCTATTTTATGTCATTGCTTTTGGACGGGACATTATACTGTGTTCTTATATGTAAGTGGACAAAAGGAATTGCCTAATTTTCCTATTTCCTTCGTAAATGTGCCATTCATTGGTGAGCTAATCGATCCTTTTATCATTGCTGACATATTTGGGATTATGTTATGTCATCTTAGTATTTCTTCCTTTCACATGCAATGAACTTGTCACATTGTTATTGGGGGTTTTATGGTCATTATTATGTTCGTTACTTATTATCCCAATCTTTGTCTAACCATGCAGTCACAGGAAAATCCTGACTGCTAATATGACCTTGAACACCCTACCTCGGGAACCTCTGCTATTGGCCAGTATCACTCGGCTTCATTTTCTTCCGGGTCCACTCTGACCTCATCTCTGCACTACGGCCCAACCATGTCTGCTGGAGGGCCTCTGCGTGCAGTGCCCTGGGCCATGGTGCCCTCCTGCCCTCTTCGTCCACAGGTGCTCCTTCCCCTGTCCAAGTCCCATTCACAAACACCTCTTTAGAGACCTGTTTTCTGACCAAGGTGTCAGAATAACGTCATGCCCCTTCCCAGACACGGGCCCGTGGCTTTCCGTAACCTTTAAAACGGACATATAGCGCACGCTGAACATTCTATTCGCTCCAGGGGCACGATATGGTGATGTGCTCTCTGTGCATACTGAGCTTGCTGCCGTCTTCCACGTGGGGGATGGGAAGTGGAAGCCTGTGAGCGCTCTGGGAACTGCCTTTCTCACTGATCTGCTGCTCCCCTTCGTCATGCAGTCACTGGCTGATTCACGTATGTGCCCTGACTGGGGGCTGAACCCTTAACCTTGGCGTTTCAGACGAAGCTCCGACCAGCCGAGCTGATGGGCCCGGCCTCCAGTGGCATGCTGGTATCGCCACACGTTCGAGAAGTGCACCCTACAGCACCTTACTCCCCACTGCGGGAAACTCAGCCGTGTCCAGGTTAACACCATTATTCCCAACATCTCAACGGACGACGTTATTAGCGATTGCAAGGAATTTTACTTCGGAATAAAGCAACATTTCTCTTCACTTCTAACTGAAATGAGCTGGTGTTTCAAGATTTAAAAAAAAAAAATCCTTTAGGAAACATCTAGTGAGAATCTGCCGAATGCCAGAGCACACGACAGCGTGAGAACTGAACGATGAGGAAGATACGCATCACTTAAACGGCCATCGTCCCGACCAGAGGACAAGTCGGGAAGAGGGGAGTAGGTACCTGGTAGACGTAGACGGCCAGGGTGGCGCAGTAGGCAAACCTGTCCCTGCTGGCGGCGCACACGTCCTTGTTCCAGGGCTGACACCCGGCGGCCAGCAGCCCCACCTGCCTCACCCGGGACATGCTGGCCTGGGGAAACAAACGGGAGGAAGGTCGGTTACTGTCACCCCGAAATAACCTCCCTCTTCAGTGTACATCGCCGTCTCCCTCCAGCCTTACCTCTGCGCCCTGAAAAAACGTTACTATTGCCATCCATCTCAAGGCACACTCTCAGGGAACAGGAGTTTAAATCCGCAAATGTCTACACACATCAAGGCAGGCCACTGAAATCACGGAAGCCGGAGACTAAAGATGCTAAGGGACAGGGGACACTGGGCCGAGGGCTGGGGAGCACAGGGTGCGCGTCCTCCCTCCGATACCCCTGGGGGGGCCCTGCCTGGTGCCAGACGCATGGAGCTTCCCAAACAGAAATATACAGCGATTTTTTATACATTTTTATTGATGTCAGAGAGGAAAGGGAGAGGGAGAGAGAGAGAGAAACATCCATAATGAGAGAGAATCACGGATCAGCTGCCTTCGGCACGCCCCCCACTGGGGATGGAGCCCGCAACCCGGGCCTGTGCCCTGACCTGGAATCGAACCCTGACCTCCTGGTTCCTAGGTTGGCGCTCAACCCCTGAGCCACGCTGGCTGGGCAGAAATATACAGAGTTTTAAGTAAAATAAAAATATATTTTTATGTAAAATGTACAAGTTTTTAAAAAGGAGCAATTCATTCAAGGCATCAAATTCAGATGTGAAACCATGAGCCACTATCGGGAGGGATGTGGTGTTTGTCACAGAACTTCAGCATTTTTACACGGATGCCACGTTCTGACAGAAACGACTGGAGTTCCACAGGGAGAGCTACAAGCTGCACTGCAATGCTGTTCACTGTGAAGAGGGGCCACGGGAGCCGAGACTGCGGACCATAAACGGTGTCTGTGGCAGCGCTGGGGTTCTCTGCGTCCGGCTGTCTGTCTGTGGCTCCAGCTGTGGGGGCAGCAGTGAGTCCTGTGACCTCGCTTCTCTCGTGGATGAGAAGGGTTGTCCATTTCCTGTTCCTTCGGATTTCACTGTTTCAGGCCCAAGTGAGGACTTCTAAGCTCCTTACACGCCTAACTAGAAACGAGAAGCCCCTCAGCTATATATTTATGTGTAAAGAACAAATAAATTACCCTGAAATCCATGCCTTACATATTTACTTTAACTCTTAGTGTATCCTGATTTACTACTTCTTAATTTTCATAGTTAGATAATATAAACATTTTGATTTTGTCATATAATTTGTATGCCCTTTATATCTCAGGGTTCACCAACTTATGTCCTTCTTAAACTCACAGCTGAATAACTCGTCCACACCAGCCATGGAAATACTAAATAGGACAAAACAAAGTGGCATTTTATTTTAAAAATCTAACATTTTGAGTGAAACATTTTTAAATGGTGAATTATTAAATATGAATACTACGGCATTTATAAATCTGAGTTATGTATTTAATCTGATAGTACTTGAAACTTCCAGATTATTTTCCAAAAGTATTATTATAAGACATATTTGGCACAGAATACTATGTAGCCTTTATGAAGTGATGCATAGAGTTTTGGAGGAGATAAAGCGTCTGTCATCTCTGTGGTCAGCATGGATCGGCCACGGTGAATGGACCCACATTCCCGGAAGCAGACCTGCTTGGCTACGGTCCATTTCAAAACATGCATCTGCATGTTAAATAGGAACCCTGTGGAATGTCACAGAGCTAGGCCAGTAAGCAGACTTAAAATTAGGGGGCGGGTAGTTACGTGCTTCAGAGAAATAGTGTACCCTTGTTTACCTTTCTTCTATAATATGTTTCATTTTCTATTTGAACGACTTGAGGAATTCCACGTCTGTTCTAAAGATTTGTTGCTTCAGAACACATCATCTTCCTGGTCCAGAAGCAATGCGTGCACGTGAAAGATGACGCACCAGGCAGTGCAGCTCATGGCTAACGCAGATGCCGAACGGCTTTGGAGGAAGAACGCCTGAGCTTCCCGCACCACGTGCAAGTGCCAGTGTCAGCAGCCTGGCAACCACAGCCCTGCAGATGGATGGAGCTTATTTCTCCAGCCTGAGTACAATTTTAGTTTCAAACACACACACACACACACTCACACACACACACTCACACCTTCACACACACACTCACACCTCCACACACACACACACACACCTTCACACACACACACCTTCACACACACACACCTTCACACACACACACACACGCACACACACTCACACCTTCACACACACACACATCCACTCATACACACCTTCGCACACTCACATACATTCACACACATACACACTCAGACACATATTCACACACTCACATACTCACACACACACTCACACCTTCACACACATACACACATCCACTCATACACACCTTCGCACACTCACATACATTCACACACATGCACACTCAGACACATATTCACACACACATACTCACACACACAACACTCACACATGCTCACACTCTCACATACACTTTCACAAAATCACATACACTCACACTCACACACACACTCATATACACACACACACTCACACACACACTTTCACAAAGTCACACACACACACCTTCACGCACACACACCTTCACACACACACTCACACCTTCACACACACACACCTTCACACACACACACACGCGCACACACACACTCACACCTTCACACACACACACACACATCCACTCATACACACCTTTGCACACACTCACATACATTCACACACATGCACACTCAGACACATATTCATACACTCACATACACACACAACACTCACACGTGCTCACACTCTCACACACACTTTCACAAAATCACATACTCACACTCACACACACACACTCATATACACTCACACACACACACTCACACACATACTTTCACAAAGTCACACACACTCTCACACACACACACACACACCCTCACACACACACACACCTTCACACACACACCTTCGCACGTACATACATTCACACTCACACACACTCAGACACATATTCACACACTCACACACACATATACTCACACACAGAATACTCACACATGCTCACACTCTCACACACACTTTCACAAAATCACATACACTCACACACACTCACATACACTCACACACACACTCACACACACACTTTCACAAAGTCACACACACTCTCACACACACACACTGTAATTGCAGTGAAGATGCTTTGCACAGTAAGTGTACAAAATGCAAAGAAAGTGATGAGTATATTTTCATTACATTTACATACTATGAGAGCTCACTTTTGAAAATGCAAGAGTATTATGAAATGAAATGATCACAATGAAATCTAAACTAAGCTATATAGTTATAACCCTGACACAAAAGAAAATGTTACAACTACATTAAAATCAAGTATATGTCTGTGTCGGTGAGACTGTAGAAGTATGTGCATGTGCCATAAACAAGAATTCCACCAACGGGTACTAGTAAACGGCCAACTTGGTGCTCTAAAGATCAAACTCACGTCTGTGTGTGAGTTTTCAAACACCACCTATCTCCATTAACTCAAAAACCCACCTTGTGAGTATTTAAAACACAGCCTACTGACACGCTTGCCATGCCGCATGCTGACCGCACAGTATTTAAATGCACATGCACATCCTGCAAAGTAACAGGCTGGATTGTGGGAGAAAATAAAAGTCAATGTGCATGTGCTCATTTTCCTTACTGAGGGTAGACTCTTCCCTTCTCGTCTAAGCCTGTGTAAGAGCCGATCGCAGCGTGACCCAGAAGAAGCTCGCGCTCATGAAGACCACATGGTAATTTCAGGGTCACACGATGCCTACAGCAGCTACTATCATGGGACATCTCAGAACCAGGAACTCATCTACAAAGGCCAGGGGTGTCAGCAAAGGGCAGACTGGAGCTGGGGGTGGGAGGAGGGACTGGAATCCGCACACTCTCCATGAGCTGCCCCAGAGCCACTATAAGGGAAAACATGATTTGCGTAAAAAGCATTTTTTTCTTGGTCTCAGACACCCTTTTCCCCAAATTAGATGACCATCCGGGTCCCCTCCCAATGAGGAAATATGGACGGTGCTGGAAACAAAGCCTCCTGTTCCAACATCAGAAATGCACTTATTACATTTAAAGCGCATGGACATAATACAAAGGATGCTGGCATTGCAGAGTGTGTGTGGATATGTGCGTGTGTGTGTGTGCATGCGTGCGTGTGTGTGTGCGTGCGCGCGCGTGCGTGTGTCCGGGGGATTGCAGTGCTGTTATTAAATTCATAAACTGAAACATTTTATCATTTGCGGGTAGGATGGGGATTCTGAATCTCAAACCTGCAGAATGCTCAGCATTCACAGTATTAGGGATTTTCTCCAGAGTTAGGTATTAACTGGCTCCAGAACTGTTTACCAGTTTGGTTCACAGCTGAAGAAAAAAAATTCTAAAAAGTAGGCAAGAGGCTTTTAAATGGATGAGGATTTACAATGAAAGAGATAATTAAGCAAAATGAGGAGAAATAAAGCAAAGAACTTATATCCTTATATGCCTAGCCCATCAACACAGGCAATAGGGTAGTGAAGACCTGGGGGTGTGAGGTAGGGGCTGGGAGGAGGGGATGAGAGGGGAGAAACAGAAGATATCTGTAATATATCAACAATAAAATATATTATAAAACCAACTGAAATAGTGAGAAAATATCTCTGATGAAGGTGAGAAGAATGGGAAACTGAAGAAGTGAGGACGGAGGAACATTCAGTGCTGCACATCTCAGTAGTACCTGTCCTCCAGCAGCAACGGGGATGCTGGGAAACGACAGACACACACCCTCCAGCAGCAATGGGGAAGCTACAGCCACACACCCTCCAGCAGCAATGGGGAAACTACAGCCACACACCCTCCAGCAGCAATGGGAAACTACAGCCACACACCCTCCAGCAGCAACGGGGAAGCTACAGCCACATACCCTCCAGCAGCAACGGGGAAGCTACAGCCACACACCCTCCAGCAGCAACGGGGAAGCTACAGCCACACACCCTCCAGCAGCAACGGGGAAACTACAGCCACACACCCTCCAGCAGCAACGGGGAAGCTACAGCCACACACCCTCCAGCAGCAATGGGGAAACTACAGCCACACACCCTCCAGCAGCAACGGGGAAACTACAGCCACACACCCTCCAGCAGCAATGGGGAAGCTACAGCCACACACCCTCCAGCAGCAATGGGGAAGCTACAGCCACACACCCTCCAGCAGCAATGGGGAAGCTACAGCCACATACCCTCCAGCAGCAACGGGGAAGCTACAGCCACACACCCTCCAGCAGCAACGGGGAAGCTACAGCCACACACCCTCCAGCAGCAATGGGGAAGCTACAGCCACACACCCTCCAGCAGCAACGGGGAAGCTACAGCCACACACCCTCCAGCAGCAATGGGGAAGCTACAGCCACACACCCTCCAGCAGCAACGGGGAAGCTACAGCCACACACCCTCCAGCAGCAATGGGGAAACTACAGCCACACACCCTCCAGCAGCAACGGGGAAACTACAGCCACACACCCTCCAGCAGCAATGGGGAAGCTACAGCCACACACCCTCCAGCAGCAATGGGGAAGCTACAGCCACACACCCTCCAGCAGCAATGGGGAAGCTACAGCCACATACCCTCCAGCAGCAATGGGAAACTACAGCCACACACCCTCCAGCAGCAATCGGGAAGCTACAGCCACACACCCTCCAGCAGCAATGGAAAACTACAGCCACACACCCTCCAGCAGCAACGGGGAAGCTACAGCCACACACCCTCCAGCAGCAACGGGGAAACTACAGCCACACACCCTCCAGCAGCAATGGGAAACTACAGCCACACACCCTCCAGCAGCAACGGGGAAACTACAGCCACACACCCTCCAGCAGCAATCGGGAAGCTACAGCCACACACCCTCCAACATCAATGGGGAAGCTGGGAAACTACAGGAAGATGTTCCACTCATTAATGAAAAACATCCCACTAATTGCCTTAATTTGAATAATTTATAATTCATCCATTAAAAGGGTAAAGAGTCCAAGAGAAATCATATGTTATTCTAAACAAATCCATTTTGATAAGGTACATTTTTAAAGAGCAGTTTTGTACCATTGCAATAATACATCTGAATAGTTATTTTCAAAATACTATGCCAAAGTTGCCACAGTAACAATGCAAATCCTTCTGAAACATAACTAATTGCCTAAAAATTTACCAAATGTAACATAGCCCTCTTCCTCAGAGAATTTTTTTTACATTTCCTTTTAGAATATTACTAGAGGCCTGATGCACATATTCCCTCAGCCTGGCCTGCACCCTCTCGCAATCCAGGACCCGTTGGGGGATGTCAGACTGCCGGTTTTGGCCTGAGCCCCGCAGGCCAGGCCGAGAGACCCCACCAGTGCACAAATCCATGCACTGGGCCGGTTTTGGCCCAATCCCCGCAGGCCAGGCCGAGGGACCTCAGGCCTCTAGTCTATATATATAAAAGCCTAAGCAACCAAACAACTGGTCAACCAGTTGCTATGATGCACACTGACCACCAGGGGGCAGATGCTCAATGCAGGAGCTCCCCGCTGGTGGTCAGTACATTCCCACAGTGGGAGCGCCACTCAGCTGACCAACAGGCACCAGACGCAGGGCTCACGGATGGCTGCTGCAGCCCGGAGACCATAGCAGAGTAGCAGCGAGCCTACCGAGCGGTGGTGGCAGCGGGCGCAGCGGGGCCAGGATGAGCAGGAACAGCAGACAGGAGCGGCAGGAGGTGTTGGATTGCTGGTTTCAGCCTGATCCCCGCAGGCTACGCCAAGGGACCCCATGGATGCACGAATCCGTGCACCGGGCCTCTAGTATGCATATAAAATCTTTGGTTAATCTCTTCCTGCCCTCCCTGCTCCTCCCTTCCCTCTGAGATTCATCACTCAGTTCCATGTTTCCATGCCTAAGTGTTGAGCATTTGCCCCCTGGTGGTCGGTGTGTGTCATAGCTACTGGTCAAACGGTCGGTCGCTTAGGCTTTTATATATATAGATAGTATTATTATATGCATCTATTCATTGAATGCATTTCTTTATGAAAAATTATTTCATTGAAATTATTGCTATTTTTATATAATAACCTCATTAGAAAGAATTCTAGTTTATACAGGGTGGGTCAAAAGTAGGGTTACAGTTGTGAGTATGCGAAACACAGAATTCTTGTATTATTATTTACTATTGTTTTATTTTCCATACGAACAACTGTAAACCTATTTTTGCCCCACTTTATATTTAAGCCTAAAGACCATCTGAAAACACTATGAATTCATCTTAAACCAGGATAGAAAAATGCCTTTTCTCCAATGTACAATTAGGATGATTTGTATCTATCATCTCACCTCTGCTTTTAAATCTATCAAATAAGCATCTTACTTGCACTCAAAATGTTGCAATGCAAAACTGTCCACAATGTAAATAACGCAGTAATACAAAACAATTGCATGAGAAATAAGACAGAAAAAAAGCATAAAATTATAACTGCAACATAAAAATCGCTTACTCTTTGCAGTCCTTCATACCAATCATCTTGCTCAAACCAACTTGAAATGTAAGTCATCCAAGCCATAGGCTGTTTCTACCTTAACCGAGGCCAATGGAAGCAGCATCACAAGGCAGCACCTAAAGTAACAACAATGAGTTTCAACCACACAGCTCACCAACTCTGCCTTGAGAAAGGCTGCTCGGGACAAGAAGCGTGCACACACATTAAAGCCCAAGTCGTGTTAACGATTTACAAAGGACAGTGTCTGTAAAAATAATGCTAAACCAGGAAATGGACGCCTATATGCAACCAAGAAAACATAAATAAAACAATACTGTTATTGCACAGTAGCTGAGAAAATGCTGTATCAAATAGTTTATTTGGTTTACAGTTTTCATCCTAAAAATCTTAGTTTTAACTTTTGCAAGAAACAGGCGAGTTTCTGCTAGAAGTTCCCAAGTTAGCACAAAAACACACAAAATAACAGGAAGCTGAAAATTAGTTTCATTGTCAACCTTAGGAGTTGGACAGACAGATGGAAGAAAGTTTCTAGGTTAACAACTGTGCGAGGACAAGGTCAATCCTATAGATCTATTTGCTTCCCGCTCAGCTGACTGCTAACCTTAGCACCTGAAATGGTTTCTAGACTGCACAGGACTGAACGGAGTGCTAAGCTGTCCAACAGAGAATCAAAACCACACCAACTTGACTTCATTGTAGTTTTACTTCCAGAAGAAGCTATTTACCAGCCATGCTAAAGAAGAGATTTCTTGGAATCCTGGGAGGATATCTGAACTTGAAAATAGCCCCCCTAAAGCTTAGATGCATCACCCACTGTGGAACAGGTTTTGCGTGATCTTGTCCTGGCCGAACTCATCAAACCCTCACACCTCGGGGAAGGAGAAAGGAAGCAAAGGAGAGAGGGAGGGAGGAGGGAGAGGGGTGGTGGTAGAAAGGAAAAAGAAAACCATCGGAATAACGTGACAATGCAAAACATTCTACTTTATTATCTTTGTTTTCATACCCCAAAAGCAAACTAGCTGTTGTTCTGACAGAGAGAGATAGACGGGCATGGCATGTAAATGTCACTGGAGGTAAGCGAGAACAGCCTATGGCAATAAGTTTATCAATGGACCACGGCCCTCTTCTGCAGAAGTCTTCTTCTCGCTCTCTAGAAATACTGCCAATCCTACCTGCTTGAAGCCTTCCAGAGGACGTCCAGGATGGGTACTACCACCTGCTTAAGGCTTCCACCTTGGTCCCTGAATGTGGACCGTGTTTTCTGTCCTGCCCTTTGAGTTCCCACGGATCCCTTGTCCCTGCCTCACTGCTCAGGAGTGGAATCTCCTGCAATGTCCTCCCCTCGGGGTTTGCTCCCCACACACCCACTGTTGTCTCTCTTGTCTACTGCGGATCTGATTTTGAGCTTCAATTCTATGTCCCGCATTAAGCGTTCTTCGCCCGCCTTGAACTTCTATCTAGCAGCTGCCCAACAACTCTAACTACCTTGCCACTATTTCAGTGGTTCAGTCTCTCTCTTCTAATACACTCGACCAACATCGCCCATGCCCAACGCCCAAACCCCATTCCAAACTACCTACCAAACCTAGATCCCTCAGCCTTTTTCCTGGTAACCTCAATGTGAACATGTGTAAAACCCAGCTCATCTCTCTTGAGCGAGGTTTCCCCTCTCTACCACTCCCAAACAGCCTTGACTTGCCCCTGCATTCCCCATTTCAGAGACGATCATTATACTCAGCGACCCTGGACACGGACATCGGGCCACCTTTCGCCCCCTCCCGCTCCCCTCCCATGACATTCGATCCCCAAGTCTTTTAACAGGCCTCTCCAAAAGGCCCTCCTCTCCATCCCAATGCCACTGTTTTGGGCAAACCCCCATGCCTTTCACAAACTAATCAGTGAGGTTACTTACCAAGCCCTCCTTTCACTGCAGTCCCTGCACACGTTCTATACTGTCGTGACTTCATGCCCAGGCGTTTTCAAATGCTTTTGCCTGCACTGTCCTTCCCCTGCCCCTTTTCCGGTGAATAACAAGCTCTTTCACGTTTAGGGTCTTACAAGACCCACCTTAAATACCCCTGTTCTATGAAGCCTTTCGCAAATGCACCAAGTCCCTCTCCTGTCTGCCTTTAAACTGGGATCTGTTTGCGCTGGATAGTGGACATTTTTGTGGATATAAAGTGGGAGCTCCTCAGGGCAAAGGCTCAGGCCACAACCAGATCTGCACAGAGACACAACATGTCTGTCTGTCCAAAGAGTTACAGAAGAGCCCGGCGACCAGGGGCGGGTCACAGGAACCGAAGGTGCCTAGAGCTGACACTCAGAGAGGATCCAGCAACGCAGACCCCAGTGACCTGTGAGGGACCCCCACCACGCGAAGTGCGGCCATTCTTCCATGCCTTGTAAGGAAATGACTAACCGCTCACTTAAGAAATTGTTTGTAAAAAGTACAAAAGCACATTTGAGTTGGTAAAATTATCATTATCCCAGATGCCAAGTATGACTGATTCCACCACTGTAAATCCAATGCAGTCAACACGAACACCGTGCTGACCGGCACACATCAGTCTCACGTCTTATTTCCCATATTATTCCATGAGCACTAGTTCCCATATTTGCAAGGATTCAGAAAAGCAATACATTTCACGTCATGTAATTTCAGGCAAAACATTATCTTGCATACAAATACACATTTCTTCAATGAAATCCAGGTATTTTGATGAACTGAGAGTGAACGGAATCTGGTTCATTTAGTGTAAGAATGGCAGACAGTTTCCAATCCCTGAGCCTTCCTCCCTGTCATACCTGTCTGGGGTGCAAAGGGAGACCCTGAGCTGCCCTCGAGGGAGACACGGTACCTGAGACAGGCAGGGCGGAGCGATGGTGGCCTCGTCCACTCCTTCACCTGGTAAGATGAGTGATGGAAGAAAATGACAATAATCAAACCCCAGGGTCATCATGATGAAGCCATAAACAAAGATAATAAAGTAGAATGTTTTGCATTGTCGGAAGCCTTATTGCAAATGTTAACATCCAACCACGGTCTAGCTGTTGGTCCTGACCTTCGCATACACTCTCCGCATTTCTGTTTGCCATGGCCTCCTCGGGGGCAGACTGTCCCTGCCTGCTGCCTTTGGACTTGCCACACAACTTGTTTTGCTTCACGACAGATAGGCAGACATCAGTGTCCCAGGTCCATTCGCACCCTCGTGCCCCGGCCGTCAACCTGAGAAGGACATTCCATGGCTACCACGCTGGGCCAAGGAGGACAGAGCTGCCCAGACCAATCCCAGGCCTCCAGGGAGGCGCAGGACCACCCAGCTTAGCCAGACCTGTTAGGAAAACCCTAGGACAGTGGTCGGCAAACTGCGGCTCGCGAGCCACATGCGGCTCTTTGGCCCCTTGAGGGTGGCTCTTCCACAAAATACCACGTGCGGGCGCACGTACAGTGCGATTGAAACTTCGTGGCCCATGCGCAGAAGTCGGTTTTTTGGCTCTCCAAAGAAATTCCCATCGTTGTCCTGCTGGTATCTGGCTCTGTGAACCAATGAGTTTGCCGACCACGGCCCTAGGATTACACCAGCGGGCGTAATAAATGCTCACTGCTCTATTGTGCTGAGTTTGGGAGCGGTCTGTCACAAAGCACTTCCGTGGCAACAGCTCCCTGACACATACAACAGCCCCAGGAAGAGGAGACCCAGCCCCGCAGGGCCAGGCAGCCACCACACCCCACGGAGCGCAGCGCCCCCAGCAGGCTCCCTTCGCCTGCGCTGGGAAAGCAGGGCTGATGGCTGCAGGAAGGAAGCAGGAGTTACAAGGGTTAGCGTGTCCTGACAACCTCTGTGCCGGAGCGGAGTTACAGAGGACAGGGCGGCGTTTCAACGAGCTAGCTCCGGCAAGAGAAATTTATGCGGATAAAGAATCCGAGTTATCCCGAGTTTTCCTTTCAGTCTCTAACGACCCATCATTGCAAGGCGTTGAAGTCAGTCCTTTGGCGGGAGGGAAAGGCCCGGGCACATCTCAGGAGGCCCAGGCAGACGGGGCGGTGCTTCCACCGGAGAGACGCCCTCTTCAGAAGCGCCTCCTGATTCCGTGCCGGGACGGGCAGGGCGAGGCGCCTAACGGAGGCCCAGCTCCCGTGCTGAGAGGCTGGCCGCAGCAGCTGGTCCTCGCCTTGTGCCATAATGCCAAGGACGGAAACCAGAACGCCGGCGCGCAGTCCCTGGCCGAGAGCTGAACGGACTAAGAGGCCTCTGGTTGTCATTCTCTGGGGACCTATTTGTGCCAGGTCCCGAAGTGGCCGTTCCTGCGCTCTTCGGCCCGGACTTGGGACTGTGTCTAGTCACTCCCGCCTGTGGAAGAGCGCCCATACGGTGAAACGACACGGCGGCCTCTGCTGTAAGTCTTGGTCTCCGTCGAGTCTGCTTTGACGCCACATCTCGGTTTTTCCGCCCGGGGTTCCCTGCTGTCTCAGCCCAGGACATCGGCTCACCCCTCTGAAATGTCAGCATTTGCAGCCTTTCCTCTCCCATCCCGAGTCCGTCCCCACCAGGCACGTCTCCTAACCTGTGGCACCCGCTGCAGCTATGCTCTCAGTCAGCCCCGTGTCCCTTACCAGGTGACACAGCAATGGTACTTACAGAAGCTGCCCACGGACCTGGAATAAGCACGCCCGATGAGCACAGGCCAGCGCCGGTTCAGTCAGACAGGGCAGAACGAAGCAGAACATAATGCGTGGCTCAAAACCACTCTCTCCCACCCCTGCCTCTGACCGGCCGGGAGCACTGCTGGGACGGTCAGAGGAGAGGACGGGCCTGGGAGAGAGGCTTGGAAGCGTACCCGGGCCTCCTGAAGGCGGTGCACAGGGGGCTGCAGACCTGGGATCACCTGGCTGCCTACTCTCACCGGGAATAAACTCTCCTCTGAAGGAACGGCAATTAGTGGAAGGCAGCTGTCAGAAGCACTATGTCACTGCAATTCAGGCGATCCATCTACCCCGCCTAGATCAAAACCTCCATTAAAATGTCAGAAGAGCTAGAGAGACAGAGCTAGAGAACAGTTTAAAAAGTGTGCTGAGAATAGTCAGAATGATTGCTCATTTTGGAACGATGGTTATTTCGTTTGTCAGTTTCCTTTGTTCATTAGATTCCACATATAAGCAAGATCGTGTGAACAAAACGGATGCGGACACATGAAAGCATGCAACAGAATGAGGAGTCTCAGAGAGAAGGTGGGGGTGGGGAGGGAAGAGACCAACCAAAGAATTTATACGCACATATGCACAAGCCATGGGCAGACAACTGTGGGGTGAAGGCCTGGGAGGGGGAGAGGAGACGGGAGAGGAAAGTCAATGGGGGGAAACGTGGACATTTGTAATATTTTCAACAATAAAGACAAATTTAAAATACATATATACTGTTATTTATAAATAAGACCCTGGCTTCCAGCAATGGCGGACAAGTATATATATTCTAGTTCACCCACTGAGAGCAACTAGAAAAGGTGGATAAAAATATGCAAAATCTCAAAAGATGTCCAAAGAGCCTAGCCAAGCACTTCTGCATTGATGACTGGAGGTTAGGGTTGGGGGTGGGGCGGGTGCTACATTTCCCCCAATAGCATATGCCTAAATAAAGTACTGAGGAAGCTATGGAGAACTTCTGGTAAGGGCTGGAGGAGAAAATGACCTAAGAATGGTGTCCTTTCAGCAAGAACCATCTGAGCCTACGCCTTAACCATCTGCACGCCATAGGCGTCTGTAGACACCAGCGGCGGACCTTTTTCAATTAAATTCAAAATATCGTGGCAGTGAACTTTAAGACCAAGGAGGAAACGGAAATAGACCATCCCTCACGAAGACTGAGGGTCAGCTTCAAAAAAACTCATCTGTGACTGGAGCGAGGTTCCCCTCTCTAACGCTTTTCTTTTTTTAAAATATATTTTATTGATTTTATACAGAGAGGAAGAGAGAGGGATAGAAAGCTAGAAACATCGATGAGAGAGAGACATCGATCAGCTGCCTCTTGCACGCCCCCTACTGGGGAGGTGCCCGCAACCCAGGTACATGCCCGTGACCGGAATCGAACCTGGGATCCTTCAGTCCGCAGGCCGACGCTCTATCCCCTGAGCCAAAGCAGTTAGGGCTCTAATGCTTTTCAAAAGCAGCAGTGAATTCTCTCTGAGGAAGACAGCACCACACTGTCCGGCTGCACAGCAAGGGAGGGAATTCCAAAGAGGAGGGAGCCCCTCTAGGGAGAGACGGACGTGCCGACGGTTTCACCATTGACAGGGCAGGGTGAACGCGGGGTCTGCCAGAAAAGAGGGTGAGAAAAAAATCAGACAAAATTGCACTTCATTCCCGAAGGCCAATGTGCACTGGAGGGTCCTCTTAGCATCGCTGGAGGCCCCGGGCACGCTGAGCTGGCCCTCATTGGCGGGGATCTTCTCCACAGGCCTCAGCGGGGTGCTCAGGAGGAAGAGGGCATCAGAGGGGGTGCCCGTAGTGGCTCAGACATACAGGGAGCCATTGGCTACTGAGAGTGACAGGCATGAACACTGCAGACTTCCCTGAGTCCTCCTCTCACATGAAGCAACTAGAGGCCCCCTGCACGGAATTCGTCAAGGGGCTCAGCCCTCACAGCTGTAGTGGCTGCCCTCACAGTCCTGGCCCTCACAGTCCTGGCTTCGTCCAGAAGGTCATCCAGAAGGTCATCCAGAAGGTCGTCCGGCTGTCGGGTCTAATTAGCATATTACGCTTTTATTATTCTAGATATCCCCATGAGGGGAGAGGAAACAAACAGCCACACTCCCAGGGGCCACGGGAGGAGCAGAAGAGAACCCCCTGCCCCTGGGAGGGGCAGGAAGCTCTCCTTCCAGGCCCCGGGAACCAGGCCACGATCCCCAGGGCCGAAGGGAAGAAGCAAAAGCTGATTGCCCGGGTGGAGGGTGAGCGGGACAACATCTGCACCGAAACACAGCCCAGATCTGCCAGGGTTTGAGGAGGTGCAGTCTCTCCCACTCAACACCATCACAGATCCAGAGTGGAGGGCGGTTGCCACCAAGGGCGGTGGGGAGGGGAGACACGCCGATCGCCCCCTGAGGGCAGGTTCCCCGATCTGGGAGATAGAAATGGTAGTATCGTCATATATTCGGGGTACTGTGCACTAATTAAAATGAGCTACCCACACAAAATGGATGCGGCCTATAATGTAACGGTGATTGAAAGTCAAACATAAAATGATACATAGCACATGATTCCATTTATCAAACTCTAAAAACAAGCAAAATTAATCTGTGCTATTAGAAGTTTTGAGCACGTTTTCTTTGGGGAGAAGGAAGTAGTCATAAGGGGATTTCTAGGAAGCTTAAAATGTTTCTTTTTATGCTAAATACTAGAGGCCTGGTGCATGAAATCCGTGCATGGGCAGGGGGTGGGGGGTGGGGTTTGTCCCTCAGCCCACCCTGCACCCTCTCCTACCTGGGACCCCTGGGGGGATGTTTGACTACCGGCAATCGGACATCCCTCTCACAATCTGGGACTGCTGGCTCCTAACCACTCACCTGCCTGGCTGCCTGATTGCTCCTAACCACTCTGCCTGCCAGCCTGATAGCCCCCTAACAGCTCCCCTGCCGGCCTGATTGACACCCAACTTCTTCCCTGCTGACCCGATCACCCCCAACTGCCCTCCCCTGTAGGCCTGGTCATCCTCAACTGCCTTCTCCTGCAGGTCTGGTCACCCCCAAGTGCCCTTCCCCTGCTGGCCATCTTATGACAATGTGGGGGCGGCCATCTTGTGATGAAATGGGGGTGGCCATCTTGTGATGTGAGGGTCAATTTGCATATTACCTCTTTATTATATAGGATTATTATATAGGATGCTAATGGGAAAATTTTGCTTATAAAACACTAAGTTGCACATTTCTGCTGTCAGTCATATAATCTAAATAAAAAGAAATTATACACTAGGAATCCATAGCAGTGTTTTCCAATACTAACAACAAAAGTAAAGGAGAAACACCCCAAATAATCTTGTCCACATATAGATACTGTATAATTGGATTTTATTTTCTAAGTTCACTGGGACACTCTCATTTATCTTTTTATTTTCTCCTGCCCCAGTTACCACCCCCAGCCATCATATTCCGGAACACATTAACTTATGTCTTTCTTTGAGATACAGCACTAATATTTTATTAATCCATAATTGTTTTTAGAAACAATGTCAAGGACAAGCAGATGGACATAAAAAGTAAATATTCTGATAACAGGAGAAGAGCAGAAGCTGAAGTCTACCAGAACGAACTGAAGGAGCTGAGAGGGAATAGATTAAGGATATGCATCGCCCTAGCCAGTGTGGCTCAGTGAATAGAGTGTCAGCCTGAGGACCAAAGGGTCCCGGGTTCGATTACAGGTTCGACTGGTACCTTGGTTGCAGGCTCCTCCCCAGCCTGGTCGGGGTACATGCAAGAAGCAACTAACCAATCGATGTGTTTCTCTCACATCAATGTTTCTCTCTGTCTTCCCCTTTCTCTTCTACTCTCTCTAAAAGATCAATGAAAAAATATCCTCAGGTGAGGATTAACAAAAAAATAAAAGAGTATATGCATCTGGGATCCAAAATACAACACTGTGGAATTTAATGTCCACCATGGTCAGCCACAGTGGGTGCCCGTTAATGCCACACCCCGACAGATCCTCTGAGACGCTAGTCTACAGGGTCAGTGCTGTCACAGTCAAACCGCAGCATGGTCAGTGTGGTGTGGGTAAGCAGATAAGCAGATTCTAAACTTCATAAGGAGATATAAATGGCCAGGAATAGGCAAGGCAGTCTTGAAGAAGAGGAGCAAAGCCAAAGGTTTATATACTCGCGCACCATGCTGACTACAGAGCTATAACAACTCAGACTGTAGTGGGGATACCAGGCTGCACAACTGATCAATGGTACAGAATTTGATTCCAGCTGAGATCCCCGTACAGTGTTCGCTGATTTATGATGTCAACCATTCTGTAAATTGGGGAAAGAAGAGACTTTTCAATCACTGCTTGTGGGTCAACGGAATACCCTTCTGGAAAAATATGTAAGTATCTTAACCCACTCTTAGATAATGCAAAAAGGCACCACACATATATCCTTATACACACAGACACATACATCAGCATTCAAAACTAGCAGCACAATTCACCATAGCTAAGATTTGGAAACAGCCTAAGTGCCCATCAGCAGATGAGTGGATTAAAAAACTGGATACATCTACACAATGGAATACTACACTGCAGTAAAAAAGGAATTCTTACCATCTGCAACAGCATGGATGGAACTGGAGAGCATTATGCTAAGTGAATAAGCCAGGAAGAGAAAGATAAATATCACATGATCTCACTCATTTGTGGAATATAAGGAACAACATAAACTGATGAACAAAAACAGACCCGGAGACAGGGAAGCATCGATCAGACCATCAAACCTCAGAGGGAAGGTAGGGGAGGGTTAGGGGTAAGGGGGAGAGATCAACCAAAGGACTTGTATGCATGCATATAAGCCTAACCAATGGACACAGACACCAGGGGGGTGAGGGCATGAGTGGGGGAGTGGAGGGGGTTAACGGGGGGATAAGGACACATATGTAACACCTTAATCAATAAAAAAATTTAAAAAAAACTAAAAGAATACATACTGCAAGGTAAATAGCTAGCTAATTAATAGTTGATAATTTATTATTCTTTTTATTTATATTTTCTAAAATTATAATAATCACTTCTCAATTCATTCATTCAACAAATACTTTTTGAGCACCAATTATGTGCCAGTCAGGCACTGACGATAAAGCACTATGCAAGCAGATAAAAACCCTGCCCTTCCATAGTTTTCCCAGGGAAAAAGGGTAAGCAGTCATAGAGATAGAGCCAACACTATAATTTTTTAAAAAATACCAGGTAAATATTTTTATTGATTTCAGAGAGGAAGGGAGAGGGAGAGGGATAGAAACATCACTGATGAGAGAGAATCATTGATTGGCTGCCTCCTGCATGCTCCCTACTGGGGATTGAGCCCACAACCTGGGCACGTGCCCTTGACCGGAATCGAACCGGGGACCCTTCAGTCTGCAGGCCGATGCTCTATCCACTGAGCCACACTGGCTAGGACCAACACTGTAATTTTTAAATTGTTGATTCTGAGCAAAGATTTGAAGATGAGGAGGCACAACACAAAGCTATCTGGCCAGACAGCTAAGCAGAGGGAGCAGCAAAAGCAAAGACCTGGACTGAAGCTCCCTGGCAGGTCTGAGAAATAGTAAGAAAAATCGGGAAACATAAACAAAATGTGTCCTCAAAGCTCAGAGACATCATGCTACAGAGATTCAAGATAGATGTGTTGAACCTTTATCCTCTTCAGAACACTGTAAATTTTCTTAGTAGAAATTTACTGCCTGTATTGGTAAAAAACAAAAATCAAAACCCTAAATACATCTTGTTGAAAATCAGTGTTTAAAATATGAATGCACTATATGCTCACGGCTATGCCAACATATTTTTGGAATTATATAACCAATATGTGCTTGTTAGAAAACTTCGGAAACTCCAGAAAACGAGAGGCGTTTTCCTTTCATTAGTCCTTAGTTCACTAATTTGGTGTCCACGATTCTAAACGACCACTTTCTCGCCGAGATATGTAAAGCCATCGTAATAAAGGATGACTGAGATTTTAAACCAGTGCATCTCCAAGTAGGAATCTCAGGTCTCTTGTGTCAGAATTCACGAAGAAACCGGGCAAGGTTGCAGATTTCCCAAAGCCAGCGGGTCAGCATCGCACGGTCTGGCAACCTGCTTTTCCACATCATTCCCAGAGGATTCACGTGCACAGTGAAGCTGAGAGCCACTCACTTCATCCAGCAATCGGAAAGTACATTTGCAGAAAACCTGCCTCTGTTATCTTCTCCTGGAGGAGATTCATCTCTTCAATTTTTATCATTCTTAAGTGTTCCTCTCATGCATTTGGCAGGGTACTTTATTGAAGCATTCCCAGCATATGCCAAGTCACAATGTTTTTAGAGCTTGGATTATAAAATAGGTCACAGTAAGCACAGTATTAAGCTACGTTAAAACCCTGGATTAGGGAGCAAATAGAATAGGAGAAGGTCATTGCAGTAGTTCGAGTCTGGACCATAAAGTAACCACTTCTACCAGTGTGAATTCCAATTTGATCCGCAAAACGCGGGCATTTTATGTAGGACCACAAAACTGACTTAAAGATGTGGCAAAGCTAACGCATTCCATCGTTCAGCTACACCTTCACTGTTATACCTCCCTACATTGTGACCACCAGACTGAAAATTATATGGAATTGAACGATAGAACTGGATTTCTCTAGGTGTTCGAAGGGTTACAGGACCTCTTTAGCTGTAATGTGGAAATGCATTTTAATTTGACAGAACTCATCCACTTTTCTTGAGCAACAGGGTCACTCACATACCTTCAGTGTGACATTCTGAAAGTCAGCCAAAAAACACAGAAAGGGGCCAAAATCACATATGTTCACTCATCAACTAAGAAGTTAGAAGTAAATATTCCACTAAGAGAGACATTATAATGCAAATATGGAAATACTTTCCATAAGAAGATATAGGGTTATTTCTGTAATAGAGCATGGCAAAAAGATGTAGCCTCGTCTGTCCATAGGACCGTTCCTCATGAAGGAAGACCTGAGTTACACTATGAACCTGACAAGCTCAGCATCCCGCCCCTTCTAGGTCTCTGCTTCATAAGTTGGATTTTATCAGTGAGATTTTTAAGTAGGCTGGACCTTTATGCTTACCTATCTGTGACAATCTGGATTTCCATTGGCAGTCACTAAAACTGGCGTTTTCATATTCTGGGCGAAGGATGTTAAAAATTATCTTGGCAAGTCAGTTGAAAAAAAAATCAGCAAAGGAAATCAAAGGAATATAAAGCTTGAAAGCTTTCAAATGAAAAGAAGCAGCCCACATAAAGTCACTATATCCAAACTTTTCTTTATTATATGCACCCATACAATGATGGATGGCCTGGAATAAATCCTCAACTTTGGAAGTAAAAGGCTGTATCAGCAAAGGCAGGGCCAATGCATAGATCAGCTGCTACTCTACTTTGATAGAACACCTGTCGAAAAGTAGGACCTTAGCCAACATAAAAGTCCCCCTAAAGATGAACTGATATAATGGATGATGATGGCTATTATTGAAATACAGATGCTTATGAAATAGATCTACTATGTTTCCAGGAATGAGTTCATTTGTTTAGTAGCTCATGGTACTCCCAAGTTTCCAGAGGGGCATCAGACATGGACATCCCCAGCTCGCAAGCTGATCAGATCCAAAGGCATCATGAAGCTATGTCAGCATCTCTCAACCTCCACCTTCAGAAGAACCAGCAGAGGCATAGGGAAACCCAGATCTGTGGCCCTCCCCCAGAGATTCTGATTCTGTAGGGGTGTGTCCTGAAAATGTGCATTTCTAGCATGCTCCCTGGAGATACCCATGCTGCTGGTGTAGGGTGCACATTGAATAGTACCACTCATCATGGCATCTGATACCAAAGTGGCAGAAAGTCTAGCAAATAAATGTATCCAACTTCAAAATATGTCACCTAATAGTAACCATAACCTACACTTTAGATGTAACTTCAAAAAGCTTCCTATCTAATAAAGACAGAATATGCAAATTGACTGTAACTCCGTGACAAAGATGGAAGCACCCACAGCCAATAAAGAGGGAATATGCAAATTGACATGACAAGGCAAGAGGCAGAAGGCGGCTCTAGGCTGGAGCAAAGGTGGAGAAGCAGCCCTGGCGGAGCGAAGGCGGTGATGGCAGCCAGGGGAAGGAAGGCCTATTCTTGCATGAATCTTCGTGCATCAGGCCTTTAGTTGCTTATATTCTTTGTTTGTTTGTTTGTTTGTTTGTTTAAATATATTTCGATTGGTTTCAGAGAGGAAGGAGAGGGAGAGAGAGACAGAAACATCGATGATGAGAGAGAATCCTTGTTTGGCTGCCTCCTGCATGCACCTGTACCAGGGATCGAGCCTGCAACCCAGGCATGTGCCCTTGACTGGAATCAAACCCAGGACCCTTCAGTCCGCAGGCCGACACTCCATCCACTGAGCCAAACCAGGTAGGGCTAGTTGCTTATATTCTTAACGGTCAATTCTGGACGTTTGGGCTATTATGTACACTTATGTGCCATTGGGACGCATTAGGATAAAAAATTTGTAAGGTAACTGGGTTCCAAAGAATCACAAAAGACTTTTCAGCAAAACTTAAATTGTATTAATGAGCAAATCGACAAAGCGAAACTTGTAGGAAAACACTTTTTTAACTAACAGTTTAAATAAACTCTTACATGGTAAGAACCAAACACATGCACATTGTTTATTATGCACCACAATCATCCTAACATTACAAAAGTGATCTAAAGCTTCATTACTCGAACTTTTGAATAGGTCACTTGAAGAAACACAGTGAAAGAGAAAAATTATGCTGTTGATACATTTTTAACATCTTAAGGGAGCAGCACAATGCCGAGTGTCAAAGGCTGAAGGTCTAGACCAGCCTTCACACTGACTAATTTTAAGCAACACAATCTTTATGTGTTTAGTGACCTCATCCACAAAATAATGGCGTTAGATTATTTTGTCTCCGAGGATCCTTCCAGCTTAAATTCTGAAGCGACTCCTTCAAACCTGTTAGCATGTTTATCTTAAAAATAAAATGTGGGCCCTGGCTGGTTTTTCTCAGTGGTTAGAACATGGGCCTGCAGATCAAAGGGTCTCAGGTTCACTTCCTGGTCAAGGGCACTTGCCTGGGTTACAGGTTCAATCCCTACCCTGGTCAGGGCGTGGGCAAGAGGCAACCAATCAATGTATGTCTCTCACACAGATCTCTCTCTCTCTCTATTTCTCTCTCTCTCTCTTTCTCTCCCCTCTCCCTCCCTCCTTTCCACTCTCTCTAAAAATCAATGGAAAAATATCCTGGATTAAATAAATAAATAAAATGTGGCATAACTTTTCATTACAACTCATTCATAATGTTTTGTCTTAAAGGACCAAATTAAATTAAATATTACCTATTTCTTATTAACCAAGACTTTAATTTTCAACCCTCCAGGTGGAGCTGTTTTTTATTGGGAATGAAGGCTTTCCTACAGCATATCAAACATGAGTGCTCCTTGTAATGAGACTTCTTTTCTACTGTCCAATTGGAAAGGAAGTTTTTTGTGTGTTTAGTATGAAATGGAATTTATTATATGTAATTGCAAGTGAGCCTACATGGATGCTGGTACATGCTCACAACTTCAAATGCTGACAGTCTGGAAGAAAACAACAAACCTAAGCATAAGAAGAATTATTTAATGGCCTCTATGGTGAGTTCTCCATGGCTGACCATTCAAATCTATGAAACAAGTATTCAATGATGCACCATCTTCACTGCAGCATGGAAAAGTATTTCTTACATCTTTTGATAGTTTTCTCAAACATTACAATGATCAACTATCCCAATAATGGCAAATAACACTGATAAATTATCTCTTCTATAATCTTGTTGTATAAGATTTACATTACTACTAGAGACCCGATGCATGAAGATTCCTTCCTTCCCCTGGCTCTGGCACCGCCTTCGCTCTGTCTGGAGCCACCTTTCCGCTCCAGCCTGGAGCCGCCTTTCCACCTTCCCATGCTGCCCAGAGGCCCGGAACGCCTGCATCCCGCCCCGCCCCCGGCCACTCAGCACCCATGTATGCAAATTAACCCGCCATCTTTGTTGGGTTAATTTGCATGCTCACTCCTGATTGGCTGGTGGGCGTTGTGAAGGTACAGTCAATTAGCATGTTACTCTTTTATTAGGTAGATCTGTTTCCATTATACTAGTATATGGATTTCTTAAATTAGAATATAATAGAATTCCAGAGTTTTGGGAGATAATTAGGCTACTAAATTATACTTTGTAAGTGCATTTAAAGTAATAACAAGTTAAGACTTTTATCCTTATGGTTTAAAAAAAGTATCACTCAAGTAGCTGCTAATGTGACATCCCTATGACAAGTGAACCTGGGCCTACCGTTTTAGGTTGTCTTTTCCAGAAAGTCTAGCCTGTTTCAAATGTTCGAATTTCTCTCCAGTTTTATTTGTCTAGTCTTTGAAATCAAGCGAAAACAACCTCAACAGTCTCCTAATGGGACAGCCTATGTTTTACCATGAAAATTGTTGAAATATTCCCAGTCACTCATGATGGGAATTTTACCTTCAATATATAGAAAGGTGTAGGCCAAAGCTGTTCATTGTATAGCATTTTGCCACCATGTTCTAAAACCAAAGTTACAAGTCCTTCTTGAACAGTTTACATAACCTCAAGAAAGAGAAATGTTTTCCTTTCGGCTTTGTTTCCCTGCAGAGTAATTCGGTGTGGGATTTCTTGTTCTCAGCAGGCATCCCTGTCTAATTTCTGGCTCACAGAAAGGTGAATAGTCTCATCAACAGGGAGAGAACAATGCCCATGTGGTTACCATGGACCACAGCTGGCCTCGGAGGCTGAAAGAGCCGACCAACTCTTGGTTTAATCCACGTTTCTGATACAAAAGAAAAGAAGGAGTCGGGGTAAATAAGAAATCCCTCCCAATCTCCTAATACGACTTCTGTGGATTAAAATGCTCTCAAATTCCTGTAAGACACACCGGAAGCTACAGAACACCACTTTAATATTTCGGCCTGTGCAATGGAATAGATATACAAAATACAGAATGAGACAGTTTGGCAAGTGCCGAAAGTAGTAGTATGCTTGTATATACGTCATTATCACGAATGGCTGGGTAAACTGGTTACTTAGTGATTTGATCGACTGTTACCTTCCTCGCATCCATCGGATTTCCAATAAGTACTGGAATATAGGAAGAAAAATCCTTCAAAACTGTTTGGATTTCATGTTACCCTTCTTTACAGAGTTTAAGCAAATACAACCATGTACTTTGGAGAGTCGGTGCACACTTTATCGATAGTGACAACCTAATCATTCATGTTGGACATCTGGTATCTATGAAGGTGAAACAAACAAGAACAAAACGATTCCTGCTCATGTCTATGTCATTTAAGAACCGCCCCTGACTTACCTGTGCCCAGGCCAAGGGCTACAAGATGGAGTCTATAGAAAACAACCAACCAAAACCTTCTCCCCATAGTAGCCCCCCTATGTGGAGCAGAGGACCTCAAAAACATTCTTTTCTAAGCTAAATTAAGTCTGTGGCTTTCTAATCGATGGAGTTATTATGTGACGAATGGGTCACCAAAAATTTTGGTACACCAGAATTTAATTATTAAAAACAGAAAGAACGAAGAATTTTAGAACTTTTAAATAAATACTTTTTTTTTCCCCAGAGATACAGTTCTTTAAGTATTTCTATTGGTACCCATACAGGGGAACATGAGATCTACATACATAATACTACTCAGCTGTCTGTTTTATATAGGGTAAGTCTGCAGAGCACACTTAAATACATTGCTTTGTTTTCCTTCCCTGTGTGCCCTTTGAAATCGGTATTGGTTTATTCCCGTTTAGGAAATCTCCCAGGAAATAGTCATGCAGGGACAGTAAAGTAGCCTCGTAACATCCGTCTCCAAGCAATCCACCAAAGCACGTTCCCCAGAATGTTGTGGAATTCGCAGTCACCCAAGGACCACATTTAACTTTAGATGGCAGCGCCGGCAAGACGGTCAGACCACTGGACTCACGCAGGGAAGATACAACTATGCCCCTTTCTTGCCCGGAGGCCAAGGGGCAGAATCTCAGCAGGAGTGGGAGCTTTCCCAGGGGCTGTGAGCACCAGCCCCAGCATGGGTGCCGGCCCCTGCAGCCAGCCTCCCAGGCCAGGCTGTGGTCTGGGACAGTCACAGGGACATCATCGCTCCCTGTTGGCAGACTCTTCCTTGGAGATTTACAAGCAAGAATAATTACCCAGAGATGCCTGCAGAGAGCTGCAGAAATCCCCCAAAGAATTTACTCTGTGGAGAAACAAAGCCTCCAGGAAACCCTTTTCTTAACTGAAGTGACTTAAAATATTCAACAAGGACCCGTAACCTCGGTTACAGAGACTGGCAGAGAAATGAGATTCTGTGACTAGTATTTCCCAAAGTCTCAGCGAAAGATTCGCGAATGTAGTGTTTCTCTTCAAATCCTTGTTAGACTCCCATAAGTAAATCTATATATGGGAGTTACAAAAACAAGAGTGCCTTATTTTTGATCCATGACCAAAGTAATCACTAAATGCCATTCCAATCAATTGCTTTTAATTGATATAGAAAAAAAAAGTCAGCTTAAATTTTGCTCAATATTTGCATGCAAAAGTCTGGATTCTTTTAGGGGGCAGGACCTGTTGTATTGTCATGAAATACAACGTATACGAGGCCCCTCGTATTTCATACTGTCCTTTTCCGGATGATTCCTCTTTTCCTGACCGCCTTCTCGGTACAACCTGAAGATCAAGACCCTCTTCGGAGGGGAGGTCATCACCGCAGCGCTGCCGGCGGGCACCGTGGGGGAATCGCCCCGGACTCCACCCACACCCAGAAAACACAGGCATACCCCGTCTCCAGCGGGACTGAGATCTGTGAATGCGGGGGGCTGGCTGCGCGGGGTGCAAACCAGGTGCGTCTGAAGCTGGGGATGGGGACACAGTCGTGTGCACAGCCCAGGAGCGCGCGGAGCCTGGTCTGCGCTCCTGGAGGGCCCGCCAGGGCCAAGGGCTTGCACGACGCCACAGGGTCCGGGATCGTCGTCCCCGCCCGCCGCCCGCGGCTCCTTACCTGCGGGAGGAAGCGCCGCCGCCGCGCACAGAGCCCGGGCTAAGCGGGCGCAGCCTGCCAGCTCCCAGAGCGCGGCCCCGCCCCCCTCGCCCGGCCCCGCCCCCTCCCGCGCTCCGCCCTCCCCTCCCGCGCCCCGCCCTCTCCTCCGGCGCACCGAGGGTTCCAGGGGCAGGAGGGCGGGCTCCACCAGCCAACCGCGGCCCCCCCGCGCGCCTGGTCCCGCCCCTAGGTCCACGTGACGGCTCTCCTGGCCTCTGATTGGAGCGCCAGGTGGAGAGGCGGGAGGGGCTCGTGACCCTGGGATACCAAAGGCGCCGGAGGTGGTTACCTAGCAACGCGCAGTCCGCGGGTCAGATGTGGGTCCAGGCTCTGCGAGGCTTCGGCAGAGTGTGCAGTGAGGCTGACCGTGGGGAAGACAACCGCCCCTACCCTTCCCACAGGCGCAGTCTGCGCTTTCTTGGCAGTGGGAGCGGGTGAAACACGCAGGCAGTAGGTCAGAGTGTCCCCCTGGAAGGGGCCCCAGGAGCCAGGCGAGTCTCCTTCAGAGGCCGGCTGCCCCAGCCTCACACCCTCACCTGCACTCCACTGTGGTCTCACTGGGCTCAAGTAGCTCCCGGGGAGACTCCTTGGGGTGCCACTGCGTTGTCTCTATTGTGGGAGCTGCGTGGAGTTCATATACGGCCTTCCAAGTGTGCAACACTGGCGTCTGCCTTGTGCGAGTTGGCTGTGAATGGGAACGCTTGGCACTGTCGTTTATGATTTTCGTCTTCATGTCTCTGAAATGCCTTCACTACCCATGGCCTCTATCAAATACTCGGGAGAAACCAAGCCTTCGTATACTTGACGTAAAGTGTATTTCATTTCCTTTATTCGGCTTTAATTCTGGATCAGACCCTGACTAGGTAACGAATGGTCTGTCCTGACCAGGGAACTTCCCTGGACAAAATTCCTACCCTCCTAAGCCGTAGCGTTCTCGTCTAAAGCATTCCCCGCAGGCTGTTCCCTCCCACGGCACTTATTTCATTCTGCAAACTAAAATTTACGTAGAAGTTGCCTTTCCACATAGACGATAAGCTTGTTAAAGGCTACGGTCAGCTCTTACACCTGTTCCCTACAGCTACCCAAGGGCCTGATGACTAGCAGGCCTTCAAAGAAGGTGGGCGGGTGGGTGGGTGGGTGGGTGGATGGATGGATGGATGGATGGGTAAAGGAATAAAGTAGCCCATCCTCTAGACTCTAGAGTCTAGAGAAAAGATAAAAGGCAACAACTTAGTATAATTCAGTGTGTTAAGTTCTACAGCGGGGTTATATATGAAAGTTCTGTGAGATGATTTCATGGGAAGGAGGGGGGATTTTTTTCTTCCAGTGTGTTCAGAGAAACGTTCAGTAAGAGTGCTATTTGAGCAGGAACTAAAAAAAAAAAAAACCCAAACAAACAAACAAACAAAAGAACAGATTTCACCTGCTGGAAAAGGAAACAGGACTTCCTATGCAGCAGGACCAGAAGCACGTAGTGGGGAAGTGCATGCTACCTCTACCCGATTTTGACTCGTTTGCTTTCTCTGAGGAGGTAAGGATGGGGACCTAAAGATATGAGGGGGAGAGAGACATTTAAAAAAAAAAATTTTAAATGGCCAAAGAAAACCAGGCGGAGCAGGACAGTGGCTTCCTGTTCAGATTACACTCTGACCTCTAAAACCGGGGCTTTTCCTTGAGGAGGGGTACCTTGGCAATGTTAGAGGACGTGAGGCTGCGGAGAAGTAAAAGAAAAAGCACAGCGCATCAGGAGAGAACAGTCGTTGTGGGAAAGACGCTGGCGGCCCGAACTCGGGCAATGAAGGGAGGAACGATGAAGAGGGAAGATCACAAGTACTTCTGGGAAAACAGGCTCTCGTTGGGCACCACGCTAAACAGTGGGTGAGGTCCTGGTACCTGAAGAGAGAACAGCGGGCAGAGACACGTCTAGCTCGGCCCATCGGTCGGACAGAAAAGTCTTGTAGGTCTAATTGGTTTATAATCACTCCAGCTCTTCAGTTAAGAATCATAAATCAAGCGGGACGTTAGAAGTTATCTGTTTTATGCGTTCACAGTTTGAAGAGGAAGGCCTGGAGGCCGGGCGCGTTACAAAGTTGTCAAGTCACGCAGAGTTGAGATGATCATCTCAGATGCCCACTCAGCGCCCTTCTCCCTTTCCTAGGATTGCGGTCCTTGGTTTGGAAAGGGAGAGTTAAACAGTGGCAGACGTAGTTAGATTTAGAACCCGGAGAGAAATGCTTTAACCTAATTTCTGAGAAAAAAAAGATCTCTACTCATTTTTATTCTTTCATTCAAGGAACATTGAGTGTGTGCTCTCATCTTACAAGGAAAAAAAAAAAATGCACAGTCACTCAGGCTAGGAGTTTCGGGGCGTCATTCGTCCTCCACACAGTACAGCGAGTCCTTCATGATGAGACCGAAAAGCAGAGCGGTGAGGGGAGTGAAGGGACTCTAGCAGAGTCATCTTCAAGGCCAGGCGAGTTCTTTGAGATCAGTGTCTTGGAAAAGGTGTACAGTGCTATTCATGTGGTGAGCTCCTTTTCAGTGAATATTCTAAAAATAAAAAATAAAACTCCTTACATTTTAGAAGAGTTTAGCCAAAGGGGTTTTCGATGAACCTAAATGAAAAGTCTCTCACACTATTTTTTTGTTCTTGTTAATCCTCACCCGAGGATATTTTTCCATCGATTAGGCGGATGCTCTATCCACTGAGCCAGACCAGCTAAGGCCCTCTCACACTATTTTTAATGTAAAAGTGGAAAGAGAACAAAATAAGCATGTCAAAAAAACTCCCCAAAAACCTGATCAAACTGATGTGCAGTAAATACATAGAGAACTAAATATTTTAAAACTATAAATGTGAAAGTACTTTTAAAACTTGGAATAGTTTTAAAAACTATAATCTACTTCCACAATATTGTCTATTAAGGTATATGTATATGTCACATACATTGTAAAATTAATGTTAACATTTTGGTTGTTATGAAATATATTACTTATCTAACATTACTCCTTGGACTTAATGATGTACCAAAGGAGCTTAAAATTAATTAACCAATAATTACATAAAATTTGAGATTTTTATCGCCAGAATAATATTCATTGAATTCTTTAAAAGATTTTAAGTTATAAAGTATTTAAACAGGAAAATACAGAGAATATCACAATAAGTATTTATGTTTAATACATTTTTACCTTCTGCCATATTTGTGTCTCTAAAAAGAATAACACTTTGTAGATAAAGTAAAATAGTCCTTTTTTTTCCTCTTGTCATAACCTCTCATTTCACTCAGGTGTAACTGATCTAATAGATAAACCTGTATTCTAAACCTGCTTATTCTCTGTCATTATTTTAAACATTTCACACATATCGGTGTGTGCAGGCATATTTACTTGGATCGATATGGGTCTCGCTGTAGAAGCAAACCTATGACCACAATTGGTTCATTTACCTGTAGGTGAGTGCTGAAGTTGTGCCAACTTTTGCCTCGTGTGAAATGCACTGAATCTCCTTGTCTGTGGGTTTCTCAGACCACAAGGTGGGGTTGCTGGCTCATGAACACATACATGCATGTTCAGATATAACATGTGCATGCATGTTCAGGTATGATATATGTGTATGCTCGGATATAACATGTACATGTGTGTTCAGTTATAATGTGTACATGCATGTTCAGGTATAACATATGCGTGCATGTTCGGATATACATGTACATGTATGTTTGGCTATAACGTACACACATGCTCAGGTATAACGTACACACATATTCAGGTATAACATGCACGTGCATGTTCAGGTGTAACACATATTACCCAGTTCCTCTCTGTTTACCCTCTAGCCAGCAGCCTGTAAGTGTCTCCCTGCCCCATATCCTCACCAACATCATATTTTTGCACTTTTCAAATCGATGAATGAAATGACATCTTATCACTTAAATATGTATTGCCTGCATTTGTTGAAATGGAACATTTTTTGTTTGGAGAAAACAGTAATAATGCAATTCAACTGTGAAGTGGGATGTGTCTATAGCTGTTACCCTGTAAGCAGCATGGAGGAACGATGCTTCCAACATTGAATAACTAGTACCCATGGCTACAAAGAAGTTGCTACAGTTAATGATGAACAAGCCTTCATTGTTTTGCTTTTGACTTACCCATTAACGCAAAGGAAATGATCACAGTTGATCATTTCATTCATGTTAATGATGCACTCGTAATGCACTTTGATGCAGAGAGGAGGGAGCCTGATTTCAGGGTGCGTCACCCGAGACCCGCCCTCTTGCAACCCAGGACCCCTTGGGGGATGTCAGAGAGCTGGTTTCAGCCTGATCCCCACAGGCCAGGCTGAGGGACCCCACTGTGCACAGGGCCTCTAGTATAAAATAAAGAATAATATATATTGAATGACTGTATAAATTGCAGGCAATACACCCTTTATATCAGAACATTTATAATAAAACAAATTATACACACACACACACACACACACACACACGTTTTTTGTTTTTTGTTTTTCAGAGGGCTGGTTGTTATACATTTATTAACACACCACTAGAAAGTACTTATATGTGTCTAAAAAGGTGACCCAAGAATGTGTTTTTTATTGCAGTGTTTCTAAAACTGTCCGTCTTGTGTGTTCATCTATTTGTCTTCTTGTTTATGTCTCTAGCTTGGCCTTGACGCGGTGCTGCTTACCTCCAGCTGTGGGCCACATGTACATGTATGAGACGCCCCGCTGCTGTGCAGCGATTCCTCCGCCTCAGGTCTTAGCAGCGCCGCACTCCCTGCATGTTAATGTTATCCCCGTAATTACCCTCCCCCTTAGCCAGTAGCCACGCCCAGTGAATATTCAAACACCCCGCGTACATAATTGGTCCAAAATTATGTGAATACATTTCTTCAAAAACAGAAAGGAAGATGCTCTTTGAACATAGTTTGCCCTGAACATTGGGAGTTAATAGAAACCTGGGCAAAATTACCCTCGCTTACATGGACAGCCACCTGAGCTTATACCCTTAATTTTACCACAGTCCTCTTCAGTGGTACAATTTTCAGCTTATTATTTCCCAAACAGAGGTATATTTTGGTATAAGATACAGGTAGCTTTTATCTGAGATTGATATTATACCGCCATAAATATAAAACTCGCCAATATGGGCATTCAATTTGTGTGTGGGGGTTGTAATCCTATCTAATAATCCTATCTAATAAAGAGGGAATATGCAAATTGACTGTCACACTGTAACAAGATGGCTGCGTCCACAGCAGAGGCAGAGATTCCGTAACAAGATGGCTGCGCCCACAACGGAGGCTGAGTTCTTATAACAAGCCTTAACCAGCAATCAGCAGGGACCTGAGGCTGTGTGGCGCTGGGCCAGGGCAGGGGACCTCAGGCCATGCCCCCTCTCTGGCAGGGCTTGACAGGGGACCTCAAGCTGTGCCCCATGCCCTGGTGCCGGGCCATGGGACCTGAAGCCGTGCCCCCCACCTGGCGGGGCTTAATGGGACCTCAGGCCATGCCCCCCTCCCTTGGCACCAGGCTAGGGGACCTCAGGCCGCACACCCTGCCCAGCAGGGCTTGACAGGGGACCTCAGGCCACGACCACCACCCAGTGGGGTTTGATGGGTGACCTTAGGGTGCACCCCCCCACCCAGCAGGGCTTGACGGGGAACCTCAGGGCACACCCCCCACCCTGGTGCCAGGCTGGGGGACCTCAGGCTGCACTCCCTGCCCCAGTGCTGGGCCAGAGGGTCTGAGGCCATGCCCCCTGCCTTGGTTCCAGGCCAGGGGACCTGAGGCTGCGCCCCCCTACCCACGGGGCTTGACAGGGACCTCAAGGTGTGCCCCTTGCCCCGGCCCAGGCTGGGGGACCTCAGGCTGCGCACCCCTGCCTGGCGGGGCTTGATGGGGGTGGGGCCGGCCGGGTCTGGAGTTAGCCCAATGGGGGTGGGGCTGGCTGAGTCTGGGTCTCACGCTATTTCAAGGCGCATGTGGATGGGTGGGGACTTGACTCTGGTTCCCGTGGAGCGCCCCAGACTCTGACAGGAGGAAGATTTTCGTATACATTTTACTAATTTTCTTTCATCTCTGACACTTCTATTGTAGAGAAAGGGCAAATAGCAATATTAAAATATTTCCTCTAATTAATCCCCTTTTAATGTGCATGAATTTTGTGCACCAGGCCACTAGTATGTGTGTGTGTGTGTGTGTGTGTGTGTGTATATATATATATATATACACACATATATCTGTATGTATTTCAATACAGTTTATCAAAGCCACCCAAAAGCATGGAAGAAGTATATGTGATAGACTGACACGATGCAGCAGACCGAGCCCAGCAGAATAAAGCTGAGTCAGACTTCCGGTTCTGGAAAAGCTGCCTTAGACTGCTGTGCTGTGGAAACGACACAGCATGCTGTTGCCAGGAATGAGAGTCCCGCATGAAGCAATTTGTTGAAAATATTTCAGAAGACTTAGGCCCCTGAGACAAAGCTTTTTGGTTCTAAGGATGATTGCCAACACTTACTTTTAATCCATAATTCTAATATTTTCGTGGCGCCAGGTTGAAGGGCACTTGATAATTTCTTCCTGTTTTGAAAATGCGTATGATCATAAACAAATAATAAGTAATACCTTGGCATTCTTCAAATCGTGTTCAGTGCATCACCAAGTTCCCTTTGGCTATGTTTTTGAGAGCAGTTGTAAGATTAAACCTCAGAGGATTTCTTCTGTGTTATTTGTATTTACAAACATACCTACCTTGGGGAAAAAAAGAAAAGAAAAGAAAAACTCTAAATATATATTTTATGAAATATAAAACCAATATATATATGTTACATTGGATTTTTCTGGATGGCAAATTGACAAATTGATGGATTTTACGGCCTAGACATTTTTTCAAAGAGCACAGTAGGTTAAATTAATGAAACTATGGCCTATTTTTTTGCATATTGTTTTTCCACACTACCATATCCTTGTGCCACCTGACCACACCATTATGCTATGTTTTGTTTTGTTTTTTTTTTTTTAAGGATGGAAGAGAAATAAGAAACCAATTGATCCAATATTTCTTCTGGAGAAGGTAATATCCAATTTATTTTTCTTTCAAAAGGAGTGCGTAGCTAAAATAAGCCAGTGAAGAAGCAAGTCAATCAGTAAATGTCTAATACGTACCACAAAAATAAGTGGCTTTATTAAGTGAATGTTAAAAAGTGTAACTTTGCATTGGATAAATTGATATTTAAGGAGATAATTATATTTAGCTTTCAAAACTTTGCCTTGAATCATGCCTGAATTTTCGGTTGAAACTTACAGAGTGATCATGAGACAAGATCCATAGGGATGCATTGATTTCCACCGACTTTTCAAGATGGTATTTAGGGAGGTCCTTTGGCCACAGAGCACACTCGTTGAGGTGACAGCTATGTGGGCCTTAGATTTGATTGCTCTGATGGATTCCAAACGTACGTCAGCTGCAGGTTCACGGAGGGAACAAAGATATACGCAGGGAGTAGGAGGACTGAAATGTATCTAAGGCTTAGCCTAAAATAGCGTCTGTTACCTAACTGCTATCAAGGCATCGGAGGAGGGTATTAGTCTATTTATTCACCACTGCTCTTTTAAAATCTTTAGTGTCAAATTTACAGTGGCTCAGAGCTGAGAGGTGTTGGTGGGGGGAACAGGTGGAGTGTATTATAATTAAATATAATCAGAAAAGCATTAATCTCTTCATGTTAAAAACTCCTGGTGATTTTTTGCTTGGCTAAGGTATGGAGTTTATTTTTTTTCCTTTTTATTGAATGTACTAGTGGCCTGGTGCACGAAATTCATGCACATTAACAGGGGATTGATTAGAGGAAATAATTGAATATTGCTATTTGCCCTTTCTCTACAATAGAAGTGTCAGAGATGAAAGAAAATTAGTAAAATGTATATGAAAATCTTCGTCCTGTCAGAGTCTGGGGCACACCATGGGACCCAGAGTCAAGTCTCCACCCACCCACGTGAGCCTCAAAATTGCATGAGACCCAGACCCGGCCGGCCCCCACCCCCATTGGGCTAGATCCAGAGCTGTCCAGTCCCACCCTTGTCAAGCCCCACTGGGCAGGGGACGTAGCCTCAGGTCCCCTGACCCAGTGCCAGGATGGGAGGCATGGCTTGAGGTCCCCCAGACAGACTGGGGCAGAGGGTGTGCCTTGAGGTCCCCCTTCAAGCCCTGCCAGGTGAAGGACATGGCCTGAGATCCCCTTTCAAGCCCTGCTGGGTGGGGGACATGGCCTGAGATCCCCTGTCAAGCCCCACTGGGTGGGAGGCATGGCCTGAGTTCCCCCAACCCAGCACTGGGGGTGCACCTTGAGGTCCCCCGTCAAGCCCCACCAGGCGGGGGGCATGGTTTAAGGTCCCTTGGCCTGGCACTGGGGTGGGGGGGGTGTGTGGCCTGAGGTCTCCCAGCCTGACACCAGGGCAGGGGCCGAAGCCTGAGGTCCCCTGTCAAGCCCTATGGGGGCAGGGGAGGGGGTAGCCTCAGGTTCCTGCTGATTGCTCATTAAGGCTCCTTATGGGAACTTGGCTTCAGCTGTGGGTGCAGCCATCTTTGTGATGGAGTGACGATCAATTAGCATATTCCCTCTTTATTAGATAGGATTGGGATGACACCGGTTAACAAAAATTACACAGGTTTGAAGTGCACAGTTCCACAACACATGGTCCGTGAACTGACTGTGTGTTCACCACCCCCAGTTAAGTCTCCTTCCATCACCACATGTCCGCCTTACACCTTCCTCCCCCACCCCCGCTGCACCCCAGCAATCAACACACTATTGTTCGTGTCCATGCGTTTCTCTCTCTCTCTCTCTCTCTCTCTTTTTTTTTTTTATCAATCCCTAAGGTGTCTGGCATTCCTGAAAGAGTGTACACATTGCATTACTAGGACAATTTTACTTTTTCTAGTGATTTTTAAGTGACACTTTGAGTTGCCACTAGATGACACTGTCACATCCTCAGTAAATGTCATGGTTGATGTCTCTTCTGTTGGTTCTGAAGGAAACACAGTCCCATCAGGGCAGGCTGGGCTCCACACCCCTTCACCTGAGCTTGTCTGCTTGCTCATGTAGGTCCACTCACACCAACCGTCAGCCCCATGTGGTCCAACCCCAAGAGGGTGCAGTGATATCAACCCCAAGAGGGTGCAGTGATATCAGTATCTGTGATCCCGCCTGGCTATTTGGAGCCAAACCACTGAGACCCACGTGTCAGTCTTCCCTCTTCCAGGTCACCTTGCTTTGTGCATCTTTACAGAGAGAGCGTGGGTCGCCCCTGCGTCCCTGCGAAGCTGCCTAGCTGCGGTTGGCCTCCATCCCTTGCCATGTGCTACGGTCACTGGCTGGAGACACAGGCATGGCCCTGATGGGAAAGACTCTCTCTTTCTCTGATGGCAGCAGTGGGAGGTGCCTAAGGAGCCCCCACAGTTCCTTTGACCTTTCCACCCCTTCACACTCACCACCCAGCGCTGCGGGGGGACCATGCTTCCTGAGGGGCTGGTGTGACAGAGGGGCTGCAGCGTAGGAGGAAGCACGTGAAGACTACACTGTAGAAGTGAATTGTGCCTCTTCTCACCATCTGGGAAAAACAACCCAGAAGTTACAGCATCTACAGGTTAGGGTTTTGCTTGTTGGGTTCACTGAAGTTCCTAACCTTCATTTCCCTTTCTCAGAACTGGCTACTTTTAAAAAAAAATCTTTATTGTTGAGATTATTACAGATGTCCCTCTTCCCCCCCCTCCCCCCACTGCTTCCCTTTCCCCCCACCCCCCGGGTTCTTTCTCTGTCCCAGGCTTTAGCCACCCTATTGTCTATGTCCATAGGTTGTGCATATATGCATATAAAATCTTTGTTTAATCTCTTCCCACCCCCACCTCCCTTCCCTCTAAAAATCGTCAATCTGTTCCATTTTCGTGCCTCTGATTCTATTTTATTCACCAGTTTATTCTGTTCATTAGATTTCTTATTGGTTTATTTTGATTTTTAGATTCAATTATTGATAGATATGTATTTGTTGCCATTTTGTTGTTCATATTTTTTATCTTCTTGTTCTTCTTCCTCTTCATAAAGAATACCCTTCAACATTTCATGTAATACTGGTTTGGTGGTGATGAACTCCTTTAATTTTTTCTTGTCTGTGAAGCTCTTTACCTGCCCTTCAATTCTGAATGATAGCTTTGCTGGGTAGAGTAATCTTGGTTGTAGGTTCTTGCTTTTCATCACTTTGAATATTTCTAGCCACTCCCGTCTGGCCTGCATAGTTTCTGTTGAGAAATCAGCTGACAGTCGTATGGGTGCTCCCTTGTAGGTAACAAACTGCTTTCCTCTTGCTGCTTTGAAGATTCTCTCTTTATCTTAGCCCTTGGCATTTTAATTATGATGTGTCTTGGTGTGGTCCTCTTTGGGTTTCTCTTTATTGGGATACTCTACGCTTCCTGGACTTGTAAGTCTATTTCACCAGGTAGGGGAAGTTTTCTGTCAGCATTTCTTCAAATAGGTTTTCAATATCTTGCTTTCTCTCTTCTTTTGGCATCCCCATAATGCAAATTTTGGTACACTTGCAGTTGTCCCAGAGGCTCATTACACTATCTTCATATTTTTTATTCCTTTTTCATTTTGCTATTTTGGTTGGGTGTTTTTTTGCTTCCTCATATTTCAAATTGTTGATTTGATTCTCAGAATCCTCTGCTCTACTATTGAATCTCTGTATATTATTCTTTATTTTAGTCAGTGTATGCTTAATTTCTGACTGGTCCTTTTCCATTTTTTGGAGGTTTCTAGAAGATTCTTGAGTAACCTTATAACTATGGTTTTGAACTCTATATCCAGTCGTTTGCTTTCTTTCATTTGTGACATGTTTCTTTATCTCTGCATTTTGGCTGCTTCCCTGTGTTTGTTTCTATGTATTGGGTAGAGCTGCTATGTCTACTTGAGTTGGTAGAGTGGCCTTGAGTAGTAGGTGTCTTAGAGGGCCCAGTGGCTCAGCCTCCCCAGTCATCTGAGCTGGGAGCTCTAGGTGCACCCTGTGTGGGCTGTGTGCACAGTTTTGTTGCAGTTGAGTCTTGATTGCTGTTGGTGTCACTGGGCTGTGAGGACCAGTTGCGACTACAGTGGGAGAGCTGCTATGCAGGAGACATCCCTATGGAGTAGGACTTGCTTCAATGGGGCTTTGGTGCTCACTGAGTCTGCCCCTTGAGTGTGACACTTATGGATGTGAAGAGTTGTAATCTGGTATGGTCTCACACTGACCACTGGGTACACTGGCTCTTGGATCTCCAAGGAGGCCCAAAGTCAGCCACTGCCTGGGGCCACCCAGCAGGAGCTACAGAGAGATCTGCAGATTTCTCCTTTTTGTATCAGGTTTGAAAGTGCCCAAATGAGGCCCAGCTATGAAGCAAGGCAGGCAGGTGCTGGTGCTGGGTCTTGCTCCTTTTAGTGATAGGTTTGGGGCTCCCTGACCCAGCTGCAGCTTGTTTGAGAGATTTTAGCCTGAGCAAGGTCAGGCCTTTCATATACAAAAGCTGCTGCACACAGCTTGGGAGGGGTTGTAAAGTGGATGAGGTGGGGGTCTTAGGGATCACCAGGGCAGAGCAAACAGAAAGGCTGCCAGTCAGCCTTTACTGGGGCAGTCCCCGCATAGGAACAATGATCCCTGTGAGCACCTCTGTCTGGGAGAAAGCCAACCTCAAGTTCCTGCCCCAATGCCAGACATTTCCGTTCCTCCTCGGATGTCTGTGTCCCGCCCCAAAGCCTCAGCCTGGCGCTGGAGCTCAGAGGAAGTGGGACCTTGTAAGTTCAGTTCATGGTGCTGGCCTTTTAAGAGGAGCAGCTGGGTCTCCAGCAGCCTGTGTGTCACGGAGCCCCAATCCGCACTGGTTTTCACAGCCCGTAGTTCTCACTGCCCAGAGGGACTTCTTTCCCAGCTCTGGGAGCCTGGGCTGGGGGTCTGGGGTGGAGCTGTGACCCTTTGCTCCTCTGGGTGACCTCTGCAGAAAGGATCTCCCTCCCAATTAAAAAAAGCGGCCCACCTGGGTGCCGGACCCACCCGTTCCTCGCCTCGGCACCTCCATGCCTCCGCACTTCCTACCAGCCTCAGTGTGCTTTCTTCTTTACTTCTCTAGTTGTAGGACTTCCATTCAGCCAGCTTTCCAGTGGTTCTGGATGATGGTTGGTCTGTATTTTAGTTGTAATTTTGATGTGGTTGCGGGATGCAGCGAGTACAGGCGTTTACCTATGTCGTCATCTTTAAATCTCAGAACTGGCTACTGTATAAGATTACCTCTTCCTTCTAAATTCTGCCATTAGACACTCCACCCACAATTCAGGGAATCCACTCCTATCCACAGAGGATATTTTATCTCAGGATCCTTCCTGCTCTTGCTAGTGCATTCTCTAAGTTAGCCATAGCCCTTCAGTGCAGAGGGGAGCAGAGAGGGTGCGGGGAGCGGCAGAGGAAGTGGTTGGTGTAGACCTGTGGAGGTCCGAGTCTATCATCATCATCATCATCATCATCATCATCATCGTGCTGTGGGCAGAGGCAAGCCCGCCAGCTCAGTACCCTCCCTGCACGTCCAGTGCTCTAGGTTGCAGGTGTGCGGAACTCCGTATTGTCCGGGGGCCTCCGAGAAGTTAAACTGACTCGTGACTTGGACATCTGTGGGAGCACACTCCCTCAGAAGACAAACAGCAATGAGCAGAGCCAGCAGGATGTAAATAGAGGTGGCAAACTGGTCAGAACCAACATACGTGTCACGTTTGACTTAAAGGTTCCGCCCTTGTTTAAACGTGAGCCAGCATGTAAAAATCAGGGCTCTCCCCATATAACTTCATTGTCTTAGCGTTTCTCCCCCGGTCAGAAGCACTGGTAGCGTGGGCCCCGTATCCCAGGGGACGGCCGTCAGCTGGAGTGAGGAGTCATCGGCCCCTGAGGGGGCAGGCTGTCCCCTCAGAAGTCACTCCTCCTTCTCCCCTCTCCCCCCTACCCCCCACCACTGCCTGGACTTGTTTCTGGACCTGGCTGGCCACTGTAGGCATGGAGTTTTTGCAAACGCTGATGTCCAGTCCTAAGGAGAAAAGAATATTTTCCAAACCTCCGATCAGCTGTAAGGCCGCTCCTCTCCCAGCCATCGTAGAGGTGGCACTTTACCTTGTGTTTTCCCAAGAGCACCCCTGGTTCGCTTCCTCCACCTCCCCTCGCCCACTCCTTCCAGCTGGACTCGCAGTTTTCATGAGATGCTTCGGCACAGCCGGTTGTCACCTCGGTGTTGCTGCCAGGCAAAGATTTCAGCCCTCATAGGCGCGACCATCCCTGTAGTCACCAGCTTTGACCCTCTTCCCTCCCACGCAGCCCCTGACTGTGACCCGTCTGTCTGCATTAGGCAAACGTGAGCCCGCTGCTTAGCAATGTATGTAGAAGGCGTTGCTCTGGGCGGTGTGGCCGTCCTGTGATGCTAGAGCAGGCGTGAAGGGACGTTGGTCTTCAGGGTACACGGCCACAGGTTTACGTGATCCGGAACAAATTAATCAGCCTTCGTGATGATCGGTCTTCTCACCCACAAAGGAGTGTGTGCGAGTTCTACTGATTGTTGGACTCCGAAATAAGCCAGCTTGTACAGACAGGCCCCTGCATGAAGGACAGCTTAGCAAGCACAGACCGTGGTTCAAGCCCACAGCCTTCGGCTCATAGTAGCGCGCCGTGTGAGTGAGGAGGCATTCCTGACACTATGAGATTTTTAATTAATGTGAGTGCTGCACTCCTGGGAGGAAAACTCAAGGAAGAGATAGATGCAAGTGAAACTAAGGATAAATATCGTAAGTACTGAGTTCAGTCTCACCTCACATTCGTAGGAAAACGGGTTACAAAACTGCATGGGCCGCATGGGATTTGGAGTGAATAGCAGTGACCGCGCTGGGTTCCGGGGGATGGTGTGAGTTATGGTCGGCAGGAAGGAGGTTGTGCTGCAGAATGGGCAGCAGAAGCGTCTATTCTCTTCTCCATTTAGTGGCAAAGCAGGGCCAGAACCTGGAGGCCCTTGTGTGGCTGCTTTAAGAAAGGGCTTCTGGAAGATGTCGGGGTGATGGGCTTTGACGTGATGGGTTAACGGGTTGGCATCGTCGCCGTGTGAAAAATCCCAGCCACGACCAGGGGTGACCATCCCTTAGGCACCAGCTGACTTTTTGCATTACACCAAATTCTATCAATAAACCAACAAAAAGGGTGACCATCCCTTAGGCACCAGCTGACCTTTTGCATTACACCAAATTCTATCAATAAGCCAACAAAAAAGTAACTGTGGACAGCCAGAATGTCCTGTGTCCATGGGTCCTAACACCATCCCAAGGAACTTGGATATGGATGCATCCAGGTTCTCCCAGAAACAATCGGCAGAAACTTTACAGTGGGATAATGGGAGAAGCTGGCTTTGGGAACAGTATGGCTACAAAATATAGTAGGAAACACTGCAGAGGAACCTCTTGCTTATTTTGAAGATGTCAATGAAAATGACTTCGTTTGAACTTATGCTGGCTTCATGCTGCCAGAAACCAAATCCGTCCTTCTTTCCCCGAGCCTCGTAGGCTGCTCCCTCTGTGTGGTGTGGGCCCGAGCTTGCTTCTGACATCATAACCTCAGGAAGACTGATTTTCTGGGCTTCAGAATGTCCTCCTCTAATGGAATAGGAAATCAACCCTCACACAAGGCGGTTAAGTGTTAGGATAGAAACCGCCTGTGGCACTTCGGAGATGGACGAGCACTTGGAATGTGACCTTCCCCATGCACTTGTGCCTGGGCTGGAGTCAGCGGTCCAAGCAGAGGCCCTGCCCTCCTCCTCCCACCAGGCATGCGCTCAGTCCCGGCTAACGAGCGCCCTTTACTTCCTGCCATACAGGGATTTCTTTTTATCTTTTATGTGATTCGAGATGGCTCCTTCTCAACCCTGATTAAAGTCATCCTAATTTATCTACCTGATTTTTAAAAATAATTTTTAAAATATATTTTATTAATTTTTTACAGAGAGGAAGGGAGAGGGATAGAGAGTTAGAAACATCGATGAGTGAGAAGCATCGATCAACTGCCTGCTACACATACGGGGGATGTGCCCGCAACCAAGGTACATGCCCTTGACTGGAATCGAACCTGGGACCCTTCAGTTTGTCGGCCGGCGCTCTATCCACTGAGCCAAACCGGCTAGGGCTGATTTTTTTTTAAAGCTTCTGTCTCACAATCTCTGAACATCCATCTCAAGTCCTGTTTGGATCCCCTGTCCCACTTTCAGCCTTCACTGTGGCAGGAAGGGTCTGAGACCTTACCTCAGGCTAGCCTGCCACAGTTTAGGTGCATGTGTGTGATGGTTCATCTTCCGTGTCAACCCGACTGGCGAGGGAGGCCTGGGAGCTGGTACCTTAGCTCTGGGAGCTGTTCAGGAGAGAGATCAGCCTTCAGCTCAGCAGACTGAGTAAATAAGGTCCTTCCTAGCAGTCCTTTGAGGGCTCTGATATAACAAAAAGGTAGAGAAAGGCCGCCCGCTCCCTCTTCTTGAGCGATGACATCCATCATCTGCTGCCCTCGGATATCGGGGGTCCTGGTTTTTGGGCCTCGGTAACCTGATGGGATAGACACCATTGACTTATTGGGTTTAGGCCTTCAGATTTGGACTGAATTACACCACTGTCTTTCCTGGGCCCAACCTGCAGATGGCAGATCATGGGATTGCTCTGCCTCATAACTACGTGAGATCATTCCTCATAACAAATTTCTTTCTATGTATCTTTATCTATCCTACTGGTTCTGTTTCTCTGGATAACCCTAATGCAGTGTGTATGTGTGTGTGTGTGCGCGCGCGCTGCGCGCGTGTACGTGCACACGTGCGCAGACACACGAAACTTCTGCATTAGAGAACAAACCTTTCGTGGACTCAGAGAATATCTGTCCCCAGGCTCCAATGCCCCTCGAGGAGACATGGCAAGAGTCAGATGTTTCTATGTCAGAGGGGGTTCACATCACATGAAAGAAACTCTGAAATTATGAAACCAAGAGATTACGTTAGAACTGCTGGGATATCTTCTCATCCTCCCATCTGGGTAGAGGGAGGGAGAGAGAGAGAGAGAGAGAGAGACAGGCATTGAAGTAGGTGTAGAGGTAGACATAGAGGTAGAGGTAGACACAGAGGTAAGCACAGAGACAGACATAGAGGTAGACCCAGAGGTAGACATAGACATAGAGATAGACTTTATCTTTTATTGTGGAGTGTAAACAAATCCTCTCTCGGGGGAGGATGGGAAGGTCTTTACCCTGAAATACAGGCATTTGACTCAAAGGGAAGCAAGGAGGTTGTCCTTACACTTTACCGTGCATACAATTTGCTTACAAGCCAAGCCAGGCCTACTTGTAGCCAACCTACCAAGAAGCTTGTTAAAAAATCAGCTTCCTAGCCCTTAGCTCTGTGTTGTGCAGACGTCTAAAAATCAAAAAGCCCTTTCTGAATGCAGATGTTTGGAGTTGCTGCAGTAGGGTGACCACCTCTGCTCAGTGCCCAGGACCATCCTAGTTTCAGTACTGAATGTGCCATGTCCAGTGTTCTGAGAATTCCCTGGTCCCAGGCAAACCAGGAAGGTTAGCCACCCTACCAGTAGAATAGACTTTATCACCCAGATTTAGCCATAATAACCCAAACAATGCAGTGTTTGCAAAGCCCTGGCATTTCAACGAAGCTTTTGAAAAACAAGAAAGAGATCTAAGTCCCCATTCCACCGCAATGGTATTTTTGTAAAGAATCAAGACCAGTTTGCTTTGAGGGTGGACAGTCCATTCCTGCGGTTACACTGCCCTCTGGTGGGTTTGATTGTAACTACAGTCGCTGGAGAGCAGATAGTCCAAGTGAATTGGATTTTTCTCTTCAGGTTTTTTATTTCCTTCTCTGTCAGGAATGAAATGTGCGTCATCTCTAGTTCCTCCTTTGATCTTCTGTCTATGGAGGCAGCTCTGTGGTCCTGCTGCAAATGGACTTTGTCACCCGTGGGCTGTGTATCCACAGAGTGGGAAAACGGGGATCACTGGTGCCATTGGTACCCACGCTCCCTTAGTTATTAGTGGGGAGCCTCTGCTTTACCGTGAAACCGATGACAAGGTAGTTAGTTCATCTATAACCGAGTTGCTGAGTACTGGTCTCCACATACGGTGTGCCCTTGGCCTTCACATACATTCTCCCCGATGTCCACGTGTGTTTCTCCTTTGCTTCCTCCAGATCTCTGATTAAATGTTACCTTACTGTAGAGTCCTTCCTAACTAGTCCTTCCTAACTAGTCCTTCCTGGCTAATCCTCCATGTATTATATAAATAGTAATTCTCTCCCTGACACTTTCATTGTCCTTAGCCTGCTCTAGTCCTCTTTAGTCAGGCCATATCTCTCTCTCTCTCTCTCTCTCTCTCTCTCTCTCTCTCTCTCTCTCTCTCTGTATGTATCATCTGTCTACCTATCTATTCATCACTATTCCCACTAGGAAAAGGCAGGGGCTTTGCTATATTGTTTACTGTTATATCTACAGCATCTAGGATGTGGTGCCCTTTAAATACCAGTAGGTGCACAGTATGCATTTATTGAATGAATGAATGGTCATTTTTTAATTAGCACAATACCGGCTCTCTGAAAGACACCCAGGGGCCAAACGCACTGCACGAGTCCTCATGACGGAAGGTTTTAGTGAAACGAAACCGCACTGCAGGGTGCCCTTCAACAAGCAATCAACCTGGTTACCTGGATTCACAAAGGAAAACAGGCAGCAGGTGTCACTCCCAGGCCCGGCAAACCAGGTGCCTGCTGGTGTGAGGATGGTGGAGGAGGCCCTGGCAGGTGTGGCTCAGTTGGCTGGGGCACTGTCCCAGGGCACCGAACGGTTGTGGGTCAATTCCAGGTCAGGGCACATGACTGGGTGGCGAGTTCAGCCCCTGGTTGGGGCAAGTACCAGAGACAACCGATTGATGTTTCTCTCACCTCTCTCTCTCTCTCTCTCTCTCTCTCTCTCTCTCTCTCTCTCTTTCTTTCTCTAAAACCAATAAAACATACCCTCAGGTGAGAGAGGGATAAAAAGCTGGGTTAGAGCAGCGCTCCAGAGCTGCCCCAGCCGTCTGTAATCTCAGCTGGGCGAGGCACCAGGGATCAGGGCTGGAAAAGCTGCGCAGGGCGTCCGGGGCGGCTGGATGAACGAAGCCAGCCAGCCAGAAGGATGGAAGGGGGGTGGCAGGAACTTTAGGAAGTGCTCAGCAGGAGTCCAGGCTCCGAGTTGGCGTGCACAGATTGGAGAAGCGTTTCTACGTACATGAGGGCAGTCATGTCTCCCTTCGTTTTTCTCACCTTGAAGTCTGGGTAAGTGAGATAACCCGCACAAGTCACATGGTAATTACTTGGTGAGGGGTAGCCATGTAGGTGGTGCCCACAGACACGCACCGAGCACTACGGGGGTGAGTCATGACATTGAACTTTCCATGCGAATCGGTCCTGTGGGCCCCTCGCGGCACTTTCTCTGTGAAACCTCCCTTCCAGCCGTTAGCCTGGTCATTCCCTTTCTCCTCTGGCATCTGTGTATCCCACCAATGTACACTCGGGGGCTTACAGTTCACCAAAGACTAGCACGGCAAAGATCAGTCATCCACAACTTGGGGCCACTGCTAGGTTCTTAGGTTCTTCTTCCATTTATTAGGTACTAGAGGCCTGGTGCACAAAATTCGTGCACAGGGGCAGGGGTGTCCCTCAGCCCAATCCGCACCCTCTCCAATCTGGGACCCCTCGATCCTACCGGGATCGGGCCTAAACGGGCAGTTGGACATCCCTCTCACAATCCGGGACTGCTGGCTCCCAACTGCTCGCCTGCCTGCCTTCCTTATTGCCCCTAACTGCTTCTGCCTGCCAGCCTGGTCACCCCCTAACCACTCCCCTGCCAGCCTGATTGATGCCTAACTGCTCTCCTGCCAGCCTGTTTGCCCCTAACTGCCCTCCCCGAAGGCCTGGTCACCCCTAACTGCCCTCCCCTGCTGGCCTGATTGCCCACAACTGCCCTCCCCTGTAGGCCTGATCCCTCCCAACTGCCCTTCCCTGCAGGCCATCTTGTGGTGGCCATCTTGTGTCCACATGGAGGAAGCCATCTTTGACCACATGGGAGCAGTCATCTTGTATGTTGGAGTGATGGTCAATTTGCATATTACTCTTTTTATTAGATAGGATTGGAGCAGAGATGCTTTGAAATATAGGGACTTCCTAATTTTACTATCACTTACTGAACTTCTTTAGCAATAGGAGGAAATCCATGTATAATTCCTCTTTTTATTCTCATTCTCTTTATTAAAAATCAAAACACTGTAATAAAATTAACTAGATGTTTTTTCTACCTTGTAATTCATAGGAATCTTTATTGCCTTCTGTAGTCCTCATCACCAATGGTGTTGATTCATTTGTATCGTACCTCGTAAAGAAAACTGCTCTTCATTCCTCCAACATTTCATAGCTTCTTTATTCTGTGCTAGTCACAGTGACATGAAATTTATCTAGAGCTAAGACTTTAGCCGAGAATAAGAAAGTACATTTATAAATTCACTGTGTTATGTAAAACAATAAGCCCTAAAGCTGGCATTTTATTTTGAATCAGAAGAGGAAAGACCAGCATGCAGAGCATACTAATTCTGCATTGTCAGCCACCCTAACAGCTGTTTGAATGATCAAACTCTAGGTCACTGGAAGCACTCAGAAATGGGGACAGCTGGAAGAATCAGAGACGTGGACATCATAAGGTAGGAAAAATCCTAAGAACAAAAACCTACTGCAGAGGACAAGGAACAATCATGGTTGGCCCTCAGTCTTTTACTAAATCAAACAGTGCCTCTTGGAGACACTTCAAGCAATAATTGTTAAAACTTATTTTGATGGACCAATCGTCAATTACTTGGACTATTAGCTTAAACAGATCATTTCCATTTCCAAAACAGATGTGTAAATGAGGAAGTAGAGATATCTTTTATTATTTTTTATTAAATTTATTGAGGTGCTGCTGGCTAATAAGATTACTATGTTTCAAGTGTACCTGTCTATGATACATCATCTGTATATGGCATCACTACCCGCCATCTAGTCTCCTTCCATCACCATATGCTCAACATACTATTCTTTAGTTACTCATATACCGAAGTATACTTGTTCCTACATTTCCTGTGTATGTTTACCTCAGTCAGTTGAAAGATTCCTTAAGAGCAATGATGAGGCTCTTCCATGTTTTTGTTCTGTTACCAGGTCTCTAAATGAAACTTTGTTCATAAAACAGGGATTTTGTAGCGGCTGCTGCTATTTTTCCTTTTAAGTCAACCTGCACCATGATTCTAGGACAGTTAAGGATTCTTTTCTCTTTATCTATTGACGTTAAATCAATATTAGTGCTTTTTAGTAGCCTAAACTATTATCAGGCATACCTATTTCCCCTTTGAAATATGGTTGCCTCACTTGGATTAGTAACGTCCTGACTCCATCCTGGCTAAGTTGTCCCCCGCACATGCAGTCCTACCTGGAGCTTATCCAAGGACACGCAAACAGAACGTTGAGAGACCCATGCTGCCCGCTGTCAGTGCCGGACAGAGGATGAGCTAGCTTTCTTGTCAATACTCTTGGTTAAATGGGGGTTTAGTTAGACAATCTTGGACTTTCAACTGAAAACACAGCTAAGAAGATCATTACAACGGAGAGTGCTTGAGAAAAATGATAGAAGGTTGTGCTTCAACCTTTTTTTTTTTTTCCAAAAGTTTACTTGGACATAATTTCAGACCTTGTGAGAATATTAAAAAGTGGCAAGAATATTAAAAAGAATTTCCATATTCCTTTTACTCAGATTCCCCGAATGTTAACATCTGCACCTTTGTTTGGCTTTATTGCTCTTTCTTTTTCATACCTAGCACACAAACACACGCGGTATAATTTCCCCCTATACTTATTTTTCTTTATTTTGTGAAAACAAGTGGCAGGCACCTCTGTCCTCTGAAATGTCTCAGGGTGTGTTTCCAAAATGCAAAGACGTTCTCTCACTAACCGAAGCAGAGCGATCCAATTAAAACAACTGACACTGAGATGAGCTACAGACACGAGTCAGCATTTTCCAGTTGTGCCAATAGCATCCTTTGCAGCAAGGGAAAGCCCCGGGTCACAGCCTGCTCCTGGTTGGCAGCCGTTTGGTCTGCCCTAGGCCGGGACACCTTGGTTTTCCCGTCTCCCTCCCCTTGGCAGTTGTGAAGCAGGTACTAGGAGCCGGTTGCCTTGGAGAACGCCCGGACACTTGCTTTCCTGGGAGAGGAGATTCATGGTGTGCGCTTTGCCAGGAATATGGTGTGTGCCCTGAGCCCCAGGCGCCGGTTGGTCCTAGTCCTGGTGATAGTTACTTTGACCCCTTCCTTAGGCTGGTCTGCCCGTTCCCTGTGTGAAGTTATGTTCTTCCCCTGCAGTGAATGAGCCGTTACGGGAGCCACTAGTGTCAGCATCTGCTGAGAGTTCTTCTGGCACTAATGGTTACTCCAATGGCTGCCAAAGGGCAGTAGTCCATGTTATTAACAGGACTGCTCCAATCAGAAATGGCATATATTCTCTAATTGCATTTATCTTTTTTATAGTAAGTTATTTCCTTAATGGATTTGTATGCTCTGATTTCCCCCCATGCCTAGGTTTATCTGAGAGATCCATGGAAATCCCCTGGGTCATTTGGTAAAAAGCTGCTGACTCTATCGTTTGTTTCCTTCTCCTAATAAGTAATTGCACTTGCCATATTATTTTAATGATTTGAAAAGTAATGACACTGGCTATTTAAAGAGTGCAACTTCTTTTCTATATATATTTAAAGGGATGTCCTTATGACTTTGTCTGACCTTAACCCCGGGTCAGGAGTGAGCAGGTGGGTCAGTGTTTCTGACAACAACCTGACGTGAGCAGCACGGAGCAAGGAGCTGTGCAAAGACCCTCATCACAAACGACATTCGCTTACATTTCTCTCTGTTTCTATCATGTGATATTAACCACCATGTGGTTAACATTACATGATACACCCAGGAGTCCTATGCAAGTTCTCCATTATGATTTTTTAAAAAAATCTTTATTGTTGAAAGTGTTACAGAGACCCTCCTTTTCCCACTGACCTCTTCCAGCCCGCTCCCGTCCTCCGCCCGCCCCAGACCCTCCCCGCCCTATTGTCTCTGTCCATGGGTTATGCATGTATGCATGTATGCATGCATGTTCATTGGTTGAGCTCGTCTTCCCAGCCACCCTCCCCTGCCTTCCCTCCGAGGTCCAGCAGTCTGTTCCTGCTTTATGATTCTTAAGAGAAAATGCCATTTTAGTAACAACACTGGGCAAAAGAAAAGTTTTTAAAATTATGTATTGTTGAATGCTCTTTGCAATGGCCTTTAAAAAATGTACCCGCCTGAATACACATGCTCTGCTTGTGTTACAAGGATTTTTCTCTCTCTACATGCATGATGGAGCTAGGAAGGGTGGGTGGGTCTCATGCTTACCACTCCCCCAACGTTACCCTCAGTCAGGCACACCTTCTCTCCGGGTAGTAACAGGCCATGGCTGCTCCATTTTAGTTACTCAAGTAAGAGTAATGGAGAAGGGCTTCACCTTTTAAGAATGAAATAGATTAGTGACGGCACAAAGAAAATGTAAACATTATTTTGTGATAAAAGTGGGAGATAAAATTGGGGGCGCTCTGGGGTGGCAGTCACCACTGGGTTGCTGATATTCAGGCATAACTTCCGTTTTGGTACTAGCACCATCATCACATTGGCCCACCTGAAAGCCTGATGACTTCCATCCTGTACTCCGGGACGTGTAACGTGTTCCCACAGACGTGTCCTTTGTATTTGCTCACGGGGACCATGCTTTAAATTGTTGGTACCTTAATACTTTTATTCCACGGTTCATGATCATTCAGATTGAACTTATTTTTGCTGTTGTTTCTTCTTGCTTTGCCTGGGTGAATGTTGAGGAAGTAAGTTAATTGAAAGGATGGTAGCATTTATTTTTTCCCCAAAATGAGACTGGATGACATTGCAAGGAAGTAATAAAATCTGTAGCCAAAAAGACAAAGGTAACATAATTCTGTGAGGGTAGAAATCATGTATACTGATCTGTCTTCCTTGGTAACTTCATAGTAACCTGATAGTTACCTCTGCCCATCGCCCTCACCCCTCACCCACATCTGCTCCACCCCCATCCCCTTTCTCAGCTCCTAACCATGCTCAACCTGCTTTCTTACAGCTTACCTGGGCCTAGTTTCGTGTCCAGGGATGGGTGTCTGCAGGATGTAATTTTCACAGATTCGGTGTATCTGTAGAGGGTTTCAATCCTGGAAAGCATATAACCAGATTTGCAGTTTTCGAATCATAAATTTGGTGGCAGAATGGAGGATAAAAAGGTGGAGGAGCAGGGACACCATCAAGAAATTGTTGTATGTTGTAAATCAGATGGTTCCCAACAACCCGCTTCTTTTTTTTTATTGAATTTATTGGGTGACTTTGGTTAACAACATTACATAGCCCTAACTGGTTTGCCTCAGTGGATAGAGCGTCGGCCTGCCGACTCAAGGGTCCCAGGTTCGATTCCGGCCAAAGGCATGTACCTTTGGTTGTGGGCACATATCCGCTGGGGAATGTGCAGGAGGCAGCTGATTGATGTTTCTCTCTCATCGATGTTTCTAACTCTCTGTCCCTCTCCCTTCCTCTCTGTAAAAAATAAATAAAATATATTTAAAAAATTTTTTTTAATTATATAGGTTTCAGGTGTACAATTCTACAACATATAATCTGTACACTGTATTGTGTGTTCATCACCCCAAGTCAAGTCTCCATCCATCACAGTGTATCACCCTTTTACCCTCCTCCCCCTCCCCCATTTCCCTTCCCTCTGGCAATCACCATACTGTTGTCTGTGTCCCTAAGTCTTTCTTTCTTTCCTTCCCCCCCCCCCCCCCCCCCCGCCTTCTTCTGTGAAACACTGTTGTCACCTTCAGGCTGTCACGTCCTACTTTGGTCCAGCTGTGCCCCTTCAGAATAGAAACCCCTAGACCTCCGGTGGTCTCAGAGCAACTAATTTCTTCCGCGGCTCAGCTTTCACCTCTGTGTTTGGATCTTGTCCTCAGCGCTCTGCAGGGAAGGCCACCGACTGGCCTCACACAGACCTGTGAGCCGCTTCAGGGTCAGAGCCTTCCTCTGTTCTCAGATGGCTCCTCCGCATCTGCCTCCACCCACAGAGGGCGGCCGTAGGACTATGAGTTACTAGTAATGCCTGCTAACCTCAGGCTTGCTGGGAGGACTGCAAATGGCATGTTTATGCAAAGAATCCAGCACATAGGAAGCACTGCAATAAAATACATGATTATTCTTTATAGTGGATCTGTTGGTTCCTTCCTCATAGGACGTAAGCATTCTCATGTGAATGTAACTTCTTCCTCCACCCCCATTTCCTAGACTAGATACACGAAATGGAATCAAACAAACTTTAAACCACGTGTAGGTCTGTCAGCACAAAAGACAGCACCGTGACTCCAATGTCGCAGTACAAACACTAGACCAGGCATCCCGAGAGAAGCAAAGGGACAGAGACACGGGCTGGCACTCAGCTTCATGAACGAGCTCTAGGAGGTGTGGCTGAAGTGATTGATGGGGCTTAGCCTGCGCCTGGAAGGCTGGCTCCTCAGCCACACACACAGCCATGCTCCTCATCATCTAGTTCTCAGAGGGACGTTAGAGTCAGAGCAGACAAAGGGTATCTGGTTCTTCTACATTAAAAGTAGATCGCATTTGAGTTGCATTTTAACGTGGGGTTTCTAATGTCCCGAAATAATTTATTTATACTACAAGAATGCTTTGAATTTAGGAAAGTCATCAACTATTTCTTTTTTCTGGGATTATCAAATCATCCTTATCCTTACCATATCTCGAGTAAAGTGAACAGCATTTAAAACTGATTTAATGGTAGAAAACAATGACATCTCATTTGCTTCGGGTAATTGGACCACATTTCACAGTAGACAAAGTGAAGTTTCTTAACTCTCCCCATGTTCTTAGGGGCATACAGAACGGCATGTTCTTAGGGGCATACAGAACGGCAGTTATGAGATCGCTGTTGAACTACGGGTGTTGCTTTAAAACCTAGGGAGTTGGGAGCTCTCCGGGTGAGCCTGGAACTAGCCACTGGACCTACTGAGGGCAGGGGAAGACCAATGTTGTTGAGTAAGGTTATTTTATATGCAAAATCTACAGTGTCTCACACAAATCATCCTAAAGTAATCTCACAGATAGAGATGGGTTTCTTTCCAAGTTTATGTTTAATTTGGTGGGGACCTCGATGCTACTTGATATTTCTTTCATAGACCATGGTCAGCTCCCTGTCCTAACATCATAGCACCTTCACAAACTTCATCTTTCCCTTTAAGTGGAATGTTGCCTGAATTTACTCATGCCCGGCTCATTTCCTTCCTGCTGCCAAAGAGAATTAAGATGATCAAGCCACTAGATGGTCCACCTCTGTCCCCAATCTCCACAGTTAAATGAAATCTTGAATGAACTCTATGTCTTTCCCAACCTCCTTCCTTACCTCGGAGGACAGGGATTTTTCCTCTTCTCCCTCACTGGTGCCTCTCCTGTGTTCCAGACCATATCTCGTCCTTCTCCAGTATTCTGGGACGTAAATCTCTAAGATCATTCTCTCTCCATTCACTAATCTATTAAACATGGTTTTGCTTCTTCTATAGTTCACAAAATAAACTTCCCTTGACCCTAACACCTTCTAGCTACCTCCCTACTTTCCCTGATGAGCTACAAATAGATTGTCTAAATTATTTTCCTACCACCGCCCACTTCCTCATCGCTCTTTCCTTTGAATTTCTCTGCTCCTCACCGTTGACAATACTCTTTGCTGATTGTTGAAGGGGGTCATGCAGAGGACGTGACTGCCAGTTGACCTGTGAGCTGGACCTGGACAATCAGAGGCCCCTCATCCCCTCCCCTGTCCTGGGAATGCACTGCTAGCCTACTGTGCTAGGAACCGCTTCAAGGACACAGCCTCGAGCGAGCAGTGTGTTGTCATATATGGTGGGTAGGTGTGGAAGTCTACTTGTGTGGCAGTGCCCAAGACAGACATCATCAGTGAATAGCCTTGCTTATTGTAACTGCCGCTTCCCCGGAGTGGTCGCCTCTTTCTTAGGTCTTCCCCTGCCCTCAGTAGGTCCAGTGGCTAGTTTCAGGCTCACCCGGAGAGCTCCCAACTCCCTAGGTTTCAAAGCAACACTCGTAGTTCACCAGTGATCTCATAACTGCCAAATCCAAAGGAAGCTTTTCAGTCCTCCTCGTATTGGCTCTGTCTGTGGTATCTAATCCAGCTCATCTAACCCATGCCGCCTCCTCGAAATTGTCCTTCCAGGACTTTCTCTGGGATCGTTCTTAGCCTGAGAACATTCTCTTGTGCTCCTATTTGTAGACCCCCTTTACCCACAGTTGTTAAATGCTTGTGTCACCCATTTCCCAACGGCTGGTTTTCTTTTCAAACTACATTCTCCCACAGTGAATCAAACCGTTGGTGAAGGCGGGATGACATCTGACTAAGACAGAGAATGCTCAACCAATGACCTACGGCCACTCTATGCCTAGATCAAACCTCTTTTAGTTTGCAATAGAATCTGTAGTGAAACCTTCCCACTGATCCTCGGAATTTAGTGAAAGCCTCAACTTTGAGCACCATGGCTGGTAAGAACCTCCATATTCTAAAAAAGGAATTGCTGGTCCTATTCCCATAGGACTTGTGCAGCATGGGTCCTGAGGTGGGCCAGGCAATGAGGTGGGGGATGGTTTGAAGGCAGAATCTTAGGACTCGATAGACAATTAAGTGACAGGATGAGAAAGCAGAAATGCAAGAGCATTGGCATTATGAATAAAATACATCAATTGAGGCTATGAATTAATTGCCATGTTTATGAAATCCCATGTAAAATGATATAATTTGTTAAATCTCAGGTGAGATAATGGCTTCTCTATCCCGCAGACCCAAGATATTGATGGCCATTTATATGGTCACTGTGAGATAGATTACTTAAACATCAGAGCTGTGATGTATTCCCTTATAACCAGCCAAAAGAGAGATGGCATCATGATTTTGATTATTAGATGGCAGTATATCATCAGTTATATCTTTAGTGTTTTCCAAAATTCTTATAAGCCACTGGGGGTGTCTTAAGTATTGATGATCATAGTTAACGCTGACAATACCACCTCTTCCCCAAGTACGTGAGAACACTCCGATCCAAGGAAAGGGGTGTGGTGAACGGATAAGGTCATGCACTCTGGAGCACTCTGCCTGGGCGGGAGTCTCACCTTCCTGTTTATCACCTATGCAATTTGGGCCAGTGCATTACTTCCTCGTGGCTCAGTTTCCACAGTTATAAAGTGGGAATAACAGTTTCTCCCTGTAAGTTTATTGTGAGAATTGTACGAGTTAATATAAAGCCCTTCGAACAATACCTGGCAGTAAGTTGTACGGACTTTATGTTATTGTCATTACTTCGTGTAATTTGTAGAATTACATCACCTTGAGTAGACCCTTAGGAAGTAGGTGGCGAGTTGTCCGTGGTGACCCGAAAGCTGTGCTCGTACTTTCATCTCCAAATATTGGCCATCTGTCGCTGTGAACCTGTGTGTCAGCGTGATGCTTTGCTGCAGCCGCGGTTCATACCCATCGATTCCTAGAATGGTGATGCATGTCTGAATGGCACAGCCCTCCCACCGCCTCCCACAAGAATGACCTCCCATTCCCACTGAGCTGAGGTGCATTTACTACATCTCTTCCAGGAGCGCACCTCTTCCATTAGGGGAGAAAGAGCCGCATAAATGCTTTTGTGTCCCTTTAATTATACGCACTGCATTTAGTCATCTCTTTCTGCCCAACATAGTCTTTTCATTTTTTAATCCTCACCCAAGGATATGTTTCCATTGATTTTTAGAGAGAGGGAAAGAGGGAGGGAAAGACAGAGAGAAACATTGATGTGCGAGAAACACATCGATTGGCTGTCTCCTGCACACGCCCTGACCAGGGCCCAGGCCGGGGAGGAGCCTGCAACTGAGGTACATGCCCTGGACCAGAATCAAACCTGGGACCCTTCTGTCCACAGGCTGACGCTCTGTCCACTGAGCCAAACCAGCCAGGGCTGCCCAACATATTAATTATCTTTCACATCATGTCTTCTCCATTGCATGGCCATGTGCCTCCAGATTAGCAATCATGTCCACGTAATTCCACCACTTGCTGTGTGTGAAGAAGAAGCGGAAGATACTTCGGGACTGACTTACTGAAATAACTTCTCCAGTGTGGACCTGGAAAGAGCTAGGCCAGTAACCCGCAGAATTATATAATTACTTTTAGCTCGGAGGGACCTTCGAGATCACGTTTTCTAGATGCTTCACTTTACAGATTAGGAAGCAGTCCCTGTGGATCACAGGCCATGACCCCGCTGAGGGGCCCAGAGTTCCTCGGGGCCACCAATGACTCTTGCCCGGAGTCACCTGTTGTGAAAGTGGCCGCTGCATATTATGGCGCACGCGTGTGTGTGTGTGTGTGTGTGTGTGAGTGTGTGTGTGTGTGAGTGTGTGTGTGGTGTGTGTGTGTGTGTGAGTGTGAGTGTGTGTGTGTGTGAGTGTGTGTGGTGTGTGTGAGTGTGTGTGAGTGTGTGTGTAGTGTGTGTGAGAGTGTGTGGGAGTGTGTGGGAGTGTGTGTATGTGTGTAGTGTGTGTGTGAGAGTGTGTGGGAGTGTGTGTGTGTGTGTGTGTGGTGTGTGTGTGTGTGTGTGAGTGTGTGTGTGTGAGTGTATGAGTGTGTGTGTATGTGTGTGTGTGTGTGAGTGTGTGAGTGTGAGTGTGTGTGTAGTGTGAGTGTGTGTGTGAGTGTGTGGGAATGTGTGGGAGTGTGTGTGTGAGTGTGTGAGTGTGAGAGTGTGTGTGTAGTGTGTGTGTGGTGTGTGTGAGAGTGTGTGGGAGTGTGTGTATGTGTGTAGTGTGTGTGTGAGTGTGTGGGAGTGTGTGTATGTGTGTAGTGTGTGTGTGAGAGTGTATGGGAGTGTGTGTGAGTGTGTGTGTATGTGTGAGTGTGTGTGTGTGTGTGTGAGTGTGTGTGTGTGTGTAGTGTAAGTGTGTGTGTGAGTGTGTGGGAATGTGTGTGAGTGTGTGGGAATGTGTGTGAGTGTGTGTGTGTGTGTGTGTGTGAGTGTGTGTGTGTGTAGTGTAAGTGTGTGTGTGAGTGTGTGGGAATGTGTGTGTGTGAGTGTGTGTGTGTAGTGTGAGTGTGTGTGTGAGTGTGTGGGAATGTGTGGGAGTGTGTGTGTGTGTGTGAGTGTGAGTGTGAGAGTGTGTGAGTGTGAGAGTGTGTGTGTAGTGTGTGTGTGAGAGTGTGTGGGAGTGTGTGTGTGTGAGTGTGTGTGTGTAGTGTGAGTGTGTGTGTGAGTGTGTGGGAATGTGTGGGAGTGTGTGTGTGTGTGTGTGAGTGTGTGAGTGTGAGAGTGTGTGTGTAGTGTGTGTGTGGTGTGTGTGAGAGTGTGTGGGAGTGTGTGGGAGTGTGTGTATGTGTGTGAGGTGTTTTTAAAGTCTTTAAGGCGGAGGCCTTTGCACGTGGCTCCCCTGGGAGTGAAAGGGGCGCAGTGGGGGCGGTGGAGGCGGAAAGCCGGGAAGGAGAGGGGGACCGGCAGCCAGAGGAGGCAGGTGGAGAGGGAGGGGTGCAGGAACCCGGACCGCGCTGCTGGGAGGGGCCAGGCTGTCACTCGCTGTGCCCTGAGCCGGAGAGCCACTTGGAGAACTTGCCGGGCGCCTGGGGGCTTGCTCTCCAGGAAGGACGGTGGGACCGGGGCGGCCATGGGTGAGTGCTGGGGCGCGGGCTCCAGGGGCGCAGGGAAGGAGAGCGGCTGGCTGGCTGGGAGGAGGCAGCTGGCACCCCTCCCGCGTTCTGTGGCTGAACTTGTCCTGGCTGCGGGCGGAGAGGCGCAGCGGTCCGGTGCTCCGGCCGCGGGAGGGTGGAGAGTGGATCTGGGACAGCGGCCCTGCGTGTGCCCGTCCACGGCGGCGCGGCGGCGGGGAGCAGGCGGAGGTGGCCCAGGAGCGGGAACTCCGACCACTGCCAGGCGCCTGGGGGTGCTTTCAAGGGGGCGCCTCGGGGCGGGGAGCGGGGACACTGCCAGCCCCGCCTCGGGAAGGGCTGCCGGTGCTCAGAGGCTCGAGCTGCGCCCCAAGGCGATCGGTCTCTCCGGATGGATGGCTCAGGTCCCCGCAGGCGCTGCTGAGTTTCTGGAGAGCCACTCCCGGGACTTGGCGGCGCTGGGAGCAGCCGGGCGTGTGTGTGTTGGGGGGGGGGGGGTGTTGGGGGGGATGTGGGGGGACAGAGGAGCGGGTGTGAGAGAGTCCCAGGGGCGGGAGGGCGTCCTCAGGACCTGCTGGTGAGTCGGGACACCCGCTGGCTTTCCGTTCCTTCTTCGCTGAGCTCCCCAGGCAGGGCGCCTGCCCTGCGTTCAGCGCGGCTCACCCGGCTCTCCCGCGCCCCCTGCCCTTGCCTGTCCTTTGTTCAGAGGGCCCCCTCCCGAGGACAGAGGCCCGGGACCCAGGGTGTGCCGGGAAGGGACCCCTGGGTCCCGCAGGCTGGGGCCAGAGGGTGCGCGACTGCTGGTCCCTGTGGGGACGGACCGGCCACGTGGGAGGAAGGAGGGGGGGCGCTGCGCTGGGCTGTCTGTGCGGTAAGGTGGCCCCGTGACTCACGCACGGCCGCCCCTGGCCCGCCCTGGGGGACTCAAAGACCCGTTTTCTGGGCCTTTGAAGAAAACTGTCGCGAATGGTCTCCACGATGGCCTGTCTTTAAAAGTTTCTGAAACGGGAGTGTTTTCAAGTTAAAGATATAGGACAGCACACTTTCCCAAGTGCAGGGGAATCTACTTCAGGCCTGCCCTCCTTCCTTCCTTCCCTCCCGGCTCCCTCCCTCCCTCCTTCCTTCTCTCCTTCCCTTCCTCCTTCCCCTTCCCTTCCCTTCCCTTCTTTCCCTCCCTTCCTTTCCTCCTTCCTTCCTTCCCCCCTTCCTTCCTTCTTTCCTCCCTTTCCTTCTTCCTCCCTCCCTCCCTCCTTCCTTACTTCCCTCCTTTCCCTCCTTCCCTCCTTCCTTCCTTCCCCCTTCCTTCCTTACTTCCCTCCTTTCCCTCCTTCCCTCCTTCCTTCCTCCCTTCCCCCTTCCTTCCTTTCATTCCTCCTTCCTTCCTTCCCTCCTTCCTTCCTCCCTTCCCCCTTCCTTCCTTTCATTCCTCCTTCCTTCCTTCCCTCCTTCCTTCCTCCCTTCCCCCCTTCCTTCCTTCCTTCCATTCCTCCTTTCCTTTCCTTTCCTTTCCTTTCCTTTCCTTTCCTTTCCTTTCCTTTCCTTTCCTTTCCTTTCCTTTCCTTTCCTTTCCTTTCTTTTCCTTTCATTTTCATTCCCTCTTCCCCTTCCCTCCCTCCCTCCCTCCCTTCCTTCCTTCCTTCCTTCCTTCCTTCCTTCCTTCCTTCCTTCCTTCCTTCCTTCCTTCTTTCCTTCCCTTGCATATGGGCTTATAAGCTCTGGGTAGTAAAACACTCTGCAGGAAAAAGCTCTCCTAAACGGAAAGCCAAAGTGATAGACAGAGTGCAATCTATTTATTTACTCTATTAAGTGCATTAGGATGATATTTGGGTCCAACATAAACTGTTTGGAAAGAATGGCATTTTCCTTACCTTGTAACCTCAAGCTTGTGTGGATTCTCTGCCCGAAGTGAAGGCACTCCTGATGTTGGAGTTCATTCTTTCTCTAGCTCGCATCTCCAAACTATAATAAAACAGTTGGTCTGGATTTTACTTCCATGCCCTTGGATAAATTTCCCATGACCCCACGTTCCCGGAAGGTGTGATTGTGGGGCGGAGGTGGAGTGAACGCCTGAGCTCTTGTGATAATCCTGGGCTTGGTTTTGAACTGTTAAGTTTTCTTTCCTATCTGTAATCTGACCGCTGCCTACATACCATGGGTTCCTTCTCCTGCCAGGAGGGGAGGCCATGCTGTGCATTACAGTTCAGTCACTAAAAACTCCTGTTGGTGTCAGCTGGCTGGGAGGTGAGAGTGGGTCAGGGAAGCAAGTGAGAACCCAGAGGTGAGGGCGGTGGGGGAAGAACACAAATGCACTGGAGAGGGTGAGCCTGAAGCTGGGACTCAGACAGTGACCCAGGCGCACAGCCCAGGAGCAGGAAGAGCCAACCGGCAGATGGGCCGATGGCAGAAGGAAGGAAGGAAGGAAAATGTCCAGAAACTAGAGAGAAAACAGTGGGTCACCTAAAGTCATCTTTGTCCTCCTTTTTAAACGTGCTTGTGAAAAACACAGAACTTCGTTACCTGGAACTTCTTGCATTTGGTGGTAGCAGAGGATGAGGCTCAGCATCAGAGGACACATTGCTAGGGTAAGGGGCGGGAACAGGGTAGGCAAACGGCCAACTGTGCCCGCAGGTTGACTCCATCTTTTCTGGTGTCACGGCAAATGAAATTCATCATTTAAAGACGGGAAGGTGGTGCTCCCGGGTGAAGCCAGCATCAGTTCCTGTTTGGCTCAGAAAAAGAAATCCACACTCTAGCATTGTGGAGGAGTGAGAGGAGTTGATTCATCAGGTATTCTGAATAATTGATACTATCATATCCATAATGCACAAGGGCTAATTCTCAAAAGAAAAGTTATTTGCAAAGTAAGCAAATTGAGATGTTGGCATCTCGTGCTTCTCCATTTTCTTTTTGTTTCTTTCCTCCACTTATCTAAGAATGCAACGGGGTTCCCTCCACCCCAAAATGGTGCTCTCCAGAGAGGGTACGCGGCAATATTCCATACTCAATATGCAGGACTGGTTCTTTGCTAGGAGTGTTTACATTGAGTTGCAAGATTCATTTTCACCTGCCGGCTCTCTAATTGTGGAGTCTCAGGCCCTAGTGCGATAGGTCACTTGCTGCTCTTTGTTTTACTTTAAAAATCATGATGCCCAGCCAGCATGGCTCAGTGGTTGAGCATCAACCTATGAACCAGGAGGTCACAGTTCAATTCCCGGTCTGGGCACATGCCTGGATTGCGGGCTCCATCTCCCATGGGGGACATGCAGGAGGCAGCCAGTCAATGATTCTCTCTCATCATTGATGTTTCTCTCTCTCTCTCCCTCTCCTTTCCTCTCTGACATCAATACAAATATATTTAAAAAATAATGTTGGCCATTATTTAGCTCCACAGATATTACTAGGAAAGGGTTCCTGAAGGGAATGGTAAAGAACCTGGTTTGGAGGGATGTGAAGGACCTGGGAAGGGAAGAGGTGGTCTGGATAGAATCGTGGGCCCCTCCGCATAGCAGGAAGGAAGTGAATCTGAGGAGCAGTGGACATGGAACTGGGTTGGCTGGGTGGGACTTGATTCTGAAGAGCTTTTAAAAACAAACAGCTAGAATTCATCCGGGCAGGAAACAGGGAGTCCTGGGAGGTTCGGGAGTAGGGAATAACTGTAACGGAATTAGTGTTTGAGGAAGGTACGTTGAGCAGTGTTTTGAAGACGAAGGATAAACTGGACAGGGTAGAGCCCCTTGTGATGGTCATCTGGATAATAGGATCTATGTCAAGCCCAGTCAGAGTGAAATGGTGGTAACCATGGAAATAGAGAGAACAAGATGGAAGAAAGATAGTTCTTATTTTAAAAAAACCCTATAAAATTAGGCTATTGACAGAGGAGCATGAACAAGAGAGAGTCTCTGGAAATTTGAAACCTTGAATATTGGGAAATAGTCGGCCCCTTGATAGAATATTTAAAGGAAAAACCAGATGGTTTATTTTCTGGATGCTTTGGGCTGAAAATCCATTTTATTTTTAAAATGTTAATTAAGAGGTGATGGCTAGATATCTAAACACACATGTTGAGTGGGTTAGAAATACATAAAGAGAATTTAATCAGAGCACAAGAACAAGAAGGAAAATAAGATTTGAGGGTTACCAACCTTAAGTGGGAGGTGGGAGGTTAATCCATATAATGAATAACCTGTTTGAAAGCATGAGTGGGGGGTGCTGGTTGAGGGGTAGGGAGAGAAAAGATAAACACTGTTTGTAGGAAGAGGAGAATCGACCACATACTATGACTACATGTGGTATCTTTAACATTCTAGGAGTCCATAAACTTGACAAGAGAAGAAATTCAGGCAGAAATATTTTGCTGTCATTCAATTTTAGTAAAAATTAATTTGGTTAAGGATCTATAAAATTGTTTGCTAACTTAGGGAAATAATAATGAGACATTGTATTATCTTGAACTCATACATTTTCCAGGAAAATTTGACCCCCAAGTGACAGATATGAGCAAAGTACAAAGAGCCAAGATTTGAAGCAGGAGAAGATGATAATTCCTTATGACTCTGGGTGGGTCCTATTAATCTTGGGGATCCTGTTTCCTTTTCTGGTTGAGGAGGGGGTTGGGCAAGATTCTATAAATTTATGTAGCTCAGATCTTGATTCAGTAACAATTAGAGGAAAAAGCATGTAAAGCAGTTAAGGTTGAGCTATTTCCATGAAGCAAATCAAGAACATTTGAATGATGTTAGACTCCTAGGTAAAATTTTTAAGGGTCATTCACTAGAAAATTATAAAAGTCTGACTGTCTGGACTTGAGCAGAGAAAGATAAACTAATGTTCTGGTTGTCTTTACTGTGTAATTACTATCCCCCAGAATAGTGAATTAAAACATCAGTGTCTGTTCCCTTTCACGGTTCTGTGGGCTGACTGTTGAGCAGTTCTTATTTGAGGCGAGCCTTTGCCGCCCAGTGTCTACTGGTTACCAGGCCGCCTGGAGACTTGTTCGGGCTGGTTGTTAAGATAACGCCCGCATCTCCCTGGCGGGTGGTGCTAGCTATTGGCTGGAAGTCCCCTTGGAGCCATCTCTGAGGGGGCTGGGCCTTTCACAGAGGGGTGGCTGAGGACATTCCTAGAACAGGTGTTGCAAGGGATCCAAGCAGAAGCTGCAAGGATTCTCCTGCTCTAGACATCTCCAGGATAGCACGTCTACTGGCATGATTGATGGTCATAAAAAGCATTCCAAGCAGTCAGATTCAAAGGCAAGGGTATGAGACCCCTCTCTTCACGTGGGGAGTAGCATACTTGTTCAAAGAGAAAGAATGGAGGAAGCCAACAAATGGATCTTATTCCTACAGCAAGCATGTCAAACTCAAAGGCTAACACGCGCCAAATAAGGTGTAAGTGTATGTGGGCCACAAGAAAACAGAAGCTTCCATTTTCATAGAAACATAGGTTTATTTCGATTGAGACATGCTGAATACAAAGGGTGAAATAAATGAGTCATCATTAACATGAAATAACAGAACATTTTAATAAAAATTAATGTTTTTTCTTGAACATTAACTTACCAGACACGGAATAACTGCACAAATTAATAAGCGTAAAGCAAATAAACCTATTTTTCTTGTTCTCCAAAAGTGAAATATTTCCTGTTGCGCACACTGAACAAGACTAATGACATGGCCATCGGCTGCTAAAACATTTGCTGCTGGTATTAGTGGAGAGAAACGGTGTGTCTGTGTGTAAGGCATTAAGGGAAATGAATGGCACACAATTATAGTCATCAGTCATCAGCATATGTTGTAGTACATAATTAATAATGATGTATAACAGGATATTGTAAAAATTAGGTTATGAATTTTTATTAAAACATTTCTTACATACCGTTATATTGGCTGGGCAGCAAAAATATTTGTTGTGGGCCACATGTGGCCCGTTTGACATGCTTGTCCTTCAAGAAATTTCTGGTACGTGCGCTTCACAAATAGACATCATCAGGTTTACAACTGAAAACTTGACATAAGTTTTATGAAACGCACATGATAAAGGGCTAAACCTTTAATTAGAAATCTGAAGAAACCTAGATAGTCACACTAAAATGTCACGCAAAACGTTTGAGTGTGTACATTGATGCCTGGGTGGAAATGTGTCAGTAGAATGCTGGGGAAACACTACTCAAAACTATGTCAAATACCACCAGCTCATCTTTCTTACTTTAGTTTAGATTGATGTTTCTAAGGCTATTTCAAATTACTGATTATTTTACTTACAATTGAGTTTGTATCACAAATTGTAATATAAGTCAATTGGTATAAATCCTTTTTTCACTATCCCTTTGTCACAAAAAACTAAATGCTTTGTAGTGAACTGTTTAGCAGGTGGCTGTATTTTTCACGTGTGTGCTACTTGCATAAAATACATAATTTGAATTGGCATTGTTTCAACTTAAAGTACGTCTAGGCTTAACTGTACTTTTTTTGCAAGATATGTTTCTAAATTAAATATGTAAGATTTCAACTTAACAAACCTTTAAATGTAAATCTCATTTTTTTTTTGTTTTTAACTGGAAAGGGTCAGAGCTGTCATTTACAATTACAAAAATATAGGTCTTTCTCCTAGACAACTTCAGGACAAAGAAAAATTGGGATAAATGAGATGGGTTTAAACTCAAGGACAGAATTAGTTTCAACCTAGAAACTTAGAGGCCTTAAAAAGAATTAGATTCTGACAATTTCAACTTCATTGGTTTGAGGTCATTCTATTTTCAACTGTTTGACAAGAGATGAGGAAATTAGGGTAATGTGAAGCTGTATGCTCCACGCACACTACTCTCGTTCAGCAAACAAAGCCATGTCTCCACAAGAAATCAGGGCTGACCCACATAACTCACATCGTCGAATAATGCCTGAGGAGTCCGGAGGTCACCTGGCGTACCGTTAAAACAGCTTCTTCATTTTGCTAAGATAACTCGTCAAGGCCAGCCGGCATGGCTTGGTGGTTGACCATCGACCTATGAACCGGGAGGTCAGGATTCGATTCCCGGTCAGGGCACACACCCATGTTGAGGGCTTGATCCCCAGTGTGGGGCATGCAGGAGGCAGCCAGTCAATGATTCTCTCTCATCATGGATGTTTCTATCTCTCTCTCGGTCTCCCTCCCTCTATGAAATCCATAATAATATATTTTTAAAAACAAAGATAACTTGTCAAAATAGTCACTGCTTACTCCACAATGTATAAGACACACAAAGAGTAAATAATAGCAAAATAAACACCTCTTGTTGTTTCTACAAAACTTGTTCTAGAAACCCTCATTTTGTTGTCTAACGGCAAACACTTAGGAAATATGGTAAATACGACGTCCTGGATCTCAGGCTCAGAGGTTGGGGCTGAGGAGGGGGAGCTGGTCATGTTAACATACAGTCCACGGGCATCAGGCAGGACGCCTGGGGCCGCTTTCAGAAGCAGCTGTCCCGGAATGCCTCTCCCCACCAGCCAGCGGAGGACCCCCGATAACTGTTAGCCTTTTCCCGTATCTCTACTCTGTTGCCTTCAATTTCTAACCCCATTCCCGGCTGTACGAAATGTTACCAAGAGCTGCGTCCTGGGAGTGCTGTGACTCTCCCTGTTGCACTTACCAAGTCTCCGTAGTTGCCTTCTCCTTCCTCACCTGTCAGTCACATCCTTGGGTGTTCTCCAGAGTTCCCCGAAACTCTCCCCCGGAAAATTACTACGGACTCGCAGCCTGGTGGCTTCAGGTATTATTTATGCGTCCATAATAATACTCTCCCTCCTCTTTGTTTTTCTTGATGACTCGGATATTCCCTGGCCTGCTGACCTCATGTCATAACATCACTTCTCCTCTGCGTCCGCATGGTTGATCCTAGGTGGGTGCAGCTGCTTTTGCTTGGCCCCATCACCCCTCCCACCTGGGCCTCAGAGGTGGCTCCTCAGCCGGTCACTTCCCTCTTCCAGGGTCCGCCCACACCGCCCCCCAGAGATGATCAGAACCCACCTGTGGTGCCCCCCTGTGCCTTCTCCAGCTTTATTTCCTGCTAACCTCTCCGGCTTGTTAGACCCAAACCCAAACACACACCCACAAGCCGTTTCATTGGTTCACCCTTTCTTACCTCCGACCATTTGACCATGCTTGTTCTTACCCACGCCTGGGCCCGCCTTTTCTTACCCGAGGTCCCTGGACATGCAGACCTCGATCTGAGCCTTCATGAGCTCAAGCTGGGTGCATCTCCTGCAGGAAAAATCCCGTGATTTGACCAGCTTGGTGTTCTCCAGAGCGTGGGTAAGGACCAGTGAGCCGCAAGGCACTTTACTTGGTGTATTTCATGGGTACTTTTGTAGTACTTACTAAGTGCCAGGCGCTGTTTTAAGTGCTTTGTGAGCACTGAGTAACTAAGTGCAGGTAATGGACGTTGAACACGAAGGGGGTTTTCTGCATTCCCATTTCAGGTTTTCTTATTAAATAGTACAGAAAGGACCAAAAAATCACGACAAGGACGTACTAGGTAGATGAGACGGTGTGTCGGGTTATCCATTATTGTCACTGTTTTCACATTTGTCTCCTTCTGAAGAGAGATTTACAAAGAAGAATGCAGGTTGGCTTACCAGCCCCTGTGTGTATGAGAAAGTGCATCCACAGCGCCACGTCCCCAGAGAGGAAAAAGCCAGAGCAGCTATTCATGTAAGTGCACCATTTGTAAGTAATTGGTTTCTTAGTAGAGATGAAGTGGAGACCACTAGAAAAATGAGTGTGATTAATTACTTTCATTCATTTCACAGCAATTATCTTAATGGACTTCCTTTTACATAACAGGATAAATGCATCCTGGTTTAAATAAACAGAAATGTAAACTGATACTCATCTCACAAGAGGTAAAACGATTTTTAAAAAGACGGATGAAAACACATGTATTTCATGGCATCATATTAAAATCATCATTGTACCTGTGGTGCCCCGCACGCTCATGGTAAATGAGCTCTCTGTAGTGTATGCTTGGGATTTTTAAAATATCAGATACTTTTAAAATTAAACTGATTTTAACATGATCGTTGGTCAACATGATCATATAGGTTTCAGGTGTGGGTTTCTAGGTTACACGGTTGCCCAGCACCCAAAGTCAAAATTCCTCCTGTCACCACACATTAGGACCTCCTTCTCTACTCTGTTGAAGGCAACAGAGTAGAGAGAGTAGAGATACGGGAAAAGGCTAACAGTTATCGGGGGTCCTCCGCTGGCTGGTGGGGAGAGGCATTCCGGGACAGCTGCTTCTGAAAGCGGCCCCAGGCGTCCTGCCTGATGCCCGTGGACTGTATGTTAACATGACCAGCTCCCCCTCCTCAGCCCCAACCTCTGAGCCTGAGATCCAGGACGTCGTATTCATAACCATGTATACCTCCGGAGACCACCACACTGCTGTTTGTGTTCATGAGTTTCAGTGTTAGGTCCCACATATGAGTGAAATCATATGCTTCTTAGCTTTCTGTGACTGGCTTATTTCACTTAGCATAAATGCTCAAGGTTCATCCATGTTGTTGCAAATGGCAGTATTTCATCCTTTCTTATGGCTGAGTAGTATTTCATTGTGTATATGTACTGCATCTTCTTTATCCAGTCCTTTATCACAGGACACTTTGGTTGGGTCCATGTCTTAGCCACCATGAATAATGCTGCAAGGAATATACGGGTGCATATATCTTTGCAGATACGTGATTTCTAGTGTTTTGGGTACATACCCAGGAGAGCAGGAGAGAGATTGCTGGGTGGTATGGTAGCTCTATTTTTAGAGGAATCACAGACTGCTTTCCATAGTGGTTGTATCCGTCTACATTCCCACCAGCAGTGAATGAGGGTTCCCTTTTCTCCACAACCTCTCCAACACTTGTTGTTGCTTGTCTTGTTGATAATGGCACTCTAACAGGTGTGAGGTGGTACCTCATTGCAGTTTTGATTTGCATTTCCCTAATTGGCAGTGATTTTCATATATCTATTGGCTGTTGGTATATCTTCTTGGGAGAGGTGTATTTTTAGGTCCTCTGCCCACTTTTTGATTGGATTGTTTGTTTGGTATTGAGTTTTATGAGTTCTTTATGTATTTTGGAAATTAAATCTTTGTTAGAACTACTGTTTGAAAATATCTTTCATCTGGTTGGCTACCTCTTTGTTTTGTTGTCAGTTTAGGAGTGTAGACCTTAAGCATTCTCATCATAAAAAAATAAAAAGGTAACTATGTGAGATGATGGGTGTTGTTAATTAACTTAATTGTATCATTTCATAGAATCTCTCTCTATATATAAAAGGCTAATACGCAAAGTGTCCATTCGGGAGTTCGACCAAGAGACCTGGAGTTCGATCGCTTGCTATGACATGCGCTGACCACCATGGAGCGGCGCTGAATGAAGGAAAGCTCTGGCCAGCAGCCGGAAGGCTCCGATAGGCCCTGATCGCCAGACAGGCCTAGGGACATTACCTGTGCATGAATTTTATGCACCTGGCCTCTAGTATACATATATAATCATGTCACATACTTTAAATTTTGTCAGTTACACCACAATAAGGTTGGAAATATTTAAGAAAATAAAAACCTATATTAAAAACTGATTTTACTATCAATTTGACTGAACAAGTATTTCTTAAGGGTCGATCACATGTCCACCCTGCTTCTAATTTCTGCTGCAAAAGGGTATTAATTGGAGATATAAAGTTCACATATAGAAAACTATTTGAGAATTTTATGCGATTTGATAATGGAATTCTAGATGAAGTAAAATGATTGCTAAAACCATTGGTCTGGAATGGAGGAGATCAGTGGAGGCCACAGTCCTCAAGGGAGGTTTTCTGAGTGAGAACCTTGAGGGCAGGCTGGATCGTGGGTGACTGTCAGGCAGTGGGTGGTTGCAGTGTGGGCGTAGCCACAGAAGAATGGGACCAGCCACGGAGGTGGTATGCACACACTCAGGGACCATCTGCAGTGCTTCCCCCCGACAGTTCTTATGTGAAGGCTACCGAGTTTTCCACTCTGATGACTTCCCGAATGGGCATTGGTCCCATCCTAATCTAAACGTGCCTCTTTGATGTTCAGCCTCCTTGCGGATCCAACTTTTTAACTGGCCTCTGCAACGGACTCACTTCCAGCCACTCCATTTTGTCTGTGGTACACCTGGGCAACTCTGTTGTTCTCCTGTGCGCGCCCCAAGATGTCGCCAACATTGTCCGCCCCTGTAGACAACCTGTTCAGCAGTAGTTCTTTCCACCTCCACTCCTCGGTCCCCCCGGGCTGTGGCAGCTCACCCCTGGGTTTTGTCACTGAGATTTTCTGAATATGTAATTATTTTGGCACTTTTACATTCCCTTCCCCTTTTCCACAGAACATGTGAATTAAAACCACTCATACGCACACCACCAACAACATGGAAGGACCCCCGAGGGCATGATTCGCATTGTGTTGCATGTGCACCAAGGAGTTCCAATCAGTAGGACAAAATGTGGGTAGTGCCCTGGTGGTGAGCAAGTTGGGTTCTGCTAGTCACAGCATCGTATCCTTCAGTTCCTTCACTCTGTTACCAACTCTGGACCTCTCATTGTCCTCACACCCCTTAGAACCTCGTCCCACTTGCTTGCTTTCTACTCCGAACCTATCATTACTTCTTTCCTATGCAGTCATGGCCTGCGTTGACAACCACTCTTTGCAAATATTCTTGACGCCTTGGCCTTTTGCCCCAAAGAGTCTGGATTATTGCAGCATAGATGGGAGAGAGGCTTGATACAAGGATGGAGACAATGGTTCTATTGCAGGACCATACAGTTGTAGCACTTCAGATAGAGAGCGATAGGGACGTCAGCAGATTTCACGACAGTTGTGGTTGAAAGGCAGGAAGTGGGAGAGATAACGAGAGCAAAAGCTATCTTCTTCTCTTTTAGCAAACCAACCAGTCCAAGTGGGTGTTCCGATGAAAGAGAGGAAGGAGCCACCCAGTGCAAGCACACTGGAACTATTCACCATTCGGGCCAGGCAGCTATGGCCTTCTGTCTTCTTTGTCACTGGCTTTCTTCTTCCATCCCAGAGGCTGTAGCTCCTTGTTTATTTATTGGCTGTTTAGTATGAAAAGCATCTAGTCCTTGATGGTTGACAGCCAGCCAATGGGAGCGCTAAGCCTGCCCCTCCCGGTCCACTGGCTGGCATCTTTGGCTGTTGGGCTCTTGGCTTTGTTAAGCTGGCTTTGCTGCTCTTCACCATCCGGAAAGTTTGAGGATGCAGGCTGCTCTCTTGGTTGTTGTTGTCCTATTCTTCTTAACACTTGCCAGAGCTTTTCCACGCATCTTTGCCACCATGACAGCCTTTAGGTCAGATTTCCGTTCTGATCACAGCACCCTTAGAAGTACAGCTCAGGACTGCGAGAGCCACTGCCTTCCTCGGTGACTGCAGCGGACGCTGATTGGCTGCAGGCTCACTGTCCTGCTCACGGCCATTGAGGCATCTCAGGCAGGTCTCTCTACTCTGTGACGATATAACCACAGAAGAGCGTGACCTCCTGGGGAGAATGAAGATGCTCTTTCCCTGAAGAGCAGCTTCATGGAGTTAACTCAGCATCCTTTTCTAATGTTCATTTCTGAACTAAGCTAGAAATTACTTGCACTCCTTTTTTTTCTTCCAGTTTTTTATAATTAGGCTTTCAGTGGACTTAATCTTTTAATTTAAAAATGATTTATTTGCCGACCTGTTGGGTGCCATTGCTAGGTTACAAAGCTAAGCCTACCAGGTAGCAAGGAGAGGTGCAGCGAAGTCGCTATAAACACAATGTGACCGATTCTTAAGGTTCGTTTTCAACAAAGACCCAGGGCATTTTGTAGTCCATGAGAGGAGCTATAGTTATTTTATTTTTCTAGAGACAGGAAGATTTGGGAAGGCAGTCTATCTTTTGTATTAAATTCTGCTGCTATATAAAATATGAAAAAAATATATATTTTTTTTCTTTTTGTTACAAGTCACAAGTTTTCTCCCTACATAAAGAATTTTTTGGAATCGGAATGATAAAGTTTAGACTTCTCCTAGACAGGTTAATAGTGAAAAAATGGTTATGGTATTTTACTTTATATATCAACTTGGCTAGCATTTTATGTTCTCTACTTCATTAATTTGTAAACAAGCTGAACAAATCAGCTTTCCTTGGCAAACTCATGGCATTTTTATTGCACTTTTTAATTTAAAAACTCTGTTTTCAATTCCTAGATTTGCTGCTTTGAAAAAGTGACCTAATCTCCCTGTTATTTTATTTGTTATTTGTAGGTAAGATAATAATATGTGCTACCTAATTTGTTGACATGAGTAAATAAGGGGGTGCATTTTAAATAGTTTAATGAAGTGTGGGACCAAGAGATAATACTCCAAAACATGAACACGCATGCATGTATATACACAAATGTGAACACACACAAATTAATTATGAAAGTAAATTTGTCTTAACTGAGACTTTAGTCTTAATTTCTTTTTAAGTTTATCACACAGGAAACTCTAGGTCTGTGAGTATAAGACAAACTTCACTCAAATTAGTGCTTTATCCCTGCAGCCAATGCACAGGATACCAGGTGTTTTCTTAGGAATAAACAGACTAACTATGACTTTTATGGATAGGAAATAGTATTAGGAATAAAATGGAATTAAGAGCAAGACACCGCCCTGACAGGTTTGGCTCAGTGGATAGAGCTTCGGCCTGTGGACTGAAGGGTCCCAGGTTCGATTCCAGTCAGGAGCATGTACCTTGGTTGTGGGCACGTCCCCAATAGGGGGTGTGCAGAAGGCAGCTGGTTGATGTTTCTCTCTCATCGATGTTTCTAACTCTCTCTCCATTCCTCGCTGTAAAAAAAAATCAAATATATATATACATATACATATACATATACATATACATGAGCAAGACACCACTCAGCAGGTGTTTAGGGATGGACTTAAACATCAGACTTGTAAAGCCTATCTGCAGAGCCCACTCCTCAGGCAATTTTTAAGCTTGTCATTATTTTCTAGTCAGTGTGCTTAGTGCAGGTATTGCCGATCCAAAGATGAATAAGATATGGTTTTGACTTGGTGATAAAACAGTAGGAGTTACCTGGGGTAGCAGATGCTGCAGTGGAGTTTGTGTGATATCTATGGGCAGAAATTAGTAGTTAAAATTCCTCCTAAAATGTAAGGAAAGGATTTCTAGAGGCAGTCTAGGGCTGAGCCAGAAAGCCTGAACATGGTTTGCGTGACTCATGGATCAGAGTAAAGGCCTTCCAAGTCATATGAATAAAGGATCAAAGTGAAAGAGTCATGAGGTGTTTAATGAATGGCCAGGGGCTCAGTTGACTGGGGTGTAGAGATGTGGGAGATAAGCACTAGATGAAGAGGCCTGAACAGGTAAGCAAGAGGCAGTCGGGGTCTTGATTGACATACTGAACAGTTGGCCTTTGGTGTAGTTAAGCATGGGGAGCATTGTTGGGAATTCAGAAGGGACATAAGATTCTTATTTTATTAAGATCATTTTAGCCAGCTGGTTGATGCTCATGGGTTGAGCATCAACCCATGAACCAGGATGTCACAGTTTGATTCCTGGTTAGGACATATGTTCGGGTTGCGGGCTCAATCCCTAGTAGGGGGCGTGCAGGAGGAGCAGATCAATGATTCTCTCTCATCATTGATGTCTCTCTCTCTCTCTCTCTCTTCCTCTCTGAAATCAATAAAAATATATATATAAAAAAAGATCATTCTAGCAGCATTGAAGATGAAAAGTATGGTGAGAGATTAGAAACAAAAAGGAAGTTTAATAAAGTACATTTTAAAGAATTTAGATAGAAGCATCAAGACTAAAAGAGCTCATCTAAAAGTGTTTTAAAAGTAATTATGTATAAGCTAGAGGCCCGATGCATGAAATTCGTGCAAAAGTAGGCCTTCCTTCCCCCAGCTGCCAGCACCGGCTTCCCTCACAGCTCTGGCTTTGTCCGGAAGGACATCTGGTCCAATTAGCATATTATGCTTTTATTATTATAGATAGCATTAATTGGAATGGAAGGATGATTAAGGATCTGAAATTTTACTTTTAAGGTTTAAAGGAGAAAGCCCATATAATCCTCTCAGAAGAGTATATTAATTTTTAATATTAATTTATGGTAATATTAAATTTAATATTAATGTATGGTAAATATTACATGCAAATTAGAAGTAGAATATAAACTGATCTGGGATATTGGGCAGAATCCTACATGTGACATTATAGTTAGTGGTGAAACACTAAAAGCATTCCCAATAGAGCAGCAACAGGACAGGGTTGCTGATTCTCAGTGTTAACACTCAGCACCATCTTAGATGTCCCAACCAGTGTAATTAGAAAAGAAAAAGAATTTTAAATGCAAAGAGTGAAGAAAAGCAATGAATTTGTCATCTCAGTCCATATGATAATTTTTGCTTACCCCGCAGCATCTGGAAAAGTTGTGTTTGAATAACCTCTTAGGCAGCCTTGTGATGAAATATTCCGCAGTATAGATCAGTGACTGTTGAAAACCCAGCCATTAGCTCATGGGATTGAAACAGCACTGAGGCAGCTATGTTTGTAAACTCACACCATGAAACTAATGTTCATTTTTACATGACTGTGGCAGTGGTTCCTTGGTGGAAACTAAATTTTTTTCAAACCCTGGATTCTGGCCAAATGAATATTTATTTTAACTCAGGGAAGGCTAACATTTGTCTGAAACTGAAGGACGAATTCACTGGAAGCCATTGAAAATACTTTGGGGGATTTTTTTTGCTACAAGGGTTCCAGATTTGCAATGTGTATTTTGCCTTCAACTGATAGTTTTAGGTTTAACATGGTCCATGATGAAACAGAAAAAATACTGGATTAAGACACCACCTTTACCACGATTGAATGCCAATTTAGCTCCACGATTGGCAGTGGTTCTCAACCTTAGTGTGGCTCAGAATCCCTTAAATAGCTTTTAAAACTTGTGATAATTGGCCCACCCACTGGCATTTCTAAAGAGCTCGGTACTTGAACCCAATATGCAGCGAAGACTGAGAGCAGCTGAATGGGACACCAGAGTCTTTGATGGAAGATTGTTCACTTACTCAATAGGCGAATTGCTGTAACAGGCAGCACCTACCTCTCAGGGGCTCACACGGTAAGATTCATTTCTCCCGTAGGTGACAGTCATTGTGAGTGTGGCGAGGGTGTGCCGAGGCTGGTGGGGAGGGCACCGGCCGCTTTGATCCAGCAGTGCCATTCTTCCCTGGACGCCTCTGACCTTTCCACATGGTAAATGAGGGAAGGGAGAACAGGAGGACCGATGGGAGACGTTTCTATTCCGCCCTGAATTGGCAAATGTACTTATATCCATATTCCCTTGGCCACATTCAGTGTTGAGGTCTCCACTTAAGTTCGAGGAAGTCTGAAACGCTTGTCTCAACTTCTGCTCTGGAGGAAATGAAGCAGGTGTGTACACACATGGCAACCTCCACCACAGTCTCTCTTGTTTATCAGTGACACTATTACAGATGTCCCTCCTTCTCACCCCTTTGCCCCCTCCCCCCAACCCCGCCCCAGTTGTCACCATCCTATTATCTTGGATCCATGGGTTATGCCTGTATGAATATTTGTTCTGTAGTTAATCTCTTTCAGTCCTCCCCGCTCCCCTTTTCCCCTGACATCTGTCAGTCTGTTCCAGGCATCCATGCATCTGGTCCTATTTTGTTCATCAGCTTATTTTGTTCATTAGATTCCACATATCAGTGACATCATGTGGCATCTGCCTTTCTCTGACTGGCTTATTTCACTTAGCATCATAATCGTATTTTTCACGTGGTCATAGAATTTGGATTAAAGACTTTGGAAGCTGGGGCAGCCCTGAGGGGAGAGGCCTAGATGCAGGAGAGGGAGGTTAGGCAGTGTGCTCGGGAAGGCGGAGGGTTGACTGGTGTGTGTAGGAGCTCAGAAACACTGCAGAGAAGTTCAGGCTCACATTTTCCCACCCTTCCAGGATCAAATATCACCTCTTAAGAAAGACCCACAATTCCTACTTTTGTTTTGGTATTAATGTCAGTACATCACACAGATACTCAATTTGGTAAAATGCTTTACTTGCAAGCCTGTTATTGATCATCTCACTGTAAGGCTGCTCTTGTCGGGAAGAGAGAAGGGGTCTCTAACTTTCTTAATGGATATTGTGTTGTATAGATATGAGTTTTGAATTGCACGGCTTTTCCTGTGGGGCTGCTATTTAAAATCGGGTTGATTTATCACTATTTTCAGGTATTGGGAAGAATATAGTATATTTTCATTCACCAGGAATGTCTAGGTTCTTCTTGTAGGTGTGAAGAGTTAAGGGTAAATTTTAGCCAGCATTCTAAGATATTATTAAAGAGCAAAAATACTTTTATTCTCAACTCAAGAAATTGAAATAAATTGCTCATTTAAATAATATACAACAGTGTGCTAAAGAGAGAATGTTAAATAAAATACTGCCAAATTTTGGTTTTACATGAATATTTTTAACCAGTGTAATAATACTAAAGATACAGAAATTGAATTTCAATTTATGAGAAGAATTTTCATTATTAGCATGACATGATCTATTTTATAGTCATGTCATATCCTAAAGTCTAATTTTGATGAATTCTTCTGTCGCAGATGTGATTTCTTCTGGACAAGCATATTCAAGTTCCCTGGCAAACTGAAGGGTCTCAGGTTTTATTTCTGGTCAAGGGCACATACCTGGGTTGCAAGTTCAAAAAATATATTTTTATTGATTTCAGAGAGAAAAGGAGAGGGAGAGAGAGATAGAAACATCAATGATGAGAATCATTGCTTGGCTGCCTCCTGCATGCCTCCTACTGGGGATTGAGCCTACAACCCAGGCATGTGCCCTCCTGGTCATCAAACATGACCTCCTGATTCATAGGTCAATGCTCAACCACTGAGACACTCCTTCCAGGCTGAGTTGCAGGTTTGATCCCCGGCCTAGTCAGGGTGAGTGCAGAAGGCAACCAATAAGTCTTTCTCTCTCCCCCTCCTTCCCTTCTACTCTCTCTAAAAATCAATAGAAAAAATATCCTTGGGTGAGGATTAAAAAACAAGAATTATTCAAGCTATTCTAAAATTTATTTCTTGGATTCACCTATTTATTATTTATTAAAGAATAAAATGTTAGTATTTTAACCCAATTTCAATGATTATATTAACATATTAGTCTACTAGTTTGCAGAATATTTACATGATTTTAAAAGACCAGATAGTTTCCAGTCGCTTAATTATGTAAATGCATGAACACTTCTAATATCCAACCATATTAAGGAATGTAGGGTTTTATATTTGCTTTATTTTTCTATATATATTCAATTCTGTATTTTTTGTTGTTTGAATATAAGGACTTCTATATGTTGGTTATGCAGGTTTTGTGATTTATTTGAATTCCCTCTGAGTGTCAGCTTCTTTGTGGGCAGTTCTACTTTGTAGGGTCATAGTGATGCTCAGAAGCAGTGGGTGCTACCCGGCTGCCTCAGTGCCTGGCACAGGGCAGGGCCTGGTTAAGGAGCTCACTGTTGGATTACCTGGGACCTGTGTGCCCACTGCACAGAGTGCAGCCTCTGGTTCTTGACCTTCTTTGGTGTGAACTTTCATTTAGTGAGTTCACCTGGTACCTAGCGTGGGTTCTGAGTCACAATGGCACAGAGTGATGTTTGGTTTATTTAATAATTGCCTACAGTGAGCAATTGAGAGACAGCACATTTCAACTACAAACAATGAGTAAAAACCTGTGAAGTCATTTCAAAACTGGCAAAAAACGTCAGTGTAAAGCATCATGAGATGATTTGTTAAAACTGGATAAGACAAATCTGAATTAGAAGTCTAAATTACTGAATTTTCAAAGGCAAGCCCTAGCCGGTTTGGCTCAGTGGACAGAGTGTTGGCATGCAGACCGAAGGGTCCCAGGTTCGATTCCAGCCAAGGGCACGTGACTGGGTTGCAGGACCGGTCCAACATGCAGGAGACAGTCAATCAATGATTCCCTCTCATCACTGATGTTTCTCTCTCTCTCTTCCTCTCCCTTCCCCTCTGAAATCAATAAAAATCTATTTTAAAGAGGCAAGTCACATGATTTTAATCCCTAGCATAGATAAAGGGATCCAAGCAATGATTGCCATGGTTTGGGAAGACAAATCTTCTATTTCTACTTTAATGAGTGGATAAGAATCACTCACTTAGGAAGTGATTCAGTCCTTTTAATATTGTTCGCTTTACATAAAAATAGTTAATAAAGTACTTATCAAACCTAAGACTCTTATTCTAATTACATTATTTTATCTCTGACTAATAAAAAAAAAACAACACCTAACAATGGAACTCCCATTTGACCCGGTGATTCCACTTCTAGGAATATATCCCAAGAAACTAGCAACACCAATCAGAAAGGACATATGCACCCCTATGTTCATAGCAGCACACTTCACCATAGCTATGATTTGGAAACAGCCTAAGTGCCCATCAGCAGATGAGTGGATTAAAAAACTGTGGTATATCTATACAATGGAATACTACGCTGCAGTAAAAAAGAAGGAATTCTTACCACTTGCAACAGCATGGATGGAACTGGAGAGCATTATGCTAAGCAAAATAAGCCAGTCGGAGAAAGATAAATATTACATGATCTCACTCATTTGTGGAATATAATGAACAACATAAACTGATGAACAAAAATAGATCCAGAGACAGAGAAGCATCGATCAGGCCATCAAACCTCAGAGGGAAGATAGGGGAGAGTAGGGATGGGGGAGAGATCAACCAAAGGAATTGTATGCATGCATATAAGCCTAACCAATGGACACAGACACCAGGGGAGTGAGGGCATGAGTGGAGGGGGTGAAGGGGTAATGGGGGGGATAAGGATACATATGTAATACCTTAATCAATAAGGAAAAACAACTACAAAATAAAATATTTAAAAAAGTAAATGTTGCCTTAACCGGGTTGGCTCAGTGGATAGAGTGTCAGCCTGTGGACTGAAGGGTCCCAGATTCGATTCCTGTCAAGGGCATGTACCTTGGTTGCAGGCACATCCTCAGTAGTGGGTGTGCAGGAGGCAGCTGGTCAATGTTTCTCTCTCATCGATGTTTCTAGCTCTCTATCCCTCTCCCTTCCTCTCTGTAAAAAAATCAATAAAATATATTTAAAAAAGCAAATGTTAACCTATGATAGAGTAAGTGCAAATACTAAATTAAGCGATTAAGAAATATCAATGCTTTAATATACGATTTAAGTGTTTATTTCTAAAGAGTTAGCTGGGAAGCAGGTAAGAACGAAAATTCTAGAAGCGTTAATGCAGTTCTGAGAAGCTTGGATTTTTATTGTTCTGGTTGTTTGATTGAGTGCCCGCTACATACCTACTATGTGCCAGGCACTGTGCTAGGCACTGGAAGTATCTCGATGATGATGACAAGCGTGGTTAGTGATGTCAGATACGCATACACTATGGGGGAGAAGAACAGGTGGGAAACTACAGCTCAGGCCGGGGTATTCAACAGATCCAGTAAATAAATAGCCCTTATTACTCACTCAGATTGGATTAAAGACAAATGTTCTGGCAGATGGAACTCAAAATGTGGGCTCTTTTATGAGAGAGAGAGAGAGAGAGAGGGAGAGAGAGAGAGGGAGAGAGAGAGAGAGATCTTGGAGAACTGGATTTTAGCTTGCTACTACTTCAGCTCTGAGTTGGACAGACTCACACACCATGAGTGGCCTGGACCGGCGGCTGCCTCACAGAGGCCCCCTCCAGTCCTGTGGGGCACAAGGGGCAGGGATGCGGTGGGAAGTGGGAACTGGGGTGCTCTGGAATGGCCCAGGGCTGGGAGTGGAGGTGGAGAGATGGTGGGCCTCGGGGAGCGCGGAGGTTCAGGGTGGAACTAAAGGAAGGGTCAGCAGAGATGTCCGGGGGAGACATGGTGCAGGGCCTGGGGTTCCATGGAGAAGTTTCAGTCTCTTCCTACGAGCAGCATGGCAGTCACTGGGCGATTGTAAGCAGTTGACTTGGTCCTGTTACTTTCTAAATGTCACCTAGAAGCATGGGGCGGGTGGGTGTGAAAGGGGCTAAACAGAATGAAGGACTGCTCAGAAGGCTGTTTCCATCACAGACAGTGGAGGTGATGTCGAGTGAACAGGAGGACAAACAGCCTGAGTGGACAGGTTGGGGGACGCTCCCTCCTTCATCTCCCAGCCTCCCAGCTATTTGGCTGCTCATTCTCCCCTCCCCCAGGGGCGGCCGGAAGAGCTGAGGGGATCTTCCTGGGGTTCTTCCAGAGCCTCTGTCCTGGAGGATGCTTAGCAATTCTTTTCCTGGCAATGGACCGGCACAGCGCGGTGTGGGAGTCACTGAGCATTTTAGTTATTTATCTGGTCCCAGGATCTTGTTAGCAGGTGTGATCAAGTTGGAAGCGATTTAGTTGACTCTCTTAATGACCTCATTTTGCCTGTAGACAGTCTCTAAGCTCTCTGCACATTTTCAATTTGCTCACATCAAAGGAGGCTCAGCTTCAGTACGATGGGCCCCGCTGGAAACCCACCGTCAGCAAAGCCCCCTGGTCCAGGTCCGTGGCGCTCATCTTGGGATGGGATGAAAGCTGCCTCGCCTCTTGCGTCGCACGGTGCCTCCGGAACAAGCTTCTCCTCGCAGTGTGGGCTTCCTGGCGGGGGTGGTGGGAAGGCCTGGAGTAGACACAGTGCCCACGGGCCCAGCGGCCATCCTGCTGTCTCAGCCGTGGCCCCGCCTTGGCAGCTGCCGCGCCTGCAAAGCCAAGTCATTGATGAGCCGTCTGGCTCCACGCTTTCCCGCCTGTTTGACATGGTAAGGAGCTACCGTGCACACATTTCGTTCTCACGGACACAGCCTTGTAGTAGAGCTATCCGTGGTCAGAGATGACAGCCACGTGATTGTCCACTCCTTCGAGGGACAGCTCATGCCCACCACGCTGTGCCCGTGGGCTGCTGCCCTGATCCGACCTAACGACTGTAGATGAACTGAGCCTGATAAGTGGTCACAGACAGAGCTGCCTTCACAGCACAGGGAAGGGTGGGGCTCGGGCTTCCTGCCACGGCAGGAAGCTTTGGGTAAGGCCCCGAGGAAGGGAAAGGGTGCATCACACCACACAAAGTAAGACTAGGCCGCGGAGAAGCATTAGCATGCGCAAGAAGAAAGAAAAGCCCAGAACAAAGAGAACGGACCGGTCCTGTGCTCTGTTGTCTGCTGTGTTACCAGGGAGCATTCTCTCCAGATGCTAGCTGACAGACTGTGCGTGTGGCCCCGAGAGCTGTGGGAGCCGCACAGGATCTTCGGAGAGCCCAGTCGCAAACCACCGACTTCACAGTGTGGGCCTGAGGCCCCGCAGCCGTGCCCGGCCCGAGGGGCCGCCGTGGAGGGGGGGAAGCATGAACTCGCTTTCCAAGGAGCAGCGGGACAGCAGAGGGTCTCCTCTCCCTGAGACGGCTACGCCCTCACAGCGACCAGGTCAGCCGTGGCAGGCACAGCCATGAAAATGAGTAGGTCATCACCACGCTCCGTGGACTGTGGCAACATATACCCACTCTGCTATCTTCAATGGCAGAAGGTTCTGGGGAGAAATTTCCCCATTGGCTTTTATCTGACCAAGCAGTTTATATTACAGATTCATCTTCAAACAAATGCCATGGCATTTAAAAAAAATATGTAAACTAGACCGGCCGGCATGGCTCAGTGGTTGAGTAACAACCTACTAACCAGGAGGTCAGGGTTTGATTCCCAGTCAGGGCACGTGCCCGGGCTCCATAGCGGGGGGTGGTGGGGGTGGGGTAGGGGAGGGGGGGCACAGGAGGCAGCTGATCAATGATTCTCCCTCATCACTGATGTTTCTATCTCTGGCTCCTCCCTTCCTCTCTGAAATCAATAAAAATGTAACAAAAAATACGTCAGCTAGCAGTTTCCAAAGTAAAGGTTTCAAAGAAAACGGTAAAGGTCACCGGTAAGGTCTTTCAGTTTGCAAGTGAAAGTGTGTTTGAGATCAGTGTGTTTACTATTTCACGGTCGGGATTTTTTGCTGCTGTTACTGCCTATGAGTCTTGTTAGAAATAATCCCTGGAGTGAATTGAACAATTACCAGAGGTTTTGCATGGTGATGCAAATAAAATCACCTCGGAGCAGACTATCTGTACACTGTGTGGTTTCTATTAAGGTACACTGGAGTGTTGTATTGTTCTTAAATGTATTTCCAGCACAAGGAAAGTTAAAAAGCGAAAAAGTTCTAGTGCCACTAACAGCTACATCTGATACAAGTCCAAAAACATTTGGCTTTTGGTAAGTTTTAGGGCGAAGCTGGAGAACAGTGTGTGTGGGGGATCCTAATGCGTGGGGCAGGGCAGGGTGAATAGCAGCCGTGGGAGAACTGGGGTCAGGTACCTGCGCGTGGCTCTCCAGGGGAGAGCGAGGCCTGGGCAGGGAGGCGCGAGGAACCGCCGTCCCCACGGCCTCGAGTCCCGGGCCGCCACTTGCACCAGATGTCATCGTCACCTCCGCGTGTCTCCTCTGCCAGAGAGGAAAACTACGGCCCTTTCCTGTTGCTGATTTCAACACCCTCACCAGCCTACTTCCGTTTCCTGGGGAAATACATGAAATCCTTTATTTCAAAAACGTGACTTGCAAATAAAAGAATTGATTGGAGACTTCAAGGCCGATATTTTTCCTGGGCCCTCTCGGGTGTCAGCCTGCCCACCTCCTTCCCTTTTCCACGGGGGGGAGGGGGTCTCTCGCTGGCTCCATCTGCTGTTTCTACTCAGCAATGGGCCAGTGGGAGAGCAGGGCAGAGGCAGGCAGGAAGGGACAGATCAGCCCAGAGAGAGGGATTATGGGCACCATTCCTTAGGAAAGTGTCCAGTCCCGGTCTTATATGGAAGAGATGACATTTTATTTTATTTTATTTATTTTTGCATTGTTAGTATTTAAAATTTTATCTTCATTGTTGAAAGTAGGACAGATGTCCCCCTTTAAAAAAAGTATGTTCCCACACTACCCAGGCGTGTCAAGCCCTTACTTGAGTTCCGTATTTGATTCCAGCTCTGACATCCATCGGGCTCAGGGGGTGTGGCTTGGAGGTGTGAGTGCTAACCTGAGGGCAGGTGCAGGCGCCGGGCCAGGACAGAGCTGGTCCCCGTGCTGCCTCTGAGAACCGGTCCCCGGGCCGGGCCGTGCAGGCCACAGGTGGTCCCTCTGCTGAGATGCCAGGCTGCAGATGCTGGGCGTGCTCTGCATGGGGAAGTGGGGCTGCTGAGAAATGCCCTCGGGAGACAGCGCGCAGATGGGCAGGCGGCTTGCTCTAGCAGCAGGCTTCCTCCCCTCCGCCCTCACTTTCCTGTCTGAGACTGTAACTTTCCCTGCAGTCTGGGCAGTGCTCTGTGCTGGCCACGGGCAGGATGTGACCACAGCGCAGCCCCATCCCTGTCCCGCAGCCTGAGTGCCTCGATGGCACACAGGCGGGCTCTGAGCACTAGCTGATGCTGGGTGAGTCCCTGGCCTGACACGCAGAGGAGTGGGTCTCCCACAGCTTCCAGCTCTGAATAGAAGGGGCCACAGGATGTAAAATCTTGTTCTTCTTCGAGTCTCTATTCCTGCCCCGTAACGCAGCCCCCTTTCAGCACAGGAAGTGGTTTTGAAGAAAAGGTTTGTGGGATCCTTTCTCCTCCCCGTGTCACTGGGGATGGTATTGAGCTCCACCGCCCTGGCCCTGCATGCTGCCCTGCGAGTCTCATCTGAATAAGGAATAAGCTTCCAATGAACGTGGTTTTCCTTTCAAAGAGGGAGAGGACCAGGCCCAACTCCTGTGTTTTATGTCCCATATAGCTCCCTATTTTATACACACAGTCGTCAGTGGATCCGTGTGTGAAAGCACACACACACACACACACACACACACACTCACACACACACAAGAGCTACCTTGCAGAGTCTATTGCTCTTGTTCACTAGTAATTTTTCTTCCTTTTCCCTGATTTCTTTTTACATATTTTCCCCATTGAGGTTCTTCCTATTTAGTGTCTGACACTGCAGGGAGTTGGACAGCCACTCAGTGCACGTGTTCACGCAGCACGGATATGACCTTTGACCTGTAGTTTCCTTCCCTCTTCTAAATCCCAGGTCAGCTGTGCTTGTGTAGAAGCCAAAATAAGCAGATTTCCGGTGAAAACAAGCTTGTTGATTGAGAGGTGGCAAAGCACTTAGGCAAACGCGTCTGTTTTCCAGAGAATCTGCCAAATACTCTTTGGTAGGAAAAGTTTTCTTTGATGTAAAAGAAAATAAAAGAGAGAGGAAGGACACAGTGGAACATTTCAGAGGCATTGTGTTTTAAAGAACAATAATGACCTCTCAAAGCTATTGCTGAATTGGCCTTGAAAATAAAACTAATTTAATAGCTGTATTTTGCAGGCTTAATGATTACTCATCTTCAACCACATCATCATGTGCTGTTCTGTGGTCCTTGTTTAAAAATTAATAGACTTTTTTTTTTTAAAGCAGTTTGAGGTTTATAGAAATAATGAGCAGAAAGTCCAGAGTCCCGATGTGTGCCCTCATCTCAACACAGTTTCTGGTATTATCAACATTTTGCATTGATGTAGTTCATTTTGTTGCAGTTGACGAATCGCTGTTGGTACATTATCATTCACCAAAGCCCATGGTTTTCATCAGAGCTCATCCTTTGCGTTGCACGTTCTACGGGTCTTGTCTAAGGTGTGACAAGTGCCTGCTTTCCTGATATCATCCAGGATAGTCTCACAGGATGACCATCCCGTGGCCCGCCTGCTCACTCACCCCTTTCCCCATCCGCCCAGATCCCTGGCAAGCGCCTACCTTCTCACACTCACTCACTTGCATACATGCTTATCAGGTCTACACAATGTACTTGACACACTACGCGTGTGTCAAATCACATTATTGCTTTTATCTCTAATGATGGAACAGCAGCTATGTCATGCAATTAACTGTCATTTCCCCCGATTCAAACAACTTTGTAGTTAAACAGAACGGATTTCGTACATTGTAATGTAGCAATGTTTTGGGATTATAAATGGAATTTTAGAATTCGAAGGAACCCTTAAGGCCATTTAGTTTTGTGTCTTTTGGTACAGAGCAAACCTAAAAAAGTGTCTTAAATGCATATGTGTCTAACCTATGAACACAGACAGTAGAGTGGTGAAGGCCTGGAGGGGAGGGGCAGTGAGGGTGGAGGAGGGTCACTGGGGAAAAAGCGGGGACATCTGTAATAGTTTCAACAATAAATAGGCATTTAAAAAAGAAACAGAAAAAGGGGGACATGAGATTTCTGGACCCTCCTAAAAAAATGAAGCGTCTTGTCTAGATTTAAAACACTAGTGCTGGACATGGCCTGGCTTCTTTAAATGTACCTCCCCGTCTTGGTCCTAAACAGGTTCAGATCATCCCACTCTTATTTGCTAGGTGAGGGGGTTATGGTAGAATAGGGTTGAGAGTAAGGAACCTGAGACCTGGAAGATTTCAAAGCCACATCTGACTCACCACAGAATGGCTACAGTCTATGCGTAGAAGTCTATTCTAGTTTTAAAACATTTCTATTCGAATCATCGAAAAACTTACCTCAGGTTTGGCAACTCTGTTAGAAGAAGAAAAGTTTAGTTAGCACACCCTGGTGCCCACCTGTAGGGCTTAATAGGAGCTGCTTAAGAGAATCAGCCGGGTGGTTTTGAGCTATTTGGCATTGAAATATTTGGCAGCGATTCTGTGGTGTTCAGAAGAGATGCTACGCAGTGACTGTAACAGCGGTCAGACAACTGAGTCTCTCATGCCTCACTTTTCTCCTCTGTGAAATGGGATGTGGGTAATAGTTTCTGTCTCGTAATGTTATTATGGGGCTTAAACAGAGGAAATGTGTGCCTTGCTTAGAACAGTGTCTGACAGGCGTTTCCCCGTTAATGTTAGCTGTGAGAGTCAAAGAGTACAGAGAATCCACTCTCAAGATTTGCATTTCTGGCCCTCTTCCATTTAAACCCTTTCTGAAACCATCCTGGATGGGTGATGGGCCATCTCTATGTTACCTTTGAAATAGTTCCGTTCTACTGATTTTGTATGGATGTGTGTGGGGCAGGGGGCGGGGGAGGAGGAAAAGGGGGGGTGATGAAACGGTAGTGTGTCCCAGGAGTATGGATAATTGAATCTGCTGTCACACAGGGCAGCAAAGACTAGTCTTAAAGTTCCTTGCACATAATCATGTGTCAGTGGTGACTGACCTAGCACAGTCCCAACTTCCCCTAACTTAAAAAAATTTTTAATTAATTTTAGAGAAAGACAGGAAGGGTGAGGGAGAGAGAGAGAAAGAAACGTCAGCCTGCTGCTTCCTGTATGCCTCCTACTGGGGACTGAACCAGTATGGGATGGCACTCAACCAACTGAGCCATACCGGGCAGGCTGTCCCCTAACTTTCTGAGGTTGTGTTCATCTCATCTGTTACCTCATTTTAAGTGAACCTGTGTAATGGCAGCAGTCACCGAATTGTGTGCATGTGACGTGTGTGTGTGTCCCTGTGTGTTGAGGACTATTTCTAGGTGCATGAGCGGTTATTAAATGGCAGGCATGCGGCGGGAACCTTCAGTCCCTCGGATGATGAAGGTGGTGCTGGCTACGCCGCATGAGCTCTCACCAGGGTAGAACACTGAGCTGTGTTATTATGAAGGTGGAGACATAACTGATTACAGAATATGAATAGAGACTCCCCATGACCCCCAGGCCCCGTCCACCCAGACATTTGGAAATTAGTTCATTTAGTGCATTTTATACGTATTTTGTGAGTCATTTCTACAGCCCACAGCGTATCGCTGTTTTCAGTCAGTTTTCTTGACCCATGTTTGCAGAATGATTGGGTTTCTTCCCTCCCCATTCCCATCCTCTGCTCCTCCCCCCCCCCCCACACCCACGCTATGGACATGCACTGAGTGGGAGCGTGTGGCTCAGCGGGGGTTCCCGGCCCTTTCCTGTGTGTCCCAGCTCAGGGGCCTTTTCATGCGCTCACTGCGTTTGCAGGCCTGTGACACCGAGCCCTGATCTGGAGAGAGAAACCCTGGTCCTTTGCGTGGGGAGGGATTCGGATCACTTAGCTTCTGTCCAGAGGAAAGGCCACAGTCCGGGGGGGGGGGGGTGGCTGGGACTCTGCCAGGGAAACCGGAAGGGCTCTTCAGTGTAACCAGGCCTCCTGGCACCCTAGCACTCCCGTGAAGCAGATAGCACAGGTGCCGGAGATACCCCCACAGTGCATTTCAAGATAGCATCTAGGGCAGGCTTAATGGGCCGCTAATAGATGCTCAGCTTGACTGGACTGGAATGTTCTCCAGAGAGACCTGGGATCTGTGGAAAGTCCTCTTTCTGGTCGGGAGCGGGGGAGGGGCGGGGGGGGGTCTGGACTGGGAAATAAGACCGGCATCTTTGTTTAGGGTCCTGTCTGGGCTATTTCTGCATGTTGCCCGTCACTTAGCAGTGGGTTTAGAAACAGGGTTTGAAAGCGGCTCTGCAGTTCTCACTGGCAGTGGCTTTGAAAAGACATTTCAAGTACAATTGCCCTTCACACACCCGAAACCCGAAACCCGACGCCACTGGGGCGGCACAGCGGACTCCCTCCAGGGCACAATGGTTTCCCTAAGTGGCCACCATTCGGAAGCTGCTTTGAAGATGCAGGATGCCTTTGAAGGGCCTTACTTGGCCCATGAACTTCTTACAGGAAAGTATACACAGCGCTCAGGCGCTCACAGCCAGTGCCCTGAGGGACAAGGTCACAAGTTACAGCTCAGACAAAAATTAGGTGGTTTTAACAGCTCATTTCTCCTTTGTTGTTGTTAATCCTCGCCTGGGGATACTTTTTAGGTTTTTTAGAGAGAGTGAAAGGGAAAGAATGAGGGGAAGAGAGAAAAGAGAGAGACAGAGAAAGAGAGAGAGAGAGAGACATTTATGTGAGAGAGACACATCCATTGGTTGTCTCTTGGACGCACCAGGGACTGAACCTCAACTCGAGGACATGCCATCCTCCAGAAACGGAACTCCCTACGGTGCGTGGGCTGATACTCCAGCCACTGAGCCACACTGGCCAGGCCAAGGACTCCTTTCTTTTGCGTGCAGGTCCCCACAGGCCAAATGAGTGGCTTTGCTTTGCAAGGCAGTAATGAGTAGATAGAACCCATGGCCCCGAATTTCTTGAATCTGGAGAATTTATTGAACATCATCCACAAATTTTACTTTTTTATTTTGTTCTCCTGCACTTTTCACGGGGACACCTGCTGCTGTTGATTTCCCTTTTCCCGTGGCTGTGGGGAAAAGGCGCTCTGACCCGCGGAATCCGCTCCGCATCTGTGACAGCCACTGGAGCGGCGAGCTGCCCACCCCTGCATTTCAGGTTGCCCCAAGACTTACCTCCACGGGGCATTCTGTACCTTATTTGAGCTCTCATTAATATTTTGTTTAATTTAGTGTTCTGCTGAGACCTTGCGGTAAAAACGCTGAGGGTTTCTCTGCCCTTTGGTGATGCTTTTTCCATGTTGTGACATCCACACATGCTTCTTCACACAAACCGCTGAGCTCCGCTGTGATCTGGGTGTTCTAGCAGGGCGTGCACCGCATCTCCGTGTCCTCTAAAGGCCCCTGGGCTCCAGAGTGAGCCCGCCGTGCTGGAGCACCATCGAGCAGGGCCCCGTGGACTGGCGGCAGGCTCCCGCGTCCGTGTGGCTGAGACCGTGGCTGTGCCGCCCGAGTCCCGTGGTAAGTCTGGCTGACACCTTCGGGCTGTTGGACAAACTCAGAGGGGTGATCCCTGTTCATTCCAGGTTGCTCTGGCCATGCACTTGTGAAATGCAGAGGTTGCAGGCAACATCCTTTCATCATAGGTTTGCATTTCTTCATTTTGCTGGCCACTTGACGTAACAGGCGAGCGTGCCTTTGATACCCATCCCACCAGCTGTAGGAATCAGAAAAGAGAAGGCGAAGTTCTTCTTGGCCCCCACCTGTCCTGGAAAATCTGCTCCCAGCACCCCCAGGTGACCCCCTCTGTCATTACACACGGAGCAGATTGATTCTTGGGACAATCTACTCACTGTCCTCAGTGTGTCCTCTTCGTCAGCCCTGTCTTGGCCCACGTGATTCCTGTTGCCTGAAATAAAGTCTGGAGACTCATGTATAGAGACCTACGGGTTAGCCTTACTTCCATGTTTACTGGGTGATCATGTTTCATAGAGGGGAACGTTTAAAACCAGAGAAGTCTCTGCTCAAGTACACAGCGCCACACTTGTCTCAGTGACACCCGGTTCCTGCGTGGGTCGTGGTAACCTGCCCCTACGTGGACGCTGCTTGTGATGCTCCAGGATGCATTTACCCCTCCACGGCTTTTTCCTTTGTCTCCTATGACCCCCCTTTCCCCGCGGGACTGCATGCTCTGGTCACAACTGAGTTCTTGCTACGGGCTGCACCCCGAGACGTCGCAGAGGCGCAGGCACTGTGCTGTGTGTTCCTCCTCCATGGCCCGAGCGCCGGGCTTGGCCTTCCTCCACGCGGGGACTTGCCTGCCATCACCCCGCGAGGCTGCTCTCCCACTGCAGACAGTCCACAGACTTCTCCCCGCGGGACACCCACCTGCAAGCCTCCTGAGCAGCCTGCCCCCGGGCTTCCAGGGCCCATGCTCAGACTTGTTCCCGTCTGAACCCTCCTCACGTCTCCATTCCCTTCGGGCAGCCTTGGTTCCGCCCTCCCTTCTTGCCCTGATTAATCAGCGAAGGTGTCTGGCTGGAGCCTCCTCGCTCCCCCTCCAGGCGCTCTGCCACCAGGTCACCTTCTACCCACCTTCCAGCTGTGCGGGCCACGCCCAGAGCCACGGACTCCAGTGGCTGTTGAGCCATTGAAATGTGGCAAGTGCGATTGAGCTTGTTTGTTTGTTTGTTAATCCTCACCTGAGGATATTTTTCCATTGATTTTAGAGAGAGTGGAAGGGAAAGGGAGAGATGGAGAGAAACATGGATGTGAGAGAGACACAGTGATTGGCTGCCTCCTGCACGGGCCCTGACCAGGGTTGGGGAACCTGCAACCAAGGTACATGCCCTTGACCGGAATCAAACCCGAAACCCTTCAGTCCAAGGGCCAAAAGGGTCAGGGCCTGAGCTTTGCTCTCAGTTCATTTCATTCACTTGAATCTAAATAGCTTCACGTGACTAGAGACGCATTAGATGGGCAGCTCTAGACTGAACTGTCTCTAGGAGAAGCAAGGTACAGCCAAGGTCAGGAGGAAGAGCTGGAGCATCTAATGGCGCAAACCCTCCCGAGTTCCTTCCGCCCTGCCCGTTGTGACTGTGGGAAGAAACCATTTGAAACCAGCCGCCGGGAGCACTGCCCAGGGCCGTGAGCATCACCATGGCGATATGAGCGTAGCCTGTGACTCCGCCCCGGTCCAGCTGGCTGGGTGCTATGTGGGGCGTGGTCATAAAGACAGCAGTGATCTTGTAAAAACTAAGACTATAGAGACTGAGGGAAGCACCGGGACATTCCTGCCATCGGCCACGTTGCAGGCATCGGGCGGCTCCTGTGTGGCTGGCAAGCTCTTTCCTCCCAGCCGGTGTTCTGTAAATCTTACAGAGGCTGCAACTTAGGTTCCCAAAGGCTGCTTCCCGAGCCATGTTCAGACCCAGTGCACAAACTCTGATCCTCTGGAGGCTTCTGTGTGGAGAGGTGTCAGGGGAAGCAGAGGTCCCGACAGTATACTTGAGGGTTTTCAGCTGCAAAAACTATGGCATTTCGAGACCAGCTAGATGTAGAATAAAATTTCCCTGCCCCTTGCTACCCTTCCTTATTTGGTAAACTGAGGGTATGCACAATGCACGCTGCAATCTTCGGTCAAGGCACAACCTGCTGAGTGTGACTCTCTCTGCTTCCTCTGGGCATGTCCAGTGCGGAACTGGACTCATTAGAGGACAGCTGGGTCCTCACGTCATGGTGGGATAGCAGCCAACATAATTTTATTTATTCTTTTCTAATGATATAATTAGATGTCTGTATTTGGGATAGAGCTCATAAAATATCACAATACTCTAGAAAGCAGATATTTTAGCTTTGTCAAAGTATATTGAAATCTTCCTCCCCGGTCCCCGATACTCAGGTACTCAATATAAAGTGAATGACTTTTCCAAATGGTGAACTCTGAGCGCTTTTACGGTTTTCTGAGTAGTTCTTACTTTTTTTTTCCTTTCTTTCACAAAAGCACTTGTTCAATGATGCTTGTACTTGCTCAGTACTAATAATTCGATCTTGTTTCACTCATGGTGTTTTAAAAACACAACATGTGAACTCATAGAGCTACAAGTGCGTTTCCTGTTCACTTCCATGCATCGTCATCCAAAACCTCACAGCCGGCTATCAGCTAATTTTTAAAGGAGCTGTTTGCCACGCCACCTATTCCAGGAATGTACTAAATGTGCGGAATGAGCAGATACCGTAAAGCCTGTTGGTTCAGCTTTATCTCCTTCATGCTTTCAAAGCAAACTGCTGAAGGACCAAAGGTTCAGCCAGAGCAGGCACCCTTGCCCCTTAGCTGGTCCCAAGGAATCTCGGCGAAGGCTAGCTCTTGATGTGAAGAAACAGTGCCAGGCATGGCCCATCTCATAGCTCTTGATCATTTAGCATCTTAGATTTAAAAACATACCCCACTTAACCTCTTCTTTTACACAGAAAATATGCCACACACAGCTAAAATAATTTTAAGATCTGATATGAAATTTATATTTAACGTTTTAAAAATTTCCCTTTTATTAAAAAAAGTAATTTATTTTTCAAATTAGAGAGTATAATAAGCATGAAAAGGAACATCAGTATCATTTATAAGAACATCAGCCATTGATTAGCACTTTTAATACTTCTGGTTTTTTTTTTCTTTTCGGTTTTTTATTGATTTCAGAGAGGAACAGAGAGAGAGAGAGAAAGAGAAACATCAGTGATGAGAGAGAATCATGGATCAGCTGCCTCCTGCACACCCCACACTGGGGATGGAGCCCACACTCCGGACATGTGCCTGATGGGGAATCAAACCATGACCTCCTGGTTCATAGGTCAACACTCAACCACTGAGCCATGCGGCCAGCCACTCTGTTTATTTCTTCTGAAAATATTAATGATATGTTGGGGTTATATGAAACGTTGGGTTAGCTGTTCACTTTAGGAGCTGTGTCTTGATCCTGAGTTGCATGGAAGTGAGTTTACTGTGGGAGAAGAGTGCCTTCCTCTCCCTGTCCTCATCCCTTCACATCACCAAATGCAGCCTTCTTGCTGGAACAGGAAAAGAGTCTGGTCTTTTCCAGGAAATTATCACTTTTTTCAAGAAAATTCACTCGATTTCAACAATTGCCCTTGACTCAGTAACAGTTGAGTGGTGGTAATTACGGTTAGTAGTAGTAGTAGCATCAATACTTTTATGTTACTGGAAGCAGTATAGGTTCAGAACACAGCTTTGTGACAAATGCTTCAACCTTTTTGCAAAACCAAGGGTGGAATCACAGTTACAGTTCTCTGTTCTAGTCCATTGTTCCTGATTTCCTCTGTGGTTGTATTAACCCATGGGATTTATTTCTATACTAGAGGCCCAGTGCACAAAATTTGTGCACCCAAGGGGGATTGGCGGGGGGAATCTGTCAGCCTGGCCTGTGCCCTCTCACAGTCCAGGAGCCCACAGGGGATGTCCGACTCAGGGAGCGGGCCTAAACTGTCAGTTGGACATCCTTAGCACTGCTACGGAGGCAGGAGAGGCTCCCACCACCACCGCTGCACTTGCTAGCCATGAGCCCAGCTTCTGGCTGAGCGGCACTCTCACTGTGGGAGCCCACTGACCACCAGGGGGCAGCTCCTGCATTGAGCATCTGCCCCCTTGTGGTCAGTGCACGTCATTAGAGACTGGTCGTTCCGCCATTCAGTCTATTTGCATATTAGCCTTTTATTATATAGGATTTGAGTTGTAATAATGCTTTATATAAGATTTAGTGGAATAATCAGAACTTCCTAGTTTAAATTTTCTAAAGTAGACTGTGTAGAGAAGGTAGGACAAGATGAGGTGTATTACTTCAGCTGCCATAACAAAATAGCACAGATTCGGTGGCTGAAAGAACAGATATTTATTTCTCACATTTTTGGGGTCTGGAAGTTTGAGATCAGGGTGCCAGACTATTAGGTTCATGATGAGGGTCCCTCTTCTTTATTCACAGATGGCTGTCTTCTGGTTGTAACTTCATGTGGCGAAGAGAAAAATCATCTCTCTTGTCTCTCTTCTTAAAAGGGCACTAATCCTATTGATGAGGGCTCCATCCTTATGACCTAATCACCCCAAGGCCCCACCCCTTAATACCACATTGGGGGTTAGAATTTCAACCTATGAATTTGGGGCACCTTAAGCCCATAACATGAGGATTCCATGATAATGGAGAAAGGATTGCAAAGGCCTGTCCTTCTTCAAAGGGCTTATTAAGCTGCAAATAATACCCTCAGGTGTCCTGAAATGGGATGTGGTGGGAAGATCAACAGGCATCCTATTGCTAGGCACTGTTGCCAAGAAAAGGAGTGGACTTCATTCACTTTCTCATTTTTATTCATATGTTAATTCATCCATCTACACTAATAAAAGAGTAACATGCTAATTGACCGTACCTTCACGACACACACCAGCCAATCAGGAGTGAGTATACAAATTAAGCCAACAAAGATGGCGGATTAATTTGCATATGCAGGTGCCGAGCGGCCAGGGGCGGGGCGGGACGCAGGTGTTCCACACCACCCCAGCTGCTCTGGGCCTCTGGGCAGTGTGGGAAGGCGGAAAGGTGGCTCCAGGCTGGAGCAGAAAGGCAGCTCTGGGCCAGAGCGAAAAGGAGGCTCCAGCCAGAGCAAAGGCAGGGCCGGCAGCCAGGGGAAGGAAGGCCCATTCTTGCATGAATCTTCATGCATCGGGCCTCAAGTACATTCAATTATTCAGTGTCTGCTATGTTCCAGGTATCTTGCTAAAAGTCTAGAACAGGGGTCTTCAAACTTTTAAACAGGGGGCCAGTTCACTGTCCCTCAGACCATTGGAGGGCCGGACTATAGTTTAAAAAAAAACTATGAACAAATTCCTATGCGCACTGCGGGCCCGGGACAAGTCGGCTGCTAAGCAGGACAGGCAGCGGCACCCGGCGGGCTGGATAAACGTCCTCGGCGGGCCGCATGTGGCCTGCGGGCCGTAGTTTGAGGACCCCTGGTCTAGAATATGATGAGAAAACTAAGATTAAAAGATTTTCAGTTTTCCTTAAAGAAAGTTGAAATATAAAAAAAGGAGACAACGTACATGAAAAAAACTCATATCTCAGTTCTAGTATTTATTGTGTACTTAAAATCCTGGGTATCTTTTGTTAAATCATTTGCATTTTTAAATTTCAGCTGAGTGGTCCTGATGCCTGCTCCATTAGCCATGGTGCGGAGAAGCAGTGAGGTAGTGAAGGCAAAGGCGTTTGTAGAGTGCATGTTATAGCAGGGATGCCCATTATCTCAGGGCTCACTGGAATGCATGTAGGATTTATGAAATGCCTTTGTAATAGTTCATTGTGGAGACATCATTATGTCTGAGTTCTCCACTTTCATGAAACCAGGGAAGCCATTTTTAAATTTCCTTCAGTAGACGTCTTCCCTCTAGTGGTTGCTGTGGAAATAACAGGAGGAATTTCTCATGGCAGATATCCAAATCGAAAACACCCAAAGTAAAACAATTTTTTTTTTAATTAAATTTACTTCGAATTATGGAGAAGATGTTAGCTGGTTTTTGTAAGACCTTCCAGTTGGACTGTTAAAAATTATATGATACTCCTTTTGAAATGAGGAGGGAAAGTCTTTGCTCCTTTTACAGTATCTCACTGATTTGAGTGTAGATGATGGGGGGACATCCTAGGCGTGGGAGCAGGGACAGAGGAGGCATGCACTCTCCATCTCGTCACTGTGTGGACTCTCTAATCCTAGCTCCGCCTGATGGGCTGCTCTCCTGGGAACTGCTCACAGGAAGCTGAGCACATTCGGTCTTTCTTACAGGCACCTTTTAGGAAATCACTCCAAAGCGGGGATAACATTTTAATTTGTTGGGAGGATTGGTGCATTTAGAAAATCTAATCCCTGGTGTGACCAGCCAGGGCCCCGTCATCCCTCCCCTGCCTCCCCTCCCCGCAGTGCTCCCCTGGGCTGCTGTCCTGTCCCTCGGACACCATCCACTTGGACTCACTGTTCCTTATCCTCGTCCTGCTCTTCATCACATCACTGGGTCCCATGTATGGGCTCAGACCTCACCGACCCCGACAGGTCTTCCCTGAGCAGCCTGGCAGTGTGGGCTCAGGCAGTTCACCTTTGTCCCCTCACCACGGATTTCCCCCAGGGCGCTCGTCACAACCCAAGTACTGTGTAATCTACTTACTCACTAATCGCTGTCCGTGCCCCTCACAGAACGGCAGCTCCAGGAAGCAGGAGACTGGCCTCTCGTTCAGTTCCGAGAACCCAGATCAGCATTTCTAGTCAGTACAATGAATGGAAGATTATGTGAACATCAGCCAATTGGTGTCCAGTGTTTAAAACTTTACCAAAACATCAGCTAGTCTTTGGGGGTCCTGTCTTAATTGAGACTCGTTTTCCCATCTTTGAAATAATTTAACTTCCTAATTTATTTCACGTCGAAATAAGGTTTTTGTGATTCTTCATACAGAAACTCTATTATAGAATCATGAAATTGAAACATTGGGGTGGAATGTTTAGTGAGCTCTTGTACCAAACTGGAACATGATGTTTCTATGTCTTTTTTATTAAATTCAATTGGACTCTACCACTCATTTAGGGAAATATTCAATTTCTTCTGTCCATACAATAAGAAGTTATTTCACCCATTGCAGTTGTTTTTCTCAGATCTATGTTATTCTCTCTTGTTCTGCCTTCCATGAAGAGGTGATTGCTGTTCACACTCTCATATTTGGCTTCCTCAGAGGTTTCTCTTGCCTCAATAAACGATGAAAGAAAACAAGCCAAATTTCTTCTCAAATGGCTCACTCTTTATACCTTTCATCAGCGTTGATTGGTGTTCTCTTTGGAAACTGCTTTCAATATGCTTCAGATTCTTTCATGCTTTTTAGACCAAAGAATGTACCCTGAGTGCTGAGCCTCCCAGGTGTGTGTGTGTGTGTGTGTACGTGAGTCTCCCAGCGGCTGCAGAGGGCCCAGGACTGTGGCCTGAGGGAACGGTGTGCTGGCGGCCACCTTCCCCTCCCTCCATGTGCTGCCGCAACTGAACGTGTTGCCTCTGCAACCAGGAAACAGGTGGTTTTGTTATAACTTTGTGGCAAAAAGGCAGGCTCCCCAAACTGAACTTCTTCCGTACATTTTCTGCCCTGTCACTGCTGGGTTGCCATGCAGCCCGTGCAAGCAAGGGGCATGCGCACGGATTGTGGGTGTCCCCTGAGAGTATTTTTAAAGAATCTCTAATGGAATAATAATCTGAGTCTGTTCTGACTGGCACCGTGTGTGTGTGTGTGTGTGTGTGTGTTTATAGAACAATATGTTTTAACCTATTCCCTAGGAATGGCAGGAACTGGGGGAAATTAATATGCATTTTATAGACAGTTCTGCTTATTACAAGGACGTTAAAAATAAACACAAAGAACAGCGATCATCGGCTTCTTCGGGCTCTCCCTTTGCACTTACGCTTCCCTGCCTGCGTTACCATAGTTACTGGTTGACTCGTGGTGCACAGCCCCACTTCTAATTGCAGAACATGAAGCACAGAAATTAATTCTCTGCACGCCTGAGACCACAGACAGCTTGTGGCTTGTTTTGGGCACTTTGTTACCACATATTCAGAAAAAGACGTTGCACATAATTTTAAACCTGTTATTTTATGCTATTTGTTATTAAAAATAAAATAAGTCTCTAAAGTAGATTGATGTCAAAATAAGCAAAAAAAAGGCTCCTAAGAAATGAGGGTTTATTACAAGGGATGTTGCTAGTATTATTCATAACATATTAACTAGCAGCAATGATAAGCATTTGGCATTCTTTTCTGATCAGAATATTACTAACAGAATGCCCGTCATTTAGAGACCGACATTATTAGATTGCTGTGCCCAAGCACTTGAGCCAGAAACCATTGTTTGAGCATTTATATTTTCTAAAAAAATGAACAGTTTACATCAACATTCCTTCCTTGAATTTTTACAGGCTCACGGAGGTCACTTAGTGCAATCCATTATGTCTTGGTCCGTGTCCCACCCTTGCATGCCAGGGCACCGGAGAGTGCCTGGAGACAGCGTGCACTGAGGTGCACCAGCCCCGTCCAAGCTGGCTTCTTAGCGCCCCTTCCAGGAATCAGCTGTATCAGCACAGTTAGAACAAATTAAAAAATGTTCTAGGCATTCCTGTGCATTTTTTGTTATTTTGCCAGCTTAGTAGCCATTTTAAAATAGCAATAAATTTTTATCAACAATGGAGATGTTAGGGTATAATTACTTTTATGTGTATTTTTATTGTTAAGTTAAAATGCTATTATTATTTTTTTAAATATATTTTTATTGATTTCAGAGAGGAAGGGAGAGGAAGAAAGAGACAGAAACATCCATGATGAGAGAGAATCATTGATCAGCTGCCTCCTGAACGCCCCTCACTAAGGATCGAGCCCGCAACCAGGCATGTGCCCTGACCGGGAATTGAACTGTGACCTCCTGGTTCATAGCTCATCGCTCACCCAGTAGCCACTCTGGCCGGGCTATTATTATTTTTAATTCTAATATGTTACCCTTCATTCTGCCTTAGTAAATTGTTTGATAAATGGAAAACATTATTTTTTTTCTCACAAATTTACAATGTATCTTTTTCCCAAACTTCTAGGTGAATGTTTTCTGTCAGACTGATCAAAGCTATTGCTACGACAGATTGGTGTGATTATGCTTCCAAACCTGAGTCATCAATGCACTGGTTGGCTCTGCATTTTCAATAGGGATCCAGGGATGGGGCCTTCATGACCCTCCTGGTTCTAAAACCTCTTACGTATTTCACGCATGCGATCCACCAGGCATTCTCAAGCTCGCTGATAAAACTGGTCACAGTCACACAAAATGTGTTTCTAATACGGAATAACACACGGACTAGCGCACCATCGCGATCTGCAATCTGCCCTTGTTTGGCAATCCCATGCGGCCGTGTCCCCGCCTTACCAGGTTGGGACCCCTAGAGCACACGTGTATTTCTCCAGAAAGGATGCACACGGCCCAGAAGTAGGCCCTTGGGGTCTGTGTGTGCTCCTGGGAAAGCCTGTGGCTGCCAAACCATACGTGTTGTCCTGCCTGTGAAGACCAAAGCAGGTAAACGTAAAATGAAAACAGAAAATCTCCTCCTGCAGACACTAGATTCTTTTCCTCCTTCCTTCACACTCTGGTTTCGAGTCACCCCACTCTCGTTCCAGGCCAGGCTGTGGATGCACTCATTTGTGCTTTATTACCAAGTACATTTTAACTCCCCATTGAACTGTATTCTGACTTTTTCTGCCTGGTAGGCTTATGTTACAGTTAATGGACACACATAATGAGTATGCTATTAACTGAAACGGCTATAAAGTTAGTGAATTATTGGAGTGCCACTTACATCGGTGAAGAGCAGCCTCCCTTTAACGGGGGGAGGCGTTTATTGGCTTTTTATTTGGCATTTTCACTTGCCTGGCAACGAGTGCCCGTGCAGCTCTGTGATTTCAGAGAGAGAACGGCGTCCTGGTTGGGTACCGGCTTTTCCCTCAGGAAGGAGGCGGGTTGTGAAGTCGTTCAGGATTCTAAGTGCCAGGAGATGGGATGGCGGCCAGGAGCTGGCCATCTTCTGACCTTTTCAGGACTTTTCGCTGTTCCTCTGGCACCACAGCAGCCGAGCACCGTTAGCCGTATTTGCTGCAACAGTGTTGGGTCATCATACACAGGGTGGACAGCTGGCCATCATACACAGGGTGGACAGCTGGACATTTTTCAGTCCTGAGCACTCTTCAGAAAAATGTAATAAGCCAATTTACAAAATTATCTAAATCTGCAAACACTTGTTAATTTTTGAAAAGGAAATGATTGAAGATAAGCCTGAGATATATAAAAATAGAAACCTGGACTCTGTTATCCATTTTATGAGTAGATTTTTTTTATTTTTTTTTACCAAACGTTTAGCCAATATTTTCTATTCCGATTTTTGCATAGCACTTAATGATCTACTGATTTTGAAATTTGAAAATGTTACTGTGATGAATGAACATGTTTCTGAGCTTGATTTTATTAAGTCAATAATATTGTACTTTTCCAATTATTTTTTAGTGAATCTAGCACATTCACTCTCCAAGGTCAACTTTGGATTTGCTCCTTATGTTCTGTAATATTCATATTATATAACTTGTACTGGAGTTTCCTGAGTTTCTAGATAAATTAGGGGGAGCAGAGGGTGTCTTAGTAATCATATCTTCATTCCAGTAACCAGGAAATGCACATGGAATTAAATGGGACTGAGAGATTATCGTTCCTCCATCGATCACCAGCCATTCTTGATATCCGCTTTGGAATTTATGCTTGGTCGTACACTCGGGGCATGAGATCGGGATGTCAGCAATAATTGAATTGTATCACTATTGCTTTTAAGGGTGTACAGAGTGTTAGCTGCTTTAGGTGACAAATCTAAAAAAATGGCACTGCTCACATGACGGCTGACATCGTCAGCGTGGAGCAGTTTGCTATGCAACCTGTAAATATGCCTGGAGGTGCGCGTGACCGCTTCACAGTGATAAACGGGAGGGAAATAATTAAATGTGACAACTTGATTGTCTTGCTGTCGTGTGAGTGTCTGAAAGCGTTTATGGAAAGTTAACTTCCTCTTCTACATTTCCTTTTACGGAGCTAGCTGATTCCAAACAAACCCCCACACGTCTCAGAACCCAGAGCCAAGCACTGCTGTGCGGCCTCCACAGCACAGGTGCGTCTCAGGGTTGGGCCGCATCTTTTCGTGCTCGTGGTGCCGACGTTCCCTAGAGGAGCCTCGTCTACGGAATTTCTCCTGCGTCTTCAGGTCTGGGCGCTATCACAGAACCTACCAGGCACTGCAACTTCAAACTAACAACTGAAGTAAACAATTTCATTTTCAAGTCGCACATTATTTATCAATTTGACGTATATAGCCAGCATTTGGGGTACCTGTGGTTTCCTAGATTCATGGATAGAGCCCCTTTCCTCTTGGGTGTTTTATCTACCTATCATCTATCTATCTCATCTATCTCATCTATCTATCTATCTATCTATCTATCTATCTATCTATCTATCATCTATCTATCTATCATCTATATCTATCTATCTATCTATCTATCATCTATCTATCTATCTATCTATCTATCATCTATCTATCATCTATCTATCTATCATCTATATCTATCTATCTATCTATCTATCATCTATCTATCTATCTATCTATCTATCTATCTATCTATCTATCTATCATCTTCACCTGAGGATATTTTTCCATCGATTGTTAGAGAGAGTGGAAGAGAGAGGGAAAGACAGAGAGAAACATCGATGCGAGAGGACCACATTGATGGGTTGCCTCCTGCAGGAGCCCTGACCAGGGCCCGGGCTGAGGAGGAGCCTGCAACCCAGGTCCATGCCTTTGACCAGAATTGAACCCGGACCCTTTGGTCCATAGGCGGACACTATTCTATTCACTGAGCAAAACTGGTTAGGGCCTATTGGGTGTTAATTGATGAAAGTGCTTTTACAAAAGAGAGTGAATGCTATAAAATCACAATGTAAGAAATCAACTTTTGGGAGGAAACATTTACCTGAAGTAAAATGCACCCATTTTGAGGGTAGAGCTCAATGCCTTTTGGCAAATGAGGACCCGTGTAACCACCCCCGGACTTCAGAAAGGTCACTAGTGCCCTTTGCTCGTCTCCATCCCCTCCCGGCCCCCCACCACCCTGCTCTGTGTGGCCTCTGTGGGTTACTTTTACCCACTTGGGAATTTGATGTAAATGAATGGCCCTGTTTGCGTCTGGCTTCTTTTGCTCAGCATAAAGCTTCTGAGTTTCATGCATGCTGCTGTGTGTATTTGCAGCCCCTTCCCCTGCATGCTGACTAGTGTCCTGTTGTATGGGCTCACAGTTGGTTTACCCACTCACTCGTTGATAGGCACCTGGGTTCTTCCCATTTTGAGGCCGTTATGAGAAACACTAGTAGCCCATCACGAGATATTGCACGTAGTAGGCTGGGAACCACAGTGTGCTACTGGGAGCCGTGCTGCCTCTGCAGGAGGCGGGCCAGCCGTCTCCTCTCCGGGCCTGCGCTCAGCCACGGAGGCTGCAGGCCAGCCTCCCTGTCCCGCAGAGGCCCTCCGCAGCTGAGACATTGCCACGGCGATGAAGCAAGCATCCCGCCCCGGCCACTCTGTGCCCACTGCCCAGAGGCCCTCCATCACTGCGGTAACGAAGCAAGCATTCCACCAGGCCATTCACACTGCCCGCCCTCAGCAGCAGCCCCCGCAGGACTGGGGGACTCTGGTGACGCTGAGGGGACTGAACGCCACCATCTTGTGACAAGGGCACCACTACCTTTGTGACAAAGTGACGGTTCATTTGCCTATTACCCTTTTATAAGGTAGGATTATGTACAAGTCCTTGTGTGGACAGACGTGTTCATTTTCCTTCACTAATTACTGGGAGTGCTATGGCTGGGTCATATGGCAAGTGCATGGTTGACTTTGTAAGACACTGGCACCTCATTGTCGCATTTAACATTCCCAGGAGCAGTGCAGGAGGCTTCTGGGTACCACATCCTCATTGATACTGGGTATTGTCAACTTCTTCGTTTTAACCAATTAGAATGTATACACTGAGTGGCCAGATTATTATGATCTCTGAACACATAATAATCTGGCCACTCAGTGTATATCCTATAGAATAAAAGGCTAATATGCAAATTGTCCCCTCGACCAAGAGTTCGAACAGCAGGCTGGCGGCCAACCGCCCATGTCTCCTCCCGCTGGCCAGGCTGGCCGGACCCCGCCCATGCACAAATTTGTGCACCGGGCCTCTAATATATATTATGTGTTCAGAGATCATAATAATCTGGCCACACAGTGTATATATACAGCGGTATCCCATTGTAGCTTTAATTAGCATTTCTCTGAAGGTTGACAATATTGAGAACCTTTTTGTGAGCTTATCAATCATATGCACATATTATTTTTTGAAGTGTCCTAGTTTTTGCCCATTTTTAATGGAATTGTTGTTTTTCTTGTAATTAGTATTTGAGTGATATGTCTTTTTCAGTACTTTTCTTTTAATCCCATTTCTTTCTTTGTATTTAAAATATATATCTCATACAGAGCAAATAGTTGATCATTGCTTTTATATACAGCCTGACAATTCACATTTTACTTGCAGTTTAGACCATGAATGTTCTAGCAACTGACAGTATGAATGAGTTTTAAGTTCTTGTTATTTATGTTTTGTATGTTCTACCTATTCTTTGTTCACTGTTTAATTATTTTCTGACTCCTTTTGAGCTAATTGAGTATTTTTACTATTTTTATGTTTTATTTATTAATTAGACTTAATTTTTATCTTTTAGTAGCTGCTCTAGCATGGACAATGTACACTTCAGCTTATTGCGGTCTATCTTTGTATGCCATATTTCTTCATATCTAAAGTAATAACCTTAATACAGTGTCCTAGTTCCACCTTTCTGTCTTTGCTTTATTATTTTACTTCTATATATGTTATAAATCCAGAGGACTAGGCTATTACTTTTGTTTTAAACAATTATCAAGAAATGTTTTAAAACGAGAAAATGCCCTTAAGATGGATGTACTTGCATTTTTATCATTTCTGGTGCTCTTCAGTCCTTCCAGCAGACCTGAGCGCTATCTGGTATCATTTTCTCTCTGATGAAGAATTCCCTTTGCCTTGTTTTTTCTGGCAGCACTTCTGTTAGACATGGATTCTCAAAGCTTTTGTTTATGTGAAAAAGTCTTTATGTCACATTTTTCTTGAAGTATTTTTTCCTGGACAAAGAGATTGAGGTTGATGTTTTTTTTTTCTCCTCCCAGCACTTTAAAAATAATGTTCTGTTGCTTTTGATTGTCTGGTATCTGATGAGAAGTCCTGAAGGTCTGATCTTTGTTCTCTTGCGTGTGATGTGTCTTCCCTCTCTGGTTGCTTTTACAGTTTTCTTTTTATCATCTGTTTTCAAGAATTTGATTATGATATGCCTTGCTGTGATTTTCTTTGAAGACTTTTTGGATCAGTGGATTTAGAAATTTTATTAAATTAGGGCGAATTTTAAGCATTATTTCTTCAAAATGTTTTTTCTGGTTTACATTTATTTTTTCAGACTCTCATTACACATAGATTAAACTCTCTCAGAAGTCACTGAGGTGTTTTTGGGTTTTTTTCAAGTCTCTCTGTACTTCAGTTTCCATGGTTTCTCTAGCTATTTTTTCCTACTCTTTGTAGCTTTGTAATGGAGAACTGTTAGGTCCATCCAAGGCACATTTTTTTTTCCTAGACATTATGCTCTTGATTTCTAGAAGTTTCATTTGCTTCTTTTAAATCCTTCAACATATTTATAATTGCCATTGTAAAGTCCTTGTTTACTAATTTCATTACCTCTGGCACTCGTGACTTGGGGGTCAGTTCTATTGATTGGTTTCCTGCTGGTCTTCACTTTCTAGGATATTTCATTGGATGTCGGAGAGGCCGTGAGTATTTGGTTCTATGTCTTCCGTGAAGAGCTGACGTTTGTTTTAGCAGGAAGCTGAGTTTCTGCAGATCAGCTCAGTCCTTCCAGGCTTGCTGTGAACATTTGGTAAGGCTTGTTTATAGTTGTTTTTACTTTAGGGCTCGTTCAGTCCTGGTGCTAAGACATGACCCACCCCTAAGATCTCTACTGTTTGCCTTGGTCCCTCAACCAAGGTTGTCTACAGTGGCTGGCTGAAATGCAAAACTCTCTGTGCTTCGTTCAACACTTATCTCCCTGGCTGCCATTCTGTAGAGAGCAGCGAGTCAGAGTATGACCTCTGTAGCCACTTTGTTGCCTGGGCTCCGGTCCTATCGCTTGTCATATGCTTTGGGCCAAAGTGCGTAACCTCTCTGTCTGAATCTGGTTGGGCTGCTATAATGAAATTCAACTGACAAGCTAGTCTGGAAGCCACAGAAATTTATTTCTCAGCGTTCTGGAGCCTGGGAAGTGCAAGGTCAAGGTACCAGCAGGATTGCATTCTGGGGAAGATGATCTTCCGAATGGCAGGTTGCTGGCTTCTCACTGTGTCCTCCCCTGGGGGAGGGGGTCTCTCCTATAAGAGCACTAACCCCATCATGAGGGCTCCACCCCGGTGACCTCAGCCTGTCCGAAGGCCTCACCTTTTAATGCCCTTGGGATTAGAATTTCAGCATATGAATTTTGGGAGCACACACCCATTTACACCATAGCACTTTCTGTGGTTCAGTTTCTTCTGCTGTAAAAGTGGGGTACATTATGTACCTACACCATAGGGTTGTCATGGGGGTTAAATGCATTAAGACACGTAAAGCACTTAGAATATGTATGGTACATGGTAAGTGCCCAGTAAGATTCGGACACCGTTATCACAACTAACACTTTCAAATAGGATATTCAAAATTATTGTGCGTGTGTGTGTGTGTGTGTGTTGATATAGTGACACATATATGTCTACATAGCATCCATTGGTTATGGAGACCTCGGGCATATAAATCAGGTTGGGAAATGGAAGGGGTTTAGGGAAGGGGAACCTTAAGTGAGGATTGCCAGGTTTAGCTAATAAAAATAAAATTTGAATTTCAGATACACAACAAATAATTGCTTAGTATAAGTATGTTTCAAATGTTGCATGGAACATAATTATAATAGAGAATTGTGTTTTATCTGGCATCCCTAGCTGCTTTCCATGAGCAGGGGAAGGATACACGCAGTCTAACCTCAGACTTCAGTAGTGGTTACATTAGTCTCTCTGCCCCAATTTCCTCACCTGTAAAATGGGCACAATAATAGTGTTTACCTCATAGGATGGCTGTGTAGAGTTAGTAGAAACATGTGCTGAGAACTGAGCCTATCTCAACCCAAGTACCCTGTAAATATTCAGTATGGGGTCTGTAATAATGATTTCATACCAAGACACTGCGATTGCTACTGTCTTGATGTTTTCAAAAATTAAGTATGATTTCCTGTCCCAAGAACCTGACAATTTAGCTAGGAAGAGCTGAGCAGCAGCACAACAACAGGTGACTAACTTATGTAACTCTGTGCCATACATCGCTCCCCATGCATAGTTATTTACCCGTTATGATTATGTTGTCATGTTAGCTGGGAAGGAAGAGCCTATATGTAGCAAATGGTTGTGTTACCCTCACTGTTCAGTGTGTGGGAGGACTGGAATGCCCACTTTATCTGCAGGAAAAGTGCCAGGATTCTTGACAGAAGTTTCCACATTATTGGAATAGCTTTTATTCTTAAGAACTCAAAGGGATTAAAAATGAGGTTCAGCAGTTAAGACTCAAAACAAACAAACAAAAAGAACCCAAACACAAATCCAACAAAAACATCACCACCACCACCACCACCACCACCAACAACAACAACAACAACAAAAAAACCTCACCAAGCAGAGGAGGATTCTTTTACATTTAATTCAGAGTTGAGTATTGTTGTCTAAATTCAGCTTGTGAAATATATAAAATAAGCTGTGTGACACCCAGAACGCTCCACGCAAGGCCATGGGGAAGCTTCCTTCAGGAATAACAGGAGAAGGGGTTATGAAGGTTTGATTTTGCGTTTAGGCTTACCCTGCGCGGTTTGCTGTCGCGCTGAGGCCTGGGGTAAGACCTTCGCGTGCAGAGCAGTGTCCCCCGGGGCCGCCTTCACCACGAACAATCTGTTCTGGGCACTTTGGCTTCAGTGCCCAGGAGAGCAGGGCCCTCCCAGCAGGTCTGAGGTCTCCACTGCACCCTCACTCTGCCGGCTCTCCCTCGCCAGGCATTTATCACATCTGATTGATAATTTAATGGCTTATGGTCCTCTTCCCTCACTACACTGGAAGCACAAGATGTTAGGAGAATTGTTTTGTTTACATGTACATCTACTGGTATGCATGAACTTGTATGGTGGTTTGTACATCCCGTGGCCCTGTACACATTTTCTTCTATAATTTTTTAAATCTTTTTATTGATTTTTAGAGTGAAAGGGAGGGAGAGAGAGAGATAGAAACATCGATGAGAGAGAAACATTCATAGGCTGCCTCCTGCATATCCCGTGCTGGGGATCGAGCCTGCAACCCGGGCATGTGCCCTGACTGGGAATCAAACCAGTGACTCTTGGTGCATGGGCTGACGCTCACCCACTGAACAACACTAGCCAGGCATTTTTTTTAAAGAATTAAAACGTCATGATAGCTGAAAGGAATAAATAATTCACTGTGTTTACTTCTCAAATGCTTCTGCACTCCAGATGTGTGGGTTTTCTCCCCACCCACCGAGCTGTGCAGACACTAACTGCCTGGCGTTGGCATCAGATTCCACAAGTTTAGGGTCCAGTGATGTAAGACTGCATCCCCTTCAGACACCAATAGCACATCGAGGACATGCCACATTCATTAACATGTGGAAATATGCAAACGGGTCGTCTGATAAATGCAGCACACTGTTTTTCATTTGCATTTTAACAGCTGAAGCCATCTTTGTTTAATCCGAGTCCTACCCATGGACCCGCCTTGAAGAAATTTAGTCCAGCCCCGGCTGGGCACACCCCCGGTACCCCCGAAGTTCTCTTGTCTTCTTGAAGCATCAGCTAACAAGGTTTCGCTTTTAAAACATTTGGACCGAGGTAGACGATTTTGGGCATGTAAAGATATCCCCATTTGTTTCTGGGAGTGTCTAAATCCGAGAGCATCCCTGATGCTCTGGAATTGGAGCCTGCCGCTGTGGTCCAGGGCAGAGGGCTGGCTTCTCTCATTCCCATTCGCATTTCTGGGAAGGCAGCTGCTTTTAAAATGCTGCTTATTCCTTCTGCTTCATCTCAGCTCTGAAACTGTGGGGAGTGACAGTGTGTTTATTGGCTGCGCATGGGCCTGAGACCTGCAGCAGGCGGCCTGGTCTCGTTTCCTTGTGCCTTGGCCACCTGTGAGGGTGAGCGCTCCCAGGAAATGCCAATTGCAGAAAAGTGCAACCGACGTATTTTTACACAAACCCCTCCATGCATGTGCATTAACGATATCACTAACTAATCTCTCTATATAAAAGCCTAAGTGACATTGCCACTGTTCCACAATAGCTATGATGCACACTGACCACCAGGGGGCAGATGCTCAACACACAGGCAGGGAAACATGGAACAGACTGATGAATCTCAGAGGGAGGGGGGAGCGGGGGAGAGCAGGAAGAGATTAACCAAAGATCTTATACGCATACTAGAGGCCCGGTGCATGGATTCGTGTACCAGTGGGGTCCCCCGGCCTGACCTGTGGGGATCGGGCCGAATCCATGCACTGGGCCTCCGACATCCCCTGAGGGGTCCCGGATTGTAAGAGGGCACAAGCCAGGCCGAAGGACCCCACTGGTGCATGAATCCGTGCACCGGGCCTCTGGTAGTAAACACAGTGTTTCCCTTGGAGCTCCTTTGTTTTAACGTCCAGAGTTTGATAGTAAGTAGAAATCCTATTAGAAATGGAAGTTCTTTGCTCAAACTGACTATAAAATTGAGTACATGGAAATGTAATAATCAGGTTGAGTGTGCTTATTTATATTCCAACTCTTGGCATATGACAATTCTAACAGAAAAACAAAACCCTGCCGTTTTCGGTCCTGCCTTTGGGTGTGTTTACAGAACTTGGCACTGCCCACCACATGCCAGACGGGCCGCTGCAGCTCCCACGCGGCTGGTCGGCAAACAGCTTCTTAAACGGCTCCTAATTCCACTCCTCCTGGTGCCCAGCTCTTCTGCATGAGTTTTTCATTCTCGTATTATTTTAAATATGTTTTATATTGATTTTTTTTTTTTTAGAGTGAGAGAAAGGGAGAAGAATAGAGAGGTAGAAACATCAATGATGAGACAGAATCATCGATTGGCTGCCTCCTGCACCCCCCTTCCTGGGGAATCGTCAAGCCTGCCACCCACGCCTGTGCCCTGACCTGGAATCACACTGGTAACCTGGGGCAATGCTCCATCACTGAGTCAGGCCAGCCAGGCTGCGTTCTCATTTTTGTTGTGGGTAGAGCGTGAAAGTGGGGAGTAGCCCAGTCTCTGAAACTGGCCATACTTGTGACACGATCACAGTCCCAGGCACTGGATAATTTTTCTGGGTTAGGGTTCATGTTCCTGGAGTAAGATGTCTCCAATGTATGTATGTTTTAGAATAAAACCTTCAAACTTGCGCTCTTTTATACCATTCATCCCTACCTTGTTGTACCAAGGCACCACATATTTCTGAGCAAGGTTGTGTCACGAACAGGCACGCTGCACGCTTTTCTGCGGCATGTCAGTTGTGCTGAGCCTTCGGGACTCAGAAAGGAAGAGCCTGTCACCCCAGGAGACGCATTTTATAAGCAAAGCCTGAGTTTTCTTCCCTGCTTTTTGCCTTGTTGTTCCCTGTGCCAGCTTATTCTGAGAAACTGCAAGTGACCGAAAGCATCAAGAGCCAACTAGTTAGGCATTTCATTTGAAAAACATTCAAAATTTGGAGAATTTGTTCATAACATGCACACATAAATTTTTGACAATTCCAGATGTATTTTTATTAGTTCAATATTGAAACTAGAAACTAGTTTGGATGTAATTATACATTATAATTCATCTCAACCAATTCCAAATGCATATATTCAGAACACTGCTTTTATTTTTAAGTTGTGCTCTAAACAAAATATGTACTCATGGTAGCACCATAAAACAACTAGTTTTTATAAACGATAATCTTTTAAACTACACGGAGTGGCCAGATTATGATGTTCTCTGAACGCATAATAATCTGGCCATTCAGGGTACTTCTCTGGAGCACCTCATTTATTCGATATCAAAGATTCTATACATCGTGCACCTGATCAGTCTTCCCCTTTGCACTGGCTGATAGAAAGCTCAGGGCAAATAGGTGGTTGATCTCCAGCAAACGTCTAGAATACTTTTGGTACCCATTTGAGATGCAACTACACTGAGTGACCAGATTACCATGTGTTCAGAGATCATCATAATCTGGCCACTCAGTGTACATTTAGAGTAGTATTTACCATCACGTTACATGTTGTCTCATGTACTGTCCACATTAACCCTGGGAGACATGTATGAGTAGCTCTGTTATTGCCCCACATTGCATGAGCCATACACCTATTAGGGAGCAGAATAGGATTTGAACTCGGCTCTCTTGGCCTTCAGTTGCGACACAGCCAGGGTCCTCCAGTGTTCACGTCCGAAGCACATTTCCTCCTCGCCCACTTCCGGTGCCTGGGTTACTGCTGGAGAGCAGTCAGGCACCGGAGAAGGACAGCTCGCCTGGTCCGGCTCCCCGCACCAGCTGCCGGAAGGCCTGTTCAACTCACCCCACAATTAGGGCCACGCTCTACTTCTCCTGGGAGTTGGATGCTTCCATAATTGGATGGTGTTTAACAGGTTATGGGAGGACGTTTCATCATCTTTGCATTCCGCTGTTTTCATTGGGAACAGGGGTCCTTGACTTTTCGGTGGGCTAGGACATGGCATCCTTGGAGGCGCTGAATAAAATCCTGAAAATCCCCTAGGCCTGTGTAGACAAAATCTTGTTTTCACCTGAGGCAAGTCACAGGTTTCTGAGGTGCCCATGAACCCTTGGAACTCCGATTAAAGTCCCTCCGACGTTGTCTGAGTAACCAACCAAATGAGTTTGTACTCTATTGGGGCGCTCCTGCTCCTTTCTTTTTCTTTTTGTTTTTAAGGAAAGAAATGAGTCATGGTTGTGTGTTATAAATGTTCTTTTGAAAGCATGGTTTAATGGAGCGATGGTTATTGATCTGGAGCTAGCATAGTCTGAATGAAATCTGTGCCTGCGTATCTAGATGATATGCAGTTTGTGTTTACCTGGAGACTTCTTATAATATGTACTTTTGCACCCCATTGCATGTACAGAGTAGTGCCTACATCTTCCACAGCTCTTGCCTCAACCATGTTGCAGCAGAGTCACTCCACAGGAACCAGCCAGTGAGTGTCAGCCTGGAAAGAGACACTCGTCTCAGGGGCGTCAATAAGTGTCCGTGTATCCCGGCCTCACGTCACCCAGATCCTCACGGGCCCCTTCCGAAAAGCCTGCCTCGGGGCATTTAGGCAGACCTTACTGATGCATGTGAGTTTTGTTGATGATCAGAAAAATCACAAGACATGTTTTTAAGGTAGCAGTGTTGGCTGAAATGTCAATTGTTATTTAACTTTAATGTGACCCAACAATCTTTCTTTCCTTTTTTGTCCTGTGGATCTTATGCTGTTACAATGGTGAGACTGGAGGCATAAGGAAGAGGAGTGAGGCCCACTTAGCTCTCCTAAGTGACTTTCATGACACATACAATTTTTACAAGTTTCTCTGCCCCTCATTTTTGGAGACACGTTCTTCCTGACAGTTGCCTCCCCCTGTGTCCTTAGGAGGTGGAAGGGGTCAGCGAGCTCCCCATCATCTCTTTCAGGAGGGCACCCATCTGATCATAAGACTCTGCCCTGGTGACCTAACACCTGAAGGCCCCAGCTTCTCATCGCATCGTATTAGGGGTAGGATTGCAGCATGTGGATTGGGGGGGGGGGGGGGGGGGGTGGGAGGAAGGACCCAAAGATCAGACCATAGCGAGGGGTGTGTAGGTGAGGAAGAGCAGAGGTCCGAGGCAGGAGCTGCTCTATAAACAGGCCAGAGGACCAGAGCACCCAGGGCCCCCAGTGGAGAAGCATGCTGAGCCCAGGAGGCTTAGGGCGACATTAAAGGGCTGTTTAGCTGAGATGGCCAAGGCCACTTGTCCTCACTGTGGGGGTGGTCCTGCTGTGATGCTAGAGGGAGTTTTACAGGTCTCCAGAATCGAGAAGTGAGATGTGCTTTCGAAGGCACCACAGATGCCCTTCACTTGGATGCATTTCAGTGGCTGAAAATGCTTCTAACACCATAGCTGAGGTTGCCCGGCTTAGTCCGGTTCTCATGGAGCCGATTTCTACCCGAGGCCATCGCGGCCGCTGCGACTGCATCTCTGAGAAGGAAGGATCTGTTTGCCGGCCTTCCCGCGGCCTCAGCATCGACCTGAGCATTCGAATCAGGAGGAAATGAAACAATGGAGGGTGCTGTGGGTTTCAGGGGAGCCTGGTTCCCGCTCTCAGCTCTCCGGCAGGGGCTGATGGGCACACAGGCCGGCTCAGCTGTGCCGGGAGCCGCGCTGTTCCCCAGCAGCACCATGGCTACGGTCTCCAAAAATACAAAAATCATGAGGCGGGGAGAGAGGGGCCCTGGGGTTTGAAGACATTTCTTTCTAAGACTCGTTTTTTATCTACGTGTCTGATAAAAGGAAAAAGCCCTATGGTTTGCATTATCTTGACCAAATGAGAAGCCAAAAGTAAATCCTAAATTTCTGTCTCAATGCTCGCTGCTAAGCATGCAAGAACACGCTTGCTCTCCCCCTCCCTCCTCTCGGTAGCATGAGTCTTGGGTTTAAGGAATCATGGTGAAATAGCAGCTCTTCCAGGCCGACAGCTGATCTGCAATCAAAATCCAGCCTCTGCCCCCTCCGCCTCCCCTGCTCAGCCCGTCACCACTGACGCAGGGGCAGCGCGGCTTGCATGCGGATGCTCCTTGCCTCCAGCTGGGCCATGGATTCGCTCTGAATTTGATGGTTTTAAGCACAATAAGAACGATGATTTAATGGGCCTTACATGTTGACTGGCGTTGAAACCACCCTGCAATTTTCATTACCCAAAGAAGTTCCTGTTGAAACGTGTCTCTTTCTGCTTCCCAAATGCTTCTTAGAAGCAAAAGTACAAGGAAATGCCGGCCCCGCCAGCTGTGCCAGTCCCATTTAGAGAGAAATGAAGGGCTCAGATTCAGTAAAACTCCACTCAAATCCTCTTGTTTTCTTAAGGACGAAAGGGTGTTGCTTTTTTACAATTCCAAGTGCGCTTGTAAGTCGGCATTTTCCCCATACGAGCATGCTTGCAAGAGGTGAAGGACGGCTCTTTTAGAAGATGACTCCCTAACGTGGAGGGTCTCAAGCAGGGGACCAGCGTGTGCTACCCCATGCTATTTCCCCATTTTAGGCAGAAGCACATTCATGAAAGGAGCCCGTGGAGTGACACGTGTTCTGTGAGTGGTGAGTTCCGGCCTGTGTCATATTGCGAATTCCTATATGTCCCAGCCTCTGCACCGCTGGCTGCCAGGACCAGCCTCCCTGGTCCCTGCTCAGCAGACAGGGATGCTCCTCTCTGCTGGCTTCCCTGGCAGCTGGGTGCCAGCCAGATCCCACCAGTGGGAGGTGCTGGCGGGAGACTGGGAAGTAGGAGGTGAGGAGAGACCAGGTATGTGTGGTCTTTCTCACGGCAGCGGCAGCCTGGGCACTTGAGTCCATTGTGGACTCAGCCACATGCGTCGCACCTGGACCCCAGGGGCAAAACACCCTCCCTCTGGGGCAGGAGCCCGCCCACCTCTTGCTCTCACTAACCCCCATGGTGTCCGGTATCCACGGCTCACTGTCCCCTGCTTGGCTCCTCACCAGTTCTGTCACCTACACAACCTGTTCCCTGTATTGATTCTCTCATTTAAATCCTCAGTAGTTTTTTGTTGTCCATGTTGGTACCTCGTCCTCAAGCAAGCAAGTGTTTTTAGGATTTGAGTTAATCATCTTGAATGAAAGCATTTTCAGTAACTATAATCATTATCACTGATACACTGTTCAAATGAAAGATCCCATTCCACAGAAGGGGGTTTCTGGGTGATACACGAGCGAACGAACAAAAGAACCAAAAATCTGGTCAAACTTCCTCCTCTTTTCATTGGCCAAGGGACTTCGGCCTGCAATAATAACTGTCGTGGCGAGTTGCTTTACTTGAATATGCATTTTTGGATTTCTCCTCAGATCCACTCGTCCCTTCCCCCGCCCCAGCCCTAGGAGATGATTTAACGGGGCGGGGGCGGGGGGCTTTGCAAGGCAGGAGGCAGGAGTAGAGAGTCCTGAAGTCAATGGTGCTTTGCATTTGCTCAGCTCTCACGCGGTGATGCGAGGTCCGTGCCTGGGGTGGAATGAGGACAGGCGTTGGGGTGGGAAGGCTTTTGCGTGGTTCTAGAAGCTGGAGGCTCCAAAGGGGACAGAGATCTCGGGATCTCAGCAGGAGCTGGGGCTCACCAGCTGGGTGCAGGATTTTAGAGGGTGATTTTCCGCTGCATTCAGGAGGTGCTAAAGAAAGAGGAATACACCAGATGTCAAGGGGAAAATTGTGCATGACACTTGTGAAACCTCAGAAAGACAGACTTTCTTCAAAGGGGGGCCACAGCGATAGGTATGGGGATCTACAGTGGGGCCTTGCGGGGGGAGCCGAGATGGGGTGCAGCTCAGTAAGCAGCCTGGGAAGTGGGGTGTGCAGCCAGGGAGCAGGATGGGGTTGGTGGATGGAAACATCAAGGGGGAGGGGCGTCTGGCTCACCCACCCAGCAGGGGTCTTGCTGAAGGCAGCCTGGTGACCAGACCTCAGGAAATCAAGGATGGCTCATGGCTCAGCCAGATTCTTGCTAAAACTGAACGATGCAGAGATGAACACGGACACCTGGAATCGGGCTACCGGAAAAGGCCTGAGGCGTACCTGAGCAGGATTCGGTCAAGGAGAGAACCTTCCAGCAGCAGAGTGCCAGGTGCTTGTGATTCTGGGGACCTAAGGCTCCCACAAAATCTCCAGAGCATTGTGAACTGAGGAACCACATGGACTGGGACTCATCCTGAAACACCCCCTTCTCGCCCCCCCCCCACTTCTAGCGGTCCTTTCCTTTGTAAGATGCAGGAGTATCTTTACTAGACTAAATGTAGATGGTTTACTATTCTTGGATTTATCTAAACACTTCATCGGAGAGCATTTAATTTAGTCTGTAACTTTTTTTTCCAAGTGAAAGTATCTTCAGAGGACTCACAGAAGTCCCGTAATTGAGAGGTGGGGATATGCTGCCATTTTGTCTTCTGTTTTCTGTCATCTCAGTGTTAAGATAATCGACAAAGAAGGTGAATAGGCACTTGTGAAACTATCACCTACATTGAGGCCAGAGTGTTCTTGGAAGGTGGGAGTTAAATGACATCTGGAATCAGAGGTTAATTCATCTGTTCTCTATGTTTAGGACTAGATTTTTGACTAATCAGTTTTGATAGGTAAGATCCCTAAAATAATAATGTGAAGTTTAGAGTGATCTTGGGTCAAATTTGACTATTATATTCAGTACGAGAGGCCCTGTGCATGAAATTCGTGCATGGGAGGGGGGCGTCCCTCAGCCCAGCCTGCACCCTCTCACAATCCAGGACCCCCTGGGGGAATGTCCAACTGCTGGTTTAGGCCTAAACCGGCAGTTGGACATCCCTCTCATAATCTGGGACCGCTGGCTTCTAACCACCTCTGCCTTCCTGCCTGATCGCCCCTAACCGCCTCTACCTGCCTGCCTCATCACCCCTAATCACCCCCACCGCTGCAGCTTTGTCTGGAAGGAGGTCCGGAATGACGTTCGGAAGGTTGTTTGTCTACCTGGCAGTCTAATTAGCATATTACGCTTTTATTATCATAGATCATTTTGTTAACAAATACATTTACACTGCTTTTTCTTGCCAAGTTTTAGCATCTCCAGGTCCCACAAGGGGATGAGTTAGTTTGTTATCGGTATGGAGAGGTCCACGTCCCCACTGGTTTCAGTGGGAGTGGCTTCTGGTGGGATGGCTTCTGGTGATATCCCCAGAAAAGGAATTTTCTGAGACTTGCACAGGAGGATGAGGTATTGTAGAAAGACTTATTTTTTGTGGGAATCAAACCCCTGAGTTTCCAAGGCCCGCTTCCCTCTGTTGGACTGAGGAAGAAGTATAGCTGCGGCATCGATAGGGCTAGAGTCAAAGCCAGTGTCCAGAATTTTTGCTCCGCATTGAAGCAGTGTCCCGTCCAGCATCAGGCTGGCTTAGTTTGTGTTCCCAGTTGCAGTTCATTAGTCCATTGCATGTGGGGTCCACAGGGCCACATGGCTACGGAGGGAACGTGGGTGAATGCAAGAAAGCAGGAGCAAAATCAAAGGAACCGGAAAGGCAGGAGTGATCCAAGAGCCAGGAGAGTGGACTCCTTTGTTTTGGGGGATTTGTGTATCCCCAAATTTTCACATGCCTGTAGTGGCCTTGCCCATTCTGGCCAATGATCTCTGTTCCTAGCTTTGACTGACAGGCACCTTCCCTAAGTTACCCCAACTTCACTCCACATGTGTCCATCTCCCCTTTGTTGGGCCCCCTACCCCCAGTGATATTCAGGGAATCAGCCGGTGGCTCCCTGGGGAATGCAAAGTTGCAGCTTCCTGGTGAAGCTGCCTCAATGGCCATGCTTATAATGTCTGGCTTCCCCCTTTGCTCCTTTCCTATTATTAATAACTAGCTAATCAAGTTGATAGATATCAAGGTATCCCAGACTATAAATTCCTAGGATAAGCTTAAACTCTTCTGTCTTGTCTTAGGAAGGTTAGCGAATTTCTTCACTAGCTTATGCAAATCTGAACCAAACCAAGATTTGACTATTAAACCAGTAAGGTTGGTCATCACCTCCACCTGTATTATACGACAGTGGGAGGGAACATCATGCCTTCAGAGGGATGTGTTTAAGCAGGACAGTGAAGAAAAGGGAAGAGGGGACCATGAAGGCACTGGAGGGTCAGAGGAAACAGACAAAGGGGGAGGAAGAAGCCCATATAGGGAGGCCAGGAAGGAGGCTGATCAGAGTTTGACCAGGAGAGAAGTGTTTAAGTTTGGATATTAGGTCCTGCATGGTTTATTATATTTTCTAAGGAGTTCTTAAAGGAAGCAATTTTTAAGTTCTAGAGGCTCTTCATAACAATAAAAAAAAATGCAGCTCATGAAATATTTGAAATTGTTTTTTTAAGACATCTCACAAAAATGATTATTTTATTCATACCTCAAGCACCCCTAGTGTGGGTAGGAAAGTTCAAAATTATCTATGGTGAAATCCTGCCAGAGTGTAAGAAACTGAACAACTTAGAGGTTCATTGAAATGACCAGGCAGTTGATTGAAAACAAGAGAATCTGGGCATCAGCACATTTGAATCCTGGGTCTACTTACTGCCCAGCCCAGTCCCATCCATTGCCCACTAAGGAGGGAAACAGAAGGCCTAGGCCAGTGGTGGGCAAACTCATCAGTCAACAGAGCCAAATACCAACAGGACAACGATTGAAATTTCTTTGGAGAGCCAAATTTTTTAAACTTAAACTTCTTCTAATGCCACTTCTTCAACATAGACTCGCCCAGGCCGTGGTATTTTGTGGAAGAGCCACACTCAAGGGGCCAAAGAGCCGCATGTGGCTCGCGAGCCACAGTTTGCCGACCACAGGCCCATACCAAGGGCAATAGAGAAGGAAGAGTCAAAGCATGGGCGGGGTTTCCGGTGCAGGGAGCAGAGCACTAGAGAGGAGCAGCTGGCTCCTGGCAGCCACTGGTGCTCCTCAGACAGCCACAGATCGCTGGCACATGAGGGCCCACGCAGAGCCCCAGAATACCTGGTCCTGAGCTGAGATGTGGCGTCAAAACTGCAGAAGGAGATCAACCAGAACATCAGTAAGACCTTTATTTTTTAAATGCCAGGCAGGGAAGACTCAGAGGAAGATGGAAATTTTAATGAAGTTTAGCAAAAGGGCTCAAGTGATATTCACCTAATAGCAAGAATAGCCGGTCAAGGATGATTCCCGTGCGTTCACTGCCACTGTGTGGGCAGTTCAGGTGCTATCGAGAGGGTGAAGGTCATGTGCAGAAGAGGATCGGAACAGGGCACCACTGTGGGAACCACGGACATGTATGAGCCACCGTGGAAATTTTTAGTTCTTTGGTGTGTCTTACTCATGGGTATATACACTGAGTGGCCAGATCATTATGACCACCCCATCGTTACTTCGTTAGGCCACCTTTTGCCTACAATACTGCGGCGATTCTTGGCATTGATGCCACGAGATGTTGAAAGGTGATGTGAGGAATCTGACACCATGCCTGATGATAGCACTGTCCAGGTCTGTGAGATTGGATGGTTGTGGAACCAGCTGCCTGATGGCTCTTTTAACTTCGCCCCACAAATGCTCAATTGGATTGATATCTGGTGATGGTGGGGGCCACCTGAGCAAGGTAAAGTCTCCCTCATGTTCTTGAAACCACTCCTGCAGAATATGAGCACTGTGGCATGGCACATTATCTTGTTGGGAGAAGCCATCTCCATTGGGATTCCCCATCAACATGATAGGATGAACTTGATCAGCAACGATACTTAGGTATGTTGTGCTATTCAGACGTTGTTCCACACGAATTAAAGGGCCCAAATCATGCCAGGAAAACATGCCCCAAACTATAACACTGCCCCCACCAGCTTGAAGGATTGTACTCATGCAAATGGGGTGCATGCTTTCATGCTGTTTCTGCCAAATTCTCACTCTGTCATCTGCATGATGCAACTGGAAACGTGATTCATCGGACCATGTGACTTTTTTCCAATGCTCGACTGTCCAATCCTTGTGTTCCTGTGCGAATTGGAGACGTTTTATCTTGGTAACTGCAGACAGCAAAGGTGTTCGAACAGGCCTTCGGCTTCCATATCCCATACGATGCAGTGGACGGCTAATTTGCCTACAAACGTCAGGTGGTCATAATAATCTGGACACTCAGTGTATACTTACTGAATAGATGAATGAAAGAATAAACAAATGAACAAGAGGTGAAAATAAAGTGCCACAATTCAGGGGCAACCCAAGAATGTTGCATGAAATGGGTAGCCCGTGAATTGCACCCTGAAGGACAGACAGAGTTTGGAAGAGGTGGGAAGAGGAAGGCCATTCGGCAAAGAGAAGAGAGCGTAAACAATAACCGAGACCTGAGCAATAGCAGGGAAGGGCTAAGAACAACATGTAGCGCTTTTTTTCTAGATCTAAAATTTTTAAGTTCATGAGTTACAATTGGGATGAGACAACGGAGAACCTCGAGCTCCTATCTCATGATATTAATTATTCAAATGCTGTGTGCCTATGACATCACCTCTAATTTGGGAGGATTTCTATCAACAAGATGCCCTTTTGTTCATTTGTTCTTCTTGAGCGTACGTTGTCGTTTGCTGTAGTTACCAAGACGTGGCAAGGTACAAGTTTGGTAGCTTTAAACCAGCACACTGCTTCTGACCAACTGTCCAATTTTGCTCCGTGACGGTGACAGCGCACATACAACATGCAATGAAACAATGGGCAGAACGCACTGCAGAGTTCAGTGCTGAGGGTCGCTCTCTGCTCTTGACAGTCCTGTGGCATCGCAGCGTGGAGTATGATGCCATAGCCTTGCCTTCCACTTTATTCTGCTTTTAGTACCAGAATTGTCCAGAAGAAACTGGAAATTGTAAGTTGACCCTTCAGACTAGTTGCTGACTCTGCTAGTCTCAGTCTCAATTTGTTTCAATACTTAATGTTACTCAAGAAGAGAAAAGAGGAGCCTGCCTGGTGTGGCTCCATGGTGGAGCATGGATCTCTGAATCAGGAAGTTGTGGTTTGATTCCCAGTTGGGGCCCATGTCTGGGTTACTGGCTCGATCCCTGTAGGGGGCATGCACAAGGCAGCTGATTGGTGATTCTCTGTCATCACTGATGTTTCTATCTCTCTCTCTCCCTCCCTTGCTCTCTGAAACCAATAAAAATGTTTTTTAACACGGAGAAAAGAGGAAAGTGATTTTTAAGATATAGTTCAAGTTCTCAGCACCTCTCCATGTCCCTTACTTTCTTCCAAGGAAAAGTCACTGCCCTGGAACTAGAGGGACTTTTTTTCGATGTATGTTCCTGTGTTAATTAGTGCTATTTGTTCAATGTCCTCCCAAGACCTCCATGCGCACACCTGTATTTGAGCAAGTTGAGTAGATTTCACTGATGGAGAATGCACATCAGAGGAGACGGGGGGGAATCTCAGAGGGTGTTGGGAAGGACTTGTGAGAGACTTGGGGTAGGAAGTGGGGCTTTGCTTTTGTTGTTTACTGTTGGGAATCGGGGGTAATTCTGTTACCTACTATCTTCCTAAGTCTCACCGGGAAGGAGGAAGGGATAGGATGAGACCAACGCTGTAGTTGGTGAAGAAACAACAGTCACTCATATGCACCAGGACTAGGGGACATTCGGGCTCTATTCCTGGTTTGCCGTTGTTCAACATGAATTCCTGGTGGTCTTGTTTCTATGTCAACCCATGGCGGTTACCCATGTTCAATGGAAGAACATAAAGGCCATGGGTTATTGAACTCAAAAAAGCGCGTTCCAGGCCGTTCCTCCTTGGTGGTACCAGGTCTGTTCACAGATGTGTTTTTTCAGAAATGTTCACTCAGGTCCAGGCTGCAGTTTTCTGTTGAACTATTTCCAGTTGCACTCCAGAGAGTTCCAGCTGCCCAGAGCTCTCGCCAACACATAGGTTGGCCTGTTTCTTTCATTTTACCATCCTGTCTCAAAGGACTTTAAATTTACGAACGCATTTGATCTCCGATATTTTGAACTAAAGAAGCACTTCATCGAGACAGGAAAACAGTAACTTCCCTCATAGTAAGTGTTGCTTCAAGTATGTTCGATGGGTCAGGTGTACTGGGATTTTAAAACTAAGCTGATCGTTGCCTCCTCCCTTTGTTCCACTGGGAGTTACATTTTGCAAATACTGGAGCCCAGTTTCCTAGAGCCAACTGTGAAGAGCCATGCGTGCAGTTGTTAAAACTGTTCAGAATGTACGTGTAAATGATATGAATCACCAGAGTGTGTGGAAACGTAGGAGGAAGGAGAAGACAATGATTCAGTAACGCTTGTTGACTGAGTCCTGGGAAGGCTTGACAAAGACTTGCCATTCTTTTAACACCATTCAAGATTTCTTGAAACGAAAAATAACGTCTGCCAAATATTCAATAGTCAGGGACAAAAAATGGCACTGTGATTTGCATTTTGTTATCCATATCCTACCGCGTACGGAGAAGCTAAATTTGAATCTCCAAGGAAGAGAACCTTATTTTTGATTTTGCTAGATAGCAATGAGAATTGATTTTGAAATGGAAAACTTTTCATAGTACAAAGCAAACATTGTATGTGTTGTCCAATATGAATCAGTGTGTAAACGTTTTAATTGATATTAACAGCATTATCTAAGTTGGCCATAAAAGCAACAAGAAAAAATTGAGCAACACCTTTTCGCTCCTGATAAATTTAGAGTTGCTTTTGAGTTCTTGAAATATGTCTGTGATTTTGTTGTTAATACTGAGTTGACACAGAAGTTAGTGATTTGTTCTTTTGAAACATAGTTTTGATTGCATGCTTTTGCTTTAAAGCCAAATTTATTGCTGTAGAAAAAAAATTAAAAAACCACATATATAATTGCAGAAATCAAAGGAAAATGACTTACGATACCCAATTCAGTGGGTAGGGAACTTTTTAAGTATGTTTGGAAGAACTTGGACATGCCTTCTAATACCTTTGATCATGTCATGCGGGTTTGCCACCTTTAAATTTTACATAAATTGTCCTGCTGCTTAGAATCCCTGCATCACCTTGACTTTGGGTGAATTCCTGCTAATTTTCCCCAGGCCCTACTCCTGTTTTCCATTTGATAGGTTTCTTAGCTTTTCCCAGTGGGAAATTAATCTTTCTCGGGGTAGCCGCCTTGTTTTCCTCACAGCTCTGTCTTTACCCTTCATCGGAATATTCCTGTTGACAAATCTGTTCCCTACCACACCGTGATTCTTTCTAGCCTGTTCCTTACATTTTATTACGTGTTCCTTACAGAGAGTCCGGAGTAGCACCTGGCTCAGAGTGCGGATGTTAACATTATTTAAATGTATGAAAGAGGGAAACCTATGTAAAGTAAGACATCTAATTTTAAAGAGAGGGTGAAATGAGTAAAGGGAAAACTAAAAATTTCCAAAGACTGTAAAAATGGTAGGCTGGGTATCTATGGCAGTCTTCTTAGCTTGGTTGAAAAATAATCTTAAATGTTTGTCAAAATTGTGAGGGTAAGTCATATGAAAAAAGATGAGCTTTTCATTTTTTATTTAATATGAAATAAGCATTATATGAATTCAAGGTGTTAATATTGAGTCATCATTCTTTACTGACAGTATTATTAACCATTCAATAACATAAAATAATTTCAGTGCTCACTCATGCATTAAATTACTGGCTGTTTCAGCTACCTTTAAATATTTTGATAAGTACTTAGCAGACCTCCTGGAAAATATTAAAGAAAACTGATGTCACTGAAAAAATAATAATGGGTATTAAAGACGCACACTAAGTCATGCAAAATGGAAACACACATTCTTGCCATCTATTAACTGAAACTGGGGAAACTGAGGTGTGAGTTTCTCATTTGAACTGATTAAAATGATAATCATAAACTCTGGATAAATAAATGTATGACAAACTATTAATCTAAAATATTATTTTAATCGACTTTTCCCCTAAGTATTTTTTAAAGCTTTTGGCTACAAATTATATATTGATTATTGCTTGACATAGTGAATGTTTTAAAAAGGCTGTTTCATTATTAATGATTATTATTATCATTACTATTTTGATTATTTTCTCATTCAATAATAAATATTATACTTTTTTAATCAAAAATATTTATCGAAGTAAATCAATTTCTTATACATAATACTAAGCAGAGGAAAGAAAGTCATTTTCCCCTATCTAATAAAAGAGAAACATGCAAATTGACCATCCCTCTGCTACGCCCACCAGCCAATCAGAGTGAGTATGCAAATTAACCCAACAAAGATGGCAGTTAATTTGCATACGCAGGCGCCCAGACAAGACTGAAGACAGCGTAGAAGGAAGCCAAACGCTGCAGAGGGAGTGGAGCTGAGGCAGCGGAGACAGGAGGCAGGAGAAGATTCCTCCCTCCTCTGCTCCGCTCTGGCTGCAGGAAGCCCTATTCTTGCAGGGATCTTCCTGCAACGGGGCTTCTAGTTTTGTATAAAGGTGCTCAACCATCCTTGTCATAGGAGTGCAGTTGACATGAACAACATGGGTTTGAACTGAGCAGGCCCACTTGGATGCAGACATTTTCACTGAATATGAACCGTAGAGGTATTTTCTCATGATTTTCTTAATACCATTTTCTTCTCTCTCGCCTAGTTTATTGTAAGAATGCAGTGTAACACGTACAAAATGTGAGTTCATTGACTGTATGTTATGCTAGGCTTCTAGCACAGCAGGGTGTCAGTAGTTAAGTTTGGGAGACTTGAAGTCATGCAGGGATTTTCGAAGGTGCGGCCGTGTTGATGCTGGACCCTCCACTTTGTAAGGGCCGACTGTGTATAAACCCTCTTCTGAGAGCACGTGACTTGTGAGGAAGAGATGAGCTCTGTGGCCAAATTGCTGTCGCACTCCAGCCAGGGCCACTGACTTTGAAGGCAATTAAAACGACTCTGATTTACTGGCCCCTCTTCTCCTATAGCTGAGTGAGAGACAGGCTGCCCCGGAGGTGAGCGCAGTGGCCTGGCCCCACGTGTGCCCACAGGTGACCTTGCTGGCTGCACTCACCTCGGGACAAAGGCCACACTTCCTGCTGGCCTTGGCACTGGGCACCCACTGATACCCCGAAGGCAGGGAATCTGGAGTCTTCAGGGTCCGCCTTCTAATCAAGCTTCTAGAACCTCCAGAATGGACCCCGAGGCCCCCTCTGCTGTGCAGAACCCCCAGGGACAGTGTCAGCAGGGATCGTTCCCTGACCTGCTCCTTAGTGGGAGTCGCATCACTTCTGGCCCGGTCTTTGGGGACCACGGGCATCTACCCCAGGCAGAGAAGCCACTGAGGAGTAAACCCCAGACTGACTTCATGCTGAGGCTAGACAGAAAACACGCACGCACGCACGCACACACATGTGCGTGCAAAGACAAAGGACTGAGCGTGCTGAGCAGCGGTTGTGCTGGTGGAATCCCACTCCTCGTCCGCACTCTCAGCCGTGACACCAACACTGAGCAGCACCCCCCTTTCAGGGTACAGCACCCTCCTTGCTCGCTTCAGTGTGATGTCAGGTGGCATTTGCAAATGTCTGGAATGGCGCGTCCGCTGGGGCAGACTTCCCTGCCGGGATGTGGTTACCATGGTGCCCAGAAGATGGCTTTCAGGGAGCAAGGCATCTCGGCCACAGAACAGAAGTGGAAACTGAAAATAGGCTGCCACGTCTCCTCTCCCGCCACCGAGGCCCTGGGTCTGTGTGAGCAGAAGGCAAAGTGCCGTTTTAGCGTCTGAAGCACCCTTACTCCTTTGAATCGAATCGAAGGCATTGCGGTTATGAACGTGGCCATGGCACGCGTCCTCTCGTTGCTCCCGTCGCTCACTCTGACATGAGAGGCCATAGCCTGCAATCTAACGGGACCCTCTCTCTGGACCGCTCCTCTGGGACTGTCAGCACACTCCTCGGTGTCTTCCCACGGTCACCCTATTTTTAGCTCTAAGAGCCACATGGGAATCAGCCTCGCAGAGAGATCACAGCTCCCGTCGTGGGAGGTTGGAGCTGGATGAAAATGGCAGAGAAAAATCTCAGTTTACAGGAGGAGGATCAAGAAGACGAACCAGGTATCTGACTTATCTAGGCAAGCCGGCGTGAGAAATGAAGCCAGCGCTGCTCTTAGGCCTCCTATTCCGTTTCTTGCACTGCCTGGTAGGCCGCCTTGCCTTCCCTTCCCCCTGTCAGACCTCAGGGGCCAGTCTGCCACAGGGAGGCGTGGCTCTGAAAGACAGGCGCTCCTCCAGGGGGAGCCCAAGCCAGGGTTCTGCTTCTCAGCCGCTCACTCTCCCAAGGACCGCAGGACCTGGGAATGATGGCGACTACTCACCTACTGCTTTTCTGAAAAGCCGGGAAGAGCCTGCCGTGTTATAAATCATGTCACTAGGTCTGGCTGTGCCTACTTTTTTAAAATATGTATTTTTTTTTATTGATTTCAGAGAGGAAAGGAGAGGGAGATAGAAACATCAGTGATGAGAGGGAATCATTAATTGGCTGCCTCCTGCACGCCCCCTGCTGGGGAGGGAGCCCACAACCTGGTCATGTGCCCTTGACTGGAATTGAACCGGGGACCCTTCAGTCCACAGGCCAACGCTCTATGCCCTGAGCCACACCGGCTAGGGCTGTGTCTGCTTTTTTTAAAAAAATATATTTTTATTGATTTCAGAGAGGAAGGGAGAGGGAGAGAGAGATAGAAACATCACTGATGAGAGAGAATCATTACTTGGCTGCCTCCTGCATGCCCCCTACTGGGGACCGAGCCCGCAACCTAGGCATGCGCCCTTGACTGGAATCGAACCGGGGACCCTTCAGTCTGCAGGCCGGTGCTCTAGCCACTGAGCCAAACCAGCCAGGGCTGTGTCTGCTTTTTTATTAGGCAAATATAACGGTGTCTTTGGGGAGACGGTGCAGTGTCTTTACCGGGAACCAGTATTTGAAACATATCACATGCTTTGCTATAAAGAATGAAGGTGTGGGCAGTAGTCATCGTGGAGGTCATTGCACGTGGCCGTTAGAAAACCGCGTGTCCTTGCGTGTTGCCCGGTTTTCAGTGCCACGCTGACTCTCTGTTGCCTCCAGGTGACTGTTAAGCATCCCAGGATCACAGCGGCCAATGCCCTCTCTCCTCCTCCCGGCCAGCTGCATTCCGTGTGTGCTTCGGGGAGGGGGGTGGCCGTTGCCAGAAATAAAACCCCTTCTGAGGTTAGTGAACCTTCACCAGCGTGAGGACTTGCTGGAAGGCTGGAGAAAAGAGGCTTGACGCCCTGCGTGTAAGGCTGTGGGAAGAAAAGGCATCAGTGGGATAGGACAAGGCCCTCAGGAGTCAAGGAGTCGCTGGACAAGCCCGAGGCAGCTGGGGCACCGGGAGGCAGGGGCGTGAGAGGGGGTGCTGCGGGGCGTGTGCCCTCGGCCTTCCTCTCCTCCAGCCTCTCTTTGGGGACCGGGGGATCGGCCCAGTCACAGGCCGGCCTCTTGGCTGCAGGCCCAGCAAGACCTGGCCCTTCAGGTCTGTGGTGGAGGCAGGCACTGGGTTCCACCTGGCAGCTGGCCACAAACTCGGGGTGCAGGTGACACCGCAAAGGAAGTCAAAGTGCTGCTGAGGAGCAGGAAAGGGACCCGAGAGGAAACAGCAGCAGTCGCACAGTCCTGCCTGCCGCCCCCCAGCCTTGGCGGGGGCCACGCGCCGGGTTCCTTCTGAGGGCCAATGCCAGGGGCAGTGAGCTACGGAGATGCTCCTCTGCTCCCACGTCCCGTGTGTTTCAGACCAGGATTCCGTGGTTTTCATTCCGCTTACCTTTCTGTCACCGCCTGTGCTTCCTGGCATTCCATTTCACAGCCACAGTTCTTTTCCCTGGACGTTTAAGCTGTTCACCTCCTCACGGCCCAGTTATTACAGAGAAAGCTTAGCCTTGATGCTTCTCTTGCCTTCAAGTACCATCAGGGCTCCCAGTCTCTCCACGAGTCTCACTTTGCCCTATGAGGGCCTCACTCTGTCCTATGAGGGCCTCACTCTGTCCTATGAGGGCCTCACTCTGTCCTATGAGGAGCCTCACTCTGTCCTATGAGGAGCCTCACTCTGCCCTATGAGGGCCTCACTCTGTCCTATAAGGGTCCTCACTCTGTCCTATGTGGAGTCTCACTCTGCCTCTATGAGTCTCACTCTGCCCTATGAGGGCCTCACTCTGCCCTATGAGGAGCCTCACTCTGTCCTATGAGGAGCCTCACTCTGCCCTATGAGGGCCTCACTCTGTCCTATAAGGGTCCTCACTCTGTCCTATGTGGAGTCTCACTCTGTCCTATGAGTCTCACTCTGTCCTATGAGGGCCTCACTCTGTCCTATGAGGGTCTCACTCTGTCCTATGAGGGCCTCACTATGCCCTATGAGGACCTCACTCTGCCCTATGAGGACCTCACTCTGCCCTATGAGGACCTCACTCTGTCCTATGAATCTCACTCTGCCCTATGAAGAGTCTCACTCTGCCCTATGAGGAGTCTCACTCTGTCCTATGAGGAGTCTCACTCTGCCCTATTAGGGGCCTCACTCTGCCCTATGTGGAGTCTCACTTTTTCCTATGAGGGCCTCACTCTGCCCTATGAATCTCACTCTGTCCTATGAGTCTCACTCTGCCCTATGAGGGCCTCACTCTGTCCCATAAGGGTCCTCACTCTATCCTATGTGGAGTCTCACTCTGTCCTATGAGTCTCACTCTGCCCTATGAGGGCCTCACTCTGTCCTATAAGGGTCCTCACTCTGTCCTATGAGGAGTCTCACTCTGTCCTATGAGGGCCTCACTCTGTCCTATGAGGACCTCACTCTGTCCTATGAGTCTCACTCTGCCCTATGAGGGCCTCACTCTGTCCTATAAGGGTCCTCACTCTGTCCTATGAGGGCCTCACTCTGCCCCCATGAGGACCTCACTCTGTCCTATGAATCTCACTCTGTCCTATGAGTCTCACTCTGCCCTATGAGGGGCCTCACTCCTCCCCTATGAGTCTCACTCTGTCCTATGAGGAGTCTCACTCTGTCCTATGAGGGCCTCACTCTGCCCTATGTGGAGTCTCACTCTGCCCTATGAAGAGTCTCACTCTGTCCTATGAGGAGTCTCACTCTGCCCTATTAGGGGCCTCACTCTGCCCTATGTGGAGTCTCACTCTTTCCTATGAGGGCCTCACTCTGCCCTAGGAGGGCCTCACTCTGTCCTATGAGGGGCCTCACTCTGCCCCCATGAGTCTCACTCTGCCCTATGAGGGGCCTCACTCTACCCTATGTGGAGTCTCACTCTGCCCTATGAGGGGCCTCACTCTACCCTATGTGTAGTCTCACTCTGCCCAATGAGGGCCGCACTCTGTCCTATGAGGAGTCTCACTCTGTCCTATGAGGGCCTCACTCTGCCCTATGTGGAGTCTCACTCTGCCCTATGAGGGCCTCACTCTGTCCTATGAGGAGTCTCACTCTGTCCTATGATGAGTCTCACTCTGTCCTATGATGAGTCTCACTCTGTTCTATGAGGGTCTCACTCTGCCCTATTAGGGGCCTCACTCTGCCCTATGTGGAGTCTCACTCTGCCCTATGAGGGCCTCACTCTGTCCTATGAGGAGTCTCACTCTGTCCAATGAGTCTCACTCTGTCCTATGATGAGTCTCACTCTGTCCTATGAGGGGTCTCACTCTGCAGTATGAGGGGCCTCACTCTGCCCCTTCCACCGTCGCTGCCGTTCCCTCCTCCACTCCACAGCCCGCAGCTGCTTGCCAGCCCAGGGACCAGTCCAGTACAGCTCTCCCATCCTCACCCTTACCGAGCGTCCAGGGGCCACTGTCTTTCCCGGCCTTACATCCTGGCTCTAAAGTGACCCTGGCCTCCTGCTGTCCGTCTTCCTCCTGGAAGAGTTTGCTTCTCTGACAGGCTCCACGTGGGCGGTTATCAGGGGTGCATCCCAGGCCTGTCATCACTTCTGTGTCTTCGCAGTTGTTACTGGCTGAGGCCACTGCTCCGGTCCCCACTTCTGTAAGGTGCGCCTTTTTCACTTTACTTCATTACGCCTCTTTCATGAAAGATGTATTTTTTTTTCTTTCAGACTAGCTAGCCATGCATTTTGTGCTAGTGTGGCTAGAGATTGTAATCTTCTGGAGTCTATGGGACTCTTTCATTACATTTTTGCTATATGACAGGTGCTCAGTAAATGACTATTATATGAATGAAATAAGTTAATACATTGTAAAATGGACATCTTAATAAAAGTCTGTAGGAAGCTGGGTGCAGGAGAAGCAAACGTGTGGTAGGCATAAATTGGGGCACACTAAAATTTTATGAATGTAAGCACAATTGTTTATTGAGCTTTTTGAATTACAAATTTGGGATGTGGTTCTATATTGAGAATGTCATGGAAATCAGGCCAAAAGAGTATATCACATTTTATTATCTCTTAAAAATTAAGAATTCACTTTAGAACTGTATAGGAAATAATGGGAGTCCATACAAATTTTAACAAAAATTGTATGCCTTTTTCTTTTGCAAAAATGAAATCTGTTCTTTGACAGTTATTAGATTTCTATGAGAAAAAGAGTGTTGGTCCTTCACATCTATGACTTATTATAATTAATTGCTTCATAATCCAGTCATGTTTTTACTAGAATATATTTTCTCATTATTGTAGAAATTATAATAACGTAACTGCATAACAAATAAGGTAGTGATTATATGTGTCTTAAAGTATAAGTAGTCACCTGTTGCAGCAAAAAACATGAGTAAGTTTTTAATTGTAATTTAAACGATTTCGCACAAAATATTTTTGGTAATTATTTTTTTCTTCACTAGCCAATTTTCTTTGCACACTTCTGGATAAATTTTCAGTAGACATATAGTTACAAGTGATGAAGTAATTAATTTAATAAAGGGATATCTTGATGTGACATTGTACCAGGTAAATAGTTATTTTTGAGAAAAAACTTGATGTTAGCTCCTTAAACTGAGGAAGGCATGAACATTCCCCTTCATTACTCATGTGAAAATTAGCATATATACATATATTCAATCAAAATATTTGTAACAGACACACAGATGCACGGACCCAGAAAAACAAAATTTAAAAATATACCTTAAGACCTGGCCACTATTGTTCAGTGGTTAGAGCATCAGCCCATGCACCGAAGGGTCATGGGTTAGATTCCTGGTCAAAGACATGTACCTGGGTTGCAGGTTCCACCCCGAGTGCAGGAGGCAACCAATTGATGTGTCTCTCCTCTCTTTCTCTCTCTCCCCCGACCCCTCACCCCTTTCCCTTCCTTTCTCCCTCCCATTCTCTCTAAATATCAATGGAAAACTATCCTCCAGTGAGGATTAACCAAAATATATATACCTTAATATTTTCTTCTTCTACTTCTTTGCCCCAATACTTTAAATAAAATCAGTAGGGATCCACTTGGCCAGCAAACAAAGTGATTTCTTTGTAGCCCTTCGTGAGGGTTAGTTAGCATCATTTCTAGACCCTGAGCACTATAATGTGATCCATCCTACTAAGACTTGTGAGATAGAATCAGAGGACCACATTCTGGTTCCACAGAAGTGTACATTTTAGAATCTTACTTTCGCAGGAAGGCTATGCCATCTGTCTCCATGTTAATTTGTTGCTTCAAATGCATTAACTTTTTGTGCCTTTTGATACATAAATGCTGACATTGTTTACTTATTAACCCTTGTATTTCTAAGGTAGAATTGAATTTTTACTCTACATACCCCAAATAATAAAGCAGCTGTAAAGACAAGAATATTTATTAATATTATATGCACTGATAGAAGATCTTTATAATGCTTCTTCTATTTCTCAAAGAAAGCCAACTAGAGAGAGTTCAGTTATATTAATTTTAGAAATATTTTAGGCTCACTTTTTGCTTCAGATTTATGTACTTAAATTGTATGGCATTTCATGATTTTTAGGAATAATTGAATGCTTTCTGGGGAAAAATCAAGATGGCTGATGCCTCAGAGAAAAAATAAATAAATCAGAGATGCTCTGGAAGCCATTTTTGGAGGCGCCTGGAAATAGAGAAGGGAGTGAGTCTGTAGTGGGGTAGTGGGGGAGGGCGTGGAGACGAGAGTGGACGGGGTTGGGGGGCAGCATGCTGCAGAGAAGGGGCCAGAGACATGACACAGGTGTGTGGAACCTAAGGCCACCAGTCCCACACCTGAAGAATGTGCACACCTGAAAGGAGAGGAGATTTTTTATAGTTACTTTTATTATTGCTCTAACTGTTAGAGAGTGGGAATTTCTGAGCACTACTGAGGCCATGGACTATGCCCCAGATAGAGTTGTCAGTGCTGACACCAGGCCAGGCCTTGAGATATGATCTCATGGCCCCTTCCCAGTACGTAGGCCTTCCTTCATAGAACACTGTCAGCTTTCTAAAGAACAGGATGACCCTGTGAATAACATGGTCGTCAATGGCATGATCCTGACGTTGCTTGGGAAAAACTGTTTTGTCTTAAATTGCCTGCTCTGCAAAAACAGGATGTGGTTAATGTGCTTACAAGTGGTCCTGCACAAAGGGTCGGGGCTGCTCTCTGGACTCCCTGCGTGGAGAATGGCAGAGCAGTCACCTGGCCAGCTCGAATAAAGGCTCTTTGCTATTGCATCGGACTCGGCTCCCTAGTGGTCTTTGGGGATCACGAAATCTGGGCATAACACTAACAGGTTAGTTTGCCTAATTAAAGCATTCCAGGAGACTGAGAAAAAGCCAGTAGAAAGAAATGAGTGAGTGTGTGAATACTCTGAGGGTAAGAGAACAACAGAAAAATGAAGAGATGTCACATTGTTAGTTTTAGTGTAAGGAATTCAGAAAAAAAGAAGAAAAGAAAGCATAGATTATGTTGTACAAGCTGTAATTGTGAGTCTCAGTGGAATGCATTAGACATTTTCTCTGGATGCATATGTCAGTGACAAAAAGCATGTTCGTGGAGCTTTAGTAATGAAACACTCTCCAGAGGGAAGAGAGAGAATAAAACTCTTGATCTGTTTCTGCTACAAAAATTGTGAGTAGATCACAGATCTTCACCTACAAAATAGTTACTGGGGATGCATTGGTCTAAGGTTAAAGAGACATTGTAGTACCTTAATTTTGCACCGAGACCCTGCACATTACAGTGATTCTATGTAGGAGAAGTTAAGGACAGGAAATCCTGGGGCAGAAGAGGTCAAATAAGCCAAAAAGGATGGCGGGAGTGGGTGTAGGGGAATGGTGTCGGTATTGTCAACAGAGGTGAGGAGGGAAAAGGAGACAAGAGTGAGGACCAGGGTAAAAACAGAGCTGGAGGCACCTTCAGAGGTGCAGGAAAGGCAACTTTTGCTGGTAAGATTGAGTTCTTCCTTGAGCACAAACATTCCTCTATTTTGGTTAAAGCTTTGTCCAAGGCAAAGGTAACGTGCTCACATGAAATCCCGAGAGGAGACTAAGCAATAAACAAGGCAGGAGGGTTAAAGAGGAAGACAAATCGTGTGGATAAGCTCTGAAGACGTGGTATTAACATCGTGAGGATAAATAATGACCGTAGCAGGTCGCATTTGTTGACCATTTCTTACTTGTTTCTCGCCATGTCTTGTGTCTGAGAGCACTTACTGCATCCTCACAACGAGCCTTCAGGGTGAGCATTCCTTGAGTCTCCGTTTTATAGAGCAAGGCTGTGAGGCTCCAAGGGATTTGTCCAGGATCCAAACTGGTAGAAATTCCTTCCTGTCTGAGCTTGATCACTACAAACAGAGGAAGGGAGAGAAAGAGCAAGTTTCCATTATGAAGAAAAGAGCAGGGAGAAGGAAGTGAGAGGGGAAGAGAGATCATGCTGTGGACACAGGAGCCCCATGTACTTAGAAGAGGACCTTTCTGGGGCTCCAGGTGGAACCCCAGTGCGGCAGCCACTGGGAGAAGTGCAAGGTTTCGAGTGTGAAGTCAAGGCTTAGGAAGGTTTTGGTTGCATAACTGAAAACCGTTCATACCTTCTCTTCTCTTTCCATGCTCAGTACTGAGCAGAGTGGGTGCCTGGCGAAGTTCTATGGAAAGGGTGAACAGAGGCACAAGGAAACCTGAGAGCGGATTGGTCGGTGTTAGAAGGTGGCAGAACCAGAGCCGGTGGGTCAGGGTAACTTCCTTCCGCGGGAACTCTTTCAGGATGTGTTGCTGTTTGCTATTGGAGGGAGCGGATTAGTTCACCGAAATAGAAATCGAGGCAGTGTTAAGACTCGTGTCAAGAAAAATTAGATCTTGTGTTTGAAAGTGACGTTTTCGATGGTGGACGGGTTTGAGGAAACACTCATCAGTATGTGAGGGCAGAGAGGACACGTAAAAGCATGTGTGCCCTTTGGGACAGTTGTCCTAGTCACGCCGATTACACCAGGGCTGCAGTTCAGTTTGCTAACCGGTCTGTGAGTAACGGAGAGGCTGGCCCCCTGCTTTGCTTGTAGGTCAGTAATTCAGAGCACCGACTCTGGGGCCAGGGAGCGTGAGTTCAGGTCCCCGTGCTCACACTGTGAGCCCCGTGACCGGAGGTGAACTTCTTAATGTCTCTGTGCTAAATTTCCTAAAATTCTAGCTTCCTCAATTCCTACATTCCTGCTAAAACAGGGGTAATAACTGCAGACAGGAGGATGAAATGAGCTAGGATGTGTGAAATGTTTAGGATCGTGCTTGGTAAGCGCTGCATTGGCGATTTAAACACAAGTGATGCACCGGAACGTGACTAAAGAATTTCTCTGGGTGTAAGTGCCACCGTTCTGCTTTCTGTTTGTTCTCTACACAGAATCACCTGCTTTTATAAAGAGGAGACCGGTTTCTACCAGCTTGATCATCAGTTATTGCCCGGGTCTTTGAAAGCCTCCGTTTCTTGTTGTTTTTAATTCCTCTATTTTCTGTTTCAGCATGCTCGAGATCCGTTCTGGGACGTAGTTGGTTATTTGGGAGCAGTTCAGTCCTTTCGGGGTGTCCTCTCAGCGTTTGTTAGTTGGGACCAGAGCAGAGTTTTGTCTAAAGTATGTTCGTTGCTGAGAGGAGATTGCCCTGAGCCTCGAGGTGCTAACCTCCGGCTGCTGGGACAGTCCCATGTCCAGTTCTGCATCGGGAGCGACCTGTGCCTCTTGGTCCTTGACCGTGGCGTGCCCCTCCCGTGTGTTTGTGGACCCGCACCCCGCATCCGGCCGTGGCTCCCCAGAGGTCGCCCTTTGGTCTCTCTCTGGTCAGCTCTCTTCCGTCTGCTCCCTTGTCCCTTGAGCTTCTGCGCCCAGGTCCCTGGGGTCTAGTCCAGTCTCTCCGGCCAGAGAGTTCAGCAGACCCGCTGGCTGTCCGCTCCCTGCGCCCCTGCCTGGACGGCCTCTCAGGGAGCGAGCTGGGCCATCCAGGGCTCACCTCCCTCAGCCCCATCGTCCAGGATCTCTGTCTTTTGTGGCACGATGCCCTTTGTCTCGGAAGGCTTGTTTCATGTACACATTTTGTCAGTCTTTGCTTGTTTCAGGTGGGAGGTCAAATGCAACCCTCGTGCCTCAGTCCTGTCCACCCACTGGTCACTCCTGAGACCCTTCCTCTCTCGGGGTTTGACCTGAGCTCTCCCTGGTGTCAGGTCAGAGCAGTTCACGTGAAGCAGGCTCTGACCTGACTCACCTTGGCGTGCAGGAGGCTTCCCGCCGTTTCCGAGCGGCACACGCTGCCTGTCTGCGCATCCCTCCCGCACCCCTTTCCCCGTTTCCCGCTTTGCTTTGCCTCTCATGTTTTCCTAAGAAGCAGGTTCTCTCCGTGTCTCTGTCCTGGATCGCTTCCCTTCTGCTCACTTGTGCTGACGCCAACTCTTTCCAAAGGACGCGCTGCTTTCACAATCAAAACGGCGGCGTCTCCCGAGTTTGCAGGGGACCTGGGGAGTCAGGAGCGCACCTTCTGGGAGCCCCTGTTTTTCAGAATTTGCTTGTTTATGTCAACTGACTCCGCAGCTCCGCGCAGGGGGAAGGAGGCATCTGCCCTCCATCGAGGGAAGGTGGAGCTGTTACAAAATAAGCCACAGCAAGCCGCTTTGCTGGGGAAGTAGTTAGGGGGGCTTAGGCGGCAGCAATTGTCTGGACTTGCTAAGAAGGCTTCAGGTTTCCTCCCGGGTAACTGAGTGATGTTCATATCATAAGATCTTCGCCCAAAAGCCCAGCCGGGAAAGGAAATCTCGGTCATGTGCGTTCTCATGCCCGGCGGGTACTGTCCGTTCCTGTTTTCTCTGCGTCCTGAGACTATATCCCCTTACATAAGGGCACAGGCCTCCGCTAATCGCGTTAACTCCTTGTGAAGAGCCGTGAGGATTCCGATTCCCTTCCCCCGGCCGCATGGTTCCTGTGGGCTTGCCACGCTGAGAAAAACAAACGGAAAAGCACTCGTTTGGTTTCCCATCATTGTCTGATCCGTGCTGCACTTTTCTATAATGCTTCCTTAATATTGCGAGAAGTTACCACACGAGTTTTTAGTTAAGATCGGGTTAAAAAAAAACAAACACAAAACAGGGGGAAAAAAGCTGCTTTTGTTAATACTTTCCGATAAACTTAGCGCCAGGGTATTTTTGTTAAATAATCCCATTTCTATATTATGCCCAAAAAGTCTCATTTTAATAATATTTGAGGGTTGAGTTGAAGTAATCACTGCAGATATGCATTAGTTATGGAAGCGAGAAGTGGGAAGTTCATCTTAAAGTGCTTTAATAACTTTGAATCAAAGTGGTATAGAATTTTTCCTGAAATTAGAAAGAACAGGAACAAGGCAGGTGGACTGCAGTGCTCGGGCCCCTCCGTGGCTTTCTGTAACTGGGCTTTCGGGGGACCCACGTGTCCTGAGGAGGGTGGTGCACGGAGGGTGGTGCCCGCGGTCACTGGATTCCCGGTTGGGTGCAGGGTCTGCTGCTGCATGTGGATCCAGGTCTTCCTCATCGCTCTGCCATTCACACAAGGCCGTCTCTCCAGTGTCGCCTCGCTGGAGGACTGTGCGATGCTTTATTTGATTAGCACTTCCAGTTTTCATGAAAGCCTCATGATTTTTTCTTCATGTTTTTCTGAGATCATAAAAACGTATTTCATATTTAAAGGCAGCAGATTCTATATATATAAAAGCCTAAGCAACCAATGACTGAACAACCAAATGACCAGTCAGCCGGTCGCTATGACGTGCACTGACAGCCAGGGGACAGACGCTCAATGCAGGAGCTGCCCCCTGGTGGTCAGTGTGCTCCCACAGTGGGAGTGCCACTCAGCTGACCAACAGGCTCACAGCTGGCAAGCGCAGCTGTGGCGGTGCGAGCCTCTCCTGCCTCCACGGCAACGCTACCGAGTGGCAGCAGGCATTGTGGGACTGGGGTGAGCAGGAGCGGCGTGGTGCCTGGCCCGGGCTTGGGCTCCACCCCAGATGCCTGCCACTTCGCGCCCTACTACGTCTCTCAGGGGATGTTGGACTGCCAGTTTCGGCCCGATCCCCGCAGGGCAGGCCGAAATCAGCACTCTGACATCCCCCGAGGGGTCCCAGATTGCGAGAGGGTGCAGGCTAGGCTGAGGGACCCCACCAGTGCACAAATCCATGCACCGGGCCTCTAGTATTGAATATAGAGAAGAGAAACTTAAATGTTATGTAATTAGTGCTCTGGAGTTGTTTCCCACGGTCCATTCTTCAAGGGAAAGGAATGAATTAAGTGACTTTTCAAATCTGGGCATGGAAACACCTATTTCTGATGTGAACTCCCAGGGCTTTTACCAAAGGGGTTTGGAGGAAGACAGACCAGGGCACAGGGGTGTTTCACTTTTTCGTTACTGGGTAATAAAGTGCCGATTAGAGCAAGAAGGAAGGCGAGTCTGCGCCCTAGACAGCATTACCGTTTTAGAAGCTGCCTCCATCTGCCTCATTGTCTGGCCTCTGTGCCCTGGTACCTCCCGGGCGTCTGTCCATCCCTGACACTGCCCTTGGCTTCCAATCCGTCCCTTTTCTCATTCTGACCTTTCATGGGATAGATCCTCCAGAAACATCCTTTGCTCCAATCTTTTCTCTCGCTGTTTCCTCCTTCCGGTTCTCACACATTGCCACTCACGTATGTGTTCGTTCCAAATGAAGTGAGTATCTATGCTTCCCTGGGAAGAAAGCCAAATGCTAGGGATAAAGGTTTTACCTTCTGGTCTCTTCCTTTCACTTAACATTTAGTAAGATGCCTAGGACTTCCATGGCACGTCCTCTCCTGGGAGCTCGCTTCCTGGTAACTACTCCTTATTCTGAATTCCTGCTCCCGCTGGCCCTTGGGTATCCAGTCACTTCCTGAGGCTGCGTTATCCAAGTCCACCTTGCGAGTGGCCACTGTCCTGGTTTGTTTGTTTAGGACAGGGTTGGGGGACCTTTTCCCACTAAGGGCCATTTGGATATTTGTAACATCATTCTCAGGCTGCACAGAATTATCAACTTAAAGATCAGCCTGTTATATTTGGCCAAACATTTCATCAACTCACCCCTAACACCTTGGCAGGGCCAGACCAAGTGATTTCGAGGGCCTTACATGGCCCGAGGGTCGGACGTTCCCCACCCTGGTTTAGGGCACTGCTGACAGGTGTCTGTTGCACAGAAAGGATGTGACTGAAAGCTAAAGGACCCTGGAGGAAATTGTTGCTCAATACAGAACAGGAACTTATTCAAATTCATTATTAAAGTGAAAACCAAACAAAATCTTGGAAGTGAAGGAAATTCTCACGTGTGTGACCTGGACTTGCGACCACAGTTTGTCTGCATCGATGCCACCTGTGGGTGCAGCGAAGTCTAGCATCCATGACCCCGTCTCCCAGCAGAGGACAAGGTGCTGCCCTCTTCAGTGTGACCTGGCACTGTGCCCTCTCAGGCACTGCAAGAGTGTGTGCATGTTCACTAGAGCCTGCAGCCTCTAGAACACAGGAGAAAGGGGCTGTACCACACTGCATCCTGGGAGGAGGAGTTCCAGTATGTCAGGGAGAGAAAGAGCACCTACATGAGCGGGATTTAGTTTCATATTATGTCTCATGTGATGGACTGTGATAATGGGCACCAGGGTGTCCAGGAGAATAATTCAGATGCAGTTGCTATTCAGAAAGCTTCTCCCAGGCTGCACCCCATCCTGACCTGAACCCCACCTTCACCTCCTCCAGAACTGCACCCCCCTCCTGGCCTGCACACCCTCTTCACTTCCTCCAGAACTTCACCCCCTCCTCACTTGCACCCCACTTTACCTCCTTTGGAACTTCACCCCCTCCTGACCTGCACCCCACCTTCAGCTCCTCCAGAACTGCACTCCCTCCTGGCCTGCACCCCCTCTTCACTTCCTCCGGAACTGCACTCCCTCCTGGCCTGCACCCCCTCTTCACTTCCTCCGGAACTGCACTCCCTCCTGGCATGCACACCCTCTTCACTTCCTCTGGAACTTCACCCCCTCCTGACCTGCACCCCACCTTCAGCTTCTCCAGAACTGCATCTCCCTCTAACCTGCACCCCTCTTCACCTCCTTGGGGTGCTGTTAGCATAGCAAAGCTGGCATGTCCAACATCAGATCCCCTCATCCCAAACCGGTTTCTGGTCCTGTTCTATACTAATAACAGTCCTTAAACAGTCACAGTCCTCCAGTCCCATCGTCTTCATCCCCTTATTTTTCTTTTCCTGAGTTTTTCAAATCTACATTTCTTAAAAATGTTCCAATTCATCATCTCCAGTGTTGAATTTCAGTGCTAGTCCCTTGCCATTCTAATTTAGTTTCCTGTTACCTCCCGAGCAAGGTATTGTAATGAACTTCTTGCTTATTGTCCTGTCTCTATTCATCCCTTTATGCACCAGGCCTAAGACTAGAGGCCTGGTGCATAAATTTGTGGACAGGTGGGGTCCCTCAGCCTGGCCGGTGATTGGGGGCAGTTGGGGCCATCTCGCCCAATCTTGGGGGAGGGATCATGGGAGGTTGGCCAGCTGCGGGAGGTTGGCTGTGGGACCACACTGACCACCAGGGGGCAACTCCTGTGTAGAACGTCTGCCCCCTAGTGGTCAGTGCATGTCATAGTGACCAGTGGTTTGGTCATTTGGTCACTTAGGCTTTTATAGAGAGAGAATAGATTTCTAACATGGAGTGCAGAAGCATGGTCCTCTCCGGATTAAAACCCTTCAAGGTCATTTTCTCTCACACTGAACAAAGTTTCCATCTCTCTTCAATAACTTTGTTAGATTTATCTCATATTTTTATAGAAGAGCATGAGGGTAGATAATAACTTTTTATTGTTTTATTTCCATCCTTCACTCCTTGCAGACTCACCCAGCCACTCTTCTCTGTTCCTGGCTTTACTCATGCTGTTCCCTCATTTGATCACCACTCTTTGCTCTACCCTCATTTTCTGCTCATCCACACTTGTCCAAATCATCCCATTCTTCCAGACTTAAGCCGTGTGGCCTCTCTTCCCAGAAAGCTCCTAGCAGGACTTGTCTTTCTTTGCTCAGAAGTCATTTAACACGTTATCTGTGCTGAGGTATCACCAGGACCCTGTCTTGTTATAAATGTTTTTCTTCTCTTTCTTATCGGGCAATGAGCTCAGTCAGGAAAAGTGTCCACACATCAGTTCCATTATCTCCTTATTAAATGAAATAGAAGTCATGACATCGGAAACTATTGACGACAAAGACAGCTATCGAGGGACAGTTTAATGCCACATCACGATTGTTTTCACCTCTTGTCAATGAAACCATTTCTGTATTCATCAGAGCCGGCGAGATCACGCTGCAGTAACAAACTAACGCACAGATTTTGTGGTTCCACACACCAGTGGATTATATTCTGTGGATGCCCTGGGTTCCACGTGGATCTCAAGGGAACGTCAGGGCCTGGGCCAGGGAAGATACAACATCTATCAACGTGCGTTAACCAAGAAAGGCAGTGCTCTCGTCTTTCTCGTGTCTGTTACCCAGGCTTTTGCTTTGGAAATGACACCTGTGCTCTGTTCAGTCATCTGGCCCACATTAGTGATAGGTCGCATCCATCTGAAAAGGGGCCGGGAGATTGGGGCCGCATGGGAATACCCCAGCACCATCTTTACCTGCTTCCTCCCCAGGCGAGTCAATGCTGAACACCTGGTCCTCTGAACAGGGAAGTTCTTTACACTATGGGACTGTAAATGCTTACAAAAGTAATCCTTACTTGGATAGTTTAAAAATTCATACACAGATAAATAAAGCTCCAAAGTCATAATACTATCTCCTTAGCCTAATAATAACAATATTTATCAAGTTTTTTATTTATTAGTTAATAGGTGACAGTATTTATTACTGTGTACTAAAAACACATGCTGAGCAATGTATACATTATGTGCTAAAATATTCAGAACATTTGTCTTTGGTAAGTAAATTATTAATATTTTCATTTTATATGTGAAGAAATTGGGAGCTAAAAAGGGATGACTTTCCAGAAATACCGCAGTTACTGTGAGGTGGAGGCGGATTTGATCCCCGTGGTGTCTGACCGTCGACTCAGTGATTATGTTCTCAGGTAACCACTGCAGGTCTGACCGTAACTTAGATCGCCTCTGACCCTCCAGAATTTACGTGACTTGCTGGATTTTAAAGACTGTGAAACAGCTGGATAGTCCCAGAACCTAAGTATAAAATGAGAAGGAAGATGTAAGGCCTTCCGATTAAGAACTCATTCATCTGATGATTCCCCAAGGCACCAACGAGTCTTACCACTGGCTTTCAGGGCTGAAAACGGGTCTGGATTCATGCAGGAAAAGGCTTCCCATGAGGGGCTGCTGCCTGTGGCACCAGGAGAGCCTGATGGCTACAAAACAGGCTGTCATGGAGACTACACGTGCCCGGCCCATGTTCCAGGAAACTTCTGCACGAGCGTGTAGAGCCGCCGGATTCCAGCCTTGGTGTCTGACAACTGTCCAAGATGCGCTTTCTCGCCAAATAACAAAGGAAAAATGTCTGGGGCCAGGACGCAGGGGTAGGCAAAAGAGACGGGAAGGTGTGGTCTCGAGAGGGAATTCAAGAGTGACTACTTCTTCAGGAAGGTGCTGTGCGCATGGGCACGGGTACCCGCAGAAACCTGGTTTCCAGATTGAAGGAAGGAGCGCCATCCGGTGGGTGGTTCTGAATGAAACTGTGGCAGCGGGGTGTTCCGCGTTCACCTGTTACTACGTGTTAGACAGAGTGTTCTGGGTCTTTTCCTCCATCAGGCCAAACTGCCTCCTGCTGCTACAGCGGGTTGCTGTTTCGGTGTAGTCACTATCTGCACTGTGTCTTTCTCTAGATCTTCTAGGAAGCTTTTAAGGCAAAAAGGGAAATTCATTGATTGTTGGCTTTTACTTACACAGCTTATATTAGCAACAAAAAATATTCCAAAAATATTGTTTGTTTTTGAGCTCAAAATGAAGCTCATGTAAATCGAATGCATTGAACTCACCTCCATTGCTTCATATGTAGGTTCAGTCACATCAAGGCTTCATTTTAGAGGTAGGGGATTAAGTAAGGACAGGAATGTTTTACAGGTGGGGGCAAAGGCAGGTTTAGAGTGGTGAGTACTTGAAATAGAGTGTAGGCTTGTACTATTAGTTATTAATTATCGTACTATTATTTATACGAGCAACTGGAAACCTACTTTTGTCCCAACCTGTATGTGAGTATGAATATAGTTGTTACATGTCTGAAATTCTTTGAATTTGATATTATGTACCTCAAATTCTTGAATTCTGTGCAGTATCTTATCATATGGCTTTGTGAATTGCAATGTGATATGGCAGAATCAGCCCAACAGAGTTGGGTTTTAAAGAAAGTCATGAAGAACAAACATGGAATAGGCTTACATGTGAGAATGAACATGGGCAGTCTGCGTAGAGACAAATGCTGTCGTTGAAACCCAAAATGGACAAGTCAAGACAGGACCAAAATCAGACAAACACTGAAGGACAGGTCACATCTTTGGTTTTATACGGTGAAGAGGGAAAACGTAGCTATTGGAATAAAAGTGCTGTTGACAGTGGGTAAAGTGGGGTTCAGATGGCTTAGCTTTGTGGGGGGAGGCATGTGAAGAATGGCTGTCTTCTGCACTAACCTTGGGGGTCCTATGACTCTGGGTTTGAGGTGAGAGAGATTTAGACCCACATAATTACATATTTGTCATATTAAAGAAAAATTGTGACACATATTAAATTCTGTACACATTTTTTCTCAGATTATCGTTAGCTTTGTTTTTAAAATGACCTTTGAAATAAACTGTTAAAACATCAAATTTGCTCTAGCTTATCTCTTTTTCTCCAGAATACTCTAAGCCCATCTCGAATTTGTGCTATAGTTTTACAAGATGTCCCCAGGGGGAGAAACTGGTTAAATTATGCTCAAGAACTTTCTGCATTGTTTCTTACAACTATGTGAGAATTTGTAATCATCTCAAAACAAAAAGTTTAAATTAGGTAAAATGACTTTTTCTAATTTTTCTAATTCCGTCTTCTCAGGTAAATATGTTGATTCTTCTAAGGCCACTTAGCATATAATGTTGGCGAGCGTTAAAGGCCTCCCTGATGAAAGAAAGGCCAGTGAGAGTGTCTCCCTTCCCATTCACACTGGGTTTCTGTGAAGACCAAACTCAATCCCATAATGCCTTTAAAGTCTACGATGTGGTATGTACAGTTTCACTTTAGAAAATATATTTTTATTTTTATTATTGATTTCAGAGAGGAAAGGAGAGGGAGAAAAAGATAGAAACATCAATGATGACAGAGAACCGTGGATCAGCTGCCTCCCACACGCTCCACATGGGGCTCCAACCCAGGCACATGCCCTGACAGGGAATCAAACTGTGACCTGCTGATTCATAGGTCGACGCTCAACCACTGAGCCACACTGGATGGGCTGGTGCATACAATTTTAAATAGCATGTAGAACTTAAATTATCTTATATAACTTAATTGGCCTTCGGAGAATTTAGGACACTTTAGAAACATTACCCCCCAAAAGATCTCTGTGCAAAATATTGTGATTACCTTAAAGTAACAAAGCTATTTTCCAGAATTTTCTCAAGTGTTTTATATATGCAACACCAAAAATAACTAAATTCTAATATCTAGACAATCCAAGTATGAATAACTATGTGTAGCTTAATCATATTTTTGAATAAAAAAAGTATTTTGGCTCCATGTGTATGCATGAGCAAGCACTCTGTATGTTATCATAAAGCAATAGGACTAACTGGGCAATTTTTAAAATGATGAGTTGAAGTACAAATATGGAAGCTACAAAACATGTAATTTGTATGCAATGTGAATTGATGCTATCCATTTTATTTCTGCATTTCCCAGAATCAGTAGAAAACCTGCTCATTTGCATCTGGCTATTAAAAATATTGGCTTCTTACTCTTGTTTTTAGAAAGGGCTAGCATGTTTTCACATGCGTAGTTGTAATTTAGCGTGAAAGATTTTTCCTTCTCTAGAAAATATTTTAGGGGGTTGGATGTGGCAGCAGTGGCGCAGTGCGGAGGTGTGCTGGCCCTTTAATGCTCTGTTTCTGTTGTCATGGAAATAAGATTTTCAAGTAGGTTTATCTGTCTGCTTTGCTTTTTATAGATTCCCTATCAGTTTCAGTTGGTTTTGGACAAGCGTCCTTATTCTTCAAATAAAACACCAATCTTTACTGGTTTTCGATGTTTTTATCAATATAATTTCTTAGAGGGGGAGACATCCCAGGAGTGTACATTAGAGGTAGATCCTTAGCTCCTGGCTCCAAGGTGTAGGGTTTCTTTTAAAAAGAGGATAAACACAAACACAAAAGCAGGATTCAATGCCAATTTCAAGCTTTTAAAATGTGATGTCACTCTCACCTGATCATTGGTTGTGCGAGGACAGTTTGGATAGGGAAATGTTTGAACCACGAACAGAATCATTTAACTGCTCGTGTTGCTCATTCAAGTCCTCACCTTGGCCCACAGTTCCTTTACTACTCAGCAGCTGCTTACTCTGGAATTCATTCCTAGCGCGCGATTTGTTGGGTTTGGATATAGAGTATGCCACTAACTAGCTGGGCAGCCTTGGAAAATTACTTCAACTATCTCTTCCTCCGTTCCTTTATCTGTAAAATGGGTTTGGTAACAGAGTTATTGACAACGAAACGTTTTAATATATGGAGAGTAATCAGAACAGTAATTTTAGGCAAATAACTGCTCCACCGATGTGTCTGCCATCATTATTGTCCACCGTTCTCCACCACTCTCCCACCCATTCCTCAAGGAGAGCAAGCCTTTGGCCTCCTTCCGGCTTTCGCCTCTGGGTTTACCCTGAAATTATCAATGACCCCCTGTTTCCTCTCTCACTGTAGCCAGATACACCCTTGACACGCATAAAACTTGTAAATTATATGTTTATTCTATTAGTGGCTTATTCTCTGTCCTCTCCATGCAAGAGGGCTCCATAGATATTTATTGAAGTGACAAAGAACGGAGAAAAATTCATTCAAACTGGCCAGATACTCCCCCACTTCCGAAATCACGGAGTAGATATTTTAAAGATAGAAACGAGTCCTAAATTTCCAAGCGACACATTCTCCTGTGCTCCGGAGACTTTGGCGTGGGTTGGGATTGTTGTTCGTTAGGAGGGGACTCTCTGTTCCACGCGAGAGTTGTAGCTGCAGCTGCTTTCCAACATCTGTCCTCAGACCTGACCACGCGCTCCTGCTGGACGGGAGATGGCCACGCGGCCCTCCTCGGTGCTTCGGGCCAAGGAAACCATCACTCTTCGTGCGGGAGGAGGCCCGTGGAGATGGCACTCAGGGAACCATGATTCCCATGGCTGCCCCTTTTAGGAATTGCCCTTTCCGTGCCCTTCTCAGAAGAGAGGATGGTGGGGTATCGTTCAGGAGGGACCCCTCCAGGCCCTTCAGAGAAAGGTGCGTGCCCTCTGTTGGCAGTGGAGACAGGAAGACACCCGGGAGGAGGCATAAATGAACAGCAAGGCGGGGATCCCCCGGGCTCATCGCTTTGTCCTCTCGGGCGTGTTCCCAGAAAACTGGTGGTCAAGCCGGGTCTGCCCCCCAGGGAGAAGGGGGAGCGGCGCCCCCTCTTTTGGCGAAGCGCCTGTTGCTGTTCAGACCCTTTGCCTGTCTGTTTAATCATCGTGTTTGTTTTTCAATGTTGAGTTGCCAGCATTCCCTTGTACCCTGGACACAAGGTCATTGTCAGGTAGCGGGAGCATGGCTCTCAGCCTGGGACTTGACTTTACTGTTCTTAACAGCGTCTTTCCACGGGAAATGTTCTTACTCTTGATGAAGTCAAAATGATTTTCTGCCAGCGTGTCCTTTGTTTGGTTTTGCTTATTTTTTCATGCGAAGTCTCTTTTTCACTTTAACATCGGAGAATAGTTTTCTCTTTGGTTGCCTCTGGGATATTAGTCATAGCTGGAAATGTTGTTTCCTTATCTAGACAACAACGGAAGTCCTCTGTGTTTCCTTGTAACACATTTCATGTTATTTGCTTTCTTCTGACTCATTTGGAGTTTATGCTAGTGCGTGGTATAATGTGTGGATTGAACTCAAAGTGGCTATCTTGCACCAACACCGTGTATTTAATATTTAAACGTCTAGCCTTGTAAGGAGCCTATTAACCTTTGCCTTATCTTGAATAACCTTAAGTGAAATTCACTAGCTATGTTAAGATGAAAGAACAGTGGAAAATGATGCCTCAAATAGCTATTTATTTGGACTTATTTCTGAGGACAGACCTAGTACCATGTAGAGATCACAACTTCCAACTCTTAGAAACACCGTAGCTAATGGCCAGCAGGAGTAATGGACTAAACGTGGGTTGCGACGTAGTAACCGAGTCTACTCGTGTCCGCGCGTAGTCAGTCCTGCTTCCTCAGAGTAGAAGCTGAGTCTGCAGGGACCTGGCATTTGGTGCCGTAGGCAGAGAATGAAGTGGTGACTTCCTTAGGTAAGGCTGTAGCATTTCATGTGTGGTTTTATTTCCGTCTTAATTTTTCCTGAGCGAGTGGACATGTGGGTTTTTATTTCCAGAGATAAAGAACATTATGAGAAGAGCGGGTTTTCTCAGGTGTGGGGTGGGGGCTGTAGGTGAAGGGAGAGCAGGCTCCGGAGGTTTGATGCCTGAGTCTGCAATTCCCACAAATGCCCACGATCTTCCTGCGAGACCATCGGACCCATGAGCCGACTTCCCTCAGATGCCAGGGAGACGCGTTTCACAGGTCACCCCGTCTGTGGCCTGGGTTACAAAGCACCGTTTATCTGCACTGCATGGCGCATTGGGCGTTCCAACAGTCTTCCTGTCGAAGCGTGGGTGAGGCTATGGTGCTGGTTTCTGTTTTTCTGCGGGAGAAAGGGAACCCTTTGAAAATGAATGGTAAATCCTCATACACAGGTTAAGACATGCTTTATTTTTTTCTCTCAACCCCTTACCTTGGAAAACACAAGCACAGTCACTGATTTCACCATGAAAAGTCGTTATTGGAAGCGTGTGTGTGCATGTGTGCGCGCGCATGAGAGGTTTATCCAGCATCCATTGAATGGCTTTCCTTTGCAAGGTGCTGTGCGGGGTGCCTTGTGGAATCAAAGATAACAGGAGCTTGGCATTTGGACTCAAGGGGTAGGCACTCCTCTATGTACAAGCAGGTTTTACTTGTAGAATCTGTCCCATCACCACGTGTGCTCACAGGCTGAACAGTCTCCCTTCTGCTCTGGCACGACTTCAGACCCAGCCAAGCTGAGAATGCCACGTAGGGACGCTAAGTGCTTAATTGTAGCCACAGAGACGGACGTGGCCACCAACGACTGGGTGCTAACTGCTGGGGAAACAGCCACGTCTGTCTGTGACAGGAAGTGGGGTCCTCAGTCCTTTCTTCCCCAGACCAGCTCCTCCTGCCCCACCTCCCTGGACAGCAGCTTCCTCTCAGCCCAGGCTCAGAGCTCCTGTGTCCTTCTCAGCTCCCCTCTCACGCACCTCACCACACGCTCCTAGAAAGTTCGGTCACCGCTGCCTTCCAGATAGTTCCAGAATTTCACCATTTCTCAGTAACCCCACAGGCACCCTCCTGGTTCTACCCTTCACCGCCCCCCCTCCTCCTGGTTGCCTCCCTCCGTGGTCCCCCCTCTATGCACGCTTTCCCCATGGTCCTCCCTCCATGGCCCTCCACCAGGTCACCCTGCGAGCCCCGATGTCACTAAGCTGCAGGTGGCGCCTTGAGAAGAACTGAGCATCCTGCCCCATCTCTCACTTTTGAAAGACTCTGCGGCCACCCAAGCAAACAAACAAGCAAGACGACAACACTACACCCAGCAGCTGCGCAGTTCTCAGGGACGGTGGAGTCTTGTCCTTCAGCTGAAGCACCCAGCCCCTCCCCCACGCGGGGCCTGAAGCCAGCGGGAGGCTCGGGGACATCCCACAGCCCATTTCCTCTGCCCTGTGGAAGCCAGGCCATCGTTTTCAGACTAAAGGCCTGACCAGTAAGTCAATCTCAACACGTCTCGCTGGGCGGGGTGGTCAACAGCCACTCTGGAAGCCCAGGGAGCGCCTCCCTCCGAAGTTGCCATGGGTGTCAGGCCCTGGGTTACCTGGCGCCATGCAAAGCGACGCAGTGCCCAGTAGGGCTGGCTTTCCCCAAAGCACGCCGGCTCAGAGACCTGGCATGGCAGCATTTCTCTGGGCGGATGGCGGCGCTTCTAGCCCGTTTCCTCATTTCTAATTCAAGACCCATGAGGGCGGAAGGATGCTTTTCTCTCTACCCTCTCCTGGCAGCTGCTGCTTGGTCCTGTGTGCTGCCTGGGCATTGCTGGTTTGAGGTGCCCCCTAGGGACCAAACATACTCGGGGGCTGTTGGCTGGGAAGAAGAGTTCAGATGGTCTCAGCGAGTCACAGTGTCTGCCATGACTCGGGCTGCTCTCGGGAGCACTGCGGACATCCTCCATGCCTCAATTTCCTTGTTTGTTAAATGGGGACATAATGCATCTCCCTTCTCCACTGAGAACACTGCGGAGCTGAATGAGACTTGGCTGAAAATATTTAATTGCCTCTTCCTAGCTTGCCTTATTCCAAAAGGGAGATGTGTTGGCTGGGAAGAAATAGGCATGAAGGATGGAAGGCTGCTTTGTGAGCTGGGTTGAGGAGGTGGTAAAGACACCTAAAAACAAGACAACAACACACACCAGCCAGCATGATAGTGAGTCTCTGCATGTTGCTTTCCCACCCGCACATCTTCAGAAAGCTAAACGGTGCCCCCACGGCAGGGCCGCGAAGATACGCCATTGAGTCTAGGGAGAGGAAACAGCCACTACCCAGGCTTGTAATCAAACATGTGTCCGATCTGGGTTTCAACCTGTGTGCTGGGAGGTGACACTCGGTCAGGGCACGTTCAGGCCTTGTTCCCTTCAGTGCTGATGGGCTGTCTGCTGGGTTTGCTGCGTGACGCGTGGCCGCCACTGTGACCGCATGCCGTGGTAGACACATCGAAGCCACTGCAAATGTTTCCTGGTCCTTGACCTTCTCCCTGAGCACATCTACTCGCCTGCTCTGTCTCCGATGGTTCCTGTCTGATACCAGCCCAGTGGTGCTCAGTGACAGCGAGAAGCCCTGCAGCACATAAGCTATGCATCCTCCTGAATTAGGTCCCGAGGTTGACGTCTATTTCTTACAATTTTTATCCGTGGCAGTCCCCAGCAGAGTGCGTTCACTGGGCATGTCCTTGGTACTGACGGAGGAGTTGAACTTGTCAGAATCACTGCGTTTCCCACTGCTCTGTCCCTGCTATTCCACTGATGCAGAGTTCTATGGGCTCAGTGGGGAGTCAGGGCCGAGAAGGGCTCCATAGCCTGCGGACAGGCTTTCTATTATTTTCCCATCAACTCTCTGCCTTTCTCAGTGGCCCACATTCTCACTCCATTTGTCTTGTCTCTTTAATTGCCTCCCTGGGAGTCTTTGTCCCTCCTCAGTGTTCACCAGAAATTCTCGCTGATGATAGGTTTGCCTTTGCATTGAACATCTATCCAGAGAAGACTTTCATCATTGCTGCCCAGCCCCTCGGGTCTCCTGGGAGCAGAACCTTTTCGCGTTGGGGGAAATGGTTCTCCCAACCAGTTCTCCCACCTGCTGGAGTAATCCTTCCTTCTGGTGCTGCACTGAGGTGTGAACCTTGAGGTGCGGCACTGTTGTCAACCATGATTCCTGCTGGCAGAAGAGTCTAGAATGGAGAGGATGGGGTCAGGTGGCAGAAATGGGAGAGGCCAGAATCCTTCCTTCTCACCCTTGTGGGCAGGCATTCTTGGGACCAACGTTCCCTGTCAAGACCTGCCCACTTTGTAGACAAACACCAGCAATCCCCTTTGGGTTCAGCTTCTTGGAGTTGGCTTTCCATCTTTTGTACCAAAAGAGCTGTGAATAATACACCCAGTAAACATAGTATTTATACATGGATAAATGCCAAAGTTTGGATCATTTTTGGAGATTAGAAAATAGAGATCAAGATATAAAATCATGTAGTTTCTGTCACATATGTTAAAATTTTATAAAAGGAATAGAATAATACCCCAGTTAATATTTCCTTCCTGATGTCTCAGCTGTCATTGGTTCTCACCGGAGCCTATGGGAGGCTGGTGTGCTTTGTGAATTGTGCTTTGTTAGCATAATTTCTGATACATAATAAGAACTATGCTAACAATGTTGAGATGAAATCATACATTAGTATTATTAATTATAATGTAATAATTGTCCTCATGCAAAATCTTTGGACTAGCCAGGATAATATTTAGGAATTTGTTACATTACTTACTATACCAGTTTGTTTTATACTCCTTGTGTTTATAAAGAAAAAAATGATATTAAGCTTCCCTTATACTGTCAGGTAATTTACTTAAATGGGGAAAAACACTATCTTCCTATTTATTTGGGGTTAAGGTTTAAATCTTAAATACTTGTGAGAGGTCAAGATTAAAAATATTTCTAGAACCCGCTGGCCAGAGAATAGCGTGTGTTTTGTTGTGGTGGTTGTTTCTTTGCTCGTTAATAAGTGAGTCGCTGAGTGCTTTGAGAAAAAGATTCGAAGGCCAGAATTTTAAGAAACAAACAAAGGAAAGTGGAGATGGGAGTGACAATACAAACCAAGGGAGAGGCGATGCGGACTCATCTCCGTGTGGCATCCATGAGTTGCTGGCCGTGTCGGGAACTCATCTAGAATGAAGATGGAGAATTGGGCCTCACAGTCAGAAATCAGACGTCCCGCTCATGACTATTGAGAGCAATATTAGGCAAATGAAGTGAATGGAAACCAAATTCAGGGGACCTCCCAGGGGAGGAGAGGATGGGGGAAGCCTGCCAGTTAATCTAATTAATACACAGATTTGCTTTGCAAACAGAGCAAGAGGCTATTTCTGACATGGAGCCCAGCGGTGGAGGATTTTCAATTTCGTGTGGAGGAATTTGTGCTTGCTTCACTGGGGCACTGGTCCGTTCAAAATAAATTACTCCCTGCAGTCAGTCATAAAGTAATCTAGACTCTGGGAATGGAAGCTTAGAGCTTTGAGCTTTTCTTTTAAAAAAATGTGCCAAAGGAGGTAATGTTACAGTAAACAGAGCAGCCATTCAAGGCTTTTGCAGCTTGGACCAATCATTTATCCTGGTTCTTTCTGGTGTCTTCAGGTTTAAGTATATAGTCTACTAGATTCAGACACCATTTCGCTTCTATCCAGTGAGTGTAATTTATCCAGAGTGTAGCTCCATGGGGAGTCGCAGTAATTAACTAAAGGGCATTTCTTTCAGCCACTCTGCCTGCTTGGAGAAAGCTAGCCTTAATTACTAGTTGACAATTAAAGGGCAAGTAAAAATAGATGCTATATTATTTACAATAAAAAGGAATTATTGTGTAAGTTTTTAAACGAATACATAAATAAGGGAATCTTACATTTCCGACTCAGGGGATGAATAAAAATCCCCAAACGAAATATAAAGGTGTTCAGCCCATTTTTTTTCTTAGCGCCGTTAGCCTAGGATACATATGGGGTCACAGACAGAAACAAGTCAGGCAGCATATGTCAACAAATCAGTGGAGAAGTCAGTCAGAAATAACGGAGACACACGGGACGATGAACAAACTCAGGAAGGACAGCAAGCGAGCACTGAGCAGCGGCGTGGTGGGCCCAGGTACAACAGGAGCCTGTGTTAGGTGTAAATTCCTTCCGAACGGGTGGAGGGCGTGTACCCTGCGGACAGACCGGCCGCCGTGAACCTCAGCTCTCGTTCCTTAGTTGTGTGATCTTGGGAAAAGCACGTAAACCCTTTGCACCTCAGTTTCAATATCTGTGAAATGGGCATGATAATAGTACCCACCTCAGAGCGGTCTTGCGAAGATGAACGGGGCAATGCATATAGTGTTTTTACAATAGTGCCTGGCATATCCAAAGGGTTTATAGTAGCATTAGCTATCATCATTATAATCACCACCATCATCATGACTACCGTTATTATTATATACACTGTGTACTACATAGCTATAATGTGTCAATAAGTAATGACTAGCGTGTGTGTGTGTGTGTGTGTGTGTGTCTAACAAATGTGATATAGCAGACATGCCCACCTTTATACTGCCATCTTACTTATCTAGCTACACAAGAGCAACTTTTAAATATATTTTTATGTCACTTATTTTCAGGGATTCATTGGTAAACACTTGCTTGCTTTTTGCTTACCAAGTCATTTACAGTAATAGAAACAATGAGAATTTGAGAGCTCGTGTTCAAATTTTGCTTCCTCACAGCTGTGGGACTTGTACAAATTACTTGTTGGTCAAAGCCTCAGTCTTGTCACCAATAACTGGGGACACCACTTATTTTCAGGCTTGTAGATAATCAGTAGGATAAAAATGTGCCTAGCCTGCAGTGAGTGTCCACACAAATATTTGTTAAATATTATTAAACAAGAAGAGTTAAGCCCAGTCCCTGCAAAGCGAGGCAGGTCAACATCCATAGGTCTGTCCTCAGTCTGACTTCACCAGCCGTGAGGGACAAACAAGGGTGCCTATGGCATCTGCTCTCAGTGACGGGAATACATATTGAAACAGCTTCCATATTGAACTATTAAAAATGAAAAATGGATAGTTCTTGGCAAATGAGAGTTGAAGACAGATAACCTTGAAATTCAGGCAGTGGGGTAGAGGGAGGAAATAAAGTACTTCTCCCCCAGTATTGGCAGTAGCCAGTCCAGAATGCAGCCTAGCATTTTATCGAGGACACTGCAGTGGGCTGTGCATTGGTGACTTGGGCATCCGGCAGAAAACCATAAAGAACAGTTGCAAATGGAGGGATGGCCAGACTGCTCACAGCCAGAGGGAGCCTAGCATGAGCTCCAGGGCCGTGAACCTGACAGTGAGCACTGGCGGCAGAGGTCTGGTAGGATGCAGGTGATTTGTGTCACTCGAAGACTAGAGTGTGTCAATATTCCTGGAGCCATGGTCTGTCACCCAAATAGACCACATGCTGTTGCCAATAAAACTTTCTTGGGTGAACATTTGCCAGCCGTTTCTGGTACATGCAGGACTTGAGCCTATCTATGTTGTCTTTGATGAATGGAGAGTAGGTCACAGTCAAAGGTCTTGCTCAGGACTAACACACCCCAAAATATCTTCAGATATCCAGCTCAAAAAGAGACAATGCAGCCCTTACCAGTTTGGCTCAGTGGATAGATCATCGGCCTGTGGACTGAAAGGTCCCAGTTTCGATTCCGGTCAAGGGCATGTACCTGGGTTGCGGGCACATCCCCAGTAGGAGTGTGCAGGAGGCAACTGATCAATGTTTCTCTCTCATCGATGTTTCTAACTCCCTATCCCTCTCCCTTCCTCTCTGTAAAAAATCAATAAAATATATTTTAAAAATATTTTTTAAAAAAGGGACAGTGCAGAAGTCACACCCCCACTGGGAGTCGGGAGTTGGGAAGGAAATGCCTTTATTGGCTTGCCTGCTCCCCCCTGCCTTTCGGTCATTGGTGTGGATTATTGGTCCAGGCCATTGTGAAGAATGAGAGCAGTTGTCCATCTGTGTAGTCTCCTCCTGGAGATAAGAATTTGTAGATCACCTACGATGATCTCTGGAAATGTAAGAGTAGACGTTCACATATTTTTTCACCCATAAAAGTACTTGCAGTGGAATGTATAAGCAAGATGACCAACATGCTTATTACAAAGCTGAGGAGTTGGAGTCTTGTTTTTCCTTGTCATTTCTCTGTGCACCATATTGTGTAAAAGCTGTAGCTTTGCCCGACATGTACTTCCTCCCTCCTTCTCCCTCTCTCTTCCTATTTATTTATTTTTATAGGCTTGTCATTTGCAATATCCAATGAGGTGTGTAAGGTTAAGCTTAGCTGATATTTCTAAATTATTAAACTTTAGTTCAAATGAATGGAGGAACAAAAATCCATCCTTCAGCTGAGGTGTAAGCTATGTCCATTGTCATTAAGGTAACACTAAGGCTTTATTCAGAAATGAAGGCAACCTGACATGACCTGCCTTATGGCTGTGCTTAGTACTGAATAACTTATCTTTTCTGTGGGATGAATGTAGAAAGAGAAAGACCAAAATTCAAATCCCAGTTCCTTCAATCGCCAGCTGGGCTGCCATGAGAAACTCGTTCAGCCTCTGAAAGTCAGATCAGCCTATGCCTTCCAGAAAAGCAAGAGCACTGTCCCGGCTGTGAGCCAGAGAGCAGGCTAGCTCTCCTTGCTGTGGGTTCCATGCTCCCGTGCCTGTGTTTCCCTATCAGTTTCACATGTCGCACAGAATGGAGGCTTTGGACCTGCCTGTGCTGTTAGGCTGTAAACATCATCAGGACAGGGAATTGTCTCTCTTGCCCACAGCAGGTCCTATGCGTGTGAAAGCCTTGCGTTTTACTGAGGACAACTGCTGTGGGTAGTTTACTGGTGACTTGTGCGTCCTGATGACACTTAAGTTTAGAACATCCATGGTCATTCCAACTCTTAATGGTCATTCCAACTCTTAAGAGTTGGATGTTCTGTGAATCAATTGTATTATACAATTGCACAACCCCAAAGGATGTTCTGCTACTTTGACCATTTAAAAAATTCAAGTGTTTGTGGTAATTTTAAGTCTCTTTGAGAAAATTCTATGGCAGTCAATTTCTGACACCAGCAGTAAAACCAACTAAGACACTTTTTTTTTTTTGGAGCTAATGATGGATCTGTGTCTGAAACATTTGAGGAAAAGAGCATTTTTTACACAAGGCTCATGATGGTGTGTCCTGTGTGCTGTGTACTTGGTTCATATGACTGTGTGTCCATACATCCTTTTTCTGTGTCTGACCCATGGACCTTGACCATGGTTTTCCGGTTCCCTCAGTGGATGCTGACTTTGAGATGCTCTACTTGCTATTTGATCCGTAACTCTGTTTCCTTGTCTCTAAGTTGAACCTTGAGTCACAAAGATGACTGTTATCTATTAGAGGAATATGTAGATATTTTCTTGGCTTATATAATAAAATGTTTATAGAGACAAGATGAAGGGTGAGAGAAAGTGCCAACTCCAAATTAGGGTGAATTCGGAGAAATGAGGACTTCCAACAGGTTGAGGTTTAGTGGGCAATGTGTCTTCTGGCTAACACAAGAAAATGGGGATATATGTTATAAACATTTCCTAGACGATATTTGGAAGGGAAATTGTGATGAACGTTTGTCACCATATTTTTAAGCTAGCTTATTGAACTCATATTTTTAAATACATGACTAAAAATAGAGAGAGGGGAATACAATGTGGTATAATGAAAAGAATCCTAGATGAGCCATCTTGTCAGCTCATCTTACAGGTCTTGAAGGAGACCAAGAAGGAAAATATTGTCCATTCTTACGGCTCATAGAGTAGCTTTTAGAATCCATAAAGTTGGTCTATAACACTGTCAACTGTTTCTCTTTCTTTTTTGTTAAATGTGTTTTTATTGATTTTTAGAGAGAGAGGAAGGAAGAGGGAGAGGGAGAGAGAGAAACACGACAGAGAAACATTAACACCGATCAGCTGCCTCTTGTATGATCCCTACTGGGGATCGAGCCCACAACCCGGGCATGTGACCTGACCAGGAATCAAACTGTGACCTCCGGGTTCATGGGTCGATGCTCACCCAGTGAGCCACACTCGCCGGGACCATTTTTTTTCTCACTAGTTTTCAGATACTGGGTTGTTAAAAATATTATTAGTTCAAGACTTTAAAAAAGAACAAATCTCTAAAAAACATCAAAAATAAACCACAACAACTCAAAGAGGAGAGAGGAGAAGGGCAGTTTGTGCTTCATGGATGGGGTCAGAGTCTCCCTGTAGGAGGATGAGACGTTCTGGACACGGATGGTGGCAGTGGTGACTGTGCCTGCTGCCACGGGACTGTGCTCTGAGCCAGGATCACAATGGCCGTGTCGTGTGTGTCGTGTGTGCTTGACCACAACGGAAGACTTGACCTCGCTCTGATGGGGGACTGCCATAGGGAGCTGCGCACACACATTTCTCTTCACGAGTCCATCTGGCTAGCATTTGAGGTGGTTCTTTGTACATTTAAAAATCTGTGTACGATGCTGTTGTCTTCTGTCGGTAACAATTTTGGAAGTCTGTCTTGGACGAACAGTGGGTCACTATCGGAATGTGGTGCTTAGCTACGGTTTCCAGAAGGAAAACAAGTCACGGCTGCTTTTCCCTTGGTCTCGCCCAGTGCCTTCCTGTCCCTTCCGTCCCCCTTCACGCCCCCACCTGTGCGGGGCAGGAAGAGGGCTGAGGCCCCAGGCCGGAGCTCGAAGATGCAGGAGGACAGAGCAGCAGGAAACGCGGCCTCGTCCACAGCCTCAGACAGGATGTCGCGGACATGGGTTGCAAGACTTCCTTGGTCCTTGACTGGCCCATGCCTGGGTGTACCCAGGTCTCAGTTTTTCCAACAGAAAATGGGAGGAAGTAGCATTTTCCCTGTTTCTTTTTACAAACGGCTCAGTGCACACGCCCGTGTTCTGTAGGTTGGGAAGTGCTCTAAGACTGTAAAGTGGCTTTGTCTCTATTGCTTTGCCTGGAATGGTCTGGTTCACTGGTGCCCTGTGAGGTATGACACGTGCAGGGCATGTCAGGAGGAGCGCGCTGCCTCTGCAGGAGGGCAGGCCGGGGAGCTCAGCCCGGGGCGGCAGCTGCATGTGGCCTGTGGCCCGGGGCTCGGTGCCTTCCTCTCGGCCCCTGCCCGGAGCACGCGGGCCTCTCGCCAATCCTGGGGCGCAGAGGCGACTAGGTTTCCGATTTATTTCAACTACCCTGACCTAGGGGCTCAGCTCAGCTGACTAGAGAAAGCGAATGCAGGTGATTACAGAATCAAGAAGACGAGCCACCCTTTTATGAGAAAGAACATGGAATGTTGCACAAGAAGTCTCTTCTGAACAGTTGCTTTTGCAATGCTTTAGAGGATGCTGGGTAACATGCTACTGACCCACTTTTTAAAATGTCTGTGAAATGTATTCTGTCATGCCAGGAACACATACGGTAGATATGCTTAGGCTGTAAAGTGTTTCTGATGAAAGGGAAGGAATACAGTGTGTCTGTGTGCATGCATGTGCATGTGTGTGTGTGTGTGTGTGTGTGCATGTCTGTGCGTGTTTCTCTGTGTACTTGCTCAGCGATGGAAACAGAGACAGGGATTCTTCCTCCTTCAGGTTCTAGAAGGTTTTTTCCCTGAAAGAGACACTGTTTGTTTTCTCACTGCACCTTTTGTGCAGCATGGGGGCCCGGGGTTGTGGCCTGCCACTCAGAAGCTGAAGCACAAATGCGAGTTTCTCACCAGCCTGCAAGGCTGGGATTTGCATTCCAAATCAGGCTGCAGACGCCCATTATAAATTGCTTAGCCCCTTGTTCCTTTTCTAGAATTTCTTCCTCCTCCTTCCCCAGTAATGACCCCTGAAACAATTCTCTTTCAAGAGATTCCCATTTAAAATCAGCAGTTTTGGTGGGCTGTGATCAGAACAATAAATTACAAAGACAGCGATAGATTCTTTTATGTGATATTGGTGTTTTTCTCCCTTTCCTTGAGGAGTCTTGTGGCACTGAGGAAAAATAATTGCTTAAGACATATCTTTCAGGCTTAAAGATTTATGCTTATTCTTTTGAAAGCCATATCATTCTATGTCTTTTTAAATCTGCAAGGTGTGAGCTTACACATCCTCTCGTAATAATAACCCTTTACAGATTAGACCTGGCGATGGTATAACTGTATGCTTTGGGGGCACTCTTTAATCGAATTAACTGGATCCTTAGTGAGGAGAAGAAAGGAAAACGCATTTCGCAAGGTATGTGCCTGGGGAAGCCACTCCTGCTGCATTGAGAGGGACAGGCTCTGGGCTTGCCCACTGTGGTGGCGAAGGGGGGTTCCGGGTGGTGGTCTGCTTCCTGTAGGAGGCCACCCCTCCGTCTGTTCGCAGCCCAGCCTGCTTCCAATTTAAAGCCCAGAATTCAATACAACCCTCTATTCCTTTCCCCCAATTTAAATGCAAAGCGAGGCTTATGAATCATAGAGTCCCCGCTCCTGGGATCCAGACCAGATTTCCCCCCAAAACTCTCAGGCTGTTTGCGTGACTCCCTGCCTCCAGTGCTCCACAATGGGCAGCTTTGAGAAGAAAAATTGATAATCTTCACGGAAGAGTAATTTGAATGAAATTGCACTTGACAGCCTGTCTCCAAGCAAACAAGAGGCGCGCGAGGAGCCCGGGCTCAGCTCCGGGGGCTTGCCCACGCCTCTGCTGCCCGAGCCTCCCAGGAAGGAGAGCCGCCAGCTCCCAGCATCTCATTGAGCTTCTGATTAATTCCGTGGACCAGAGTCTACGGCAGAGCGGTGGCCATGGAGGAGAATATGGAAGAGGGGCAGACACAAAAAGGTACTGTGCTGAGAGGGGCTTCTCCGGAGCTGCCATTGTGCTGCAGCTCCCTGCTTGCTTTCGGCGCCTGCCAGGAGGGTGACGGGTGTTGCTCCCCGGGCAGGCATTTGGGTCCCCCTCTCTCTCGCCTGGCCTGGCTCGCAGGCCCGCCTGGCTGCGCGGTTGCCGTTACTGCGCGTCTCGGAGCTGTCGGGTGGCAGGGATGGGAGCGTGGCGGTGTGGCCCAGGGCTGATCTTCAGACCCGTCTTCGTGACCCCTGTTCGGTGCATGTGTTTCTGCTTGTGGAGCTGGGGCCAGGGGTTCCTGGTGCGAGCACAACGCAGCCGTGGGCGCTGGCCGTACTTAGGTTAGCCATCTGGTGATGTCACCCTCCTCGGTACCTCTGAAAGGGCATCTCCTCGAACAAAAGACCCGGAGTCTGTTTATCCCGGTGTGGTTGGGACACCTGTTTTAATAATGGTTTTGTGTTGTTGTTTTTTAATGTTTGCGGTTAAAATAGAGATGAGGCCATGGCTCACCCGTTTCCAGAGGGACTGACGTTAGGTTTTCCTGCCTACAGACCTGGCTGTCACCTCTGGGTGACACACGCCACGGGGTCTTCTGATGCTTTGTTACGCCTGTGTAGGTCCATCTGCCCGTGTACGTTAACGGGAAACTGTCATTTTTATAGGTTGAGAATGGGCAAATATTGGCAATTTAAAGTGATGCAGACAATCCTGAATTTGTGTGCGTTGAGTGGTGGCTCTGAAGGGACCAGCTTCACCCCGGGGGAGCAGTGCTTCCCTCTTGTCTGCGTCCAGGCTTATGTAATGTCACAGGGAACGCTGTGTGTTCTTAGAATGAAGCAGGCACACAGGCAACACATACATGAAAGCAGTATGCAAGAGTAGTCTTGTAAGGATCCAGGGATCAAATCTGATTTCGGATGTGTATAAATGCATTATCATAGAAAATGCCATATTTTACCTGATAAAATAGCTCGTTTGGAAGCACAATATAGTGTTTTTATTATTCTGAGCCATTCAGCTTTGTTGGGTCTCTTACACACATGCGCGCGCGCGTGCACACACACACACACACAGTCAGAGTCGATGACAATAAGTATAGAAGGATTTTACATAAGCCATAGAGGGAGCTAATAAACAAGCCCGTGCCTACGTTTTGGTCATTAGCACGCTTGTTAATGACAATCTGTACTATAAACAAAATAACCTACGGAGATTCCATGTGATCTCTTTGTGAAATGTAAAAAAAAAAAACCTCACTTGCCTCTATCAGATGAACAGATAGCTTAAGCGTTCATCAGTGATTTGAAATGGTGAATTTTCAAGGTACGTTCCATCCTTAAGAGGCATCGCCATGCTGTTTCACTTTAAGAATAAAATGCTTCAATATCTTTTTATTGCACATAATAAGATTGCTTTTTGGCTAGTCAACTTCTTTCAGGAAAGATAAGCTGATAATTTTAAATGGAGAGATGCTATTCATTACACTCAAATAAAACCTTGAGATAAATCACGGATTGTGGTAACAAGTTGAATGTGTCTGAGCAAGCCTCGGTAGATGCCGGAATGAAGAAAAATGATGTAATTAGTTGTTATTTTTTCCCGGGGAACATTGACACTCTTCCCTGTGGGGGTGGAGGCAGCGGTGATGTGATGGGGAAGATTCTGTCGCAGTGGGTTCTTCTTAGCATCAAGATGTGCGCACTTACATCAGGAACAGCAGTGGAAAACAATTTTTAAAAAATTAAAAGAAAAAATTTGTATAATGGTCTATAAGTATATAGAGATATACAGTTCGAAGATCTCTGATTAAGCTTTTTTTCATAGCTGAGAAGAAGATGATTTAATTCTCTCCACACCTGGTTGTCCGGTTCTCTCGACTCTGCCGGTGACACCTTTTCTCTGTAACTTTGTTGTTGGGAAGTTGTCTCTGAATATTAATGCTTCCTCTACATCCTGGCGGGGTCTAAGTCGGAGGAGCCACCGGACAAGCAGGTGGACTCTCAGAGCTCGGCCAGGAGTCTGGGTGGACAGGTTGCATGGCCCATCGGCTTTCGAGGGGAGCAGTGCTCTGCGTCAGCTCCTCTCCTATTTTTCTGAAACAGCACAGGCTTTTCTTAAATAATACCACACAAGGTTCTTCCATCTAAAAGATGCTTCCCCCCCACGCCACCCTTTGCAATTAAAGCCTACTCTTCCCTGTTACAAATGAGAAGGACTCAAATCCATGTCAGTGCTTACCCAGGTCACCTTTCACGTCCAACCAGAATGTAAAATGGAAGCTGACAGTCTCATACCCACACTTAAAATAACATAGTTGATGCTTAAGAGCTCTCAAAGGTCTTTCATAAGGAATATCTTTCTCTTCATAATGAGATCTCCCTACCCCACTTATTCTGTAAAAGGCAATTGATGGCAGTCCTAAAATTACCTTCATTTAACTGTATGTGCTCGGCCTGGGAGAGAGGATAGTTTACAAGTACAGTGACTTCACAGCCACTGCTCATGAGCCCCTGCCTCGGTGTGACACTGCACTGGGGTCATTGCTCTGTCTCTCCATTCATTTCTGCCCCCCTCGCCAAAGGTACAGATCTATCTCGTCATGCTGAGTGGGAGTCTAGTCTTTAGGAAGCATATGTCCTTGGTAAAACATGTCTTCTAAATGAAAGCCAATTACTTTATCTTGTGTTCAACCAAAGCAACTGTGTTCTGGTTTGGAGGGAAAGAGAAAAAAAGAAAAGCAGCTGTTTTGAGCATGGCCCTTATGTATGGCCACCATTAACCTAGCATCGCGGGCATCAGAAATTGAGATACGTGGTCACCAAATCAGGACAACAAGGGCCCCACTTAGAAGGGTTGGCAAGGTCCATGAAGAGGTCTTTACAAAGATGTAAAAAGGTGTACAGTTATGACTCGGAGACACGTGATTATGTCTGGACCCTGAAAATGATTTAAGGGTGTCTGATCATTAGTGAGTGCATGTTCTGGCTGCCCGGGAAGTGTGTGACACCATAGATAACCTCAATGACAGTGTTTCCAAATTAAGTGGAGGTCACAGAGGTAGGAATCAATGATCGATGATCAGAATGGATCAAATTGTATAGACGCAAAGGAGAAAAAAATATGCACAGGAAGAGCTCTCAAGCTGGAATCTTCATAAATTGACTAAACTGTCCCAAAGAGCCAGAAACCTCATGGACCCCATTATTGAACATGAACACGCCATGAAGCAAGCTTCAGAATTCCATCTTATGTACGGAAATTTTCTGACCAGCTCAAAAGATAACGCACGGTGTCACTCGTGTTTTTGTAGTGTGATTAACCAGGCATATGAATTAATGTCTTCAGCTTCTCAGAATGAGCAGTTAGCCACTGACCACTTCTCCAGCACATTCCCCAGGGAAGCAAGGCTCGGTGTCCCTTCAGGGCTGGGTCGCTGGAGGAAGGAGAAGATCAAATTTGGTGTGAACTGGGCCAGCTTTTCCATCTCAACACCCAGCACAGGGCCACCTGTTCGTGGTCATCATTCATCCTTAGACCAACACCACTAACACATGTCATGTCAGCATACGCTTACCTTTGAAAACCAGCAAGAATATCTAGATGGAAGGACATTGGGTCTTAATGTCTATCTCATATTGACAATACTATACAATTAAATTTGAATGTCTGCTCATAAGTACTTGCTTTACATTTTACATTCTACATTTATATGCACACATCACTCTAAAGGAGTCTATTCACAAAAACATATGTATCATATTTATGAGCTGATTGAAAGTCTTTTTGAAAATTTTTTTGACCAGGGTTATTTTTGCCTTGAAAGAGGACTTTGGTGCCTCACCCTTCCTTAGCCAGACACCATCCCTTGAAGAGACACCTCTATAATAAATGGGAAGGGATGTGCTTTGGCTCTATGACACCAGATGCAATTGGTCAACCTAGATTGCTCAGTGATTCCAGTGCCAGACAGTGGCCTAAGGACTTGACATAAATTAACTCACTGACTTTTCATAATGACCTTAAGTGGTTCCAATATTGAGGAAGCTAAAAAATCAAATAGATTAATTAACTTGACCAAAATCCCATAGTAACAAGTATTAGAGCCAGGGCTCCATGCAGTCAGACTAGACTAGGGCCTGACTTTTAACAACACACTGAGCTTCACCGGACATCGGTAATGGCTTGCCTGCCACACCTCCTTCTCAGTGACTCTGCCTCATCCACACATGTCTACTGCAGGAGTCAGCGCTACTCTGTAATTTATGGCTGCATTCTTTATCACCTACGCTGGCTTTTTTGGCCAGCTGTGCACAGCCTTACCAACAGCAGCCAATCTCTAGATGTGCCTATAATCTCTGACCCATAAATCTTGGCTCAAAAAAAAAAAAAAAAGCTGGGTCCATGGGACTCCTTTCTTGAGAACTGGGAAAAGATGATTCTTGGTAGCCCTGACAGTCTCCTCATTCCTCCATCTATTCTTATAGTGACCATGCTGCCCATCTCTGGGTAATCGGAGTGAATCTTTGTTCTTTGCAATCAAAAGACCCCAATAAAAGACCTCTTCATAGCCAGATTCTGTTAGCAGTCTTAGGTAAAGAGGCTTAATGTCGAGAACTTCCCCCCCAAGTTTAACCTGCAAAGGGGCAGCTGGACCAAATGTATACTTATTGTGAACTTAAATCTCAACTTGACACTACCTTTTAACACATTCTAGGTGATTCCTAGACTCGAATAATTAGTTTACCCTAAAGCCACTACCTACCAGTAAGCAAGTATTGGTAGTAAAATATCTTGAGCACCATTGCAAAGAAATTAAAGAACCAGAATGACTCAAAGTGTCTGCTTTATTAACAGAATTAGAAACTTTAATAGCTACTATTGAAATCAATAGACCAGCAGCTAGGAAAATAACAACAGCAAATATATTTGAATAACCATAGAAATGGAAGGATTAGCCTCCTTTTGCTTCTTGGATATTGGCTACTGACAGACCTGTGAAAAGGAGAGCTTGTCTTGTTTGTCTAGAGCCGTGTGGACAAATTTCACTTCAACCATATTGTCACCCGCCACCTGACAATATTGGATGACAAAGCTGGACCAGACGGAGATTCAGACTGAGTGCAGTGTTTCGGAGAAACCAGTCCCACCATTTGCAGCTGTGTTTCTACTTGCATGCAGTGCTGGGGGCTAAGTAATGAACTCATGCTGTCACCAGGGTGGTTCTGACACTTGTCAGTAAGGAAGATTAGGTGTGTTTTTCATAAAATTTAACAGAGATTCCAAGAACTTCTGCATTGCTCTGGTTATTGTGACTTCTGTGGTTTAGATAATAATGATTTAGAATTCTGTCATCTTATGTTTTCACTGGATCAGTTGCTAATTATGTTTTTTATAACGTTGGTGCTATTTGTCTCAGCAATCCAAAATGCTTCATGCACGTTCTATCACCTTGTTAGGATAAAGCGTGTGTGTGTGTGTGTGTGTGTGTGTGTGTGTGTGTGTGTGTGTGTTTTTAACAATATCATTAAAATGAGTGTATTCGCCTTTTAGAATGAAAGTGCTTGATATAGTTGCTTCATGAACTCTTTGAATTGAGACTTAAACATTTAAAGAGACTGAGAAGTTCAGCGCTGTAGACTGAGACAGCGACGCAGAACGTACGTACAGTGATGACTACAAGATGGTTCTTTGAAGCTAACCGTTCTTAGCAGTTAATCCAAAGGTAACGGCACATGTGGGATTTATGAAGTGCAGGAAAGATGTCCAGTGTCCATGTTGGCCTCCATTTCCCTCTACACATACACCCGTCCCCGTGCAGAAGGTTGGACGATTTTCTTTTCCGTATCCAGGGCAGACTGCCTGGCTGCGCTTCAAATCCCTTTGGACAGCGTCCACAGGAACAGGTGGCACAGCTGTGGATTAGCTGACAGTGTAAAAAGAAATCATGTTTTCCCCTGAGTTCCCTCTCCACTTCGTGACCATTGTCTCAGAGAGTCTTAATCTGAGGGCAACTTCCTCCTTTGTCTGTGAAAATAAAAGGAAAGAACAACAGAAGATTATGATTTGGTTTCTCTGAAGTTGTGAGTGGGCAATTTGACGTGGGTCACAAATGAAAGTCAGGGGCTCAGGGGCTCTGTTTGTAGAGTTCACGGGGGAATTACGTTACAGTGTGAGAAGACCTGAGGTCCGAGGGGAAAGGAAGGGTGGCTGTTGGCTTCTATTCAAGGAACGTGAAAATACATCAGCAACGTTGGAACAGTGCTGCTGTGAATAACTAGATAACTGCTCAAAGAAAGAACGACATTTTTGACACATAGTTTAAATGGCTGAATGTTTTGGGGCTTAACTTATGTTGTATGAGAAATAGTAATATTTTCATTTACCTACCTCTACAAAAGAGTGATTGGATGGAATCTATCCCTGAGAATTATGCTAGGAATACCAAACATATTGTTCACATTGCCTCCCATCATGGAGCATGCGTGCTCTTTTAAAATTATTATTCTCAAGTACAAGTGAAGCAATTGAAAATTTTGGCTAATTATTATTTTCCACTAATAATAGAAATTTCAATGTTTTGGCAAACAACTTATCTGTTACTTTAATGTAATTTATTTCCCCCATTAGAAGGATTCTTTGAATGAATGAATGAATTAGCTATTCTTTCTTAATAAAATGAAATCTGGAATACTTTATAATCATTTATGTTTTTATTGGGACTTGATGAGAGAAAAAAAGTTCTAGTACATAATTCAAATAAGAAATAGTATTTGGCCAGATTCCTTTCCCCAAACAGCCATTTCTTCTCAATTTTTTGTTGTTGTCAATCCCCATCTGAGGATATTTTTTCCATTGATTTTTAGAGAGTGGAAGGGAGGGAAGGAGGGAGAAAGAGAGAGAGAGAGAGAGAACATCAATGTGAGAGGGACACACACAGATTGGCTGCTTCCCGGAGGAGCCCTGACTGGGGCCTGGTATCAAACCTGCAACCTAGATACGTGCCCTTGACTGGGGATTGAACCCAAGACCTTTTGAACCCAAGACCTTTTGCTCTGCTGGTCAGTGCTCTAACCATTGAGACAAACTGGCCAGGGCTCTTAAATTTTCGAGACACCTCCCCATATCACCTTTCTTGTATGAGTGGACATTGATTTTCATTTTTAATAGTCTATACTACATCACATTTGCACTTCAATTTAGTGATTGCACATCTGAACCATAGCTAACTCCCTTTGCTAACATGATTTTGTTTTCATGGAAAATAGTAAACACAGGTTGAAACAAAAGTAGGTTTACAATTTTTTGTATGGAAAAATAATATAATAAGTAATAAATAAGAATATAAGAATAAACTATTTTGTGTACTCAAAACTGTAAACCTATGTTTGCCAAACCCTGTATAATAGCCAATATTTAAAAATTCAGGCACTTTCCTAAGCATTTCATATTGAGTATCTTGTGTCATATATGTTAATATTAATAAATATTGGTTATACTTTTCTTATAAATTTTAAATGTTCTTTAACTTTATGGGCACAGTATTTAGTCAGGGGCTATTTAGTAACTCAAATCTTAACCTCACACAGTTATCCAGACAACACAGAGCATTTTAACTTAATGAAATGACTTATAACTTAACTAGAGGCCCAGTGCACAAAATTCATGCACGGGGAAGTGGGGGAGGAGTGTGTGTCCCTCAGCCAAGCCTGCACCCTCCAATCTGGGACCCCTCAAGGGCAGTTGGACATCCCTTTCACAATCCAGGACTGCTGGCTCCCAACTGCTCACTGCCTGCCTTCTTGATTGCCCCTAACTGCTTCTGCCTGCCAGCCTGATCACCACCTAACCACCCCCTGCTAGCCCGGTTACCCCTAACTGCCCTCCCTTGACAGCCTGGTTGCCCCTAACTGCCCTCCCCTGCAGGCCTGGGTCCCCCCCCACCCAAACTGTCCTCCCCTGCAGGCCTGGTTGCCCCCATCTGCCCTCCCCTGCAGGTCTGGTCCCCATAACTACCCTCCCCTGCAGTCCTGGGTCCCCCCAACTGTCCTCCCCTGCAGGCCTGGTCACCCCCAACTGCCCTCCTCTGTAAGCCGGTCACCCCTAATTGCCCTCCCCTGCAGGCTTGATTGCCCTCAACTGCCCTCCCCTGCTGGCCATCTTGTGTCCACATGGGGGTGGCCATCTTTGACCACATGGGGGTGGCCATCTTGTGTGTTGGAGTGATGGTCAATTTGCATATTACCTCTTTATTATATAGGATGAAGTTTATTTCAGTTCTGAGAACAAAATGTGTCTAGTTAGAAAAAAATATTTTTTCCCATAATATAGCATTTAAATTCAAATTTTGGAATTCTAGACTTAAATTTTCTTTCAGTGATAGTAAAGAATTACATTTATTTTTTAAAAAAACACCTCTGAATTTTTCAATTTAGAATCAATTTTTAAAACATAGGGTTGAACATTAGCACTGAACTTTTAGCTATGACTTTGAATATGGTTTGGGAAGTTCTGACTGTCTGAGGTAGTGCTCTTATGTTACCAAACCTAGATTGACTTAATGGTTGGTTATAACTCAGATATTTTTATGACTAGAGGCCCGGTGCATGAAAATTCATGCACTGGAGTGGGGGTCCTCAGTCCGGCCTGCCCCTCTCACAGTCCAGGAGCCCTCAGGGGTGGGAGGCAACCCAGTGATCAGGGGAAGGCGATGCCCCATCAACCTCTGCTGCTGCCACTGCCAGCAGCGCAAGCCTCGGCCGGCCCCGGTTACCTGAAATAAATTCAGTAGTTTGATAGCAACCTTTATGAAAATAGATTTTTGTTTTTATTATTAAAGTGCCCATATATTTTTCATATTACAATTCTAGCAATTAAATGAAATACAACGAACTGTTAAGTTCAGCAGATGAAAATTATAGCTTTCAATATTTTATAAGATGCTGATAAAAAAAAAGTATAGCATAGTGGCTTATAAAATTGCTGACACTGGGCCCACTGTGTTCCTTAGTAAGTATTGTTCAAAGAAAACAAAACTGCAGAAGAAATAACAGTTTGAAATTATTGAAGACAGCTTAATAAGATAAGGCCTATTGGAGGCTCTAGCTAGTCAGTCAGTTTTCAAGACCATAAATTCAAAGAATAGCATGTCATTGAGTAACAGATTTCCTTTGCCTTCTTTTATGCCTTCAGGTTCCCTGTTTTTATCAGAATATTCTAACAATTGCCTGATACTGTGGTTGTGTGCAAAGCACAGTCTGAAATGGGGCAGCTAGCATGAGGCAATGGTGTGTGCAGTGTCCCCCCAGGACCCCTGCCATTTGCTGGGCTCAGTTTTCCGTATGTTCATCATTAATGTGTGCTTCAGGAGAAACACGGGTACCACTACGTGGAAGTGAGAGTGAGTTCTTCCTGAACACTAAAGCAATGCTGTGCTTTCCATGCCAATGATGTGGCCACTCCCAAAAGCAGACCCCTGAGAAAAGATCATTTCACGTACGTGTTTGTGTGTGATTTTGTGACTTGTTGCAGCACTAGATAAAAATGTAATCCTCATAGAGGTGGCACACGCTTCTGACAGTGATCGCTGCACCACACAGGCATGAGAGGGCCTGCTAATATATACATGACATATACGGGCCTTCCATTGTGATGCTTGGTAACAAGGGTGGCTGCCACTTTTTAAAACATATTTTTATTGATGTCAGAGAGGAAGGGAGAGGGAGAGAAAGATGGAAACATCAGTGGTGAGAGAGAACCTTTGATCAGCTGCCTCCTGCACACCCCCTACTGGAGATAGAGCCCACAACCCGGGCATGTGCCCTTGACTGGATCTAACCCAGGACCCTTCAGTCTGCAGGCCAATGCTCTGTCCACTGAGCCAAACCAGCTAGGGCTGCCATTTTTATATGAACATTAAAAATATTTTACCCTTTGTTTCTGAGAAATTGGAAGGGAATTTTGCATCACATTCACAGTTGTATTATCATTCTAATCTCTGTCATCAACTCTAGTACTCTATTTTTTTTTCTTTCAAATCCAGCAATGATGCAAAAACAACATCATCATAAACTAACTGGAGGCCCGGTGTACGGATTCGTGCACTGGTGGGGCCCCTCGGCCTGGCCTGTGGGGATTGAGCCAAAACTGGCTCTCCGACATCCCCTGAGGGGTTCTGGATAGCGAGAGGGCAGTTCTCAGTTGACGCACCCCAGAATCGGGATCCTTCCTCTCTGGTTCTGGGTGCGTCACCTGAGAACTGCAGCTGCCAAGTCACCACAGCTCGGCAGCTCCTGCATTGAGCGTCTGCCCCCTGGTGGTCAGTGAGCGCCATAGCTACTAGTTGGACAGTTGCTTAGGCTTTTATATATATAGATGGTGCTGAGGCCTCTCCCGACAGCTGGATTCTCCATGTCTCTGTCCCACGGAGCATTGCATACTTTTTTAAATATTAAAAATACAGACTGTATTTTTTCTTTTTTTTTGCTTAGTATGCTCTATTACAAAATATCAGATCCACTGGCCACTCCATTCCAGCTGTATCAGATTCTGACACATCTCCTATTGATGGACAGATATTCATTTCACTTCAGCTTTTAGATATTAAAATAAAAATTTTTAAATGTCTACTAAGTGCCTGGCCGGTGGCTCAGTGATTGAGCATTAACCTATGAACCAGGAGGTCACTGTTTGATTCCCAGTCAGAGCACATACCAGATTGTGGGCTGGATCCCCAGTGTGGGGTGTGCAGGAGACAGCCAATCAGTGATTCTCTCTAATCATTGATGTTTCTATTTCTCTCTCCCTCTCCCTTCCTCTTTGAAATCAATAAAATATATTCTAAAAATGTCTATGAAGTGATTTGTAACTCCTTTGACCAAATGCTGGATGTATTAGGTTGCGTTGCTAATATGAGACCCTTGTGATCTACAAAAATAGCACTTTAATATATCTATGCCATCAGTGTGCTACACTGAAGAAAATGTTTACTGTGTGCATTATCTCTCTGTAGAAATAGATAATATATGACATAAGATCTGCATATTGTATTTGCATGGAGTATGGTAAGTTACAACCATTCTTTCTCCAAAATCTCTGGAAGCTCATTAGTTTGTTGTTGTGTTATTTTCCTCTTTTAACAAAAATCGGCCCAATGTTTGGAGACCTTGTTGTTCGGTGCATTTATATATCATGCCAAAGCTGATCTTATTTTTTTTTGAGGTCGAATGAGTTTGGCGTGTTGGGGCTTGTTGAAGATGGTACTGAATTAGAGTCTATGGTTTGCTTTGCTGGTCTCAGTAACAGAGTGACCTTTCACCTGGGAAGGGAATACCTGCTTTGCCATCCCTTGGATGAGTTATCACTCCCTCACCTCCATACACATTGCAAGACTCCATGGACTCTCATCTCCCCAAGCTGACAGTGCCACCCTGTCACGAGTGGGGTTTTTATATCATCTAGGACCGTGGTCGGCAAACTGCGGCTCGCGAGCCTCATGCGGCTCTTTGGCCCCTTGAGTGTGGCTCTTCCACAAAATACCATGGCCTGGGCGAGACTATTGTGAAGAAGTGGCGTTAGAAGAAGTTTAAGTTTAAAAAATGTGGCTCTCCAAAGAAATTTCAATTGTTGTGCTGTGGATTGTTGGCTCTGTTGACTAATGAGTTTGCCAACCACTGATCTAGGATAAGTCTACAAGGCTTCGTGTGGTTGAGGATCAGCACAGGATGTCGTGCCATTTCAATAGTGAATGGAACCCGGAGAGTCACTTGCATTGTTATGTCTCTTTGGTTAGTTTGAAGTTTCACTGTGCGAGAAACAGCAGCCTTCGCTGGGAGGGTCTTGTGCTCTCTGTTTAGATATGGGATGAAGCGGCACCTCAGGTTTGGGAGCGGGTGGTCCTGCAGGATAGCACGGCGGTGGGGGAGCAGTGGAGACCCCTTTATTTTAGGTAGATATGCTGTCTTACCTGTGACTTTTTCAGGGTGGGTATGAGGGAAAAAGTGGGGATGGATGGGAAAGAGTTGGGTGTACTGATCTTGCTGTAGGGTGGACTCCCTTGCTACTGTCCAAAAGGGACAGTAGTTCAGAGCCAGATATGGAAGAAATGTATACATATTTTCAGCCAGAACGGGAATGATGTTTGAGAAGAGGGCTGATAGCTGTGAGCGTGGAGAGAGGAGCTGGCTGGAGCTCCCGGGAGACCTGCGGGCTCTGCCCAAGCCATCCAGGGGCAGCGATGGGCTTGGAGGACCAGGCTGGAGGGCATGGGTGGGAAAGAATCATATGGCTTCCCATTTTCCAAAATGACAAAGAAAAAAGGGGAAAAAAAGGAGATGTTACTATGCACCAGACTACAAACTCTTTGAACTCTCTGCTCCTAACTAGCCCCGGGCAAGGATTTCCAATTTGCTTCTGTTTCTTTTATGTGAAGTACAGCTGAGGATTTGCCAGGCCACGAATGGAATGCCTCTTTTGGAGCAGTGTAAAAGAAATGCATTTTACATTTCCCTGGGGAAATTGCTTTCCCGGGGAAATCCGCTGTTTTCTAAGGAGAAAATGTAGGTCACAAAGGAGAAAGAAGCATCAAATCATCACACTTCGACAGTGAGCTGCATTTGCTGGGATAAAGAATTGCCTCAGGTTGAAGAGATTAATCAGGATATACAATGGAGAAACCAAACAGTGATCTATGACTGCCAGTATATTTCCCAAATATTATGGAAAATAAATGAATTATAAGGGCAATCAAAAGATTATATAGAATAGCTTCTTCCTTTTGGTTACTTTCTCCCTTGAATTCTCTTTTAGTCTGACTTTTTTTAATTTTTGAAGCGCAGTACTTTTAAGAGTAGGTACCAAATGTCCCATGGAAAGTTACAGAATAAAAAAAGACTGGCACAACCTGGCCTCTGGTTTTAAGGTTTCCTACCAGTTATTTTAGTTTGTTGGAAATTCTAATCCCATTCTAATCCAGAAGAAATAAAGGCTGCATGTACTGCCAGTGAACGCAAGGAATGAAAGCGCACACCTGAGCTTTGATATTCTCAATGGAAATTTAAGAGACTAAAACATTTTTGTGATAGGATCCAATTATTCATGCAATATCAATGTTATACCTCAACCAAAACAGATACTATCACTTGTTTGTAGCATTACTGCCTGCCTTAATAAATTATTTTGTTTCTATGCTAATTTTATTAATGACTTCTTAGGCTGTGTGAAGACTCCTCAGGTTACATAATTAATAACTCAATACGATGACAGGCTATGGTATTGGGGATTAACGTGATGGAAAAACATGCTGCCCATGAAGATGTTAATGTGTGGAAATGTTTGGGAGGTCAGATGGGACAATATGTCAATTGTTAGAAAGGTAGTAAAAACCACAAAATATTTGTAAAATAATGTATTCTTGTTGTGTGTGTGTGTGTGGAGAGAGAGAGAGAGAGGAAAGATCCTGTTTGCTAGTGAGTAGTTCTGTGCGTTTTAGACCAGTGCTCCCACTTTACCATCATCACTCTATGAGCAGCCTCTATCAGCTAAGAGATAAACGGTGCTCTTCTTCCTTCTATAAATTAAGATGACTGCAACCAGTTCCCCAGTTCAACCGTAAACATGTGAAGTTGGTCTTTTATAAATTAGTCTTCCTTTACATAGAAGAACATCTATAACAGCACATTCAAGAGCTTGGCAAATTCATGCGGAATAATCAAGTGAGCTCCGAGTGCTATGGCTGACACTAAGCTGGCTGGGGACATACGGCCATCACTTAGCCCCATGACCCTCATTCTCCTATTTGCAGTGTTCAGGGAACGCACTGGAGTTCCTTTTCTGTGCTTCTATTAATTCTAGACGACATGTCCTTTAAAGCTGATATTTGCATTAGTTATGTGAGGACATTATTACGTTCTTGCCATCTTACTGGAACTAGAATATCTTTTCTATTCCCACATTTTATGTTTTTATAAAATCTACTTAATTTTTTATCAGGTAAGCTCATCTATCCCTTGATGTTATTTATACAGTAAACTCATCGGAGCATCAATATTCTATTAGCTGGTAGGTAGAGCCAACGCATGGATTGATGATATTAAAATGGAATATCTAGTCAAAACTCATAGAAGAAAATAAGGCCCCTTATATTTTACTCATTTATTCCCCCTCCCCCCCCATACACACACACACTTACATAACTGAAGCAAAGGATCACAAATAAAGTAAAGAAATGGCCAAGTGAAGGTAAAACATTCCATGTGTTATGAATGCAAAGGATTAGTCTAAACATTTTTCCCAGCCCCAGTGCTGGTGTCTGTGCTGGCTGCTGGCCCTTTTTTGCTCTACACCAACAAACAATCTATCTTTTTTGTAAATTAATAGCTAACTTCATCATTGCAAATCCTCCAATCCATAGCATTTGTTGTTCTTGCCTTTGAGCTAAAGACTTCCTTAAGCAACAACTAATAGGATTATGCAGCTTAACCCAGGCCTTTGTAAATTTTCATTTTTATAACTCAGAATTGAGATAATTTTGATATTCACTGATTTCCAATTTGGAGAATGTGGTATCTTTATACCATGTGTAAGTAAATCACAGTGGCGTTCGTTTTTGTAGTAAAAGAGAAGCTAAATATATTGACTTCAGGCATTTTTTATTAAAAAATCTCTTTATCAAGACACTAACCAAGGCAGAACATTAACAGGATCATACTTGTGAAACATGCAGCATTTGGATTTTTTAAAAATATTGATGACAATCTTCTTGCAGACATCCCTATAGTTCAGCCTCAGATATTACGTGTGATTAGTGTGTGAGTCCCTTTATTTTGCTGGTGAATTTGTTGACAGATTGTAATTGGGTCACGGTATTGAAATGCCCCATGGAAGCTCAGGATTCTGTGTTGGTTGGCATGACAACCATAGTGGTCGATTAAACATGCTCAGAAACGGAGAAACTGTGCTTCTCAGAAGATGTTAACGAGGTGGGGAATAGAAAGCTGTCTAGAGACTGGCCAAATGGACAGATTTCTCTAAGAGTTGCCTTGAATTTGCTATTTCAAATTCTTTTATTTACAGATTCTTATGATAAATATATGTGCAAAAAGCTAGACGTTTAAAGATTTACTTAGATGAATACCAAATACATTTTGGTTTTGTGTGGATTTTAATAGGTTGAAATAGCCTTAAAATACTAAGTATTCTTTCAGAGAAAATGCTGTTACTACTTAGAACAAGTATAATTGCTATAAATGCCGATTTCCACTTAGCTCTTTCCCCTTTCAACCATTCTGTGAGCGGCATGGCAGATGACATATGCAGATGGCATAGATTGGCACCTTGGCACACAAGCCTGCCTTTGGCAGCCAGTGTCTCCGCAGCCAGCTTTGGGGGCCAGGGAGATGATGAAGGAGCCGTCTTTAGCAGCAGAGGCAGAGCGATGGAGGAGGACGGCAGTGCGGCTCACTAACCTGTTCTCCTTCGGCATCTCAGCCCCATTCCTTTGGCTGCTGGTTCATAACTAGGAACCTAAGACAAACTCTCGGGTAGAAAATGAGAGCGAGTTTGTATGATCATGATTTCAGCATGCATTTTTTGTTTTGTTTTTATTTCTAATCCACTCAAACATTTGGGGTAGGAAGAGAAGGAATTGACCATCTAGCAAGTTTTCCTTTTATTAGCTGCTTTTCTCTGGCTAATAAAATAGTAAAGACAAGATCACATGGGCATAACAGAGGTACTGTGGTTGCGGTTCAGTTTAGGGGCCAAGACAGTCGATCCCTGCATGAATGAGATCAATGAAGGCGGCATATTTTAACTTGATTTTTTATTACTATGCCTGTGTGAAAAGTCGCCTATGGATCGTTTGATTAGTCAATAAACAGAATATGCAGAGCAATTATAAAAATTATTTTCAATAGACCAAGGTAATTCCAAAAATCTATTGTTGAGATAAATTTTTAAAATCAACATTCATAGTGACTTTTTTAGAAGAAGAGATAGTACAGATCATCTTCATTCTACAGAAGGAAATTAACTGGGTAGGATTACGGAGCTAATGAGCGGTAGAACTAGGCCTAAAGCCCTGCTGGCCTCATTCAAAGGCAGGCTCCTCACAGCACCACCATGCCTCCTGATCCCATCCCCATCACCACTGTGGTCAAACAGAACTTGCTGTTTCCATGAGGTGCCCATTCAGTGCAAAGGGAACTGACACTGTTAGTTCAATGAGCTCTGTTTTGATATTCCTCATTTTCTTTCTTTGTCATAGTTTCTGGCCTGGAGCAATGGGCCCTAATTTATTACTTTTTATGTTTGTTTTTGTTTAGTTTTAACTTTGAGGTAACCATGTGAATATTTTCATTATATTTAAATGTCTGATTTTTTTTTCACCAAGAATTGAAGGTTAAATATTTACCCATCATTGGTTGGTATTTAAAAATCTATCTCTGAAAAACAAAATCGACTTTTGAAATTACTCTGTAACGTTTTACATACACACTTCGTAAATTTTTTTATTTTCTGCTATGCAGTGATCAACAATGATAAAACCTAGCTTCAGTTTGTTTTAGAAGTGGCTTTTTTTAAATTAAATTTTCTAGTTTTGAGAACAATGGTTTTGTTTTATCATCATGAAGCTTTGGTTAAAGCTTTTCGGGTATTGCACTAAAAAATGTGGCATTTTTAAGAATCAGTTATCTGTATGTTTCTATCTTAAAATTCTGTTAATGAACATGAACTGAATCTATCTTCCCCATTTTAACATATTTCTTTGAGAAAAAAATGGCCTGTTTTCCTTGACTTCAGGATTGAAAATGTCTGGGTCCCTTGGCTTGCCGCGTGTGTGTGTGTGTGTGTGCGTGTGTGCGCGTGTGTGTGTATGTGCGTGTGTGTGTGTGCGCGTGTGTGTGATATCAGTTGAAAATCTTTGTTTTCATTCTCCTTTGTTTCCTCCTTGCAGTCTGTCCTGAGACCTTTAGCATCTTCCTTTTTTTGACAAGTCTCTTCTCTATTCTTTCTTCCCTAGTCAGATGCCTCCCCCTCCCCCTCTTGCAGTTGCTTTGACTAGATTAACACCCATTAATGAATATCCACAAAGGAACAAAAAGAATGGGCGGAGGGGGGAGGAGACAGAGAGGACTGCACTAGCTGAGCTACAGCTAAACTGAACCAGAAGAGCTTGGATAGGAAAACTGGGGGAAAGGCTAGAACAATGGGCAGGATGCTATTTTGCAAGTTAAAACTCCATAACATGCATTTATTTATTCATTTCTTTGTCATTAGCTATTATTTTATTTATTATCTGATTTTTTTCAGACTCCATTGTATGCTTAATGGCATCTGACAAATAATAGAAAAGCATAAAAGGAAAACAGCAATTTCCTGTATACTTATATAAAGATAACCACTATTAATCTTTTTGATGCATTCCCATTTTTCCCTACTTTTTTTTCAATTATAGTTGGCATTCAATATTATTTTATATTAGTTTCAGGTGTACAGCATAGTGGTTAGGCATTTATACAATTTATAAAGTGATTCCCTCCACCTGATACCATACGTAGTTACTATAATATTATTAGCTATATTCCTTATGCTGTATTTTACATCCCCGTAACTATTGTGTGACATAACATACATTTATGATATTTTTTCATTCCTTTATTGGATTGATTGATTCATTCATCATTCACCTGTTTTGTGCCAGCTCTAATGAAGTTGCTTGGTATATAACAGATGAAAACGCACACAGATACCAAGTCCTAGCCTGGAGCTCAGAAGTAAGGGCAAGAAGAAGAGATTTCTCACAGAAAAGTATGTCTTGCGTAGATGAAATTTGTTTGACCATGAAGAGAGAGGTCTCATAAGCCATTTTATGCAGAGGTTCAGAGTTTGGGAGAAAAGTCTGCATTGGAATTCTCTGATTGTAAGTTATCAACACATGTCTGATTATAAGTTATCAACACGTGTGTAATGCTAATTGACCTAAAAATGCACACAGACTTAAAAGGGACCCCAAACAGAGATTTAAAGAAAACATTGTAGAAAGAAGCCGAGAATAGCAGAGAGAACGGCCAGAAAGACCGTATATATCGTGTCCTTGAAGGAGGAGCAGTCAGTCATAAGGAAGAAGTGGCCAACAGTATCACACTCTCCAGAAAGACCAGTGAGATGGGGTTAAGGAAAACTTTGGAGAAAGCAGTTAAATCTTCAAGTAGATCTTTCTGCTGTATTTTCCTGCAGCTCATGCCATATTAAATACATTATTAAAGCTTTAAGATACAGTATTTTAATACCAGGTATGTTACATCTATGAATAGGATGTTTTTTGGTGTATTGTTGGTCTTTGACATGGTAAGGATTAGGATATGCATTTATTTATTTTTTATTGAATTTATTGAAGTGACATTGATTAATAAAGTTATATAGGTTTTAGGTGTATAACTCTAGAATATGCATTTATTTCAAGGGCAAAGAATCAGAATAGTGAGAGAACTAGAAAACAAAAGGAAAAAATCCCGCAAATTATAGGCTGATAAGAAATGAGGAAGGCAGTGGTGGGACATGCTGAAATCCACAGAGCAGTTAAAGGTCAGTGCACACCTTTAGAGATGACTGCAGATTTTTTCTGTCCCTATTTAAATAATAAAGTGGCTTGCTTCTTGAACATGAAGAAGGTTAGTTTATCCTCGTTTTTCTTGTGTGTGTTTCATCTTATGTATTTTGTGGGAGAAAGCAGGGTGGTGGTGGATTAATCTGGAGGTTTTGTGCAGAATGGACTGGAGGATAAGACACTAAAGGTTGGTGGTGATATAGGCTACCTAGACCAAGATAAAGGCTATATTTTGAAAGGATTCAATTGATTTAAAGGAACAGGGTGAGGAAAAATTGATAGTACACATTGTCTCTAGGCCAAAAGAAATACCTAGCACTTTTATCTGTTAAATATTTATCTTTCTTTTTTTTGTCCTTTATTTTTATTTTATTTTACTTTTTTTTAATTGTTTTCAGACAGGAAGGGAGAGGAGAGAGAGATGGAAACATCAATGATGACAGAAAATCATTGATTGGCTGCCTCCTGCATGCCCCCTACTAGGGATGGAGCCCACAACCCGGGGCATATGTCCTGACTGGGAATCAAACCATGACCTCTTGGTTCATAGGTCAATGCTCAACCACTGACACACTGGCTGGGCTAAATAGTTATCTTAATAATAACAGTCCAACACCGCCTGGCACATGTCACTGTGTTTGCTGTTAAAAAATGAAAACTATCCAATATGCTGTAGGTGCCTTGGGTTGCAGGTGGGACATCCATTGGCCAAGGCATACTCTTCCTTATATCTTGTTCTTCATGTATCAGAGCATATATTGCACTCTATCAACGATAGCTTGTGGAACTTTCTGTCTTTTTCGACTGAGTCTGCAGAGTCTACTAGTACAAGGAAAAGAACATGTCTGTCTTGTTCATCACTGTGTCCCTGTACCCAGGACAGGGACTGGCTTGTGACAGGTGTTCAATATCTAGTGGTGGAATTCATCCAAATTATGAATGGGTTAATCCTATTAGTCTTTATAAGCAATGCTAAGTTATATAGAATGCTAATTTAGCTGCTTGCCTTTTTCAAACTCTGAATTAATTTCTGGCATATTTTTTTTAGTGGAGACATCTTAATGGTCTATGTAGACTTTGTTGATAATATATGAATATAATTAATGCAAGTGCTAAAAAAAAGAAATGCAGTTTAGTTCTGAATAAGAGAAGATAAATCACGTGAATAATCAGTTTGGGTACACTTTTAAGGGAATTGGATAGACATGAGAATAATAACTATGGCAATAGTTAGAATTCGTGTAGTGCACTTAACTCATTTTATTCTCCAAACAGCTATAGGAAGTATGATGCAGAACAAACTACCCCCAGTGTTAGTGGATTAAGACAACATTTATTTTTTTCTCTCAGTTATGTGGGTTGTATGATTCTTTCTTCTGCTCCAAGTGGTACTGGCTGCAAGACAGGGACATCTGTAGTCATGTGGGGTCTGCCTGGGCTCGAGTGTCCAGGGGGCTCAGTTGATGCTGGTTGTTGGCTGTGAGCTCAGTACACATATGTGTGGCCTCTACATGGGACTGGGGACATCTCAGCATGGCGGCCAGATTCTGAGAGGGAGCACCTCAGGAACAAGTGCATGTAGAGACCCAGGCAACAGTGTCAAGGATCTCTACGATGCAGCCTGGGGATTGATTCTGAGAACCTGTCCTCACCAGGGGAATGATGGGCCTGTCACTATAAAGGAAAAGGTGAGCTTGATTTTAGGTGGGACTATGCACTGGAGAGATTTCAGATGACCATGTTATACAGCACGTGGAAAAACCGAAGCATTTAGAAATGCCAAAGGGCATCTCAGGTGAAAGGTCAAGGTTATGAATGAAGAAGTTTATATCATCTGCATAGAGACAATGATTAAAAGTTTAGGATGGAGGCTATCTGAGACAAAAAGGAGTGAGGTAGAGACAGAGTTTGGTCCATGCTCATCTTTAGAAGTTAAAGGAGGATAAAGAGAGAGCAAAGGTATCAGATAATTATATCCAAGATTCGTTAGTGCTGAGGTAGAGGTTCAAAAAGGAAGATGTTTTAGGAAGGTTGACATTAAGACTGAACCCCTGCTTCCCATCCCTTCCCTCCATTTCTTCAGGGTATTGAAACAGACTGCTTGGGTTTCTTGTTGCCACTTGGGTCTCTGGTAGAAAAAAATCTATGTGCTTATAGGGACAAAGGCAAAATTCAACTGAATAAAATGTTAAAAGGCAAAATTCTACTGAGTAAAATGCAAAGACCTGTTGGCTTTATTCAAGGATTCATGAATCAGGCGGTGTGTCATCTAGCAGATAGAATGGAGGTCGGGCAAGTTATACAAAACGAAAGACTTTTCTAGGCTGAAGGGGGCAGGCAAAGGAAGTATCTAGCAAAGAAAGGATTGTTTTAGGCAAGGTCATGTTCCCACGGCTGATGGTAGGGGTCTGTTGGGTGGATTACCTCTCTAGTGCTAACCAGGTAATTCCTCACTAACTGGTTAAAGGATACATTCCCAGGAGACTGGACCTGCACTTACTAGTAGGTTAGGTGTTAAGTCTTGGTTTCCTGAGGTGGGGCTTTGCACAAGTGACTCCATATTGGATCTGTTGTCTCTCTCTCTCTCTTTTTTTTTAACAGTTTATAGTTTATACTAATGTGATATACTGTTAGAAAATTAATTCTATTTAAGATTTGCAATGTTCTGATATTTTCTAATTAAAAATTATCTTTGTTATTAATGATAAAGTATGAAGTTAATCTTGTAATTTATGAGACAGATATAACACACTTATGGAGTCACAAGGAGAAAATATATATTATAATATTTTGTACTAATTTAATGTTCCCTCTCCCATAATTGCATCTTACATAGAGAAATAACTTCATGTGTAAGGTAAATCAATAAAATAATAGATTCTTTATATAATTTATTGAGTGCCTGTATGACAGGGACTAAGATATGTAATTTTATTTATTATATATTCAGTATCAAGCAATATTGAACCCATTCACATTCTCAAAGAATCTGAAAGACTGAGTGCTATTATTCATACAAAAACAATGAAATGAAACAAAACCTATGATCTTCATAACCTCTAGCTAATATGGCAGGCCAGTTATCGAATCTAGTCTCACTAAACTACGCTAATAATTGCCAGAACTAGAATTAAAACCCATACCTATTTCTCTCCAAAGGCTCTGTTTCCATAGCAACAGCTTGCCTCTCTACCTTGCATTTATATCTCCTTCCTCCCACTCTCTGCCCTCCCTCCCCTGCCATGTATCTGCAGCTATTTGCAAAGTCTAAAATTAAATGTTGCTATTAAATATGTCTATATATATAAAAGGCTAAGTGACTGGCCAACCGGCCAACTGGCCAGTAGGTATGATGTGCACTGACCACCAGGAGACAGACATTCAACGCAGGAGCTGCTGAGCTGCAGTGACTTGGCAGCGGTGGTTCTCCGGTGATGCACCCCAAAACCAGAGAAGACTGAGCCCGATTCCTTGCAGGGCCCCACGATTCCACGTTCAGCCGTGGGTTATGTTGTTGCTGAGGCACTGTCGGCCAGAATCTGGTTCACTGCACCCTTGCGTTTGCATTCCACACCCTGTACGACAGCAACTTTGCAGAGTGCCCTCTTGCACTCTGGAACCCCTCGGGGGACATCGGAGAGCCGGTTTCGGCCCGGTCCCCACAGGCCAGGACGAAGGACCCCGCCTGCTGGAGGGACCCCCGCTCGCTCTGCAGACACCCTTCGAGCCCCTCGAGCTCCAGTGCTGCCGCAGGTCGGCTGACTGGGGAGGGACTGCGGTAGGTTGTCTCCAGGGCACGTCCAGCCTGACTCGCCCAGTCCCGTCCCGCCGGCCACCTTATAATTAATTTCCTTTCAATGTGCACGAATCCGTGCACCGGGCCTCTGTTTCCTGACTCTCTATGGAGGGCTTGCTGTTGGAATTTGAGCTGAGTGACTAGGCCTTGGCAATGTGGTTTGCAGACTTTGATCTCATTTCAGCGCCCAGACTCTTCTTTTCCCTTTGTCCCCAGGACCCCCGCCTGTTTCGCACACCTATTCTTTTGTTTCGATTCAAATACATGAGAGGTTTAAGAAATCATGGTGGGGAGGGGGTGGACATAGAACATGTAAATGTGAACTTCAATGGTAACCTTCAGCAGGGAAAAGGAAGCTGCGTTAGGAAATTAAATACACAAGGAAACTGAACATTATTTCGGTGGGGATCCTTGCTCCGTCTCTTCCTGAAATTCCTTTCCCAGGGCAGCTTCTTGGTCCTTGCAAACAGCCTTCCTGCTTCCCCGGTCCCTGCTCGGACATGTCAGGGCCTGAGCGGTCCCTGCTCAGATGTGTCAGGGCCTGAGCGAGTTAAAGGATGCTCAGGGATCCTCAGCACCTGACTCTCTTGGCAGCAGCACAAGCGTTGACGTCATGGACCCTCACAGTTTGCTCTTTCGGAGCCTGCCTTTCTCTCACTCCAGCCAGATTGCCTCCCTCACCCCAGGTCAGCCGGCTCTTTGTTTGGAAGCCAAGAGGCAAGATGCATTTGCTCTGACTGTCAGTGACATGAAAGGGGCACAGTAACCTCATTCTCCATGGAATTTACATGTCAATGGACTTAACACAGGGGGTATGTCAGTTCCAAACGGGACACTTTTAGGATAGACACTTAGCATAATGCTTAGTATAATATTGAATTGAAAATGTTATCTAAGAAAGGTTTATAAAGGTTCATGCCATAGATCCCTTTTTGAAGAAACCTCTCTTTCATCAGTGTTATCTCATCTATTTTTTTTTTTGTTTGTTTAAAAAAATCTGTTTCACCTTCTTGCAATTTCCATGGTTATTATCACACCACAAATTAATAGAGATGTCGGGTATATTGTGCTCTTGGCTTTTTATAATCTTATTTCTTTGAACTTAGTGTCAATTGATTAGTGTCTTTTGACATTTTTACTTTTTTCTCAAGCTCTGCTCTGTAGTGTCCTTGCCCAGTGTCTGCGCAGAATGAAATATAACCTCTCTTTTTGTGCTTCCATCCCAAGGGCTGACTTACGGATTTACAACGTAGGTATTCACAGCATGCTGATCCAAGGTGGTTAAGAACAAACAAGAAGCAGTTGGCTCTGTTTTTATAAACTGTTAATTCGCTTTTCTGACAACAGCAGATCATGGGTTGGGGTATACTTCACACATGACTTGCTTTACCATAATTTTTTATATCATCAGAAGTTTTCCTGATTTTCCCTATTTAATCATGTGGAAATTCAGTAGATAGTCCCATATGGGTCTTACAGGAATATGTAAGAAAGGTGTTTGGGAAGGCAGCTACCATTGTGTTCCTCTGCTGTGTCCCTTCTTTCACTTGATGTTTAAATACAAAATGTTTGATGACGGGTGGGAGAGGATTAAAAATTACTCACAGGCAATGGAAATGGAAAAATCCAGAGATTTTAGTAAAATCCTGAAAATATATGCTGGATGTCAGAGTCCTCACTTTTTCTCTTTGGAGGCCTAACTTTGGAGAAGTAGTTGTAAGTGTTCCTTGTTTTATATTGATTGTCAAGTAAAAATGTTAAAAAGAGAGCAAACACCCCCTTTTCCCACTTGTGTCCTTCAGTGGCTGCGACTACCTGGGGTCCTCCTGATGGAGTTGAGATGCCTCACCTTTTCGGAGTTTTGTGACGTTCATGTTGTTTAACACAACTGCAGGCATTTTGGTGCTGCTGCTATTACACGGCTTTGCAGAGTTCCAGACCCACTGTGAATACTTGTGAGGTTTCCCCAAACATCAGCGCCTATGTGGGTGTGAGCCTCCACACCGTGGTGGGTTCTACCTCCTCACGCCCAAGACAGAAAATAGAAATGTTCGCTCTGCATGAATCTGCTCACCTTATATTCTGGTTTTTAGTTTCTATCCACCAGAAATATGGTTTCACCACAATTTCGGTAAACTGGAAAACAGAAACTACTTTATGGAATTCTTCATTGAAACAATGAATAAATGAACAAAATTCAATCCATTATCAAGTGTTTGCGAATGTGTTTTTTATATGTCAGTTTTATAAATTCAGAGATAGACAATAGCTATGTTTTATATATCCCGTGTTTAGTGATTTGTCAGTTGTTTACTCTTAAAAATGCCCCTTTGATAAACAGTCATGTTTATTTTTTTACTGATTGATTGTCTTTTAACGATTCTGTGTTGACAGTGACAGGTATGCCTTGCTCTGTTGTTCAGTCGTTACAAAGATCTTGTCATTATTTATGATAGTCTTCATTGTATGAAACATTTGTCCACTCATGACAGTTGTTCTATTTAAAAAGTTTAGTGCCTGATGGTTCTCAGATTCTCTTTGGAACTTCTGTTGGATTCTATGCCAAAATATCAAAGTTTTGGGGTGTGTCTTTTTTTGTTTTGTTAATTAGGTTGGCTTTATTTTTTGACTATGTTAATGTCCCCATTTTTTGAACATAGATTTGAAATACTTCAGTATCAGTATTATAGAGTGGATGGGGAGGGGTATCCAATGACCTACTATTTAGATTTTATATGAAAAAATTAATATGTTTATTAATAATACAGTTAAGTAATTACCAGGGTGAGGTATATTAGATACTGTGGTAATAGTCCAGTGGTTAATTACTGACTGTTGGGAACTTTGGGAGCAGTAGAAGAGAGAAACAGGATGAATGCAAATGCAGATTTCCTCCCCACTGACCCCATGGGCACTAAGGGATCCCACTTCCACTGAGCAGATATCTCAGTGGCAACAGTGACACTACCAGAAGTCTGGCCCACAAACCTGGGTTGACCTTCATGGACATCAGACAACTGGGATTTTCGATTTTGCTGATGAACTTCAAGCTGTGTTGAGCAACAAACTTGATAGCACTGGGTTTCATTAATTTCATATGTGGATTGAAGAAATAATTAGGGATTTCATTTATTGCATTCCAGTTGATTTATGGTGAGGGCTTACTTTTAAAGATCTTTATGAGATGGCATATAATTTTGCTTTTGATATTTCACACATTGAAAATGCTCCTTTCTGTTCTTAATGAGAAAGGCTTTGTTCTCTACGTGAAGCTCAGGCTGGCCTTTGTCTGGAGATGACTATTGCTTTAGCGCTGGCTATTGCTGTGTTTCTATGGAAACGGCAGGACTCTGAGGTATAGAGGTTTTGTCCAACAATGCACAGTGATAGCCAATCAGTTTCTTTCCATAGTTAGCTCATCAACATGTAACTGTTGTTCTCCAAGGAATCCATGTACAATGCCTTTAATTTCCCCCCAAGTGCCCTAGTGTGCACCAGGCATTTTGTATCTAATTAGTATTATTTAGTATTAGTGTTATTTTAAAAGATGATGTGATAAATACAGAACCAATATTTACCTGGAGAATTGTCTATTTTTCTACCAGATAAAAACATTTCCTTAAATTTGAATGTTGGTATTTTCTTTTTCAATTTGCAACCAGTCTATGCCAAATGGGCTCTCCTATTTTCTCTATTTACTGTAAAGATCCTATATAATAAAAGCCTAATATACAAATTGACCGAATGGTGGAACGACCGGTCGCTATGACACATACTGACCACCAGAGGGTAGATGCTCAATGCAGGAGCTGCCCCCTGGTAGTCAGTGCGCTCCCACAGGGGGAGCACCGCTCAGCTGCCCAGCATGAATGGCTGCTCCAGCAGCAGGAGCAGCTGCTCAGAGGGCAGGTCCACAGCCACTCGACTGATGGGGATGAGGCGTGCTCCCACAGTGGCCCATCCCTGCAGGCCATGCCCCCCCACCAGTGCACGCATCCCATGCACCGGGCCTCTAGTGCAGTAATAAGTCTGGTAATAACTTCAGTGCTGGCTTTTTGTTCCAGTCAAGGCTCTAAGTATATGGGAATAGAGATTTGTTCCACTGAATCCTGAAAGGTGTGTGCCGATCTTGTCCCTTGACATGGCATAACGATGGTAGTGATAATCAGCCTGAACATAGGAAATGGATCTGAAGACCCAGCAACCGTTTTTTAATATGTCAGGCAGCTGGTCAGCCTTTGGTCATCTGAGCTGGTGGAGAACGTCCAGAGAGATGTGTGGCATTTCCAGCGACAGATCATTGGAGGAGAACATTTAAATAGCTATAAAGGGATTTTAATATGCTGATTTATTCCAGTGCCCTGGTCAAGATCTAGGATGAATTATTGACCAGGGTTCAGGGTAATGCAAGATGCCTCGATCTATAAGCACATTACTTGATATGAATTGGACCTCCCCTGCTTCCATTTGACTGCTGAATACTGGATAGTTATGTCTTCTCCTGTGATGACTACCTTTCCCTCTTTGTCAGTATGTAATAAGTAGGTAGGAAGATGAAGTATGGAGAGCTCTGGGTGACTATAATGGAGAAAAGGAAAATAGCAAGACTAGAATCTGTTCCATGTGATTTCTCCCCCTTTTATCTCTGCTTTGGTTTTTGTTTTACTCTTGGTCCCCAGAGGAAGTGGGTGGAAGCTAATTAGGAGCCTGCAGCTTGAAACGGAGTGCACTAACAGGAAGGCAGCCGGCCCGTCTAAACAGGGTGCCCAGGGTTGGGACAGGTTGAGGCCATTCCCCTGCAATCTGCCTGGGACATTTCTGGTGGCACGGGCTCCGGCAGGTCTCCTTGACACTGGTGGACAGACTGCTGCGAGCAGCCGGTAAACATGCTGTCTCGTATTGCTCTTCATCCTTCCTATCCCCTAGGCCAGTGGTCAGCAAACGCCTTAGTCAGCAGAGCCAAATATCAACAGGACAGCGATTGAAATTTCTTTAGAGAGCCAAATTGTTTAAACTTAAACTTCTTCTAACGCCACTTCTTCACAATACACTTGCCCAGGCCGTGGTATTTTGTGGAAGAGCCACATTCAAGGGGCCAAAGAGCCGCATGTGGCTTGCGAGCCGCAGTTTGCTGACCACGGCCCTAGGCTTTTCGCCTTTCCTGGTGCTTCTATTCCAACCAGAGCCTCTTTCAAAATGGCTCTTGCTCAGTACGCATCCTTCTCTTCCCATTAAAAACTGGCATTTCCTGAGGATAAGTCCAGGAGCAGTGTCCCACTGAATTACCTGGGTATAAGCTGTGGTTGACATGTGTGCTGACCCCCTAGGAAGGGGATCATGTCTACAGACCCAAGCAGCTGTGTGGGAAACATTCATGAAGAAGATATTCTTTTCCCTCCTCTGTGGTTGACCTGAGATCAACACATGTGTACTGAACAGAAGAATAGGAAAAGAGGAAACTCCTAGTAAAGCACCGGAGAGCAGGGCAGATGCAAGAATCCGAAATCAGTCTGGTGGCCTCTTACATCAACAAACATTAATTCAGATTAATGATAATAACAAAATTAACTTAAATTTTCAAAGCAAGGAATGTTAGTTTATTCAGAACGGTAGGGACATGGATGTCTTCTCCCTTGTTTACTATGTACATATGATTTCTCTCTCCATAACCAGTGCCTAATAGCAGTCCTGAACATTTTGAATCAAGGAATAAACAAATGATTTATCTGTACAGTTGCACTGCAATCCCAGGCATTGAATTTCTTTTTATTTGAGTTTGTTTTTTTATTTCTTTTTTCATACTTTCATCCTGTTTTGTCTAGTAAATATTAGCTATTTCTGAAAAATCATAAAACTAAAAATGAAATATTTAAGGCACTTGAAGACCAGAAGCAATGAGAGCGACAAAATCCAATTTGAGTTTTTGAATTTATAAAAGGTTCCATGTACTGATTGCAGAGTTGGGAAAGAACAGAAGTTGGGAGGCTATTAGCCAAAATCAAGGTGATAAAAGTTAGGACAGAAAAAAAATAGATCTTAAAACACACACACACCCAAGAGTAAACAAAAATTTTATATTTGGGAGAGCTAACTTCTAGATATATATCTAAAAAAAAATCTAGATATTTTCGGTAAGTATTTTTACTATTTTTTATTTTTTTACTTTTGTTGCCTACCATTTCGTTCTTCAGGAAGTAAGGGAGGCCGTTCTCAGTATTTGGTGAATAAGGGGTATTCCATGGGCGAAGTCACAGGAAAAATCAGGTTATAATGGATGAGAACTTTTGGAGAAGCGATGTATAGAGATTAAAAGCAATCCCTGAGCATGTTTGGACATCATGGCTGAGGCACTAATGGAAAGAGAGGTATTAAAGATGCAACAGGGCGGAAGTGTGGAGTAAGGTCATGGCTGAGGTGGGAAGGATCGGAACTCAGCAAGGGTGTCAAAATCAGTCTTCAGAGACAGGGCCCGTATAGGAAAACTCTGAAGGGGAAGGTTGTCTCCTGAAGAAAGCTCATTTACAGTCATCCAGTATGACGAGAGCATAGAGTGCAAAGAAGGAAGTGTGAGCGATGAGGCTGGACATGGATGGTTCGGATCTGCTGGTGTCTACTCATCAGACACAGGCTCAGCACCCATGGAGTCAGGCGTGGAATATGGATGTGGGCTTTCAAAACACTCTAGATTCCTACACTGGGAGAAAACGGAAGAGTTAAGAGTAGAACACATGTCTTCAGGAGTTTAAAGGCTACAGCATTTAGTTCATGGACAGTACCATTATATCAAACCCTATCTATCACCAAAGCAACAACGAGGAACGCTGCAGGACTCCAAATGCAGCATGGACCATGGCTGAAGCCATCGCCCAGCCGTGTATTTGATTTGATGGGGCACGATAGAAATACAGCTGGTTCCATGAACATTCTTCCGTCTAAAAAATCAAACGTGAGAAGGATTTCTTCCGAGCAGGTAGGTCTGCGCTGGGCTTGTTTTCTGACCAGTGGGCAGGAGATGGAGGGAGCCCTCCGAGGCAGAACAGCGCAGGGCCCAGGCAGGGTTTGGGGTTTGGCAGACGCTCGCTGGACGTGGTGCGATCCCAGGTTCCTTGGCCAGGATGCAAGCAGTGTCACGTGTAGACACGTCACCTTCCTGTCCCCCGCAGGAGCGTTACTGCGCTACAGCATATGTAGCTCTCTTCTGCCAAGAAGGGGGCAGACTGGGAATCTTGCCTTCCCAAGAGCTGTTTCCATCCATAGCTCTTCATCCTCTCTGTCAATTCTCTACCTTCTCTTAAAAGAGTGCTGTGTCTTCAGGAGACCCGCAATGTTCCTGATGCATTAAGTGGTCCTGGTAGATTCCACTTCAGGAAACTGTGCTAGACTCACTTAATATACAAAGACTGAAAGAGAGAAGGGAAGTCCTTTACCACCTACAGTATTTCTTTTTGGGCCCTGAGAGGCACAGGAGGGAAGCCAACTAGTGTGGCTCATTAACTGCTCAGAAAGGTTATGATTTTGGGGGCGAACACAGAGGTAAAGGGAGAGTGGGCAACTGTAGGTAAATAAATGAAGGGAATTTAAATCTACTAAATTGATACGTTAAAGACAACCAAATACAACTGAATTAGAAAAAGAGAAAAATGAAGCTAGTGACCAAAACTCAACTGATTAGTGTAAGCTGAAATTGCTTTAATTGAAATCACTCGTGTAATTTGAATTGACATTCTTTCTGATTTATTTTCCCCAGACACGGACTTGTTTTACTTAGCACTGTTTTCCTAACAAAATATGACCTGCTGCTCCTCAGAATCTGTTAACCTTGGCAAACTTTTCCCCGTCATCTGTAAAATTCAAGGGGTAAAGCCAATGAAAACATTATCCCCAATTTCTAATGATTTTTGAAAGCATCTTCATTAAATTAACTATTATAGAGACCACAGGATAATAAGTTCTTGTCTGATATGTGATTGTTTTAATTAAAAGAGGAATATTTGCTTATAAAAAAAAATCCCATGAACTTATAGGCTGCTGTGGGAATGGGAAATTAAACAGATTTACAGTCAAATAAGTATATAATAAATAATACACTAGATTAACTGCTAAGAAAAAGTTAAGCACTGGACACCCTGATTTTGATTGGGGGTGTTGGAAGAGAGTCTGGAGAACATAACATGGCTAGAGGTTTGAAAAATCATTCAGCAGTTGCTTAGGTGAACAGCATTTGGGAAGATTCTAGAACAGTGTGGTGCAGGGAGGATGCTAAAAAACATTTTTGTTGGGGAATAAGTCTGATAACACTAACTATAGAACTTCACAGAGTATTGATTATAATCCATTAAAATCAAGAGTAGCTGAGGATTTGTAAAACTGAAATCTTTTCACTGGGGAAGAAAAACAAATTCAAAGTTTTCTTTCAGTACACAGAAGACTTTTTAGAGAAAAAATATGCCTGTTATCTCATAATAGCAGATCGATTTCCTTAAGAAACCAACATTACTACTTCAAGTTTATCATTGGGACATGTAGAATGTTTTGTTTCACACTGTTGCATGAAGAGTTTATAATTAAATGGTCTTGGGTTATTCTACATCATTGCATTTTATTCCCTAGATAAGCTATACTTAATGAGGCCACAGTGCAAAAGTTAAGAATTTGACACATCATTAAGTAGAAAGTGAAATTAATTTTCCTTGGCCATTAAGTAAGTTATGCTCTATTTAAAACCTTGAAATGTTAGTAATATTAATAAAAATAATATGATTATCAAAAATGGCACAACTTAAAACAGCATCTATTTTTAACAGACTTATTGAGATACAAATCACATATCAGAATATCCACCCATTTAAAGTTTACAACTCAGTGTTTTCAATACCTATGTAGGCAGAGAAATAATCATATAATAGTTAGACCTGAAACCATCACCATGATCTTATTTTAGAACCATTTTCTCATTTTTTTTAAAAAAAAATATTTTTATGGACTTTTAGAGAGAGGGGGAGAGGGAGAGAAAGAAAAACATCCAATTGGATGCCTCCTGCACACTCCCCACCACGTATGGAGGCCATAAACCGGGTATGTGCCCTGACCTGGAATTGAACTGGTGACCTTTCAGTGCACGGGATGATGCTCAACCAACTGCCACACTGGCCAGGGCAGTACCTTTCCTTTACCCCCGAAAAGGGCACCTCTCATGAGTAGCTGCCTCCTCCCTGTCCCCTCCCACTCTCCGTCCTGGGCAATCACTAATCAATCTATTGCTGTCCTGTAGGCAGCACCCCGATTTTAAAGGGGTAGTCTGCTTTGTTTTCCAGTCCTGGTGTTCTGGTATTTGAATTAGGTCCCTCCAGGTTTCAGGGAAACAAAAAGGAATGATATTTATGTCTGGCCTGTTGCAGGGATGTTGAGATCTTCTCTTTTCATTTTCCCAGCTGTAATTGCTTCCCCACAATTCTTTGTTTTTTAATCTGGCAGCTTTTTCTAATAGACATGAATATCATTTTATCTGCCCAGAAATGTGTACTTAGATTCGAACATTTAAGTCCTGTATTCCATTATAGTCTAACTAATGTCCTATATTGATTTCAATCAAAGTTTAAATATTTTCCATAATAAATATAGCAATCCTATATAATAAAGAGGTAATATGCAAATCAACCCACACGCCATCACAATGGCTGCACCCGCAGTGGAGGTGGGTTCCCATAGGAGCGATCAGCAGGGACCTGAGGCTGCATGGTGCTAGGCTGAGGCAGGGCATCTGAGGCTGTGCCCCACCCACCCAGCGGGGCTTGACTGGAGAACTCAGGCTGCACCCCCCACCCCAGCACCAGGCCAGGAGACCTCAGACCATTCTCCCCACCTGCCGGGACTTGATGGGGATGGGGCTGGCCAGGTCTGGATCTCTCCCAATGGTGGTGGGGAAGGTCGGGTCTGGGTCTCGTATGATTTCAAGGCACATGTGGGTGGTGGGGGTGGGGGGGGGGTGGACTTGACTCTGGGTCCCGTGGTGTGCCCAGACTCTGACAGGAGGAAGGTTTTCATATACATTTTACTAATTTTCTTTCATCTCTGACACTTCTATTATAGAGAAAGGGCAAATAGCAATATTAAAATATTTCCTCTAATTAATTCCCTTTTAATGTGCACAAATTTCATGCACTGGGCCACTAGTAATCAATAAAAAGAACAGCAAATTGGTACTAAACGGTGAATTTACTCCTAGGCCTTCAATACTTGGGATGTAGTAAATGTTTTTGAGTGAGTGAAGGAAAGATAAATGAATGAATAAATGAAAATATGGCAAACTGGTGGTATATGGATAATGTAACATACATTGTTAATAGAAACTGTAGATTGTCGTTCCTATGTAGCTCATAATATTAAGCAGCATCTCTGCACTCAGTTAAGCACTCAGCAAACTCTAGTAAAATACACACATGATGTCAGGTGCCTGAGGCAATTCTAAGCCCAGCCACTTACACTCCAGGAGCCCATGGTCTCTCTTGGAATTCAAGGCTTGGTATTGGGCAGGTAAGAAATTGTTGATGTTATTTATCATTACTACAAATGTTAAAGTAATTTAGATTTCATACATTTTATCTTCATTTTCCACAGAGAGGGAGATGCATATTATTCAGATGACTTCTATTCCTTTAAAAATTGTATCAGTATGTTATTAATGATTAGATCATAAATTTCCAAAATATTTATCCAAAGTTTGAAATCTGTCACCTGCTACTTACTGATGGCAAGAGAGATGTAAACAGTGAATAAAAGTGCATAGCTTTTGTGGGTCAATGTTTACCTGAAATATTGGTATAAGGGTCTTGTAAGAAATACAGTGTTCAATTATAGGAACATAATCACCCTTTCATTTATTCGGCACATGTCTACTGAGGTCATATTGTGCAGCAGCATAGTGTTAGGACTTCGCTGTTGACGTTAAAAGCGTGCCTCCTCTTCTCCACACAAAATTCTGTCAGTAATTTCAGGTCAATAGGAGTACTCTCTTCAGAAGTTCTTATTGGTGTGAAGATTCTTGATAAACGGGGCTACATGGGTAATGACGGTGAAACAGGTAGACAGAGCCTGGTAACTGTAGGGACAGGAGATATAAAATGAAACTTCTCATGTTCAAAACTCATGGTTTTGTGCTTCTAAATTGAGTGGTTTGGAGCCCTATCAGCTTTTATGAGGAAATGTAACAGTAACTTATTTTTTATTATGTTGAGTTTAAGGTGCCTGTGGATATATTGGAGCAGAAAATAGTTCTGATTCTTAGGAGACAGCCTACACTAAAGCAAAAAATGTGAGAGCTATAAACAGATAATTTACAAAATTGTGAGAACAGATGACGTCATGGAGAAAATGGGCAACGTGGGAAGATGATAGAACCAGCAGCATTTCCATTGTGGGACAGGAAAGGGTGCCAGAAGAGGAATAAGAAGTTGAGAGAATGGAGGAGACCTGGGAAGGAACAGGGTTGACAAAGAAAAGTAAGGAGAGATTTTCAAGAAAGCAAAGGGAGGATGTCAGATGCTGTGGAAAACATCAAGTCAGAGAACTGAGACGCTCTCCCTGGACTTGGACTGTGGTGACTCTGCATGGCCTCAGTAGAGCCCTATCAATAGGATGAGCAGGTGACCTCACATTATAGGGTCAAACCTGATGTGAGGAGGGAAGGTCGTAGAAGCAATGGGTGATATTTCAGGAATATTTACTAGTATTAAGCCAAACACTTAGAAGTAGAATACACTTACAGTCAGGGTCTCCATGCACCTACCTGCTCCCACTTTCCTGCTTCCGTGTTTTCCGTGGCATTTAGGGGCCTGCCCCTACAATGGCCCTCGTCATTTCCTCGGTGCCGCTGAAAACGCTGCCCTTTCAGTGTATTTTGGGAAAACTTTACATTTGAGAGAAACATGAACATGAAATAAACTCTTCTACAAACACACAGAGTCAAATCAATGATCTATATACATATATATAAAAGGCAAATATGCAAAGTGTCCCCTCAGGTGTTCGACTGGGAGACAGGGAGTTCGATAGCTCACTATGATGTGCGCTGACCACCAGGGGGCGGCAGAGAACAAAGGGAGGCCCCGGCCGGCAGCCAGCAGCTGGGGAAGGGGCCCCCGGCTGGCAGCTGGAAGGCCCCGTTCAGCTCTGATCGCCTGCCAGGCCTCGGGACCCTACCCATGCATGAATTTCGTGCACGGGGCCTCTAGTAGTCAAGTAAAAATGAAACAGAAAAATCTTTCTAATCTAACAGCTGCTTACCTCTCTGCATAGAGATATAGAGGAAGCCACATTCCTCCACCTCCAAACCGTTTCCAGGGCTCCAAAGACATTACTACTGAGGCCTGTTGATTCGGTTCTTTTTATTCCGAGGCATCCATGGGGAAAGGACTACAGGAAACAGACAGTGAGAGATTGTCTCGTGCCACAGAGGTTCCCAGTGACCCTTGCTGGTCTTTAACTCTGGGTTTCACACAGAAATTCCTTCCAATGGTGGTAACTAAGAATGTTCAGCTATTGGAATTCTATCCATAATTTGCATAAAATGCTGATTCTTTACAAATTTAAATAGATGTCAAGTATCCAAAAATGTGTAGGGGCAGAATGCTTTAAGACTCATCTCCCCGTGTGCATTATTTGTATTATACAACTAGGAATTTTAGTAGGACTTCTGCTTAAATCAAATATATTATGAAACAGAACAGTAGCCATGTTGTAATTTTTGGGTGTTAGATTAGATCAGGGCATCAAACCCTGTTTGATATGATAATAAATAATTAGCCGGTCCTTCCTCATGTCCTAATATTTTAATTTGACTGATAAAAACTGTGTTTTAAAGATAGGATTTTCTATATATTAATCTTAGCAAGCTATTGGTCAAATATGATTTACTATTTTTTCAGCTGTTTTTGAAGTTTTTTGCTTTATGTTTTCTATTTTCTGGCAGCTTTTTAGATAATCCTCAGATTTGTTTAAGGCATAAAATGATCAGTAACAAAAATTCTTATTTTGAATAACTTGATCATTTCTAAAAGCTCACTTTGTGTCTATGGCTGCATCGCAGGAAAGTCCTATGATGTCATGGTGGCCAGCCCCCTGGGAGGAGCCAGATGGCTCAGGCTCCCAAGCTTCATCTAAGCATCTTTGAAATGTCCTTTTACTACCTGCAGAATTAGATGTTCAATGTTACAGGCTTATTTACTTCTAAAAAGGTGGCTCCTGAATGACATTAAGTAGGAAATGTCAGCTGCTACCAACCTCTGCATTTCCTATGTACCACATTTCCCCAGGGCAGATGGTTAGCACCTTCCACCAGCACTTCTTCATCCGCACCAGTCCTCGCATTGGGGACTGCAGGAATTAAACTCCAGGCCTTGGTGATGTGGGAGCTGAGAGAGAACATTTCTTTCTAGGAATAGACGTACTTTGTGTGTGGAGAGAATATGGCAGATTTTTCGGCCTGAGACCTTTGAAGGAAACCTCTGCTCATAGACATTTGACAAAATGCATCTAAGTGATCACTACTTATAAGGGAACTAGAGGCCCAACGCACGAAATTTGTGCAAGGGGCTCGGCCCTCACAGGCCCGGCTGCATCCCGAAGGTCGTTGGAAGGACATCCGGTCTAAGTAGCATATTATGCTTTTATTATTATAGATATGTATAGAGTAAATGACTTGGCATGAAATTTTGGGCGAAGAAGGGGGTAAAAGGAAACACGGATATACCAATTTTTAAATGCAGGCGAGGGACTTCATGGGAATGACCCGAAGTTGTGCCATGGATGGGAATGCATTCGGCCCCTGGGCCGTAGCTGCGCCTCCCGTGACACCTGCTCCAGGCTTACCCCACATGCTCTCGAGCTGCTCAGAACAAGACAGGCCACCTCCTCAAATTATGGCAGCTTAGTACTGAAATGGCTTTTTCATTAAAGCAAAGGCTATCAGGCTTCAAAACGAAGCTGCATGGTCTTAAAATTAAGATTGTGAAAGTCAATCTTATATCCCCTCCACCTATATCTTTTATGTCTAAAGCAAATAGCAGATGGTGTGTAGGGAGGGGAGGAGTGTAGAATCCATCTGGAAGGAAAACTTGTGGAATTTGACTTATTCTCTGCATACTGAATTACAGCACAAACACATGGCTCAATGCTCAGTGGAGAATTGCGTTTAAAATAATGATCTTTGCATTGGTGTTTATCTACTTGTCTAATATAGAACGAAGTGTTTAGAAATTCTCAGACTACTGACTGTTCCAACCCTGGCTCTCTATTTTTGGTTTCCTAGGCCCCGTTTTGCCCTCTTCACTGGCTCCTCCCCGGGCACCCCCAAGGCATGTGGGCCAGGAGAGCTGCGGCCTTGCTTGCTAATCCAGTGTCTGGGATGATTTAGTTTACTTGGGATGATTTCAGGAAGAGATACGGAGGAGACTCTCTCATGGTAGTGTCATCAATAAAGGCAAGATGGTTGTCCTGGCAACAAGACACACTGGCATCTTCAGAAGAATTGTGAATGACGGCCAGTGAGGAGCTAACAGCTTTCTTTCCAGGCTGGGTGGCCAGGAGGTGCTGTGGGATTTGATTGCACAGGAGCAGTGAACACCTCCTATCTCATGCCATGCCCCTAAAACGATGGGTGCCCAAGCCACCCCAAGGTGATACCTGGAATTCTTTCTGCCCGCCTGGCTCCTTGGAGCCCACCCTTAGCCTGTCCTATTTCTTTGTGTCATCGCTCTTGTCCCATTTTGACCTACGGAATGGTCCTCTAAATATTGATTGCTTAGTTATTGCTTGTTGTCTCTTTGCCACACTCCAGGATGTAAGATCCACGGGGCAGGGATATTGGTGTTACTCAGCAATATGATAAAATTGATGAGGGCAGTGCCAATTATATTTGTTGTTGTTATTATTATTATTATTATTATTATTTTGCAGCAGAATTTTACACTCAAACGTTTCAGGAGGCAATGCTTGGGATACCTTGAGAAAATTGAGTCGATGTGGTTAAAAATAGTCCATGGAAGGCTTCCCGGTGCTTTAGTGCCTCAGGCAGGGAAAGGAGAGGAGGTTAAAATCCCACAGTTTCTTCCCACCGCAGACTGCCTGCGGAACAGTTTTCCTCAGAGGCAGAGGGGCAGTGTGAACATCACCTGGAAACAGCTCACCTCGCCCGGCCACCCATTCTCTGTGAGACAACTGCTCCTGGTGTGGCCCAGGTGCTGCTCGGGGTAGAGAGCAGTGAGCCCGTGAGCGAGAGACAAAAACCCTATTCCATCAGCTGGCACCTCAGCCATGGGCGATAGAAGAGTGAAGAAGAAGGAGGCAGTCATCAGAAGATCACTGTAGGGTTAAAGAAACCAAGAATGGAAGGAAGAATAGGTGATTCCCAGGGTTAGGGTGTTTACAGCTTTCGCTGGAGGAGGGAGAAGGTGACAGGGCACTCCCACTGAGAGGGTCACATCTGAACAAGGTCATGAAGGATTCCAGGGACTGGCGCAGTGGAAATCAGGGTGTGGCATTGTGCAGAGGACCTCCATGTGAAAAGGAGCCTGGCGGGACAGAGTCTGACTGCGGGCGCTCCAGGTCAGGGCACCAGAAGCAGGAGTCATGGGGGGTAGTTGGGTGCCTTGCTGGATTATGAGCACCTTGAAAATAAGAGGAAGTCTTACTTATACAGAGCCCAGTACTCGGTACATCCACACCGGCACTCAGTGAGTGCTGTTCCATATCCCCCAAACCTGCTCTCCCTCGCTTCCTTTCCCTCGCTTCAGAAATTTTAAATCGAGACAGCATTTGCAATAAGTCAGCTCGTAACTGGCACATATTTCACCAAGTATTCAAACATTCTCCTTAAAACCATGCTTTCTCTCCTTTTGCGTTCAAACAAAAAATGCAAAAAGAGCTAACATGCCTTCCTGTGACTCTCAGTACTAGTAAAATGCTTCCTGGAGTCAGTTTCTGCCTAATGTCATTTTGGTTAATCCTTAATATTTGCAATTATTTCTTAGCCAGGCACTTGATAATAAAGTTATTTTAAGGAAAGAGCATTTTAATGAAAGTACTACCTATACCATTGTTTGACTCTAAAACCCATGAATATCAGAACTCTCTCCTAACAAAAGCATGCAACTGTATCTTGTAATTAATGTAATTTGCATATCTTGCTTGTTTTTAACTTATCCCAATTAGTCCATGACTGCCTTTTAAACAGTAATTTTATACAAGGGTGCCAGTCAGCATACTTGTTAAGTCTGAATGCTGTTTTGCTACAAGTTTTCACTTGGTGAATTTAGCTGTTTCAGGATACTATTTAAAATTTATTTTATTTCAATAACATAAAACTAATTTTATAGAGAAAAACCTATCTTCTATATTATAGCATTTTAATTATTTTTAAAGAAATTAAAAAATCAGCTTAGCATTGATACTGTTTGTTGTACCAGAAGACAATCAGTTGGTAGCAAGAGGTCAATCTAAGATGGAATCTCATCTGTCAGTATTCTGAGTTGGTTTATTCACATTGATAGATGCCTCCTCCTAAGAGTCCTTTCTATAAGTCATCACTTCAGTCTCAGGGAATTTGTGGGTGAAATCTACCAGATTGAGTGCAGAAAGAGGTGTGATTGCCTTTCTATTTTTATGCAGGCCTATTTTTAAATGGCTTTATGCACACTCTGTTTATCTTCCAGCCCATTTGTTCTTAGACTTATACATAATACGGGTTCCTAATTTTTATTCCACTTTTGGTTAATAATTCTTATTTGTAAAAAATCTTACAGTGGTAATATCTATGCATGCATTACATTCATTACAGTGTATTTGTCCTCAGGAACTAAAAATGGTCCACTTAATGACAATAATTAGGAATAACAACCCCTTTTTGCTTCCTAAATTAGACAGAATGTGGGGCCAACTCTGAAGATAAATATGGTCAATTTCTCTTCACAAGACCTCTAAGATTTTTAAATTCTGAAAATCTAGGCCCATTTGTTTTGAGTTTTCCTGTTTAATCCCCACATTCACTCTTCACATTGTAAGTGCCTGGAAGGTTTTCTTGGCATAAAAAGAGGCATTGCTATTAATTCTAGATTTCAGAAACAAAACAAAAAAAATATGCTAAAGTAACGGAAAACTCCAGAAGGACATTCTTTGAAAACAATTTTTTATAAGAGGTGCTCAGTGACCCATATTAAAAAAAAAAAAATAGAATCAATAGCATTGTTCTGGACAAAGATAAATATTGTTTCATGACAGGGAGGCATTCAATCTGGCTTACCGGCTTATTGGAAGCCTAGCTAGTGAGAAAACGTTCTTATAAATGAATCAAGCTCAGAGTGTAATCCAGCCTCAGAAAGAAACGTTTTGGCCGCCATCAGGTTGGGATTCCCAATACAGAAACAGCATAAGGAATAGTTTACCTGATGTAAGTATTACAGCATATTTTTTAAAGTGGGGGACTGACTGCGTTTGAAATAATTTCACATAAATCGCAGAACCTGGAAAACTCACAAAGATGGACAGCCTTGGGTAAAACATTTCTACGTAGAAACGATCTGTAGCAGGGGCTGAAGCATATCTGCTGATGACTGTTGGGATGTGTGTGAGGAAGGAGAACACCATGACAAGGGGACAGCACGAGATTCTGAGCATAAATCCCAGTGAGAAGTGAAAGGTTATAAGTTAAAATGGCAGCGCTGGAAATGGCAAGGAAATGTTGAATTAAAGAAGAAAAGATTTGACAAAAAAATAAAAAGAACTAAAGCAACCTGACTTTGGATTGACCGTAGGTGACAAAAAAAAGAGGAATTTAATCAAAGTACACTTTATTTTTTTTCAAGCTTGGGATGATGGAAATCAGATTAAGATGATAAAAGTTCATCTTGGGAAATGTGAGTCTGATAACCATCAAATGTGACATACCACACAGGGATTCGGGTGTTTGGGGTGAAAGATTAAATAAGAATGCCATTAATATTATTGTAATGGATGACATTTTCATCTTTTCTATTTTTAAATGTTTTTACTTCAGAGAGCGAGAGGGGGAGGGAGAGAGAGAAACACCAATGATGACCATCATTGATTGGCTGCCTCCTGAGTGCCCCCTACAGGATCGAGCCCACAGCTTGGGCATGTGCTCTGACAGAGCATCACACAGTGACCTCCTGCCTCATGGATCCACGCTCCATCCCTGAGCCACACTGGCCAGGCCATTTTCATCTTGTAAACTAAACTGATTCTCAAATCGGAATTAAAGTGCCATGCTAGAGATAGTTCAAGGCTCCCTTTGAAGCAAAGGTAGGGGACTACGCTATGTACCCACGATGCTGGAACGTGTAATTTGGCAGAAAGCTGTGCAGGTGCAAGCCCAGCCTTTGACCTCGGCTTTGCATCCTAATCTGTTCATGGTCCTCCAGGACCCAATGCACGCGTTAGATGCCCGGCGAGCGAAGGGAAGAGCACGGGATGGCCTGAGGGAAGCATCTGCTTCGTGGAGCAAGTTCAAGCTCTGCAGTGTCTCAGAAAGGGGGATTTCTCCCCAGCTAGGTAACTCAGCAAGGACACAGGATGGTGGAGTTAACTTTTAAAACTAGCTCGAACTGTTGAAATGGCTTGATTTCTCAATCTTTCCCAGAAAGAGGTGATGTTATACAGTGAAAAGCCATTGGCCACTGGGCTATGGGCTTCCAGAGAGAAGTAGCATGCCAGTTTCACGCATCGTCTTCTTGCCTGTCCCTACCGTGGGGCTGACGGTTCATAGCTCTGGCTTATATCTTAGCTGTGCCATGGCAGCCTTCCTGCCTTGGGCAAATCAGGCCCTGTCTCCACGGCCGAGTTTCCTCAGCTTATAAAGCTCAGAGGATAACACGGGAATTCTTGGGAAACAGTTGGCTCCCAAGATGGGAAATCTCTTCAGAATGCAAACCCCTATCTAAATGCAAATCCTATTTTGTAGTATTTCTCTGAGATAAGTAGCAAGTTAATGATAACCTTCAATTATATGGGGAATATCATCCGGGGACTACAGTAAGCGCTCCTAATATCTGCTGCTGCAAGGCGCTAAGAGTATTTGAGTTCATTACATAAGGGTAATATTGTCATGTCAGATTATTCTCTTTAAAGTACAGGGTGGAATATTTCTGTAATATAAGTGTATCACTTACTGAAACTAATATAAATCCTTCAAACTCCCTTGCTACTTCAGATTATAGAGATGAATATAGTGAGGAATTTGAGGTGCATGCTTTATGATTTGCAAAGGTGATAGAAGAGTATCAGTATCAAAGTCTGCCTTTCCAGCCAGCAGGATGTACCCACTGCTCCAGCCCTGCCCCAGCCCATGCTTTGAGTGTCTACAAATGTGCCTGTTGAGTCTGTCTGTATTTTCTTAGGTTCATATGCAGATCTGCGCCACGAGTAAATGAAGTCTCGCTTCCTTTTCCTGGGTGTTCTTATTTTTTGTTTATCATTGTTAGGAAAGGCAGATAAACATTTGATTTTGTTAACTCTAGTATAATGACAAGCTTACAATGACAACGTCTTTCATTTGCATGACATTTATTAAGACTTCTATTCTCACTTCCGTAACTAAGAAAAGAGAGATGAATCTGATGGTAACGATTTTTTATTTGATCGGCAAATATGTGTTAGCATTACTATATGTCAGGCACTGTCCTAGGTGCTGGAGATACAGCAATGAACAAGACTCCTACAGGTGAGAATCCTAATGGATCTTCCATTCTAGAAGCATACAAACATGGAATTCAAGTTGTATACTGGAGCTATACTCGAAGGCATTAATTACTATAGAAAAAGAAGAGACAGGAATGGAAGTATCAGTTTTAGATAAGAAAAATTTGGGCCCTACCATTTGAGGAAGTGAAGCAACAGCCATGTAGATATTTGAGGGAAGAGCATTATAGGCCAAGGAACAGCCAGTGCTAAAACCTCAAGCATTCCTGTCATGTTTGAGGAGCAGCAAACGCACTGGGGCTGGAGCTGAGTGAGCATTACCTTAGCCAAAGAGGAGTTCAGGGAGGTGACAGGTGTTGGAATTCTGAGGGCTTTTGGCCTTCCTTAGGACGTGGCTGTCACTGTGAGTCTACCAAAGAGCCATTGAAGGGTTGTAAGATGAGGGGTCACCTGAGCTAACTTTCTAACAGACTCATTCAGGCAGCTCTCTTGGAAGCAGGAACAAGTGAGAAAAACTAATACTGACTCCCTCCCCCCCACCCCCCTGCAGAGTGCTTTCCAGATGCATTAATTGTTCATTCACAAATTAACTTGTGCATCTGGTTTGTGCCAAGCCTTGCGCTGGACACTAACTATACAAATCCAGAGCCATAAAGAAATGACCACCTCAAGTCAAGAACTGTGCCATCTATTGCATAACCACAAAGACGGGGATATACCACTGCAGACTGCATCCTGGTTCCCCACACTACCACAAGAATTCTTACAAAAATCCTGGAAAGTAAAACTAGAACATTATTTAGAGACTTTAACAAATTAACTAACAGAGTCCCTACATAAAGATGTCATTTCCCAATTATGTCAGCTACCAATCCAATCGATATGCCAGGCGTTGAAATAAATACAAGTAAGTATAAGGTTTAGCTATCATTCAGTGTCACTCTGTGGCACATTTCTCCTGATAGCTCGAAAAACAAATCAAAATAGAAAGTCTGCTTGTATTGTAGCCACGATTTTTCCCTCTCTCCCCTGACATCAATGAACTCTTGTACAATCAATTTATTCTGACTATCATGCACATTCAGCTTCTCCACTAGATTCCCCATTGGCTACCTAACACCTTGAAATATTTTTTATTTTAAAAATATAACTTTAAAAATCTCTCCCCTATTTCCACAGGTCCTAGCAACTACAGTGTGGCTGCTGGCCTTGTCGCCTTCTTCCTTTTGCAGCCAAACTGCTTCTGATTGCTGCTTCCATATTTGCCTCTCTTTGTCACCTCCATCTCACTCCATTACTTCTCTAGTAACAGATTTAACATTTGGTGACTCAGTATATCTCTATAAATGACGAAGCCAGCTCCCTTTTATTATTCATTGTCAAAAGAAGCCAGTTTATTAGATGAGCATTCCACATTTCCTCTTACTTAAGGTAATAAATGATTAAAATATAATAAGCCTACCAGTTCAAATTATGGACTTTTTGGGTAAAAATATATCATGCTGGCCAACCTTCTCCCAAAATATTCTTCTGGCTTGCCCTTTAGCGCTTTGGCATGTGTTAAAATTTCAAACTGGTAGACCTGGTTAGTCAGCTCTGTCTATGTTCCTAAACGTCAAGTATGTGGTTGAAGTGGGAGTCCTGACAATGTTGAGGAATGAGGGAGGCAGTTCCTGCGGACAGTGAGTTTATTTTCCTTAAACATTTGTCTGGGATCAAACGTGGATGGAGCCCCAGTCCCTCCAGGAGATTTGCTTCCCCGTCATGACATGGTCAAGGTCACTGCTGTAGCCAGTTTCCCCTGGATTTTCCTCCTTCAGTTCTGGTTGTGAAACCTTCAGGTCTGTGATTCTGTAAGTGAAAGGGAAACGATGGTAACTATCTCATCCTGGTGTAACCAAACAGCAGCAGAGTAGTTCTCACTTAGAATCTCATCCTGAGTGAACCATTGGGTTACTCTAAACCTCTTCTCCCAGGATATGATCTTCAAACAAGTATAGGATATTTTTTAAAATATTATTATTTTAACAGGAAAGAGAAATTTTTTGCATATTATGCATAATATAATTTTATAAATTATTAGAGGCCCTATGCATGAAGATTCGTGCAAGAATGGGCCTTCCTTTCCCTAGCTGCTGGTACCACCTTTGCTCCAGCCTGGAGCTGCCTTTCCACTCTGGCCTGGAGCCGCCTTTCTGCCTTCCCATGCTGCCTAGGGGCCTGGAGTGGCTGGGGTGGTGCAGAACACCTGCGTCATCACCATGGCGATGAAACAAGCATCCCACCCCGCCCCTGACCACTCGGCGCCTATGTATGCAAATTAACCTCCCATCTTTGTTGGGTTAATTTGCATACTCACTCTTGATTGGCTGGTGGGCATCACGAAGGTATGGTCAATTAGCATGTTACTCTTTTATTAGGTAGATTACATGGAATTTGGCTTACATTGGTGAACTAAAAGAAAATTGCCATACCATAATACATTTTGCATTACATTAAATTACATTACATTACATTAAAACCATTTAAATGTCTTTCACTCCAATTATTTTCTCTTACTTCCAAGTTTATGCTTAACGTGAACATTGTCAGGTGGTTGAGGAAAATATCCTTTCCACTAAATGTGACCATACACACCTGTTGAAACTGCATGGAGTGTCAACAGTTCCATCGTCAATACAATGTGCTGTCTTCCTTGTTTTAATTCCAAACAAAGTCTTTATTTAGTAAGCAGTGTCTTTAAGAACCGTCCAACCTAGGGCTTTGCTGAGTTTACACAGCAGGTTTAAGGATAGGAAAGGCAATCGTATACCCCAAACAACCCCCCAAAGGACTTTTCTAAAATAAGATTTTGCTATCTTAAAAATATAAAAAACATATACTAGAAAAGTTTAAGTGACTGCTACTTACTGGGGGGGAAAAAACATAAATAGAACATTCTGCTATTACTTTTTGTGAGGTCTTTTCATTATACCTTAACAAGGACTAGTCGTGGCCAAAGGCAGAAATTACCGTTTTCCTCTACATTAGGAGATACACCTCTAAGGTTTGCCCATGGTTAAGCTCCATCCTTTGGTTTTATTGTTGCATGACTCCAATATATTTTTTTCTAATATAATTGAAATTGAAGGATAGAGATGTTGATGGGTGAAGCTGACTCCACCTTCCTGTGCATAAGGCACTAAAACCAACAAAGAACAGCAAATAGAAGTCCTTAGAGTGAACCCAGGCTTGCTGTATTCATGAGCCAAATGGAGTATGAAATGTTGGATGTGTCCAGTTAGCGAAATCCTAGTCTTTGGTCTCAGAAGCTCCTGATCAAACCCCGGGCACACCGCAGTGCCGGAGCGCCATCCCCAGTGTAGGGTAGTCCTGCAGACTATGGACTCACATGTTGTATTTCAGGTTCCGGGGGGCATTCTCCTGTTCTTCTGCAGCAACTCTAACTTCACAGCCACCTGAGGGGACTGGCAGGAGCTGAAAATGAGTTTTGTGTGCTTTCATACAATTCTGGGGAGTAGGGACGTGGAATAAAGAGTCACGTGAAGTACAGGTTTTCACATGAGGCTGAGCTCTCATGAAGATGCACCCCATGGCGAGTGGAACGTGAGGGGAGCCAACAGGCATGTCTGTCGGCACGTGTCCACACTGCTTTGTTTCCTTCCTGTCTCTCTCTCAACCCTTATTTTTCAGTCGCCACTATCTAGGAGTCATATGGGGTATGATCCACAGAAGCAAAGGACACTGAGTATTAGGGGTCCAGGACAAATTAGTCAGGAGTGAAAATCTCTATGATAAAAAAAAGTGCATCTATATTTTGTGATCATGGTGCTCAGTCAAATCGTGATAGAGGCAACAAGATGACAGGCTTATCCTCGGCTCAGATAAAATCAGCATTTCCTCTACAATACTTAACAAGATTCAGTAGATGCTTTGAACGAGTGCTTCCCTGGCCTTCAGGGAGCAAAGCGTGTGACAATAGCTCCTCCAATGAGAGAAAGAGACAGGAGAAAAGTAACATTCTGTGGATTTAAAAAATATATTTAGCTTTTGCAAGTCTGTGATGCTTGAGAAGAGATACTGCCTGCAGAAATGTCATTTCCACTTAGAAATGCTGCCGTTTTGCCTATTTCCAACTGTGCTTGACCACTGAGATGCTCTTGCAGTTGGTGACTTAACTGTAAAAACTACCTGGCATATGCCCATTTTGAAACTTCTGGGAATGTTCAGGGTAAAACAGCATAATGTAGCTATCAGGAGACAGTTAGAGAGCCTATACAAGCACTGTTCCCGTTACTCTGAAAGAAACAGCAGATGGTTTTGGGGACAAGAAAAGAAAAAAAGGAAAGCTAGTGTAGTAACTAATAGCCGTCCCCCAAGTGTCTCTGTCTTGCTCCCAAAGTCAGAAATTGCCACGATTCTGACATTTGTCTGCAAGGTAAGCACCGTGGGAGCTTTGAGGCTGACCACCTCTTCTTGATCCGTTCTGGTTGGTTGTCAGAACAGAGTTCCCAATTAATCCATGTATTCAAAAACTGTCCATTGAGGATCTAGCGTGTGTCAGGTATTTTTCTAGGAATCCGCATACAGAAATGAGCAAAACCCAGAAATGTTTGACCTCGTGGTTTTTCACACTGTGGTGAGGAGAGTCAATAAAGTCAACAAGTAAGATAAATAATAGGTCGAATGCTGATGAGTGTCATGGAGAAAAACAAAGCAATCCTGGGGTAGGGAGTTCAAGTTTAAATTGGATGTTTTGTGGCAGATTAAAGAGGACTGCAAAGTCTTTACCACCCCTCCCATCCAAGGTTCAAGTCAATTTCTCAACACCCCAAAATCTGGGCCACCTATGAGGACTTGGACAGTCAACTGTGGTGAAAATGCTCTGCTATTTCTGGGCTCAGCCTTTAAGAAGATTGGACACTGTGGCTTCCTCTCTCTCTCTCTCTCCCTCCCTCTCTCTCTCTCTCTCTCTCTCTCTCTCTCTCTCTGAGAGACCACCTGAAGTGAGATGCTCCTAGGAAGTCATACCCCAGGCATGCTCTCAGGACCCCATTCATTCCATTTAGCTCCCCCCACCCCCGCCCCGCAATCGAGCATCCATTACCTCCAGCCCTATTCCCCTTTCAGCTGCAGCCGCTGAAATGAGTCCAAGTGAGAGCTGTCCATTGGAGTCCAGGAAAGCCAGGAAGGTGTGAGAAACCTCAACATATTGTTGTTTTACGCTAATACATTTTTTGGCATGGCTTGCTAGGCAGCAATGGTTACCCCAACCAGCACACTAACAACATCTTGAACAAACCTGGGGGTTGTGAGGAAACAGGCCATGCCATATTTATGTTAATCGGTTCAGTCATTCCAGGGGAGGATGAGGGCTTTACCTGGATTTCTGACATCATCTGAACAAGCAAGATATGTTCTGCAGAAACCACACAGGTGTCCGGACTCAGCAGCCTCTGCTCCACCTGCTTCCTCCCAAGGGTTCTGCTCACACACCGGAGTCACGTCCCCTCCACCCCCAGCTCTCTCACCCTTGGTCTTATTTATCCAGCCAGAGAGGACGGCTCCACTGAAGCAATTACCTCTCTGGCCTCGGGGAAGTCAGCTCAATTAACCCAAACATTCTTGCTTAGTCACGTTGACCAAGACAGAATGTCCCATAATTACGGACATAATTTTGAAAATTGTAAATGTTACTATTATAAACATTTTCATAGTAACAATATTTTAAAAAGAAAAACGTCGCTATTCTCCCAGCACGTTCATCTACTTTTCAGGATCATCGCTCAATGGTCCTTTGCGAAATCACCTGTCTGTAATGAACCCCCCACGTGGGGCATGGAGATCACACAGACCAATGCGTGGGAAGTCTTGGCCCTGTCTCTCATGCACTGGAACTGTTCGAAAATTCTCATGGATGCTGTTTCGTTCGATGCTGTAGACTTTGTTCAATCCTGCTCAACATTCCTAGAGCAAATCCCTTTTAATCCCTGCATTACACGTGTATCTAGTTCATCCGCTCGTTTTCGAGTGTGCTGGCATTGAGTGTGATCATGTATAACACTGCACGGTTCCCGTATGCTGCTGCCTCTGCACGTCGGAGGCCACCAACGCTCCTGACAGAAACGGACCTTTTTGACAGAGGGGATCCTGGCATCTCTATTTTTTATAAAATCCCTGGTGACTTTAGTACCCAGCCACAAAGTTAGGAGGTTACAAAGAAAATCTCCAAATTCTGCCTATTCAAGAATTTCTTTTTAAAATTCAGAAATCATTTAAGCATGGTGTTATAGCAATGACTAAAATATTTAACAGTAAAAGCTATCATTTGAGTTTGTTATCTTGATAATGGCACTTTGTCCCCAATTATTCCAGTGTTTACCTTAACTCTGAACTCTGTGTAGGCCAGCAATGTATCTAAATAATATGTAAGTTTTATAATATTGGGCCATTATTTGAACTAAATGCTAGAATGCTTTGAAAATATAGACAACTATGTCATCAACTAAAGGGTTGGCTGTCAGGAAGTCTGTTGACTATAAAGTTTACAGTGAACGCTTTCTGCAAAGCATAGTTCTGAACCAGGGTATTATTGTCATCTTCCTAATCTGCTGTTCTTATAGCAAGGGCATTTTTCTACTTTACCTGAGTAATTTTGAACTCTGGGCTCACTGCCACTCTGATCTGTTGACCTGTGATCCTGAAGGTGGAGGTCAGGAACCAGCCTAGGTCCCTGATGGGAGTGAGCTTGGCATACACAGCGGACAACCAGGACTCTGGAAGGCTTGAGTGGAAGGCTGAACCAAAAATACAGACTGAAACAAAACAAAACAGAAATAGACAGGACAACAGTAACGACCACAATTCTGTGCAGGACAGAAAAGTTATCTTTACCTTGGGTGTTGTTGAGGGAGAAAGACATCTCCGCAGGAACTGATAGAAGCACGCTCTGCTGTGCTCCAGTCTTAACTTCTGTTCCCATTAGAGACTGAAAAGCTCTCAAGGCTTAGATTTATTTTTTAATCTTTTTTTATTTTCCAATTACGGTTGACATACAATTTTATATTAGTTTCAGGCGTACACCCCAGTGATTAGACAGAATATAACTCACTAAGTGATCATCCCAATAAATCTCATACCCATCTGACATCATGCATAGTTATTAGAATATTATTAATAAAGTCTAAGATTTAATTTAAAGGAAGTCATCATGGACATGGACAGCAGTGTGGTGATTGCTGGGGGTGTGCAGGTGGAGGTGGAGGTGGAGGAGGGTATAGGGTGGCTAAATGGTGATGAAAAATAATTTTTAATAATACGGTAAAGACATTCAACATAAATTCCAATAGATTGCTATTGTGTAGACTGTGCTTTCTAATAATAATGCAATTAAGGTAAAAACAAATCAACTGAAAAAGAAAATCTTACATATTTTGAAGTTAAACAAAAAAAAACAAAGAAAACAAGTATATAAAGAAAGTATGTGTCAAAAGGAAATCATGAGCCCAGAGGGCATGGGTGAGTGGTTGAGCATTGACCTATAAACCAGGAGGTCATGGTTTGAGTCCAGTTGAGGTACATGCCTGGGTTGCGGGTTCGATCTCCAGGGTGGGGCATGCAGTAGGCACTCAGGCATTCTCTCTCATCATTGGTGTTTCTGTCTCTCCCTCTCCGTCTCCCTTCTTCTCTGAAATTAATAAAAATATGTATATATAAAAAAAATCATGATAGGCTTTAGAAAAAGTTTTTATAAGTGAATAATAAAAGAAATATTATATGTGAGAACTTGTGGAAATAAAATCAGAAGGGAACTTTATATCTTTAAATGTTTTTATTAGAAATAAAGGAAAACTGAAAATTAAAGAGCTCAGCATTCATCTCAAGACATCATGAAATGTACAGCAAAATGTACCCATAGAAAGTAAACTAAAGAACTAATTTAAAATAGAAAATAATGAAACAGAAAATAATCATACCAGAAAGAAGAGCCATGTTGAAAAACCATTTTAATTACTTAGCATGATCCCCATTACTGCTATTTGCTGAGTCCCTGTGATTGTGGGCCTCTACCTGTATTGTGAAAACCACCCATTGGCATGTCCCTGGCAGCCCGGAGTAATGCCTTTTTAAAGTGAGAGCTTCCTGATGCTTTTTATTCTGGTATTATGACTCTCCGTGATCAAGAGGATGTCTCCCTTATCCGTCTCTGTTTCTGAATGGGCAGAGAGCCCATGACACACCTGGGGTGGACATGTTACAGTACAGCCTGATTGAAAAATAAATGTGATGTTTTAAGCCATTGAACATTATTTTGTGGCATCATAGAACATAAAACATATGTTGTCCTGACAGATGCACTTTAAGGAGAGAGAGGGAGAGAGAGAGAGAGAGGTGAGGTGGTAGGGATGAAGAAAAGAAGGACAAAAGGATGGGAGGAAGGAAGGAAGGAAATGAAATCATTAGGGAAATAAAATATGTGAAGATGATTAATAAATTAAAAATACCATAAAACAAAGTTACCTACAATTTCATCAAAATTTTAAATCTGAAGTTAAATTTGTAAATGCCTACAAATGTGGAACTTAGCAAGTAGACTTAAGAAGACATAGAAAATTTGATTAGCTCTATAACCATTAACAAATCGGATCAGTAGTTAAACTTCTTTCCATAAAGTACGCAAGTGGCCGTAAATGTTTTCCTGGCGGGTCCCACCCAATAACTGCTGTGCCGCTGACCCTCGTGCAGACAACCCAGGCCAGCGGAATTTGTACTTGCTTTCAAGACCAGGGTAAACGTGATCCAAAACAAGGAAACAAAAATTAGCTGTCAGTCACATTCATTAACATAGATGTCCCTGTCATACCCATTACGGTTATAGCCTCACCCTGTGTTCCTTTAGTTCTATCTGGTCTTACCACCACTGGCTTCTCAGATGTTCCTCACACTCTCTGGGCCTATCCTGGCCTCGGGACACTGGCATTAACTTTTCCTCTGAAACCCCTTGTCCCAGACAGCCTCTTGGATAACAGCCTCCTGCAAGGCTCCTTCACCTCCTTCCTGTCTCTTTGGAAATGTCCTCTCAGTTATTCCTTCCCTGAAAAACACGGACCCTGAAGCCATTAGGCCCATGGTCCCTGCCCCTCTCCCCTGATTTGTTTTCTTCTCTGCACTTTTCACAATCTCACATGTATCACTTCTGCCTCTGGTGTATTATCTGTCTCCCACCCCTAGGATGAAAGTAGGGGTTTTGTTTATTTTAGTACCTGCTGAGGGCTGAATAACTATTTCTGGACTGAATTGGTAAATGCAAAAGTATTGAACAAAATGTTAGCATGACAAATTCAGCAATGCATTAAAAAATACAGTATGATTCAGTTGGATTTTTCTCAAGAATTCAAGTTTAGTTTAAATTAGAAAATAATGATTGAAATGGCAGAGAAAAAAAACGAAAACATAAAATTATTTCAACAGATGGGGATAAAAGCATGTTATGGAATTCAGAATTAAAAAGCCCTTACTTTCCTTAATCAATAAACCAACAGCAGACATTACACTTCACGGTAAAACATGAAAAGTGCTTTTTAAAAAAATGTATCAGGAACAAGAAAAGGTGCCTTTTTTCATTACTACCACTCTCCTCACTGCATTTTACCCAACAAAGTCAATAGAAAAGTAGATGAGAAGGTACAAAGAACAAAAAGAGATAAAGCTCAAAATTCTCACAGATGGTATGATGATCAACATAACACTCTTAAAATAATTCACAAAATGAAAATAATTCAGAGGGTCCCAAAGAGAATTTTGCAAAATTTTTAGATGCAAAATCACGATGAAAATACCAATCAGAATCCCAATGAGTTAAATTGTGGACTCAGAGGAACTGTCCCTAAAATGTTATTGTAAAAGGGCCATGAATAGCATGGCACACAGAGGAAGATGAAAAGGTGGGGAATTTCCTCCACCAAAGCAAGACCTACTGTAGGGCACTGTGGTGTGGCCCAGGGACAGCCCACAGACAAACCGAAGCTTCTCTGGATGCTTGGTAATGACAAGGTGATGCTGTAGGATGGGAGAGAAGAATCAACTCATTGGTAAATGGTGCTCAGAAAGCTTGCCAATGAATATACTGCCAGTCTCTTGTCAATCTCCTTTCGATGGGCCACCATTGTGTTGGTCTGTCTTCTCAGCTGTCTGTCTCCCATGCCCATTCTGTTGGGTTAGATTCCTTTCCCATTTATTTTGGAGCATCTGTGGGGTGAGCAAATGCAATGGCTTGTGCTTATTTCACAATGTTTAAGTGGAAGTAAATTAACCATCTAGCTCATCTTTAAAAAAAAATAGGCTAGCTCAAGAGTTTTTATTTGCTTTGTAGTTTTTGTGTTGGGGTAAGTCAACTTATAAACCCACAAAGCATTGGGCAAATGCTAATGTTTCACACTGTGCTGAAGGTTTCCTATTCCCTTTAATTTAGTGTTAATTCATTTGAGAAAATGCAACTAGGAACTGGATCTGAGGAATGCTTCTTTGTGTATTACAGGCAGTTCTAGTCTCATGTAAATTCCGTGTTCAACATTTGAACCATTAGCTCTAGTCAAGAATCAATGGGCCCTATTCTCATTATATCTGGTCCTGAAAATGGTTCTGGTGCAAAGGACTCTCTATTGTGTTTATAATTTCTGAAGAAAGGTGTTTCCTTCCAGTGCCCACACTCCACTCAGGACGCTCTCAGTGGTATTGACTTAACAGACTGGTTTCTCATCTGAGGTGCAGTGACAATGTGGTGATGGGTGGCAACAGAATCCACAGCCTCTAAGGAGGAGGGTTGGGAGCATATCCTGGGCCCAGGAGCCTGGTTGCTGTGGCAACGCTGTTGCTCTGCCAAGGCTGTTTCTCACTGTGGGTGGGAAGAAGCTCCCTCCCCTGCCAGCAACTACGTGGGCTTCTGGCAGCTGGAGAAAATGCTGAGATGATGCACTGCTTCCCAGATGGGAGCTCTGAGACTCTTCGTTTCAATCCAACAGGCAACTCAGGCCCTGCAGAAGCTCAGGGTAATTAGTCCATCACAAGTGCGAACTGTGCAAGATGAGGTACTCAAAGTTTCTTCCTCTGAGTGACAGTTTTGCAGAGGACCAGGACTTGCTAGTAAACTGAAAGGTTCTAGCGTGACCTGGAGAGATTGGAGGTTTAGAGGAATGTGTATTTGTCAATAGGGGTAATATAATTCTGAGCAATTTAAATGGCAGCATTTAAACAGCGAATAAAAGAAAGATTTCCATTTAATTTGGAGATCTTAAACTCATTTAGAAATGCCTGTTAACTCAGGGTTATCAATTTAGGGTTACTCAGCATTGCAATTTGTCTCATGTTTTTCTAAATTTAAAAGTCACTACTCAATTAAAGCCATAATTAATGACGGTGACATTAATAGTGCACGTGTGTGTGCGCACACACACATACACACACTCTAGGAATACATAGTCCAGGTAACTAGGGATAACTTTCTGGCATGGAGGCCAGTGTTGGTCCATCTAAACCTCAATCAGGAAAAGTGAAATGAGTAGAAACTAACTCTGAACTAGTAATGGAATGAACCAGATGTCCTCCTTGGCAGTTTTGGTGATCATCTGTGAGTTTACCACATCATTTGCTCCTAAGCCCAACTCCTCCTGATTTTATCTTTATTGTTATATGCTTTAGGTCTGGGACCCAGCAAAGGTAATTCCTATCTAGGAATTTGATGTTTGGACCCTTTTCTTTATATTTGGAATTCCATTCTGAAGGGTTTTGTTGAACTTGTTATTCTGGTCTTGACACCTCCATGCCTGTAGTAGCAATCTCACAAATCTGTATCAAATTCTTCGAGAACAATCGGGGAGAGAAATCACAAAGGAATGGGATTTGAGGTCATGGGGCTGTTTGAGGCACTTGCCAAAATTAGGAGTAACTCTTCCTTGAGTTAGCACTAATTTTATTTGTTGTAATTTTTAATTTTTAAATCATCAGTAAGATGTCAATTTTACACCATGGCGAGACTGAGAATAGTTCAAAGATTCTTCTGCTATTCTGTTCATCTCTATCCACAACTGTGTTCAGTGACATTCAGATACTACACACACTGGTCTCCTCCATCTGCTGGAGAAATTTCCTCCTATCATATGCAGAGTCAAGCTGTTCTAACCTTTCCTACTTCCCCACCTGGGGCGTGTGTGTGTGTGTGTGTGTATGTGTGTGTGTGTGTGTGTGTGTGTGTGTGTGTGTGTGTGTGTGTTGGGGAAGGAGTGTTCAGGAAATGATTTTTCCTGTACAGGCAAAGCTATGGAAGCAGGAAGGTGTTCCGGCTTCCTTTCTTTTTAATCTCCTCTGGAGCACATGATAGGAGCTGTAATTCTCTTCAGAAAGCCAGTTCAATGCTCAGTATTTAAATAACCCTCTGAATATGAAGTTACTGCTCACTGGAACTTTGCAATCATTGCATATATCATATGTTGCTATAAACATAGGTGTTCCAGATAAAATGCACACAGGTCTTCCTAGGACTTATGTACAATAAATAACAATGCATTTTCCAGTCCCATTCGTTTCTGAGGAAAGAAAAAGGCTATTATGTGGAGAGTTTTTGAGGGGCTTCAACATTCCGGGGGGAAAAAATTCCATCAAGGATTTCCCAAAGGAGAGAAGTAGGAGGAAACCTTTGGAGTAGGATGTGTCGGGAGAAGGAGTGGGGGGCAGAGGTGGCCCGAGGTGAGACAAGCCATCTTCCTTGTCGCCTGTCAGCCCGCTTACCTAGATGTGACCTCTCACCAGTGGCTGGCACACAGTATGTAGCTCATCAGTATTTCTTATTGCAAAACATAGTGACGTAGGCTTTCCAGTCAAATTTTGGAAGAAGGTATCTCTAAGTCACCTAGAAAACTCTGGTGCTTAATTTGAATATTAACAGCAATAGTTTTTTGATTCCTCAGACTAAATGCTTAAAGGCACCTTTTGAAAATCAATGCTAAAGTGACAAAACTTCAAAAGTGATCACTGTGGTCAAAAACATTTTGAAAGCCGTATTACAACAAAAAACAGTCAATATTCATGGTAAAGTTACATCTAAGAATGGTAGACATTTATTGAGTAGCTCCTCTGTCATGCACTATTGACTCATTTAATGCTCAAAAGAATCATTTGAGGACAATATGACTATCACCCTTTTGCAAATGGTGAAATTGAAAGAATAAAGAAGGGTGGACTGGGATGCTAATCTGCCCTGCTCTCTCTTTCCCAATGTGCCAATACCTTTCTCATTTTGCTTATCATGCAGCACAGCAAGAAACAGATTTACATTATGAGTCACTAGAAAGGCAACATACATCAATATCTGAACTAAAAAGAGTCTAAAATAAGTTGCCTTACCACGTGCAGGACACTGGCATTGTCCAGTCTGCTGTTGCACGTTTAAAAATTGCTGGCTAAAGTTCACTCAACTGGGTTCCCAATTAACAGATTTTGACTCAATGTTTTTTTAAAAAAATACATCTACAGGGAGTTCGGAAGAATGCATTTCATTGAAATACAAGCTTCAGCACGTGAAACTTGAGAGCAATGAGTCGAGAGGGAATGACATGCGTGCAAATCTGTGTAGATTCATTGTTAGCGGACGTCTGGGTGGCAAGGAAGGGCTTCTGTCCGTTTGGGTTAGAGGGGGAAGCCATCAGCAGACGCCATCATTCTCTTGTCTGGAGGAAGGTTCATAATTAAGGAACTTGATATTTATACCCTTCAGGGCAACCTAGGACTTGATTGACAGGGTTGACCTGATATCATCTACAAATGCAAATACACTTTCCCATAATGCTGAAATTCGAAGAAAAATAAATTAGATGAACAAAAAAATACTGATGTATGCCTTTTTTCTGTTTCCTTGTGCAGGGTGTTTCGAGTGCTGTATTAAATGCCTGGGAGGCATTCCCTACGCCTCTCTGATCGCCACCATCCTGCTGTATGCTGGCGTGGCCCTGTTCTGTGGCTGCGGTCATGAGGCGCTTTCTGGGACTGTCAACATCCTGCAAACCTACTTCGAGATGGCGAGAACTGCCGGAGACACCCTGGATGTCTTTACCATGTAGGTCACTCTGCCTGGCTTCTCGTTTCCAGAGTATATGTGCACATTGCTGTGTGTGAAATGCCTGGCCTCTAGAGTTAAGTGAGGCAATGTTCTATAGACGAACAGAATTCTCTTAGGTTATGTACACGAGTCAAAGGGACATGGACCCTGACCACGAGCACAGGCTGCAGAGCAGAAGATCAGAGCCCAATTTAATTTGTGTGTTCCTTGACTGTAATGCTTTACCCAAAATTCGGTTACCATTAAGTGGATTGCTCAAGTTTCTGTTACTCTTATCATCTGAGCAGAGGCTTTGCTAATAGGATAGAACCGTGGTCGGCAAACTGCGGCTCGCGAGCCTCATGCGGCTCTTTGGCCCCTTGAGGGTGGCTCTTCCACAAAATACCACGGCCTGGGCGAGTCTATTTTGAAGAAGTGGCGTTAGAAGAAGTTTAAGTTTTAAAAATGTGGCTCTCAAAAGAAAGTTCAATCGTTGTGCTGTTGGTATTTGGCTCTGTTGACTAATGAGTTTGCCGACCACTGGGATAGAGCACAAGATGGAGCACAGGGCCTGGTGTAAATGGAGACTCGGCTGCTGACTCTGGGAAAATCACCCAAACTCGCTGGGTACCCAACCATGGGTGTTCTATCAACTCTCTTTTCCTGTGTCACAGGATTGAGGTGCCTACTAAGAAAACGTGGTGAAAGGTTCCTTATTGGCTTCTGCAAAAGGACAAGTCATAAGACACAGTGAGCCCCTTTCCCCGGCACCAATTCCTCTTCAAATGTACACTTTACCCACAGCGTGTCAACTCCTGGGCCACGAAAGTATGGGGATGTTAATGTTGTTGAAAAGGAGAATGCGGGCACAGTCTGAAGGTAGAAAAGAGTTTGTCGTTCAGGCTTCAGTCCCTGACTGCCTAACATTACAGGGAGCAAACGTTTAGAGCTGAACTGCAGAACTTACTTTCCAGTCAATTCCCAGTTCAGATCATTTATCTGGCGATTTCTTGCCCACATAGCTTCTTGCATGTAGTTCATGCTTCTTGAGACTGTGCTGTTCACATTGCTTTATTTTGCCATTCTAAATCAATTAAAACCTTCTTAATGTGTATAGTTTTTCTGGAATGAGATGCTTTTAGAGTTACAAGTTTTGGTGGTTATATGGCTGGTAGGGTGACATTGCTTTTGACTTATATATAACTCGATCAAAAAGGGATTAATTGCATTCTTATTTACCGGGGCAGTTCCTACTGGCCAGGTATAATTACCACCTCAGACCCTAGTCTAAGACAACACTTGGGCAAGCTAGGCAACTTTCTAACTAGAAGACAAGTTTTCTCCAACCCCAATTTCAGAAAATATAACATATTGCTAATTTTTTAAATAACCCATCAGCTACAGATACATAGACTGTCTTGAGCAAAGTATTGCTCATAAGTTATACTTATTACTTTACTTATTAAAGTTGCTTATTTCCATGAAAAGAGAAAAGGAGATACACATTACTGTCAAGTCACAGGGCAAGAATTCCCTACTGGCGGGAAGAGGGCAGGTACCCTGAGTGGTAGCAAATATTTTAGGGGAAGGAAAGTTGAAATATTTGTGTTTATCTAAAATATACTGGTACTTAAAAGTTGGAGACTACCTCCAGCTACCCCTGACACACACAAACACACACACACACACACACACACACACACAGAGTGATTAAGAGGAGGAGGGAGTTGATTAGCCACTTACTTAAAAACTAGATTTATTTAAAAACATATCCCATGTCCATTGGTTATGCATATATGCATGCAAGTTCGTCGGTTGATCTCTTCCCACCCTCCCATTCACCCCTGCCTTCCCTCTGAGGTTGGATGGTCTGTTCTGTGCTTCTGTGTCTCTGGATCTATTTCTCTTCATCAGTTTATGTTGTTCATTGGATTCCACAAATGAGTGAGATCATGTGATACTTACTTTTCTCTGACTGGCTTATTTCACTTAGCATAATGCTCTCTAGGTCCATCCATGCTGTTGCAAGTTGTATGAGTTATTTCTTTTTTATAGCTGCATAGTATTCCATTGTGTAGATGCCACAGTTTTTTAATCCACTTATCTGCTGATGGGCACTTAGGCTTTTTTGAAATCTTAGCAATTGTATAGGGGCTTGAAGGCCTGGGATGGGGGGCAGGGGTAAGCTAGGAGAGGTCAATGGGGGGGGGAAGACATCTGTAATACTTTCAACAATAAAGATTTTTAAAAAGTGGAATTTAGCAGACATATAAAATAGGGAAAAAAACATATTCCCTAACTCTGAAGTATCAATTTAGAGTTTCTTTGTCACTGACAAATGGAAATGATAGTTCTGAAAAATTAGCATTATCCATTACATTTATTTCTTTAAGCTCACAGTAGACAATTTATCACTTTCCATTATATTGGCTATATAGCATGAATTGATCCTTGAGAGTTTATAAATGATCTGCATCATTTGAAATACAATTAAACTATTGAAAATTATCTGGATTGTTGCAGGATTGTTATAGAACCTTAAGAAAATGATTGCATGGATATATTTTAATGTTATAAAACTGACATTTTCTTTTTTCATCTTATTTCAGCCTACACTGGACAAAATATATTTTCACTGTGCATTATTTTAAGCTACCACAGATGTCCTTAAAATCTCCAGATTCTCTGTATTTAGACTACATCCAAATTGCTAACTTTAGTTTTGGGATAGATAATTTAAAGAAATACAAGCCTAATAAATGTCATGAGATGGTTGTATACATTTATCAGAAACCAATTGTCAAGATATTTATTTGACATTTATACAGTAAAATTTAATACACCACAGAGCTCTGCTAAAGCTCCAAGGGAGTTCAGGAGAAAAGCCAGAGACCATGCTTACTTTAGCACTTTTACCAAAAGCTGGTCTCTTAGATTGGAAGTGAAATGCAAAACCAATAATGCATGGTTGGAATGGAAAGAATACCATTTTGATAAGAATAAAAGCAAGGGCTCAAATGATCTCTCCTGTCATACTTCAAATAACCAAAATTCCTATACCAGACCCTGTGATGCTACCAAATGAATTGAGATTCTGTCAGCAAACAGGTCCTGAAAACACAGAGGGAAGATACGCACCATTAACTACTCGGCATAATTAGTACCAGTGGATACATTCAAAGATTTCATAAAGGTTCAGACAAGGTAGAGATTACCCCAGGTGGGGCTGCCTTACAGGGATTTCAGCCATCAGAACAGATAAGACACAGAAGTGAAATAGGGAATATAAAGCAGAGGTAAGTGAAAGCTGATTGCAGGCAAAACACACCTGGAAATAAGCTAAGGCAGGTTTGGAAAGAATCATTAAGAGAATTATTGTGGAGAAAAGACTTGTTGGCCAGCCTTAGTGATTTACAGAGTCCATTTCTTTTTCTTCATCGTTCTTATGCTCGGTTTAGTCAAATTGAGCACTTCTACCCCATATGCTTATAAAGGGAAAGAAGCCTGTTTACTGGGTGTGTGAACCCAAAGATAAAACCAATTGTCCCAAACCCCTGTCTTCCACCTCCTCTGGCACATACACACATCTCAAGGTGGTCACAGTCTCCGAGTCTACGGCAATCATGAAGGACTGGCACACTGAAATCTGACTCTTCCGTTTCACTAGCCATCTGTCTAGCATCCAAATCTTCTTCTCATGAATGAATTGCAAATCACCTCCATGCTCATGCAATCTCTATTTTAGACATAAAATTCTAAATACCGTTAGCCTTCCCCAATGGATGGTGATCTGAAATCTAAAATGTAGCTCCTATTCTTCAACGGACATCACCCATCAATCATTTTGTCAAATACTACTTGTGCTATGGAGACCTCTCTAGAGAGGGAAAGAGTGAATTTCTCAAAGATTTGTGACTCATTGATATATATTTAAAACTTACTCTGCTTCTCATTTACTTGTTTTCCCAGAAGCTTTTCCTCCCTTAATCTGTCAGTCTAGTATGGCAAGTCCATGGTCATTTGCTGGCTCCAATTGGTTGTGACAATGAGTATGTAATTTCACCCACTGTTCCCGTTGGGGAATTATTCCTACACTCCAAGTACAACTTCTATTGTCCCACTTAGCCGGTTAGGCCTCCCAGCACGGGGTACAGCTCAAAGCTATGCCACATTCAGCTACCTGAGGAGGCCTGTTTTCTGGCTTGTGATTCAGACTTTGTCATCAGCAAGCCCCTTGGCAAGGTGTTATCCTTGTGCTCCCTAGGGGTCTCTTGACTGAGTGAGCAAGTAACCTACGTACTTTTGCAAAACAGATGCACATATAGGACAATGAAATATGGAAACTGGCTAGAAAATTAGATATCAAACAATTCAAACCACTAACTTGGCTCAGTGACTTGGCTTCTTGAATAACTTTCCTGAGGACTGAGCAAGGGACAGCCTTATTGACGAGTACACCCCCCCCCCCCCCAAATGTATTAGATAAGGATTGTATCCGGGTTTTGACAGGTTATAGTGAGGGCTGGGCAACTGGTACTATTGATTTCCAGAGTGACTACATTTCATTTTCAAAATGTTATGACTGTCACTTGAGGTCAATGCATTAAAAACTGAGCTTACTAGGTAGTGAATTCTTTGATATTTAATGCACACATAAAAATTAGTTCCTGTTTGCCTAAAGCAAAAGCAAGCAGTAAGCTCATAAAATAGATATACTGGTTTTGCTCTCAACTAATGTAATGATTGTATAAATCTTTGTCTGCTTGTTGTCCAAGTTTATTCCTTGGGTGTTAATGAAATGGAAAACTGTTATCAGTAAGTTAATGGATGGGAGTGAGAAGGAAAGGAAAGCAGGAACTCATGGCACGATAAAACCAGGTTTCATAGGCTCATGGAAAGCACTGCAATGCACAATCCATCTGCTCTGACCCAGGAGGTTGATAATGACACCAGATGGCTAAAGTCTTCTACTTATAAGAAGTTCAAGGATCAGACAGATTACTATTGATGCGCGATTATTGATTAGTTGTGGAGAGTCAAAACTCATTTCAGTTGTAGCTAGCACTTCAGTTAGGAAACCGTACTGAATTCCTAACTTCTGATAAAATAAACAGTGAGCATCTCCTTGGGCAATATTTCAGCCAGACTGGTAGTTCTGAAATGAGTGTCTAAAAAAAACCCCCACTAATATAAAACAACAGCAACCACCAAACCAATACACAAACCATGAGGAACTGAAACAGAGACACAACAGAGTGTGTGCTGATTCTGGGGCCAAACTCCCTGGGTTTGTTTTCCTGTGGTCTCTGCTGCTTTCTACATGCCTCACCTTGGGCAAGTTACCTAACCTGTCTCTGCCCAGTCCCTCACCAGTAAAAGGGACTCACTAATGCTGCCTATTCCTAAGGTTGGCATTTTAAAATGATTGTAACATGGTTTACACATTATAAGCAGTAACATTTGAAGAACATGTTGGTGATAATGGCGGTGACCATGGTTATCATAATGATGGTGACCATCGATATCATAATGGTGGTGACCATCTATACTAATAAAAGGGTAATATGCTAATTATACCGGGTCAACCGGACATCTTCCAGATGTCCAACTTCCTTCCAGACAAAGCCACGGTGGCGGCGGCCGAAGCAGAGGCAGTTAGGGGTGGTCAGGCCAGCAAGGGAGCAAGCAGTTAGGGGCACAATCAGGCCAGCACAGGGGAGCAAGCAGTTAGGGGTGTGGAGACCTCTCTAGAGAGGGAAAGAGTGAATTTCTCAAAGATTTGTGACTCATTGATATATAATTAAAACTTACTCCGCTCCTCCTCATTTACTTGTTTTCCCAGAAGCTTTTCCTCCCTTAATCTGTCAGTTTAGTATAGCAAGTCCATGGTCATTTGCTGGCTCCAAATGGTTGTGACAATGAGTATGTAATTTCACCCACTGTTCCCGTTGGGGAATTATTCCCACACTCCAAGTACAACTTCTATTGTCCCACTTAGCCGGTTAGGCCTCCCAGCACAGGATACAGCTCAAAGCTATGCCACATTCAGCTACCTGAGGAGGCCTGTTTTCTGGCTTGTGATTCAGACTTTGTCATCGGCAAGCCCCTTCGCAAGGTGTTATCCTTGTGCTCCCTAGGGGTCTCTTGACTGAGTGAGCAAGTACGGTAGGTATTTTACTTGTTTTCCCAGAAGCTTTTCCTCATACTAAACTGACAGATTCAGGGAGGAAAAACTTCTGGGAAAACAAGTAAATGAGGAGATCAGGCCGGAGTGGGGGAACAAGCAGTTAGAGGGTGATCAGTCCAGCAGGGGAGAGCAGTTAGGGGGGGCGATCAAGGCAGGCAGGCAGGCGAGCAGTTGGGAGCCAGTAGTCCTGGATTGTGAGAGGGATTGCCAGTGGGATTGGGCCTAAACTAGCAGTCGGACATCCCCCAAGGGGTCCCAGATTAGAGAGGGTGCAGGCCAGGCTGAGGGACACCTCACCTGCACGAATTTTGTGCACCAGGCCTCTAGTGGATATCATAATGATAGTGACCATGGCTATCATAATGATGGTGACCATAGCGATCATAAGGATGGTGACCATGGATATCATAATGGTGGTGACCATGGTTATCAGGATAGTGATGCCTTCCCTGAAGCTGTACCACAGCTTGAATGGCCACCATCATGCTTCCTAAAGTCTGTTGGTCTCTAGACCACAGTGAAGCCAACCTATTCATGTAATGAATCTATGAACTTAGGTTTTAACTAGAGTAGATATTTCAGGTAAATACCTGAGTAGATTTCAAACTGAATTAGAATTCAAAGATCTAATTTCTATTTACTTTAATAACAACCAGGAATACAGCAACTTTAGCAAAAAATAGTTACAAATAAGAATATGATGATTTTATATTAAAATAATATTAAGATTACCAGGTAGAAAGGAAATTTGCTTTGTTCTTTGTGGGTCAGAGAGAGGTTTGGGCCAATGAGTTCCAATTTATAGGGAAATCATTGTTTGGCTTGGTAGAAAGAACTTTCCAAGGGTCAGAGTTTTCTAAGGAGTACGTGGCTGCCCCTGTGAAGGTGTTCAGACAAGGCTGGTGATGAAGTTCCAGACCTGAGAGCCCAGAAGGAAACCCTTGCATGCAGAGAAATGATTTTCAACAAGGTGTCAAAATGACAGCATGAGGCAAAGATGGTGTCTTCAGCAAAGGAATTTGAGGAAAATGGATATTCACTTGCTAAAGAATGAAATTGGCCCCCATCTTACATCATTCATAAAAATCAACTCAAAATGGTTTATATAATGAAATGTAAGACCTGAAACTTAACATTCCTAGAAGAAAACAGAGGGGAAGAACTTCATGATATCAGTGTTAGGGATGACACGTGGCACTACATCACGCTTGGAAGTTTCTGTGCAGCAAAGACCACAGCAGAGTGAAAGGCAACCTGCAGAGTGGGAGAAAATATTTGGAAACCACATATCCAATAAGAGATTAATATTCAAAACGTAGAAGGAACTCCTGTCACTCAATAGCAAAACAAACAAATTACCAGACTTACAAATGGGCAAAGGTCTTACGTAGACATTTCTCCAAAGAAGACAGACAAGTGGCAAACAGGTACATGAAAAGCTGTTCAACATCGTTCATCATCAAGGAAATATACATCAAAACCACAGTGAGATACCACCTCACAGCAGTTAGGGTAGTCGTTACATAAAAATCGGAAAACAGCACCCCTACCCCCCAAAATAACAAGTGTCGGCAACTATGTGGAGGACTTGGGACACTTGTGCTCTGTTGCTGGGAATGTGCATTCTTGCAGCTGGTATGGAAAGCAGCATGGAGGTTCCTCAAAGTGAGGAACTGTCATGTGACCCAGCAATCCCACTTCCAGAGGAAATTCCAAGGTTCCTCTACCAGCATATCTTCTAACTGGGTATGATTTGTCTATACCCATGGTTGGCAAACTGCGGCTCGCGAGCCACATGCGGCTCTTTGGCCTCTTGAGTGTGGCTCTTCCACAAAATACCATGGCCTGGGCGAGTCCATTTTGAAGAAGTGGCGTTAGAAGAAGTTTAAGTTTAAAAAATTTGGCTCTCAAAAGAAATGTCCATCGTTGTCCTATTGATATTTGGCTCTGTTGACTAATGAGATTGCCGGCCACTGGTCTATACAAATGCTATTGATTTTTGCATGCAAATTTTACATCATACTACCCTGCTGGATTCTTTCACTATTTGAATTAGTTTTATCATCGATTCTCTACAGCTTTCCAGGTGCACCATCTATCATTTGTAAAGAGAGGTAGTTTTGTTGTTCTCTTCCAGTTCTTAAGGCGGGGGTTACTTTCCCTGATCCAAGTGAATTGGCAAATACACCCAGAACAGATTCACATGGAAGCAGAGACTGTCCTTCACTTCCTTGTTCCTGACTTTACTGGGGACACCTCATTGAGTAAGAGTCTGGGCTTAGGGTTATGATATTTACATATATGTGAAAACATTCATCTATTCCTGTTTCTCAAGCAAGTATTAGAAAACATGAGTTTTACCAACATGACTTATAGGTTGAAATAAAAACAATCAGGAAAAGATTGTGTGTATGTGGTAGTATGTGTGAGGTTGTGTATGTGGTTGTATATGAAGTTGTGTGTGTGGTTGTGTGTGTTGAAGTTGGGTGTGTTGAGGTTGTGTGTATGTTGTGTGTGTGTGGTTATATCAATAATATATTTTCTGAAATAGTTTACTGTGGAGCATTTTTCTATTTTCAGATATAATTTTCCAGAGAGAGAAAGAAAACAATGAAGTAAGAAAAAAATGTTATAAAATAGATAAAGGAAGTACAATTTTTCTTCATACTATTCTTCAACTTTTCAATAGATTTGAAATTATTCCCAAATAAAAGTGAAAAATCTATTATTAAATGTCATTTTAACCTGGGCATTTAACGGGAAAGCCCATGCCGCCAAGCTCTCCAGAGTGTCTGTGATGTCCCGTTAGATCTTTAAGTTGAAATCCTCAGATTCTCTGACACACGTGAGGGGCTGATGCAATGCCCATCATCTTCCTCACTGCCCCTGGCAAACACAATTGTGACAATATTCAGATTTTCGGACAGTGGAAAGCAGCCACTAAACAACCTCTCTGGTACATTGAATGTTAGCAAGCTCTTCTTGATCTTTCTACATGCCACAAATTCACTTATGCTGTCCTTTAAAAAATATTGCGAAGGCAGAGGAGGGGGAGGGGACAAATGGAGGGGGTCAAGGAGGACATCTGTAATACTTCCAACAATAAATTTTTAAAACTATTGTCATAGCATCCAGAGTTGGCAAATCTCCATGAGCATGAACTACACTTCTATGCCCTCATCTCTCTCCTTGTGTACATCGGACAGGCTTTCTCATCATCGCTGCCACCTACCTGCTCCGCTCCGTCTAACTAAGGCGGAGAGGCACACGTGACGCAGGACAGTGTGAAGTAGAGCCCCTCTCTTACACGGCTCTCCCGGCCGCAGACAGAGAGCGCTCGCTAGCATGCGTGCTCTCCACATGCCGGGGCCACACTGCTGGTGTGCTTTTGGAGGCAGCAAAACGATTACTTTGTGGTTTTCCTGCGAAAGGGCTTTGGGGCTCCCCTACACTATTTTGAACAGCAGAAAAATCCATCTGCAATTTCCAGGCAGTACACGCGTCTCTCTCTCTCAAGTACACGGGCACTCGAGTGTGAGAAAAGAAGGAATACCTACCCATTCCTCTATGGAATTATGCTCTAACTTGGCACAGGCCCAACTCCATGTACTATCTGTTGGTGGTTCTGCCTAAAAGGCTTCCTCATCAAAATCACAGCTTCTCTCTGACACCACATTTTTATGAGTGATATTAGCAGCAGCAGACAATGCGAGGGATGGTTTCCAGCAAGTGTGACAGAATACAACCACAACTGACTTTTACCAATAACAAAAAATATGAGGTGGTACCTTTCTTGAAAAGGAACGTATCATTAACCATAAAGCTTTGTTCCTCTCTGAATGTAAGTTTTTAAAACTCGGTGATAGATACCTAAGTCTTTCAATTTGACATTTCGTCATAATTAGAGGCCTCATATGCAGATGACTCTGCTTATCAGCTGGAGTTTTAAGCAAACTCCTTTGGAAATGGGATCCGCTGCTTCACCCAGACCAGCCTGGCGTGAGCCGGGGGAGGGAAGGGGAAGAAACTCAGACGTGACCAGCCCTGGGCACAGACCCTGGGCATGGCAGAACAGAATGGACACACAAACACGGGGCCCGTGGAGCCAACAGGCTTCTCCATCCAGCTTCCGTTGTGAACATCAACACCCTTAGCTTTCATCCCAAAGGAGGCGTGAGCTGGGGGGCCCTGGCTGCGGGCCAGCCATGCAGAGGTGCTGACACGGTCCCTGTCTCCCCCCACCAGGATCGACATCTTCAAGTACGTGATCTACGGCATCGCGGCCGCCTTCTTCGTGTACGGCATCCTGCTGATGGTGGAGGGCTTCTTCACCACGGGCGCCATCAAGGACCTGTACGGGGACTTCAAGATCACCACCTGCGGCCGCTGCGTCAGCGCCTGGGTATGCTGTCTGCCCCGTCAGCGCTGCGTGCGTGCATCCCCGTTGCACGCGGCGCTTGTCCTCCTCTGCCAGGAATTCAAGTATTTTTTATGTTTATTTTTGAAATATATCTTTAAGAAGATTTTTTTAAATATATTTTTATTGCCCCAACCGGTGTGGCTCAGTGGATAGAGCGTCGGCCTGCAGACTGAAGGGTCCCAGGTTCGATTCTGGTCAAGGGCATGTACCTTGGTTGCAGGCACATCCCCAGTAGGGGGTGTGCAGGAGGCGGCTGATCGATGTTTCTAACTCTCTCTCCCTCTCCCTTCCTCTCTGTAAAAAATCAATAAAAAAATATATTTTAAAATATATATGTATATATTTTATTGATTTCAGAGAGGAAGGGAGAGAGAGAGAGAAACATCAATGATGAGAATCATGGATCGGCTGCCTCCTGCACGCCCCACACTGGGGATGGAGCACAACCCGGGCCTGTGCCCTGTCCGGGAATCGAATCGTGACCTCCTGGTTCACAGGTTGATGCTCAATCACTGAGCCACGTCAGCCGGGCTCAACTATTTTTCTTAAACATAGTAACATTCCCTCCTTTGATCGCTATGTTAACTCTTAGAATATTATGTTCTAAATTAAGATTATTTCACGTGAAAATTTAGTTTCAAATTCTCAAATCACACACAATACAAGTGGTTTTAATTTTAGAGGCAGCAAAACTGTCAATTGACTTATGATTTTTTTCCCCAAAGGGCTTTGGGATTTCAATATAATATTTAGAAATTCCAATAACAGAAAAATCCATCTGCAATTTATAGACAATACTTGGGTCTCTGCTCCTTAAATACATGTCTGTGTAGTGTACCTTAAATTTGGGGGGAATTGTATCATCTAATGTCTGTTTAATCGTGATAGGAGGTAAGAATTATACTGTCATACTGATTTAGGTTTTCAAGCCTATTGGTACAATGGCTAGTGGTAAGCCAATGTGTGGTACCCGAGAGCTGACACAGCCAGGGCATGTGCCTCTATGAAAGCACAAGAGGGCGAAAGTGAAGGCTGATGCGGGTGCGTGAACTTTTGCATCTTTATGCAGCACAGTTTCCCTATAATGACACATCAGAGCTGCCATCCTTGACTAGCATGTTTTCTTCTTTCCCAGTGTTATATAAGAACATGAATTTAATCTCAGCACATATTTCATATTAAATAAGATGTCTGCAATAAGGAATGATATAATTTATTTCAATCGTACACAAAAAGTTCTTTAAAAAGCCTGTTAACCACACACTTTCCCCCAGCTTGTAACAAGTTCTGTGATGCTGCTCATGTTGGTGGCGATAAGAACCTGATATGTTTGCCTGTGGCCTGAGTATCTGTGGTTGTCTCTGGAATGATTTCTTGTAAGACCCTTTGGGGGGACAGGGGGCAATGCTTATTGCAATAGCTAAGTTGTTAGGGTCAGTAATATCAAATTACAGATCTGGAGGATGTTAAGTGAAAGGTCTTGGATTAATTTTAAAAAATATATAATATGGCTATTCAATGGGCTGTCAGTAAGAACTAAGCGATTTCTCTATTAAGAAGCCAGATCTGATTTTAGATCCATTTATATACTGCCAATCGAGGATAGTGAATTCAATTAATGATCGGCTTTCTCTTATCATTGGGACAATATTATTCATTTTTAAGTATTTTTCTTACATTTATTGGGGTGACATTGGTTAATAACATATGCGTTTCGCATGTACAACTCTATAACCTGTCATCTGTATATTGAGGGCATCTTGTGCTCACCACCCGAAGTCAAGTCTCCTTCTGTCACCACATATTTGACCCCCTTTACCCTTTCCTTCCTCCTCCCACCCTCTTTCCCTCTGGTGACCGCCATTCTATGGGACAATATCATTGTGACACATCTGTGTGCCTTAGTGAGTCCCTCAGCTCCTCTGGCTCATGGCTCACTCATTTACAAGTGAGACAGTGGATCATCTCTAATTCTCCCCACAGCTCAGGACCCATGATTCCAAAGACCCAAGAAATGACAGAGAAGGGGGTCTCCAGGCAGATTCCATCCTCGGGAGTCACCCTGGCAGGAGGAGTCAGCACTGGGGGTTTCGTGAGAACGGTCACTTAATGATCTGCCCGCCATGCAGACCGCTCAAAGGCTTCTCAAATAAGAATTTTGAAAGCAAGCATGCAAGCCACATTTTTTCGGTAATAGTAACAGTTGTGTCACCAGTTCTTCCCAACAGACCAGAAAGGTGGCAGCCGCTTCATGGGCTCCTCAAAAGGCACCCCCACCTCTGGGTCAACCTCCCTTCCCCCCTCCCCGCAGAAGCTGAGCTCCTTCTTCAGGCCAGCAGCTCAATAGGGAGGCCTCTGTATCCCAGCGGGGAGGCCTGGCTGTCCAACCATGCCACATGCAGGGACCAGCTCCCCTGCACACCCAGAGCCCTGCACCCCTCTCCCCACCACATGCCTAGCTGGCTCATCGGCTGGATGTGTGGCTCCATGGAATCAGAGGGGACAATGGATGCTTTATCGCTCACCCATCTGCTACTTCCCTTCCTTTCTTTCCCATTTCCTGTCTGCTGCTTCCTTTTCGGTCTGAAGGCGGAGTGTTCCTTACAGCCTGCTTCACGTTCTGTCCCTCACCTGTGAGCCACTTTCTCTGTCGGCCTCAACTTTAAAATATTCTTTTGAGACTGTGCCCCCCGGCTTAGCATCTACCTGATGCGACTTCTCGGTCACAGGGTGGAAACGCTCTGAGCTGGTTCTGCCAGTGATGGGACCTAACAGTCTCCCTTTGTTAAAGTGGAAGCATGAATGAACTGGTAACTTTAAATACCTTTCCATTAAGGCATTATAACTCGGAAATGTATTACTGTGAAGTGACAGGCCCTGAGTTCCGAGTTAGTGAGCTGTTAGTATAGTCTGGGTCAGAAACAGTTCATGCGGCAGCCCTCCTCGGCCGTGGCCTGAGTGGAACCTGGTAGTGCATGTCTGCGGCACAGAGAGGCTGTGCATACATCAGGCGCTCCATTTGGCTCACGTCCCCGAAGTTTGGGTCTGCCTCCCTCCTGAGTGTGTGTGCTGTATCACAGCAGCACGTTCACCGCAGGCCTGCTTTCCCAGAAGAGGTTCGGAGCTCAGAACCTTTGGGTCAGAACCACCTGCTGCTTTTCGTCAGAGCCACCGGCTTCTCAGGTGTAATTTTTCCCTGACCGGTGCGTGCCTGCTCAACGAACTGTGAATGTCTCAGCCATCACGGCTAAATTGATGGGAATTCAGGTGAAAAACCAGTTACTGCTCACAGTCGCTCTCAGGTCCAACACTGTAACCTCAGTGGCTACACGTGCCAGGAGCAAACATCCAGGCCAGCCTTCTCCCGAAGGGCAGGGACGCCGGACCTCCCGCAGGTCTGCACTGCAACCTCCTGCTGAATCTCCAACAATCAATGTCCAGGTTGAGATCAAAACAGCAACTGCATGTTCCTTTAAATTTCATGTACTAAGAAATAACTCCTAGCGATCTTGTTGAATTGAATGCTAACACGTGGTAGCACGTGTAACATATGTGTGGCACAGCTGAAGAAGTGTGATAACAGGATGCTTCCTGTGGTGGTCATTTGCATGCTCTGATGAAATGGCACTGAAATAATGATGTGATAATGAGATGTGCTGAATATTAATTATGAGTCTGGCACCCAATCCCAATCACTCTGTGGCACATTTTGCCACCCGATATCAATGAGTTAGGGTCAGCCAACTGAGAGAAATTTTACTGAGTTTTATTTCTTGGTGAATTAAAAGGTCAGCATCTTAATAAGTGTGAGTGATGTATAAAACAATTGCTGAAATACAAAAAGCCAGCGAGGCCACTTTATGTATCCAACGCCCACAAGGCCCCGCCCTCCCCTCCTTCCTCCCTACAATCAGGGCCCGAGCTACTGGAAATTAAAAGTCAGTGTTGATCAAGGCCATCAAAAACAAATTCGACTTAAATAGGTCACCTCTGTCTGCACCTGACCTTTAGAGATACAGATTAATTAACAATTTGCTAAATCAAACAACTTCCTTTGAGTTTATTTTTGATGTTAGATTGATGGTGGACTGTGGTGAGTTTCCTTTCGGTCTGGCTTCATCACAGCCCCAGAGGTCAGCTCACTCCCAGCTGGTGAGTGAGGACGGGATCTTGAAGGGTAAGGATGTGCCCGGCTCCCATACGGGCGACCCAGTCCCTGACTTCAAGTCCAGGAATTCTCTTCTCTCTTCCAGTTGTTGCTTGTTTTAACTGTATTCCCCAAACAGAAAGAGTGGAGGTGAATTTTACAATGAGTTTCATCTAAAAACAGATATTAATAAGGCCAAAAAGATCAGGAGAATGTCTTTAAATCCTCACACTGTTCTAATAATACTAGTTTATTTAAGATCCAGAAAACAGATTGGTGGTTGCCAGAGGCTGGGAGTGGAGGGAGGGGAAGTGGGAGAAGGGAGTCTAGACATGCAGACTTACAGTTACAGATAATAAGCCCCGGGGATGTCATGTACAGCGTGGTGGCCATAGGTAACAATACTGTGTTGCATATTTGAAAATTGCCAAGAGAGAAGGTCTTAAAGGTCCTCACCACCCACACAACATTTTGTAAATGTGTGGTGATGTGTGTTAACTGGACTTACTGTGGGCATCATTTTTCAATGTAAACAAATTTCAAATTATGAGTTATACTTACGTTCACACGTGCCGGTCATCAAGGTGTTCTGACTCTGATCATGAAACTTATATCACACTTCACTCATGAGACACAATAAGCAAAGAGTGGCTCTCTCAGGAGGCAAATTCAGATTTGTTGGTACATGCAAACATGCATCTTCACCCAGAACACATCTTTATCCAACTTTCAGTTTTGTTGTGAAGATATAGCTAAGGGTAGCTGGGTTGTGAGAGAGAAAAGGAAGGAAAATTGTATTCCTATTGGGGAAAATGTGCAAAACACCAATCATAAGAAACGCAAACTGTAGCTTGAAAGAGCCTACGGCTAGGTGAGTTACCTGGAAGATGTCTGTGCACCTGGGTGTTCCCTGCAGACAGGAACGGAGCTCTCCCTCTGACCACCAGGGTTAGAGCAATAACTGAGTGACACGTTTGCTCATCCCTTCAGTCCATGAACACTGCGTTAGTGACAAGTGTGGATCCGTCATTGAAACATGGATAGGAATGTAGTCCTAAAAGCTCTCTCTTGGTCTTGTTGTTCATTCCTGTTTTCTGTGCGTAACTGGCAAATGACTTGCTAGCATCAGGTCAGGCGCATAGGTGATGGTGAAGGCTGCTCTCTTACTGAAACAGGATTCAGCTGTGACTCATTTTGCACAGTCTAAATATTCCAGTTCATATTTTCTAAAGCTCACAGAACATGTGGTCAGATTCATAAGACCAACGCACGAATGAACTGGGCATTGAGATGCAGGCGGATCACTCCTTGTACATCCCAACCACTGCCGTGGTGACTCCCCAGCAGGTTTATTCTCCTAACCTTCAGAGTCTCTTCTGTTTCCCGTGCCACGGCCCTCACCAGTGTTGTATCTACAGCACCGAAACCCTTCGATATCGCGCACTGTAAACAAAAAATCCTTCTTTCCCAGTGGATGACGTGTTCTCTCTGGACTTTTCTCGGTTGCAGTTCATCATGCTGACCTACCTGTTCATGCTGGCCTGGCTGGGCGTGACGGCTTTCACCTCCCTGCCCGTCTACATGTACTTCAACCTGTGGACCATCTGCCGGAACAGCACCCTCATGGAGGGGGCCAATCTCTGCCTGGACCTGCGTCAGTTCGGTAGGTGCCTCTCCGAACAACATCTCACAGTGTTTTCCCCGAGTAACTGCCTCAGAAACACTCCCAGTCACCTTCTGCCAAAGGGATGAAGCTATCAGAGTATCCATTCCCTTTTCAGGCATTGCTTTTGATTATGGGTGGGCATTTGAGACGGCTTGGGAGTGGCTCTCACATCGTGAACATGGGATCGCCCATCTGACTCCTTGCACTTTCCCAGGCTCAGTGGGTGCAAGCTATGTTTATGGTCCCATGATCAGCTGTACATATCATGAGGTCTAGTCTAAAAATCACCTCAGAAATATGCACTTCATTGTCTTCTGAAACAGGACAAAGATACTGAGCATTTTGGGTTTAGTTTTATAATTTTTTTCATAAAGAACTCATCAGGCTTTCAAAGTGGAAACAGCCATATTCTACAAAGAGTTTAATTTCCCAAACTGCAAATCAAAATAGTCACATTTCCCCCCAAAATGCGCATTTTAATATTTGATTTTGTTTATTCTTTTAATTAGTAGAGCAGGAAACAAAGACTCTTAATAATTGATAGGTCACTATTATAAGTTTCAGTTTTATTTTATGGGTTAAAGTCTACTAAGTCTGATATTATAAAAGCTATACCAGCTTTCTTTTCATTAGAATTTTCATGTAAAACACTTTATTCATACATTTATATTGAACATTTCTGTATTCTTACATTTAAACTGTGTCATAGATAAAGCAATATAAAGTTACTTATAGCTTACATTCAGAGGGATTTAAATTCACCTCTCCAGCAGATTGGGCTGGGAGCTCTAGCCATCCTTACCCTAATCCAATCAAGAGTTAAGAAGGTTTCAATCTGGGGTTGAGTCTCTATTGGACTGGACTATTTCCACCTCACCCAAGGGGGTTTCTGTTCATTGTCGAGCTTTTCTACTTACGCTCAGGTGGTAATAACAACAAAATCAAAGAATGGTAAATGAATCAGAAGTCCTCTTTGGTTATTTTTATTTACAGCTGAAACCTCATGTAACAATAATATTTTTTATGTGTGTATGGGCTCATTATGTGTGGACCTTATTCTAAGTGGTTTATATACATCAACTTGTTTAATTTTCACAAGAGTTCTGTGTGGGGGACACTATTACTACATCCCTTATAAATGACAGAACTGAGGCACAGGAAGGTAAGTGGCTTGCCCATGGTTACACATCTAGTAAGTGCCCGAGCAGGATGCAGTCCTGGCAGACTGGCTGCAATGTCTATGTCCCAAATTTTCAGTCCACTGCCTCTCCTGTTGAAGCAGGTACTGAATTACAAATGTGGAAAGGTCAAGTCCAATCTCACCTACCCTATTCAGAATTCTATTCCTTCATTTGTAAAACCATGGAGCTATGCTATCTAATAAAGAGGGAATAAGCTAATTAACCATCACTCCATCACAAAGATGGCAGCACCCACAGCTGAGGCCAAGTTCCCATAAGGAGCCTTAACAAGCAATCAGCAGGGACCTAAGGCTATGCCCTCCCCTGCCCCCATGGGGCTTGACAGGGGACCTCAGGCCACGCCCCCCACCCAGTGGGGCTTGACAGGAGACCTCAAAGTGTGCTTCCTGTCCTAGTTCTGGGCTAGGGGACCTCAGGCTGCTCCCCCAGCCCCAATGCCAGGCCAGGGGACCTCAGGCCACGCCCTCCACCAGGTGGGGCTTGACAGGGGACTTCAGGCCGTGCCCCCCACCCTGGCACCAGGCTGGGGGACCTCAGACCACACCGCCTGCCCCAGCACGGAGCCAGGGGACCTGAGGCTGTATCCCCCTGCCTGGGCTTGACAGGGGACTTCAAGGTGCACCCCCAGTGCTAGGTCAGGGGAACTCAGGCCACGCCCCCCCACCCAGGGGGGACCTGAGGCTGCACCCCCCTGCTGATGGGGCTTGACAGGGGACCTGAGGCTATTCCCCCCTCCTGGTGCCAGGCTGAGGGACCTGAGGCTGTGGCCCGTCCCCCCCCTCCCCCCACCGCCTGGTGGGGCTTGACGGGGGACCTCAGGCCATGTCCCACACCTGGTGGGGCTTGACAGGGGACCTCAAGGCACACACCCCCACCCCAGTCTGGGCTGGGGGACCTCAGGCCACGCCGCCCATCCTGGCACCGGGCCAGCTGACCTGAGGCTATGTTCCCTGCCTGGTGGGGCTTGACAAGGTTGGGACTAGCCAGGTCTGGATCTATCCCAATGAGGGGAAGGGGGTGGCCGGGTCTGGGTCTCACGCAATTTTTGAGGAGCATGTGGGTGGGCAGGGTCTTGACTCTGGGTCCTGTGATGTGCCCCAGACTCTGACAGGAGGAAGGTTTTCATATACATTTTACTAATTTTCTTTCATCTCTGACACTTCTATTTTTAAAAAAGGGCAATTAGCAATATTAAATTATTTCCTCTAATTAATCCCCTTTTAATGTGCACAAATTTCGTGCACCGGGCCACTAGTAGGTTTTATAAGAGACATGCAAATCCACATGTTCAAATGGACTTTTTTCACAGAATGACTATTAACATCTCACCTACTAACATCTGGGAACACTGTAGCTGGTTAACATCTGGGAATGCTGTAGCTGGTTAACATCTGGGAATGCTGTAGATGGGAATGCTGTAGATAGTTAACATCTGGGAATGTTGTAGATGGTTAACATCTGGGAACGCTGTAGATGGTTAACGTCTGGGAATGTTGTAGATGGGAACACTGTAGATAGTTAACATCTGGGAACGCTGTAGATGGTTAACATCTGGGAATGCTGTAGATGGGAACACTGTAGATAGTTAACATCTGGGAATGCTGTAGATGGTATTCTCCAACGAGGTTTCCTTGTGCATTAGGAAAGCGGGAATCTTTCACCAGTTGGTATCCTCAGGCCCTGTGGCTCCACAGTGATAGTGTAGATAGAATGTGGGGGGCAGTGTAACTGTTCTGTCACCATCCCCATCTGTCAAACCAGGTCCCTCTGTCTGACCCAAGTGAAAAGCAGATGATCTGCTCTGAGCATGAAGTTCTCAACAAGAAGATGATGGGAGGGTATGGACGGCTCTCCCACTGGGTAGGTTTTCCCCCATGGAATTGTGTCCCACGTGAACACAGGCAAAGGACACCTCAGCTGGCAGTCACCACGGGAGAACAGCTGCTTGGAAAACCATGGCTCTGACCCCAGTCCCTCCCCGCAGTGTCTTCCTTTTATTCTGCTCATCTGAAAAATTAAAACTGGAAAGATGTGACTAGTCTCTCAGAGAGAGTTGCCAGGCAAAATACAGTACACTCAGTTAAGTGTGAATGTCAGCTAAACAAGCGACGTTTTTAATACGGTATGTCTCAAGTATTGCATGGGACATACTTATGGTAAGTTCAAAGCATGACTTTGATTCGAGCTTCCCTTGAACCTTAGCACCGTTGACAGCATAGTCATCAAGATTTATTCCACTTTAACTTTCCTCCTGCCACGGAAGAGAAGACACTTTCCACGTGTCATGCAACCTTACATCAGCAATGAAGCTTTCTGTTTTCTCCAAACACAGTCTACAGTCTGATAGCTTTTATTTGCCCTCCAGAGAGCGCACCCTTCATAAGAAACTTGGACGTAAGCATGCAATCAAGCTAGCAACAAGGGCATCAGAATAGAAAAGAACTGCTCCCCAAAACTTGGCGTATAATCAGAATAGGCATTTGCTAATTTCATCCAAAGAGTTATGGTGTAGGTAAGGCCATACAGTGAAGCTATTTGTCTTATTTTGCAAAGCTGTCTCGTGAGCTTGTAGATGGCACCTTTGCTCTTACAAATGGGAGCTCTCCCATGTCCTGGTGTTGTACCTGCTTGGTCTCCTCTGTGCCTCTGTTGCCCCACCAGCAACAATAAGCATGCACATTTCAACCAGGTCTGATGGGAAGGGGAGACTTACTTCAGACAGATGGAGGATTTGAGGATGGCTTATCATATTAGGGTTTGCTGTATTTCAGAGTGAGTCATGACATCATGTTACTTCCAAGTTTAATTTTTCATACTTTTATAATGATTTTAGTTGTCCTTCAATTCTGTGCACAGGGATGTAATGACATTGAATGTATTAGATATGTGTCCCAGTAAATTCGTTTCATAAAATATTAGAACTGGTCCCCATCATATCATCTAGATCCAGGATGTAAAATTGTGCTCCCTTAAAACCTGGAAACGATGAAACTACCTCAGGGCCAACATAGGGAGCAAGTGGCCCCAAGTGGGCAGGGCTTTCGGCCACGCCCACCTCTGGTCCAGCAGGTCCCCACACTGGCAGAGCAGCTTGCCTACATCTGAGTTCCACGAAGCTCTCATCCTAGGATTTCATTTCACATACTTAGCCACCCTTTTCACAACAAATATTGACTGAGCTCCTGTTATGTTCAAGCACTGCACATGTTTGAGAAAAATATACTGTCTGTCTCCGTGGCTAAAAGTAAAATAAAATGAAGTTCAGCAAACCCTGAGATTGTGAACCTGCCCATCACACTCATCCTGGAGAAGGGACCTGCTGGGAAGACTGTGTTTCTTTGCACAGGACAGACCAGAAACACAAAAATCAGGGTCCCATGAAGAGAGTGTGGAGGAGGAGGGCATCATGGGCAGCCTCCCTCATTAGCGGAGAACCGGGAATTCGCCTTTGCTTTCAATAATGTGAGGTCTTGGTGAGCTTTGCAAGAAAAATGTCCATGGAGGTTTGGAGCAGAATCTGACTGGAAAGGGTTGAGTGAAAATGAAAAAAAAAAAAAGGAATTGCAGATGGGGAACGTGGCAGTGCTGCCCAGGGTTTTGCTGTAAGTGAGTGAAGAAATGGGCATTCCACACGAATGTCGCCTGCCTGTCACTGATCCGATGGAGGAGGAGGCCTGCACCAGGAGCCTCCTCAGTGATGATGGTTTATTAGACAGATCGTAGGCGGGCCTCCCCTGCCACCGTGGCAGAGACAGAAGAGCCCCTCATGCTGGGAACTGCATGGAGATTATGGTTTTTATGGAAATCATTGCACAGACTATTGGCAAAGCAGAATGGCGGCAGCTCCAGAGAGGGGGCTGGCGGTGCTCCTTGAGCTAAAAATGTGTGAGTACACACACAGTAAAACTAAATACAGAGCAATATACAGATCCCGTAACAGAGAAACCCACTAAAACCTGATGATCATATTAACCAATGTCACCCCAATACGTTTGATTTAAAAATAAATTAAATAAAGAGCAGCAAGTGCTAAAAGCTTAGGTATTAGTTTGCCCAGAACTTGCGGTTTTTCTTCCTTTCTTTCTTGTATATTTGTGTTTGATACTTCAGTAGTTCTGGACATCAAACTAACTATCCATTTCTGGATGAACTGGATCCCTTCTCTAAACAAGACCTGTGGCAGTGGGTCCCTGTGTGCTGTTTGATACCACAGGCTGGGCAGATGGCCACAGGCTCTTATTCAACAGCTCTCTGCTGGATCCACAAGTACTTTCAGAGAGGAATGAAGAGGGAGAGAGAGAGAAACATCAATGATGAGAGAGAATCATAGATCGGCTGCCTCCTGCATGTCTCCTACTGGGCATGGAGCCTGCAACTGACGCATGTGCCCTGACCTGGAATCAAACCATGACCTCCTGGTTCATAGGTCAATGCTCAGCCACTGAGCCACACCAGCAGGACAATCCTTATTTTGATCATTGCCCCGAGTGGTCCTGAGACAGTTGGTCCATAAACCAACTGGACCCAGGGTCAATCGAGTGACCTCACAGCTCCCCCTCACTGACAGCACTGTTTTCGGTCCGAGCAGAGAAGTCCTCCTTCGGGCCGCGTGCTTCTATAGACTCACGGGAGGGTGGTGCCCAGAATGGCATGAGATCCAGGCTGAGGGCGGTCTGGGACGTGGCTGTCACTGTAGCTGCGATGCCTATGCCTCACATTAATGACCGAACCAATCCCCTGGCCACAGCTTACCTGAGATTCAGGTGCTGGCCCCGTGAATTCAGACTGAACACGTTTGGCCTTGCTGAAGGCTGCAGAGGTGGGACCTCCCACTAACCACTCTACTCATAGTCACTCTCCAGCAATGAAAGCCCAGGACGGAGGTTTCTGTCGTAACAAAACCTAAAATGGACCATGCTTAGATTTTATCTGCAAAAATGGCATTGCTCTCTGGGCTCTTGAAGACCTGTGCGATGCTAACCTGTCATTGTCTCCATGGCGCAGGGATTGTGACCATCGGAGAGGAAAAGAAAGTCTGCACCGTGTCGGAGAACTTCCTCAGGATGTGCGAGTCCACGGAGGTGAGATTCTTGCAGCCTTCAATTTGGTGGGAATTTTCGCTCCCTTGTGTGGTTTGAAGGGTACATCATTAATTCTACACTCGGTTTTCCCCTTTTCCTTCCAGAGGCCATTTTTAATCTCGCCATGAGATTATGCAGGGGGTGGGGCTAGAAAATAAATATGAGTTGCATGTTCTGCACACTTCAATAAAAAGGATATCTATTTTGAATTTTTTCCAGGAACTGTCATTTTAATGAGAGCTGAAAAATTATAGTTTTCTTTACAAAGAGATAACAGCGCCTTCTATTGTTATATTACTGAAAACCATCGTTATTCATCATGACCTCATCTTTATAATGAAATTGTATGCACATGATGCTGTCGCGAAGGTTGACATGATTTTCAGGAGAAAAGATCCTGTAACGGTGTTTTTGGGGGGAGGGATCTTCGCAGGCTCACTTCTGTTGAAGATGTACAAAGCTCTTACTCATTAGAAGGCGTGGGCCTGACCCCTCTTCCACTGGAAACTCTGACACGTGTGTTGGTTCTGTGGTTTCCTCCGCAGCTGAACATGACCTTCCACTTGTTCATCGTGGCGCTGGCTGGCGCGGGAGCAGCAGTCATTGCCATGGTAAGATCTCAGGGACCTCGGGCACGTCTTTTCCATTGGAATTAGAGGTATTTGCTTGCAGAGATGATTATCTCAAACGTCTGACATTCATAGGAATGATTTATTTTATTATCATTTAAAAAAAAAGCGAGGGAACACTGTGTTAATAAAGGCTTAGCCTGAAGCAGTATTATCATAACAACAGAGATAATATTGGTAATCAGTGTACAGATCACAACACTCAGTGATATGGTAACATTAACGAAAATAAGCAAATTCATCAGCATGTAGACATCAAATTACTATTAACATAAAAGTTATCTCTGTTGCATATATGAGTAAGTCAGTGCACTATCCTATATAATAAAAGAGCAATATGCAAATTGACCCAACAGCGGACGACTGGTCGCTGTGATGTGCACTACCCACCAGGGGGCAGACGCTCAATGCAGGAGCTGCCCCCTGGTGGTCAGTGCGCTCCCACAGGGGTAGTTCCGCTCAGCCACATGCAGGCTGACGGCTACAAGCACAGTGGCGGTAGCGGGAGCCTCTCCCTCCTCCTAGGCAGCACTAAGGATGTCTGACCGCAGCCTAGGCCTGCTACCCCGAGGGCTCCTGGGCTGCCAGAGGGATGTCTGACTGCCAGCTTAGGCCCGATCCCCCGGGGAGCAGGCCTAAGCTGGCAGGTGGACATCCCCCGAGGGGTCCTGGACTGGGAGAGGGCGCAGGCTGGTCTGAGGGAATGCCCTCCCCCACCCCCGGCCAAGTGCATGAATTTTCGTGCACCAGGGGTCTAGTTCTAAATTATATCATCGCTCCTTCACTCACATTATCATTCTTTCTTCCTTAAATAAAAAACACTAAAAAGCCATTGAGTCACTTATGAAATAGGGATTAATTTTGTTAAAATAAATCTCAGTAGTTTAATGTCAATGTCTTCTCTATCTAATTTTCTTCAGAAATATTAACAAGTCCTTAAAGCCAGACTCTTAACACGTGAGCTAGACCTCCTGTGTGCTGATCCTGCTCCCCATTTTTAAGTCCCCAGGAATTCCAGATTGCTTGCTGGGATGCCGGGGGTCAACACTGCTCCAAGCATCAATAGCAGCTCCTGCAGTCAAATATTACAGAAATCTAGAAGGTTCCTGGTAATCTAACCTATGTAATAGCCAATTCAAGATGCAAAAATGATGAATTGATTTGGGATAATTTAATTATTTTCCTATGGGCGCCAGTACATTGTCTAATGGGTTGGTAGAAGGAGCACCTTTTGAAAAGTAAGAGCATTTTATCTCTGGTCAAAGACTAAAAAATAGGAATGATGAAACAGCGCTAACATGCTCATGAGCCTTTCAAACCAGTTACTTTTAGTGACTTCATACTCTTATATTAAGATCTAATTCTGTTTTATTAAAAATTATTTTTTAAAATATGGAACAAAACCGACATGTCAGTGCTACAGCGAGTTGTCAGATATTTCCTTCATTTTATATCACACTAGAGGCGTGACGCACAAAAGTCAAGCAAGGCTGCGCCTTGCAACCCCCAGCCGCCTCAGCTGCTGCCTCACAGCCCCAGAAGCCTCGGCTACGCACCCAGTACCGGCCCACTGGTCTTGACAGAAGATAGTCCCGACAGTTTTTCTGGAAGGCTGTTCCACCATCCGGTCTAATTAGCATATTAGCTCTTTATGATATAGGATTAATTGTTCCACATTTTAGATGTAGTGTAGAAACTTCTAATAGGAATTTCACTAGAGAATATGAACTACTTAATAAGGTCATGCTGGCTGATTAATTAGAGGGATGACAATAAAACAATCAGCAGACAACTATCATACCTGACCCTAACCCTAACCCTAACCCTATCCAACCACAACCCTAATCCTAATCCTAACCCCTAATACCTAACCCTAAACCTAACCCTAACCCTAACCCTGACCCTAACACCTAACCCTAATCCTAACCCTAATCCCAACCCCATATCCAACCCCAACCCTAACCCTAATCCTAACCCCTAATTCCTAACCACAACCCTAACCCTAACCCTAACCCTAACACCTAACCCTAACCCTAACCCTAACTCTAACCCTAATCCTAACCCTAACCCTAACACCTAACCCTAATCCTAACCCTAACCCCAACCCTAACCCTAACACCTAACCCTAATTCTAACCCTAACCCCACCCCATATCCAACCACAACCCTAACCCTAATCCTAACCCCTAATTCCTAACCCTGACCCTAACCCTAATCCTAACCCTAAATCCAACCCCAACTCCAAACCCAACACTAACCCTAACCCTAGCCCTAACCCTAACCATAACCTTAATCGTAACCCTAATCCTAGCCCTAACACTAACCCTAACAATAACCATAACCATAACCATAACCCTAGCCCTGGCCCTAACCCTAACCCTAATCCTAACCCTAACCCCAACCCCAACTCCAACCCCAATCCTAACCCTAACCCTAACCCCTAACCAATTACCCTAACCCCAGCCCTAGCCCTAAACATAACCCTAACCCTAGCCCTAGCCCTAGCACTAACCCAACCCTAACAGTAACCCTAACCCTAGCCCTAACCCTAACCCCTAACCCTAGCCCTAGCCCTAACCCTAACCCTAACCCTAGCCCTAACCCTAACCCTAGCCCTAGCCCTAGCCCTAGCCCTAACCCTAACCCAAACCTGGACCTAAACTCAAAGTGAGAACATGCCCTGGGGGAGCTCCCATGTGGTCTGGGCAGTGATGTTCCCACACGCCTGGTCCCAGCAACCTCAGTGTGATATGAGGAAGCATCTTTTCACTGGTGTTCACACACACACACACACCTGTGCGATAGACAATTTTTGGGGATGCATATATTCAAGCACTATATATCCATATACTAGTAGAAGAAGTCTATAAATTCCATTTTTACAAAAGGTGTATAATAAAGCATTGTTTCCTTTTGGGACATTTATGTGCATGTAAAATTCTGTGGATAGCATCTGTCTAAATGAATAATGTTATTTAAATGTCCTTTGCAAAAAAAAAAAAATTGAAAAGGAAAATAAAAATTAAATGTCCTTAACAACACCTACTCTGAAATGATTCTATCATCAAAAGATTTTCAGGTAATAGAAATTTAGATACTATTAGGCAGCTATGCTCTGCATAGCTTTATATATTAAGTTATAAACAAATTCTATTTCAAACAGCAAGAGTTTAGAAGACTTTTTTAATGCACTAAGATATTTTAGGATATCCAAGTATATGCAAAGCATAAATTCCTGAAGAAATGCATGATGTCTAAAGACTAATTTGCATCCAAGTTTCCAATGCATTAGGTCTGGTAATAGTTTAGGTCTTAGGATACAGGGATAGTGTAACTACTGCTACTGTCCCCAGGAGGGCTGCTACTAGCTAAGCGGTCTTTAAAATGTCCTCTGTGGGAAGCACTGTCAGATGCTCTGTGTATGCGAGTCCATTCAGTGCTCACAATGTGGCAACTGCCCTTGGCCTCCTCATGACCTCATTCACTCCCCTATAGCTACCCTCGGTATTTCCAGAGGGTAGGTGAGGCGATTGAGATGAATTCTGCTCGACCAATATGTTTAAAACATCGTCTGTAACTTAAGGCACGGATTATTAGAATTTGCACTAAAATTAGCACGTGGTCCACTGTGTGAGTTTTTGGAGCTCTTAGGAGGCTCCGTATGCCCACAGAACTGTGGACTTGGCATTGCACCAGCTTCCGCGATGGTGTTCACCTGCGGAGGGACAGGGGGCCAGCCTGGCGGCTGTGAGGTGAGGCGTCTGAAGACCAACTGGGAAGCACCGGCGTCTGAGCTGGAGTGACATTGAAATTCAAACATGCAGACGTACAACTTGCATAATAACTTAGGGGCCATATTTTCCCAGACTTTAAAGGGCATATCTGAAAATGTAGCATTTATTCACGTGGCAGGTACTTGAGTGCCTACCGCTTGCTAAGCTCTCTCCACAGCATCTGTTATGTTTACGGCAGCACAAAATCACCACGTAAACGTGGTATGTGCATAAGACTTATTTCCCTTTCACTATGGATAGGCCACTGAATAAAAGAATGTCCCTCACAGCTCCTGCCTACACGTGGCTTACAGTTTTCATTAACCAACATGCAACGTTTCAGAGGAAATGGAACGTTCTGAAAACAGCTTACTCTGATGGGGATGCATGGTTTCCCTACACTCTTGTGTCAGGATTGTTTTGTTATTTTTTTCTACTGTCTCTTGATCACCTTACTATACCACAGCAGGCACCATGTAGGATGGACTTTGCATTCCTGATGTCCATCTGTACTTTCCTAGAACCAGCCTACCTCCTGCCTTTCAATGTATTCTTGAGTAACCAACATTTTAGTGTTCTGTTTTACTAAATTGCAGATGAAAATATCGCCCACCCTTCAAACTTAGAGAAAGTAAATAACCAACCACTTGGTTTCCCTTTCCTGTTTACCCATGGAAGTCCATCGCTTGGAAAACGGCTTTATCTCTCCCATGGTCCACAAGGGAGGGTAAGAAAAAAACAAATAAGTGGCCTCGTGGCTGAGTCAACCCAAGTCAAATCTGGATTGTCATTCCCTAAGTAATGTCATTATCCCGGACAAATCAGGAGCTTCCTTTTTGAACATGGCGCTAGTCTCGCACAAAATCCATGACATCATACTTGCTCTTCTGTAGTTTGAATGAAATGGAAATGGCAAAATTCACTCTATGGGAAATTAACTGGATAATTAAATGCACAGATTTATTTGGGGGCTTCCATGATCCCCCTTTCCATTGCACAGTGGACAGTATATCCTCCCATTAATCCAAGTTGACTCAAAGTATATACAAGACGATTTCCGATGATGGGTTAGAAAACATAGGTCTATGGACATGAAATGTATCATCTTGTGGTTCAGGCAGATGAGGGCAGAATAGACAGAAAATATCACACCAAGGTTAAGAATCAGTCTTGGATACTTCAGAGTTGAAAAAGAAGAAAGAAAAGAGATAGTGAAAGAAAGAGGGGCAAGATGGTGTCTTGTCCTTGGAGGAGTGAGCCAAGAATGCATTTTATTTATGTTGTTCCTATTACCACAGGAATTTAGGTCCATTTTATTAGTGAATATATCTTACATAACTATATACTTTGAACATTTCTTTCCTGATAGCAAGGTGAAATGAAAACACTGAACAGGCTTCCTGTATAAATTATTTTTGTCTTTGATTAGGTTCACTACCTTATGGTTCTGTCTGCCAACTGGGCGTATGTGAAAGATGCCTGCAGGATGCAGAAGTACGAGGACATCAAGTCCAAGGAGGAGCAAGAGCTGCATGACATCCACTCTACTCGCTCCAAAGAGCGACTCAACGCATACACATAAGCAAAACCTTCCCATCCTCCCACTCAGATGCATTGGTGTTTAACTAAGGGCCATCCAACCATCCAACCATCCAATGTTTTGAAGAATAAAATGAAAGTGCTTCTCATCAATGATATGGAGGGTGACTTATGAATCACCCGAATATAGTTCTTTGTTGTTTAGCACTTCTGAATCTGTTAAATTGGTGTAATCAGATCTCTTCTACAAGCTCCTGTCCAGCCTTTTCCTTTTTTTTTAATTTCTCAACCTCATTTAATAATTCTTAAGATCAATGAAACTAACATTGTCAAATACAGAGATTTGATTTTTAACCACTTCCCATGTTGTTATACATAACACCTATTGCATTATTTCTTACGTTTTGAAAAGAAAAAGTAGCTTTTTATACTTTTTAGTTTTCATTTCGGTAACTAGCTTGACTACAGGTAACCTTCAAAGGGACCATTGTACATTACCAACAACAGACAGAGATGACACCATGATGACTCTTCTTGAAATACAGAAATCTTTCTGAAGATCAGTGGCCACATGACTGTAGGCTCTGGTTAATGTTTTCAACAATCTAAGGTGCAATTTCTAAATTTGTAAGAGTAGGTTTAAAAAAAAAAGTGCTTCTTATCTTTGTTAATGTTGTGTTTTTTCTCGATGTACGGAAGAGGTATTTCCCTTGGATTCTTCAAGTTTATGTTGTGAGCATGTAGAAACAGTGATGCTAATGCATGGCTAGTTGCCTTTTTAAGACGGTGACACCAGGCGTACCTTTTAAAGTTTAGTACAGAGACGATTGTAATGGGAATAACGACCGTGGACCTCCTTGGAGAAGGGTCTCTTTGTGACGTAAGCAGTGGCTGGATTGGAACTTGAATATGCTAATGTGGAACATTAATTGCCTTCATGAAGGTGGCATATGAAAAACAAGCACACTCACCCCTCAGACGTTGTTTTACCTACCTTAGAAAGGTTCTGTGGGTTGCACCTCTGTAAACTACCCCTCAACTGTGTATGATATATTTGAAAAGGCTTCCATTAATATAATAGCTCTGCTTGCAGCCTTCCAATCTACGTTGGCTTACCTGTAGTGTTTTTTAAAGTACGGTAGGAGGCCACTGTACACTGTATCCTTCCAAAGTGTAGTGGCATATTTGTGTTTTCATTTCTAGTGAGTCATTTTAACCAACTGTTCATTCATATTCATTTATACGAAGTACCTATATCAAAGGAATAAAAAGAAAGCAATCAGTATTACTGGACCAAATTGGGTGTTTGTTTTAACCTTGACTCGTGATTATTTCTAATGCTACAAGAATGCTGTAAAGTGTCTTTTAAAATGATGTCGCCTGACAAGACATTTTTGTCAGTGTATAAAATCTAGGTAGTATATTGTGCACTGATTTGACCATTGTGAAATCTCTTATCAACGTAAGTGCATTTCTAATAACATTTATTGAGTGAAACAATCTTTGTACAATGACTAGCCATGCATCATCCACGATTTTACAAGTTCTTGTAGTACGTAGGGATATCACTAGGGTTCTCCGTGGCATGATAATGCATCTGTAGTATTATTTAATTAATTTGGGGTTTGCTTCCCGTTTTTTATTATCTTCCTGGTTCAACATTTTTTCTGATATATGCAGTATTACAGATATTCAGCAGAAGTATTAATGGGCTTCTTTAAATTCTATATGGTAGTGTTTCAGTTCTGTGTCTTAACAGTTTGTGATGATTTTTAAAACTGTCTTTTAAACTTATGTAATGATGTTGACTCTCTTGCCTTTCTTTCCTCCTGGTATTAGAGTTTGTATTTTCACAGAGAGTGCTTTGTAGCAGGCATTACAATTAATCTGTTTTGTACATACATGTGCCAACAGCTTGATGGTGGCGTTTTTGAAATGTAGAACGAAGTGCTTGCAACCTGTAATAAATACACTTGTGTACTTTGTGTACTTATTATTAGTTTCTGCAGTGTTTCCTTTGGATGCTTAATGCCTCCGTAGAGCTGACCTAACACTTCGAACTTCAGTGGAAATTCTCTGCATGCACACACGGAATGGGGGTGAATGCAGGGAGGTGGGGAGAGCGTGAAGCACGGCAGACTTAGAGGCCATTTTGTTTAGCAAATGGTCACAGTCCCTAAGTTATACTACTTTCTCACCTAACTTCTGTTGTTTTGTGCTTCCTTTAGTGCTTCATAAACTAACAGAGAAACAAAAAAGACTAATGCATTTCAGCAGGAAAAATGACTTCTTGGTTCACTCCAAAATATCAAGGTAAGAACAAAATATCAAGGTAATATCAATGAAATGAAAAGAATATTTTTTTCTAGACTTTTTTTCATTTGTTTCAGGTGTAATTTCTTCTGGCCAAACTATAAATTATGTCCATTTGAAAATAATAACATAGTTTCAATAAGAATCTTAATTTTCATAAGGCCTAAGGTTTTGTATCAGTCTTCAGTTATCAATATATTATTAGGTAGCAACTTAGAAACTTCACAGATTTAGGTTACAAATATCTACAATAATTGTAAGTAGATTTGGACAAAATGTTTTATGACTTTAAAAGTTAATTTTAATGCCGAAACCGGTTTGGCTCAGTGGATAGAGCATCAGCCTGCGGACTGAAAGGTCCCAGGTTCAATTCTGGTCAAGGGCATGTACCTGGGTTGCGGGCACATCCCCAGTAGGGGGCGTGCAGGAGGCAGCTGATCGATGTTTCTCTCTCATCAATGTTTCTAACTCTATCTCTCCCTTCCTCTCTGTAAAAAATCAATAAAATATATAAAGCTGAACATTTCTTTTAAAAAAAGTTAATTTTAAGACAATAAGAAAAGTATCCCCTATCTAAATCTTATCAAATGGTAATTTTTGTTCTTTCTAGTGTTTATGAAATTCTTAGCATGGCAGCAAGATACGGAATTATATGTTATACAATGTCAACAGGAACAAAATTTCACATTTTATGATTTTTAAAAAGACTGATCATTATTGGATAATTACAATGTTTGAAAACTCAAAAGGCCATTTCTCTTTGCAATATACACATTTATATTTAGAGAGCACAATTTCCTTTGGGGAATTTCCTGCCAGACTTTACTGAGATAGAATGAACACGCAATCCTTTGGGAAACTGTGAAGCTAATGTTAAGACTAGGAACTCACTCGCTTTGAGAATGAAACGCGTGTTGGTCCGTTCTGACTTGGGCGTAATCAGATTACATCTTCATGTTAAAATTTAGAAATAGCAGCTCCTGATTTTTTCACTCAAAGATCAAGTACACTTGACTTTCTCATTGTTTTGTTTTGTTTTCTTGTTTTTTGTTTTTTGCTTTTGTTTTTGCCTTTTATACAAACGAGAAACATATTACTTTAAAGTACAGGGTGAGCAAAAGTAGGCTTACAGTTGTAATATAAATAATACAATAATCCTATATAATAAAAGCCTAATATGCAAATTGTCCCCTGGACTGGAATTCGACTGGGAGTTCAACCAGGAGTTCAACTGCTCACCAGATGTGTGCTTGTCCACCAGGGGCACCAGGGGGCAGTGCAGAACATGGCAGGTGTGGCAATGTGGCACTGGCCGCAGGCCGCAGTGGAGGCACTGCTGGCCCCAATGGGCCCCGATGAGAGCGGGACCATGGCGGGATGGTGGAGCAGGTGAGCGGACAGCGCCAGGCCAAGGCGGGGTGCGAGTGAGGCCCGATCGCCCTGCCAATCACCCTGCAGACCTCGACCAGTGGCAGCAATGGGACGGGGCCACTGCCCGGCTCCCAGGCACTGAGGGAGCCAGGCAGGGGCCCAGTGACTCAGGCGGAAGGGGGTGAGGGGCGAACCAGGGGCCCAAGTGCTGCCCAGGGCCCAGAGGTCAGCTGGGGCCTGCCCTTTCACACCAGATGCTCGCGCTCCAATCACTGGCCAGGCCTACAGACCACACCTGGGCACAGTTTCATGCACCGGGCTTCTAGTTACTAAATAATCACACAAGAATAAACTCTTTCACATACTCACAGCTGTGGACCTGCTTTTGCCCACCTCCGTATATTTCATAGAGCAACTTGATGGCTGAACTATAATGAACATGATGGAATCTGAATTAAACTAGCATACCCTTAAAAGTCCATGGAGCAAGTCAGCATTAAATGCTGCTGACTTCAAGGCCAGTGTCTCCCTACGGGTGGAATAAACCCGGACGTGTCGGGAGCGTTGGAAGAGAGGAGCCAGGGGTTTTCCGCGGTGATCTAAGCAATCTGGGTGAGTGCTGCACAAAGATGCATACTGTGTTGCCCACGGCCACCGCCCACATCTGGCTAGAGAGAGACATTGCTCTATGGTCTCCCCTCTTCATGCATCGATTGGTTGGTTTTTGTATGTGCACTGAGCAGGGATCAAACCTGCAACCCTGGTGTATCTGGAAGATTCTCTAACCAACTGACCTATCTAGCCAGGCAGGAATTCACATTTTCTGTTCTCTGAACAGCTCCACAAATTGTTTTTCATTAAGATTTTATAGCTGGAGCAGACAACCAGCAGCACCCTAGAGAAAATGGTTATGTAATCTCAGGTCACCCCACGGCCTAGCGTGAGCCATTTCTTCTAAAAATTCCAATTACTGTGTCTATACCGTCAGCTGGGGAGGTCTGATTTCTCTGCCTGTGAAATGTACTAATGAGAATTGTCTGCAAGATGATTTCATGTCTCCTGCCTAATTGTGCTCTGTGAGTTTCAAGTACTGACAGATTGGGGAACACTATTAAGACGATTACAGGTTGTAATTTAGTTAGATGATTTATTTTGGGCTCAGAACACATCCTGTTTTGAACACATCTCTGTATCTCCCCCAAGGGCCCTAGCACAGTGCCCCAAAGACAGCTGGGCGGAATCAATATTTGCTAGGTGAGTAGATTTTATAGTCTCGGCCCATAGCTACCGTTTCTCAGAAAAAAGGAGAGACCCTGGGGTTGAAAGAAGGATACCACTCTGTGGACCAAAGGACAAGTACCCCTGAGCAGGAGCCAGCCTGCAGCAGGACACAGTTGCATCGCTGATCTTTAGGACCTTTGTGAGCATTAGAATGTCCCAGTTGCACGTGTACCTTCCTTCTCCCCAAACTGCCACCTACACAGACGCAGGCTGTGTATGTTATTCCGCTGTCCGGTGCGGGCTGAGGACTGTGCTAGGTCTCAGTGGGTTGTGTCTTTCGTAGTTGGGATGAAGGTAGACACCCCCTCTTTCTCTGGCTCTCCTCTCTCCACAGGTAGGTGTTGGGAGAAAGAGATAGGAGGGGAAAGGCACAGGGTAGCTCCTTAGTGGTTGTTATGTCTCCAAGGAAACGTAACGCTACGTCTTCTCCAGCGTGCCTTCCTCAAAACTCTCAGACTGGCCGAAGAGTCACGGCTTGCTCTTAAAATTATCTCCTTTGGATGAATTGATTATTCCACCTGTTAATTCCCTCCCAAATCTACTGATGTTTACCCTGCACACATGGTGGGCAAGAGACTCTGCTGGCCCTCAAGGAAAGACTAGTTCGGCCCAAGTGTGGAGATATCCAAACACGCACACACACACACACACACACACACACACACACACAACCAAAAATATCCACACAGAACATGGAAAGGGCTACATTTACAATAGAATAAACTAGAACCTAAATCATCACGTGTCTGTGCTTTTCCCCACACGGCAGCAGAGGGAACACTCCCAAGACGAGGAAGAAAGCCTTGTTGAGCGTTTACGGTGAGAACGTGTTAAGCGGTTCCTTCTCAGAACACCGGCAACACGCATCATGTACATCCATACATGTATAGACACTACTGACACTTTTAGGATATCTCTGCATAACATGTGTGACCGGAAAAGTCATGACATCAAGTGACCTGCTGGTCTTCTTGTGTGCGATCTGACGACTGTGAATGGCATGCGACGTCTCATTCCCTCTTTCCACGGGTGGGGAAGATGGCTGAACAGAAAACCTGTCGCAGAGAAATGAAAAGGCAGAAATGAAAAGGCAGCCCGAGCCCTTTCCAGAGAATTGTCGCGCGCTGCCATCTAGTGGCGCTCACCACGCATAGCCCTGGCGAGCTCCAGGATGCTCCTCTCCCTTCGCCAGCCGCAGGCCTCCAGGCAGGAGGGCTCACCTGTGCACAGGGCATCTCTCACTGCAAGGCCCTTCGGGGGCCTTGAAAGGGTCACGGGCCTTTCCACGCAGCGCTTTACGTTAAACTTCTGCCGATATTGGATGCAATGAATGCTTTGTGATCGGTTTTACTCCACATTCTACATAAAGCTGAAGAAAGCCCCCCAAACCCTCCCCATTTTCGTTCTTAATTACATTTTTTATGATCTACGACAGTGGTCGGCAAACTCCTTAGTCCACAGAGCCAAATATCAACAGCACAACGATTGAAATTTCTTTGGAGAGCCACATTTTTTAAACTTAAACAACTTCTAATGCCACTTCTTCAACATAGACTCGCCCAGGCCGTGGTATTTTGTGGAAGAGCCACACTCAAGGGGCCAAAGAGCCACATGTGGCTTGCGAGCCGCAGTTTGCCGACCACAGGTCTAGGAGAATATCTCTCTAAATAGTCTGGCCACTTCCTGTTTTAGACCTCTGGTTATCTGAGAAAAGCCTGTGGATTAAGTTCTTCTGACCTTTTTTGAAGTGCTTGCCTCAATTTCCCGTGTCTGTGTATGTGGCATTTTCCACGTTACAGTGTGCATTTTTAAGGCCACATATGATGTACCAGTATGTAGCTAGTCAGTAGCGTTTCAGCTTGGTTTATTTTCTTTCTCCACCTCTTTCTTTTTTATTTCCCTTCCTCTCATCCTTTCTGCGCCTTACAATTCCAGTTCCATACTTACTGCTAGCACAGTCCTCCAAGGCTGATCAATGCTTTCCACTGATCGATGCTCCTCGTAAAAACCAGGGGGGGGACACTGAAAGCTTTCTTGATTCCTGCCCCCCCCCCCCCAGAGTGCTTCTCTCCTTGGTCCTTGTCCAACAGCCATCCATTTACAGTGAGTTCGCAAGGAGCGTCGTAAGCATCCACATCCTCCTTTGTGGCGTTGCATTCGTTTTTCCCAGGGGACAGCATGGACAGCAGCTCAGGGACAGGAAAACGCCTCCTAATCAGCTCGGGGCTCTCGCTTCTGAGTTCCGTGGAGCTGAGCTGTCAGAACGTGGGGGTGGGAGGGGGGAAGGACAAAGAAAAGGGTGCAGCTCCACCGGCGAGTGAAGACTGGCCTCTGGGTCAACCTGAGTGTCTGTAAGGACACGCGTGCCGTGCAGGCTCCCTGGCTCGGGCACCTGAGGAGAGCTCCGGGTCCCTCCGCGGGCCTGTGAAAGGGGGGTCCCCAGTGCTGCAGGCACTGCGCTCCTCCCCCGCCTCCTTCCCTGTGGCATCACCTAACAGAGCAGCTGGCTTCCCAGGGTGTCACCACGGGAGCACCATGATCTCCTTTAATGCCGACCACAAGCCCAGGAAACGAGCTATTTCACAGCTGGGAAGTCAGCCACAGTGTAGGGTCCTATGGCCACTGATAGGCCCGCTCCATTCGGCATAATAAGATTAGACAACAAAAACATCTACGTGAGCCTGGCCGCGTGGCTCAATGGTGGAGCGTCGACCTAGGAACCAGGAGGTCACAGTTGGATTCCTGATCAGGACATATGCCCGGGTTGTGGGCTCCATCCCCAGTGGGGGGTGTGCAGGAGGAAACAGATCAATGATTCTCTCTCATCACTGATGCTTCTGTCTCTTTGTCCCTCTCCCTTCCTCTCTGAAATCTCTAATATATATGATATATAGATAGATAGATGATAGATAGATATAGATCATAAATAGATATAGATCATAGATATATAAGTCATAGATAGACAGATCATAGATAGATAATAGATAGATATAGATCATAGATAGATAGAACATAGATAGATAGATAATATATAGATGATACGTAGATAGATGATAGATACATAGATAGATAGATAGATAGATAGATAGATAAATAGATCATACATAGATAGATCATAGATGATAGATAGATAGATAGATAGATAGATAGATAGATAATAGATGATAGATAGATGATAGATAGGTGGGTAGATAGATAGATAATAGATAGATGCTAGATAGATAGATGATAGATAGATAGATAGATAGATGATAGATATAGATAGATGGATAGATAGATAGATAATAGATGATAGATAGATAGATGATAGATAGATAGATAGATAGATAGATAGATAGATAGATAGGTGATAGATAGATAGATGATAGATATAGATAGATGGATAGATAGATAATAGATAGATAGATGATAGATAGATAATAGATGATAGATAGATGATAGATAGATAGGTGATAGATAGATAGATAGATAGATAGATGATAGATAGATAGATAGATAGATAGATGATAGATATAGATAGATGGATAGATAGATAATAGATAGATAGATGATAGATAGATAAATGATAGATAGATAATAGATGATAGATAGATAGATAGATAGATGATAGATAGATAGATGATAGATAGATGATAGATAGATAGATAGATAGATAGATGATAGATAGATAGATAGATAAATGATAGATAGATAATAGATGATAGATAGATAGATGATAGATAGATAAATGATAGGTAGATAATAGATGATAGATAGATAGATGATAGATAAATAGATAAATGATAGATAGATAGATAGATAGATGATAGATAGATAAATGATAGGTAGATAATAGATGATAGATAGGTAGATAGATGATAGATAGATAGATAGATGGTAGGTAGATAGATAAATGATAGATAGATAGATAGATGATAGATAGATAAATGATAGTTAGATAATAGATGATAGATAGGTAGATAGATGATAGATAGATGATAGATAGATAGATAGATAGATAGATAGAAGATAGATAGATAGATGATAGATAGATAAATGATAGATAGATAGATAAATGATAGATAGATAGATGATAGATAGATAAATGATAGTTAGATAATAGATGATAGATAGGTAGATAGATGATAGATAGATGATAGATAGATAGATAGATAGATAGATAGATAGAAGATAGATAGATAGATGATAGATAGATAAATGATAGATAGATAGATAGATAGATAGATAGATAGATAGATAGATAGAAGATAGATAGATAGATGATAGATAGATAAATGATAGATAGATAGATAGATAGATAGATAGATAGATAGATAGATAGAGAGATAGCGAGATGGATGGATAGATGTCACTTGATAGCTGACTATGGGTGAATGGTGTGGCAAGATGGTTTTGGGCAGGTAGTGCTTTGTAGCCCCATTCCTCCCAGCAGCCTTGCTGAGAGTCTGGCTGAAAGTTGGAAAACACAAGGCACTGGTAACTGCTCTTTCTTCATGTGCAGGGCTGTCTTCTGACCAACACCATGCTGCAACAGCCGCCCAAGTGAGAGGGGTCGCCCATGGGAGCCGAATCGAAAGCTCCTCAAGCATTGCCAGGCCACGTCGACACGCAGGGCGGTCACCCCGCCTAATTGTGTGTCATTGAAGGAACGGAGGAGAGAAGAGAGGAGGATGGGACAGAAACAATACTGAAAAGGTCCGTGGTGTGAATTTCCCCAGGTGAGACTCAACACACTATGGAAGCACTTGGGCACACGCTTGGTAAGAGAGAAACACCTCTAGGCATGTCCTAGTCACACTTGCTGGAAACCAAAGGGGAAGAGAAAGCTTTAAAGCCAGCCGGTCTCGGGGTGTGGGGGCGCAGTCATGTCGAGGGAGCGCAATAGGACGTCGAGCTGCCTCGGTGGGAAGACAGTGGACACGGGAAACCGTAGCTCACTAGTCTTGGAGGCCTGGTCAACCTCGAATTCTTCACTCAGCAAAACACCTTCCCAAAATAAGGCAAACGAAAGTGATGCTTCCCGATGAACGCGGGCTGAGGGAGTGTGTTTTCATTGGAGTGCCCCGTGAGATGCGCCAAAGTACAAGGTTTAGGTGGAAGTGAAATGATCCCGAAGAGAGGGCAAATCTGCAGGCAGAGGTTCCTGAAGTGGGGAAATAGGAGAAGAATAGTTACCACTTAAAGAAACCACCATTACTGTGTCAAAAACTGTTCTTACGGTTTTATAAGTTGTGGTGTTAACTATAGCACAACAACAGAAGGCAGGGGAATACATATAGCTACATTGTGGTAAGGTTTTGTATTTTATGGAAAGGTATGCAATTCTAATGTAAGGTAGAATCTAATAAATCCTGAATGCCTAATCTGCAAAATGATGCTGTAAACGTTATAATAAAAGATCCAATGTGGATGGGACATGGGAAGACACAGAAAGTACCTCACTCATCCCAAAGACGGCCAGGAGCTGGCATAACAGAACAAAATGTCAACGAGTCACAGGAGAACAAAGAGGAAGGTGGTGACATTAAATTCAGTTATTTCCATAATTACATGGAATATATACACTGAGTGGCCAGATTATTATGATCTCTGAACGCATAATAATCTGGCCACTCAATATATATATAAGGCTAATATGCAAATATATATATAAGAAGCCCGGTGCATGAATTCGTGCATGGGTGAGGTCTGGCCAGGGGGAGGGGACATGGGCGGTTGGCCAGCTTGCCTGCTGGTCGAACTCCTGGTCGAGGGGACAATTTGCATATTAGCCTTTTATTATATATGATATACACTGAGTGGCCTGATTATTATGCGTTCAGAGATCACTCAGTTTAGAGAATACATATGAAATAAAACAATAGATTTCCAGACTGAATTTTTAAAAAGGATAGCGAGACCCAACTATATACTATTTTTGAAGACACGCTTAAAATACAAGGACACAGAAATTGATTGCTAGTGTTTCCTAGGTTATAAGATGCTTTGCAAGTGCAGGCATTCTGGGAGGGAAGTACCGCAATGTCAGAACTCAACGTATGAGGATTTTGCAGTGCGATTGTACAGAAACGGGGATGGTTTTGTGAATATTGCCAGTAATTTAGGGTACGGGTATCGCCTAGTCCCCCGGCAGGGAGAGGCGGACAGAGAGCGTGTGTCAGTTAGGAAAGTTATGACTGGGGAAAGGAAGCAGGAGGAAGTGGGGCTGGGGGGGGAGGGGCGGCGGGGAGAGAGGGAGGGGTTGACGGTTAATGCTGTGTGGAACCAGCGCTAACGGGGAAGTCCGACTTGGGATGCTGGGGCGTGGGCTGGGCTGCCTCCCACAAAAATGCACTGTTCTGTGAGTGACCTCAGGATACAGCTACTGAACCGATGACCCCAGGATAATCTGACAGTGTCCTTTCCCTGGGAGGTTGTTCTCAGGACAGACGGCCCAGGGAGAGAGGTCAGGACAGCCCCAACCAGCTACCCCAGTTCCTTCCCCCCGGGTCAGCGCAGCGTGGCTCAGCCACAGGACCCTCAGGCCCACGTGAGTTCCCAGTGCTCTTGCAATCCTGCGAGTCTGAAAACAGCCACTTTAGGATTCATAGCTTTACAAAATAATACATTGGTCAGCACGAAATGCATCTTTTCTAAAACTCGATTTGTCTGGTTTCAAAAATTAAATAATAAAATTGCAGGAATTAATAAAGATTTTTCTCTTCAAAATTAAGAAAACTTATTATAGTTTCTGTCTTCTCTTATCATCTAAAATAGCAGAAAGTAACCACATCAGAAAGTAACCACTTTAACTGTCAAATTATAAATGTAGATGAAATCCTTACAAAATTAATTTCATTTTTTCTAAAATATGTTTCTATTCATTTCAGAGATGAAGGGAGAGGGGGAGGGAGAGAGAGAAACATCAATGATGAGAGAGAATCATTGATTAGCTGCTTCCTGCACACACACACACACACACACACACACACACACACACACACACCAGGAATTGAGCCTGCAACCTGGGCATGTGCCCTGACCAGGAATCGAACTGTGACCTCCTGGTTCATAGGTCGACGCTCAACCACTCAGCCACACTGGTTGGGCTAATTTTATTTTTTATGATCAGAGCTTCTCTGGTTTTAGCCTGTAACCAAAACTAAGATGACAATGCTGAGCGTGGTTGCTCCGTGGCTGTGGCAGGTGCGGCTTGGTGCAATGAGACACCAGTAAATAGGTCTCGGAAAATCTGATGGTTCTGATCCACAGAAGCCAGCGTCTGACTCCATCTGGACCATCTCGCTCTTTGAATGTATGGCCGGCTCACAGTTGCAGACAAGACTACTTTCCCCTCGTGGTGACATCTCTGAGAGGGACAGCATTTCCCGTTTAGATGCACCATTTCTGTCAAGACTAATAAGTCCTAACTGGCATTAAGATAAAAATGTATGCTTATGTAACAAGAGACGTACCCCTCAAACCCATCAGATAAGCAGGTGTGCTCTTCGGTGAATAGCTTCTTTCCTTATCAAAACTGTCAGACACGAACACCCCAGGTCTCCCAAAAGACCCATACGCTCACCTGCCTCATCACTAATAATCATTCGCATACAATAAATTCGGGCTTCTTTTGTGGAATGTGCCAGCCAGATTACACTTCCATTTAGAAATACAACTTCTAAGTTAACTTTTACTCTTTGATGCCTGGAGTCTGCGCCCCTAGGTGGGGTATAAGATAGTTCAGATGATTTAGCAGAGCTCGGGCTGGAAGGAAAAGGAATCCCAGCTTCCAGAACACTTGCTAGTGTGGCGAAGGCTGCAGCTGGATCCGAGGGGGCGGGAGGAAGGGAGCTGTGGGTGGCCGCACACTAGCCCAGCACTGTCTGCGCTCCGAGCGGCCCTGAAGGTACATCTGGAGGGGCTGAGGCAGGACCCAGCCCGCCCTCTCCTTGCCTTCACTGACCACAAAGGGCCTTGACATGCTGCTCACACGTGTCCTCACTTCTTGAACCTTGCCTTCGATGCTAACTGAACCCATCCCTCCCAGAGCCCGTCAGCAGCCTCCTAGTCACACGCCCAGCCTCCGGGACACGCCGACTGGCTCCTTTTGTCTGACCCTTTTCACCCCTCCTTCCCTCGTCCACCGCGATGCGCCAAATCATTGCTTATGGCCCAACCTCTCTGCCGTTTTCCCTCTTCCTCTCATGGCCTAGATACGGGCATTGCGCAGTATTTTTCCCTTGGTGTTGTGATGGACTAAATGCTGCCCCCACCCATTCTTACACTGAACTCTAAGTCCTAATGCCATTTGGAGGTGGGGCCTCTGGGGGGGACTTGATCATGAGGGTGGTGCCCTCAAGAATGGCACTGGTGCTCCTTTGAGAAGAGACAGGAAGTTAGTGGCTCCCTCGCCGCCATGTGAGAACACTGTGATAAAAAGATGACCACAGACACACCCGGCAGAGCTCTCAGCCGACACGGGATCGCCTGCACCTTGACCTTGGGCTTCCCAGCCTCCAGGAGTATGAGAAATGAACGTGTGCTGTTTTATGCCACCGGGCTTTCAGTTTTTACAAGTGATGATGACCTTATAGTTGCCACAGTGAAGACTGGGGTGGCAGAGGGAAGGGGAAGGGACCAGTGGGTGGGTTCTTCACAGGCAGCCCGGCTAGCTCGTCCGTGGCTGAGCTCCTCCAGGACTTCGCTCCTCCGTGGCTGAGCTCCTCCGTGGCTGAGCTCCTCCGTGGCTGAGCTCCTCCATGGCTTTGCTCCTCCGTGGCTGAGCTCTGAGCTCCTCCATGGCTGAGCTCCTCCGTGGCTGAGCTCTGCGCTCCTTCGTGACTGAGCTCCTCTGTGGCTGAGCTCCTCCGTGGCTGAGCTCCTCCGTGGCTGAGCTCCTCCAGGACTTCGCTCCTCCGTGGCTGAGCTCTGCGCTCCTTCGTGACTTCGCTCCTCTGTGGCTGAGCTCCTCCGTGACTTCGCTCCTCCGTGGCTGAGCTCCTCCATGGCTGAGCTCCTCCATGGCTGAGCTCTGAGCTCCTCCATGGCTTTGCTCCTCCGTGGCTGAGCTCCTCCATGGCTTAGCTCCTCCGTGGCTGAGCTCTGTGCTCCTTCGTGACTGAGCTCCTCTGTGGCTGAGCTCCTCCGTGGCTGAGCTCCTCCGTGGCTGAGCTCCTCCAGGACTTCGCTCCTCCGTGGCTGAGCTCTGCGCTCCTTCGTGACTGAGCTCCTCTGTGGCTGAGCTCCTCCGTGGCTGAGCTCCTCCGTGGCTGAGCTCCTCCAGGACTTCGCTCCTCCGTGGCTGAGCTCTGTGCTCCTTCGTGACTGAGCTCCTCTGTGGCTGAGCTCCTCCATGACTTCGCTCCTCCGTGGCTGAGCTCCTCCATGGCTGAGCTCCTCCGTGGCTGAGCTCTGAGCTCCTCCATGGCTGAGCTCCTCCGTGGCTGAGCTCCTCCATGGCTGAGCTCCTCCGCGCTGCAGGGTCACTTTATGGCTCTCCAATTTTCACATCATAACACACAATTGCTAGATATCTTTGTGCACATATCTTTATGTCTATTTTTATCATTTTCAAGAATAATTTATTTATAACGAATCTCCAAACCTCTTCTAGCCTGCTTATATGAAACTGAGACAAGCATTTAAGTGCCTTAAGGCACATTTTCCTAATTTCTCAAAAGAACAATATCAAATTCATAGGGTCTTATGGGTTAAATAAGACAATGAGTGTCAGACACCTTGCACAGTGCCTGACAGATGATAAGAAATTAAATTTTTTACAATACTTTGTAAAAAATGGCTCTAAGTATTGTAGTGTTTATGATATAAATTATTTAGGGTATTCTTTTAGTTGTTTTGTATGATTATTTTCTGGCACAATTGAAGCGATTTATATTCCTACCAGCAGTGTATAAGGGTGTCAACTTTTTAGCCTTTCTTTTTATTTTATTTTATTGATTTGAGAGATAGAGAAACATCAATTTGTTGTACCATGTATTTATGTATTTACAGGTTAATTCTTGTCTGTGTCCCGACCTTCGGGATTGAGCCCACAGCCTTGGCGTATTGGGACGACACTCCACCTGACTGAGCCACATGGCCTGAGCTTTGAGGGTGTCGCCTTTCTCATATTTCCATAGGAAGTAGAGTGAGTCGTCAGAGTGTTTCTTATTATACATGTCCTTTTGTCACTGAAGGAAACCATCACTAGATGCCCGTACCACCTTCCACAAAGGGCTCAGTGGCCAGACAGTGTGACAGCCCCACGCCTAAGCCCCAGGGATCTGGACCAACGTGGTGATCTGTGACGAGTTAGGAGTCCCTCCTGCCCCCCACCCCACCCCCCAATTCCCATCCAGAGGAGGCCTGGCCGTTCTGAGGAGGACACTGGTCAGATCTGTGGGTAGGCAGGGCTTTGCCAGCTGTCTTCCTGGTCCAGATGAAAGAGGAGGTAAGACCATGCCAATGGAAGTGCTCGCTAAAGAATCCTGGGAGATAATGGGCCTGGGGCCTGGAGCTGACCAATCGGCGTGGGGGAGGCAAGGGATGGGAGCCAGAGGGAGGCAGGCTTCTGTCCCGCTACCTGAGGGGGCATGGCAGTGTTCAGCCGCGTGAAAGAAAAGCAGTTTTGGAGAATGAGATCAGCTTACCTTGGGTCCTAGAAGGTTTGAATTGTGTTTGGATGTCCACCAGGAGACATTGAAGGCATGGTCGTACTAGACTGTTACGTGGGCAGGGTGCACGGGGCTGGGTTTTGGCAAATGTGAGTGAACAACCCGATGAAATCGCTGGCTGTGGAGAAGGTGTGCTACTTCCTTCACATTGAACAGCATTCCTGCACAGTCCGCTCAGCAGCCCAGCACAGCAGGATCACGGCGGCGCTGGGATTATTAAAGCGAGCAGAGGGAGCATGTGGGTGCCCAGCTCAGAGCCCGGGCCTCGCTCTCTAAGTTGCGCTTGCACGGGACTGTGGTACTTGGCAGAGGAGAATGAAAGTGGGCAAAATCCACGGAGGACAGTGCTTAGCAGGTTCATGATGATGGTGGGACTGTCACGTTCTGCCAACATCCACTGTCCTGCGTCTGCCATTCATGACAATTATCCCCAACTGGAGACAGAACCACGCAGCCCTATTAGCCTAGCAAAAGACGGGCAGTGCATGACAAATTGGAGTCCAGCTATCGGGGGCATGATTGATGAAGAGGTGGGTGTCGGCCCCATGGGCAGGAAGCATTCTGCTAAGCAGATGGAGTGCCTGGAATTTCCCCCCAACGGGGATTCAAAATAGAGTTGCAGCTTTAGCAAATAAAAATATAGGATACTCAGTTGATTTGGATTTCAGACATAATGAATAACTTCTAGTATTAGTATGTGCCAAATATTAACCATTTTTATACTAAAAATCTTCACTGTTTATCTGAACTTTGTATTTAATGGAGCATCCTGCCTTTTCTCTGGCAACCCTCATTAGAAAATGGACAGTCACAGAAAGGCTCGGAGGAAATGGGGTGAGTCTCCCTTGCTCTAGGGTTCATTGATCTTGCTCATTTCTTGAAAGAGAATGCTCAGGCAGATAAAGGTTAAGTAAACAGCTCAAAGTCCTATGAATAGTGAGCAACAGAATGACAGTTGTAACTTAGAGATGACAGTCACAAGAACCTGTGATCGTCACCTAGTATGTTAGGAGACCGGGGTATTCTGGACATATGGGTGTGGGTGAAGGTGGCTCTTGTACTCAAGAAATGGGTGGTCTTGTGGACAACAGCTGTCCACATTAATAATAGGAACATAGCCCAGCTGGTGTGGCTCAGTGGTTGAGCACTGAGCCATGAACCAGGAGGTCACAGTTCGATTCCCAGTCAGGGCACAGGCCCGGGTTGCAGGCTTGATCCCCAGTAGGGGGCGTGTAGGAGGCAGCCAATCTATGATTCTCTCTCATCATTAATGTTTCTCTCTCTCTCTCCCCCTTCCTCTCTGAAATCAATAAAAACATTTTTTTAAATTAATGCTAATAGGAACATGGATCCTACAAACTATTAGAAGGTGGGAGCACCCATCTTCCTCTGAGTGACCACGGGCTTTATGGCTCAGAAAAAAACAAACCTGGAATTTTGGTTTTGGGGCCTCATTCAAGAGGGTCTGTCCATGCCTGTGGGACTCGTGTCATGTAACATTCCCGTCCTCTTTCTTGCCATTAACTTTGCTTAGCCATGAAGGAGAAATGATCCTTCATTGTTACTCTGTTGGGAATTACCGCAACCAGGAAGTGCAGTTATGTGACGGTGAACTTGGGAGAAAGAGCCAGGACACGTTAATTTCCCAGCTCCTCTGCTTTCCGCTCTCTGGTGTCTCCGGAACGGTTCTGTTCCGCTCCTCCAAGGCCAGGGGGAGGAGAAGGGGCCACAGCTTCAGAGAAGGACAGTGCCACGGGGTGGGCACGTGCCTCATCCCCGGGTTTGGTGTTAGCCAGACCACGTGATTAAGAGACCTTACCCCCACATCCCCCAAGCAGCAATGAAATGACATATGTTCAGAATCAGATGAGGTTGCTATTCTACTTCAGGTCATCCAACAGGCCCTCCTGCTCCCTCACACCTGTATTATTTTACACATTTAAAATGTTATCTTTATCTTTTAAAAAAATTAAATGTTATCTTTATCTTTTTTTAAAAAAAAGTCATATTTTGTACAAAAATGTTTAGGGTATGAGAGTCCTCTCTTATTTTGTTGAGCCTTGTTGTGCGTGAGAGGCTTTGCACCCGTGACGTCCAGAAGAAATCCCTCAGGGATCAGTACACGTGGAAGCAGGACCTTTATTTCCCGTCAAAGGAGGGAAAACAAGTCGGATTTGACAGGAATATGCCAAATGCATGCGTGTGTCCTGAAGTCAGAGGGCCCAACAGGTGCTTCTTCCTAAGGAGACTTGGACTTGGGAGCTGGCGTTGCGTAGGGAAACAGTATCCACCACTTCCGACAACATTTACTCTCGTCGTTACACACCCCGATGGTGTCGTCCGTGGAGGTGCAGCCCGCAGGCTTGCAAACGCCTCTCAGAAGGATACACTGTTTTTTACCTGGGATAAGGCCGGCCCTTGCTGCACAGGGAGAGATTTAACAAAGCCATTAAGTCACCATCACGTTCTGGTCATGCCCATAGAGCAGTACGTTTACAGAAGACTGGCTGTGGGATGAAAAATCATACTCTTAGGCCAAAAGAGGATCTTTAGGGGAGGGCCAGAGACTGTGGGACCAAACTCATGTGGAGAGGGCAGTCCACGGACTTCTCGAAGCTTGGAGAGAGTAGTCCTCTGCTGAGAAGCACACCCTGACATGTGTGGGGTAGCGTGTTGTCGCCGTGACAGGGGAGGTGGCCGTGGTGTGCAGTGTGTAAAGCACAGGGTTGTTAAACTTTCTACCTATTGAATTTTCCTGGAGCAACATTCTCACCTCCTTCTGCAGACAGTCTAGGAGTCCTTCAGTTCCCACCTCACCTAGTTCCCCATTTCGGGGCTATGCAAGGAACACATTTTCTACGTCGCTCCACACCCCTTAAATGTAGATACACAAAGAGGATTTCTCTCCAAGTTGAAAAGCAGTTTTCCTTAAACACATCCCAATGTCTTCTTCATTCATTTGGCTGCAGAGAGGCAGAACTGTATGCTCCAACACTGTCGTTCCCTTTAGTCTCAGTACCTGAATCTCATGCCATCCTTATTGTCCTGTGATACACTACCTCTTTACTAGAGCCCTGGTGTAACTGGTTTGGGAAAGACAAACTAGGTTGATCTTGACTGTCGTGGAAGAAAGGGGATCTCATGGCTTCAAAGGCCTCTGAAGGCCTTGGTGACGGGGAGGCTCACTCTGCCCCAGATAACCCCCTGTTCTCCACCGTCTCTTCTTTTCCAGTGGTGAGGACACTGGACGTGAGGTCTACCCTCCTACATGATTGAGTGCACAGTTCGGTAGTGTTCAGTCCAGGCTTGGTGTGGGCCAGCAGGTCTCTGGAACGTCCTCATCTTGTGTAAATGAAACTCTACACCCACTGAGCAGCAGCTGCCACCCCTCCAGGGCCTGGCAACCACCTTGCTGCTCCCTGGTTCTATGAGTTTGACTATTTTAGACCCTTCGTGGCAGTGCAATCCTGCAGTATGCATCTTTTGTGACTAGCTTAGCTCGCTTAGCATCATGTCCCCTGATTCCCAGTGTCGTGCACCCTGTCCATTAGCCTTGCATCCATTATCACTGGCCTCAGTGGTTCCCACCTGTGAACTCCTGGCCCTTCACACCTTCAGTGATGCACTCGCCGTACCACCTTTGCTGATCCTGTCTATGCATTGGGACCATACTTTCATGGGGTTTGGATCTGGGTGCTTAGAGCAAAATCTTCCTTTGGGAGAATAGAGAAGGGGCCTCATCCAGTGAGAGGTGGGGACACAAGGGCAGCAGAGGGCTGGGACAGTACATGCTTTCAATCCAGACGTGATGCTGACCCAGAGAACCCATGCAGAGTTGGAGCAGGCTCATTTGCCTTTAGATCACGGGAATTACCAGATTGCAAAGGTAGAACTTTTGACTTCCTAAGTCCGCATGATTGTTCTTAGACCCTTTCTCTCTTTTCACCTGGTCATCTTACAGTCCCAGAGCTCGTGACTTCTTTCTGCATCAGGGATGTGACACTGGCCTCCTTCTTTCAATGGGTTCATGAACGAACACTTAGATTCAGTTTTTCACTCCAAAGGCACGCCTCAAGGAAGTCTTCTCTAACCTTGAACACAGACAATGGCCACGCGCAATCCTCTGTTACTTTTGAGTTGACTCATTCAAACCTACAATTACCTGCTGATCTGTGCAATCATTTGACTAACATCTGTCTTCTGTATCAGGAAAGTCGCTTCATTTGGTTTCCCACTGGGTCCCAGGGTCTAACACAGCCTTTGTTAAATAACAGGGGCTCAATAAATGTTTTTTTGCTGTTGAATGCAGTTACTCTGACCCCCTCCACATTTTTTCTCTTATTCCTTCTTAAAACCTCTTGGCTTCAGCCTAGTTTTGACAGTCTGGTCCCTGTTCTTGGATGGATTATTCTATTTGTGGGTATCCAGTCTGGTTATGACTGTTAGCTCTCCCCAATCTTAGACCTATATTTCCTAGAATCCTATTTTCCCATCAGTTATTTCTGGCCTTTGCTCTAGAACCACCTTTTTATCTCAGTTTTCTTCCCACCCTGGGACTGAACCATTGCCATATCTTTTTCTACCCTAAGGGTGGGTCTTAGCTAGACCTTTACTTCTTCCAATCTATCCCTCCTTAACCTTTGAAAGAAAGAAAGAGAGAGAGAGAGAGAGAGACCAGACTCATAACATGGACTGTGACTTTGGATAGAGACAACAATTTAAGCTGAGATGAGTTTTGCTTAGGTAGTGGAGGGAAAATAGAGACAAAAATATACACTCATCAGCCATGCTGACATATATATCTTGGGCAAGTGCTTTCAGCTATCTAAAAATTGATAGCCATTTATCTGATTTTCAAGAACATAGATCAGGAAAATCTAAAGACTAGCATAAAACAGTCCAATAATAATACCAGAACATGAAGCCGACTCAACAGGCCCACCTTAAACACCAAAGGAAAGGAATTTGCAGGAATGTGAAGTAAGGTGTGTTTGTGTCTTCTAAAAGAGAAAACTTGAAAATCTCCTTAGGTTCCTTCACATCTAATTAGGGGACTGGAGAAAGGGCCTGACAGAAATTGGGATACCATTTTATGGGCATACACACACCTGTAGATAAATTGAAACAACACTGACCCACATTAAAGATACTTGGTTCTAGCCTCAGTATTTGCCGCTACCTATGTGACTTGCATAAAGTCATATTCTCTGTGTGTACAAGAACTCTTTTATCTGTAAAATTAAAGGATTCATTATTAAATTGCTTTCTAATTTTAAGTCATTAACATCACATAATTTTACATTAGGTGTCTCTACAAGTGTGTCTTTCCACAACTGTGTCTTCTTGTGACAGAACTGAAAACCAAAGGAGAAACATATGAACTCCAGGAGGAGGAAATTATGTCTTGTAGATCCCAATATATCCATGGATTAGGCAATGATCAAACAAATGAGCATCTTTGATTTCATTTAAGTTGATCTTAGAGATGAACCAAGGAAGAGAGAGAGTTATCCAGACTATGCCTATGCTCAGTGGCCACAGACATTATTGTGAAGGATGTGATCATCCTGTCACTAAAAGTGGAGAAAAGGATTTTGTCAATTCTTACAAAAATCTGGTTGAAGGTGACCACATCCCCTTTTCTTTTTGATTCTACATGTCAATAGTCAAACTTCTGAACCATGGATCCTAAGGATGTAACTCAGATTCTCAAAGGTCTTCTTTCAGATTTTGTATTTTGCTTAAAATTTGGCCAGTGAAGCTTTATCCCTCTATTGATGCTTTTTTCCAAATTCTGCCGCTCCCTATTTATTTGTTTTTTATAACTTGACACAATCCTCTCTTGTTGAGCTCTGCCTTATGCATCTAACTTCTACCCTTCACAAAAATTCCTCACCAATTGACTCTACATCTTCCATTCATTAAACCAATAGCTGCTATTTTCACTCTCCTTTTGAGGGATTGTGGCCCTGGTAATAGCTATTTGATTTGTATGCTAATTCTTAAGTCACATATCCAAGCTTCTTTACCTCTCTCTCTACTTGGGCCATATTTTATAATCATGGAGCTCTTGGGTCTTGTTTTTTTATGGAAATCTTTGCCCTGCTTTGCCATGATGTCCTCATCCGTTCAAGGGAGATGAGCATGCTGCAATTCTGAATTCCTAAAGGTTGTGCATTAGGGTCTGAGTGAAGATGGCCATGGGAAAACTGAGCATACCAGTAGGCCTCCTGAGAAACCAGGCTCTATAAATATTCACCATCTTACCTTTCGGTATTATAGTCACAAAGAAGAGGAGCACAGGAAGCAGGGGAGGAAGTCTCATGGTTGAATGCCCAGTAGAGAGGTGAATGATCAGGGGTGATGGAACACAGCACCTTTTATTAATTTCTGGAGAACTGACATTCCTCTTGGTCACTGAAGCTTAACAAGTAAGAAAATAAAACAGCTTCTGTTGGAATATCTCCAAAATGTGGAATCTTTAAACTTGGTGACAAATTAACCTAATTACAGGAAACCAGATGGCCAACCCTTCACTTTTTCTATGGACACTCCAGTTCTTCAGAGGCCAGTACCTTTGGCCAGTCCTTTGAAGGAGACCAGGAGATAGGCTTGTTAGTGTAAAGTTTTTTTTTTACCAAAAGTTCTCTGGCTTGAAAGGGACTCTTTCACAACACACTCTTTTCCACAATAGGGATAGGAGATTGCCAAAGGATCTTTTTTTTTTTTTTTAAGCGAAGTGCAAGTTTAAATTACTTTTTAAAAGAGAGGATAGTGTCACATATGTGCAATGTTCTTAATAGCATCTGAAAGGTAAAGATACTTAGTTCACATAGAAAACTAACATTTTCTTGTCTTTTATCAATCCTTTGTGTAACTGTCCCACATGGCAAGGATGGTGAGATTAGGTGAGTTAAAATATCAGAAATACAGAGCACATATTTCCTCAATAGCCATCTGTTGTCAAGACTGTATGTCTAGTCAACTGTAATTGAAAAATCAATTAAAAAAAAAAAGAGACTGTATGTCTCCAACTTAAAGAGACTCCCTATCCTCCCAACCTTCCCCAACATATTGGAACAAGGTATTAAAAGCTTAATAAATGCCTTTGGCCAAGAATCGATTGGCCTAAAACCAAGTCATCAATGCTAATTTTCCTAATAATCAATGGCTTAATAACACATTCACATATACTCTTTTTTTGTGTTGTTTATAAACTCTCTTATGCAATATCAGCTTTTTTGGAAAAAAATGTATATAGTTTTGTATCTTCTATTTTGATGACTTTTCATCATTTTGATGTGTGTTAACTAATTATTCCTTTGATCTGTTTAGGGGAGTATTGCTTAATTTTACATACTCATAAGTTTTCCAATTTTCTTTCTGTTGTTGATTTCTAGTGTCATACCATTGTGGTCGAAGAAAATACTTGATATGATTGCAATCCTCTTACATTTGCTAAGACTTCTCCCCCCCGCCCCGTTCCCCCCTTCCCCCGTGGCTTAAAATATGATTTCTACTAGAAAATGTCCCATGTATACTTGAGAAGAATGTGTGTTCTGTTGTTGTCAGATAGAATCTTCTAAATATATCTGTTCTGTTCACTTGGTACAGATGTTATTCACATCTGCTGCTTTCACATTGGTTCTCTGTCTGGATGATTGATCTATTAATAATGGGACATTAAAGATCCAAATGACTGTTGTATTACTGTGTATTATTGCTGTTGGTTCTATGAGTTTTTGCTTTATACTGGTATATGCATGTGCTTGATGTTGGGTACTTAAATATTTACAATTTTTTATATCTTATTGATGGATTGGCCCCTTTATTATTCTACTAGAGGCCCAGTGCATGAATTTTCAGTGCATGAAAAGGGGGTCCCTCAGCCCAACCTGCCCCCTCTCTCAGCCTGGGAGCCCTCAGGGGTGGGAGGCGACCCAGCGTTCAGGGGAAGGCAATGCCCCATCACACCTCTGCTGCTGCCACTGCCAGCAGCACAAGCCTCAGCCAGCCCTGGTTACCTGAGCCTTGGGTGGCCCTGGGCAGCTGGGCAGCCTACATCTGAGGCTTGCCTGTCCTCAGGCAGGCCCTGGGCAGCTGGACAGCTACCATTTGAGGCTTGCCTGCACCTTGGGCCAACCTTGGGTGGCTGGGTGGCTTGGGGCTGAGGAGACTGGGGAACTCTGAGGCAGACACGCAGAGCAGCCGGGCCCGCCTAGGGGTGGGCCCAGCCTTGCCGTTTGCCTGCCACCCTGGCAGGGCTGAGCGGACTGGACTCCGCCATCTTGTGACTGTGGGCGCCACCATCTTTGAAGGCATGGCAGTCAATTAGCATATTCCCTCCTTATTGGCTGTGGACACCATCCTCTGTGATGGTGTGAGGGTCAATTAGCATATTTCCTCTTTATTAGATAGGATAACGACTTTCTTTGTCTCTTTGTACCACTTTTAGTTTAAAGTCCATTTTGTCTGATATAAAGAATAGCCAACCTTGTTTTTTTTGGTTACCACTTGCTTGAAGTATCTTTTTCCATTCCTTCACTACAAAGCCTATGTGTATCTTTAAAGCTGAAATGAGTCTTTGTAGACTGAATATTGTTGGATCTTGTCTTTTAAATTCATAGAGCCATTCTGTATATTTAATTGCAGAATTTAATCCATTTATGTTAACACTAGAGGCCCAGTGCACGAAATTCAGGTAGGGTCCCTAGGCTGGCCAGCGATCAGGGAGAATCTGCAGGGTGACCAGTGGGGGCAATAGGAGGGCACCCACCTTGGCCAGCCTAACACTACCCACTTGCTATCCCCACCCCCTGCTGCCACCGGTCACCTCCCTTTACAGGACGATGGGCAGGGCGATCGGCGGGGGGAGGGGGGTGGTTGGCACTGGCACCTGCCTTTGCCAGCCTGGGGCCTGTTGGCTAGGGGCAGCTCCTGCATTGAACGTTTGCCCCCCAGTGGTCAGTGCATGTCATAGCAACCAGTCATTCCACCATTAGTCAATTTGCATATTTAGGCTTTTATTATATAGGATGATTATTGATAAGAACTTACTATTGCTATTTTGTTAAATTTCTGATGATTTTGAAGTCCATTATTTCTTGCTTATTATCTTGCTGTCTTTTATAATTTGATCTCTTTTAGTATCGGTATGCTTGGATATCATGTTCTATTGTGTAATTACCACAGGGTTTTTCCCTGGCGGTTACCATGAGACTTACATAAGGTATATTAAAGTTTAGCACTTTATTTTAAACTGATAGAACATGCCAAGCCTATGTGGCTCAGTGGTTGAGCATTAGCCTATGAATCAAGATATCATGGTTCAAATTCTGATCAGGGCACATGACCAGGTTTTGGGTGCAGGAGGCAACCAATCAATGATTCTATCTCATATTAGTGTTTCTATCTGTCCTCCCTTCCTCTCTAAAATCAATAAAAATATATGTTTAAAAATAGTTTAAAAATAAACAAATAAAAATATATTAAAAATAAACAAACTGATAGAACATAACTTCAATAGTATTCCTAAACATTTTTATGACAGTGAATATATCTTATTTAAAATATGACAAATTTTTAAAAATACCCAAACCACCAAAGCTTACTCAAGAAGTTATCGATAACATGAATAGTGCCTGATATCCCCAGAGAGTGGAGAGGGTAAAGGAGCTCTCTGACCACCATTTATGCACTTAGTTCCTGACCTACAGCCTAGCTCCACTGTTTTAAGGTCAATTTTGCCCTAACCCTTGTCAAGATGATATCACGTTGTAGAAAATGTGCACACTCTGAGAATAAAAAAATAAATATTGCATTATAGGAAGAAAAATGGGGTCCTCACCACATTTTTCTAATCATCAAAATTTAATACATGAGTGAAAACTAAAACCATTAAGATCTACTTTGAGAGATGTGACATCAGGAAAGGAAAGTGAGAACTTTGGACAAGAGGAGGCAAGATGGACTTGAAATCAAAAGTTATGAAGTAACCCAATCTCTATGTGAAAGAAGTACTGACAGAAAACTCTTCAAAGAGGTCAATATATAGTCACAGTGAAATTCCAGTTCTATGAAGAAATTATATGTCTAGGGGAGTAAAACCTTGGGAATCTAAATGATCATAATGTTCTTTCATAGGGGTAACATCAGAATCTCTTTGTTAGTTGAAGTTTTATCGTTTAAATACTTAATATACATTTCTGTTTATCTTCAACCTCTCCTTCTCTCTCCTTTCTTATTTTCATCTCTTCATGGTTATCTGCTGTGAAGTTACTGTCTTTGTGTTTATCCCAAATTCTTCTTCTTTCCCCCTTTCTATTTTGTCCCCTTTCTTTATCTATATCCCGTCTCTTTCCTTATATTTTCTGAATTTTCTCTGTGTTTTGCCTTTGCATTTTCTCTGTGTGTCTATTTAATGATGTTTTGTATAATTAGTTTCACCTTTGCAACTTTTTTGTTAACCTTTTGGTCTTTCTGTGATAAATGTAAAAATATGCATTTATTGTTAAATACATGGCCTTTCTCACTTCAAAAGAAATTGTTTGGATCTGAAAAGGAATCCAAAGAAGTAGCATGTGGGTAGATTTTAAATAATTATGTATTTATTTTTAGTGACACAGGAAAATAAAAGTTGGTCATAAAGTTGGAATACATCAAAATATATATATTCTAATGTTAGATGCCAGGAATGTTCCTTTGGAGGCTTTCTTTTCCTCATTTCATTTCACTCCATGCTTCAGGGGATCTTGGTATTCTGAATATATAACTGGTGTGGGAACTGGTATCAGGATCCACCATGCTCTGCAGCATTTATACCTTCTTCGGCAGCCACCAATGGTATCCTCTATGATTTTGCAGATGTCTCTTCTACAGATGCCGGACAGATTGAGACAATGGTTTTCAGCACCACCCAAACCGCTTCTTACTGCAGAGAAAGAGAGTCTCTGAGGTAATTAGTCCATGAGTGAATCCACTCTGCCTGTGAGGACAAAAGAGTTCTGGATTGAGCTTTTCTACGTGGAGAGAGGGAGCTGGATGAAGGCTCTGCCCAGTGTCCCCACCACGCTCACTGTCTCTGTTGTTCACCCAACAGCATGAGTGTTCACAATGCCCTCCCTTTTCTTGTAAGTTCTTGTCCTTGATAACGTAAGAACTTTGGTAAATGGCAAAATGGAACAACAGGTGGATGGATAAAATATATATTTTAAATATACCTGTTTTCTTCATTTACTCATTTATATAGGTCTTCATCCAAGATTTACTAACTTCTTCTCTTTGTCAGTCATTTTTCTTTATACTAATAATAGAACACTGAAAATAGCTGAAATAGTTTGTATTCTCACAGAACTTACATTCAATAAAGGAAATAATGACAACACAAAAATAAATGAATAATATAATATCAGAAAGTGGCAAGTGTTTAGAACAAAATAATGTGATAATGGAAAGGTCTGGATGATGGAATTGATAAAATAGAGGCTTTCTGAGGAGGATGTAGCTTTTGAAATGACATCTGAATGATGAGAATAAGAAGACATTCATTCTCCTGGCTTAGTTTATTTGAAGAACAGAAAGACTTGTATATATGGAGAACATTGGAAAAAACAATTCTAAAATTCATGACACTATGAAAAAAATCCCTAAATAGCTAAGGAAATCTTGAGAAAGTAGAACAAAGATGGAGGCATCACACTTCCTGAAGTCAAACTCTATTCCAAACATAGAATACCCAATGAGGAAAGGACTGTCTCTTCAATAAATGATGCTGGAAAAACTGGATATTCACATCAAAACAATGAAACAACTCACAAAAATTGCCTTGAAGTAGATGAAAAGTTTCAACATAAGACCCAAAGCCATAAAAGCCCTAGAAGAAAACATAAGAACAAATTTACTTGACATTGGTCTTGGCAATGACCTTTGGATGTAACACCAATAGACCAAGTCATAAAAGGAAAAATAAATAACTGGGACTGCATGAAACTAAAAATCTTCTTCACAGCAAAAAAAAAAAAAAAAAAAGCCATCAATAAAATCAAAAGGAAATCCACAGAATGGGGAAAAATTTCAAATCATAACTCTCCAGATATATAAGGGAACCATACAACTCAACAGCAAAAAATGAAATAATAATAATAATGGTAATCCAATTAAGATATGAACAGAAGACTTGAGTAGACATTTTTTTTTTCAACAAAGACTAACAAATGGCCAATAAGGACATGAAAAGGTGCTTAGCTTAGCATCACTAAACTGAAGCGAAGTGCAAATCCAAACCACAATGAGATACCACCTCACACCTGTTAGAATGGCTATTATAAAAAAGACAAGAGATGACAAGTACTGGTGAAGATGTGAAGAAAAGGGAGCCCTGGTACACTGGGGGTGGGTTTGTAAGTTAGTGCAGTCACTATGGAAAACAATATGGCGACTCCTCAAATATTTTAAAGCAGAACTACCATATGATCCAGCAAACCCACTTCGGGGTATATATTCAAAAGAGAAGGAATTACTATCTCAAAGAGATATCAGCACTATTGTTCATTGTAGAAATATTCACAATAGCCAAGATCCTAAGATTCCATCATCAGGAGAGACATTGAATCTGTTGATGGAGGAAGAAAATGTGGTATGTGTAACAATGGAATATTATTCTGCCACAGGAGAGAAATTCCATAAACACTCTGGCCTTTCACTGAGGATGGGGCAGTTGTTCTCTGAGGCTGGTCATGGGACAGAAGCCCGGAGAGATACTTTCAGGGTGCAGACGTAGAAGATATTGAACATGAGATGGTGTAGAAGAGCCAAGAGAGGTTCCATGGAATGCTGGCCACCACCCACCATGTTGGGGTAAAACTCTATGGAAGAGATTCGTGGAGGGAAACTTGGGAGCTCATTTTTGAATATTAATTTTAAAATTAAACGTCCCTATAATGATATAAATTACACACCGTTGGATATTCATTACAAGACTGGAGTTCAAAAGAGAGATTCAGGAGGAGAATTTAAAAAGGACGGAACTCGCCCCAAGGACTGACTGGAGAGAGAGAAGAGAAGAGGACCAGGAACTGAGCCTTGGGTCTCTCCAGTATGGGAGAAAAGGAGGTGGCAAACTACAAAACGGCAGCCTACTCCACAGAGGGCGCAGAATGAAGTATCAAGGTGAAAGATAAGGACATAGAAGAAAAGGCAAGGACTAGGTGGGCCAACAGAGCTGAGACCACTGAGCAAGGAGGTAGTGGACCACTTGAGTCTCAAAGCTCCTTCCCAGACAGGGGTGTGGAGACGGAAGAACCCCCACGCAGCTCTGACCATTGTTGACGCCTGCTTGCATTGTGAGCACATGGACGCCCACAAACTCATGAATCCGCACGGTCTGATTCAGCATCGTCCACAGTTCAGCGAGGCTGACAAATAAGCAGCCTGGGAACAGCGTGGAGTTCACATTGGCAGCTGCATTTCCGCAACAGATTGTTCTGTATTTGAGCCATAGCCTTCAATAGTCCCCATTGATATCATACTTCCCAGGGTGAAATTCAGAAGCGTGCCTAGCAGTTAGTACAATCTGAACAAATCCTTCTTTAAATTAAAGGCTTTAATTTAGCATTCTAATGCAGTTATTAACAGCAGTCCCTTTGCTTTCCAAAAGTGTCTACTTTGGATAAAAAGGTATATGTGCAGCCTCCTTTTACAACCATGGACATACCTCTTCCATAATGAGAGCTCATCTCCAAGCTGAAATATTTCCAGGTGCAAACATAAAGATGATTTGGTGTAATATGTGTCTTCTACATATGATCTGTCCCACTGATATGGAGTTGCCTTGCCTGATGAACAAACTAAATTCTCTCTACACCATTGCCTATTGGCCTCTTAAGCCCTGGAGCACTGTTTCCAGATGCACGTATGAATACTTAAATTCCAGACTTGTGGAGCACTGCTACAGACCTCAGTCCTTGCCTCTGAAAATGATGAGTTTGAACCTGATAACACAAAGGATTTGTGACTGTAGAATATCACCTTTTGTATTACCCTCTCCATTCCCCAGCACAATTGCTTTCTTCCTGCATAACTAATGCATTAGTATTCCAAAGAGTGTGCTCCAGCCTCATGTCACAGGACCAGATTTAGGCTTTTGGAACCTATTTTTGGTGGCTGTCATTTACCATAAGAATCCCTTGCTAGAATGTGGATGATCACATCACCTTCTCAGTAACCCCTCCTCCTTTGGAAACCCAGCACTGGGTGTATGCCATTTAGAGACAGTGACCAGTTTGGCTGGGACAGTTCTGTTTTGTGCCCTGTTTGTTCCGATGCAGTTATAGCAGGGGTCCCTTTACTTTCCAAAAGTGTCTAGGTATATGCCCAGCCTCTTCTTACAACCATGGACATACCTCTTCCACAATGAGAGCACATCTGCATCCATTCAGGTGTCAAACACATCATGACAGAGATCCCCAAGACATGCCCTTAGCACCAGCTGCTGGTGATGGGATTCTGTCCATCTCCTTTGACCTAGTGAGTAGATATGATGATAGATCTGAAAAGCCACTGCCATGGAAGCCTTTCAGTTTCACCTGCCTACAAAGCAGTGATCGTGCCTCATCAAGGCATCCCAAGATACAGAGTATGGAGAAAGCAGGAGTGGCCTCAGCAGGCCGTTTGGTCAATGGCAAAGGAGTGGTCTCATTCCTACCCTACCCTGTTATGGTCCCAGAGAAGCTGTTGATATTAGGTCTATGAGTCCATAAGACTGATGCCAGGGTTTTGTTGGACCTTCCAGATAGCCTTCTACACTGAAGACCCCAGTGGCCAGCCATCACCTTACCTGGGGGTAGGAGGGTCAGAAAGAGGAGAGTGAAGAGCAGCACATGGTGCCTCATGGTTGACCAGCCAGTGAAGAGGAAAGGCATCAGAACAGTCAGAGTCTGGAGTCTCTGAGCATGGCAGGCCCCCGGCTTTTTATGATGCTCCTGGGCCTGTGGTTTGTTCTTGGTTAGTAGACCCTGACAAAGCCAGAAGTAGTAGACCCTGACAAAGCCAGAAGAACTCAGTCTCCCACAGGAAATCTCCAGGCACAAAAGTACACACTGTGCTGGCAACTCAATGGATGAGAAAGCCAAAGTCAATGCGGCCCATGTCCCCAGGGGTCGGGGTAGCCTCCCTGTAAGCCGTATTCTCTCCTGCTTTCCTTAGGCACATGCATGTGTGACCACTGGCCATACGTGATGACTTCCTGTGTGCCAGGCGGTGTTGTAAAGCTAGGTTACACCAGCTGGATCAATCAGATCATGGGAGATCAACAGTAAAATGGATGCAGAGAGTAACATACATAAAGGACACAATAGGCCCAAGGAGAGAGTGGTTCTTTATACAAGGGGAAGGGAGGATGGGAAAGGCTTCATGAAAAAGATGATCAAGAACATGCTGCAGCCCTGGCCTGTTTTTCTCAGTGGTTAGAGATTAAGCCTATGGACTGAAGGGTCCTGGATTCGACTTCAGTCAAGGGCATGTAACTCGGCTGCAGGCTCGATCCCCAGCCCTGGTTGGGATGCATGCAAGTGGCAACCAACTGATGTGTCTCTTTCACATAGATGTTTCTCTCTCTGTGTCTCTCCCCGTTCCTTTCCACTATCTCTAAAAACCAATGGAAAAAATATCCTCAGTGAGGATTAACAACAAAAAAGAACATGCTCCAAAATAGTTTGGTATTTCATCCTTATAGCAACTATGTCAAAAGTCTATTTCCACCTCTTTGTAGACTTTGTGGCCTTTGGAAATATATTTTCATTATTTTTATAAATGTTTGTTTTTAATTAAAACCTGGCATTACGGAAAATGTAGAAAACACGGGAAAAAATAAGTTCTTGGAATTCCACTGCTGAAATTTAATCATAACTATACATTTTAGAAAACTTTTCCCAGTATAGGTATCTTTTGCTATCTTAGCAGAATAGTCACTAGAATAATTGTCCTTTGTTTAAACCTAAATTGCACTATCTGGATAAAAATCTACTCTGTTGAATGCTAGAATCATCAACTTCTATAATGGCCCCCAATGACCTCTGCCTCCTTGTGATCATGCCACTGTGTGATATCCTTCCCCGAGAGTGGGCTGGACTAATGGGTAGAATCCAGCAGGTGGGATGGTATGCCACTTCCTAGATTAGGCTATAAGAAGACCACTTTTCCATCTTGGGCACCCGCTCTTGCCCTCTTGCTCTAAGTAAAGCCAGCTGCCATGTTCTGAGCTGCCTTATGGAAAGAACCCTGGGACCAGGTATAGGTGACTAGTGATCAGCCAGTGAAGACCCTAATCTGATTATCACTACAGGAGTGAGTCTGGAAGCCTACAGATGAACCTCTAGTCTGGGCCAAAGCTTGACAGTAGCCTCAGAAGAGCTTTCGGGCCAAAGGTGTGCAAATGAGCCTTACCATGTAAACTGTTTAGATAGTAAAAGTGGTTATTGTTTTAAGCTGCTAAATTCTGGCCATGTGCCATACAGCAGTAAATACCTGGCAATACAAGCATTCCCTGCTCCTCAAGCAAGAATGCTTTAATATGGCAGGAACAGGTTGGGGGAAGAAGAAGGGGTCACAGTTGTATTCAGGTATTTTCCAGGTTATGTCAAAGAGGTGATTGTATCAAAATATTTTAAGCTAGAGGGCCAGTGCACGAATTCGTGCATGGGTGGGGTCCCTTGGCCTGGCTGGTGATGGGGGCTGATTGGTGCTGGCTGGCCGGGAGGAGGGACTGCGGGAGGTTGGCTGGTCACAGGAAATTGGCTGTGGGAGCCCACTGACCACCAGGGGGCAGCTTCTGCATTGAACGGCTGCCCCCTGGTGGTCACTGTGCATCATAGATACCATGGGTCGTCCGGTCCTCTGATCATCCAATCCTCAGTCGTATTGGTCACTTAGGCTGATAGATAGATAGATAGATGATAGATAGATAGATAGATAGATAGATAGATAGATAGATAGATAGAGATAGATGGATAGATAGATAACTATGCCAATGATCCTATCTACCTGGCATATAATTACATTACTGAGTGTGTGAGAAAGATAAAGAGAGGGAGAGAGAGAGCGAGAAAATAAAGAAATATCACCCAACAGTAATTAGGTCAAGAGTGTTCCCCATGATAAACAATCACTTGATGTTTCTTTTTCAACTTTATGGTCTTTGTTGGAAGAAGAAAGAACAAGGAATACTCACTGATGAGATGTAAGAGACATTTCAGATCCTGCAGATAAAAAAGGCATTGCTGCTGGTAATAAAGGCAATGGGGATGAGGACAGAAGCAGTGACAACATTCAGTTTCCGTTCACGTCTCCTGTCATCAGGAGCTGTATCATCACAGTGGAAGACAGCAAACAAATACCCACTTAGCACGTTTTTTTGTTTGTTTGTTTGTTTCCATTCATTGCTTCATCCAAAGCTTCATATAATGGTGTGTGGCCATATGATCCTAAAATATGAGAGCCAGAAAGAGAGGATTGTCTGCCAGTGCTTTGGATTTGAATATTGGTGAATTTTGTGCATTTTCTGACTCACAATGTTGCCTTTTCACTTTTGTTCAACTCCCCCTCCCCCAACCCAAGGATGCTCCTCGCCTACCCCCTTGCATCATCAAACCACACCCAGGCAGTCATGCCTTGGCCATTAAAAATATTGCCTCCTTATTTTTTACTTGGCTAAATGTCATTTTCTCTTATTGTGTATCTTTATTTACACTCCGACAGGTATTGATTGTAGTGTAGAAGGAAGGAAGGAGAGATAGATAGATAGATAGATAGATAGATATTAGAGGGGCCTGGTGCATGAAATTCATGCACTCAGGGGGGTCCCTCAGCCTGACCTGAGCCCTCTCACAGTATGGGAGCCCTTGGGGGCTGTCTGACTGAGCCTTAGGCCTGCTCCAGACATCCTTAGAGCTGCCATGGAGGCAGGAGACACCGCTGCTGTGCTCACCAGCCGTGAGCCTGGCTTCTGGCTGAGCAGCACTCCTACTGTGGGAGCACACTGACCACCAGGGGGCAGCACCTGTGTTGAGCGTCTGCCCCATGGTGGTCAATGTGTATCATAGTGACTGGTCATTCTGCCATCGGATCAAAACCAGCTCTGCAACATCTCCTGAGGTGTCCCAGATTGCTAGAGGGCACAGGTCAGGCCAAGGGACCTGACTGGTGCACAATCGGGGCTGGGTAGGGATGCAGGAGGTTGGCCAGCCGGGGAGGAATTGCAGGAGGGCTCCAGGACATGTCTGGCCTGTCTTGCTCAGTCCTGATTGGCCAGACCTCAACAGCAAGCTAACCTACTGGTCAGAGCATGTGCCCCCTGGTGGTCAGTGCACATGATAGTGAGCAGCTGAGAGGCCTTAGCATATCATTAGCATATTACACTTTGATTGGTTGAATAGTCAACTGGTCACTGGACAACCAGACACTTAGCATATTAGGCTTTTATTATATGGGATATATATTCATATATTCATATATCTTACCTAATAATAGACAAACATGTAAACTGACCATACCTCCGCTATGCCCACAGCCTATCAGAGTGAGTATGCAAATTAAAAGGCCAAAGATGGTGGCCGCCCAGCTGCTCCAGGCCCGAAGTGGCCAGGCGGGCCAGGACGCCTGCTATGAGAGGGAGGGCGGGGGGCAAAGGGAGTGGAGTGCCCCAGCAAAGACAAGACTGCAGACTCCGGAGTCTGCAGAGAAGACGAAGATGGCAGACTCCAGTTGGAGTCTGCAGTGAAGACAAGAGAGCAGACTCTGGCCTGAGTCTGCAGCAGAGACAAAAAGGCAGACTCTGGCCGGAGCGATGGCCTGGGTCCCGGCTGCCAGAGAAAAACTGGTGCTGGAAGCCAAGGAAAGGAAGGCCTATTGCACGAATCTCTTCATGCAACGGGCCTCTAGTTTATATATAAAAGCCTAAGTGACCATCCGACTGTTCAACCATTTGCCCAGTAGCTATGATGTGCAATGGTCACCAGGGGGCAGACACTCCAACCACTAGAGGAGGGAGCCCAATTCCTCACAGAATCAGCAGTGGGTTAGGTTGCTGCTGAGCACTGTTGGCCCTGCACCCCAGACTCAAGAGAGGAGTGAGGAGGGAGTTTGATTCCTCGCAGAATCAGCTGTGGGTTAGGTTGCTGCTGGGGCACTGTTGGCCTCTTGCAATCCAGGATCCCTCAGGGAATGTCAGAGAGCTGGTTTTGACCAATCCCTGCAGGCCAGGCCCAAGGGCCCCACCGGTGCACGAATCCATGCACCAGTCCTCTGGTATATATATTTATCAATGTGTTATGTGGTAAATAATTAGGAAGTTAACATTTTAAGTGCTTAATAGCATATGAAAATTTAGGGTTAATTGAAAGATCTAGTAACTCATTCATTGTTTTTCAAGATGTAACAATAGAATATAGGCTCCAGTTGTCTAAAACTATACTTATTATATTTTAAAAACACATTAGATACTGACAATGAAGAATTTCTGTATTTTCCTATGTTCTAAGCTTCATTTTTTCACTTCATATTTTTCTGGAAAATTTCCCCCCTTTCCCATCTCTTAAGTAGGTCAAGTTTAAGATATGTGTTCTGGGTGGTGTGGGTTTGGTTTTCAATACTAATCTTAAATTAATCACCTTCCTCAATTCTGTCTGTATGTTGGTACCAATTGCTACATAACTAATCACCCCAAATCATAGTGGCTTAAACAACTTACACTATCTCAGAGTTGCTGTAGGTCAGGTGTCCTGATGCATGAGTCTGTCTTAAGGCACTCATGTGATTCTGGGCAGGATTCAGTCACCTCTGGGCTGTTGGACATGCTCAGCTACTTGCCATGTGGGCCTCTACATGGAGCATCTCCCAGTATGGACGCTGGATGGGTCAGAGCAAACAGGAAAGGGAGGAGTGTGAGCAGCATGGAAATCTCAGTCTTTTAAGGCTCAGTCACAGGTCAGGGATAGATTATCATGGATGCCATAATCTGTTCATTAGAAGCAAGCTGCTAGATCCACCCCACAGTCCAGGGGAGGGGATGATACAAGGGCAAGAAGACTGGAGGTGGGGATTCTTGGGAGCCATGTCAGAAGCTGCCGCTAAATATGGGTCAAAGATTTTCAGTGATATTTTTCCATTGTTAAAAAATAGCATTGTCAGCCCTAGCCAGGTGACACAGTTGGCTGGAGCAACATCCCATACAACAAAAGATTGCTAGTTAGAAACCTACTGAAGGTGAGTACGGGAGACAACCAATTGAGATCACTCTCTTTCTCTCTCTCCTTTTCCCGCCCCTTCCTCTCTCTCTTGCTCTCTCTTGCTCTCCCTTCCTCTCTAAAAATCAAAACATATCCTCATGTGAGAATTTAAAACAAAATAGTATTATCAAACATTGAAAAAGTCTTCTCATTTTAGCTTTTACGTTTTTGTTTATTTTTGTTCCCTTCTATTGACTAATTTTGGGACCTAGGATTTCTAGAACAATTTTAAATAATGGTATCTAATAGGAAATCCTCATTTTAAAACTAGCTTCTTCTATTTCATTATTATGCAATGTGCTGATAGATGTTTTAAAGCATTTTTTTAGCAAGGCAAATTTATTCATATGCATAAAGAAAATGTACGTTCTATCTCAGTCTTTTATTGTTAAAGCAAATTCTTTTGGATTTCTGTCTCTTTTAGGTTAATGCTCAATCTTTATGAGTTCATTTTTCAGCCCATGTTTTTCCCTAAAATAATTTTGTGTTTGTAAGTGTGGTGGTGGGGTGGGGGGGATGATGATCTTTTGTTATTAAAGGAGAGAGAAATGTGGAAATTATGTTTAAATAGATACACTGTAGAACAGTCATTGTGAGAATTACACAAGTTGTGTGGCGGGCCAGATATGGCAGGGATCTCCCTTTTCTGCGTCCAGCACGGAAAGAGAGATGAACGAACCAGTTCTAAGTGGAGGTGGCCAGGGATTGAGAAATAAAAGAAAGAAAGAGACCAGACAGGAAGATAGAAACAAAGCTGGGAGCCAGGTGGAATGCCATCCTCTCTGATGGAGATGCAGGGACCTCGAGCCCACGCAGCAAGTTTATTTTATACCCCCAAATACAGGAAGTAACACCAAAACTTAGGATCAAAGGAGCTTATTTGCATTCTTGAGTAGGCCCTAGCATTCCTGGTGCTTGCCTGGATTTACATATCGAAGTCCACTAGGCCAACACCTGGACAAAGGTAAAAAGTCAGTAATGATAACACCCCCCACCTTCCTGGGGAGGGTGTAACCAAGATGCGGCTCTGCCAGTCGCCTCGGGCTCAGCTGACAACAATTTAAAGAAATGCCCATGTGCCTTCCCAGGCAGCCCTCTACATCTCACCCTTTTTTTGTTTTTAAGCTACTATAATAAAAGTAAAGTTTAAACATTAAGAATAAAGATCTAATATAAAACAATTACAAATAATGCCAATGCAAAAACTAAACTACATATATGTTATCATTTTCAAAACTTGAACATCAAGAGCAAAACTCTGGCTATTAAATAATAACAAAACAATGCTAAAGCAAAACAACAATAAGAGAGAAGTCAAACCTATAGACATGTTAACATTTTTTGCTATTAAATGAAAGAAAGTCTCTTTTGCTGCTGGTGTATATTTACTCAGAGTCCTTGGACTTGGCTGCACAAGAGTTTGCCAAAGACTGGCAGCTAACAGTTGCTAGCATGAGCAGGTACACGGCTGAAGAAGTAGCTTCAACTTTTTGCTTTTCCACAGTCTGCTGCACTTCATTTGTTAACTTCTTCAGATGACTCCATATTGGCACCTCAGTGCCTTGCATAGCTTTCAGTTTTCTTCTTCTTCTGCTTTGCTGTCATGGAGGCAGTACTTAGTCCTTTTGAGTGAAGGGACACAGGAACTTGTCTGGTCCATTGTGGTGACACACGTAATGCTCTGGCACCCAAATTGGGTGCGCTGCTCCTTCTGGAAAGATATAAAACACAACCTCTTTCCCACATTATTACTGAATCTGATAAAACTCTTGTCAGGTTTATGCTTCCTTCCACCTAGCTAACTCAGTAGAGGCTATTGTACAGGAGGCCTGATGCCTTTCACCTGCTGTACGATCCTCTGCATCACAATTCAAAAATTTAAAAAATAAAGAGCATGACTGAGTTTGTTTTGAGGTGACACATAACATCTGTCTCCCCCTTTTTGTTTTAGTAATTGATTTTTAAGAGTACGATTGGCTCTTTCCACTATTGAGTGACATTCATTTTGCCAGATTTGATTAGGTTTAAGTCCGCAGGGATTTACCCTTAAAGTTAGCACAGGGAGGTGGATAACACACTGAAGACATTGCTTCCAATAAAACATGGAAATAGTCGTTCTCAAATAACATTTTAAAGGCTGAAAATTAAATGAAAAAGTTCCTCTGAATTAGTGTGCCCTATAATAGCTGTTTCAATAATTTTTGCCATACTTACCACATAAGCACTATCACTATAGGTTCATGGGCTCCGTAGCAAAATCTGTTAAGGCATAAATAAGAGCTTGTATTCCTACTGAAATATAAGGGGTTTGAAGGACCTTCGTTCCCCTGCTGCAGTAGATCCAGCCTTTCCAGAACTGGATCCATCTGTAAAAATTGTTAATGCCTGAGGTATAACATCTCTTTTAATGTGGCAGTTAGTACCATTCCCTGTGTTAGAAATAAGGCAAGCCCCCCAATCAGGGGTTCTGGTAGAACACAAAACACCAAACATTTTGACTTTTATGCAGAAGGGTGTGCACACATGATCTGGAAGCACGCACACCGAACTTCCTTGCCCTTGGTCCTGGGCAACCTGCAGCCATGTACAGCTTCTGACTGCTGGCATGGCAAGGCCTCTTCACTAACTTTATTTCTGGACTGTTTCTCCTCTGTTCTCGGGGACCACTACTTATTCTGTGGCTTGAACAGTCCTATCAGGTCCTCTTTGGGATCTGTTGTTGCAGGAATCCATATGGGCTTTTCTGGAAATATACAAACATATTCTCGACCAAAGGTTAATAAAGGAATCTTTTCTATAAATTTGACTTGGGATCCTTTTGATTTTGTCCAGATGATTTTCTTTGGCTTATTCTGACACCATAAGATTCTATGGGTGTCTTGTTATCAGCATTATAAATGAAAAATAATTTTTTGAGTAAAATTTTAAAGCAATTAAGGCTTGATGTAATTTACTTATAGGGTGTTTCTTTTTTACAGGATATTATTTTATTAATTTTTTTATTATTGAGGCTTTTGTAAAATTTTTAAATGTAGTCTTGATATCTTTTTACTTTTAATTTCTGCATAGAAATATGACTGCTTTGGACTCATTGCACGTTAAGCAATTTTACTATGAGATGAACCATCAATAAACATTTTTGTTACTATTTCTGGAACAGTTTTTTGTGCAGTACAAATAAGTTCTCTTGAACATTCACTTATTTCAATTAATCTGAAATAAAGCCTTTCTTTTTAACTTCACTTTTCCAATTAAATCCTTACAACATTTGAAAGAAATCTCTACTTCCTTCCAGAATAACTTTCATGCTACAGAGAGTTTCATTTTAAAAACTTCCTCTTACTTTACAACAAGCAACCTCCAGGGCTACAGCTTGGAGCTCAACCCTACAGCTGAGTAGCTAGCTATATTACAAGCACTTTTCCTTAAGGGTGACTACTAATTTACTGTCAAATTTAACATTTTAACAACAATCTTAGTTTACGCTGTAAATATTAGTGAAAGAATTCAAAAATTTTCAAATTTCTTTTTGTTAAAATTATAATTATATTTTAAAAGTATCCTCTTAGGCTTATTTGCATATACAAAGGGATCATGGGAAGCCTTCAGTAACTTTCTTAGAAGACTTATTTAAATTGCTTACAAAGACATTGGCTTATTTAAAGGAAGGGGGTTGGCCTTTGTTATTTCAAGATGGCAAGCAGCAAGCCATGAGGCCAACATGGCGGCTGTCTAATCCGTTCTTTTAAAATACAATCAAAATCAAATTGCAGACAAACAGAAATCTCACTAGCTATTTCTGGTCTTTATTAGAATTGTTTATAAAATTATTGGCTTTTCATTTAGCTGAAAACCTTGAGTATAATTTAATAAGCTAATTTATTTAAGTAATTAAAGTAGGTATCTTCATTTAAAAATACAAAGCAAATTTATGTCTGATTTACAAGCCGAAAATGTTGCCTCGCCTCTAGCTTAATTAAGAATGCAGGTGGCTACCAAAGTCAGGCAGTAAATGGTGGCTTCTAATCTGTTCCTAAATTTTACTTGGATTCAATTACTTATAAAAACTTTGGCTTCTCATGTAACTTAATTTATATGAGACCTTGATTATATTATAAAAGCTAATTTATAAAGTAACTTAAGTAGGTATCTTTAATTAAAAGGTAAAGAAACTTATTCAGTAAAACTTATAGGTCTGATACTTATTTGTCTGATCCAAAAACATAAACACTGTCCCACCCCCAGCCCATTCAAAATGCAGGCTGCTTGGGGCCTTTGTCTTTCTTGAAATTCTACTGCTGTTGAAAATGTTAACTATATTTAAGAAATATATTGATTTTGCCCTTCTTAGAGGCGAAAACCTTCATAACATTTAATATATATATCTAAGTAAAATATATTGATTAATTTGTATTTGATAAAGCTTTCCATGCGATTTCAAGTATATTAGATCTGTTAAATTTAAAAATATTTCTTTTAAGAGAGAACAGACTTTTGAAAAACATTTCAGGGCCCATGAAATGTCCAAAAGTTACTCTCAAAACCTTGAAATATACTTGGAAAGATATATATATCTTTATATATATATATATTTACATATATATTTACTTATATATATATGTTTTAAAGATTATATACTTAAATTATCTTAAAGAATATGAATTAAATCTATACTGAATCACCGAATTAATCCTTTTTAAATCAGATCAATAAGTAACATTTTTACAGTATTTATTTTCTTTTCTTAAAAACACATTTTTATATTTTAGGCATTTAATTACCACATTTATATAATTTCTCCCAATTCAATTTGCACTGTAAACGTTTAGAGCTGGCAAGTCAAATATTTAGCAGTTCTTTATTAATAACCCTTTATACTTTTAAGAATATATTTCAAAATCCAGTAACTTCAAACCATCATGTTTTTTCTGCCCGGGGAAATTGAGGAGCAAACTTGTAGGTATTCAAATGTACAATGTCCTTTAAAGAATGGCTACTGGCAGAAAGCTGATTTCAAAGGAGCCACTTTTTATTGAATAGTTTGCTGCTGCAGGAAAAACTTTTAGGCTAGCTAAACAGGTTTTTTGTCCTAGCCCCTTGACTTTTTCAGGGAAGGAAGGCTAGCAAACGTGTAGCCATTTAAATGCAAATTAACATTCTTTAAAGATGGCTGCTGGCAGGAACTGGCCTACCTGTTCTTTTGGGGGAAGGGCGTCTACCCCTTCCTCCATTAACAAAGGGTCTAGCTTTAAAACCTTTTCATGGCGAGAAAAGAGACCTTAAACTCTCAGAGCTTCAAATTTTAGGTAGCAAATTAAATACTTAGCATTTCTCAAATCAATAATACTTTTACATTTTTTTAAGAATACATTTCAAATAAAATATAAGGCATATTCAATTAATAGATTAACTTCTATCCTCTAGACTTCATCCTAGGCATACTCAGATCAACATTTCAGTATTATATCATTTCAGTACATTTATATCTAAATTTTTATCATTTGATTTAGTAAACTTCCAAGTTCTTTTAAGTTTCCAGCTGATAGGCCTGGCCCAGCAGCTAACTTTCAAAATGGTCACAATTTTCCTGCTGGGAAAGTCAAGAAGCATACCCGAAGCTAATCACATGTAAATTTGCTGTCTACTTCCTGCTGGTTACTTGCCTCTGGGCTGAAATTTCAAAAGACCTCCTTTAGATCACCTTGGGAAACTAGCCTGTATTTTTTCTGGTTCATATCCGCCATTTTCTTAGGCTAAAAACAGTCTCGGGTTTTTATTCTGTACACAGTAAAAGGTTCAGCTCAGCTCAAAAACTCTATCTAAAATGCCCAAATACTGGACAGTTGTGTGCACTGTGTCTTTAAACTGGCCTTTCCCTTTACATGTGCACAGAAATCCCCGATACATTTATGAATTTGTAGAAGCTTTAAGTCACTAGCCAAAAAAAAAAAAAAAAAAAAAATGGCGAAGATGATGCCTTTTAAAATGGCTTTCTCGGGGAGTGGCGTCCATATTGGATTGCCACGTGTCTCCCTTCCCCCACCTCCTTCTTTCCTTGGGGGAAAAATTCAGTGATGATCTGGAGTCTACTGTTTTTATTTTATTTTATTTCAATTTTTGTTTATTTTTATTTTTTAAGGAAAGAAAAAGAATTTTTAAGATAAAGAATTGTTGGCAGTTGCTGAGAAATTCCTTTCATCCTTTCTACTTAGTTACAAGTTGTTTGAGCCTCCAACAAACTGAAATATGAAGTCACTTTCTGCCAAGTGCCTGCATCCAGCCACAAAGGTTGGGCAGCTGCGAGCAAAACCTTTCTTATCCCGCTCACAGTGATGCTTGCCTCTCTTTTCCTCAAACTCTTGCTCCCGCTCACATTTAGGAGGTGAATCTTTGTCAGGCGGGCTCTTAGCTACAGTTGGAACAGCGGTCAGAGGCGGCAACTCTAGGGCTGTGACCACATCCCTCTTAGACATTCTTAAACTCTCCTGTGCTGAATCAAGAATTAAAGTAGTAATAGGAATTTTCTCTGGACCTTCTGCTGAGTATCCGTCACGCAACTGCTTTCTGACCTTTTCCCACGTTTCATCAACAAAACTTAAGAAATCAAGAATCTGACTACGCTTAACAGAGCATCCTTGAGCTTTGAGCATAGTTTTAAGCATTTGAGGATTACCCATATTTTACACCCAGATAATTGAATTCAAATGACAACAATCCGCTCCCCTGCCTTACACTTCCTTAAATCTGTGGCGCGCGCAATTCTTGGAGCGATCCCTTGCCCCTTGCCTCTTGTTGCCTTTTTCGCGGCCCACGTTGGGCACCACATGCAAGGGCCAGCTGCAGTGGGGATCTCCCTTTTCCGAGTCCAGCACGGAAAGAGAGATGAACGAACCAGTTCTAAGTGGAGGCGGCCAGGGATTGAGAAATAAAAGAAAGAAAGAGACCAGACAGGAAGATAGAAACAAAGCTGGGAGCCAGGTGGGATGCCATCCTCTCTGATGGAGAGGCGGGGACCTCGAGCCCACGCAGCAAGTTTATTTTATACCCCCAAATACAGGAAGTAACACCAAAACTTAGGATCAAAGGAGCTTATTTGCATTCTTGAGTAGGCCCTAGCATTCCTGGTGCTTGCCTGGATTTACATATCAAAGTCCGCTAGGCTGACACCTGGACAAAGGTAAAAAGTCAGTACTGATAACATCCCCCACCTTCTTGGAGAGGTTGTAACCGAGATGTGGCTCTGCCAATCGCCTCAGGCTCAGCTGACAACAATTTAAAGAAATGCCCATGTGCCTTCCTAGGCAGCCCTCTACAAGTTGAATAAAATTTTCTATTTTATATGTTCTAACCTAATAACCCTACCTATTTGGTAGGAGTAACTTTAGCTTATCTGATCAGCAAACCAGTATTTGGAGTAATTTCTTTAACATTTCCTTTCTAATTATTAAGAATGTTTTTAAGTATTTTATTATTTGTTATTAAATTCCATTTGCATTGCTTTAGGATCAAATAAGCCTGTCTGTGCTCTTTTCACTTAGAATTATTGAGGGTCTTGAAAGAAATATCTAGTCTGTTCTTATGCTCTGAAGAAAATAGAAATTGAATTATATGTCACATGTATGATGTTTAGAGTAGAACATGTCTTCCAAATTTGGCCTGACCGTTTCTTGTTTTAGATCCTCTAGAGTTGGTCTTCATGTATTTCACACCTACCCGCTCTATCAGCTATGAGTGGTGCATTCCAGTTACATCGCTCCCTGCCCACCTGTTCAACAGGTAACTAGAGCTGTGTGTGTCCTACATACGGTGGTATGATGGTAGCCGTTGTGTGAGCAGCAGCCATAGGAGAAGCAGAGGGGTATCAGCTGGATCAGTCAGAACAAAGGGGATTTAAGTCAGGATTGTTGCACAGGTGTTGAGGTTAGGGTTAGAATTAGGGAGTGCGGAGGTAACCTGGAGATAACAGCTGGTGGCAGCATCCAACCCTCCATGCTGTCTAGGAGGGCTCCCTGGGGGGAAGCCACCTTTCCCAACTGTCATCGGTGCCTCTGGCGCTCTGAGAAGAGACCTTTCCAAAGACATGATGTGAGTTGTAGAGCACCATGAGAAGGTGGACAGGAACCGACTGTGGTGGCTGTAGTGAGCAGTCACTGCTGTGACAATGGCAACAGGAGTAAAACTGAGGAAGGAAGGCCCTTCCCTCATCTCCAGAATTCAAGCTCTCTGAGCCACTCTGCAAAGGAGACTGGGAAATAAATGCAGGGTCCTGGTTCCCATATCACCAAGGAGCATAGTGTAGAAGAAGGACAAAGTGACAAAGTGGAAGCAATGTTTTACTTGGTCTTAATTATTTTTGACATGCAAATGTTCTACGTGAGTAGGTTGCAAGCTCATTTGTGATTTCTTTGGCAGGTTTGAAGTAACCCATGGAAACTGTTTTGTGAGTTGGTCTGGACCTGAGGAAGAACTAAGTCAGATTCTTATGGACAGTTGGATCTGATGGTAATTGGCTCAGATGTGTGTTAATCCCTGAAAAGGGGGGGAGAAGCAAAAACAAGAGAGAAACAGTATATAAAATGACAACATCAACCATGATTCTGGAATGTCCAAGAGTGACTGTCAGATGTGGCCTGTTCCTGAGTAAAGGTGAAGCATTTGGGGCGTAGATGCAGGAGGAGGGGTGCAGAGGTGACATGGACTTCCTAGGAGAGATGGCCTCGAGGCCAGGCATTTGTCCCCTCTACTTCTTCTCATGGGTCACAGCCTGGAGCAGAGTTTTCTGACATCAGCACTGTGGACACTTGGAGCAGATAATTGTGCCTGAAGGTCATGCCTGCCCATTGTAGGGTGGTTGGTAGCATCCCTGGCCTCAGCCCACAGATGCCACTAGCATCCTTCTGGTTGTCACAACCAAAGTGTCTCCAGACATTACCAATTAGGTGCTGGAGCAAAAGCATCTCCAGTTGAGAACAATGGTTTACAGCATCTAAATCCTCCTGCAGAGTTCCTTTGTTTGTTTGTTTCTAGTTTTTTGGACAATTCTTAGGGCTTAGGCTTGGCTCTAGGTCCATCAGGTTGCAGCTGACTTTGAATGAACCCGGGGAAAGTTTGGGTTATATACATGGATCAGGAGCCAAGCCAGACCGGATGCTTTCCTCTCTCAGGAACAGTGCCTGTTGATTTACACTTGGGACTGAGAGAGAGAACAGTGTAGGTTTTCTGCATGACTGGACCTCCTTCAGGCCGCAGAAGTACAGGGAAGTTATGGGCGTGGAAGCTAGGGTTACTCTGGAAGGCCATTTTCTGGCTGAAAAGATATAGCAAATTCTCTCTTTTTCTTAGTTTTTCCTTTCTTTTTCTAATTTTTCAATTACAGTTGACATACAATATTATATTAGTTTCAGATGCACAATATTATATTAGAGATTTACATAATGTGCCAAGTGACACCTTCCCCCCCGTAAGTCTAGTACCCACCTGGCATCATCCATAGTTATAAAATATTATGGACTATACTAGGGGCCCAATGCATGAATTTGTGCACCTTGAAAGGAACTGTGGGCCCTGAGTTTGCAGTGGGAACAGGGGAGTCTCGGCCTATCCTTGGCGCCCCCAGCTGGTCCCTCTCACCGGCAGCCCCACTCCCACCACTGTCGCTCCCACACACTGATGGTGCTGGTCCCGCTTGCACCTGCTCACAGTGTGGAGTGATTGGGGCCGGCGCTAGCAGCGAGTGTGAGCAGCAGCTGCTGCCCCGATTGCCCCTCAAGAGCAGGGGGAGGTGGAGAAGCCCTGAGGCACCAAGTGATCAGGGCCAGCACTGGAAGCAGGTGGGAGTGCTAGGCAGGACCATGGCACGCAGGAGCAAAGAATTTTCAGTAACCATCAGAGGCTCACCCTGATGACAGTGACCGACGCACCGCCTTTGTCTGGTGCCCCTGCTCACCTGCTCTGCCATCCCACCACAGCCGACACCCACCATGTTCCACACTCTGCTGCCGACACCCACCATGTTCCACGTGCACCCCTGGTGGTCAGCGCATGTCATAGCGACCGGTTGTTTGGTTGTTACGCTGTTCAGTCTATTTGCATATTAGTGTTTTATACAGCGAGATTCCCTAGGCTGTACTTTACATTATACGAGGTGAACTAAGTCAGACTCAGAAAGACAAATACTGTGTGATTGTACACGCAGGATCTAAAACAGTGGCACTCATAGTAAGAGAGAAGAGAGCAGGGGATGGGTGAGGGTGGGGGTGATAGGAATCAGAGAGATGTGCTCAAAGGGCACAAACTCTCAGTTAAAAGATGGATAACTTCTGGAGACAGAAGAAAAAAATATTCATTGATTCTACCTTCTTCCCAGGACCAAGGGAGGCCCTGTGACTTTTCACCCAAAAGAAAACTCTAACAATGATGGTTTCTCTACACCAAGTAACTACAATCATCTCCAAGTAGAACAAACGGGTGACTGATGCGGGCAAACCTTCAGGGGCTGTTATAGGTAAAATAGTGCCACGCCTCCTCTGGCAAAGAAGGACATATTCTCACCCCTGGAACTATGACTATGTCACCTGACACAGCCAAGGAGTTGAAGGTAGGATTAAAGTTGCCGATCATGTTGCCTTAAAGGAGGAAGATTATCCAGCTTACCCCGATGGGCTGATGGCATCACAGGGGTCCCAAAGGGTAGTGGAGGTAGAAGAGGAGTGTTAGGAGATGAGAAGGAGGGGTACCCATTGCTGGCTTTAAAGATGGGAGAAGCCTGGTGGCTGCTGACAAAAAAGCAGCAACTCTCCATTAATGTCAAGAATGTGGAGGAAGGAGTCTCCAGAAAGGGAGGCAGCCCTGACCACTTAGCCTTAATTTGGCCCTGAGCTACAGGTCAGACTTCTGCCCCACAGAACTCCTTGTTGTGCCTCTAGCCCCTGGGTCTGTGGTCATTTTCAGAGTGGGCAAAGGAAGCTGAGGCCCTGGTCTCCCGGGGAAAAGAAGCTTAGTGACCAAGCCCGGTGGAAGGTGGGACCCAAGGAATCCAGTCTCAGCCAGGAGCACATGGAGAGGCCCTGAGTGCTCACTGCCTTGGGGAAGCATGGGGACAGGGAGTTTTCTCAGCTGTGACTCTGTCCCTGGTGCAGGATTCTGATGATGGCTCACTGACTGGGGGGGTGGGAGAGGGTGTGTCTGACTGAAGGGTACCTGAGGGCTGCCCTTCATCAGGGCAGGGACAGAGTCCCATGGAACAAGGTTGAGCATCTTCCCAAGGCAAAAGCAGCCACCCCAGTGAAGGCTGAAGGTGCCAGGGCCGGCCACAAAGGGTGGGGCGAATGAAAGTGTCCCCATGAAGACTGGAGCTCAACCAGGTGCTCATGAAGACCAGAAGACTAGACAGAAAGATGCAACCAGACAGCAATGCAGCGAAATAGAGCACATGGATGTGCACAGTGGCTTTGTGTTTGCGAGTGCTTCCTTATTATTTATTGAGGACTCAGGGAGAATCCCTGTGAAAGACAAGACAGAGCGTGGGAGACAGAGATGGAGAAGCAGAGAATGAAACATCCAAACAAGCAAGACCCTCTGAAAGGCCTCAGTACTGAGGGGGTGTCGTCGGGTCGATCTGCGGTTGGTGCCCCATGGGCAGGCAGCACGGCTGGCCGCTTAGACATCTCCCAGCGTGGAATTCCGTTTCGAGGCAGAATTCTTGGCAGGAGCCATTTGGACGGGCACAGATCTCCTTGAATTTGCCCCCAGCTGCACAGAGAAGAGGGTTATTGTAACTATTGATTTGTCTCCCCGAATGTCTATTGAAGCACATGGAAGGGGAGCGTGTCTGGAAATAATATTGTGTTGCTGTTTTGATTCCTTCAGCCAACACTTAAAAATCCGCTTCCACACACAGATTTGGATTCTTGGCATTTTAGGGGGAATGTGGCAATGCCGGCTATAACAACAGGCCAGGCTGGGGAGCTGCGCCCCCTGGAAGTTCCAGGTAGATGTACCAGCTTCTCCCAGCCCTTCTCCCTCCCGAGTAGCAGCTCCTCATGCTGATGTGCAGGTTGGGTCTCATGTTAAATCAGCCCTGGACTGCCAATGATAGTAAGAGGCATCCAAGCCAGCATGCCTAGGTCTCTTTATTCTGGAACCAAAGGCCAGTTCTTGGATAGCTTCTAGTCATTATAGAGCATTTATATACATCCAGAAAATGCCTCTTGAAACCCAGATGCAATACATTGACTTTAACTCTTCAATATTCACAAAGCAACTGGTTAATGGCTGTGAAGATAAAAAATGCAGCATACTTTTATCTTACAGATGAATTCAGAAATAACAAGGGTAAGTGGTTGTTTTTTAAATCAGTGCCCATTGTCGTTCTTGAGCACTGTGTAGAAATCACCTGGAATCTGAGTTTTTCATTCCCTGGGCTGCACATCTCTTCCTTCTAACTGCAACCAGCTCAACTACTGTGTAGATGGGCCCCAATGACCTTGGGCTAGAACTGGCCTGTTGCCACTAGGTCATCTGAGGTTAGTATATGAGAAGATGAAGCACTGGCAGGTCCTGTGATATGTCAGAAGTCACTCTGGGACGTCCCTCTATTGGGGCACATCTTGCATTCTACTCTGCTGTCCTGCCTCCACCAGACCCCACTGCTGGGTAATGAACACCTTACTCTTTTCCGTCTGTATACCCCGGAGCCCAGCTCAAGTCTCGGCATATTACAGGCATCCAGCAGACGGTTATGCAATACTTGATTAATGCAGAGCTATTTTCTATCCTTTAGCATGTTGGTACAGACATGTGTTGTTACTTTGATGGCACACATCTTGGAGGTAAGTGTGTAGTTTTGTAGCAATCGACAACTGAACATTTCCTTTTAAATCACAAAGGAGCTCCGTAAAAATATGACTCACTGTTACCTGTATGTGCAAGAAGCCAAGTCACATTCAGGGTATTTTTCTTACTTTTTTTGGCCATTCATTCCCTTATACTAGTAGAGTGTGGGGTAGTCAGCACACTCCACACATATACAGAGACACACATGAACACAACATGCAGACTGTCACTGAGGGAGTGAGTCAGGTGGAAACCATGGACAGAGAGCCTCAAGCACTCTTAGTACCAAACAGATGCCATGGTTCTGACTCCCAGTTGGGTCCCCTAAGGCTCAGGATCTGGGCTCTCAAATATCGTATTGCTCTTGATTTGCTTTCTTTTAGTTGTTTTCTTAGATCCCATGTAGGAAACCTCTCCTCCACCACATGCTAATGCTGTGTTTGGGGCTTGTTGTCTGTTATCTGGCAATGAAGGCGGCTGACCCGTGACTTTGTGGAAGTGAAGGGCCATCACACCTTTTTCCTCCCATATTCTGCTTCCTAGTAAGGGTGCACAGTAATGCTTAATTAGCAGATACTTGAGAAATGGAACTGTTTTCCCACCTCCAGTCTCCCCCAACTGCAACCTCCCCGTCTACTTCCTCCAGAGTAGTTCTAAAATCGAGTTGAAATTTGCCTCACAAGTTGCACCCACAACCCCTAAACCTGAAGTACTATCTACCTGTTCACAGGAAGTATTCCTTTAAAACAGATTTAGACAGGCAAGTCCAGATTCACCAAGAATAGGCATGCCCCCCAGTATATTTTCTGTTGAAAAATTGCAGAAGTTTCCTTTTTCAAACAACAGAAAGCACAGCAACCAACAATTCCTTCAAATATAAGAGGATTGTCCACATTTCCACATGTCTGACTACTTGGATACTCCTCCCTGACCCTTGAGGGCCTGAATTCTTAGGAAAAGATAAGATATTCCACTAGACTTAGAGCAATAGGTTGCTTATTCCTCTTTGGATCTATACATCCAGAAGTCTACAGGCCCAGGAGTTGTAGGAAATTTCCTGATCTATCTGGTGTCTGGTCATCTCCTTGGGTGAAAGCAAGGAGATGCCCACAGATGCCTCACACCTGGGATGCACCTGTGCATGTTGAGTGCAGGAAGATACACTCTAGTGCAGTGTCATTTCTGATCCCTTTGTTTAACTTCTACTTCAGAAGACTAGATGTTGAAAAAGAAGAGGAAAAGCCAAGGGTGGAGATGGAGCATCACTAGGCAGAGCCAAGTCCAGGGGACAAACATTATGGAGGCACAAGTTGGAGAATTCTTAGATGCACAGTACACCTTTCAAATACTACTCACCCTCACTAATCCCTTCCTGGGGCCCTACAGCTCTGGGGTAGCTCTCATGCCAGCTTCTTAGGGTAACTCGGCCTCTGCAGATCTTTTGCTGAAAGTAAGTGGAGGAGTTTTGGAGGTCAAGTTTAGTAGGATAACACACCATTTTTTGTTTTGTTTTGTTATCTAGGTCTAGAAACTGCTAGTAAATTTGCCTAATTAATTTTATTTTTAGAAATGGAGCAGATAAGGTTTCAAGCACTTGAAACACCCTCAATTTCATTTCATCTGAGAGTGGCTATGGAGAGCTAATGAGACATGGTTGCAGGTAAGTGGCTGAGGGCTCTCAGCCAATAGGTCTTCCAAGTTTGCTATGAGACCCTCCTCAGGGCACAGGTGACAGACTTCTGCTCTGAGCACTGGATCCCCATGAGGTCCAGGCACTTTGCCCTTACCATGGCTTCTGCAGAGTTGATTTGGTTACCTGGTGGAACTTGGATCATAGAGAGAAGAATGGTACAGAGGAAGACAGCAATCCTCATGGCTTCCGAGAGGAGAAAGCTTGGCTTCGTTTCCAGGAGGCAGAGAAAACTTCCGTCTGCGGTTATCACACCAACGGAATGTCTGTGTCTGGGTAGTAAGTGCCTTTCCATACCTCATTAGGCATGTTCCTGGACAGAGAGGTCCTATGAAGACACAATGGCCTTCATAAGGAGACCAAAAACCCTTGTTTTGTGGCCACTCAGTTCATTAGGAGGATGTGGGTGCACAGTTTTGACCAGAAATCCTTATGAAATGGGAACATAAGGTACAAACATTTTGGCAACAGATTAAGATCTATGAACAAAGAGCTCTATATATTAAGTTACAATGAGCCCCTCTATGTTGAGAAACCAGCCAGTTTAGTCAGTAACTAGATATTTTGTTAGTGAATACTTTCTGGGATTTATTAGCCCTGCGGATAATGAATGCCCCCCGCTCCCAACTACTCCTGGTCTGAATGCCCAGGTGCTCTGCTCCCATATAGTTCTCACTGTACCATGTTAGTTTGCTAAACATACATTCACCTCCCCCCTAATGTGTGAGCTTCTTATTTGCCAGGACCATGCTCTGCTTCCCAGAGCTGCAGAGATTGTTGCATCCTGTGGTCATATCCTCCCAGGTCTCCTCATCAGCTGTCAAAGTGCAGGGTAGCAAGATGATGGACGTGGAGGCAGTGATTCTGGATTTCAGTTCTCATTCTCTAGACCTGCTGTTAATGAGAGGTCTGGTCCTCCTCAAATCTCAGCAGCATCTGGTGAATGTAGACCAGGGGACTCTCAATCATTACTGTGCAGAAAACCAACTGGGAAAGTGGCTTCCAAATGCATACTTAGATCCACTCTAAGAAAATTAGTTTGGTCAGGTGGAGGAAGCCTGGAAGTCTGCATTTTTAACAAATTTCCCAGGTAGCGATTCTGAAATTTATTCTCGAATACTCACTGGAAAATGTTAACTTAGATCATCTCTAGGCTTCTTTATAGCTCTAATATTAGCATATTCTAAATTCTCTGACTTAGAATAAATGTCATGTTTGGCTTTTACTAGTATGAGTGTTAGGAACAGTGTGTGTGTGTTTTCAGCATGAAAAGGGGAAGCACACACCTTAATACATGCATAATTTGGATTCTAGTTTTATAAGCAATAGTCAGGGATTGGCCTGGGTGAATAAGATGACAGAGAGACCAATTTGGAAGAAGGCTATTGCAGTAATCAAGGCTCAGTGAGGCTCCAAACTGTACAGAGAGAAGGGAGGGAAGATGTTTACAATACAAATTATAGGGGTATAATGACATATGAAAAAAGTGGGCACATGCAAATAACCCAGGCTGCTTGCCCTGAGTGCCGAGGGATAGAGCAACAGCTTTGGTTCGGATCTGGAACGGTGAGTGCATTTTCCTGGTGGCAGCCCCAACACGGCTCTCGCTAATCTCCATGCTAGTGTGCATGCCCTTGTGTCATCCCTTCGCACTGAAGGAGATGACACGTGTAACCACTGGAATAGTGCCCAAATGATGGGTGTCAGTCCCAAGGCTCAGTCATCAGGGATGCTACGGGAACCCTCCCTCTGGGTGAAATCTGCTTACATATCATGAAGGTACTCAAGCAAGATGGTGGATGTGTCCACATAGTTAGAAACTAAAGGCCCTTGCTAACAGCCTTTTGAGTGTGACATCTCAAAGGAAGATCCTCCAGACCAAGCCAAACTGGGCTGCCCGATCCCTGTCTCTGTGCCTTCCAGGAGCATCAGCATTTCTGCGGCACCCACCGAAATATAGAACCTTCCAGAGGCTCGGGAAGCCATCACTGCACACCTATTTTAGAAAACATCAGCTCCAAGGGGCCCGAGGTACAAAATTATCCAGTCTTTCCAGGACCTGGGCTGCCAAGTTGAACGAGAAATACATTTACTTTGACAAAGCTCCTCAAACTGATGAGTTTCCTGGAATGATCAAGTCCTCGCTGGAGGCAGGGCTCAGGTCCACAGGGCAGATTCGCAGGGCAGATTCGGGGAGAGCATCTCTGTTTAGGCTCAGCCTCTGCAAACATTCAGAAGTGCCCTCAAGGGCCCAGCAACCACTTTCCCTGGCCTGAGGCCAAAACGAGGGCATCCCTGCCCTGCAGGAGCCAACACAAAACTTTCTAAGTCAACTTAAAAACTGCTCCTGGGATGGCATGGACAACAGTGAATAGCATCTGGGACACTTCCGGGGGGCCAGACCACTGGTTCCTATTTGGAATGACAGGAGAGGATGCCCCATCCTCCAATTTTTCTAGTCAATTTTACCATCTGGGAGCTGCCATTATTGACAATGAGCATCTTTGGATGCCTGACGTTCTGGGAATGGTGTAAGTCCCCTCCAGTGTACAGGGAAGGCTTTATTCAGCTGCACTAAAGGCACAGTGAAGGTCACCCACCACCTGAGCAACAGCCAAATTCTGTCTCCCAGTGGCAGCAAGAACCACTGCTGCTGGCCCCCTGCTGGCTAGATGGCACACAGACCATGCCTTGAACAGACCCTGCAGAGAGGTGGAACCTACCTGTCCTGACAGGGCCTGGCAGATCCATCAGGTGGGAGAAGGCAGTTACATGGTGAATGCTAAGGTAGTTCTGGGGCTGAGAGTTCCCTGAAGGCAGTGCTGCTGTGTGGGACAGATGTGGCTCCGAGCACCTCCTTTCCTCACAGGGAGCTCTGCCAAACAGGCAGCTGGAGGAAGTACTGACAGCTGTTCAGTGCCCTGTGGCATGCAGAATTAGAGTCCTCAGACCTCTGTCCAGTGTTCCTCTCTTCCAAGGGTTCATACCCAAGACCCCATGTTTACCATGCCCTCCTGAGAGCTGGACTGAGGAGGGGAAAGATGGAGGGGCAAGCTATGTCTAGTGACTCTCACTTCTAGCTGTGGGGTGTGTAAAAACATGGAACTCCAGACAATGCTGAGGAAAGACACATAGACATAGCCTATTCTATTTATGTCAAGTTAATATGTATTTAAAATGGGACTTACTAGTATCAAACTGGCCTTTGAACTTGTAATTTATTTTGTAAGAAAGTAAGACCACACACAGGACTATCAAAATATAATGTAAACCAGAAGCTATGAGATTAATGTGTACATGTGTATATGACTAGGGAAACTCTGGTTAATGTACCCACCTAGAGAGTCTGCATCTTTCCAGCAGCGTATTGACCTAAAATGCAACTTTTCAATATCATAGAAATATTTTAGTGGAAACAATTATAGGGAATATTCTCTTGGTCTTATACAGTTTAGTTACTGTTGGTCACTGTAAATGTATTTAAAGTAGTTGTAATGTTAATAAAGTTCTCCCAAATATGATATTCTACAGGAACTTTGATTTCTAAACATTGCTGATATTTTTAAAAATTAATTTATCCAAGTTTATTCACCAGAGCATAAAGAAGATCTTGGTTGGACCTGTGGCTTATCTATGCTAATAAAAGAGAAAGATGCAAATTGACCATACCTCTGAAACGCCCACCAATCAGGAGTGAGTATGCAAATTAACCCAACAAAGATGGAGGGTTAATTTGCATACACAGGGGCCAAGTGGCCTGGGTCACAGGGATGGGCACCAAGCCCACAGCCTCCCGGGACCATGGCCGGCCCCAAGAGTCGAGGGTGGCCACACAGTTTAACAGCAGACAGCAAGGCCCGCTTGGCCATTGCCAAGGTGACCCAGGAGGAGGCAAGCGCAGCCCGCAGACAGCACCCAGCAGGGCCTGCTTACCCATTGCCATAGTGTGGAGCAGGCAGGCCTCGCAGAGAGCAGAGAACCATAAGAAGCGGGCCTAAGCCATCATTAGGACATTCTCTGAGGGCTCCCAGATTGGAGAGGGTGCAGGTCGGGCTGAGAAGACCCGTGTGAACGAATTTCATGCACTGGGCCTCTAGTTAGATATAAAGAGTCTCAGGCAGGCCCAGCTCTGCTGCATCACTACATGCATGTCAGCAATGTCTCCACAGTCTGCACACACATTAAAGTATGATCAGCATAGCATTTAGATCAATTCTCAATTTGGGTTACACTGGAACCACTTGATGAGAGATTAAAAACTGCTAATGTCTGGATCCTTCTCTCAGAAGTATAAGTTCAGTGAATTCTTGTGTGAGTCCTGAGCATTGGGGCTGTTAAACACTTTCTAGATCATTCTAATTCTCTAATCAGTGACCTTGCAAACAATACGCAGCCCATGTGCACCCCAGAGGAATCACTTCAGTTGACTTTTAGCCTCACAAAGCTCACACTGTGTATAAACTAGAAACACAGAAGGTTTGATGGAGAAGGTGGGTCAGAGGCTGAAGGCTTTACACGGGAAGAACTATGTCAATTGACTCCCATGTAAAGAAAGAGGCGGATGAGGAAAAACTAAATGGGGGAAGACTTCAGATATCTGGGTTCTTTGAACTCAAATCATGTACAGTCTTGGCTCCTTAATCTGTGCTCAGGTCCCCACAGCCCTGAGGATGAGGAGTGAGATGTGGTCAGGTTTAAGGACCTCAGTCCTGGAGACCTGGGGCAGCAGTGGCATGGACCACAGAGTGTTTATTGTCCCCCTGCCTAAGAGAATGTTATCTTCCAGAATTTAAATCCATATGACTCTAAATATTTTTTAAAAATCAAAGCTGGAGAAACTTGTATTAGACAGTAGAAAACAAGAAGGGTTCTTCTTTGGAAATATCTTTAAGATACTTTTGCAGCATGAATAGCTGGGATGTGTAATCTTGCCAAATTTCCTCTACCCCAAACTTCAGAATTTACACAGGAAATTGTAACTCACATATTTTACATTAAAATTTATTAAAGGCATAAATGAGGCAACTGAAATGTGAAAATCCAGTTTTACACTGCTTTCAACTGTTCATGTGAGAAAGTAGATATTCCAATTGGGTGTGTCTAAAAGGAATGGAAAAATGGATTTCTCATTGTTGAAAGCAAAATCTACCTATCTCCTAAGGAGCACATTTTTTACAGGCCTCATGACCCATCCTTAACATGAAACACTCAGAAAAAGAAAACAAAAGCATAGATTAATGTATCTCATCTTTCAAATTAAAAATACACTTTCAGGTGACGGGGAGTAAAGATACGGGAAAATGTGAAATTACAAATATTTAGAAAATAAGAACTTGTGCAAGTTGTAGGATGTCATCTATATTTGCCTCAAAGATACCTGAATGTATAAATCTCAAGAATTGTGAACTATAACATTAAATGTAAAGAAGGAGGAAGGGCTACATACATACATACATACATACACACACGTACACATACATATTCGTACACAGGCAGTGATTTTGTTCTTTTAAAGCAATTGCTCAGCCCCCCTCCCCCATCCTTACTGGAAACCAAGTTCTGCGGTTGTCCGTGTGAAATGCCGCGTTTCAAACTGGCAAGTTTGGCGCTCACGTTCTAGCTGCCATCAGAAAAGGACGATGAGCCAGGCCACGTGCTCAGCGGGTTGAGCATTGCCCCATGAACCAGGAGGTCCCCGCTCCATTCCCGGTCAGGGCTCATGCCTGGTTCGCGGGCTCCATCGCCAGCGGGGGGCGTGCAGGAGGCAGCAGGTCAATGATTCTCTCTCATCACGGATGTTTCTCTCTCTCTCTCTCTCTCCCTCTCCCTTCCTCTGTGAAATCAGTAAAAATATTTTTAAATAAAAAGAAAAAGGAAGAATAAAAAAGTTTACGTGGGGGGAACCTCAGATGCTCAGGATCCACCCGCAGCGCCCTACCCTGATGGCACCTGTTCACAGAGGGTGTTGACTTGCACCCTTTGCAGCTGGTTGGATAGGAAGTGCCTCCGCATTCCGTGGAAGTGGCTCCACAACTCCAAGTGTTTATAATAAAGCAGGGGAACCACTGAACGCGAAGCAGGGTGGGTGGCGGGCCCTAGGGACACCCTCCTCACCCGGAAGGAGACAGGAGACTCAGATTCCGCGCCCGGAAATACCTGGAGGCGGGGCTGCACTGAGGGACGCCGGGCTCCGCCCCCAAACACTGCTAGCGCAGTTGACCTGGCTGGCCCCACCCCTTCGGCTCGCAGTTTCCTGCCGACCCGGAAGCAGATTCCCAGCTCCAGGATCCCGTTTGCGGGAGCTGAGTTTTGGTATTTCTAGTTCAGGATCGCTGGTGAATACCCCAACGCCGCCTCCTCCACACCCGCAGCCCGGGATCCAAGACAAAGTGGAACTGCGCCCGCCCGCCCCAGCCGCGGGGAGCCCCGCCCGGACGGCAGCCGCGGAGCTGCGGGCCCCGGTCCGCTCACCTGCAGGTAAAATCGCCCTGCCCCGCCCTTCCTGCCTGGGCCCTTTTCACCATCTCCTCTCCGCACCCGCGCAGCGCCACCGCCCCGCAGGCCCCCACCCTGGGGATCTGCAGCCCGCAGGTCCCCCTGAGTCCCCTCCGCATCCGGCGCCTACCGCGACCCCGCAGCTTCCCGGGCACTTTCGGTTCCCGGGCCCTCGAGCCCCGCCCACCGGCCCAGCTGTCAGGCTGTGATGACAATCCTGCCCCACTGGCAAGTGCGCTTCCTGCGCAGGGACCTCCTCATCCCATCGGGTGCCCGCAGGGTCAGGTGGGCGGGGAGGGCGTCCTGAGGGGCCTGTGAGTGGGGCAGGGAGAAGAAGAGGACCGGGAAAGGCCATGAGAGTGAAAGACAGCGGCCTGGGCAGAAAGCAGTGCTGTAGAGGCCAAGAGACAGGGGATCCGCAGCGAGGTGGGAGCAGACAGGCCAGGGCCAGGGGTTTTGACCAACAGTCGCCACCCGGGGCAAAAGGAAGGCAGATCCCAGATTCATTAGAGTTCTGTTGTTAATTAGCAGTTTATGTTCCCATTTGCATGTGTTTTGTCCGGTTCAGATGAGGCGGTTCTGTTTGGAAGACACTGTTTGGTGCTTAACAGGTAATTGTACACTATTTCAATGTGTGGGAACGTTGGTGATTTATTTTATATAAACAGTCAAAACCTAGTTTAACCAATTAGTTCAACGTCCAACATTTTTCTCCCCTTACGTAATCTTTTAGGTTAGCGGGCTGTGTACTAAAATTTCCAACGAAATCTGTGTCCTCTGTGTCCTGCTTCTGAAAATGAGCAAGGATGGAATTCTGTGGGAAGAGAGCTTGTCTGTTCATGGCTTCTACATTGCTACGAGCTATTTTCATGATTTCCGGTGCTGCTAATTAGGTCTGCTAACAGTCATAATTTGTTGTTTTAATCCTCACCCAAGGATATTTTTTCCATTGATTTTTAGAGAGAGTGGGAAGGAGAGGGAGAGACACAGAGAGAAACATCGATGCGAGAGAAACACATCGATTGGTTGCCCCCTGCATGCGTCCCGGCCAGGGCCAGGGATCCAGCCTGCCACTGAGGTACCTGAATCAAACTCGGAACCTTTTAGTCCACAGGTTGATGCTTGATCCACCCAGCCAGATCAGCTAGGGCTGATAGCTTATGTGATATTCTGGAAAAGAGAAATGAAATACTTGACATCATTGTGATTAAAGCCATGAATGATGGAGAGGTGGCTCCTGCTCAGTGGTATTAAATATGAGCTGTACTTTTTATTTTTAAAAATTTTATGTGTTTTTATTGATTTCAGAGAAAGGAAGGGAGAGGGAAGAGAGAAACATCAAAGAATCAGCTGCCTCCTGCACACCCCACACTGGGGATAGAGCCTGCAACCCAGGCATGTGCCCTGACCAGGATTGAACTGTGACCCCCTGGTTCATAGATCACCACTCAACTGCTCAGCCACACCAGTGGGCGGGGGCTGAGCTGTACTTTTTAAGGGAAGGGGTGAGAAGGGCAAACCCTGCCACTCTCCCATCCAGGTCTGTCCTTCCTGTGAGGACAGTGCTGCTACTCTCTACTGGCCTCTCCTGCTGACCTCCTTGCCTGCCCTACAGTCACAACTGAGGCTGCGGGTATGAGGAGAGGGCAGACTCCGTACAGGGAGCTTGGAGAAGGAATAAGAATGAGGCTCGGGGAGTGGGAAGAAGACAGAGATGCTCAGAAAAAGGAGAAATTTGCTTGGTACATACTTGGCCTTACTAAACTTCTTGCAGTATTTTAGAGTGGAAATAATCCATTTTTTTAGGGCTGTTCTTCAAGCGAGGATATCTATGAAATGCTTAGTGCCAACAGTTGTGGCAAGGAGTTTTTTTAAGTTCATAATATTTAGTGAGTCTTAGAAACTTTATTAGATGATATTAATATCCTCTTAATAGCATTCAATAGGAGCAAATGTGTGTAGGCCCAGCAGAACCTCTCACTAAACTTCAGTTTTCTTTCAAAAGTCTGTGTGATATATGAAAACATATGTGTAATGTAAAAAAAACCTCCTCTTGCCTGGACTTTGTCTAGTTACTGTATGACTTTCAAAATGGCTCATTATTTGTTGACTGTACATATTGCTTATTACCAAAAGGATGTTCTAGAATAAGCCATCATTTGAATTCCCTGTGTAATCTACACTCATGTTGTAGCAATTGTCATCCTTTCTCTTAAAAAAAAAAAATTAAATGAATTTTTATTTAGATGTGTTAATTGTTCCAAGATGCTGAAATACACATGAGTAAAAAATGATCCTATATAATAAAAGGGTGGTATGCAAATTGTTCCCTCGACCAGGAGTTCATCCGGGAGTTCTACCAGGGGGTGTGGGGCCTGCAGGGGGAAGGGAGGGAGGTCCTGGCCTGTGTCTGGGGGAAGGGAGAGAGGCCCCAGCCAGCAGCCGCTAGGGACCCTACCAGTGCCTGAATTTCATGCACTGGGCCTCTAGTAGAATATAAAACTATATCTGGAAAACTATCTGCCATTCAGAGACAACTCTTATATTGGGTCATTTAAATTTTTGTGTGTGTGCCTTCCAGGAAATCTGGCCTCCGGGAAGGTGGCTGGACTCAAGGACCATGTCCTGCCCACCAGTCCCCCAAAGCCCCACCTACTACGAACAGTAAGGCTAAAGCCTTTCCTGGCCCTGACTGTCTTGCTGCACTGTCTGCCTTGTGTTCCACTCTACCACCTTCAGGTTTGTACTTCTGGCATCCTGCTTCTGAGCCTGGGCTGTTGGTGGGAGCTGAGCTGTTGTGGGAGCCTGCATTGGCCCATCCTTGCCCTGTCCCATGTCTGCAGGTCTGTGGAGCAGCATGAGCAGTTCTGGGGTTCTGTAGTGTACTTAGAAAATACTGCAAGGCTCCAGAAGGCTTGGACCTCCTCTCTAGCTTTCTATGCTTGTTCCCTCTATTCCTGGGCCATGGGGGGGTTTTAATAATTTGTAGGCTGTCCATTACTGAAATTAATAAATAATTTTAAAATAATGTTCTGGTACAAGGCAAAGGATTCCTTGAATATTAACTTTCAATAACTTTTCACTCCTACCTCTTTTATACTTTAGCCTTTTTAATAGCTACTGCATCTTTTTTTTTCAAGTAATTTTCATTTGAGTTTAGTTCTCCTTGAATCACATGAATTCATGGTGATTGTTTAGAGAGAAATATATGTCTGTAGCACACACTTTGCTACCACCTTATGAAAATATGAGGTGGACCAAGTAGATTTCCAGCAATTCTGTATTATCTGGGCACCCTTGACCTAGAGGACTGAGGCAGTACATGACTGTGCCTCCATGACTCATGTATGTCCTCCTGCCACTTTCTGATGGCAGAGATTTTAAGGACTTGACTGATGGGATGGGTGCCATTGACCCCTCCAAATGGAATAAGTTGGTGAATTGATTACCTCTATCAAAAAACAGGTTCTTAGTTGCTTAAGCAGGAGGAAATGAGGGTAAAGAGAAGTATGTGGAGGTTAGAGAATCCCTGCTAGTGCATAAGGCAGTACTGACACCTGAGAAATTCCGCAGTGCTTACCTGCAGGTGGAAACCAATGTCTACATATGGTGTGAGTCAAGGATTACTATACTTGGAACTGAGGGAGGGAATTGAATAACTGAATGCCATGGCCAAATTAGCATACAAAGCTCAGTACATTTGATATTCTTATCCATAAGGTTTCTATATTTCTTTGCTTTTTATTATCAACTTTACCCATAGTCTTCATTCTTGTGGCCTTAGGGGAGGAGGAGAGTCCTCTGCATTTCTTGTAGACTCACTGCCTGTTTGTTGGTTAGGCTGGGAGTGGGGAACACACCCAACTGAACACTGGAGTTTCATGACAGGAGGGTCTGGAAATTGTGCACAAGACTGAAGTCTCATGGCTTCTTTCTCTGTCCCCAGCTTTGCCTGTTTAGTCCTTAAGACTGTCTGTGAGTGAAAACCCAGAGAAAGACACCTGGCAACTGAGTTACTGACGATGCAGCTGCTGGTAAGTAGGAATGCCTCCTTCTGCTGAAATCACTCTGCTGTTGACATCAGTGGGCAGGTTTCTCCTACTTCATCACTGTCCTAAGCAACCAGGAGGGATTCAGAGATCTGAGCGCCAGGGAAAATTCCCCAGGACTCTGAGATGGCTGTAATGGGTCAGAAATGCCCCAATGACTAACATTCTTCCTAACATCACACTGATTTATTCCCGCAGATTGTACATGTACAGAAGAGATGAGAGAAGCTCTTTCTCTAATTCAGTCCATGGCCTCACTGGGAAATAATTGACTCCTTAATCATGCTATTGACTACAGTGCTGGGTGGGTGGTGGTGAGTAGAGATGAACAAGGGGTAGAACAGTGGGGAGGCAGTGGTTTCATCCGGGAGGCCAGTCATTGAATGTTACAGATCCTGGGTGAGCATGAGGAATCATTCATTTATGTTTTCCATTTTAAATAGAAGGTTTTGCTAGAATATATTTTCACTTTTGGAAAATTCTTAAGAAGACAACTAAAATTCTCATGCTCATTCTTGTCCCCAATCACACATTTTGCCTTTTTTGTAATTGACCTTTCTTTCATATTTGGTAGCTGCAATTCATTTCTAGGCACTGTTATTCCTTAACAGCGGCTGTGCATGCAGGGCAGGGAGTAGAGCAGAGTCAAATGTAAGACCCTGGAAAATCGTTTGAAAATTAGACCTAACCAATCCAGGGGCTTCTTTTATCCTTTAGCTGGAGACAAGATAAAGCTACAAAGGATGCAGTGACAACTGATGCTTGAGGCCCCAGGTAAAGTCAAGAATGGGAGGCCTCATCCTGCAGGACAGTCAGATTAGGACTGTCCTTCAGCACAGCTTCTCAGAGCCCTGGCCTGTGCTGCTGACCATCTGACCTATTGTTTGTTATGAACACCTGAGTCCTCTACCAATGAGATAGACAGTACCTACTGGTACCAAGTTCTGAAGAATGCTAGAGATTGCTTCAAGGATCCTGGATATTTTAGTGAGTTATAGACCAATGGCATGTATTTAATACATGTTTACATAGAAAAAATTAGTTCATTGAATCTTTCAACACTCATAACACATTATTAAACCCTTTCATAGACAAGGAGTCTGACATCTAGACTGTTCATCTAGGACAGTGGTTGGCAAACTCATTCATCAACAGAGCCAAATATCAACAGGACAATTGAAATTTCTTTTGGGAGCCAAATTTTTTAAACTTAAACTATATAGGTAGGTACATTGTTATTAACTAAATTAGGGCACTCCTTCAATCACACTGTAAGTATGCGCCGCACATGGTATTTTGTGGAAGAGCCACACTCAAGGGGCCAAAGAGCCCCATGTGGCTTGTAAGCCACGGTTTGCCGACCACTAGGGGAATGATGTAACTATAGTCATGGTTCAAAAGTGGCAAATCATAATTATTGTTTGCCTTAATTATAAGTCTGAAAGTTACTTGACATTAACCAGGAAGTGAGTTTTACTTTTAACTTTTTAAGGGTACTTTTTATAATCATGTGTCTGGAAGTAAAAATGATCAGTTCTAGAAAAATTCAAGGTTATATTACACCATATTTCATATGATGTTTCTTTTAACAAAGGCTTATTAATTCAGACTATGAATATGTCTGTGATATATCTGATATATCTGAGCAGATAGATACCAGCTCAGCACTGAGACCCTCAACTTCAATTTGATCTTGCTATATACCCAGCTCCTCAGCCCCCTTCCTTAGGTTGCCATCTCCACCCTCCTACTCAGGACATTGGCTGGGATTAGTCTGTCTAAACCAGAATGTCCATGATATTGTAGGAATCAGTGACATTTGAAGATGTAGCTGTTGACTTCACCCAGGAAGAGTGGGCCCTGCTGGACATACCCCAGAGAAAGCTGTACAGAGATGTGATGCTAGAGAACATCAGTCATCTGGTCTCCCTGGGTGAGTGTCAATTTTTATGTATGTATGTAAGTATGTAAATAGGTATTCATTCATTCATTCATTCAACAAGTATCTAGAATAGCTTCCACAGCCTACTCCTCTCTCTACCATGATTCTTTCATAGACCTTAAAACTACATGGAGTAAAAGTTGTCTCTTTTCATTTACTTACACCTAGATTGTCAACCCACTAGAATGTATTCTTGATCCCAATTTAATGTCTTTCTTACTACTCAATATCTAACACTCAGAACAAAACTGGGAGCTCAATGAATATTTTTGAATGCTTAAATAAATTGATTAAATGTTCTAAATAATTATTTTGTTCTAGTCACTATGCTGAACTTAAGACCAGAGTAGTGAAAATGACAGACTTGATTATTCTTGTGAAACTTATGTTTGAAAATAATATTCAAGCAACTTTGGAGACATTTAATTTCCCCATTTTTGAAAAGATGGAGGATTCTGCTTTCCGTCTGAATGTGAGCATGGACATCAGCACCCAGAGGTCTTACTACTGTGGACATGTGACCTGTATTTCTTCCCTGTTTTCTTTGTTAAAAGTAGTGGTGCCTGGAGTGACCTTCAGGGATCTTATTTTTCCTCAGTAGCCTGTTGTGGACTTGATGAGAATGCACTTTTATTAGCATACTAGTGCCCGGTGCACAGATTCGTGCATGTTGAAAGGAAATTAATTAGAAGGTGGCCAGCAGAGTGGGACTGGGTGAGATGGGCTGGACACACCCTGGAGGCAAACTCCTATTGTCCCTCCCTGGCCAGCCGCACCTGGGGCAGCACCACAGCTCACAGGGTATCTACAGAGTGAGCAGGGTCCCTCTAGCAGGTGGGGTCCCTCAACCTGGCCTGTGGGGATTGGGCCAAAACCGGCTCTTGGACATCCCCAGGGGGATGTCCTGTCCACCAGGGGGGGATCCCAGATTGCGAGAGGGCAGTTCTCAGGTGACGCACCCTGGAATTGGGGTCCCTCCTCTCTGGTTCTGGGGTGTGTGACCTGAGAACTGCCACTGCCAAGTCACCACAGCTCAGCAGCTCCTACATTGAGAGTCTGCCCCCTGGTGGTCAGTGTGCATCATACTGGCCAGTCGGGTGGTCAGTCACTTAGCCTTTTTTATATATATATATATATATATCTCAAAATACATGTACCTTTCTTTCACAAACAGGATATCGGATCTGCAAATCAGATGTGACTTTTCAGCTGGAGCAAGGAGAAGAGCTATGGAGTGAAGGGACTGGGTTTCTCCAAGGCCAGAATGCAGGTGAGCAGCGGGGGTCAAGGCTTCAGTGTGAGGAGATGTCTGCTCAGTGACTGAGTAAGTCCTTAGACTATCAAGTGAAGGCTTTGGGAAGTTTGAGTGACATTTTTCAAAATGTAGATGCACAATGAAGCAAAATTATTCAGATATTGCCATTATTGAAGTTAAGCTTTCACATAATAACTCTTGTTCTGATCCTCCCCTTTGAAAGTTTTCCCCCTCTTTTGCTACCCAACATCTATTTTACGTTTTTCATATTTCAATCCTGAAAATCTTTACGAATTGTCAATGCCTTTGGATGTGTTTCTGCTTCCTTAGAGTATTCCCCATCAGAATGCCAATTTTTGAGACATATATGTTCATTCCCCTAAAGCTGTTCTAATTTTTTAAAAAAATTATTTTAGGCAGGGAAAGTGCCATTCAAAATGAAGAAATGATAGCCACACAACATATCAGTGCGAAGGACATATTTACAATCATGCAACTGGTAAGTTTCATGAGTGTTCACTCTGGTCATTTAAATTAAAACTTGGCAATTGGATGTTCGTACTTGAGTACAATACCGTGATTTATGTTAATTTTGGATAAAGCTTTTTCTGAAAAATAACTTGGGGTAGTTTGAATTTAGAGGAGGAATTAACCTAAGTTCATAACTATAACCTGAGATATTAATAAAAAGGACAACTGCAGAACATTGTTTGCATACCTAGTCTTTGAAACATGTTGAAGTTTTCAAAATTAACCAATAAGCTCTGCAGTTGGGATGTTACAAAAGAGAAAATCTGTGTGTAGAGTAGAGTAACACACCATGCATATGCAGGTATCATTGGAAAGATTTTAATTGGATACCATCACTGCAAGATTAATTTAGTACTCATATGTAGAGAAGTGAATGTATGAACTTATGTAGCCAAATCAATTAACAGCCTTTCATCTTTATCTCCAAAGCAGAAATTTCACACTGAAGAGGATCCCTCTGAATATAATGATTTGGGAGATTTTACCGATAGCTCCACAATAACTCAACATGTGTTAACTCATATGGAAAAGAAACCCTGTATCAGCAAACAATGTCAAAAATCCTTTAGTGACCAGTCATACGTTAATCAACATAAGCAACTTTACACCAGAGTTAAATCATATGAGTGCCATCTATGTGGGAAAACCTTTAGTAATTGCTCTAGCCTTAGAAGACATGAGATGACTCACACTGGAGAGAAACCGTACGAATGCCACATCTGTGGTAATGCCTTTATTCAGAGCTCTGACCTTAGAAAACATAGTCTCACTCATACTGGAGAGAAACCATATGAATGTCATATATGTGGGAAAGCCTTCAGTCAGTCGTCTAACCTCAGACAGCACCAAAGGACACACACTGGAGAACAACCGTATGAGTGTTGTCAGTGTGGGAAAGCCTTCAGTAAATGTTCTGCCTTGAGACGACATGAGAGAACTCACACTGGAGAGAAACCTTATGGATGTCATCTGTGTGGGAAAGCCTTCAGTCAGTGTTCTGCCCTTAGACGACATGAAGGGACCCACAATGGAGAGAGAATTATGAAAGCCTTCAGTAAATATTCTGACCTGAGATAACATGGTATTATAAGTAATGAATGTAGAAGAAAACTCAATTATAGTTTTAACATTTAAAAACAGCAACAACTCACACATTAAGGAAACACTGTAATCAATGTGGAAGACCCTGCAGTCATCCTTACTCATCTTCCATGTGGAAATGTAGATGGAAGATAATCCATCTGTATGGAATCTCTGGAAAGGTCTTCAGTCACTCGGATGACCATAGGTGACATGTGAGAACTTGCACTGGAAGTATAATGAAAGCAGAAGTCTGCAGCAACAGCTCTCAGCTTCATACTAGAGAATTCACGCAGGGGAAAGCCCTCAGTCTGCCGTCACTGTGGGAATGCTTTAATTTATAATTCATGGTAAACAATGTGAGCAAACCCCACCTGGGAGAACCCCTAGGTCTGTAATTGTTGTGAACAGATATTCAGCCAAGCTCAAGGCGTGGTGTTCACACAAAAACTTGGTGAAGAAATAACCACTAGAACAGTATTTAGGAGGCTAAGACCTCTTAAGGAATACCAATAATTTTTCCTTGGGAAATGATTCAGTGAAAACTTATGAGAAGTCCTTTATTCAGAGAGGAATGCTATGACTCGTATGAGAATTTGGAGAATACAAAACACTTTCTGTGTCATGAAAGAAGGACAGTGGTCAGTCATTCATAGTCAGCACTACAATCCTCACGTTGAGGAGACAGCAATTCTAACCTCGGAGAAAGCTTCAGCTGGATTTCATACCTGAAAATTCAATCTAAGGTAAAAATAAACCCTCTAGGGTTAGCACATGATTCATAATTTTGAGGAGGAAAACTATTTTTGGGGAAAATATGGCATATAAATGCAAGATAGAGTGACCTGAGAATATTAATTGCAGAATTTTGTAAGAAATTAGATTAAACTTTTTCAACAGATTATTGCTATCAAACAATAAACTGTTGCTGAAAAGAATCTATATTGCTGAAATCCTAGTTTTCTTTTTTTTACACAGTTGTAAATACAGATGTGAGAGTCTGCACTCCTTGGCATGTGGGTTGGAGGTTCAGCCTGTCTCTCTGAGTAGTCCTTTCTTCCACAGCTGCTTTCATATAGCTCGCCACCGTCTGTCTCCATCTGTGTCCTGGTGGTTACAGCAGGGACCATTAACAGGTCTCTCTGCGATGTGAGCTGGGCCCAGCAGGGTCATGGGAGCAGTGTCATAAACATCTGGTAGATGTTTATGACAGTAGAATAGGCTCCAGCCCTGCCCCTGCCCCTACCCCTGTCCCTGGGCAGCTCTGCCCTTCCAGGCCAAGAACTGTTGGATTATTTCTATGATGTTTCTGACTCCAACTAATTGGGGCAGAAGTTCATCCCACATCGTATTTAGATGAGTCCTGAGTTATGCACTTAACTCATTCCCCAAATTGAGCCAGTGCTGTGTGTCCCCACAGCAGCCCAGAAAGAAAACTCCAACAAGATAGAATTAAGAATTACTTTGCCCCAGGGTTTGGAGGTATATTACCCTTCACCCAACCCCAGTACTGGACCCGAGCCTCAAGGAGAAATGCTCTCAAGACATAACTGGGCTGATTTGTGCTCTTCCGAAATGCACAATCCCAAATCATAGCCTGAGATCAGTGAAAGGAGCACTTCTCTGCGTGACATTAATACGTCATTATTTTTTAGAAAGCTCCACAACTGACTGTACACTGGAGTGGGGAACAGTCAAGTCATGTATGAGGAGATTAGCAATCACAATTCAACATCTCGGCCTTCTGGCTGTAGAGGCATGGGTTGTAATCAGCCAGGGACACATGGAAGTGTGAACAAGGGTCAAAGAGAACAAACTTGTGAGAAGTTCAGACTATGGAGACACACCCCAGGGGTTCTAATTTCCACTGCCACCGCCCATGAGACCTTGTAACTGAACCTTTCTGTGAAGGTTCCTCATTTCAAAGGTGGAAGTAGCTTGGTGTCTTTACCTTAAAGTTGCTATGAGTACTAACGTATGATACTGTATATACTAAATAATTACAGCTGGTGAGCACTTTGTGTTTGCAAATAAAAATATTTTACTAGGTGTACCCTTGAAACCTGCTCCACAATAAATTCAATTACAAATATATATATATATATATATATATATATATATATATGTGTGTATATATATATATATATATATTACCATTTACGTTGCTACCTGGGTACATCACTCTTCTTTATCTTATTTTTACATTGAAATATTTTATAATCATTTTCTAAAATAAAGTCAGATATTATTACATAACTAACCTACTTAATATACAATTTATCTCCAAACTATAATTGACTTCAGGTGTGGTCCTGGGTAAGAATTGGATTGAGACCTATCTGGTGGCCTAGCCAGGAACTACACTTTTCTCAGAGGGTCCCCAGAAGGGAAGGGGCAGGTCTGGCTACCTGTGCTGGTGCTGGGATCTCTAGGATTGATGTCTACACTCTCAGAGGAGCACGTCCCAGTGGGATTTATCTCCACTAACGTATGCATATAAGTTTGTTGAGCACTCGCAGTGAGATCAAGGGGTTTGGGAATAGATAAAGGACAATGATGTGACTACAAGGTGACAGAATCACACAACTAGCTTAATTTGCGTGCCACACTGACAACTTGCTGGTGAAGGGAAGTCCCTCACAGGATGGTTCCCTCCAGAGGCAACAGTGCAGGGCCCCCATTCAGAGGGAAGGGAGCTTTTTGGTTATTAGTGTGGGAATCCCCTGGGGAGAGGGTGCTTCCTTGTCCAGAAGTAGTCTCTCTGCAATAGATGGGGTGTCTCAGGGACAGAGAACTACAAAGGACTAGCAGCAGCTTGGCGACTTGTGTAGTCCATAGTTTACCTCATCTAGGGCTTGCCAATGGTGGGTGCATTTTAGCAAGGTATGGGAAGCAGGCAGGCTCTAAATGGTTACTAGAACATATGCTAACTTGAGCTATATTTAGAATAATTCAGAGAGTGAAAGTTGGAGTTTGGCACTAGTGAGCTTTTGAACTAATGGGCCTGGTCTGCTGTGAAGATGGCAAGCTGGGCAACATGGAAGAGATCATCCAGCCTTGCTTTATAAAAGAATCCCATATTTGCCCTGGCCAGTTTTGCTCAGTGGATAGAGCATTGGCCTGTGGACCAAAGGGTCCCAGGTTTGATTCCTGTCAAGGGCATGTACCTTGGTTGCAGGCTCCTCCTCAGCCTGGACCCTGGTTGGGGCTCTTGAAGGAGGCAACCAATGAATGTGTTTCTCTCACAGTGATGTTTCTCTGTCTTTCCCTCTCTCTTTCACTCTCCCTAAGAATCAATGGAAACGTATCCTGAGGTGAGGATTAACAAAACAAAACAAACAAAAAAGAATTCCATATTGTACTTGCTATTCTTGGTTCTCATTTGTTGTAAGGAATTGTTTAGACCAGGGGTCGGCAAACTCATTAGTCAACAGAGCCAAATATCAACAGTACAATGATTGAAATTTCTTTTGAGAGCCAAATTTTTTAAACTTAAACTTCTTCTAATGCCACTTCTTCAAAATAGACTTGCCCAGGCCATGGTATTTTGTGGAAGAGCCACACTCAAGGGGCCAAAGAGCCGCATGTGGCTCACGAGCCGCGGTTTGCCGACCACTGGTTTAGACATCTGAGATAACTTTGTGCTGAGCCTCAGCTGGGAGTTCTTGCTCTGTGATAATAAAACAACAGGCATAATTTTCTTTTCTTGTTTTAAAATAGAGAGGAAGGAGAGGGAGGGAGAGATAGAAACATCAATGATGACAGAAAATCATTGATTGGCTGCCTCCTGTATTCCCTCCACGAGGATCAAGCCTGAAACCTGGGAATGCCCCTGAACCATGACCTCCTGGTTCATTGGTCCATGCTCAACCACTGAGCCAAGCCAGCTGGGCAACAGGCATTATTATCAAGTACAGAGTGACCATGCTATCTCTGAAGTTATGACTCATTTAGGAGGTTATTTGTAGCACAGCTACTCATTTTATTTTTTTATTTTTTTTAAATTTCTTTATTGATTAAGGTATTGCATATGTGTCCTTATTCCCCAATCACTGCCCACCTCCCATTCATGCCCCCACCCCCCTGTTGTCTGTGTCCATTGATTAGGCTTACATGCATGCACATAAGTCCTTTGGTTGATCTCTCCCCCTTATCCCCACTGTCCCCCACCTTCCCTGAGGTTTGACATTCTGGTTGATGTTTCTCTGTATCTGGACCCATTTTTGTTCATCAGTTTATGTTGTTCATTATATTCCACAAATGAGTGAGATCATGTGATATTTATCTTTCTCTGCCTGGCTTATTTCACTTAGCATAATGCTCTCCATTTCCATCCATGTTGTTGCAAATGCTAAGAACGCCTTCTTTTTCTTTTTTAATGCAGCATAGTATTCCATTGTGTAGATGTGCCACAGTTTTTTAATCCACTCAACATTTCCCTTTATTCAATAGTAATAGAATTTTTGAAGGTTTGCATGATTTGGAGAAAGGAAGAATTAACCTAAAGAAGGTTAAAAATGAGAAGGATAGAAGTTTGTCATTTTTAAGTTTTCAATCATTTTGTTCCCATAAAGTTTTTAAAATGTACTGTGAACATAAATGCAGCAAAATTTTTTATTATTAATAATGATCATTGCTTATTGCATTCAAACCCAGGAGTATGCAAAAATACATCTACAGTTACCTCACTCTTTCTTTGTATGTTCTCGAGCTCCTAATTACACTTGCTTAATGCCTGCAAACAGTCATGTGGTCCCCAACTCCCCTTAACAGTAACAGGCATGTCTGTTAGTCAAGGAAGAGATTTTTTACATAGAGAAGTATGCAGACCTCACATTCATGGGAAAAGGGTGTCTTGGTTAAGGAAATGATGCTGCAGACCAGAGACAGTGGAGCGAGTAGAGATCTAAGGAAATAGTAGAAACTAGAGAGAGAATAAGGGGACCACAGGAGCTCACCCCTGTGAGGGTGCCATGATCTCCAGTTACTTGGAGACTACGATTTAGTAGAGATCTTTCTGGAAGAATTCAGAAAAAGTACTTACTTTATAGCTCAAATGGACCTACATTAGGAAGACACATGTAAAACTAAGCAACAACAACAACAGAATAGAGAACGTTCAGTTTTGGGGAGCACTTGAGACCTTGCTCCCATGCATATTTCATTAGTTTGACTCGGGGACGTCATGAAAATTTTCTTAAAAAGAAAATAAAATCCTTTTTAAAAATGCTGAGAACTCTGAGTGTCCAAAGAAGGCAGGACAGGGATGAGTCCCTCCTCTCTGCCCGCTAGACTTCTCCTTGAAGAACTGCTCAGGACTTGCCCTGATCACACAGGGTCTCCAGGGCCTGACTCTACCATCCCGCTGCTTCCGTTTGTCCTCAGGGAATGAGGGGCATGGTGCCATCATAGGACACTGCATCCAAGGACCTTGGGAGTCACCTAACTGGGCCACTGTCACCCACTTAGGGGGTTCATTTTCCAAAGACGTAGTTGAAGTTTAACTGCACTATGAAAATTATTTTTTCTGTCATTATGGTCAATACTTTGGGTCTTGTCGCTATTTTTTTTTTTTTTATGATAACTGAGCTCAGGAATGATTTTTGTGGGTTTTTCTATAAAACATTAAGTAGACTTTTTCTGAGAGCTAGTTGTCTATTTTCCTGATGATGATTCGGTAAGGTTTCCACACAGTCAAACACACAGCTTGCCGAGAACCAATTCCAGCATGTAATAATTACAAGAGTTCCATCAAAAGGTTGATGGGACTTGGGAGGCTCAACAAGGGTGAGCCACATATATAGTTTACCTGTTGGAAACGGCTAAGGCACTTCCCCCAAACCTGAATGGGATTGTTAACTGCCAGACAGCTCAGGGCATTTTATTGCCTCCTGTTGGTCAAACACCTCAACAGCTGTAGGCTAGTCCCCAAACTGACAATGTTTCAGTACCCTTTGAAACCTTACCCTTTGAAGTGTATATTTCCACCTTGCCTTGGGACCGATTGTGTTGAATAAAAGCACAGGGTCCTGAGACAAGGAGAGTCTTCTAGCTCCTTCAGCTGAAGCTCCTCTGACCCCCAATGCCCTTCAAAACTACCTTTTGTCTCCGGACTCTTTAATCATCTCTGTGCAGCCCCTTTCTCCAGAATGCTGAACCCTTTGTAAGGCTGGGAAAAGAACCCCAACGATTATGACACCCTAACGCGGGACACCGGCAACAGCTGAATCCTGCCTGTCTTGTGGTTTAAAAGCAGGAGCTTGTCTGTCCCCAGGGTCCCTGCCTCGCCTCAGTCATTCCATGAGTTGCATGAGTTGCTCTTCTCTGGGTCAGCTTCTGTACCCTCTTCTCTCTCAGCTTCTCCCCACCTCCCCTCCCCCACCCCCCCACCTCCCCACCCCTCCCCCCCCCCCCCCTGCACCGTCCCTTGGTTCCTCTGCACTGGTTTCCCCCCTAATTCGGTCTATGCTCTCCTCACAGACCATTGCTGGACTTGCATCTCTCCTGGGAAATAGAAATGGTCCCTACTCAACAGTTTACCAGTTTCCCTTTTTCTCACCCAGGCCCAGGACCCCCATATCCTGCCCCCTTCTCCCCTCCACACCTGGGCCCAGCACCCTTCTGTTCTTTCTTCCCTCTCATTTCCCAACCTTCCCAGACTCTCTCCCTCTTGTCTGATCAGGTCAAGAAATCCAGACTCCTGCCCTAGGGCCCTGCTCTTCTTGCCTAGTTTACCTACTGAGGGACTGAGAAGAAGTGAATATGAGGGGACCCTTCCCCTCCCCCTCCCGAGAGTTTCAGCCCCACCTGTGGGTCCCTGCATATTCCCTTCCACTGATCAAGAACATCTCCTATCCAAGTTGCACTAACAACCTTTAGGGCTTTACCCTCCAAACGTGTCCCTCCTTCAGGATCCTTCAGCAGCCTCAGTGCCTCTCCCAGGTGCCCCAAGTCCCTGTCCCCCTCCCCAGGGAGCAATCCTGACCCATAGGACTTAACAACTTGCCCAGGATCCTGTCTCTTCCCCCACCATGACCTGAGACAGAAGGCTCTCCAAGGGCTCCAGATAAAGGATCCCAGCAGCTGAGCCAACCAAAAGAAAATCAACCCATTTTAAGATGGCTACCTTTAGACAAAGTCACTCTTGAAAACTGAAAGTTTAAAATTTAAGTGTAGATTAATGTACTCCAGGAATGTGAACCATTATGAGGGGCACACTTCTGCCACCTCAATGCTCCTTTGGAAAAAAAACGGATAAAACTCTCCATAGCATCAGGAAGAGGTGGGTGCAGCTGAAGGAACATATATAACTCAATATTGCCTATGAATGTAAGAACCAAAAAAAGAAATCTTCCATCTAAATGACAGCAGCAGTGGATTTATGAGATCTCACCATGATGAGATCTATCCAGATCCCCATTCAGTAATTTTCCCAAATTCAAAGGAACAGCAAAAAGTAATGGACAAGTCAGGCATGAAAACTTTCTTAATTTCCTTATTGCTTCAGTTGACTTACTACTTTTTCAGGTATTTTGATTTTATGTGTGACAAATAAATAGGACAACTTAAGATGCACAATATGGTGATTTGCTCTACATATTCATTGGGAAAGGATCCCACAAGATCAAGGTCATTAATACATCCATCCCTTCACATCACCACAAACTAGTTTCTGTTTGTGTATGGCGGGAAACATTAAGATCTTGGAAAGTTATTGGTGTCATATTAGAAAATCGTGTTTAATTAGAAGAGCCATTGTACAGTGTTTTAGAAAAAATGGGAAACAGCCATAACTGAAATATGGGACATTAAATGTGGGGTAGTTAGCACATACTCAGAGTCAACATATTTCAGGAGAAAATATTTCTGAAGGCATTCAAAATTCCAACAGGTTCCATCAGAAGGGATAAGGAGCAAATTGAACAATTAATTATTTAAAAAATTAGACTAGGGTAATGTATGCTGCTCCATATAATTCCCCCAGTAAAATGGACTTATTTCTCAGACATGACACAGTTAACTCTGACTTCTTAGGCTGAACCTAAGAGAGGACCAAACAACAACTTCCGGGCTGAGGCAGACCGGAGAGAATTAAGGTCATGGGCTGGACCAGCCTGGAGAGGCAGACCCTGGGAGATGCAGTGGCCAGGCTGAACTCCAGGTGCAGAGACCCAAAGGGTGGGGCCCTGAGCATAAACACAATGGAAGAGAATTTATCAAATATAGACAAAACACAAGGGAGCTCACTGGGAGATAAAATATATGAAAATTATAAAATGGGGGACTCTTTGATTTTTGTTCTAAAAGATCTGAAGGGAGCTACAGGATGGTGATGCGGGAGGGGGGAGTGAACAGTGAAGATTCTGATTTTTGTGCCCAACACTCACTCCAGATTGGGCCTTAGCTGTTTCTGCCAACCTGAAGGAACAGCCCAGAAAATAAAGCTGATAGGAGACAGATCTGCCCACCTGGAACTAAGAAAGCTCTTTGATTTTTGTTCTGAAAGCTCTGAATTGAACTAAAGGTTGGTGGGGGCAGGGAGGAAGGAAAGGGTTAATTTGGATATTTGCGCTCCACACTGACTCCAGATTGGGTCTTAGCTGATTCTCTCCAACTCCCAGGAGAAGCCCAGGAAATAAAGCTGCAATGAGGTAAAATACCTAATCTTCTTACCACTCCTTAAACGGTTTTTGTTGTTTTTTAATAATGAACAAAATTTGCTGTCTCAAGGCAAAATGAAAGGATGTCCCCCCACTTTGTCCCCCCAGATAAGAATGCGGTCCTTCAACAGACACTCATATTGGACATAAACATCAAAGGGACATGCTCCCAGCAGACCCACTGGGATGATCTGTGCTCCTCCCAACAAGCACAGTCAGGGGTAACTTAAGGTCAATGGCAGGACAAGCAGGGACAAGGATCCCATAAGAAGTTGGTTGTCCAGGCTGAGCCACAGGTGGAGGGACATCAAGGGTGGGGCCACAGTTCCAGGTCCTTGACCAGGGTCACCGTGGGGGCACATTCATCAATAATAGAGGATAGACAAATGAGAAGGTCAGTGGGAATTCATATATATGCAAATTATAAAGTGGGGAACTACCCAGAATGCCCACATTTTGAAATCAGACAGGCCCACCTGTGCTGGAGCAAAGCTGGGCCTGATTGCTTTGAACACAACTCTCTGGGGAAGGAAGTGGCAAAAGGCCCAAATGGGATTATTTGCCTTTGTTTCCTCAAAGCCTCTTAGTACACACCTAGGAATGTACCTCAAACGCCCCGCGGTAAGGTGCCAGTGAAAGAGTATCTGAAGAAAGTGCCAGGTATCAATGAGAAGAAGAGACTAAAGCAACACGTCCCAGTTCATGTGCATCCATGCCCAGGAGACACGGCGATCTTCGAGGACGTAGAGCTCTTTGTGCCGACATGGAATGACTCAGGGACAGGGATCTGAGTCAAAGGCAAAGTGAAAATTGAAGTAGTCCCACAGGGACAAAATTGGGGCCTCCATTTCTGTGAGTTCCCTAGAGGGTCGGCTTCCAAGACACAGAGGCAACAATGGTGGGAGACGGTGTACAGCGAGGCTAGGAAAAAGAAAGAATTTTCACAGAATCGGAGCTTCAGTTGGAAACGTGAAGAGCTCTGGAGGTGGGGGAGGTCGTTGGTTGCACACACTGTGGGCGGACTTCACGCCAAAGAACTCTACACGGGGTGTGTTATTAGTCGATTTATCTTGCATGCATGACAACACATTAAACAAGGCAAAGTGCAGAAGGAAGCAGCAGGCGTAAAGGGAAATGTTGGTTTTTCTTACAGAAGATACGACTTTCTAAGTTTAAGAAATGGATCGAAGTAATGTGTAACTGACTGAGAACACTAAAGGGCCCAGAACACTGTGTCCCTCCAAGTCCTGTATCCCTCCGCGAGAATATGCTAATCGGATAGTCTCCGCCTACATGTTACATCACGTTGAACCAGCATAAATATCCAGGAGGAATGGAGATTCTGCCAGTCGCCCTTAGACAGGCACCTTGGAAGCAGCAGCAGATCCAGGGGAGCTGCTCCAGCACCCACTGTTCTGAGGAACTGCTCACGGACTGAGGAGCTAAGCGGGATTGCGGGTAGGAGCATATTTTACTTTCATTTTCTAGTAAGTCTCCATAATACTCAATGCATTGATGGTGGTGTAAGTCCTAAGAAATACTGTGTTTCTCTGACCTACTAGGACACACAGGGTAGAAGGAATCACAGTCTCCTCTTCTAAATCCCTCCTTTGTGCATGCACACCCAATTCACCAGTGAGTCTCACCTGTGTTGACTTAGAGTCCTGTCCTGGGGACAGGCAATCATGAGAGCACAGACAAAGAACTCAGAAGGAGGGATCACAGGGCAGACAGATGTTTTTCCTGAGGGCATGAGGTCTCTTCAGCAGATTTGAAGCAGATGGTACCAGGGGAGCTTGCCCTGTGTGGGATTTTGAAATGTTTCTTTTTCCATTTTCCTCAGGAGGTTCGCAAGTCCATAGCTGAGACAGGAAGACGTGAAGGTCGTAGGTGGTGTGGCAGAAGGCAGGTTGGGACCCAGAGGACCCCCCTGCAAACCCTCATGGCTCAGAAAGGGAAGCAGCCACAGAGGGCCCCAGTGGCACACAAGGCTCCCCCACCAGAGCAGGAGAATCCCAGGGTGAGTAGAAGCTGGCTCTGTGGGGAACCTGGGGAAGTGGTGGCCTGGGTGACAGAGACAGGGTTTGGACAAGGCAAGTTCTGTGTCCATAAGTGGAGTGTTCTTTCCCATGCCACGGTCCCCTAACCTAGGACATTCTCACCAGTCTGACTGGTCCCTTCGTCTTTGCAGGAACAACCTATGTCTTTTTGTTTTTTAACATTTTTTATTTATTTCAGAGAGGAAGGGACTGAAGGAGAGAGAGAAAAACATCACTGATGAGAGAGAATCATGGATAGGCTGCCTCCTGCACACCCCCTTCTGGGGACCGAGCCCACAACCCAGGCATGTGCTTTTGGCCAGAATCAAACCTGGCACCCTTAAGCCGGAAGGCCTACACTCTATTCATTGAGCCAAACTAGCTTCTCCCTTCTTAATAGTGTCCTATGCATCCTGCTTTTTGGTCCATAACTTTCCACTTGGTTCTATATATGAATGCTCATCCCTTCTGTCCTTCCTCCTATGTTCCTTCCAAACTAATCTTGGCTTTGGGATCCACCCTAATATCTTCAACAATAGCTACCAGATGAGCCCTCCCTTGTGTGACCCAAATTCAACCTCCATCAAGCTGTCCCTTTGTTCCTCTTTGCAATGTGCCTGTGTTTTGAGCTGACTCCCTGACCTCCTTCTCTCCTCCAGGTGAGATGTTGGAAATGTGGGGCCTTTGGGCACAAGGCAAGCAGCCTCAGGTGTCCCATGAAGAGTAGGAGTGGGGCCCTAGCTTCACATGCCCTGGGCTCCAATGAGATGAAGGAAAGCCAGAATCCTTGGAATCCCAGGGACCTGTGGAACAGAGAGCCCTTCAACAAGGCTGCTAGGTTAACCCAGCAGAGAGTTCGGTGAGTTTCATGGGTGAGTGCAGCCAAACTTTGGGGTAAATCTAGGGAACCTGCACCCCTTACCACTCCAATACCTGCATTGCCACCTCCAAGCAAAGACAGGGATCTGGAGAGTTTGAGAAAGCTTCCCATGGCCTCCAGGGGTGCATCAGAGTTTCATTCCCTTCCTGAGAGTCACTGAGAGTTAATGATGGTGGGGGTGGGGTGAGACTTGGTGGATCTCTGCCAGGGATAGGCAGAGGGACAATGGAGGGAAAGGAAACTGCTTTGTGAAAAATCCTTGAGAGCCCACAGAAAGGGGAAGATCTGAGATGAGGCAAGGAGAAGTCTAGTAAATGCATAGACCCCACGCCCTGGATCACACTGATTCAGGGAAAGGGACTGGACTATGGGAAGGCATGTTTCATTGGGAAAAGGAATGGAGGGACTCATATACTATGTTTTGTCCAGCAGGCATGAAGAACAGAGACAGGCTCTGCGCCAGAGATTACCCAGGAGAGCCCCAAGAGGGCCCCAGCACAACTGGAAGGACAAGACAGAACCCTGTGACTACGTGAGGGTGAGTGTCCCCAGGCTCTTAGCTTTTTATTGCATCAGGGACACAAACTTCCCCTGGGACTCAGAGAACACTCATTCCCTAGTGAGAGTCCTGTGCAGCCTGTTTTGTGTCCGAATCTTTGCATGTGGGTCTAGGTATTCATGCTGAGGACTGTATGGCTTCTCCCCATGTTCCTTCCTAACTAATATGGGCTTTGGCATGCATCACAACATCTTAGTAACAGGCACCAGGTGAGCCCCGTGTTTATGTCAGTCTCTGCAACCCATATTCCACCTCCATAAATCTGTCCCCCTCTTTCCTTGGAAATGTGTCCCTACTTTGGGCTGACTCACTGACCTCCTTGTCTCCCCACAGGTGAGATGCTGGAAATGCAGGGCCTTTGGGCACAAGGCAAGCAGCCACAGGTGTCCACTGAAGCAATGGAATAGGGCCCTAGACCCCCAGGCCATGGGTTCCAATAAGATGAAGGAGAACCTGAAACCAAGGAATGCCTGGGTCCAGCGGAGCCCAGGACGCTTTAACAGGGCTGCTGGGGAGACTCAGCAGAGAGCACGGTGAGCATTGCGGGAGGCTGGAGAAAACATTGGGGTGGGATCTGTGAAGCCTGTGTCCTTCCCTCTACACTCTATGCCTTGCCATCTCCATTCAAAGTCAGAGATACAGAGAGAGAAAAATCCCCATGTCTTCACCAGTCACACTCCCAAGTTCATACAATTCCTGGGCAATCAATGAGGATGAATGGTGGTAGGGTTGGTGCTGGGAACATCTTTAATCTATAAAGGTGTCAGGCAGAGAGGAAATGGAATGAAGGAAAGTCCTTCATGAAAAACCCAGGTGGGTTCTTTGGGGGAGGGAATGAGATGAGGCCAAGGTCAGTCTGGTAAATGCATAGGGCTTTGCTCCCTGGATCACAAGCAGTGGGAAGGGGTGTGGGCCAGGGAAAGCATTGCCTTCATTGCAGAGAAGAAATGGAGTGTCTTATGTATCATGTTCTGTCCTGCAGGCACGAAGAACAGAGACAGGCTCCTTGCTGGAGACTTCCCTGGAGACCCACACGCAGGCCCCAGCAAAACTGCAAGGAAGAGACAGAACCCTGTGACTATGTGAGGGTGAGTGTCCCCAGGTGCTGGGCTTTTCATTGATTGCATCAGGGTCACCCTACTTCCCTCCTTGTCTTCTCTCTGAGGGATTGGTGAAAGTTCTAAGGGAACTTACATGCTTTCTCTAGTATAATTTCCTAATTCGTTTTTCTTGGTGTCTTTTATTTGGCCTTCACTTGCATGTGTCCCAACAATATAGGATGAGGCAAAAGTGGGGTTACAGTATTTTCCTTTGGAAAATGGTAAAGTAATAAATCATAATATAGCAATAAGCTCTGTGTTTCATGTACCTACAACTGTAAAGCTACTTAAGACCCACCCTCTAAGCTGATGAAGGGCATGGGTGTGGTTGCATTGGATATTTTCAAAAGGCACCATCCCTTGCAGTAAACCAGGCATTGGGACATCAGAATCCCTTCTCCCAAATTGCCCATGCAAACTCATTAGTCCCCAAACAGCCTTCATATCACCAAGAAGTGTCCATTCCCTGGACAAGGCTAGGAAAGGCTTGTTTCCACCAGGAGACAGCTGTGAGAACTTACCTGTTTTCCTGTCTGATGTTAGACAAGGTATCAAGGGGACATTGCATCTTCTTTCAGACTCATCTTAGTGACCTCACCTTCCTTACTTTCATTGCTGGTTTATCCTTTGCAGTCCATATCTTATCTCAATATCTTTTTTTCCTTGTAGTTGGTTTAATTATATTTTCTAATTAATGGTGAGAAAATTCCAATGTGTAACATATGTATTCTGTCTCTTACAGGATCTTCACAAGGTGAGACCTGATCACAACACCAAGAGGAAATATGTGCGAGACCCTGGTCTCACCACTTGGTCACTGAAAAGGAAACATGTCAGGACCTCCACAGCACCTCCCATCAAAGGTGTTGAGAGCAGCGCCTGCTTACCTCCTGGACCAAAGAATGGACAGGAAGGGCCTGTTACAGACTCCCCTCACGCCGAAGGCACACACTTTGTCCAGGATCCCACCCACAGTGTCCATGAGAGGGATGACAGACCCCACTCTGCCTTCAGCATGCAGGGCCTGGACCAAACCTTCATCCACCAGCCACAAGCCACGTTCTCTGATGGGAACTCACACAGCATCCAACATGCTGCTGCACACAGTGGGGGCCAGGACTCTGATCTCATCATCAAGGTGCCTGGCAAGAGAGCTGCCCAGACCTCCAGCCAGACCTGCCAGAAGCCCCAAAAGAAACCCAGACTCAGCCCCTGCCTGAAGAGCACCCAGAGTCCTGACACTCAGCCTCTACATGAGGGCGCTCCCATCAAGACTCTCCAGCTCTGCCACGTGCCCCGGTTCCCACCAATTCCTGAGGTTCCAGGACAGGCCCGCAGAAAGGTCTTCATGACATTAGACAAAGGCCAGTGGAGCTCCAGGTGCATGACACCTCCTCCCCACCCTCCTGATGAGAAGCTCACCGCTCCTGCTCAGATCCCTTCCACCACTGAGAAGTCAGGGGCACTCTGTCCCTGTGTCCCCTTGAGTGTCCTCCTTGATGCCCTTCAGCTTTCCTCTTCCTCTGAAGAAGGTGATGGCCAGTGAGACACTCCATGTCAAGAAGACATGTTCTTCAGCCCCGGGCCACCTGGAGGTGCCTGAGGAACTGGAGAGGGGAGGTCACTGGGAGGAAATGTTTCTGGGGAATCAGCGCTTCCCTTCTGTGCTGTGTGGACAGATGGTGGGAACTCTGATCATGCTTGTGGGACACAGGCTCAGTTATTGCACTTTTAATTTATGTAGGTGTAGTGATATTTTATAAGAAACTATAGTTTGTGCTCATTGAACTGGAAAGGGAAGTAGATTTTTAGAAATTTTCATCCATTGTATGTAAAATTAAGCTAAGTTGCAGTAATTGCACTTAAAGTCGAATAGAAATAGGAAGCTATGTAATGAATCTGTATCAGGTGTGCACTTGTGTGCTTTGGGGAACCTGGGGCAGGGCCACCTGTGTGGTCTCTAGATTTGAAGCAGTGCCTATTGTCCTGAGATGAGGCTGTTTCACTCTACTGTGTTATGTCAATGGAAATCAGGGTGGGCCCCTCCCCATGACTTTGCACCTTTGGTTTATGGAATGTCATATTAAAGTTTTGTTTAAAGTACAGTTTTGTTTTAAGTCATATTAAAGTTTTGTTTTATTAAGTATGTTTTAAGTATAGTTTGTGTTTGGCATCAATAAAATTTTGCAAAATAGGTCACATTGTAATTGGATTTCATTTCTGTCCATTTTGGATCCTTTTAAAAATACAGACTGTGCCACAAAGCTCATGTCCCTGAGAGTAGACGGTAATATGATGTACCTTGAGGTGGATTAGCTTGGGCAACACCTGTAGGTCCCTGTATCATCCCTTCTTCTCAGTGAAGATCGTCTCCTCCCTAAGAGGCACTAACAGCCTTTAGGACCTCACCCTCCAAAGTTGTCCCTCTCTTGTGGTGCTTCAGGAGCCTCAGTGTCCCTCCCTGGACACCTGAGTACCTGACCTCCCCACCTGCTCCCATATCTGCCCCCACCATGCTCTGAAAGTGAGAGCTCTCCACTGGTCCCTGAAAAAGGATCCCAAAGACTGATTTGAGTGATGAATTTACTCATAGATCAGTTGTGTCTCAACATTCGTTAATTCACATAAAAAAGAAACCTTAGGTCAGCCAGGGAAGAGGTACGCCCTTGAGACACAATGAAATTCACACCAGAGGCAAATTATATGAATGAGGGAAAGCCTTTAGTGATGCCACAGCCTCAGAGGACACAGGTGACTCACACTGGAGAGAAGCCATTTGAGTATCTTCTATGTGGGAAAGGCATTTTGCAAAGATCTGACTTTGGAAACTACAATCGAATGCACACTGGAGAGAAGCCTTATGAGTGTCATGACTGTGGGAATGCCTTCAGCTCTCCTAAGACAGTAGAGAACTCACACTGGAGAACAGCATATGCAAGTCAGTTATGTGGGCAATCTTTCCATCATTGTACTTCCCTGAGAAAACATGAGGGAATCCAATACAGGAGAGGAAATCATGAAAGCCCCCAGTAGATAGTTTGACCTGACTGTCATGACATGGCATTATTTATTTAATAATTATGGAAGGAATGTCAATCATACCTTTAGCATTTAAACATACTGCAGACTCATACATGGAAGAAACTCCCAGTAAGCAATGTAGGAGATCCATTTATCTTCATACTCCTTGGCCTGAAAGACCTTTAACCTGTGGGTGGATCCATCTCTATGGGGTCTTTGTACAAGCCTTTAATCATTATCCTAATCTCAGATAACATGACAACTCACATGGTAAACATGCTCATTTAGTTGTCCTTGGGAACAGCTCTGAACTTTGAAGATGCTTCACATATTGTTCAGAGGAGAGTGCGTAAGGCTTCATCAGTAATTATTGGTAAAAGGAACCAATGTCACAAGGGAGAAACCCTAGGACTGCGGTCATCAATGACAAACATTCAGCCAACTTCCAGGCTGTGTGTGCACTTTAAACTCAGGGAGGACAAAACATGAAAACAGGAAATGATAACATGAACCTTCATTAGGAAATCCATACATTTATTTGTTCATCATTCATTCTAATGAAGTTATTCAGAGTAAAATCACAAGAAACCTTTTCTTCATAAAGCAACATTCGTGGTACCTGTGAGCATTCATACTGTACAAACCACTGTGTCAGAAAGACAAGGCATTCATTGATCACTTCTTTCTCAGTCAAACTTAAGTTTCACAAACCAAGGAGATAGCAATCCTAAATTCAAGGCAGAAATAGCTTAGTTCAATTTCATATAAACAATATGAGTGTATATGGTAGTCCTTTTGTGTGTGTGTGTGTGTGTGTGTGTGTGTGTGTGTGTGTGTGTGAGTGTGGAATCTTGTTAAAGAATCCTCCAGCCCTAGCTGGTTTGGCTCAGTGGATAGAGCATTGGGTTGCAGACTGAAGAGTGTGGCATTCAATTCTGGTCAAGGTCACATGCCCATTTGAGGGCTCTTCCCCAGGGTGAGGCATGTAGGAGGCAGTTAATCAATGATTCTCTCTCATCATTAATGTTTCTATCTCTCTCTCCCTCTCCCTTCCCCTCTGAAATCTATAAAGTTTTTAAAAAATTCTCTAACATTCAACTCAGCAAATAATTGAGTGGTTTAGGAAATAAAAATTGTTTATAAAGTTTATGGCATCAAATGTAGGAGGCTAAAGTGATCTTGACATATTGAATGTCGACTTTTAGATATAGCAATGCTGTCTATTTGACCAATACAATCTGTTGCTGAAGAAGCAAACTGTTGGCGATTTAGTTTTCCTTGAGCAATTTTGAACACATACATTCAGGTCTGTGCCCTTCACTGTGAGGTGAGAACCAGACCTCAGGTTCACAGAGCCTTTCCCCAAGGGCTGCTTGGAAACATTTCAGTTCCCTGCCTCTATCATCCCGCAAACACCACGTGTCTCCTTCCAAAGCCTGGTCATGACACAGCTATGATGTTCATCCTCACCTGCTACGTGTCTCTGTGTGACATGACCCTGCTCAGGCAAGGTCATTGGGGCATATCAAGGCCTCTCACCTGAAAGTATTGGCGGTACCTCAGCCTAAGTCTCTGCACCATGAGGACAGAAGACAGATGCTGCCTTTCATGGACCCAGAAAGCTCTGATTGAACTACATGGTGGTGGTGGAGGGGTGGACGCCAAGTCTCCTAGCACACTCTATATCTTAGTTCAGTGGTCGGCAAACTCATTAGTCAACAGAGCGAAATATCAACAGTACAACGATTGAAATTTTTGAGAGCCAAATTTTTTAAACTTAAACTTCTTCTAATGCCACTTCTTCAAAATAGACTCTTCCAGGCCATGCTATTTTGTGGAAGAGCCACACTCAAGGGGACAAAGAGCCACATGTGGCTCGCAAACCACAGTTTGTCGACCAGTCTTAGTTAAATCAGTATTTTGCACCCATCACTAACCCCATATTGAACCTTAGCTGTTTCTCCCCCATCCCAAGGAGCAGCTCAGAAAATAAATGTGCAATAAGATAATCTTCCTAATCCTATTAGCCACTACCTGCGCAGCTTTTTAAATAATTAAGAAAATTTTCCCCAAGTCCACTTGGGGAAAACATTGTAAAGATTTTTTGTTTTTGTTTTTTGATACACATATTTTATTAATTTTTTACAAAGAGGAAGGGAGAGGGAGAGGGAGTTAGAAACATATATGAGAGAGAAACATCAATCAGCTGCCTCCTGCACACTCCCTACTGAGGATGTGCCCGCAACCAAGGTACATGCCCTTGCCCCTAAGGGAACCTGGGACCCTTCAGTCAGCAGGCCAATGTTCTATCCACTGAGCCAAACTGGTTAGGACTAAAGTTTTATTTTCTTAAAATAAAACACCCCTAACTTAAATGCTTGACATTAAATAAGTGGTAGCTAACACAATGAGAATGGGGGAAATTTTTCATGAGAAAACACTTTTGATAATTTTCAAAATTCCAATAGATTCCATCTGCAGACATGAGACAAATTTGATAATTAATAATTATGAGAATTAGACCAACGGGGTATATGCAGTTTCTCATAATTCCCACAGTAAAAGGGACATATTTTTCAGACAAGACACCGTTAAGTCTGACTTAGGAGCGTGATTCTGAAAGTGGGCTGTCCCAACTTGTGTGGCGGAAAGTGGATTGGAGTGTGTTGAGGTCAGTGGCAGGACAAGCAGGGACAGACAGCCTCTGGGAAACTTTTTGGACAGGCTGAGCCCCAGGGTGTAGGGACCCGAGGGGAGGTGCCAGGGTTTAAAGGCCTTGACCAGGGTCACCTTGGTGGCACATTCATCAATAATAAAGGAAGGACAAATGGGAAGGTCACTGGGAGTTCAAATATATACAAATTCTAAAATGGAAAACTACCCAGAGCGCCCACAGTTTGCTATCGGACATGCCACACCTGTACCTGTGCCACCTGATCCTGAATTGAGTGACCAGATTTGAACACAATATCCCATGGAATGAAGTAGAAAATTCTCAAATGAGATGATTTGCATTTCTGTTTCTCATTGTCTCTTAATAAAAACACAGGCGTGTGTCTCCAACAATCTACAGTCAGTGGAAGAGAAACTGAGAAATTATCAAGTATCAACCAATAGGAGATGAGGCCAAATGAGTAAGTCCCAGTTCATGTATATCCACCCGTAGGAAAAGACTGATCTGCGGTGACACAGAGCTTCCTATGTCCACACGGGACAACTCAGGGACAGTGACTTGAGTCACAAGGCAGAGTGCAAATCAACTATTCGCACAAGGACAAAATTTGGGCTCTTTTCCTGTGGATTTCCTAGAGCCGTGGTTGGCAAACTGTGCCTCACGAGCCACATGCAGCTCTGTGGCCCCTTGAGTGTGGCTCTTGCATTAAATACCATGGCCTGGGCGAGTCTATTTTGAAGAAGTGGTGTTAGAAGAAGTTTAAGTTTTAAAAAATTAGCACTCAAAAGAAATTTCAATCGTTGTACTGTTGATAATTGGCTCTGTTGACAAATGAGTTTGCCAACCACTGTCCTAGAGCATCACATCAGAGAGACAGAGGAGGATGGTGGCAGACAGTCTTCAGTGAGGCTAGGAAGAAGAAAGAATTTTCATAGAATCAGAGCTTCAGTTGGAAATGTGAAGAGCTCTGGAGGTGGGAATGTTGTTGGTTGCAAACACCGTGGATGGACTTCAGGCCAAAGGACTCTACACTCGGATTATGAGACCATTTGTCTCACATGCATCGCACCACATTAAAGTAGGCAAAGTGCAGAAGGAAGCTGCAGGTGCACCCACAAATGTTTGTTTTTCTTATAGAACATACGTCTTCCTAATAGTGAGGATGTGGGTCCATATAAAGTGAAAAGGCCTGAAAACCCTAAAGAACACACAACAGAGCTAAACTTTAAGACCTGTTTCCTTCTGGGGGATTATGTTAATTTAATGGTCAGCTCCCATATGTCACGTGACCCGAGCCAGCCTATAAATCTACCAGGACTGCAGGCTCTCTTAGTGACCCTTCCTCAGGCACCTTCAGAGCTGCATGGCTCCAGTGGGGCTGCTCCAGCACAGATTACTCTGAGAATCTGTTGACAACGGAGAGAGTACAGACTGATTTCAGATGGGTTTCCTTTCTTTATTTTTTAAAAATAAGTATTTAGTGATTTTTGAGAGAAGAAAGGAGAGGGATAGAGATAGAAACATTGATGAAAGAGAAACATGGATTGGCTGCCTCCTGCAGGCCTGCAACTGGGGATCAAGTGTGAAATCCGAGCAAGTACCCTAACCAGGAACCGAACTGGTGAGCTCATGGTTAATGGGTCCACACTTAAATACTGAGCAACCCCAAGTGATTGGGTTTTCTTTTCATTGACTCCTTAGATAGTCCCTCAGAGAAATGGTACACTAGGAAAACTTGGAAGAGATGTGGCTTTAGTCAGTGGGGTAAGGATTCTTCTGTTTTCATAGAAAATCTGAGCAGACAGATGAACAAACTACATGTTCTCAATGCTCATTGCTACCCCAAGAGCAAATTTCTAAGGAAATGGACCCCAGCATTGGGATTTGTGTGAACATCTGTGTGAGCACATATGGACCTTGGTAAATAGAGCTGTGGGCACTTAAAGCTAAATAATTGATTTACTCAGTCTTAATTTCTAACATATTCATATCACATTTACTAGAAACTAGTTAAAGATAGGACTCTGAGGATAGAATTATTAAAAAAAAAAAGAAAAGAAAACAGTCAAGACCTTCATTTGTGAAGCTTCCAAACTGGTAGAAGAGAAAATATTTTTGTCTGGGCGAATTTACATTAGAAATTTGCCTCTTCTCCTGTCCAATGGGAATTTCAAATTTCGCAGGAAGGAGCAAACTTCACTTTGCTTTTCTAGTATGTGTGCCACTGTAGTCAATGCATTTCTGATGGTGTAAGTCTCAGGAAATACTGTCTTTCTGTGTCCTACTAGGTTAAAAATCTTTCCAAACTGTCTAATCACAGTTTCCTCTTTTAAATCACTCGTGTGTGCGTGCATGCACATCCAATTCACCAGGTGAACCTCAGCAAGGGCCCTACAGATGCTGGATGGCCCAGAAAGGGAAGCATCCACAGAGGGCACCAGTAGCACACAAGGCGCCCCCACCAGAGGAGGAGAAGCCCAGGGTGAGTAGGGGCTTGGCCCTTATGGGAACCTGGGAGTGTGGCATGGGTCACAGAGACTGGGTTTGGACATGGCTCATTCTATGTCCATGAATGGTGGATCTATTCCAAGGACAGGCAGAGAGACAATGGAGTGAAAAGAAAATCCTTTGTGAAAAGTGGGGTGTCCTCTCCCATCCAATGGTCCCCGGCTCTGGGACAGCCTCACCAGGCAGACTCAGAGAAATAACCTCACTTCCTAGTTAGTGTCCTATACAGCCTGTTTTGTTCCAAAATCTTTCCATTTCTGTCTATGTAGTCATGCTTAAACCTCTAGTTTTCTTTCTCTGGCATTGCACCCCAACTAACATGAGCTTTGGAATGCTCTATAATATTTTCAAAAACTGGCAGCTCGTGGGTCTTATGGTTATGTCTCTCTCTATAACCTTCATAAATATATCTGTCCTCTTGTTTCCCTTTGAAATGTGCCTGTATTTTGTGTTGACTGACAGACTGTTCTCCCCTAGTTAAAATGCAAGGACTGTGGGAGCTTTGGGCACAAGAAAAGCAGCCTCAGGTGTCCCATGAAGCTTTGGAATGGGGCTGAACCCACGCCCCCCCCTCCCCCTGCCCCAGCCTCGAGGATCCAATAAGATGAAGGAGAACCAGAAACCATTGACTCCCCAGGGCCCACAGAATCCATGTCGTTCTTACAGGACTGCTAGGGAGATTGAGCAGAGAGCAAGGTGAGCATCATAGGAGGTGTAGACAAATTTTGGGGGAATTCTAAGGATCCTGTGTCTCTTACCATTTCACTGTTTGGATTCCCATTCCAGGCAAAGGGACATATGGAGATTGATAAAACTGCCCCTGTCTCCCAGGAGTCACACTCAGGGTATCATTCTGTTCCTGGAGAACTGCTGAGGGTGACTGGTGGTAGGGGTGGGGCATTTTCTGTTTCTGCCAATGACAGGCAGAGATACAATGGAGTGAAAGGAAAGTCTTTCATGAAAAATCCTGGAGGGCTCCCAGTAGTAATGAATATCTGAGATGAGGCAAGGGCAAGTCTAATGCATGCATGGGGCCTCACTCCCTGGATTACCTGAATCCATGGACTCCCTGGGACCTGTGTGTCTCAGGGCCCTTTAACAAGACTGATGGGGAGATAGAACCGAGAGCTTGGTCAGTATGTTGGGACGGTGGAGCCAAACTTTGGGGGAAATCTAAGAAGCCCCTGTGTCTCTTACATCTACACAGTCTGCAATGACATCTTCAGGCAAAGACGGACATGGAGAGATTGAGAAAGCTGTTGGTGTCCTCCAGGGGGTCACATGCAAAGCTTCATTTGCTCCCTGAGAATCAATGAGGATGAATGGTGGTGGGGGTGGGATGGGACATGGTGGATCTATTCCAAGGACAGGCAGAGAGACAATGGAGTGAAAAGAAAATCCTTTGTGAAAAATTCTTGAATGCTCCCCAGTGGGGGTAAGATCTGAGGTGAGGCAAGGGCAAGTTTAGGGAACACAGGGGACCTCACTCCCTTGATCACACAGACACAGGGAAGGGGTCTGGACTATGGAAAATTTTGTTGCATGGGCTACAAGAAGTAGGGGGATTCAGTACCATGCTGTGTCTGGCAGGCTCAATGAAGAACAGAGACAGGCTATGAGCCAGAGATTTCCTCGGAGATCCCCAAGGAGGCCCGAGAAAAACTGGAAGGACGAGACAGAACCCTGTGCCTATGTGAGGGTGAGTGTCCCCAGATGCTGGGATTTTCATTGCATCAGAGTCACTCAGCGTCCTTCCTTTTTATCTGTCTGAGGGAATGGTGAAAATTTTGTGGGGTCCCAGATGGTTTCTACAGTTAGTTTCCTAATGTCATTTTTTCTTGTTTCTTTGATTTTGCTTTCTACTTGCCTGAGTGCCAACATTACAAAGTAAGGCAATAATAAGCGTTCCATGTTCCTTTGGAAAATAGTTACATAATTAATAAAAAAAAAAAAACCAACAATAAACTCTGTGTTTTGAGTACCTACCACAGTAAACCGACTTTACCCCATACTCCATGCTGGTGGAGGGCATGGGCGGGATCCAATTAGATGCTTCCAGAAAGGTACAATCCCTTCTGGGCAACCAGGCATCTTGAAATCGGGACCCCTGCTTCTGTAATACCCACCCAAAATCATTAGTCCCCAAACTGCCTGCACAATGCCATGATGTGTGTGCAATCCCTAGGAAGAGGATAGGAAAGGCTTGTTTCCACTTCACTAAAGGCGACAGATGTGAGAACATTTGTGTTATCTTATCTGATGTTACTAAAGGTGTCAAGGGCACTTTGTAACTTGTTTCATATGGAGCTCAACGACCTCCTCCTCTGTGCACTGATTGCCGGTATATCTTTCACTGTCCATACTTGTATTAAGATCTTTTTTTTTTTCGTTGTTTAATTTTACTTATACTTGATGATGAGAAAACGCTAATAAGAAACCTGTGTTATGACTCCTACAGCTTCCAACCCTGCCGATGCCCGTCCTCACAAACAAGAGAAAGTGGGTGCAAGACCCAGATTTTACCACTGGGTTACCTTTCAGGAAACCTGGCATGACATTCTCAGCACTTCCAATCAAAACACTGAGGGAAACGCCTGCTCACCTCGTTGTCTAAATAGTGGGCAGGGAAGACCTGTAGCAGACACTTCTCACCCAGAAGGCAGGCTTTGTCCAGAATCCCAACCACAGTGTCCACCAGAGGAAGAACAGGCCCCATTTTGCCTCCAGCAACCCATGCTGCCACACCCTCATCCCTCAGGCACAAGCCAAATTCCCTGATGGGAACTCACACAGCCTCTGACATCCTGCTGGACAGAGTGTGGGCCAGGACTCCAATTGCAGTGTCAAGACAACAGGCATCCTTCCAGATCTGTTGGAAGTGCTGGGGGCAAAAAAACAACACAACCCCCAGATTCAGCACCTGCCAGTCCCCCCAGAAGAACATACAGAGACCAGACATTCAGCGTCTGGACCAGTGCCCTCCCTATAAGTCTGTGTAGCCCTGTAAGGTGCTCCAGCTCCCACCAATTACCCAGATTCTATGCCAGCCCATCCAAATGGCCTTTAAGAGAATAGATGGAGGCCACAGGAGCTACAAGCTCCTGACAGCTACCTCCTTCCCTCCTGCTGAGAAGCCCACCTGTGCTGCTCAGAGCCCTCCCACCTCAGAGAAGTCAGAGGGACTCAGTGACAGAGTACTCTTGAGTGTCCTGTTTGAAGCCCTTCAGGTTTCTTCTTCCTCTGAGGAGAGTAAAGGCCAGTGAGACTCTCATGTTACCTATGACTTGTTCTTCAGCCTCAGGTAACTTGGCAGTGACTGTGGAGCTGAGGAGAGGTATTCACAAGGAGCAGCTGTTAATGCTGGGTCAGAGACTCTGTGTCATGCTGCATGGACATAGGGTGAGAAAGAAAATAGCACTATAGACATACAGGAACAGATAAAGCACTTGCAATTCATGATATTTCAAATGGTAATTTTAAATAAACTGAAGTTGGTATTTATAGAATTCATACGGGAACAGCAATTTTTAAAAATTTTAATCCATTTTATAAGAAAGTAAGTTGCAACACTGGCCTCAAAGCCTAATGGGAAAAAAGGAAGCTATGCAATGAATCTCTTTCAGGTGTGCCCCCGTTTGCCTTGGGGAATGTGGGACAGGGTCCCATGTGAGATCTGCAGTTTGTAAGCAGTGCCTGTGGTCCTGAGGCGAAACTGTTTCACAGTGCTGTGTTATTTCGGTGGAAATCAGGTTGGAGACTCTTCTGATGACTTTGTACCTTGGCTTTATGAAATGTTTTATTAAATTCTGTTTTACATAGTTTTTCTTCAATATTAATAAAATTCTGCAAAGTATGTCCTGTTGAGATTGGGTTTCATTGCTGATCCTTTCTGATTCTTTTTGGAATAATGACTGTACAGCAAAGCTCAGGTCCCTGAGAGTATAGTGAAATCCGATGTACCTTAAAACGATATTACCTTGGGCCCCACCTGTAGCTGCCTGACTAATCCCTTCTTCACTGTCAAGCTCGTCCCCACCCTAAGGGGCAATGACAGCCCTTAGTGATTCACCCTCCAAAGGTGTTCCTCCCCAATGGTCCTTCAGCAGCCTCAGTGCCCCTCCCAGAATCCCTCAGACCATGCCCACAGCAACCCCATCCTAGGAGCACTCCCTGACCTGGATGACTTCGGAATATGTCCAGAATCCTACCTCTGTCCCAACCATGCCCTGAGAAGGAGAGCTCCACATACTTTCTAGGAAAAGGGCCCAAGAGCTGATTTCAGAGATGAATTAACTCATAGATCAGCTGTGTCTCCACATTCCTTAATTCATATAAGAAAGGAACCGTATGTCAGCCAACAGTGGGGAAAGTCACCTATAGTAGAGGAATGCCTTAGGAGACACAGTGACATTCACACCACAGGTAAAATATGTGACGGTGGGAAACCCTTCAATCATGTTTTCAACCTCAGATGGCAGAACATGACTCACCCTAGAGAGAAACCATGTGAATGTCATCCATGTGAGCAAGGCTTTTTGAAAAGATCTGAGCTTACAAACTACAATCTAATGCACACTGTAGAAAAGGCTTATGAGGGTGGGAAAGCCTTCAGTCATGGTTTTTCCTTAGACAGCATGAGGCCATCCACACAGGAGAGAAATCACATGAATGTCCCCTATGTGACAAAGCTTTCAATCAAAGATCTTACCTTAGAAAAACAGGAGACAGTCCATCCATGGAAGAAACGTTATGAAGGTCACCACTCAAAGCTCTGGCCTGAACCAGCAACAGAGAATCCACCCGGGGGAGAAACCACATGTGTGTCCCATGTGTGGGAAGGATTTCAGGCAAAAGTCTCAGCTTACACATTATAACATAACACACACAAGACAGAAACCACGTGAATGTGGCCAGTGTGGGAACACATTCAGTCAACACGCTAATCTCAGAAGACACCAGAGACCCTACACTAGACAAGAGCCCTAGGCATGTCAGCTACATAGAAAATTCTCCAGTTATTATTCATCCCTTATAAAACATGTCAGAACTCAACACAGGAGAGGGAATCATGAAAGACAAACACTTCTTTACAGATCACTCACTCTAGTGAACATATTCAGTGTAATATTAGGCAAAACTTTTTTTCATGCAACAACACTTACCATGCACAGTATGTGGGAATTCACACTGTACAAACTACTGTGTCTGAAAGGGAGGGCATTCATTGTTCACTTCTTTCTTCCTCAATCTAAAATATCCCACGCCAAAGATATAGCAATCCCAAATGGAAACAGAGACACTTAGTTAGATTTTATATTAGAAAAAATGAGTGCGTGTGTGTTTGTGTGTTTGTGTTTGTGTGTGTGTGTGCGCACACACATCTGCCTGTGTGAAAATTTTTAAAGAGTCTTCAACACATAACTCAGCAGGTAGTTAAGTGTTTGTGCAAATGAAAGCTGTTTATAGAATCTTGGCATCAGATGCAAGACACTAGGGTGCTCTGGAAACTTTGAATGAATGTAGAATTTTATAAGAAATTCATCTGCATGGCCATCAATGCTTGCAGGTATTTGAACAATGAAATCTGTTACTAAAGAAGCAAACTGTTGGTGGTTTAGTATCCCTTGAGCAATTTTGATCACATACATTCAGGTCTGTACCCTTCAACTGTGTGAAGAGAACCAGACCTCAGGTTCACACAGCCTTTCCCCAAGGGCTGCTTGGAAACATTTCAGTTCCCTGCATCTATCGTCCCGCAAACACCACGTGTCTCCTTCCAAAGCCTGGTCATGACACAGCTATGATCTTCAGCCTCACCTACTAGGTGTTTCTGTGTGACATGACCCTGCTCAAGCCATGTCATTGGGGCACATCAAGGCCTCTCACCTAAAAGTCTTGGTGGTACATCTGCCTGTGTCTCTTCTAAGTGGGGCCATGAGACAGAGTTCTGGCCTCCAGAAAGCTATTGAATTTTTTTTCTCAAAGCTCTGAATGGAGCAATAGGTTGGGAGTGGTGGGTGTTGGACAGGGAAGTATCTGACCACACTTTATATCTTCGTTGGCTCTGATATTTCTGCCAGCAATCACTCCACATTGACCTGTATGAGATTCTCACAGATCCACACAGTAGCCCAGAAAAATAAAGCTGCAATCCAATTAAGACCCTAAATCCTACCAGCCACTCCCTAAGCTGTTTCTTAAGATAAGGAACAAGATTTGCTGTCCCGAGGCAAAATAAAAGGATGTTTACCACCTTGTTGCCCCAGAGAAGAACGTGCCCCTTCAACAACCCCCAGAATGAACTTCACCAACAAAGGGAGTGGCTCCCAGGAGGTCCCCTGGGCTGCCCTGCGTTTGTCCCAAAAACCACAGTCAGGAGTGAGTTCAGGTCAAAGCAGGATGAGCAGGGACAGGAGCCTATGCCAAGTTGGATACCCAGGCTGAGCCCAGGGGGACGGGCGTGGGGGAGGGGCCACGGTTCCCCGACCTTGACCAGGCTAACCCTTCGGCACATTAACACATCCTAGAGGACAGACAAATGGAACGTCACTGGCAGTTCAAATACACGCATATGATAAAATGGGAATCCACCCAGAGTGCCCACATTTGCCATCGGACAGGCCCCACCTGTGCAGCCAGCTGCGACCTGGAGCGGTTGGGCTAATTATCTGCGAGTGCAAATCCCCATGGAAGGAAGAAGCCAAAGGTCCCCGTGAGATGGCGCGTGTTTTGCTTCCCCAAAGTTTGTTAGTAAAACCCGAGGCGTGGGCCTCCCCTATCCTGGGTTAGAGGCCACAGGACGAGCACCTGAAGAAGCTATCAGCTCTCACCCAGGAGGAGAATTGCGTAAAGGAAACTGTCCCAGTGCCCGGACATCCACCCCAGGGAACAACTGTCACCTGTGGCGAGGCTGTTGCCCTGCGCAGAAAGGGAAGGCCTTGGGAAAGTGACATGAGTCACCAGGGAAAATATAAAACCAGGTCGTGTCCCAAGGACAAAATTGGGGATCCATTCCTGTGCATTTCCTAGGCTCCGCTGCCCAGGCACAGAGGAGATGATGCCGGGAGACTGTGTGCAGCGAGGTGAGGAAGTACAGAGGGTTTTCATAGAATCTGAGCTTCAGTTGGAAACCTGAAGAGCTCTGGAGGTCAACCAGGTGGTGGGCTGCACACACTGTGGGCGGACTTCTTGCCAGAGCTCTCTAGCTCCTCGTGTTCCGAGACGCTGTCTCTCCGATGCATGGCATCACTTTCCACCAGGCAAAGCCCTGAAGGAAACAGCAGGTGTAACCACATATGTTCGTTTTTCTTAGAGAAGGTCCATCTTCCTAAGAGTAAGAAAACGGGTCAATGTCCTGGGAAAATGACAGGAAACGCTAATGGACCCAGTAGAGTGCCTTGGCCCTCCAAGTCCTGTATCTCTCCGCGAGAATATGCTAATTGTAATCTCCGCCCACTCGGAAATTCCCCTCAAACCAGTATAAAAGCCAGGAGGCCTGGACATTCTGCCAGTCTCCCTTAGACAGGCACCTTGCAAGCAGCAGCGGACCCAGGAGAGCTGCTCCAGCACCCACTGTTGTGAGGATCTGCTCACGGACTGAGGAGCTAAGCAGGATTGCTGGTGGGTTTCCTTCCTTTTCCTTTTCCTTTTCTTAAAAGGAGGTTTTATTGGTTTTCGAGAGAGAGAGTGAGGGGTGGGATAGATCTAGAAACATTGATGATGGAGAAATATCTGTTGGCAGCCTCCAAGCAGAACTCCTTCTGGGAGTGGAGACCCCAACATGCGTATGTGCCAGGACAGGGAGTCGAACAGGTGACCTCTTAGTTCCTGGATGGATGCTCAATGACTGAGTGACACCTGCTTGGCGGGTTTCATTTCACTTGAGTCCTTTCATTCAGATTTTCCCGCAAAGAGACAAGACAGGAAAAAATAAATAAATAAATAAACGTGGGAGTGATTACATTTTAGGTAGTGGGTCACCATTCTTTCCTCATCACAGTTAATCCTGTGGAGACATGGACAAATTGCATCTTCTTCATGCTCATTATAACGACAGGTATAAATTTAAAACAAAAAAAGTACAAAAGCAATGTAATTTGTGGGAGCGGCTGGGTAAGCAGTTATGGATACATGGTAGATTGAGCTAAGGGCACTTCAATATTTTATTTACTCATGGTTAGCTCAAATATATTCATTTCACATTTATCAGAAACTACATAATTATAGGCAACTGAACAAAGAATTATTGAAAAATATAAGATAAAGAAAACAAGGAGTCCACAATCTCTTCTGTGAAGCTCCCAGATGAGCAGAGGAGAACATATTTCCATCTGGGTGAACTTGTGTTTGAAATTTGCCTCCTCTTCTGTCCAATGGGAACTTGGCATTTCCCAGAGTGGAGCATATTTTACTTTGATTTTCTAGTAAGTCTCTACAATACGCAGTGCATTGATGATGGTGTAAGTCTGAGAAATACTCTTCCTCTGTCCCGTACTAGGTCACAGAGGGTAGAATGAATCCCAGCCTCCTCTTTGAAATCCCTCCTTTATGCGTGCACACCCAATTCACAAGGTGAGTCTCTGCTGTGTCGCCTTAGAGTCCTGTCCTGGGGACAGGCAATCATGAGAGGACAGACAAAGGACTCAGAAGGAGGGATCACAGGGGAGACAGATGTTTTTCCTGAGGTCATGAGGTCTCTTCAGCAGATTTAAAGCAGAGGGTACGAGAGGAGCTTGCCCTATGTGGGATTTTTGAAAAGTTTCTCTTTCGTTTTTCTACAGGAGCTTCACTAGTCCATAGCTGAGAGCGAAAGACCAGAAGGTCTTTGGTGGTGTGGCCCATGGAGGATCCTGATCCACATCGTGGGCCCTGCATACCCTGGAAGGTCCCAAAAGGGAAGCAGCCACAGAGGGCCCAAGTGCCACGCAAAGCTCCCCAACCAGAGGAGATGTGTCTCAGGGTGAGTATGGGCTTGGCTCTCTGGGGAACCTGAGGCAGTGGCATGGATGACAGAGAAAGGCTTCGGACAAGGCAAGTTCTGTGTCTGTATGTGGAGTGTCCTTTCCCATGCCAGCGTCCCCTACCCTAAGACATCCCCACCAGGCTGACCTGGGCACATGGATGGCTGGTGTCTCTTTCACTGTCCACAGCTCCCATTCAGACCTTTGTTTTGGTCTTGGTTTCATTTTATGTACACTTGATGATGAGAATGTTCTCACGTGAAACCTCTGTGTTGTGTCACCCACAGCGTCCAACCCGGCCGATGCCCATCCCCACTTCCAAGAGAAAGCATGTGCCAGACGCCTGTCTCAGCACTGGGTCACCTGGCAGGAAACATAAGGCGACATCCTCAGCGCCTCCCATGAAAAAAGCTGAGGGGAGCGCCTGCTCACCTTCCGGACTACATGGTGGGCAGGGAATTGCTGTCACTGACACCCCTCAGCCAGCGGGCACACGCCTTGTCCGGGATGCCACGCACAGGGCCCAGCAGTCGCACAACAAGCCCCGTTCTGCCTCCAGCACCCATGGCCTGGGCCACACCCGCAAGCCTCAGGCACAAGCCAAGTTCCCTGCTGGGAACTCACCCAGCATCCCACGTCCTGCTGCAGGGAGTGTGGGCAAGCACTCCAATCTCAGCATCAAGTCACCACGCAAGAGAGCAGCCCCCACCTCCATCCAGCTCTGCCAGAAGGCCAGAAAGAAGCCAAGACTCAGCCCCTGCCTGTCCGCCCAGAAGAGCACACAGAGAGCAGATCATCCCAAGCCTCCCCAGAAGGGCCCTGGCGCCAAGACCCTGCAGCCCTGCAAGGAGCCCCAGCTCCCACCAATTCCCCAGCGTCCATGCCAGCCCATCAGAATGCTCTTTAAGAGATTAGAAGGAGGCCAGTGGAGCTGCAAGCTGCTGACAACTCCCTCCGTGCCTCCTGCTGCGAAGCCCCCTGTCTCCTGCTCAGAGCCCTGTAACCTCCCAGAAGACAGAGGGACTCCGTCACAGGGTGCCTTGAGTGTCCTCCAAGAGGACCTTCAGCTTTCCTCTTCCTCTGACGAGAGTGACGCCCAGTGAGACGCCCCTTGTCAGCAAAGACTTGCTCCTTGTCCCCAGACCTCCTGGTGCTGACTGTGGAGCTGGGATGGGGCCAGCAGCGCGAGCATCTCCTTCTGCTGGACCAGAGCCTCCCTGCCGTGCTGTGTGTTCAGACGCTCGGAAGTCCGAAAAGACTTGCTGAAACAGAGCCCCAGCTGCTGCCCTTTTCCTGTGCGGAGCTGTAGCTATAAGTCAAATGGAAGTTTTCTAGGAAACTGTACTTGGTACTTATACAACAGACAAAGGAAGTTGACTAGTTTTTGTAGAGTTGGATCCACTGTATAGGAAAAGAAGTTGCAACAGAGGCCTCAACGTCTAATGGGAAAAGGAAGCCATACAAGGAATCTCTCCCAGGTGTGCCCCTGTCTGCCTTGGGGAACGTGGGGCAGGGCCCCCTGTGAGATCTGCCCTTTGTAAGCAGTACCTGTGGTCCTGAGGCAAAACTGTTTCCCAGTGCTCTGTTATTTCTGTGGAAATCAGGATGGGGCTCTTCTGATGACTGTGTACCTTGGCTTTATGGAATGTTTTATTAAGTTGTGTTTTATATACTGTTTCATCGATATTAATAAATTTCTGCAAAATATGTGGTGTTGAGTTGGGGTTTCATTGCTGATCCTTTCTGAAACAAAGACTGTACCACAAAGCTCCCGTCCCTGAGAGTAGAGTGGAATTGGCTATGCCTTAAGAAGACAATAGCTTAGGCCTCACCTGCAGCTGTCTGACTAATCCCTTCTTTAGTGTCCAGCGAGTCCCCACCCTAAGGGGAATTGACAGCCCTTAGCGATTCACCCTCCAAAGGTGTTCCTCCCTTGTGATCCTTTGCAGCCTCAGTGCCCCTCCCAGGATCCCTCAGCTCATGCCCACCCCAACCCCGTCCTAGGGGCACTCCCTGACCTGGACGACTTCACAGCATGTCCAGAATTCTACCTCCCCCCAAACCATGCCCCGAGAAGGAGAGCTCCCCATGCAGTCTAGGAAAAGGTCCCAAGGGCTGTTTTGAGTGATGCATTTACTCATAGATCAGCTGGGTCTCCACATTCCTGAATTCATTGCCAGAAAGAAACTGTATGTCAGCCAACAGTGGGGAAAGTCACCTAGAGTAGAGGAATGCCTTAGGAGACACAATGACATTCACACCACAGGTAAAATATGTGACCGTGGGAAACCCTTCAGTAATGCTTTCTACCTCCAATGGGAGAACGTGGCTCACCCTGGAGAGAAAACATGTGAATGTCACCCACTTGGGCAAGCCTTTGTCCAAAGGTCTGCGCTAAGAAACCACCATCTAATGCACACTGGAGAGAAGCCTTATGAGTGTGGGAAAGCCTTCAGTCATGGTTTTCCCTTACACAGCATGAGGCCATCCACACAGGACAGAAAGCATATCAATGTCCCCTATGTGACAAAGCTGTCAATCAAAGATCTTACCTTAGGGAGACAGGAGAGAGTCCACCCAGGGAAGAAAGGTTATGATTGTCACTACTCAAAGCTCTGGCCTGAACCAGCACCAGGGAATCCACACGGGGGAGAAACCACATGTGTGTCCTATGTGTGGGAAGGCTTTCAGGCAAAAGTCTCAGCTTATACGTTACAACATAACACACACCAGACAGAAACCACCTGAATGTAGTCAGTGTGCAAACGCCTTTAGTGAACATGCTAATCTCATAAGACACCGGAGACCCGGCACTGGAGAAGAGCCCTAGGCATGTCAGCCTTCGGGAAAATTCTCCAGTCACTGTTCTTCCCTTTGAAACATGAGAGAACTCAACACAGGAGGGGGAATCATGAGAGACAGACACTTCTTTACAGATCGTTCACTGTAGTGAACCTATTCAGTGCACAAACAGGCAAAACTTTCATTCTATGCCACCCTTATCATACACAGTATGTGAGCATTCACACTGTAGGAACCACTGTGGATGAAAGGCAGGGCATTCATTGATCACTTCATTCTTACTAAATCTAAAATTACCCACACCAAGAATACAGCAATCCAAAATGGAAACAGAGATACTTAGTTAGATTTTATATTAGAAAAAAATGGGTGCCTGTGTGTTTGTGTGTATTGTGTGTGTGTGTGTGTGTGTGTGTAGTGTGTGTGTGTGTGTGTGTGTGTGTGTGTGTGTGTGTCTGCATCTGCCTGTGTAAAAACTTTTCAAGAGCCTTCCACACACAACTCAGCAGGTAGTTAAGTGGTTGTGCAAATGAAAGCTGTTTACAGAATCCTGGCATCAGATGCAAGACAATAAGGTGCTCTGGAATCTTTGAATGCATGTAGAATTTTGTAAGAAATTCATCTGTATGGCCAGCAATGCTTGCAGGTATTTGAACAATGAAATCTGTTTCTGAAGAAGCAAGCTGGTGGTGGTTTCCTTTTCCTTGCGCAATTTTGAACACATAGGTGTCTCTGTGTGACATGGCCCTACTCAGGCCATGTCATTGGGGCACATCAAGGCCTCTCACCTAAAAGTCTTGGTGTTACATCTGCCTGTGTCTCTTCTAAGTGGGGCCATGGGACAGAGTTCTGGCCTCCAGAACGCTGTTGAATTTTTTTTCTCAAAGCTCTGAATGGAGCAGTAGGTTGGGAGTGTTGGGTGTTGGACAGGGAAGTATCTGAACACACCCTATATCTTCGTTGGCTCTGATATTTCTGCCAGCAATCACTCCACATTGACCTGTATGAGATTCTCACAGATACCCACAGTAGCCCAGAAAAATAAAGCTGCAATCCAATTAAGACCCTAAATCCTACCAGCCACTCCCTAAGATGTTTCTTAAGATAAGGAACAAGATTTGCTGTCCCGAGGCAAAATAAAAGGATGTTTACCACCTTGTTGCCCCAGAGAAGAATGTGCCCCTTCAACAACCCCCAGAATGAACTTCAACCACAAAGGGAGTGGCTCCCAGGAGGTCCACTGGGCTGCCCTGCGTTTGTCCCAACAACCACAGTCGGGAGTGAGTTCAGGTCAAAGGCAGGATGAGCAGGGACAGGAGCCTATGCCAAGTTGGATACCCAGGCTGAGCCCAGGGGGACGGGCGTGGGGGAGGGGCCACGGTTCCAGGGCCTTGACCAGGCTAACCCTTCGGCACATTAACACATCCTAGAGGACAGACAAATGGAACGTCACTGGCAGTTGAAATACCCGCATATGATAAAATGGGAATCCACCCAGAGTGCCCACATTTGCCATCGGATAGGCCCCACCTGTGCAGCCAGCCGCCACCTGGAGCGGTTGGGCTAATTATCTGCGAGTGCAAATCCCCATGGAAGGAAGAAGCCAAAGGTCCCCGTGAGATGGCGCGTGTTTTGCTTCCCCAAAGTTTGTTAGTAAAACCCGAGGCGTGGGCCTCCCCTATCCTGGGTTAGAGGCCACAGGACGAGCACCTGAAGAAGCTATCAGCTCTCACCCAGGAGGAGAATTGCGTAAAGGAAACTGTCCCAGTGCCCGGACATCCACCCCAGGGAACAACTGTCACCTGTGGCGAGGCTGTTGCCCTGCGCAGACAGGGAAGGCCTTGGGAAAGTGACATGAGTCACCAGGGAAAATATAAAACCAGGTCGTGTCCCAAGGACAAAATTGGGGATCCATTCCTGTGCATTTCCTAGGCTCCGCTGCCCAGGCACAGAGGAGATGATGCCGGGAGACTGTGTGCAGCGAGGTGAGGAAGTACAGAGGGTTTTCATAGAATCTGAGCTTCAGTTGGAAACCTGAAGAGCTCTGGAGGTCAACCAGGTGGTGGGCTGCACACACTGTGGGCGGACTTCTTGCCAGAGCTCTCTAGCTCCTCGTGTTCCGAGACGCTGTCTCTCCGATGCATGGCATCACTTTCCACCAGGCAAAGCCCTGAAGGAAACAGCAGGTGTAACCACATATGTTCGTTTTTCTTAGAGAAGGTCCATCTTCCTAAAGTAAGAAAACGGGTCAATGTCCTGGGAAAATGACAGGAAACGCTAATGGACCCAGTAGAGTGCCTTGGCCCTCCAAGTCCTGTATCTCTCCGCGAGAATATGCTAATTGTAATCTCCGCCCACTCGGAAATTCCCCTCAAACCGGTATAAAAGCCAGGAGGCCTGGACATTCTGCCAGTCTCCCTTAGACAGGCACCTTGCAAGCAGCAGCGGACCCAGGAGAGCTGCTCCAGCACCCACTGTTGTGAGGATCTGCTCACGGACTGAGGAGCTAAGCAGGATTGCTGGTGGGTTTCCTTCCTTTTCCTTTTCCTTTTCTTAAAAGGAGGTTTTATTGGTTTTCGAGAGAGAGAGTGAGGGGTGGGATAGATCTAGAAACACTGATGATGGAGAAATATCTGTTGGCAGCCTCCAAGCAGAACTCCTTCTGGGAGTGGAGCCCCCAACATGCGTATGTGCCAGGACAGGGAGTCGAACAGGTGACCTCTTAGTTCCTGGATGGATGCTCAATGACTGAGTGACACCTGCTTGGCGGGTTTCATTTCACTTGAGTCCTTTCATTCAGATTTTCCCGCAAAGAGACAAGACAGGAAAAAATAAATCAATAAATAAACGTGGGAGTGATTACATTTTAGGCAGTGGGTCACCATTCTTTCCTCATCACAGTTAATCCTGTGGAGACATGGACAAATTGCATCTTCTTCATGCTCATTATAACGACAGGTATAAATTTAAAAAAAAAAAAGTACAAAAGCAATGTAATTTGTGGGAGCGGCTGGGTAAGCAGTTATGGATACATGGTAGATTGAGCTAAGGGCACTTCAATATTTTATTTACTCATGGTTAGCTCAAATATATTCATTTCACATTTATCAGAAACTACATAATTATAGGCAACTGAACAAAGAATTATTGAAAAATATAAGATAAAGAAAACAAGGAGTCCACAATCTCTTCTGTGAAGCTCCCAGATGAGCAGAGGAGAACATATTTCCATCTGGGTGAACTTGTGTTTGAAATTTGCCTCCTCTTCTGTCCAATCGGAACTTGGCATTTCCCAGAGTGGAGCATATTTTACTTTGATTTTCTAGTAAGTCTCTACAATATGCAGTGCATTGATGATGGTGTAAGTCTGAGAAATACTCTTCCTCTGTCCCGTACTAGGTCACAGAGGGTAGAATGAATCCCAGCCTCCTCTTTGAAATCCCTCCTTTATGCGTGCACACCCAATTCACAAGGTGAGTCTCTGCTGTGTCGCCTTAGAGTCCTGTCCTGGGGACAGGCAATCATGAGAGGACAGACAAAGGACTCAGAAGGAGGGATCACAGGGGAGACAGATGTTTTTCCTGAGGTCATGAGGTCTCTTCAGCAGATTTAAAGCAGAGGGTACGAGAGGAGCTTGCCCTATGTGGGATTTTTGAAAAGTTTCTCTTTCGTTTTTCTACAGGAGCTTCACTAGTCCATAGCTGAGAGCGAAAGACCAGAAGGTCTTTGGTGGTGTGGCCCATGGAGGATCCTGATCCACATCGTGGGCCCTGCATACCCTGGAAGGTCCCAAAAGGGAAGCAGCCACAGAGGGCCCAAGTGCCACGCAAAGCTCCCCAACCAGAGGAGATGTGTCTCAGGGTGAGTATGGGCTTGGCTCTCTGGGGAACCTGAGGCAGTGGCATGGATGACAGAGAAAGGCTTCGGACAAGGCAAGTTCTGTGTCTGTATGTGGAGTGTCCTTTCCCATGCCAGGGTCCCCTACCCTAAGACATCCCCACCAGGCTGACCTGGGCACATGGATGGCTGGTGTCTCTTTCACTGTCCACAGCTCCCATTCAGACCTTTGTTTTGGTCTTGGTTTCATTTTATGTACACTTGATGATGAGAATGTTCTCACGTGAAACCTCTGTGTTGTGTCACCCACAGCGTCCAACCCGGCCGATGCCCATCCCCACTTCCAAGAGAAAGCATGTGCCAGACGCCTGTCTCAGCACTGGGTCACCTGGCAGGAAACATAAGGCGACATCCTCAGCGCCTCCCATGAAAAAAGCTGAGGGGAGCGCCTGCTCACCTTCCGGACTACATGGTGGGCAGGGAATTGCTGTCACTGACACCCCTCAGCCAGCGGGCACACGCCTTGTCCGGGAGGCCACGCACAGGGCCCAGCAGTCGCACAACAAGCCCCGTTCTGCCTCCAGCACCCATGGCCTGGGCCACACCCGCAAGCCTCAGGCACAAGCCAAGTTCCCTGCTGGGAACTCACCCAGCATCCCACGTCCTGCTGCAGGGAGTGTGGGCAAGCACTCCAATCTCAGCATCAAGTCACCACGCAAGAGAGCAGCCCCCACCTCCATCCAGCTCTGCCAGAAGGCCAGAAAGAAGCCCAGACTCAGCCCCTGCCTGTCCTCCCAGAAGAGCACGCAGAGAGCAGATCATCCCAAGCCTCCCCAGCAGGGCCCTGGCGCCAAGACCCTGCAGCCCTGCAAGGAGCCCCAGCTCCCACCAATTCCCCAGCGTCCATGCCAGCCCATCAGAATGCTCTTTAAGAGATTAGAAGGAGGCCAGTGGAGCTGCAAGCTGCTGACAACTCCCTCCGTGCCTCCTGCTGCGAAGCCCGCTGTCTCCTGCTCAGAGCCCTGTAACCTCCCAGAAGACAGAGGGACTCCGTCACAGGGTGCCTTGAGTGTCCTCCAAGAGGACCTTCAGCTTTCCTCTTCCTCTGACGAGAGTGACGCCCAGTGAGACGCCCCTTGTCAGCAAAGACTTGCTCCTGGTCCCCAGACCTCCTGGTGCTGACTGTGGAGCTGGGATGGGGCCAGCAGCGCGAGCATCTCCTTCTGCTGGACCAGAGCCTCCCTGCCGTGCTGTGTGTTCAGACGCTCGGAAGTCCAAAAAGACTTGCTGAAACAGAGCCCCAGCTGCTGCCCTTTTCCTGTGCGGAGCTGTAGCTATAAGTCAAATGGAAGTTTTCTAGGAAACTGTACTTGGTACTTATACAACAGACAAAGGAAGTTGACTAGTTTTTGTAGAGTTGGATCCACTGTACAGGAAAAGAAGTTGCAACACAGGCCTCAAAGTCTAATGGGAAAAGGAAGCCATACAAGGAATCTCTCTCAGGTGTGCCCCTGTCTGCCTTGGAGAACGTGGGGCAGGGCCCCCTGTGAGATCTGCCCTTTGTAAGCAGTGCCTGTGGTCCTGAGGCAAAACTGTTTCCCACTGCTCTGTTATTTCTGTGGAAATCAGGATGGGGACTCTTCTGATGACTGTGTACCTTGGCTTTATGAAATGTTTTATTAAGTTGTGTTTTATATACTGTTTCATCAATATTAATAAAATTCTGCAAAATATGTGGTGTTGAGATTGGGTTTCATTGCTGATCCTTTCTGAAACAAAGACTGTACCACAAAGCTCCCGTCCCTGAGAGTAGAGTGGAATTGGCTGTGCCTTAAAAAGACAATAGCTTGGGCCCCACCTGTAGCTGCCTGACTAATCCCTTCTTTAGTGTCCAGCGAGTCCCCACCCTAAGGGGGAATTGACAGCCCTTAACGATTCACCCTCCAAAGGTATTCCTACCTTGTGATCCTTTGCAGCCTCAGTGCCCCTCCCAGGATCCCTCAGCTCATGCCCACCCCAACCCCGTCCTAGGGGCACTCCCTGACCTGGACCACTTCACATCATGTCCAGAATTCTACCTCCACTCAAACCATGCCCCGAGAAGGAGAGCTCCCCATGCAGTCTAGGAAAAGGTCCCAAGGGCTATTTTGAGTGATGAATTTACTCATAGATCAGCTGGGACTCCACATTCCTGAATTCATTGCCAGAAAGAAACTATATGTCAGCCAACAGTGGGGAAAGTCACCTAGAGTAGAGGAATGCCTTAGGAGACACAATGACATTCACATCACAGGTAAAGTATGTGACCGTGGGAAACCCTTCAGTAATGCTTTCTACCTCCGATGGCAGAACATGGCTCACACTGGAGAGAAAAACATGTGAACGTCACCCACTTGGGCAAGCCTTTGTCCAAAGGTGTGAGCTTAGAAACCACCATCTAATGCACACTGGAGAGAAGCCTTATGAGTGTGGGAAAGCCTTCAGTCATGGTTTTCCCTTACACAGCATGAGGCCATCCACACAGGACAGAAAGCATATCAATGTCCCCTATGTGACAAAGCTGTCAATCAAAGATCTTACCTTAGGGAGACAGGAGAGAGTCCACCCAGGGAAGAAAGGTTATGATTGTCACTACTCAAAGCTCTGGCCTGAACCAGCAGCAGGGAATCCACACGGGGGAGAAACCACATGTGTGTCCCATGTGTGGGAAGGCTTTCAGGCAAAAGTCTCAGCTTATACATTACAACATAACACACACCAGACAGAAACCACCTGAATGTAGTCAGTGTGCAAACACCTTTAGTGAACATGCTAATCTCATAAGACACCGGAGACCCGACACTGGAGAAGAGCCCTAGGCATGTCAGCCGTCGGGAAAATTCTCCAGTCACTGTTCTTCCCTTCGAAACATGAGAGAACTCAACACAGGAGGGGGAATCATGAGAGACACACACTTCTTTTCAGATCGTTCACTGTAGTGAACCTATTCAGTGCACAAACAGGCAAAACTTTAATTCTATGCGACCCTTATCACACACACTATGTGAGCATTCACACTGTAGGAACCACTGTGGATGAAAGGCAGGGCATTCATTGATCACTTCATTCTTACTAAATCTAAAATTACCCACACCAAGAATACAGCAATCCAAAATGGAAACAGAGATACTTAGTAAGATTTTATATTAGAAAAAAATTGGTGCCTGTGTGTTTGTGTGTATTGTGTGTGTGTGTGTGTGTAGTGTGTGTGTGTGTGTGTGTGTGTGTGTGTCTGCATCTGCCTGTGTAAAAACTTTTCAAGAGCCTTCCACACACAACTCAGCACGTAGTTAAGTGTTTGTGCAAATGAAAGCTGTTTATAGAATCGTGGCATCAGATGCAAGACAATAAGGTGCTCTGGAATCTTTGAATGAATGTAGAATTTTGTAAGAAATTCATCTGTATGGCCAGCAATGCTTGCAGGTATTTGAACAATGAAATCTGTTTCTGAAGAAGCAAGCTGGTGGTGGTTTCCTTTTCCTTGCGCAATTTTGAACACATAGGTGTCTCTGTGTGACATGGCCCTACTCAGGCCATGTCATTGGGGCACATCAAGGCCTCTCACCTAAAAGTCTTGGTGTTACATCTGCCTGTGTCTCTTCTAAGTGGGGCCATGGGACAGAGTTCTGGCCTCCAGAACGCTGTTGAATTTTTTTTCTCAAAGCTCTGAATGGAGCAGTAGGTTGGGAGTGGTGGGTGTTGGACAGGGAAGTATCTGAACACACCCTATATCTTCGTTGGCTCTGATATTTCTGCCAGCAATCACTCCACATTGACCTGTATGAGATTCTCACAGATCCCCACAGTAGCCCAGAAAAATAAAGCTGCAATCCAATTAAGAGCCTAAATCCTACCAGCCACTCCCTAAGATGTTTCTTAAGATAAGGAACAAGATTTGCTGTCCCGAGGCAAAATAAAAGGATGTTTACCACCTTGTTGCCCCAGAGAAGAATGTGCCCCTTCAACAACCCCCAGAATGAACTTCAACCACAAAGGGAGTGGCTCCCAGGAGGTCCACTGGGCTGCCCTGCGTTTGTCCCAACAACCACAGTCGGGAGTGAGTTCAGGTCAAAGGCAGGATGAGCAGGGACAGGAGCCTATGCCAAGTTGGATACCCAGGCTGAGCCCAGGGGGACAGGCGTGGGGGAGGGGCCACGGTTCCAGGGCCTTGACCAGGCTAACCCTTCGGCACATTAACACATCCTAGAGGACAGACAAATGGAACGTCACTGGCAGTTGAAATACCCGCATATGATAAAATGGGAATCAACCCAGAGTGCCCACATTTGCCATCGGATAGGCCCCACCTGTGCAGCCAGCCGCCACCTGGAGCGGTTGGGCTAATTATCTGCGAGTGCAAATCCCCATGGAAGGAAGAAGCCAAAGGTCCCCGTGAGATGGCGCGTGTTTTGCTTCCCCAAAGTTTGTTAGTAAAACCCGAGGCGTGGGCCTCCCCTATCCTGGGTTAGAGGCCACAGGACGAGCACCTGAAGAAGCTATCAGCTCTCACCCAGGAGGAGAATTGCGTAAAGGAAACTGTCCCAGTGCCCGGACATCCACCCCAGGGAACAACTGTCACCTGTGGCGAGGCTGTTGCCCTGCGCAGACAGGGAAGGCCTTGGGAAAGTGACATGAGTCACCAGGGAAAATATAAAACCAGGTCGTGTCCCAAGGACAAAATTGGGGATCCATTCCTGTGCATTTCCTAGGCTCCGCTGCCCAGGCACAGAGGAGATGATGCCGGGAGACTGTGTGCAGCGAGGTGAGGAAGTAGAGAGGGTTTTCATAGAATCTGAGCTTCAGTTGGAAACCTGAAGAGCTCTGGAGGTCAACCAGGTGGTGGGCTGCACACACTGTGGGCGGACTTCTTGCCAGAGCTCTCTAGCTCCTCGTGTTCCGAGACGCTGTCTCTCCGATGCATGGCATCACTTTCCACCAGGCAAAGCCCTGAAGGAAACAGCAGGTGTAACCACATATGTTCGTTTTTCTTAGAGAAGGTCCATCTTCCTAAGAGTAAGAAAACGGGTCAATGTCCTGGGAAAATGACAGGAAACGCTAATGGACCCAGTAGAGTGCCTTGGCCCTCCAAGTCCTGTATCTCTCCGCGAGAATATGCTAATTGTAATCTCCGCCCACTCGGAAATTCCCCTCAAACCGGTATAAAAGCCAGGAGGCCTGGACATTCTGCCAGTCTCCCTTAGACAGGCACCTTGCAAGCAGCAGCGGACCCAGGAGAGCTGCTCCAGCACCCACTGTTGTGAGGATCTGCTCACGGACTGAGGAGCTAAGCAGGATTGCTGGTGGGTTTCCTTCCTTTTCCTTTTCCTTTTCTTAAAAGGAGGTTTTATTGGTTTTCGAGAGAGAGAGTGAGGGGTGGGATAGATCTAGAAACACTGATGATGGAGAAATATCTGTTGGCAGCCTCCAAGCAGAACTCCTTCTGGGAGTGGAGCCCCCAACATGCGTATGTGCCAGGACAGGGAGTCGAACAGGTGACCTCTTAGTTCCTGGATGGATGCTCAATGACTGAGTGACACCTGCTTGGCGGGTTTCATTTCACTTGAGTCCTTTCATTCAGATTTTCCCGCAAAGAGACAAGACAGGAAAAAATAAATCAATAAATAAACGTGGGAGTGATTACATTTTAGGCAGTGGGTCACCATTCTTTCCTCATCACAGTTAATCCTGTGGAGACATGGACAAATTGCATCTTCTTCATGCTCATTATAACGACAGGTATAAATTTAAAAAAAAAAAAGTACAAAAGCAATGTAATTTGTGGGAGCGGCTGGGTAAGCAGTTATGGATACATGGTAGATTGAGCTAAGGGCACTTCAATATTTTATTTACTCATGGTTAGCTCAAATATATTCATTTCACATTTATCAGAAACTACATAATTATAGGCAACTGAACAAAGAATTATTGAAAAATATAAGATAAAGAAAACAAGGAGTCCACAATCTCTTCTGTGAAGCTCCCAGATGAGCAGAGGAGAACATATTTCCATCTGGGTGAACTTGTGTTTGAAATTTGCCTCCTCTTCTGTCCAATCGGAACTTGGCATTTCCCAGAGTGGAGCATATTTTACTTTGATTTTCTAGTAAGTCTCTACAATACGCAGTGCATTGATGATGGTGTAAGTCTGAGAAATACTCTTCCTCTGTCCCGTACTAGGTCACAGAGGGTAGAATGAATCCCAGCCTCCTCTTTGAAATCCCTCCTTTATGCGTGCACACCCAATTCACAAGGTGAGTCTCTGCTGTGTCGCCTTAGAGTCCTGTCCTGGGGACAGGCAATCATGAGAGGACAGACAAAGGACTCAGAAGGAGGGATCACAGGGGAGACAGATGTTTTTCCTGAGGTCATGAGGTCTCTTCAGCAGATTTAAAGCAGAGGGTACGAGAGGAGCTTGCCCTATGTGGGATTTTTGAAAAGTTTCTCTTTCGTTTTTCTACAGGAGCTTCACTAGTCCATAGCTGAGAGCGAAAGACCAGAAGGTCTTTGGTGGTGTGGCCCATGGAGGATCCTGATCCACATCGTGGGCCCTGCATACCCTGGAAGGTCCCAAAAGGGAAGCAGCCACAGAGGGCCCAAGTGCCACGCAAAGCTCCCCAACCAGAGGAGATGTGTCTCAGGGTGAGTATGGGCTTGGCTCTCTGGGGAACCTGAGGCAGTGGCATGGATGAGAGAGAAAGGCTTCGGACAAGGCAAGTTCTGTGTCTGTATGTGGAGTGTCCTTTCCCATGCCAGGGTCCCCTACCCTAAGACATCCCCACCAGGCTGACCTGGGCACATGGATGGCTGGTGTCTCTTTCACTGTCCACAGCTCCCATTCAGACCTTTGTTTTGGTCTTGGTTTCATTTTATGTACACTTGATGATGAGAATGTTCTCACGTGAAACCTCTGTGTTGTGTCACCCACAGCGTCCAACCCGGCCGATGCCCATCCCCACTTCCAAGAGAAAGCATGTGCCAGACGCCTGTCTCAGCACTGGGTCACCTGGCAGGAAACATAAGGCGACATCCTCAGCGCCTCCCATGAAAAAAGCTGAGGGGAGCGCCTGCTCACCTTCCGGACTACATGGTGGGCAGGGAATTGCTGTCACTGACACCCCTCAGCCAGCGGGCACACGCCTTGTCCGGGATGCCACGCACAGGGCCCAGCAGTCGCACAACAAGCCCCGTTCTGCCTCCAGCACCCATGGCCTGGGCCACACCCGCAAGCCTCAGGCACAAGCCAAGTTCCCTGCTGGGAACTCACCCAGCATCCCACGTCCTGCTGCAGGGAGTGTGGGCAAGCACTCCAATCTCAGCATCAAGTCACCATGCAAGAGAGCAGCCCCCACCTCCATCCAGCTCTGCCAGAAGGCCAGAAAGAAGCCCAGACTCAGCCCCTGCCTGTCCTCCCAGAAGAGCACGCAGAGAGCAGATCATCCCAAGCCTCCCCAGCAGGGCCCTGGCGCCAAGACCTGCAGCCCTGCAAGGAGCCCCAGCTCCCACCAATTCCCCAGCGTCCATGCCAGCCCATCAGAATGCTCTTTAAGAGATTAGAAGGAGGCCAGTGGAGCTGCAAGCTGCTGACAACTCCCTCCGTGCCTCCTGCTGCGAAGCCCGCTGTCTCCTGCTCAGAGCCCTGTAACCTCCCAGAAGACAGAGGGACTCCGTCACAGGGTGCCTTGAGTGTCCTCCAAGAGGACCTTCAGCTTTCCTCTTCCTCTGACGAGAGTGACGCCCAGTGAGACGCCCCTTGTCAGCAAAGACTTGCTCCTGGTCCCCAGACCTCCTGGTGCTGACTGTGGAGCTGGGATGGGGCCAGCAGCGCGAGCATCTCCTTCTGCTGGACCAGAGCCTCCCTGCCGTGCTGTGTGTTCAGACGCTCGGAAGTCCAAAAAGACTTGCTGAAACAGAGCCCCAGCTGCTGCCCTTTTCCTGTGCGGAGCTGTAGCTATAAGTCAAATGGAAGTTTTCTAGGAAACTGTACTTGGTACTTATACAACAGACAAAGGAAGTTGACTAGTTTTTGTAGAGTTGGATCCACTGTACAGGAAAAGAAGTTGCAACACAGGCCTCAAAGTCTAATGGGAAAAGGAAGCCATACAAGGAATCTCTCTCAGGTGTGCCCCTGTCTGCCTTGGAGAACGTGGGGCAGGGCCCCCTGTGAGATCTGCCCTTTGTAAGCAGTGCCTGTGGTCCTGAGGCAAAACTGTTTCCCACTGCTCTGTTATTTCTGTGGAAATCAGGATGGGGACTCTTCTGATGACTGTGTACCTTGGCTTTATGAAATGTTTTATTAAGTTGTGTTTTATATACTGTTTCATCAATATTAATAAAATTCTGCAAAATATGTGGTGTTGAGATTGGGTTTCATTGCTGATCCTTTCTGAAACAAAGACTGTACCACAAAGCTCCCGTCCCTGAGAGTAGAGTGGAATTGGCTGTGCCTTAAAAAGACAATAGCTTGGGCCCCACCTGTAGCTGCCTGACTAATCCCTTCTTTAGTGTCCAGCGAGTCCCCACCCTAAGGGGGAATTGACAGCCCTTAACGATTCACCCTCCAAAGGTATTCCTACCTTGTGATCCTTTGCAGCCTCAGTGCCCCTCCCAGGATCCCTCAACTCATGCCCACCCCAACCCCGTCCTAGGGGCACTCCCTGACCTGGACCACTTCACATCATGTCCAGAATTCTACCTCCACCCAAACCATGCCCCGAGAAGGAGAGCTCCCCATGCAGTCTAGGAAAAGGTCCCAAGGGCTGTTTTGAGTGATGAATTTACTCATAGATCAGCTGGGACTCCACATTCCTGAATTCATTGCCAGAAAGAAACTGTATGTCAGCCAACAGTGGGGAAAGTCACCTAGAGGAGAGGAATGCCTTAGGAGACACAATGACATTCACACCACAGGTAAAATATGTGACCGTGGGAAACCCTTCAGTAATGCTTTCTACCTCCGATGGGAGAACGTGGCTCACCCTGGAGAGAAAACATGTGAATGTCACCCACTTGGGCAAGCCTTTGTCCAAAGGTCTGCGCTTAGAAACCACCATCTAATGCACACTGGAGAGAAGCCTTATGAGTGTGGGAAAGCCTTCAGTCATGGTTTTCCCTTACACAGCATGAGGCCATCCACACAGGACAGAAAGCATATCAATGTCCCCTATGTGACAAAGCTGTCAATCAAAGATCTTACCTTAGGGAGACAGGAGAGAGTCCACCCAGGGAAGAAAGGTTATGATTGTCACTACTCAAAGCTCTGGCCTGAACCAGCACCAGGGAATCCACATGGGGGAGAAACCACATGTGTGTCCTATGTGTGGGAAGGCTTTCAGGCAAAACTCTCAGCTTATACGTTACAACATAACACACACCAGACAGAAACCACCTGAATGTAGTCAGTGTGCAAACGCCTTTAGTGAACATGCTAATCTCATAAGACACCGGAGACCCGGCACTGGAGAAGAGCCCTAGGCATGTCAGCCTTCGGGAAAATTCTCCAGTCACTGTTCTTCCCTTTGAAACATGAGAGAACTCAACACAGGAGGGGGAATCATGAGAGACAGACACTTCTTTACAGATCGTTCACTGTAGTGAACCTATTCAGTGCACAAACAGGCAAAACTTTCATTCTATGCCACCCTTATCATACACAGTATGTGAGCATTCACACTGTAGGAACCACTGTGGATGAAAGGCAGGGCATTCATTGATCACTTCATTCTTACTAAATCTAAAATTACCCACACCAAGAATACAGCAATCCAAAATGGAAACAGAGATACTTAGTTAGATTTTATATTAGAAAAAAATGGGTGCCTGTGTGTTTGTGTGTATTGTGTGTGTGTGTGTGTGTGTGTAGTGTGTGTGTGTGTGTGTGTGTGTGTGTGTGTCTGCATCTGCCTGTGTAAAAACTTTTCAAGAGCCTTCCACACACAACTCAGCAGGTAGTTAAGTGGTTGTGCAAATGAAAGCTGTTTACAGAATCCTGGCATCAGATGCAAGACAATAAGGTGCTCTGGAATCTTTGAATGCATGTAGAATTTTGTAAGAAATTCATCTGTATGGCCAGCAATGCTTGCAGGTATTTGAACAATGAAATCTGTTTCTGAAGAAGCAAGCTGGTGGTGGTTTCCTTTTCCTTGCGCAATTTTGAACACATAGGTGTCTCTGTGTGACATGGCCCTGCTCAGGCCATGTCATTGGGGCACATCAAGGCCTCTCACCTAAAAGTCTTGGTGTTACATCTGCCTGTGTCTCTTCTAAGTGGGGCCATGGGACAGAGTTCTGGCCTCCAGAACGCTGTTGAATTTTTTTTCTCAAAGCTCTGAATGGAGCAGTAGGTTGGGAGTGTTGGGTGTTGGACAGGGAAGTATCTGACCACACCCTATATCTTCGTTGGCTCTGATATTTCTGCCAGCAATCACTCCACATTGACCTGTATGAGATTCTCACAGATCCCCACAGTAGCCCAGAAAAATAAAGCTGCAATCCAATTAAGAGCCTAAATCCTACCAGCCACTCCCTAAGATGTTTCTTAAGATAAGGAACAAGATTTGCTGTCCCGAGGCAAAATAAAAGGATGTTTACCACCTTGTTGCCCCAGAGAAGAATGTGCCCCTTCAACAACCCCCAGAATGAACTTCAACCACAAAGGGAGTGGCTCCCAGGAGGTCCACTGGGCTGCCCTGCGTTTGTCCCAACAACCACAGTCGGGAGTGAGTTCAGGTCAAAGGCAGGATGAGCAGGGACAGGAGCCTATGCCAAGTTGGATACCCAGGCTGAGCCCAGGGGGACGGGCGTGGGGGAGGGGCCACGGTTCCAGGGCCTTGACCAGGCTAACCCTTGGGCACATTAACACATCCTAGAGGACAGACAAATGGACCGTCACTGGCAGTTGAAATACCCGCATATGATAAAATGGGAATCCACCCAGAGTGCCCACATTTGCCATCGGATAGGCCCCACCTGTGCAGCCAGCCGCCACCTGGAGCGGTTGGGCTAATTATCTGCGAGTGCAAATCCCCATGGAAGGAAGAAGCCAAAGGTCCCCGTGAGATGGCGCGTGTTTTGCTTCCCCAAAGTTTGTTAGTAAAACCCGAGGCGTGGGCCTCCCCTATCCTGGGTTAGAGGCCACAGGACGAGCACCTGAAGAAGCTATCAGCTCTCACCCAGGAGGAGAATTGCATAAAGGAAACTGTCCCAGTGCCCGGACATCCACCCCAGGGAACAACTGTCACCTGTGGCGAGGCTGTTGCCCTGCGCAGACAGGGAAGGCCTTGGGAAAGTGACATGAGTCACCAGGGAAAATATAAAACCAGGTCGTGTCCCAAGGACAAAATTGGGGATCCATTCCTGTGCATTTCCTGGGCTCCGCTGCCCAGGCACAGAGGAGATGATGCCGGGAGACTGTGTGCAGCGAGGTGAGGAAGTAGAGAGGGTTTTCATAGAATCTGAGCTTCAGGTGGAAACCTGAAGAGCTCTGGAGGTCAACCAGGTGGTGGGCTGCACACACTGCGGGCGGACTTCTTGCCAGAGCTCTCTAGCTCCTCGTGTTCCGAGACGCTGTCTCTCCGATGCATGGCATCACTTTCCACCAGGCAAAGCCCTGAAGGAAACAGCAGGTGTAACCACATATGTTCGTTTTTCTTAGAGAAGGTCCATCTTCCTAAGAGTAAGAAAACGGGTCAATGTCCTGGGAAAATGACAGGAAACGCTAATGGACCCAGTAGAGTGCCTTGGCCCTCCAAGTCCTGTATCTCTCCGCGAGAATATGCTAATTGTAATCTCCGCCCACTCGGAAATTCCCCTCAAACCGGTATAAAAGCCAGGAGGCCTGGACATTCTGCCAGTCTCCCTTAGACAGGCACCTTGCAAGCAGCAGCGGACCCAGGAGAGCTGCTCCAGCACCCACTGTTGTGAGGATCTGCTCACGGACTGAGGAGCTAAGCAGGATTGCTGGTGGGTTTCCTTCCTTTTCCTTTTCCTTTTCTTAAAAGGAGGTTTTATTGGTTTTCGAGAGAGAGAGTGAGGGGTGGGATAGATCTAGAAACATTGATGATGGAGAAATATCTGTTGGCAGCCTCCAAGCAGAACTCCTTCTGGGAGTGGAGCCCCCAACATGCGTATGTGCCAGGACAGGGAGTCGAACAGGTGACCTCTTAGTTCCTGGATGGATGCTCAATGACTGAGTGACACCTGCTTGGCGGGTTTCATTTCACTTGAGTCCTTTCATTCCGATTTTCCCGCAAAGAGACAAGACAGGAAAAAATAAATAAATAAATAAACGTGGGAGTGATTACATTTTAGGTAGTGGGTCACCATTCTTTCCTCATCACAGTTAATCCTGTGGAGACATGGACAAATTGCATCTTCTTCATGCTCATTATAACGACAGGTATAAATTAAAAAAAAAAAAAGTACAAAAGCAATATAATTTGTGGGAGCGGCTGGGTAAGCAGTTATGGATACATGGTAGATTGAGCTAAGGGCACTTCAATATTTTATTTACTCATGGTTAGCTCAACTATATTCATTTCACATTTATCAGAAACTACGTAATTATAGGCAACTGAACAAAGAATTATTGAAAAATATAAGATAAAGAAAACAAGGAGTCCACAATCTCTTCTGTGAAGCTCCCAGATGAGCAGAGGAGAACATATTTCCATCTGGGTGAACTTGTGTTTGAAATTTGCCTCCTCTTCTGTCCAATGGGAACTTGGCATTTCCCAGAGTGGAGCATATTTTACTTTGATTTTCTAGTAAGTCTCTACAATACGCAGTGCATTGATGATGGTGTAAGTCCAAGAAATACTCTTCCTCTGTCCCGTACTAGGTCACAGAGGGTAGAATGAATCCCAGCCTCCTCTTTGAAATCCCTCCTTTATGCGTGCACACCCAATTCACAAGGTGAGTCTCTGCTGTGTCGCCTTAGAGTCCTGTCCTGGGGACAGGCAATCATGAGAGGACAGACAAAGGACTCAGAAGGGGGGATCACAGGGGAGACAGATGTTTTTCCTGAGGTCATGAGGTCTCTTCAGCAGATTTAAAGCAGAGGGTACGAGAGGAGCTTGCCCTATGTGGGATTTTTGAAAAGTTTCTCTTTCGTTTTTCTACAGGAGCTTCACTAGTCCATAGCTGAGAGCGAAAGACCAGAAGGTCTTTGGTGGTGTGGCCCATGGAGGATCCTGATCCACATCGTGGGCCCTGCATACCCTGGAAGGTCCCAAAAGGGAAGCAGCCACAGAGGGCCCAAGTGCCACGCAAAACTCCCCAACCAGAGGAGATGTGTCTCAGGGTGAGTATGGGCTTGGCTCTCTGGGGAACCTGAGGCAGTGGCATGGATGACAGAGAAAGGCTTCGGACAAGGCAAGTTCTGTGTCTGTATGTGGAGTGTCCTTTCCCATGCCAGGGTCCCCTACCCTAAGACATCCCCACCAGGCTGACCTGGGCACATGGATGGCTGGTGTCTCTTTCACTGTCCACAGCTCCCATTCAGACCTTTGTTTTGGTCTTGGTTGCATTTTATGTACACTTGATGATGAGAATGTTCTCACGTGAAACCTCTGTGTTGTGTCACCCACAGCGTCCAACCCGGCCGATGCCCATCCCCACTTCCAAGAGAAAGCATGTGCCAGACGCCTGTCTCAGCACTGGGTCACCTGGCAGGAAACATAAGGCGACATCCTCAGCGCCTCCCATGAAAAAAGCTGAGGGGAGCGCCTGCTCACCTTCCGGACTACATGGTGGGCAGGGAATTGCTGTCACTGACACCCCTCAGCCAGCGGGCACACGCCTTGTCCGGGATGCCATGCACAGGGCCCAGCAGTCGCACAACAAGCCCCGTTCTGCCTCCAGCACCCATGGCCTTGGGCCACACCCGCAAGCCTCAGGCACAATCCAAGTTCCCTGCTGGGAACTCACCGAGCATCCCAGGTCCTGCTGCAGGGAGTGTGGGCAAGCACTCCAATCTCAGCATCAAGTCACCACGCAAGAGAGCAGCCCCCACCTCCATCCAGCTCTGCCAGAAGGCCAGAAAGAAGCCAAGACTCAGCCCCTGCCTGTCCGCCCAGAAGAGCACGCAGAGAGCAGATCATCCCAAGCCTCCCCAGCAGGGCCCTGGCGCCAAGACCCTGCAGCCCTGCAAGGAGCCCCAGCTCCCACCAATTCCCCAGCGTCCATGCCAGCCCATCAGAATGCTCTTTAAGAGATTAGAAGGAGGCCAGTGGAGCTGCAAGCTGCTGACAACTCCCTACGTGCCTCCTGCTGCGAAGCCCGCTGTCTCCTGCTCAGAGCTCTGTCACCTCCCAGAAGACAGAGGGACTCCGTCACAGGGTGCCTTGAGTGTCCTCCAAGAGGACCTTCAGCTTTCCTCTTCCTCTGACGAGAGTGCCGCCCAGTGAGACGCTCCTTGTCAGCAAAGACTTGCTCCTTGTCCCCAGACCTCCTGGTGCTGACTGTGGAGCTGGGATGGGGCCAGCAGCGCGAGCATCTCCTTCTGCTGGACCAGAGCCTCCCTGCCGTGCTGTGTGTTCAGACGCTCGGAAGTCCGAAAAGACTTGCTGAAACAGAGCCCCAGCTGCTGCCCTTTTCCTGTGCGGAGCTGTAGCTATAAGTCAAATGGAAGTTTTCTAGGAAACTGTACTTGGTACTTATACAACAGACAAAGGAAGTTGACTAGTTTTTGTAGAGTTGGATCCACTGTATAGGAAAAGAAGTTGCAACAGAGGCCTCAACGTCTAATGGGAAAAGGAAGCCATACAAGGAATCTCTCCCAGGTGTGCCCCTGTCTGCCTTGGGGAACGTGGGGCAGGGCCCCCTGTGAGATCTGCCCTTTGTAAGCAGTACCTGTAGTCCTGAGGCAAAACTGTTTCACAGTGCTCTGTTATTTCTGTGGAAATCAGGATGGGGCTCTTCTGATGACTGTGTACCTTGGCTTTATGAAATGTTTTATTAAGTTGTGTTTTATATACTGTTTCATCAATATTAATAAAATTCTGCAAAATATGTGGTGTTGAGATTGGGTTTCATTGCTGATCCTTTCTGAAACAAAGACTGTACCACAAAGCTCCCGTCCCTGAGAGTAGAGTGGAATTGGCTGTGCCTTAAAAAGACAATAGCTTGGGCCCCACCTGTAGCTGCCTGACTAATCCCTTCTTTAGTGTCCAGCGAGTCCCCACCCTAAGGGGAGCTGACAGCCCTTAGCGATTCACCCTCCAAAGGTGTTCCTCCCTTCTGATCCTTTGCAGCCTCAGTGCCCCTCCCAGGATCCCTCAGCTCATGCCCACCCCAACCCCGTCCTAGGGGCACTCTCTGACCTGGACCACTTCACAGCATGTCCAGAATTCTACCTCCACCCAAACCATGCCCCGAGAAGGAGAGCTCCCCATGCAGTCTAGGAAAAGGTCCCAAGGGCTGTTTTGAGTGATGAATTTACTCATAGATCAGCTGGGTCCCCACAATCCTGAATTCATTGCCAGAAAGAAACTGTATGTCAGCCAGCAGTGGGGAAATTCACCTAGAGTAGAGGAATGCCTTAGGAGACACAATGACATTCACATCACAGGTAAAATATGTGACCGTGGGAAACCCTTCTGTAATGCTTTCTACCTCCGATGGCAGAACGTGGCTCACACTGGAGAGAAAAACATGTGAACGTCACCCACTTGGGCAAGCCTTTGTCCAAAGGTCTGAGCTTAGAAACCACCATCTAATGCACACTGGAGAGAAGCCTTATGAGTGTGGGAAAGCCTTCAGTCATGGTTTTCCCTTACACAGCATGAGGCCATCCACACAGGACAGAAAGCATATCAATGTCCCCTATGTGACAAAGCTTTCAATCAAAGATCTTACCTTAGGGAGACAGAAGAGAGTCCACCCAGGGAAGAAAGGTTATGATTGTCACTACTCAAAGCTGTGCCCTGAACCAGCACCAGGGAATCCACACGGGGGAGAAACCACATGTGTGTCCCATGTGTGGGAAGGCTTTCAGGCAAAACTCTCAGCTTATACGTTACAACATAACACACACCAGACAGAAACCACCTGAATGTAGTCAGTGTGCAAACGCCTTTAGTGAACATGCTAATCTCATAAGACACCGGAGACCCGACACTGGAGAAGAGCGCTAGGCATGTCAGCCGCCGGGAAAATTCTCCAGTCACTGTTCTTCCCTTGGAAACATGAGAGAACTCAACACAGGAGGGGGAATCATGAGACACAAACACTTCTTTACAGATCATTCACTGTAGTGAACCTATTCAGTGCACAACCAGGCAAAACTTTAATTCTATGCGACCCTTATCACACACAGTATGTGAGCATTCACACTGGAGGAACCACTGTGGATGAAAGGCAGGGCATTCATTGATCACTTCATTCTTACTCAATCTAAAATTACCCACACCAAGAACACAGCAATCCAAAATGGAAACAGAGATACTTAGTTAGATTTTATATTAGAAAAAAATGGGTGCCTGTGTGTTTGTGTTTATTGTGTGTGTGTGTGTGTGTGTGTGTGTGTGTGTGTGTGTGTCTGCATCTGTCTGTGTAAAAACTTTTCAAGAGCCTTCCACACACAACTCAGCAGGTAGTTAAGTGTTTGTGCAAATGAAAGCTGTTTACAGAATCGTGGCATCAGATGCAAGACAATAAGGTGCTCTGGAATCTTTGAAGGAATGTATAATTTTGTAAGAAATTCATCTGTATGGCCAGCAATGCTTGCAGGTATTTGAACAATGAAATCTGTTTCTGAAGAAGCAAGCTGGTGGTGGTTTCGTTTTCCTTGCGCAATTTTGAACACATAGGTGTCTCTGTGTGACATGGCCCTACTCAGGCCATGTAATTGGGGCACATCAAGGCCTCTCACCTAAAACTCTTGGTGTTACATCTGCCTGTGTCTCTTCTAAGTGGGGCCATGGGACAGAGTTCTGGCCTCCAGAAAGCTGTTGAATTTTTTTTGTCAAAGCTCTGAATGGAGCAGTAGGTTGGGAGTGTTGGGTGTTGGACAGGGAAGTATCTGACCACACCCTATATCTTCGTTGGCTCTGATATTTCTGCCAGCAATCACTCCACATTGACCTGTATGAGATTCTCACAGATACCCACAGTAGCCCAGAAAAATAAAGCTGCAATCCAATTAAGACCCTAAATCCTACCAGCCACTCCCTAAGATGTTTCTTAAGATAAGGAACAAGATTTGCTGTCCTGAGGCAAAATAAAAGGATGTTTACCACCTTGTTGCCCCAGAGAAGAATGTGCCCCTTCAACAACCCCCAGAATGAACTTCAGCCACAAAGGGAGTGGCTCTCAGGAGGTCCACTGGGCTGCCCTGCGTTTGTCCCAACAACCACAGTCGGGAGTGAGTTCAGGTCAAAGGCAGGATGAGCAGGGACAGGAGCCTATGCCAAGTTGGATACCCAGGCTGAGCCCAGGGGGACGGGCGTGGGGGAGGGGCCACGGTTCCCGGGCCTTGAACAGGCTAACCCTTCGGCACATTAATACATCCTAGAGGACAGACAAATGGAACGTCACTGGAAGTTGAAATACCCGCATATGATAAAATGGGAATCTACCCAGAGTGCCCACATTTGCCATCGGACAGGCCCCACCTGTGCAGCCAGCCGCCACCTGGAGCGGTTGGGCTAATTATCTGCGAGTGCAACTACCCATGGAAGGAAGAAGCCAAAGGTCCCCGTGAGATGGCGCGTGTTTTGCTTCCCCAAAGTTTGTTAGTAAAACCCGAGGTGTGAGCCTCCCCTATCCTGGGTCAGAGGCCACAGGACGAGCACCTGAAGAAGCTATCAGCTCTCACCCAGGAGGAGAATTGCGTAAAGGAAACTGTCCCAGTGCCCGGACATCCACCCCAGGGAACAACTGTCACCTGTGGCGAGGCTGTTGCCCTGCGCAGACAGGGAAGGCCTTGGGAAAGTGACATGAGTCACCAGGCAAAATATAAAACCAGGTCGTGTCCCAAGGACAAAATTGGGGCTCCATTCCTGTGCATTTCCTAGGCTCCGCTGCCCAGGCACTGAGGAGATGATGCCAGGAGACTGTGTGCAGCGAGGTGAGGAAGTAGAGAGGATGCTCATAGAATCCGAGCTTCAGTTGGAAACCTGAAGAGCTCTGGAGTTCGACCATGTGGTGGGCTGCACACACTGCGGGCGGACTTCTTGCCAGAGCTCTCTAGCTCTTCCTGTTCCGAGACGCTGTCTTGCACATGCAAGGCATCACTTAACCGGAAACCAGGCAAAGCACTGAAGGAAACAGCAGGTGTAACCACATATATTCGTTTTTCTTAGAGAAGGTCCATCTTCCTAAGAGTAGGAAAACGGGTCAATATCCTGGGAAAAATGACAGGAAACGCTAATGGACCCAGTAGAGTGCCTTGGCCCTCCAAGTCCTGTATCTCTCCGCGAGAATATGCTAATTGATAGTCTCCGCCCACTCGGAAATTCCCCTCAAACCAGTATAAAAGCCAGGAGGCTTGGAGATTCTGCCAGTCTCCCTTAGACAGGCACCTTGCAAGCAGCAGCGGACCCAGGATAGCTGCTCCAGCACCCACTGTTGTGAGGATCTGCTCACGGACTGAGGAGCTAAGGGGGATTGCGGGTGAGTTTCTTTCCTTTTCCTTTTCCTTTTCCTTTTCTTAAAAGGAGGTTTTATTGGTTTTCGAGAGAGAGAGTGAGGGGTGGGATAGATCCAGAAACATTGATGATGGAGAAATATCTATTGGCCGCCTCCAAGCACACCTCCTTCTGGGAGTGGAGCCCCCAACATGCGTATGTGCCAGGACAGGGAGTCGCACAGGTGACCTATTAGTTCCTGGATGGATGTTCAACGACTGAGCGACACATCCTTGGCGGGTTTCATTTCACTTGGGTCCTTTCATTCGGATTTTCCCTCATACAGAAAACAAAGTAAAAATAAATAAACAAACAAACAAACGTTGCAGAGATTGCCCTTTAGGCAGTGGGTCAACGTTCTTTCCTCATCACAGTTAATCCTGTGGAGACATGGACCAATTGCACCTTCTCCGTACTCATTATAACCACAGGTATAAATTTAAAAAGAAAACAGTACGAAAGCTGTGTAATTTGTGGGAGCTGCTGGGTAAGCAGTTATGGATACATATTAGATTGAGCTAAGGGCACTTCAATATTTGATTTATTCCAACTTAGCTCAAATATATTCATTTCACATTTATCAGAAACTAGATAATTATAGACAACTGAACAAAGAATTCTTGAAAAATATAAGATAAAGAAAACAAGGAGTCCACATCTCATCTGTGAAGCTCCCGGATGAGCAGAGGAGAACAGATTTCCATCTGGGTGAACTTGTGTTTGAAATTTGCCTCCTCTTCTGTCCAATGAGAACTTTGAATTTCCCAGAGGGGAGCATATTTTACTTTGATTTTCTAGTAAGTCTCCCACAATACGCAGTGCAGTGATGATGGTGTAAGCCCCGAGAAATACTGTCTTTCTCTGTCCCCTACTAGGTCACAGAGGGTAGAATGAATCCCAGCCTCCTCTTCTAAATTCCTCCTTTGTGCGTGCACACCCAGTTCACCAGGTGAGTTTCAGCTGTGTCGCCTTAGAGTCCTGTCTTGGGGACAGGCAATCATGAGAGGACAGACAAAGGACTCAGAAGGAGGGATCACAGGGCAGACAGATGTTTTTCCTGAGGGCATGAGGTCTCTTCAGCAGATTTGAAGCTGATGGTGCCAGAGGAGCTGCCCTCTGAGAATCTGAAAGTTTCTCTTTCCTTTCTCCTCAGGAGATTCGCAAATCCATAGCTGAAAGCGAAAGACGAGAAGGTCGTAGGTGGTGTAGCCAAAGGCAGGTCGTGATCCAGATCGTGTGCCCTTCAGACCCTTATGGCCCAGAAAGGGAAGCAGCCACAGAGGGCCCCAGTGGCACACAAGGCTCCCCCACCAGATCAGGAGAATCCCAGGGTGAGTAGAAGCTGGCTCTGTGGGGAACCTGGGGAAGTGGTGGCCTGGGTGACAGAGACAGGGTTTGGACAAGGAAAGTTCTGTGTCCATAAGTGGAGTGTTCTTTCCCATGCAATGGTCCCCTAACCTAGGACCTCTTCTCCTGTCTGACTGGTCCCTTTCGGTTTGTAGGAACAACCTCACTTCTTAATAGTGTCCTGTGCAGCCTGCTTTTCTGACCATAAATTTCCACTCGGTTCTATATATTAATGCTCATCCCTTCCGTCCTTTCTCCTATGTTCCTTCCAAACTAATCTGGGCTTTGGAATCCACCCTAATACATTGAATAATAGCTACCCGGTGAGCCTTCCCTGATGGGATCCAAATTCAACCTCCATCAAGCTGTCCCTTTCTTCCTCTTTGAAATGTGTCTGTGTTTTGAGCTGACTCTCTGACCTCCTTCCCTCCTCCAGGTGAGATGTTGGAAATGTGGGGCCTGTGGGCACAAAGCAAGGAGCCTCAGGTGTCCCATGAAGAGTCGGAGTGGGGCCCTACCTTCCCATGCCCTGGACTCCAATGAGATGAAGGAGAGCCGGAATCCTTGGAATCCCAGGGACCTGTGGAACCGAGGGCCCTTCCACAAGGCTGCTAGGTTAACCCAGCAGAGAGTTCGGTGAGTAGCATGAGACAGTGAAACCAAACATTGGGGAAAATCTAGGGAACCCACAAATCTTACCTCTCCACCGTCTGCATTGCCACCTCCAAGCAAAGACAGGGACCAGGCAAGATTGAGAAACCTCCCTGTAGGCTCAAGGGGTCACACTCAGAGTTTCCTTCCCTCCTTGATGTCAGCGAGGGTGAATGGTGCTGGGGGTGGGGTGTGACAAGTATGATCTCTGCCATCCACAGGCAGAGAGACAATGGAGGGAAAGGAAAGTCCTTTATGAAAAATCCTTGAGTGCTCCCAGGAAGGGGAAGATCTGAGATGATCAAGGGCAAGTCTAGTAAATGCATGGGGCCTTGCTCCCTGGATCACAAGGACACAGGGAAAGGGTCTGGGCCACGGGAAGGCTGGTTTCATTGGGGACAGGAAATGGAGGGACTCATATACTATGTTTTGTCTGGCAGGCACGAAAAACAGAGACAGGCCCTGTGCCAGAGATTACCCAGGAGAGCCCCAAGAGGGCCCCAGCACAACTGGAAGGACAAGACAGAATCCAGTGACTACGTGAGGGTGAGTGTCCCCAGGTTCTTAGCTTTTTATTGCATCAGGGACACGAACGTCCCCTGGGAATCAGAGAACACTCACTCCCTAGTGAGCGTCCTGTGCAGCCTGTTTTGTGTCCAAATCTTTGCATGTGGGTCGATGTGTTCATGCTGAGGACTGTATGGCTTCTCCCCATGTTCCTTCCCAACCAATATGGGTTTTCGCATGCATCACAACATCTTAGTAACAGGCACCAGGTGAGCCCCGTGTTTATGTCAGTCGCTGCAATCGATATTCCACCTCCATAAATCTGTCCCCCTCTTTCCTTGAAAATGTGTCCCTGCTTTGTGCTGATTCACTGACCTCCTTGTCTCCCCACAGGTGAGATGCTGGAAATGCAGGACCTTTGGGCACAAGGCAAGCAGCCACAGGTGTCCACTGAAGCAATGGAATGGCACCTTAGCCCGCCAGGGCATGGGTTCCAAAAAGGTGAAGGAGAACCTGAAACCAAGGAATGCCTGGGTCCAGCGGAGCCCAGGGCGCTTTAACAGGGCTGCTGGGGAGACTGAGCAGAGAGCACGGTGAGCATTGCGGGAGGCTGGAGAAAACATTGGGGCAGAATCTGTGAAGCCTGTGTCCTTACCTCTACACTATATGCCTTGCTATCTTTATTCAAAGTCAGAGATACAGAGAGAAAAAATCCCCATGTCTTCACCAGTCACACTCCTAGGTTCATACAATTCCAGAGCAATCAATGAGGATGAATGGTGGTAGGGTTGGTGCTGGGAACATCTTTAATCTATAAAGGTGTCAGGCAGAGAGGAAATGGAATGAAGGAAAGTCCTTCAGGAAAAAGCCAGGTGGGTTCTTTGGGGGAGGGAATCTGAGATGAGGCCAAGGTCAGTCTGGTAAATGCATAGGGCTTTGCTCCCTGGATCACAAGAACTGGGAAGGGGTGTGGGTCAGGGAAAGCACCACCTTCATTGCAGAGAAGAAATGGAGTGTCTCATGTATCATGTTCTGTCCTGCAGGTATGAAGAACGGAGACAAGCTCCTTGCTGGAGACTTCCCTGGAGACCCACACGCAGGCCCCAGCAAAACTGCAAGGAAGAGACAGAACCCTGTGACTATGTGAGGGTGAGTGTCCCCAGGTGCTGGGCTTTTCATTGCATTAGTGTCACCCTACATCCCTCCTTGTCTTCTCTCTGAGAGATTGGTGAAAATTATAGGGAAACCCATATGGTTTGTCTAGTATAAATTCCTAATTCATTTTTTTGGTGTGTTTTATTTGGGCTACACTTGCCTGTGTCCCAACAATACAGGATGAGGCAAAAGGGGGGTTACAGTATTCCTTTGGAAAGTGGTAAAGTAATAAATCATAATACAGCAATAAGCTCTGTGTTTCCTGTACCTACAACTGTAAAGTTACTTTAGACCCACCCTCTAAGCTGATGAAGGGCATGGGTATGGTCTCATTAGGTGTTTCCATCAGGCACCGTCCCTTTCGGGAAAGTAGGCATCATGAAATCAGAATCCCTTCTCTGAAATTACCCACCCAAGCTCATTCATCCCCAAACTACCTTCAGAAAACCAAGAAGTGCCCATTGCCTGGACAAGCCTAGGAAAGGCTTGTTTCCACTTCACTACCAGGAGACAGCTGTGAGAACTTTCTTGTTTTCCTATCTGATGTTTAAAAAAGGGGACATTGTATCTTCTTACAGACACAGCTCCAAGAACCATCTTCTTTGCATTGATTGCTGGTTTATCCTTTGCAGTCCATATCTTTTCTCAAGATCATTTTTAATTGTTATTGGTTTAATTTTATTTTCTACTTGGTGGGGAGAAAATTCTGATGTGTAACATCTGTGTTGGGTCTCTTACAGGATGCACACCCACCGAGACCTGATCACAACACCAAGAGGAAATATGTGCGAGACCCTGATCTGACCACTTGTTCACCGAAAAGGAAACGTGTCATGACATCCACAGCACCTCCGGACAAAGGTGTTGAGAGAAGCGCCTGCTTACCTCCTGGACCAAAGAATGGACAGGAAGGGCCTGTTACAGACTCCCCTCACGCCGAAGGCACACACTTTGTCCAGGATCCCCCCGACAGTGTCCATGAGAGGGACGACAGACCCCACTCTTCCTTCAGGATCCAGGGCCTGGACCAAACCCTCATCCACCAGCCACAAGCTACGTTCCCTGATGAGAACTCACACAGCATCCAACGTGCTGCTGCACACAGTGTGGGCCAGGACTCTGATCTCATCATCAAGGTGCCTGGCAAGAGAGCTGCCCAGACCTGCAGCCAGACCTGCCAGAAGCCCCAAAAGAAACCCAGACTCAGCCCTTGCCTGAGGAGCACCCAGAGTGCTGACACCCAGCTTCCACATGAGGGCGCTTCCGTCAAGACTCTCCAGCCCTGCCACATGCACAAGTTCCCACCAATTCCTGAGGTTCCAGGCCAGCCTCACAGAAAGGTCTTCTTGACATTAGACAAAGGCCCGTGGAGCTCTAGGTGCATGACACCTCCTTCCCACCGTCCTGATGAGAAGCTCACCGCTCCTGCTCAGATCTCTTCCACCACTGAGAAGTCAGGGGCACTCTGTCCCTGTGTCCCCTTGAGTGTCCTCCTGGAGACCCTTCAGCTTTCCTCTTCCTCTGAAGAAGGTCATGGCCAGTGAGGCACTCCATGTCAGGGAAGACATGTTCCTCAACCTCAGGCCACCTGGAGGTGCCTGAGGAACTGGAGAGGGGAGATCACTGGGAGAAAATGTTTCTGGGGAATCAGAGCTCCCCTTTTGTGCTATGTCGACAGATGGTGGGAATTCTGATCATGCTTGGGCCACACAGACTCAGTTATTGCACTTTTAATTTACGTAGATATAGTGATATTTTATTGAAACGGTAGTTTGTGCTAATAGAACTGGTAAGGGGAGTTTATTTTTAGATATTTTCATCCATTGTATGTAAAATTAAGTTAAGTTGTAATAATTGCCCTTAAAGTCTAATGGAAATAGGAAGCTGTGTAATGAATCGCTATCAGGTGTGCACCTGTCTGCTTTGGGGAACCTGGGGCAGGGCCTCCTGGGTGGTCTGTAGATTTGAAGCAGTGCCTGTTGTCCTAAGGTGAGACTGTTTCACTGTACTGTGTTATGTCAATGGAAATCAGGGCTGGACCCTTCCCATGACTTTGAACCTTTGGTTTATGGAATGTCATATTAAAGTTCTGTTGTATAGCTTTTGTTTGATATCAATAAAAATCTGTGAAATGTGTCACATTGTGATTGGTTTACATTTCTGTCCATTTTGGAACATTTTCAAACAATGACTGTGCCACAAAGGTCATGTCATTGAGATTAGAGGGGAATCTGAAGTACCTGGAAATGAGATCAGTTTGGGCAACACTTGTGGGTCCCTGTATCATCCCTTCTTCTCAGTGAAGATCATCTCCTCCCTAAGGGGCACTAACAGCTTTTAGGGCCTCACACAACAAAGGTGTCCCTCTCTTGTGGTCCTTCAGCAGCCTCAGTGATCCTCCCGGAACACCTCAGTCTCTTCCCTCTCAACCCCCACCCTCACATTCACCCCACCCCATCCCCAGGAGCGATCCCTGTCTTGTGTGATTTCTGAACATGTCCAGAATCCTCAGTCTGCCTCCACCGTGTTCTGAGATTGAGAGATCTCCACAGGTTCTAGAAAAATAATCCCAAAGGCTGATTGGAGTGATGAATTTACTGATAGATCTGCCGTGTCTCAGTATTTGTTAATTCATATAAGAAAGAAACCTTAGGTCAGCCAGTGAAGAGATATGCCTCAGAGACACAATGAAATTCACACCAGAGGGAAATTATGTGAATGTGGGAATGCCATTAGTAATGTCTTAACCTCAGATGACTTACACTACAGAGTAACCATGTGAATGTCATCTCTGTGGGAAATGCTTTTTGCATAGATCTGACCTTAGAAAACACAATCCAATGCACACTGGTGAGAAACCTTATGAGTGTCATGACTGTGGGAATGCCTTCAGTCAACATGCTAATCTCATAAGACACCAGAGAACTCACAATGGATAACAGCATATGCAAGTCAGTAGTTATGTGGGAAATCCTTCAGTCATTGTTCTTCCCTGAGAAAACATGAGGGAATCCAATACAGGAGAGGAAATCATGAAAATCTCCAGAAGATAGTTTGACCTGACCTGTCATGACATGGCATTACTTATTTAATAATTATGAAGAAATGTCAATCATAGCTTTAGCATTTAAACATACTGCAGACTCATACATGGAAGAAACACTCAGTAAGCAATGTGGGAGATCCATTTATCATCATACTCCTTGGCCTGAAAGACCTTTAACCTGTGGGTGGATTCATCCTTATGACATCTTGTGTAATCCTTTCATCTTTGGCCGGATCTCAGAAAACCTGACAACTCACATTGTAAACATGCTCATTTAGATGTCCTGTGCAACAGCTCTGAACTTTGAAGATGCTTGACTCATTCTTCACAGGAGAATGCGTAAGGCTTCATTTATAATTATTGGTAAAAGGAACCAATGTCACAAGGGAGAAACCCTAGGACTGTGGTCATAATTGACAAACATTCAGCCAACTTCCAGGCTGTGTGTGCAATTCAAACTCAGGGAGGACAAAACACGAAAACAGGAAATGAGAACATGAACCCTCACGAGGAAATCCATACATTTCTTACAGATCACTCACTCTAGTGAAGTTACTCAGAGTAAAATCACAAGCAACCTTTTCTTCATAAAGCAACACTCGTGGTAAATGTGAGCATTCATACTGTACAAACCACTGTGTCAGAAAGACAAGGCACTCATTAATATCTTATTTCTTAGTCAAACTTAAGAATCCCAAATCGAGGAGATAACAATCCTAAAATCAAAGCAGGATGATTTCATATCAGAAGTATGAGTCCGTGTGTGTGTGTGTGTGTGTGTGTGTGTGTCTGTGTGTGAAAATTTCTAAAAGAATCCTACATACACAGCTAAGAAAATAATTGAGTCTTTGAGAAAATAAAAGTTGTTTATAAACTTAAGGCATTAAATGTAGGAGACTAAAGTAATCTGGCAACATTGAATGTAGAGATCTGTAGGAAATTCAGCTTGAAATATAGCAAAGCTTACAGATACTTGAACAATAAAATCTCTTGCTTAAGAAGCTAAATGTTGGTGTTCTGGTTTTTCTTATGCCCTTTAGAACACATAACTTCAGGTCTGTTCCCCTAGGGTGTGGGGAGAGAACCAGACCTCAGGTTCACACAGCCCTTCCCCCAATGGCTGCTTCAGCACACCTCAGTCACCTCCCACTCTCTTCCCTCCGACACCATATGTCTCCTTCAAAGCTCTGGTGGTGACACAACTGTGGTCTTCAGTCCCCGCTGCCCGGTGTCTCTGGGTATCACCTGCTCAGGCAAGATCATAAGGGCAAACCAAAGGCCTCTCACTTACAAATCTTGGTAATACGTTGCTCTATGTCTTTGCAACATGGGGCCAGGAGACAGACTTCTGCCCACCTGGCTTCCAGAAAGCTCTTTGACTTTTCTTCTAAGAGCTCTGAATTGAGCTACAGGTTGGTTGGGAGAGGTGGAAGGGAATGGAAGGGGATAATTCTGATATTTGTGCTCAACACTCACTCCAGATTGGGCTTCAGCTGAGTACCCCGCTCCCCCAGGAGCAGCCCAGAAAATAAAGCTGCAATCAGATAAAATCCTGAATCTAATAAGCCTCTCCTTCACCTGCTTTTTTAGATAATGAGAAAAATTTGTTTTCCGCAGGCAAAATGAAAGGATCTTACCATGCTGTTCCCAGAGAAGACAATGTGGTCCTTCCACAAACACCCAAATTGAACCTGAACATCCCAGGAGATCAACGGGGCTGAACTGTGCTCTTCCCAACTCGCTCAGGCCACAGTGAGTTGAGGTTAATGGCAGGATGTGCAAGGAGGGACATGAGGGGAGGGGCCACGATTCCATGTCCTTGACCAGGGTCACCATGAGGTTACCTTAATCAATAATAGATAATAGGCCAATGGAAAGCTTACTGGGAGTTCCAACATATGCAAGTTATAAAATGGGAAACCACCCAGAATGCCCACATTTCAAAATCAGACACACCCCACTGAGCTGGTACCACCAGTGCCGGATTGAATAACTTGCTTTGAATGCAAGTTTCTGGAGCATGAATGGGGCAAAAGGCCAAAATAGCAGGCTTCGCCTTTTGTTTCTTCAAAGCCTCTTAGTAAACACCTAGGAATGTGCCTCAAACTCTCTATGGCCAGGTGCCAGTGGAATAGTAACTGAAGAAAGTGCCAAGTACCAACGAGAAGGCGAAGACTAAAGGAACACGCCCGGTTCATATACATCCACCAGCACGAAAGACTGTGATCTGGGAGGACATAGAGCTCTTTTGCCCACATGGAATGACTAGGGAACACTGACTTGAGTCACATGGCAAAGTGCAAAGTGAGCTAGTCCCACAAGGACAAAATTGGGGGCCGCGTTCCTGTGAGGTCCCTAGAGGATCCGCTGCTCTGACACAGAGGCGACAATGGTGCGATCAGGTCTACAGCGAGGCTAGGAAGAAGACAGTGTTTTCACAGAATCGGAGCTTCAGTTGGAAACGTGAAGAGCTCTGGAGGTGGGGGAGGTCGTTGGTTGCACACACTGTGGGCGGGCTTCATGCTAAAGAATTCTACGCTGGGTGTGTTACTAGTCGATTTATCTCACATGCACGTCAACACATTAAACAAGGCAAAGTGCAGAAGGAAGTGGTAGGGTAAGGGGAAATGTTGGTTTTTCTTATAGAACCTACATCTTCCTAAGTGTAAAAAATAGACCGAAGTAATGTAACTGACTGAAAACGCTGAAGGGCCCAAACAGTGTGTCCCTCCAAGTCCTGTATCCCTCCGCGAGATTATGCTAATTAGATAGTCTCTGCCTACATGTTACGTCAATTTGAACCAGCATAAAAATCCGGGAGCACTGGAGATTCTGCCAGTCTCCCTTAGACAGGCACCTTGGAAGCAGCAGCGGATCCAGGGAGCTGCTCCAGCACCCACTGTTGTGAGGATCTGCTCACGGACTGAGGAGCTAAGTGGGATTGCGGGTGGGTTTCCTTCCTTTTCCTTTTCCTAAGAGTAGGTTTTATTGGTTTTAGGGAGCGAGGGAGGGATGGGATAGATCCAGAAACATTGATGATGGAGAAATATCTATTGGCCGCCTCCAAGCACACCTCCTTCTGGGAGTGGAGCCCCCAACAGGCGTATGTGCCAGGACAGGGAGTCGCACAGGTGACCTCTTAGTTCTTGGCTGGATGCTTAAGGACTGAGCGACACCTGCTTGGCGGGTTTCATTTCACTTGGGTCCCTTTATTCGGACTGTCCATCACAGAGACAGACAGTAAAAACAAAACAAAACAAAACAAAAAAAACTTGTAAGTGATTGCACTTTAGGCAGTGGGTCAGCATTCTTTCCTAATCACAGTTAATCCTGTAGAGACATGGACAAATTTGCATCTTATCCATGCTCATTATTACGCCAGGTATAAATTAAAAAAAGAAAACGTACCCCAGCAATGTAATTTGTGGGAGCTGCTGGGTAAGCAGTTATGGATACATGGTAGATTGAGCTATGGGCACTTCAATATTTGGTTTATTCAGACATAGTTCAAATATATTCATTTCACATTTACTAGAAACTATATAATTATAAGAAACTGAAGATAAAATTATTTAAAAAGACAAAATAAAGAAAACAAACACAAAACAGTCCAGAATCTTATCTGTTAAGCTTCCAGGTGAGCAGAGGAGAATATATTTTTGTATGGATGAATTTGTATTTGAAATTTGCCTCTTTTCTGTCCAATGGGAACTTTGAATTTCCCAGAGGGAAGCATATTTTACTTTAATTTTCTAGTAAGTCTCCCATAATACTCAACGTACTGATGATGGTGTAAGTCCTAAGAAATACTGTGTTTCTCTGACCTACTAGGACACACAGGGTAGAAGGAATCATAGTCTCCTCTACTAAATCCCTCCTTTGTGCATGCACACCCAATTCACCAGTGAGTCTCAGCCGTGTCGCCTTAGAGTCCTGTCCTGGGGACAGGCAATCAGGAGAGGATAGACAAAGGACTCAGAAGGAGGGATCACAGGGCAGACAGATGTTTTTCCTGAGGGCATGAGGTCTCTTCAGCAGATTTGAAGCAGATGGTACCAGGGGAGCTTGCCCTGTGTGGGATTTTGAACTGTTTCTTTTTCCATTTTCCTCAGGAGATTCGCAAGTCCATAGCTGAGACAGGAAGACGTGAAGGTCGTAGGTGGTGTGGCAGAAGGCAGGTTGAGACCCAGAGGACCCCCCTGCAAACCCTCATGGCCCAGAAAGGGAAGCAGCCACAGAGGGCCCCAGTGGCACACAAGGCTCCCCCAGCAGAGCAGGAGAATCCCAGGGTGAGTAGAAGTCTGGCTCTGTGGGGAACCTGGGGAAGTGGTGGCCTGGGTGACAGAGACAGGGTTTGGACAAGGCAAGTTCTGTGTCCATAAGTGGGGTGTCCTTTCCCATGCAATGGACCCCTAACCTAGGACATTCTCACCACTCTGACTGGCCCCTTCGTATTTGCTGGAACAACCTACGTCTTTTTGTTTTTTAACATATTTTATTGATTTCAGAGAGGAAGGGACTGGGGGAGAGAGATAAAAACACCAATGATGAGAGAGAATCATGGATAGGCTGCCTCCTGCACACCCCCTTCTGGGGACCGAGCCCACAACGCAGGCATGTGCCTTTGGCCAGAATCGAACCTGGGACCCTTCAGCCCAAAGGCCAACACTCTATTCATTGAGCCAAACTACCTTCTCCCTTCTTATTAGTGTCTATGCAGCCTGTTTGTTTGTCCATAGCTTTCCATTTGGTTCTACATAAGAATGCTCATCCCTTCTGTCCTTCCTCCTATGTTCATTCCAAACTAACCTGGGTTTTGGAATACACCCTAGTATTTTAAACAATAGCTACCTGGTGAGCCCTCCCTGGTGTGACCCACATTCGACCTCCACCAAGCTGTCCTGCTGTTCCTCTTTGCAATGTGCCTGTGTTTTGACCTGACTCCCTGACCTCCTTCTCTCCTCCAGGTGAGATGTTGGAAATGTAGGGCCTTTGGGCACAAGGCAAGCAGCCTCAGCTGTCCCATGAAGTGTTGGAGTGGGGACCTAGCTTCTCATGCCCTGGACTCCAATGAGATGAAGGACAGCCGGAATCCTTGGAATCCCAGGGAGCTGTGGAACTGAGGGCCCTTCAACAAGGCTGCTAGGTTAACCCAGCAGAGAGTTCGGTGAGTTTCAGGGGTGAGTTCAGCCAAACTTTGGGGGAAATCTAGGGAACCTGCACCCCTTACCACTCCAATACCTGCATTGCCACCTCCAAGCAAAGACAGGGATCTGGAGAGTTTGAGAAAGCTGCCTGTGGCCTTCCGGGGTGCACCAGAGTCTCCTTCCCTTCCTGACAGTCACTGAGAGTTAATGATGGTGGGGGTGGGGTGAGACATGGTGGATCTCTGCCACGGACAGGCAGAGGGACAATGGAGGGAAAGGAAAGTCCTTTGTGAAAAATCCCTAAGTGCCCACAGGAAGGGGAGGATCTGAGATGAGGCAAGGAGAAGTCTAGTAAATGCATAGACCCCACGCCCTTATCACACTGATACTGGCAAAGGGACTGGACTATGGGAAGGCTTGTTTCATTGGGGACAGGAATGGAGGGACTCATATACTATGTGCTGTCCAGTAGGAATGAAGAACAGAGACAGGCTCTGCGCCAGAGATTACCCAGGAGAGCCCCAAGAGGGCCCCAGCACAACTGGAAGGACAAGACAGAATCCTGTGACCAGGTGAGGGTGAGTGTCCCCCGGTTCTTAGCTTTTTATTGCATCAGGGACACAAACTTCCCCTGGGACTCAGAGAACACTCATGCCCTAGTGAGAGTCCTGTGCAGCCTGTTTTGTGTCCACATCTTTGCATGTGGGTCTGTGTATTCATGCTGAGAACTGTATGGCTTCTCCCCATGTTCCTTCCCAACCAATATGGGCTTTGGCATGCATCACAACATCTTAGTAACAGGCACCAGGTGAGCCCGGTGTTTACGTCAGTCTCTGCAACCGATATTCCACCTCCATAAATCTGTCCCCCTCTTTCCTTGGAAATGTGTCCCTGCTTTGGGCTGACTCACTGACCTCCTTGTCTCCCCACAGGTGAGATGCTGGAAATGCAGGGCCTTTGGGCACAAGGCAAGCAGCCACAGGTGTCCACTGAAGCACTGGAATAGGGCCCTAGACCTCCAGGCCATGGGCTCCATTAAGATGAAGGAGAACCTGAAACCATGGAATTCCTGGGTCCAGCTGAGCCCAGGACGCTTTAATAGGGCTGCTGGGGAGACTGAGCAGAGAGCACGGTGAGCATTGCGGGAGGCTGGAGAAAACATTGGGGCAGAATCAATGAAGCCTGTGTCCTTCCCTCTACAGTATATGCCTTGCCATCTCCAATCAAAGTCAGAGCCACAGAAAGAAAAAAATCCCCATTTTTTAAACAGTTACACTCCCAGGTTCATACAATTCCAGGGCAATCAATGAGGATGAATGGTGGTAGGGTTGGTGCTGGGAACATCTTTAATCTATAAAGGTGTCAGGCAGAGAGGAAATGGAATGAAGAAAAGTCCTTCATGAAAAACCCAGGTGGGTTCTTTGGGGAGGGAATCTGAGATGAGGCAAAGGTCAGTCTGGTAAATGCATAGGGGTTTGCTCCCTGGATCACAAGAAGTGGGAAGGGGTGTGGGCCAGGGAAAGGATCGCCTTCATTGCAGAGAAAATGGAGTGTCTTATGTATTATGTTCTGTCCTGCAGGCACGAAGAACAGAGACAGGCTCCTCGCCAGAGACTTCCCTGGACACCCACACGCAGGCCCCAGCAAAACTGCAAGGAAGAGACAGAACCCTGTGACTATGTGAGGGTGAGTGTCCCCAGGTGCTGGGTTTTCATTGCATCAATATCATCCTACTTCCCTCCTTGTCTTCTCTCTGAGGGATTGGTGAAAATTCTACAGGAACTCACATGCTTTCTCTAGTATAATTTCCTAATTCATAATTTTGGTGTCTTTTATTTGGCCTACACCTGCATGTGTCCCAACAATATAGGAAGAAGCAAAAGGGGGGTTACAGTACTCCTTTGGAAAATGGTAAAGTAATGAATCATAATATAGCAATAAGCTCTGTCTTTGGTGTACCTACAACTGTAAAGCTACTTTAGACCCACCCTCTAAGCTGACGAAGGGCATGGATGTGGTCTCATTAGATGTTTCCACAAGGCACCGTCCCTTGTGGGAGACTAGGCATCATTATGTCAGAATTCCCTTCTCCAAAATTAACCACCCAAGCTCATTCGTCCCCAAACTACCTTCAGAACACCAAGAAAGACCCATTGCCTGGACAAGGCTATGAAAGGCTTGTTTCCACTTCACTAACAGGAGACAGCTGTGAGAACTTGCGTGTTTTCCTGTCTGATGTTAGACAAGGTATCAAGGGGACATTGTATCTTCTTTCAGACTCAGCTTAGGGACCTCATCTTCTTTACTTTCATTGCTGCTTTATCCTTTGCAGTCCATATCTTGTCTCAAGATATTGTTTTCCTTGTAGTTGGTTTAATTTTATTTTCTACTTGGTGGTGAGAAAATTCTGATGTGTAACATCTGTGTTGCGTCTCTTACAGGATTCACAGCCACCGAGACCTGATCACAACACCAAGAGGAAATATGTGGGAGACCCTGATCTCACCAGTTGCTCACCGAAAAGGAAACGTGTCATGACCTCCACAGCACCTCCCATCAAAGTTGTTGAGAGAAGCACCTGCTTAATTCCTGGACCAGAGAATGCACAGGAAGGGCCTGTCACAGACTCCTCTCATGCAGACGGCACACACTTTGTCCAGGATCCCACCCACAGTGTCCATGAGAGGGACGACAGACCCCACTCTGCCTTCAGCATGCAGGGCCTGGACCAAACCCTCATCCACCAGCCACAAGCCACGTTCTGTGATGGGAACTCACACAGCATCGAACATGCTGCTGCACACAGTGTGGGCCAGGACTCTGATCTCATCATCAAGGTGCCTGGCAAGAGAGCTGCCCAGACCTGCAGCCAGACCTGCCAGAAGCCCCAAAAGAAACCCAGACTCAGCCCCTGCCTGAAGAGCACCCAGAGTCCTGACACCCAGCCTCCACATGAGGGCGCTCCCATCAAGACTCTCCAGCCCTGCCATGTGGCCCGGTCTCCACCAATTCCTGAGGTTCCAGGACAGGCCCGCAGAAAGGTCTTCATGACATTCAACAAAGGCCAGTGGAGCTCCAGGTGCATGACCCCTCCGTCCCACCCTCCTGATGAGAAGCTCACCGCTCCTGCTCAGATCCCTTCCACCACTAAGAAGTCAGGGGCACTCTGTCCCTGTGTCCCCTTGAGTGTCCTCCTTGATGCCCTTCAGCTTTCCTCTTCCTCTGAAGAAGGTGATGGCCAGTGAGGCGCTCCATGTCAGGAAGACATGTTCTTCAGCCCCAGGCCACCTGGAGGTGCCTGAGGAACTGGAGAGGGGAGGTCACTGGGAGGAAATGTTTCTGGGGAATCAGCGCTTCCATTCTGTGCTGTGTGGACAGATGGTGGGAACTCTGATCATGCTTGGGGCACACAGACCGAGTTATTGCACTTTCAATTTACGTAGATGTAGTGATATTTTATAAGAAACTATGGTTTGTGATCATTGAACTGGAAAGTGAAGTAGATTTTTAGAAATTTTCATCCACTGTATGTAAAATTAAGCTAAGTTGCAATAATTGCCCTTAAAGTCAAATGGAAATAGGAAGCTATGTAATGAATCTGTATCAGGTGTGCACTTGTGTGCTTTGGGGAACCTGGAGCAGGGCCACCTGTGTGGTCTCTGGTTTTGAAGCAGTGCCTATTGTCCTGAGATGAGGCTGTTTCACGCTACTGTATTATGTCAATGGAAATCAGGGTGGGACCCTCCCCATGACTTTACACCTTTGGTTTATGGAATGTCATATTAAAGTTTTGTTTTAAGTACAGTTTTGTTTTCAGTATTGTTTTAAGTATAGTTTGTGTTTGGCAGCAATAAAATCTTGCAAAATAGGTCACATTGTGATTGGATTTCATTTCTGTCCATTTTGGATCATTTTAAAAACACTGATTGTGCCACAAAGCTCATGTCCCTGAGAGTAGACAGGAATATGATGTACCTTGAGGTGGATTAGTTTGGGCAACACCTGTAGGTCCCTGCATCATCCCTTCTTCTCAGTGAATATCCTCTTCTCCCTAAGGGGCACTAACAGCCTTTAGGACCTCACCCTCCAAAGTTGTCCCTCTCTTGTGGTCCCTCAGCAGCCTCAGTGTCCCTCCCTGGACACCTGAGTACCTTAGCTCCCCAGCCACTCCCTAGAAGCAGTCTCTGATTTGTGTGACTTATGAACATGTCTGCCCACACCATGCTCTGAGAATGAGAGCTCTCCACTGGTTCCAGAAAAAGGATCCCAAAGGCTGATTGGAGTGATGAATTTACTCATAGATCTGCTGTGTCTCAACATTCGTTAATTCCCATAAGAAAGAAGTCTTAGGTCAGCCAGGGAAGAGGAACGCCCTAGAGACACAATGAAATTCACACCAGAGGCAAATTATGTGAATGAGGGAAAGCCTTTAGTGATGCCTCAGCCTCAGAGGACACAGGTGACTCACACTGGAGAAAAGCCATTTGAGTATCTTCTATGTGGGAAAGGCATTTTGCAAAGATCTGACCTTGGAACTACAATTGAATGCACACTGGAGAGAAACCTTATGAGTGTCATGACTGTGGGAATGCCTTCAGCACTCCTAAGACAATAGAGAACTCACACTGGAGAATAGCATATGCAAGTTAGTTATGTGGGCAATCTTTCCGTCATTGTACTTCCCTGAGAAAACATGAGGGAATCCAATACAGGAGAGGAAATCATGAAAACCTCCAGAAGATAGTCTGACCTGACTGTCATGACATGGCATTACTTATTTAATAATTATGGAAGAAATGTCAATCTTAGCTTTAGAATGTGAACACACCTAGCAGATCGATACATGAGAGAAACACTCAGCAAGCAATGTGGGAGATCCATTTATCTTCATACCCTTTGGCCTGAAAGGCCTTTAACCTGTGGGGGATCCATCTCTATGGCGTCTTTGTACAAGCCTTTAATCATTATCCTAATCTCAGATAACATGACAACTCACACTGTAAACATGCTCATTTAGATGTCCTTGGAAACAGCTCTGACCTTTGAAGACGCTTGACTCATTCTTCAGAGGAGAATGCGTAAGGCTTAATTTATAATTATAATAAATGAATCATTTATAATTCATTTATAAAAGGAACCAATGTCACAAGGGAGAAACCCCAGGACTGCGGTCATAATTGACAAACATTCAGCCAACTTCCAGGCTGTGTGTGGACTTTAAACTCAGGGAGGACAAAACACGAAAACAGGAAATGAGAACATGAACCCTCATTAGGAAATCCATACATTTATTTGTTCATCATTCATTCTAATGAAGTTATTCAAAGTAAAATCACAAGAAACCTTTTCTTCATAAAGCAACACTCGTGGTACCTGTGAGCATTCATACTGTACAAACCACTGTGTCAGAAAGACAAGGCACTCATTGATCACTGATTTCTGAGTCAAACTTAAGTTTCACAAACCAAAGGATATAGGAATCCTAAAACCAAAACAGAAATAGCTTAGATTTCATATCAGAAGCTATGATCATATGTGTGTGTGTCTGCATGTGTGTGAAATTTTCTAAAAGAGTTTTTCAACACATAACTCAGCAAATAATGGAGTGTTTGAGCAAATAAAGTTGTTTACAAATTTAAGGCATCAAATGTAGAAGGCTATAGTGATCTGGAAACACTGAGTGTAGAATTTTGTAAGAAATTTATCTTAAACTATAGCAATGTTTGCTGATACTTGAACAATGAAATCTGTTCCTGAGAAAGCTGAATGTTGGTGTTCTAGTTTTCCTCATGCAGTTTTGTACACATACTTTCAGGTCTGTGCCCCTTGCCTGACGGGGGGAGAACCACACCTCAGGTTCACACAGCCCTTTCTCCAATGGCTGATTTGACACACCTCAGTTCTCTCATTTGTCTTCCAACCAACACCACCTGTCTCATTCCAAGCCATGGTGCAGACACAAGTATGGACTTCAGCCCCACACGCTGGATGGCTCTGAGTGGTGTGACTCTGTCAGGAAAGGTCATGGAGACATAGAAAAGGCATCTCACCTAGAAATCTTGGTGGTACCTCATCCTAGGTATCCAACATGATGACAGGGGACAGAATTCTGCCCACATGAACCCAGAAAGCTCTTTGATTTTTGTTCTCAAAGTTCTGAATTGAGCTACACTGAGGTAATTGGGGGGTGGGAGTTGGACCATTGTGTCTCTGAGCACAATCTGTATCTTAGTTAAACCAGTATTTTTGCATCATACAATAATTTCAACTTGGGCCTTAGCTGTTTCTTCCCCACTCCAAGGAGCAGCCCAGAAAATAAAGCTGTAGTAAGATAATTTCCCTAATTCTGTTAGCCACTCCTTAAGCTTCTTTTTAAATAAGTAAGAAAACTTGCTTGCCCCAAGCAAAATGAAAGGATTTCAGCACTTTGTTCCTAGAGAAGAAAATGTTGTTCTTCAAAAAACACCCTTTTTGAACCTAAACAGCAACTTGCTGACCTGTGCTCTTCCCAACAAGGAGTCCAATCCACGGGCCTCACTGAGACCAAGGAAATGAGTAATTCTGTGGTTGAAATGGACATTTTCTTCTTTCCTAAAATCTGTCCCCAGGTGATTTCACTGTAGAGGCAGAGTGGGGAAATGGTAAACATATCTGCGGAAGAGGAGGAATTAAGTGTGTGGTCTGCCTATGTGGGGAATAGGTTTCCTCCCCTCTGTAGTTTAATTCAGCTGCAATTCTGAGCAAACACCTCTCAGAGACCAGTCCAAGTGTGTGATTTCATGTCCTTGTTTTCCTTAGAAGGTGGGTCCATGTCAGTTAAGGTGCATAGGAGGCACTATTGCTAACAAACAACTTGTGCAAAGAACATACCTCTGGACTTTCTAAGTCCCGCCATGTGTCCATGGAAAGGCGATATCCTCAATAGTAAAACTCTGAGCGGGCACCTGTGGCTCTGACAACACTCAGACATTTCCATCTCCACCAAAGGAGGCCCAGATCCGCTGATGCTCACTCAGTCCACATCTCCCCCCAACCCTCACCCCCCACTGTCCCAGGAGCACAGAAGAAGCCACCACCACCAACAATGGGCTGAGATATGAGAACCCATAGAACCCTGAGGCTCCCAGGAGGACTGATGTCAGAGCTCCTGGTCCATCAGTGTGATGTTCTGCTGGACACATGATGTGCAATGCAGGTCAGACTTCAGGATCCAGGGGGCGGTGATATAGCACAGGAGACCTGGCTGTTTTGTAAGAAGCCCACCCAATGGGACATCTTATACCAACATACTCCACTATTTATGTGAGATGATTTAGAATAATGATTACTGACAATACACAGAACGGTGGGAGGCGGGGGAGTCCAATTCGAAAAGCTTGGTAACGTTTTTTAGAAACACATGTAAAAGCCCTGATTAAAATGAGTGACATTAAACAAGTGGTAGCTAACACACCCAGAATTGAGAAAATTTTCACCAGGGAATACTTTTGATATCTGTCAAAATTCCCAAAGATGCAGACATGAGAAACAAATTGAGCAATTGCTTATTTATGAAAATTAGACCAACGTGCTGTATGCAGTGTTGTTTAATTTCCACAGTAAAAGGGACTTATTTTTCAGTAGACAACCCCCTTTTCAGGTGGTATGTGGCTGGGTTTACTTGAGGTGAGAGACAGGACAAGCAGGGACAGGCAGCTCCTGGGAAACTCAATTGCTAGGGTGAGTTCAAGGATTTAGGGACCAAAGGGGTGGGGCCACCATTCCAGGGCCTGACCGGGTCACCAGAGGGGCACATTCATTCCTAATTGAGGAAAGACAAATAGGCAGGTCACTAGGGGTTCAAATATGTGCAAATTTTAAAATAGAAAACTACCCAAAGTGCCCACAGTTCAAAATCAGACACACCCCACCTGTGCCTGCCCCAGCTGGGCCTGATTGATTGACCTGGTTTGAAGGAAATACTCGCTGGAGTGAAGTAGAAAATGCTCAAATGGGATGGTTCACGTTTTGCTTCCTCAAAGTCTGTTAGTAAAAACCTAGGCCTGTGCCTCGAATAAGACCATGCCAGATGCCGGTGGAAGATAAATGGAAGAAAGGTTCAAGTATCAACCAATAGAAAAGAGGGAAAAAAAACAGTCCCAGCTCCTGAACTTTCCCCCATAGGAAAAGACTACAGCGTGTGCTGACATAGCCCTCCGTGTGCCCATGTGGAATGACTCGGGGACAGTGACTTGAGTCACAAGGTAAAGTGTAAAATCAGCTAGAACAACTAGGACAAATTTGGGGGCTCCTTTCCTGGGGATTTTCTACAGCATCTGCTTCTCAGAGAGAGAGGAGACCATGGTGGCAGGCAGTCTGCAGTGAGGAAGGATAAAGAGGGAAATTTCATAGAATTGGAGCTTCAGTTTGAAACGTGAAGAGCTTTGGAGGTGGATGATGTCACTGGTTGCACACACTATGGATGGACTTCATGCTAAAAAACTCTGCTCTCCAATACTTGACCATTTGTCTTACATCCATCTCACCATGTTAAACTAGGCCAAGCGCAAAAGCAGCAGCAAGCATACCCACAAGTGTTTTGTTCCCTTATGGAAGCTACATCTTCCTAAGAGTGAGCACGTGGGTCCATATAAAGTGAAAAGGCCTGAAAACCCTAAGGACCAACAACAGAGCTTCCCTTCAAACCCCGTTTCCTTCTGGGGGATTATGCTAATTTAATGTTCACCGCCCACATGCCACGTGGCCTTGACCCAGCATATAGTCCACCAGCACTGCAAGCTCTCCCCGTGACCCTTCCTCAGGCACCTTCAGAGCTACATGGCGTCCAGTGGGGCTGCTCCAGCACAGATTGTCCTGAAGATCTGCTGACAACTGGGGGAGCACAGACTGATTTCAGGTGTGTTTCCTTTCTTTAAAAAATATATTTATTGATTTTGAAAGAGAAGAAAGGAGAGAAAGAGAGAGAGAAAGAACCATTATTGAGAAAGAAACATTGATTGGCTGCCTCCTGTTGGCCTCCAATTGGGGATCAAGTCTGAAACTCAGGCCTGTGCCCTAACTGGGAATCGAACCAGTGAGCTCATGGTTAATGGGTCCATCATTAAACACTGAGCGACACAAATGGGGTGGGTTTCCTTTCAATCGGGGTCTTAGATTGGCCCTCAGAGACAGACTCCAGGAAAACTAGGGAATCATGTGAGTGTAGGCAGTGGGGAAACCATTCATTCATTTTCATAGAATATCTGAGCAGAGAGGGGGAAAACCTACATCTTCTCAATGCTCACTGGTACCCCAAGAGCAAATTTCAAAGTAAATAGACCCCAGCATTGTGATTTGTGTGAACATTGGTGTGAGCGCATATGGAAACTTGGTAGATAGAGCTGTGGGTATTTAAAGCTAAATAATTGTTATCCTCAGTCTTAATTTCTAACATCTTCATTTCACATTCATGAAAAACTAGGTAAGGATAGGAAACTGGGGTTACAATTATTCAAGAAATAAAACAGTCCAGACCCTCAGCTGCAAAGCTTCCAGTTGAGTAGAAGAGACAATATGTTTGTGAAGTTATTTTTGGATAAAGCCTCCTCTTCTGTCCAATGAAAACTTCAGATTTACCAGAAGGGGGCATACTTTTCTCTGCTTTCTAGTGTGTGAGCCACATCCTCAGTGCCTTTCTGATGGTGTAAGTCTCTGGAAATTCTCTTTCTCTGTCCAACTAGGATAAAACGGTAGACCTATTTACAGTTTCCTCTTTTAGATCACTCATGCATGCATACACATCAAAGCCACCAGGTGAGTCTCAGCTGTCTCACATTAGAGTCCTGTCCCAGGTGCAGGCAATAATGAGAGGACAGTCAAGGCATGGAAAGCAGGAATCACAAGGGATACAGGTGAGCATCGTGGGAGGGTGCACCCAATCTTGGGGAAATCTATGAAGGCAATGGCTGTTACCTCTACACTGCATTGCCTCCCACAGGCAAAGATAGGGACATGGAGATATTGAGAATGCTGCTCTTGTCTGACAGTGGACACAATCAGAGTTTCATTGGCTTCCTCTGAATCACTGAGGGTAAATGATGGGGGGTGGGAGGGATGGGACATGGTGGATCTCTGCCAAGGAGAGGCAGGGAGACAATGGGGTTAAAGGAAAGTCCTTTGTGAAAAGTCCTTGAGTGCTCCCAGGTGGGAGTAAGATCTTAGATGATCAAGGGCAAGTCTAGTCAAGGCCTGGGGCCTCACTTCTGGATCACACAGACACAGGGGAAAGGTTTGGGCCATGGAAAGGCTTGTTTCTTTGGGGACAAGAAATGGGGGGACTCACGTACCATGTTCCGTCCAGCAGGCATGAGGAACAGAGACAGGCTCTGATCCAGAGATTTCCCCGGAGATCCTTGCACAGGAGTCAGCAAAACGGGACAGAAGAGATGGAATCTTGCGGCCATGTGAGGGTGAATGTCCTCACTTGCTGAGCTTTTTCTTTCATCGGGGCCCCATAACTTCCCTCCTTTCCTGTCTCAGGAAATTGTGAAATTTCTATTGGGAAACGTGTGGTTTCTACAGTGTAGTCTCCTAATGTCATTTTTCTTCGTGTCTTTCATTCTGTTTTCTACTTGCTTGAGCGCCAACAATACAGAGTGAGGCAAAAGTAAGTTTATAGTTTCCTTTTGGAAAATAACATAATTAATAAACAATCAAACAATAAACTCTGTGTTTTGAGTACCTACAACTGTAAAGTGACTCTTGCCCCACACTCTATGCTGGTGGAGGGCCTGGACGGGATCTCATTTTATGCTTCCAGAAAGGTACAATCCCTTCTGGGCAACCGGGCATCTTGAAACCGGGATCCCTGCTTCCGTATTGCCCATCCAAACACATTAGTCCCCAAACTGCCTACACTACGCCACGATGTGTGTCCAATCACTAGCAAGAATCTAGGAAAGTGTTTGTTCCACTTCACTAACAGGAGACAGATGTGAGAACCTTTGTGTTTTCTTATCCGATGTTACAAAAGCTGTCAAGGGCACTTTGTACCTTCTGAACTCAAGGACCTCATCATGTGTACACTGATTGCTGGTTTATCTTTCACTGTACATGACTTTTTAAGATCTTTTTTTTCTTTATTTAATTTTATTTCTACTTGATGATGTGAAACTTCTGTGTTATGTCTCCTACAGCATCCAAACAGGCAGATGCCCATAGTTGGTGTGGCCGAGGAAAAGTGTGAGAGAACCCTATCACAACACTCTGTCTCCTGTCAGGAGACCTGAGATGACATCCTCAACGCCTCCCATCCAAAAGTTTGAGGAGTGTCTGCTCATCTCCTGGACTAAATATTACACAGGAAGGGCCCATCATTGACACTCCTCACCCTGAAGGCACAAGCCAATGTCCTCAATGGGAACTCACACAGCAACCAGCATCTTTCTGCATTGAGTTTGAGACAAGACTTCAATCTCTGCATGAAGGCACCTGGCAAGAGAGCTGCCTAGAACTTCACCAGACCTGCCAGAATTCCAGAAAGAAACCCAAACTCAGCTTCTACCTGTCCCAGAGAAGAGCATGCAGACAGCAAACCTCCAGCCTCCCCACCAGGGTCCTCTTGTAAAGCTTTTCCGGGCTTGCGATGTGCCCCAGCTCTGACCAACTCCCCATGTTCCAGGCCACTCCTCAGGATGGTCTTCATGAGAAAAGATGGAGGCCAGTGGAACTACAGGCTCTTGACAGATCCCTCCCTTCCTCCTGCTGAGAAGCCCATCTCTGCTGCTCAGAGCCCTACCATGTAGCAGACATGCATATGGCTGTTCTCCCATGTGAATTCTCTGGTGTCTTTTGAGATTAGCTTCTTGACTGAAGGCATTCCTACACTGACCACATTCATATGGTTTCTCTCTAGAGTGTGTTCTGTTGTGACGTGTTAGCTCAGAACTTTGACCAAAAGCCTTCCCACACATGGAACTTACATGTGGTTCCTCTCCTGTGTGGATTCTCTTGTGGTTGCTAAGGCCAGAGCTTTGACTAAAGACTTTCCCATAATGATAACAGTCATGTCACCCCGCCCCGCCCCCCGATGGATTCTCTCCTGATTCTAAAGGAATATCTTTTGATTGAAAGCTTTCTCACATAGGGGACACTTAGACTGTTTCTTTTTGTGAGTTCTCTCATGCTGTCTAAGGTAAGAACACCGACTGAAGGCTTTCCCAAAATCACGACACTCATAAGGCTTCTCTCCGGTGGGAATTCAATTGTGGATGCTATGGTTAGAGTTTTGCAAAAAGCCTTTCCCATATAGATGATATTCAAATGGTTTCTCTCCAGTGTGTGTCAGCATGTGTGGTCAGAGGCTGAAGAAATTACTAAAGGCTTTCCCTCACTCACATAATTTACCTGTGATGTGAATTTCATTGTGCCTTCTAAGGTATGCCTCTTCAGTAGGTGACTTTCCACACTGTTGGCTCACATAAGCATTCTCTCTTATTTGAATTAAATGTTGAGTTACTTCCCATCTACGAGTAAATTTATCACTCAAATCAGTAGTTGGGATCCTTTTTCTAGAACCTGTAGAGAGCTCTGAATCTAGGGCATGGTTGGAGCAGAGGTATGATTCTGGATATGTTCTTAAGTCATAGAGGTCATCGAATGCTCTGTGAGCGTGGTTGGAAAGGGCATGGACTGAGGCTGAAGGATCACCAGGATGGGACACCTTTGCAGGGTGAAGCCCTCAAAGCTGTTAGCTCAACTTGGGAAAAGTAGGACCTTGACTGAGAAAAAGGGATTATGCAGGGACCTACAGTTGTTGCCCAAGCTAATCTCATTTCAAGGTACATCAGGTTTCTCTATACTCTTAGTGACATGAGCTTTGAAGCACAGCCATTGTTTTTAAAATGGTCCGAAATGGTCAGAAATGAAAACCAATTGCAATGTGACATATTTTACAGAATTTTATTTGTATCAAATAAAAATGATAAAACAGAACTTTAATATATGACATTTAATAAATAAAAGGCACAAGTCATGTGAAGTGTCCCCATCCTGATTTCCATTGAAATAACACAGCCCAGTGAAACAGTCTCACCTCAGGACCACAGGCACTACTTCAAATCTACAGACCACACAGGTGGCCCTGCCCCAAGTTCCCCAAGGCAGACAGGTGCACACCTGATAGCGATTCATTACACAGCTTCCCATTTCTATTAGACGTTAAAGGCTACTATTGCAACTAGACTTAATTTCCTATAAAATGGGTTAAAAATTTAAAATCTACTTGCCATCTGAATTCTATAAATACCAACTTCAGTCTATTCAAAAAGTACCATTTGAAATATTACACCTTCATAAATAAAAAGTGCAGTAACTGGCCTGTGTGTCCCCAAGTATAATTGGTCTTACCATCTGTCCATATAGCACAGAAAGCAGGCTTTGATCCTCCAGAAACAGCTGCTCCTGGTGATGTCCCCTCCCACTTCCACTGTCAACACCAGGTGGCCTGGGGCTGAAGAACAAGTGTTTGCTGACATGGGGTATATCTCTCGCCATCTCTTCAGAGAAGAGGATACTTGAAGGGCCTCATAGAGGACACTCAAAGGGACCCTGGGACAGAGACCCCCTGACTTCTTGGATGGAAGGGCACTAAGCAGAATGGAGAGAGGGCATCTCAGTAGGAGGAAGGAAGGGATCTGTCAAGAGACTGCAGCTCCACTGGTCTCCATCTAATCTCTTAAATATCATTCTGAGGGATGGCCTGGAAGTTGTGGAATTGGTTGGAGCTGGGGCATGTTGCGAGCCCAGATAGTCTATACAAGAGGGCCCCCGTGGGCAGTCTGGAGGTTTGGTATTTGCATGTTCTTCTATGGAGACAGATATGGTCTGAGTCTGGGTTTCTTTCAAGTGTCCTGGCAGGTCTGAGTGGAGGTCTGAGAAGCTGTCTTGACTGGAGCCTTGATTCCTAGATTGAAGTCCTGTCCCAAAGTCAATGCAAGAGGATGTTGGATGCTGTGTGAGTTCCCTTTGGGGAAATTGGCTCATGCCTGCTGGGTGTGGGTTGTCAGTGGAAGGCCCTCCCTGTCCATTATTTGGTCCAGGAGGTGAGCAGGTCCTCCCCTCAGCTTTGTTGATGGGAGGCATTGAGGATTTCATCTCAGGTTTTCTGGCAGGAGACAGTGTTGAGATAGGGGTATCACACATATTTCCTCTTGGTATTATAGACGGGAATAAGCTGTAGGGTATATAACATGGAAATTTCACTTTGGAATTTTCCAAATCATCAAATAGAAATAAAATTAAGCAAAGAATAAAATATCTTAAAACAAGTTATGGACAGTGAAAGATATACAAGCAATCAGTGTACACATGATGAGGTCCTTGAGTTCAGTAGGAAAGAAGTTACAAAGTGCCCTTGACAACTTTTTTATCATCAGATGAGAAAACACAAAAGTTCTCACAACTGTCTTCTGTTAGTGAATTGGAGCAAGAACTTTCCAAGCTTCCTATAGGGACTGGCCACACATCATGGTGTTGTGTAGGCAGTTTGGGGACTAATGAGTTTGGGTGGGCAATACAGAAGTAGGGATCTCGATTTCAAGATGCCTGGTTGCCCAGAAGGGATTGTACCTTTCTGGAAGCATCTAATGAGATTCTGCCCATGCCCTCCACCAGCATAGAGTGGGGGGCAAGTGTTGGTTTATAGTTGTAGGTACTCAAAACACAGTTTATTGTTGGATTTTAAAAATTAATTACTAGTGGCCTGGTGCACGAAATTCATGCACATTAAAAGGGGATTAATTAGAGGAAATATTTCATATTGCTATTTGCCTTTTCTCTATAATAGAAGTGTCAGAGATGAAAAGAAAATTAGTAAAATGTATATGAAAATCTTCCTCCTGTCAGACTCTGGGGTGTACCACAGGACCCAGAATCAAGTCCCCACCCATCCACGTGCACCTCAAAATTGCATGAAAGTGAGACCAGGCTGCCCCTCCCCATTGGGCTAGATGAAAACCTGGCTGGCCCCACCCTTGTCAAGCTGACTGGGCAGGGGGCTCAGCCTCAGTTCCCCTGGCCCAGCACCAGGGGGGAGGGGGAATGCTGCCTTAGGTCCCTGTCAAGCCCCACCAGGCAGGGGCTTTGGCCTGAGGTCCCCTGTCAAACACTGCTGGGCGGGGAAACAGCTTCAGGTCCCCTGGCCCGGTGCTGGGAGTGGGGATGCAGTCTCAGGTCCCCCATCAAGCCCTGCTATGGAGGGGACTCAGCCTGAGTTCCCCTGTCAAGCTCCACAGGGGTAGCGGGGGCCCAGCCTCAGGTCCCTGCTGATTGGTCATTACAGGTACTTGGCCTCCATGGTGGGTGCAGCTATCTTGTGTTACAGGCCCCCTCATCCTCTGTGGGAGCTGCCATCTTTGTAGCACAGTGACAGTCAATTTGCATATTCCCACTTTATTATATAAAGGAAACTGTAAACGTACTTTTGCCTCACTATGTATTGTTGGCGCTCATGCAAATAGAAAGCAAAATCAAAGACACCAAGAAAAATGACATTAGGAGACTACACTGTAGAAACCACACATTTCCCAATAGAAATTTCACAATTTCCTGAGACAGGAAAGAAGGAGGGAAGTTATGGGGCCCCGATAAAAGAAAAAGCTCAGCAAGTGAGGACATTCACCCTCACATGGCCCCAAGATTCCGTCTCTTCTGTCCCGTTTTGCTGACTCCTGTGCAAGGATCTCCGGGGAAATCTCTGGATCAGAGCCTGTCTCTGTTCCTCATGCCTGCTGGACGGAACATGGTACGTGAGTCCCCCCATTTCTTGTCCCCAAAGAAACAAGCGTTTCCATGGCCCAAACCTTTCCCCTGTGTCTGTGTGATCCGGAAGTGAGGCTCCAGGCCTTGACTAGACTTGCCCTTGATCATCTAAGATCTTACTCCCACCTGGGAGCACTCAAGGACTTTTCACAAAGGACTTTCCTTTAACCCCATTGTCTCCCTGCCTCTCCTTGGCAGAGATCCACCATGTCCATCCCTCCCACCCCCCATCATTTACCCTCAGTGATTCAGAGGAAGCCAATGAAACTCTGATTGTGTCCACTGTCAGACAAGAGCAGCATTCTCAATATCTCCATGTCCCTATCTTTGCCTGTGGGAGGCAATGCAGTGTAGAGGTAATACCCATTGCCTTCATAGATTTCCCCAAGATTGGGTGCACCCTCCCACGATGCTCACCTGTATCCCTTGTGATTCCTGCTTTCCATGCCTTGACTGTCCTCTCATTACTGCCTGCACCTGGGACAGGACTCTAATGTGAGACAGCTGAGACTCACCTGGTGGCTTTGATGTGTATGCATGCATGAGTGATCTAAAAGAGGAAACTGTAAATAGGTCTACCGTTTTATCCTAGTTGGACAGAGAAAGAGAATTTCCAGAGACTTACACCATCAGAAAGGCATTGAGGATGTGGCTCACACACTAGAAAGCAGAGAAAAGTATGCCCCCTTCTGGTAAATCTGAAGTTTTCATTGGACAGAAGAGGAGGCTTTATCCAAAAATAACTTCACAAACATATTGTCTCTTCTACTCGACTGGAAGCTTTGCAGCTGAGGGTCTGGACTGTTTTATTTCTTGAATAATTGTAACCTCAGTTTCCTATCCTTACCTAGTTTTTCGTGAATGTGAAATGAAGATGTTAGAAATTAAGACTGAGGATAACAATTATTTAGCTTTAAATACCCACAGCTCTATCTACCAAGTTTCCATATGCGCTCACACCAATGTTCACACAAATCACAATGCTGGGGTCTATTTACTTTGAAATTTGCTCTTGGGGTACCAATGAGCATTGAGAAGATGTACATTTCCCCCCTCTGTGCTCAGATATTCTATGAAAATGAATGAATTGTTTCCCCACTGCCTACACTCACATGATCCCCTAGTTTTCCTGGAGTCTGTCTCTGAGGGCCAATCTAAGACCCCAATTGAAAGGAAACCCACCCCGTTTGTGTCGCTCAGTGTTTAATGATGGACCCATTAACCATGAGCTCACTGGTTCGATTCCCAGTTAGGGCACAGGCCTGAGTTTCAGACTTGATCCCCAATTGGAGGCCAACAGGAGGCAGCCAATCAATGTTTCTTTCTCAATAATGGTTCTTTCTCTCTCTCTCCCTCTCTCTCCTTTCTTCTCTTTCAAAATCAATAAATACATTTTTTTAAAGAAAGGAAACACACCTGAAATCAGTCTGTGCTCCCCCAGTTGTCAGCAGATCTTCAGGACAATCTGTGCTGGACCAGCCCCACTGGACGCCATGTAGCTCTGAAGGTGCCTGAGGAAGGGTCACGGGGAGAGCTTGCAGTGCTGGTGGACTATATGCTGGGTCAAGGCCACGTGGCATGTGGGCGGTGAACATTAAATTAGCATAATCCCCCAGAAGGAAATGGGGTTTGAAGGGAAGCTCTGTTGTGGGTCCTTAGGGCTTTCAGGCCTTTTCACTTTATATGGACCCACGTGCTCACTCTTAGGAAGATGTAGCTTCCATAAGGGAACAAAAGACTTGTGGGTACGCCTGCTGCTGCTTTTGCACTTGGCCTAGTTTAACATGGTGAGATGGATGTAAGACAAATGATCAAGTATTAGAGTGTAGAGTTCTTTAGCATGAAGTCCATCTATAGTGTGTGCAACCAGTGACATCACCCACCTCCAAAGCTCTTCACGTTTCAAACTGAAGCTCCGATTCTATGAAATTTCCCTCTTTATCCTTCCTCACTGCAGACTGCCTGCCACCATGGTCTCCTCTCTCTCTGAGAAGCAGATGCTGTAGAAAATCCCCAGGAAAGGAGCCCCCAAATTTGTCCTAGTTGTTCTAGCTGATTTTACACTTTACCTTGTGACTCAAGTCACTGTCCCTGAGTCATTCCACATGGGCACACGGAGGGCTATGTCAGCACACGCTGTAGTCTTTTCCTATGGGGGCAAGTTCAGGAGCTGGGACTGTTTGTTTGCCCTCTTTCCTATTGGTTGATACTTGAAACTTTCTTCCATTTATCTTCCACCGGCATCTGGCATGGTCTTATTCGAGGCACAGGCCTAGGTTTTTACTAACAGACTTTGAGGAAGAAAAACATGAACCATCCCATTTGAGCATTTTCTACTTCACTCCAGCGAGTATTCCCTTCAAACCAGGTCAATCAATCAGGCCCAGCTGGGGCAGGCACAGGTGGGGTGTGTCTGATTTTGAACTGTGGGCACTTTGGGTAGTTTTCTATTTTAAAATTTGCACATATTTGAACCCCCAGTGACCTGCCTATTTGTCTTTCCTCAATTAGGAATGAATGTGCCCCCCTGGTGACCCGGTCAGGCCCTGCAACTGTGGCCCCACCTCTTTGGTCCCTAAATCCTTGAACTCACCCTAGCAATTGAGTTTTCCAGGAGCTGCCTGTCCCTGCTTGTCCTGCCTCTCACCTCAAGTAAACCCAGCCACATACCACCTGAAAAAGGGGGGGGTGTCTACTGAAAAATAAGTCCCTTTTACTGTGGAAATTAAACAACACTGCATACAGCACGTTGGTCTAATTTTCATAATTAAGCAATTGCTCAATTTGTTTCTCATGTCTGCATCTTTGGGAATTTTGACATATATCAAAAGTATTTCCTGGTGAAAATTTTCTCAATTCTGGGTGTGTTAGCTACCACTTGTTTAATGTCACTCATTTTAATCAGGGCTTTTACATGTGTTTCTAAAAAACGTTACCAAGCTTTTCGAATTGGACTCCCCCTCCCCCCCCCCCACCGTTCTGTGTATTGTCAGTAATCATTATTCTAAATCATCTCACATAAATAGTGGAGTATGTTGGTATAAGATGTCCCATTGGGTGGGCTTCTTACAAAACAGCCAGGTCTCCTGTGCTATATCACCGCCCCCTGGATCCTGAAGTCTGACCTGCATTGCACATCATGTGTCCAGCAGGACATCACACTGATGGACCAGGAGCTCTGACATCAGTCCTCCTGGGAGCCTCAGGGTTCTCTGGGTTCTCATATCTCAGCCCATTGTTGTTGGTGGTGGCTTCTTCTGTGCTCCTGGGACAGTGGGGGGTGTGGGAGGGGGGCAAGATGTGGACTGAGAGAGCATCAGAGGATCTGGGCCTCCTTTGGTGGAGATGGAAATGTCTGAGTGTGTTCAGAGCCACAGGTGCCCGCTCAGAGTTTTACTATTTGAGGATATTGCCTTTCCATGGACACCTGGCAGGACTTAGAAAGTCCAGAGGTATGTTCTTTGCACAAGTTGTTTGTTAGCAATAGTGCCTCCTATGCACCTTAACTGACATGGACTCAACTTCTAATGCAAACAAGGACATGAAATCACACACTTGGACTGGTCTCTGAGAGGTGTTTGCTCAGAATTGCAGCTGAATTAAACTACAGAGGGGAGGAAACCTATTCCCGACATAGGCAGACCACACACTTAATTCCTCCTCTTCCGCAGATGTGGTTACCATTTCCCCACTCTGCCTCTACAGTGAAATCACCTGGGGACAGATTTTAGGAAAGAAGAAAATGTCCATTTCAACCACAGAATTACTCATTTCCTTGGTCTCAGTGAGGCCCGTGGATTGGACTGCTTGTTGGGAAGAGCACAGGTCAGCAAGTTGCTGTTTAGGTTCAAAAAGGGTGTTTGTTGAAGAACAACATTTTCTTCTCTAGGAACAAAGTGCTGAAATCCTTTCATTTTGCTTGGGCAAGCAAATTTTCTTACTTATTTAAAAAGAAGCTTAAGGAGTGGCTAACAGAATTAGGGAAATTATCTTACTACAGCTTTATTTTCTGGGCTGCTCCTTGGAGTGGGGAAGAAACAGCTAAGGCCCAAGTTGAAATTATTGTATGATGCAAAAATACTGGTTTAACTAAGATACAGATTGTGCTCAGAGACACAATGGTCCAACTCCCACCCCCCAATTACCTCAGTGTAGCTCAATTCAGAACTTTGAGAACAAAAATCAAAGAGCTTTCTGGGTTCATGTGGGCAGAATTGTGTCCCCTGTCATCATGTTGGAGACCTAGGATGAGGTACCACCAAGATTTCTAGGTGAGATGCCTTTGCTATGTCTCCATGACCTTGCCTGACAGGGTCACACCACTCAGAGACATCCAGCGTGTGGGGCTGAAGTCCATACTTGTGTCTGCACCATGGCTTGGAATGAGACAGGTGGTGTTGGTTGGAAGACAAATGAGAGAATTCAGGTGTGTCAAAGCAGCCATTGGAGAAAGAGCTGTGTGAACCTGAGGTGTAGTTCTCCCCCCGTCAGGCAAGGGGCACAGACCTGAAAGTATGTGTACAAAACTGCATGAGGAAAACTAGAACACCAACATTCAGCTTTCTCAGCAACAGATTTTATTGTTCAAGTATCAGCAAACATTGCTATATTTTAAGATAAATTTCTTACAAAATTCTACACTCAGTGTTTCCAGATCACTTTAGCCTTCTACGTTTGATGCCTTAAATTTGTAAACAACTTTATTTCCTTAAACACTCCATTATTTGCTGAGTTATGTGTTGAAAAACTCTTTTAGAAAATTTCACACACATGCAGACACACACACATATGATCATAGCTTCTGATATGAAATCTAAGCTATTTCTGTTTTGGTTTTAGGATTCCTATATCCTTTGGTTTGTGAAACTTAAGTTTGACTCAGAAATCAGTGATCAATGAGTGCCTTGTCTTTCTGACACAGTGGTTTGTACAGTATGAATGCTCACAAGTACCACGAATGTTGCTTTATGAAGAAAGGTTTCTTGTGATTTTACTCTGAATAACTTCATTAGAATGAATGATGAACAAATAAATGTATGGATTTCCTAATGAGGGTTCATGTTCTCATTTCCTATTTTCGTGTTTTGTCCTCCCTGAGTTTAAAGTGCACACACAGCCTGGAAGTTGGCTGAATGTTTGTCAATTATGACCGCAGTCCTGGGGTTTCTCCCTTGTGACATTGGTTCCTTTTACCAATAATTATAAATGAAGCCTTACGCATTCTCCTCTGAAGAATGAGTCAAGCGTCTTCAAAGTTCAGAGCTGTTTCCAAGGACATCTAAATGAGCATGTTTACAGTGTGAGTTGTCATGTTATCTGAGATTAGGATAATGATTAAAGGCTTGTACAAAGACGCCATAGAGATGGATCCCCCACAGGTTAAAGGTCTTTCAGGCCAAAGGGTATGAAGATAAATGGATCTCCCACATTGCTTGCTGAGTGTTTCTCTCATGTATCGATCTGCTAGGTGTGTTCACATTCTAAAGCTAAGATTGACATTTCTTCCATAATTATTAAATAAGTAATGCCATGTCATGACAGTCAGGTCAGACTATCTTCTGGAGGTTTTCATGATTTCCTCTCCTGTATTGGATTCCCTCATGTTTTCTCAGGGAAGTACAATGACGGAAAGATTGCCCACATAACTAACTTGCATATGCTATTCTCCAGTGTGAGTTCTCTATTGTCTTAGGAGTGCTGAAGGCATTCCCACAGTCATGACACTCATAAGGCTTCTCTCCAGTGTGCATTCAATTGTAGTTCCAAGGTCAGATCTTTGCAAAATGCCTTTCCCAGATAGAAGATACTCAAATGGCTTTTCTCCAGTGTGAGTCACCTGTGTCCTCTGAGGCATCACTAAAGGCTTTCCCTCATTCACATAATTTGCCTCTGGTGTCAACTTCATTGTGTCTCTAGGCCGTTCCTCTTCCCTGGCTGACCTAAGACTTCTTTCTTATGGGAATTAACGAATGTTGAGACACAGCAGATCTATGAGTAAATTCATCGCTCCAATCAGCCTTTGGGATACTTTTTCTGGAACCAGTTGAGAGCTCTCATTCTCAGAGCATGGTGTGGGCAGACATGTTCATAAGTCACACAAATCAGAGACTGCTTCTGGGGAGTGGCTGGGGAGGTAAGGTACTCAGGTGTCCACGGAGGTACACCGAGGCTGCTGAGGGACCACAAGAGAGGGACAACTTTGGAGGGTGAGGTCCTAAAGGCTGTTAGTGCCCCTTAGGGAGAAGAGGATATTCACTGAGAAGAAGGGATGATACAGGGACCTACAGGTGTTGCCCAAACTAATCCACCTCAAGGTACATCATATTCCTGTCTACTCTCAGGGACATGAGCTTTGTGGCACAGTCAGTGATTTTAAAATGATCCAAAATGGACAGAAATGAAATCCAATCACAATGTGACCTATTTTGCAAGACTTTATTGCTGCCAAACACAAACTATACTTAAAACAATACTGAAAACAAAACTGTACTTAAAACAAAACTTTAATATGACATTCCATAAACCAAAGGTGCAAAAATAATACATAAGACACTCCATTTCTTCTCTGCAATGAAGGCGATCCTTTCCCTGGCCCACACCCCTTCCCACTTCTTGTGATCCAGGGAGGGGCCCACCCTGATTTCCATTGACATAATACAGTAGCGTGAAACAGCCTCATCTCAGGACAATAGGCACTGCTTCAAAACCAGAGACCACACAGGTGGCCCTGCTCCAGGTTCCCCAAAGCACACAAGTGCACACCTGATACAGATTCATTACACAGCTTCCTATTTCCATTTGACTTTAAGGGCAATTATTGCAACTTAGCTTAATTTTACATACAGTGGATGAAAATTTCTGAAAATCTACTTCCCTTTCCAGTTCAATGGGCACAAACTATAGTTTCTTATAAAATATCACTACACCTACATAAATTAAAGTGCAATAACTCGGTCTGTGTGCCCCAAGCATGATCAGAGTTCCCACCATCTGTCCACACAGCACAGAATGGAAGCTCTGATTTCCCAGAAACATTTCCTCCCAGTGACCTCCCCTCTCCAGTTCCTCAGGCACCTCCAGGTGGCCTGGGGCTGAAGAACATGTCTTCCCTGACATGGAGCGCCTCACTGGCCATCACCTTCTTTAGAGGAAGAGGAAAGCTGAAGGGCATCAAGGAGGACACTCATGGGGACACAGGGACAGAGTGCCCCTGACTTCTCAGTGGTGGAAGGGATCTGAGCAGGAGCGGTGAGCTTCTCATCAGGAGGGTGGGAAGGAGGTGTCATGCACCTGGAGCTCCACTGGCCTTTGTTGAATGTCATAAAGACCTTTCTGCGGAGCGGTCCTGGACCCTCAGGAATTGGTGGAAACCGGGGACATGGCAGGGCTGGAGAGTCTTGATGGGAGCGCCCTCATGTGGAGGCTGGGTGTCAAGACTCTGGGTGCTCTTCAGGCAGGGGCTGAGTCTGGGTTTCTTTTGGGGCTTCTGGCAGGTCTGGCTGGAGGTCTGGGCAGCTCTCTTGCCAGGCACCTTGATGATGAGATCAGAGTCCTGGCCCACACTGTGTGCAGCAGCGTGTTGGATGCTGTGTGAGTTCCCATCAGAGAACGTGGCTTGTGGCTGGTGGATGTGGGTTTGGTCCAGGCCCTGCATGCTGAAGGCAGAGTGGGGTCTTTCGTCCCTCTCATGGATACTGTGAGTGGGATCCTGGACAAAGTGTGTGCCGTCTGCATGAGAGGAGTCTGTGACAGGTCCTTCCTGTCCATTCTCTGGTCCAGGAATTAAGCAGGTGCTTCTCTCAACAACTTTGATGGGAGGTGCTGTGGATGTCATGACATGATTCCTTTTCGGTGAGCAAGTGGTGAGATCAGGGTCTCCCACATATTTCCTCTTGGTGTTGTGATCAGGTCTCGGTGGGTGTCAATCCTGTAAGAGATGCAACACAGATGTTACACATCAGAATTTTCTCACCACCAAGTAGAAAATAAAATTAAACCAACTACAAGGAAAACAAGATCTTGAGACAAGATATGGACTGCAAAGGATAAAGCAGCAATGAAAGTAAAGAAGATGAGGTCCCTAAGCTGAGTCTGAAAGAAGATACAATGTTCCTTGATACCTTGTCTAATATCAGACAGGAAAACACGCAAGTTCTCACAGCTGTCTCCTGTTAGTGAAGTGTAAACAAGCCTTTCATAGCCTTGTCCAGGCAATGGGCCCTTCTTGGTGTTCTGAAGGTAGTTTGGGGACGAATGAGCTTGGGTGGTTAATTTTGGAGAAGGGAATTCTGACTTAATGATGCCTAGTCTCCCACAATGGACAGTGCCTTGTGGAAACATCTAATGAGACCACACCCATGCCCTTCGTCAGCTTAGAGGGTGGGTCTAAAGTAGCTTTACAGTTGTAGGTACACCAAAGACAGCGCTTATTGCTATATTATGATTCATTACTTTACCATTTTCCAAAGGAGTACTGTAACCCCCCTTTTGCTTTTTCCTATATTGTTGGGACACATGCAGGTGTAGGCCAAATAAAAGACACCAAAATTATGAATTAGGAAATTATACTAGAGAAAGCATGTGAGTTCCTGTAGAATTTTCACCAATCCCTCAGAGAGAAGACAAGGAGGGAAGTAGGATGATATTGATGCAATGAAAAACCCAGCACCTGGGGACACTCACCCTCACATAGTCACAGGGTTCTGTCTCTTCCTTGCAGTTTTTCTGGGGCCTGCGTGTGGGTCTCCAGGGAAGTCTCTGGCAAGGAGCCTGTCTCTGTTCTTTGTGCCTGCAGGACAGAACATAATACATAAGACACTCCATTTCTTCTCCGCAATGAAGGCGATCCTTTCTCTGGCCCACACCCCTTCCCACTTCTTGTGATCCAGGGAGCAAAGCCCTATGCATTTACCAGACTGACCTTGGCCTCATCTCAGATTCCCTCCCCAAAGAACCCACCTGGGTTTTCCATGAAGGACTTTCCTTCATTCCATTTCCTCTCTGCCTGACACCTTTATAGATTAATGATGTTCCCAGCACCAACCCTACCACCATTCATCCTCATTGATTGCCCTGGAATTGTATGAACCTGGGAGTGTAACCGTTTAAAAAATGGGGATTTTTTTCTTTCTGTGGTTCTGACTTTGAATGGAGATGGCAAGGCATATACTGTAGAGGGAAGGACACAAGCTTCATTGATTCTGCCCCAATGTTTTCTCCAGCCTCCCGCAATGCTCACCACGCTCTCTGCTCAGTCTCCCCAGCAGCCCTGTTAAAGCGTCCTGGGCTCTGCTGGACCCAGGAATTCCATGGTTTCAGGTTCTCCTTCATCTTATTGGAGCCCATGGCCTGGAGGTCTAGGGCCCTATTCCATTGCTTCAGTGGACACCTGTGGCTGCTTGCCTTGTGCCCAAAGGCCCTGCATTTCCAGCATCTCACCTGTGGGGAGACAAGGAGGTCAGTGAGTCAGCCCAAAGGAGGGACACATTTTCAAGGAAAGAGGGGGACAGATTTATGGAGGTGGAATATAGGTTGCAGAGACTGACATAAACACGGGGCTCACCTGGTGCCTGTTACTAAGATGTTGTGATGCATGCCAAAGCCCATATTAGTTTGGAAGGAACATGGGGAGAAGCCATACAGTCCTCAGCATGAACACGTAGACCCACATGCAAAGATGTGGACACAAAACAGGCTGCACAGGACTCTCACTAGGGCATGATTGTTCTCTGAGTCCCAGGGGAAGTTTGTGTCCCTGATGCAATAAAAAGCTAAGAACCTGGGGACACTCACCCTCACCTGGTCACAGGATTCTGTCTTGTCCTTCCAGTTGTGCTGGGGCCCTCTTAGGGACTCTCCTGGGTAATATCTGGTGCAGAGCCTGTCTCTGTTCTTCATTCCTACTGGACAGCACATAGTATATGAGTCCCTCCATTCCTGTCCCCAATGAAACAAGCCTTCCCATAGTCCAGTCCCTTTGCCAGTATCAGTGTGATAAGGGCGTGGGGTCTATGCATTTACTAGACTTCTCCTTGCCTCATCTCAGATCCTCCCCTTCCTGTGGGCACTTAGGGATTTTTCACAAAGGACTTTCCTTTCCCTCCATTGTCTCTCTGCCTGTCCGTGGCAGAGATCCACCATGTCTCACCCCACCCCCACCATCATTAACTCTCAGTGACTCTCAGGAAGGGAAGGAAACTCTGCTGCACCCCGGAAGGCCACAGGCAGCTTTCTCAAACTCTCCAGATCCCTGTCTTTGCTTGGAGGTGGCAATGCAGGTATTGGAGTGGTAAGGGGTGCAGGTTCCCTAGATTTACCCCAAAGTTTGGCTGCACTCACCCATGAAACTCACCGAACTCTCTGCTGGGTTAACCTAGCAGCCTTGTTGAAGGGCCCTCAGTTCCGCAGGTCCCTGGGATTCCAAGGATTCCGGCTGTCCTTCATCTCATTGGAGTCCAGGGCATGAGAAGCTAGGTCCCCACTCCAACACTTCATGGGACAGCTGAGGCTGCCTGCCTTGTGCCCAAAGGCCCTACATTTCCAACATCTCACCTGGAGGAGGGAAGGAGGTCAGAGAGTCAGCTCAAAACACAGGCACATTTCAAAGGGGAACAGCAGGACAGCTTGGTGGAGGTCGAATGTGGGTCACACCAGGGAGGGCTCACCAGGTAGCTATTGTTTAAAATATTAGGGTGTATTCCAAAACCCAGGTTAGTTTGGAAGGAACATAGGAGCAAGGACAGAAGGGATGAGCATTCTTATGTAGAACCAAATGGAAAGCTATGGACAAACAAACAGGCTGCATAGGACACTATTAAGAAGGGAGAAGCTAGTTTGGCTCAATGAATAGAGTGTTGGCCTTTGGGCTGAAGGGTCCCAGGTTCGATTCTGGCCAAAGGCACATGCCTGCGTTGTGGGCTCGGTCCCCAGAAGGGGGTGTGCAGGAGGCAGCCTATCCATGATTCTCTCTCATCACTGATGTTTTTATCTCTCTCACTCAGTCCCTTCCTCTCTGAAATCAATAAAATATGTTAAAAAACAAAAAGACATAGGTTGTTCCTGCAAACCCGAAGGGACCAGTCAGACAGGTGAGGATGTCCTAGGTTAGGGAACCATTGCATGGGAAAGGACACCCCACTTATGGACACAGAACTTGCCTTGTCCAAACCCTGTCTCTGTCACCCAGGCCACCACTTCCCCAGGTTCCCCACAGAGCCAGACTTCTACTCACCCTGGGATTCTCCTGCGCTGGTGGGGGAGCCTTGTGTGCCACTGGGGCCCTCTGTGGCTGCTTCCCTTTCTGGGCCATGAGGGTTTGCAGGGGGGTCCTCTGGGTCTCAACCTGCCTTCTGCCACACCACCTACGACCATCACGTCTTCCTGTCTCAGCTATGGACTTGCGAATCTCCTGAGGAAAATGGAAAAAGAAACAGTTCAAAATCCCACACAGGGCAAGCTCCCCTGGTACCATCTGCTTCAAATCTGCTGAAGAGACCTCATAACCTCAGGAAAAACATCTGTCTGCCCTGTGATCCCTCCTTCTGAGTCCTTTGTCTGTCCTCTCCTGATTGCCTGTCCCCAGGACAGGACTCTAAGGCGACACGGCTGAGACTCACTGGTGAATTGGGTGTGCATGCACAAAGGAGGGATTTAGTAGAGGAGACTATGATTCCTTCTACCCTGTGTGTCCTAGTAGGTCAGAGAAACACAGTATTTCTTAGGACTTACACCATCATCAGTACGTTGAGTATTATGGGAGACTTACTAGAAAATTAAAGTAAAATATGCTTCCCTCTGGGAAATTCAAAGTTCCCATTGGACAGAAAAGAGGCAAATTTCAAATACAAATTCATCCATACAAAAATATATTCTCCTCTGCTCACCTGGAAGCTTAACAGATAAGATTCTGGACTGTTTTGTGTTTGTTTTCTTTATTTTGTCTTTTTAAATAATTTTATCTTCAGTTTCCTATAATTATATAGTTTCTAGTAAATGTGAAATGAATATATTTGAACTAAGTCTGAATAAACCAAATATTGAAGTGCCCATAGCTCAATCTACCATGTATCCATAACTGCTTACCCAGCAGCTCCCACAAATTACATTGCTGGGGTACGTTTTCTTTTTTTAATTTATACCTGGCGTAATAATGAGCATGGATCAGATGCAAATTTGTCCATGTCTCCACAGGATTAACTGTGATTAGGAAAGAATGCTGACCCACTGCCTAAAGTGCAATCACTTACAAGTTTTTTTTGTTTTGTTTTGTTTTGTTTTTACTGTCTGTCTCTGTGATGGACAATCCGAATAAAGGGACCCAAGTGAAATGAAACCGGCCAAGCAGGTGTCGCTCAGTCCTTAAGCGTCCAGCCAGGAACTAAGAGGTCACCTGTGCGACTCCCTGTCCTGGCACATACGCGTGTTGGGGGCTCCACTCCCAGAAGGAGCTGTGCTTGGAGGCGGCCAATAGATATTTCTCCATCATCAATGTTTCTGGATCTATCCCATCCCTCCCTCGCTCCCTAAAACCAATAAAACCTACTCTTAGGAAAAGGAAAAGGAAGGAAACCCACCCGCAATCCCGCTTAGCTCCTCAGTCCGTGAGCAGATCCTCACAACAGTGGGTGCTGGAGCAGCTCCCCTGGATCCGCTGCTGCCTCCAAGGTGCCTGTCTAAGGGAGACTGGCAGAATCTCCAGTGCTCCCGGATTTTTATGCTGGTTCAAATTGACGTAACATGTAGGCAGAGACTATCTAATTAGCATAATCTCGCGGAGGGATACAGTACTTGGAGGGACACACTGTTCTGGGCCCTTCAGCGTTTTCAGTCAGTTACATTACTTCGGTCCATTTTTACACTTAGGAAGATGTAGGTTCTATAAGAAAAACCAACATTTCCCCTTACCCTGCCACTTCCTTCTGCACTTTGCCTTGTTTAATGTGTTGACGTGCATGTGAGATAAATCGACTAGTAACACACCCAGCGTAGAATGCTTTAGCATGAAGTCCGCCCACAATGTGTGCAACCAACGACCTCCCCCACCTCCAGAGCTCTTCACGTTTCCAACTGAAGCTCGGATTCTGTGAAAATTCTTTCTTCTTCCTAGCCTCGCTGTAGACCTGATCGCACCATTGTCGCCTCTGTGTCAGAGCAGCGGATCCTCTAGGGACCTCACAGGAACCCAGCCCCAATTTTGTCCTTGTGGGACTAGCTCACTTTGCACTTTGCCATGTGACTCAAGTCACTGTTCCCTAGTCATTCCATGTGGGCAAAAGAGCTCTATGTCCTCCCAGATCACAGTCTTCCGTGCTGGTGGATGTATATGAACCGGGGCGTGTTCCTTTAGTCTTCGCCTTCCCGTTGGTACTTGGCACTTTCTTCAGTTACTATTCCACTGGCACCTGGCCATAGAGAGTTTGAGGCACATTCCTAGGTGTGTACTAAGAGGCTTTGAAGAAACAAAAGGCGAAGCCTGCTATTTTGGCCTTTTGCCCCATTCATGCTCCAGAAACTTGCATTCAAAGCAAGTTATTCAATCCGGCACTGGTGGTACCAGCTCAGTGGGGTGTGTCTGATTTTGAAATGTGGGCATTCTGGGTGGTTTCCCATTTTATAACTTGCATACGTTGGAACTCCCTGTAAGCTTTCCATTGGCCTATTATCTATTATTGATTAAGGTAACCTCATGGTGATCCTGGTCAAGGACATGGAATCGTGGCCCCTCCCCTCATGTCCCTCCTTGTACATCCTGCCATTAACCTTAACTCACTGTGGTCTGAGCGAGTTGTGAAGAGCACAGTTCAGCCCCGTTGATCTCCTGGGATGTTCAGGTTCAATTTGGGTGTTTGTGGAAGGACCACATTGTCTTCTCTGGGAACAACATGGTAAGATCCTTTCATTTTGCCTGCGGAAAACAAATTTTTCTCATTATCTAAAAAAGCAGGTGAAGGAGAGGCTTATTAGATTCAGGATTTTATCTGAATGCAGCTTTATTTTCTGGGCTGCTCCTGGGGGAGCGGGGTACTCAGCTGAAGCCCAACCTGGAGTGAGTGTTGAGCACAAATATCAGAATTATCCCCTTCCATTCCCTTCCACCTCCCCCAACCAACCTGTAGCTCAATTCAGAGCTCTTAGAAGAAAAGTCAAAGAGCTTTCTGGAAGCCAGGTGGGCAGAACTCTGTCTCCTGGCCCCATGTTGCAAAGACATAGAGCAACGTATTACCATGATTTTTAAGTGAGAGGCCTTTGGTTTGCCCTTATGATCTTGCCTGAGCAGGTGATGCCCAGAGACACCGGGCGGCTGGGACTGAAGACCACAGCTGTGTCACCACCAGAGCTTTGAAGGAGACATATGGTGTCGGAGGGAAGAGAGTGGGAGGTGACTGAGGTGTGCTGAAGCAGCCATTGGGGGACGGGCTGTGTGAACCTGAGGTCTGGTTCTCTCCCACACCCTAGGGGAACAGACCTGAAGTTATGTGTTCCAAAGGGCATAAGAGAAACCAGAACACCAACAGTTAACTTCTTAAGCAAGAGATTTTATTGTTCAAGTATCTGTAAGCTTTGCTATATTTCAAGCTGAATTTCCTACAGATCTCTACATTCAATGTTGCCAGATTACTTTAGCCTCCTACATTTAATGCCTTAAGTTTATAAACAACTTTTATTTTCTCAAAGACTCAATTATTTTCTTAGCTGTGTATGTAGGATTCTTTTAGAAATTTTCACACACAGAGACACACACACACACACACACACACGGACTCATACTTCAGATATGAAATCATCCTGCTTTGATTTTAGGATTGTTATCTCCTCGGTTTGGGATTCTTAAGTTTGACTAAGAAATAAGATATTAATGAGTGCCTTGTCTTTCTGACACAGTGGTTTGTACAGTATGAATGCTCACATTTACCACGAGTGTTGCTTTATGAAGAAAAGGTTGCTTGTGATTTTACTCTGAGTAACTTCACTAGAGTGAGTGATCTGTAAGAAATGTATGGATTTCCTCGTGAGGGTTCATGTTCTCATTTCCTGTTTTAGTGTTTTGTCCTCCCTGAGTTTGAATTGCACACACAGCCTGGAAGTTGGCTGAATGTTTGTCAATTATGACCGCAGTCCTAGGGTTTCTCCCTTGTGAAATTGGTTCCTTTTACCAATAATTATAAATGAAGCCTTACGCATTCTCCTCTGAAGAATGAGTCAAGCATCTTCAAAGTTCAGAGCTGTTGCACAGGACATCTAAATGAGCATGTTTACAATGTGAGTTGTCAGGTTTTCTGAGATCCCGCCAAAGATTAAAGGATTACACAAGATGTCATAGAGATGAATCCACCCACAGGTTAAAGGTCTTTCAGGCCAAGGAGTATGATGATAAATGGATCTCCCACATTGCTTACTGAGTGTTTCTTCCATGTATGAGTCTGCAGTATGTTTAAATGCTAAAGCTATAATTGACATTTCTTCATAATTGTTAAATAAGTAATGCCATGTCATGACAGGTCAGGTCAGACTATCTTCTGGAGGTTTTCATGATTTCCTCTCCTGTATTGGATTCCCTCATGTTTTCTCAGGGAAGAACAATGACTGAAGGATTTCCCACATAACTACTGACTTGCATATGCTGTTATCCAGTGTGAGTTCTCTGGTGTCTTATGAGATTAGCATGTTGACTGAAGGCATTCCCACAGTCATGACACTCATAAGGTTTCTCACCAGTGTGCATTGGATTGTGTTTTCTAAGGTCAGATCTATGCAAAAAGCATTTCCCACATAGATGACATTCACATGGTTACTCTGCAGTGTAAGTCATCTGAGGTTAAGACATTACTAATGGCATTCCCACATTCACATAATTTCCCTCTGGTGTGAATTTCATTGTGTCTCTGAGGCATATCTCTTCACTGGCTGACCTAAGGTTTCTTTCTTATATGAATTAACAAATACTGAGACACGGCAGATCTATCAGTAAATTCATCACTCCAATCAGCCTTTGGGATTATTTTTCTGGAACCTGTGGAGATCTCTCAATCTCAGAACACGGTGGAGGCAGACTGAGGATTCTGGACATGTTCACAAGTCACACAAGACAGGGATCGCTCCTGGGGATGGGGTGGGGTAAAGGTGAGGGTGGAGGTTGAGAGGGAAGAGACTGAGGTGTTCCGGGAGGGTCACTGAGGCTGCTGAAGGACCACAAGAGAGGGACACCTTTGTAGTGTGAGGCCCTAAAAGCTGTTAGTGCCCCTTAGGGAGGAGATGATCTTCACTGAGAAGAAGGGATGATACAGGGACCCACAAGTGTTGCCCAAACTGATCTCATTTCCAGGTACTTCAGATTCCCCTCTAATCTCAATGACATGACATTTGCGGCACAGTCATTGTTTGAAAATGTTCCAAAATGGACAGAAATGTAAACCAATCACAATGTGACATATTTTACAGATTTTTATTGATATCAAACAAAAGCTATACAACAGAACTTTAATATGACATTCCATAAACCAAAGGTACAAAGTCATGGGAAGGGTCCAGCCCTGATTTCCATTGACATAACACAGTACAGTGAAACAGTCTCACCTCAGGACAACAGGCACTGCTTCAAATCTACAGACCACCCAGGAGGCCCTGCCCCAGGTTCCCCAAAGCAGACAGGTGCACACCTGATAGCGATTCATTACACAGCTTCCTATTTCCATTAGACTTTAAGGGCAATTATTACAACTTAACTTAATTTTACATACAATGGATGAAAATATCTAAAAATAAACTCCCCTTACCAGTTCTATTAGCACAAACTACCGTTTCAATAAAATATCACTATATCTACGTAAATTAAAAGTGCAATAACTGAGTCTGTGTGGCCCAAGCATGATCAGAATTCCCACCATCTGTCGACATAGCACAAAAGGGGAGCTCTGATTCCCCAGAAACATTTTCTCCCAGTGATCTCCCCTCTCCAGTTCCTCAGGCACCTCCAGGTGGCCTGAGGTTGAGGAACATGTCTTCCCTGACATGGAGTGCCTCACTGGCCATGACCTTCTTCAGAGGAAGAGGAAAGCTGAAGGGCCTCCAGGAGGACACTCAAGGGGACACAGGGACAGAGTGCCCCTGACTTCTCAGTGGTGGAAGAGATCTGAGCAGGAGCGGTGAGCTTCTCATCAGGATGGTGGGAAGGAGGTGTCATGCACCTGGAGCTCCACGGGCCTTTGTCTAACGTCAAGAAGACCTTTCTGTGAGGCTGGCCTGGAACCTCAGGAATTGGTGGGAACCGGGGCATGTGGCAGGGCTGGAGAGTCTTGACAGAAGCGCCCTCATGTAGAGGCTGGGTGTCAGCACTCTGGGTGCTCTTCAGGCAAGGGCTGAGTCTGGGTTTCTTTTGGGGCTTCTGGCAAGTCTGGCTGGAGGTCTGGGCAGCTCTCTTGCCAGGCACCTTGATGATGAGATCAGAGTCCTGGCCCACACTGTGTGCAGCAGCACGTTGGATGCTGTGTGAGTTCCCATCAGGGAACGTAGCTTGTGGCTGGTGGATGAAGGTTTGGTCCAGGCCCTGGATCCTGAAGGAAGAGTGGGGTCTGTCGTCCCTCCCATGGACACTGTCGGGGGGATCCTGGACAAAGTGTGTGCCTTCGGCGTGAGGGGAGTCTGTAACAGGCCCTTCCTGTCCATTCTTTGGTCCAGGAGGTAAGCAGGCGCTTCTCTCAACACCTTTGTCGGGAGGTGCTGTGGAGGTCATGACACGTTTCCTTTTCGGTGAACAAGTGGTCAGATCAGGGTCTCGCACATATTTCCTTTTGGTGTTGTGATCAGGTCTCGGTGGGTGTGCATCCTGTAAGAGACCCAACACACATGTTACGCATCAGAATTTTCTCCCCACCAAGTAGAAAATAAAATTAAACCAACAACAAGGAAAAATGATCTTGAGAAAATATATGGACTGCAAAGGATAAACCAGCGATCAGTGCAAAGAAGATGGTTCCTGGAGCTGTGTCTGTAAGAAGATACAATGTCCCCTTTTTCTAACATCAGACAGGAAAACAAGGAAGTTCTCACAGCTGTCTCCTGGTAGTGAAGTGGAAACAAGCCTTTCCTAGGCTTGTCCAGGCAATGGGCACTTCTTGGTGTTCTGAAGGTAGTTTGGGGATGAATGAGCTTGGGTGGGTAATTTCAGAGAAGGGATTCTGATTTCATGATGCCTACTTTCCCGAAAGGGACGGTGCCTGATGGAAACACCTAATGAGACCACACCCTTGCCCTTCGTCAGCTTAGAGGGTGGGTCTAAAGTAGCTTTACAGTTGTAGGTAGAGGAAACACAGAGCTTATTGCTGTATTATGATTTATTACTTTACCACTTTCCAAAGGAATACTGTAACCCCCCTTTTGCCTCATCCTGTATTGTTGGGACACAGGCAAGTGTAGCCCAAATAAAACACACCAAAAAAATGAATTAGGAATTTACACTAGAGAAACCATATGGGTTTCCCTATAATTTTCACCAATCCCTCAGAGAGAAGACAAAGAGGGATGTAGGGTAACACTAATGCAATGAAAAGCCCAGCACCTGGGGACACTCACCCTCACATAGTCACAGGGTTCTGTCTCTTCCTTGCAGTTTTGCTGGGGCCTGCGTGTGGGTGTCCAGGGAAGTCTCCAGCAAGGAGCTTGTCTCCGTTCTTCATACCTGCAGGACAGAACATGATACATGAGACACTCCATTTCTTCTCTGCAATGAAGGTGATGCTTTCCCTGACCCACACCCCTTCCCACTTCTTGTGATCCAGGGAGCAAAGCCCTATGCATTTACCAGACTGACCTTGGCCTCATCTCAGATTCCCTCCCCCAAAGAACCCACCTGGGTTTTTCATGAAGGACTTTCCTTCATTCCATTTCCTCTCTGCCTGACACCTTTATAGATTAAAGATGTTCCCAGCACCAACCCTACCACCATTCATCCTCATTGATTGCTCTGGAATTATATGAACCTGGGAGTGTGACTGGTGAAGACATGGGGATGTTTTCTCTCTGTATCTCTGACTTTGAATAAAGATAGCAAGGCATACAGTGTAGTGGTAAGGACACAGGCTTCACAGATTCTGCCCCAATGTTTTCTCCAGCCTCCCGCAATGCTCACCGTGCTCTCTGCTCAGTCTCCCCAGCAGCCCTGTTAAAGCGCCCTGGGCTCCGCTGGACCCGGGCATTCCTTGGTTTCAGGTTCTCCTTCACCTTATTGGAACCCATGCCCTGGCGGGCTAAGGCGCCATTCCATTGCTTCAGTGGACACCTGTGGCTGCTTGCCTTGTGCCCAAAGGCCCTGCATTTCCAGCATCTCACCTGTGGGGAGACAAGGAGGTCAGTGAGTCAGCCCAAAGGAGGCACACATTTCCAAGGAAAGAGGGGGACAGATTTATGGAGATGGAATATCGGTTGCAGAGACTGACATAAACACGAGGCTCACCTGGTGCCTGTTACTAAGCTGTTATGGTGCATGCCAAAACCCATATTAGTTGGGAAGGAACATGGGGAGAAGCCATACAGTCCTCAGCATGCATACATAGACCCACATGCAAACATTTGGACACAAAACAGGCTGCACAGGACGCTCACTAGGGAGTGAGTGTTCTCTGATTCCCAGGGGAAGTTTGTGTCCCAGATGCAATAAAAAGCTAAGAACCTGGGGACACTCACCCTCACGTAGTCACTGGATTCTGTCTTGTCCTTCCAGTTGTGCTGGGGCCCTCTTGGGGCTCTCCTGGGTAATCTCTGGCGCAGGGCCTGTCTCTGTTCTTCATGTCTGCCAGACAAAACATAGTATATGAGTCCCTCCATTTCCTGTCCCCAATGAAACCAGCCTTCCCGTGGCCCAGACCCTTTCCCTGTGTCCTTGTGATCCAGGGAGCAAGGCCCCATGCATTTACTAGACTTGCCCTTGATCATCTCAGGTCCTCCCCTTCCTGGGAGCACTCAAGGATTTTTCACAAAGGACTTTCCTTTCCCTCCATTGTCTCTCTGCCTGTGGATGGCAGAGATCATACTTGTCACACCCCACCCCCAGCACCATTCACCCTCGCTGACATCAAGGAGGGAAGGAAACTCTGAGTGTGACCCCTTGAGCCTACAGGGAGGTTTCTCAATCTTGCCTGGTCCCTGTCTTTGCTTGGAGGTGGCAATGCAGATGGTGGAGAGGTAAGGTTTGTGGGTTCCCTAGATTTTCCCCAATATCTGGTTTCACTGTCTCATGAAACTCACCGAACTCTCTGCTGGGTTAACCTAGCAGCCTTGTGGAAGGGCCCTCTGTTCCACAGGTCCCTGGGATTCCAAGGATTCCGGCTGTCCTTCATCTCATTGGAGTCCAGGGCATGGGAAGGTAGGGCCCCACTCCGACTCCTCATGGGACACCTGAGGCTGCTTGCTTTGTGCCCACAGGCTCCACATTTCCAACATCTCACCTGGAGGAGGGAAGGAGGTCAGAGAGTCAGCTCAAAACACAGGCACATTTCAAAGAGGAACAAAGGGACAGCTTGATGGAGGTTGAATTTGGATCACATCAGGGAAGGCTCACCAGGTAGCTTTTATTCAAGATATTAGGGTGGATTCCAAAGCCCAGATTAGTTTGGAAGGAACATAGGAGAAAGGACGGAAGGGATGAGCACTAATATATAGAACCGAGTGGAAATTTATGGACAGAAAAGCAGGCTGCACAGGACACTATTAAGAAGTGAGGTTGTTCCTACAAACCCAAAGGGACCAGTCAGACAGGTGAGGATGTCCTAGGTTAGGGAACCATTGCATGGGAAAGAACACTCCACTTATGGACACAGAACTTGCCTTGTCCAAACCCTGTCTCTGTCACCCAGGCCACCACTTTCCCAGGTTCCCCACAGAGCCAGACTTCTACTCACCCTGGGATTCTCCTGCTCTGGTGGGGGAGCCTTGTGTGCCACTGGGGCCCTCTGTGGCTGCTTCCCTTTCTGGGCCATAAGTGTCTGAAGGGCGCACGTTCTGGATCACGACCTGCCTTCGGCTACACCACCTAAGACCTTCTCGTCTTTTGCTCTCAGCTATGGATTTGCGAATCTCCTGAGGAGAAAGGAAAGAGAAACTTTCAGATTCTCAGAGGGCAAGCTCCTCTGGCACCGTCGGCTTCAAATCTGCTGAAGAGACCTCATGCCCTCAGGAAAAACATCTGTCTGCCCTGTGATCCCTCCTTCTGAGTCCTTTGTCTGTCCTCTCATGATTGCCTGTCCCCAAGACAGGACTCTAAGGCGACACAGCTGAGACTCACCTGGTGAACTGGGTGTGCATGCACAAAGGAGGAATTTAGAAGAGGAGACTGGGATTCCTTCTACCCTCTGTGTCCTAGTAGGGGACAGAGAAAGACAGTATTTCTTGGGGCTTACACCATCATCAATGCACTGCGTATTGTGGGAGACTTACTAGAAAATCAAAGTAAAATATGCTCCCCTCTGGGAAATTCAAAGTTCTCATTGGACAGAAGAGGAGGCAAATTTCAAACACAAGTTCACCCAGATGGAAATATGTTCTCTGCTCATCTGGGATCTTCACAGATGAGATTGTGGACTCCTTTGTGTTTGTTTTCTTTACTTTATATTTTTAAATAATTATTTGTTCAGTTGCCTATAATTATCTGGTTTCTAGTAAATGTGCAATGAATATATTTGAATTAAGTCTGAATAAATCACATATTGAAGTGCCCACAGGTCAATCTACCAACTTTCCATTACTGCTTACCCACTAACTCCCACAAATTACAATGCTTCGGTACTTTTTTTTTTTTTTTAATTTATACCTGGTGTAATAATGAGCATGGAGAAGATGCAATTTGTCCATGTCTCCACAGGATTAACTGTGATTAGGAAAGAATGCTGACCCACTGCCTAAAGTGCAATAACTCCTAAGTTTTTTTTTACTGTCTTGTCTCTGTGATGGAAAATCCGAATGAAAGGACACAACTGAAATGAAACCCGCTAAGTAGGTGTCGCTCAGTCGTTGAGCATCCAGCCAGGAACCAAGAGGTCACCTGTTAGACTCCCTGTACTGGCACACACCCGTTTTGGGGGCTCCATCCTCAGAAGGAGCTGTGCTTGGAGGCGTCCAATAGATATTTCTCCAACATCAATGTTTCTGGATCTATCCCTCTCCCTCCGTATCTCTCTAAAACCAATAAAACCTACTCCTAGGAAAAGGAAAAGGTAGGAAACCCACCCGCAATCCCGCTTAGCTCCTCAGTCTGTGAGCAGATTCTCAAAACAGTGGGTGCTGGAGCAGCTCACCTGGGTCCGCTGCTGCTTCCAAGGTGCTTGTCTAAGGGAGACTGGCAGAATCTCTAGGCCTCCTGGCCTTTTATAATGGTTTAAGGGGATTTCCGAGTGGGCGGAGCCTATAATTAGCATAATCTCGCGGAGGTACACAGGGCTGGAAGGGATTTGCTCTTCTGGGTCCTTTAGCGTTTTCAGTCATTTACACATAACATTGATATACCTTCTTTAAGAAAAATGAATATTTGTGGATATGCCTGCTGTTTCCTTCAAAGTTTGCCTTGTTGAAAGTGATACTATGCATGGGAGAGAAAGCGTCTGGGAATACACAGAGCATAGAGAGCTCTGGCATGAAGTCCACCCACAGTGTGTGCTCCAACGACATGATCGACCTCCAGAGCTCTTCAGGTATACAACTGAAGATCTGTGGAAAATCACCTAGTGTAGAGGAATGTCTTAGTAGACACAATGACATTCACACCACAGGTAAAATATATGACCATGGGAAACTCTTCAGTCATATTTTCAACTTCAGATGGCAGAGCATGACTCACCCTAGAGAGAAACCATGTGAATGTCATCCATGTGGGGAAGGCTTTTTGCAAAGATCTGAGCTTAGAAACCACAATCCAATGCACACTGTAGAGAAGCCTTATGAGTGTGGGAAAGCCTTCAGTCATGGCTTTTCCTTAGACAGCATGAGGCCATCCACACAGGAGAGAAAGCATATCAATGTCCCCTATGTGACAAAGTTTTCAATCAAAGATCTTACCTTAGAAAAAAAGGAGGGAATCCATCCTGGGAAGAAATGTTATGAGTGTCATTAGTCAAAGCTCTGGCCTTAGCCAGCACCATAAAATCCACATGGGGGAGAAACACATGTATGTCCCATGTGTGGGAAGGCTTTCAGTCAAAAGTCTGAACTTACACATTACAACAGAGTACACACTAGAGAGAACCATATGAATGTGGTCAGTGTGGGGACGCCTTTAGTCAGCATGCTAATCTAATAAGACACCAGAGAACCCACACGGGAGAACAACACATCAGCTCTGTGGGAAGACCTCCAGTCATTGTTCTTACCTTAGAGGACTCTTCTCATGACTTTGCCCTTTTTGTTTATGAAATGCTATACTAAATATCTGGTTTACCGTTTTTGTTTGCTATTAATAAAATTCTGCAAAATATGTCACATTGTGACTTCTTTTTATCCCAGTAATATATTTCAGGTCAGCTCTTTATTGGTATCTCAGATTTTTCCATCTTTCCTTTTATCTTTATATCTGCAGGTCCCACAGAAAACTCCAGTCCAAGGGTGTAGCATACCATCCTGTCCAATGGCCTGCTTGAGTTCCATGTCAAAGAATGTTCCCTGTACGTAGAATGCACTCAGAAAGACCTATCAGTGAATAAAGGAGTGGGTGGAGCTAACATACTTTCACATGGTCCTTTTTTACATCATTATAGGTGAATTGTAACTGAGCATTAGTCTGGAAAATCCAATCACATTGAACAGGGTGTGACCAACAGACTATAATCCAGTTTACGTTCATTGTTATTTTGTGGCTCAGGGTGTGTCCTAAGAACCTAGCACTGATAGGATTAACTGTCTTCCCAGGATAAAAGGGAGTCAGATAGCAAAAGGATGCATTTGCCACTAGATGAGGGAATTGAAGATTTTGGGACATTGGAAGAAGAGGATTGGCTGCTTTGTGGAACTAGCCTCAGCATCCATTTGGCTCTACCATCTCCTCCAGTTTTCCATCTGGTGAGTTCTCTAAACACTACAATGTAAGCTGGCCACATTCCCTTAAAATTATATGCCATATTAAAGCAGCTTCTCATAATCTTCAAATTTTATTGGGTCAATATTCATTCACTTCTTCAGTTCTGATAGTTGACTGTTTGTGCTTCTTTTTCACTTTTGTGTTGAATCTATTTGCAATTTTGAATGCTTACCCCAAGATCCTAGATCTTGCTACCCAACATAGTACTTGCCAGCTACATGGGAGTCCAAGATTTAAATTAATGAAATAAAATAGCTAAACTTCAGACTCCCGATAGCACTGGCCAAAGGCCCAGTGTTCTATAATCAAGAGAGCCTGGCAGTGACAGTCATCCACATGCTATAGGGCAGCGGTCGCCAACCTTTTGGACCTCTCGGACCACCAGTTGTCCGAGGGCCACAGGTTGGCAACCACTGCTATAGGGCATTTCCTTCCCTCAGAAAGTGCCATTGGCACTTTTATCTGTATATTATGTTTTTGTTCCTTTTATGGTTGTACATGCTTCGTTTTCTGCTTCTCTGAATTCATTTCCTTTCATGTGTTTCATCATGTGACATTTTTTCATTTTGTTTCTCAAATGTCTTGAGATAGGTGCTTATATTTATTTTGATCATTTAAAAATTAACATATTTAAGGCAAATAATTGTTCCTGAACACTGCTTTAGCTTTGTTCCATTTGTGCTTATGCATAAGGTAACTGTATTTCTATGCCATTTTCATGATATGTTTGAGGTTTTTGTGCCAAAATTATCTTTAATATATTTTTATTGATTTCAGAAAGGAAAGAAGAGGGCGATAGAGATAGAAACATCAATAATGACAGAGTATCATTGATTGGCTGCCTCCTGCATGCCTCCCAATGCGATTAAGCCCACACCCCAGTCATGTGCCCTTGACAGGAATTGAACCAGGGACCCTTCAGTCCATAGGCTGAGGCTCTATCCACTGAGCCAAACCAGCGAGGGCCCAAAATCCTTTAGAAGAACAAATTTACTCATTAACTTCCAGTTGACAGATTATGTCATCTATGATTGTCATTATTTCCTGGTTTTGGTTCATTGCTTATGAGGCTGTTGATGATTTTCCTTCATCCTGGCACACAAACCATTTGTATGCAAGGCCCAATATGCTTTTAAAAGTAGATTTTCTGCCCAGCTGGAGTGGCTCAGTGGTTGAGCATGGACCCATGAACCAGGAGGTCACGGTTTGATTCCTGGATAGGGCACATGCAAGGGTTACCAGTTCAATCCAAAGTATGGCTCATGCAGGAGGCAGCCAAACAATGAATCACTTTCATCAATGATGTTTCTATCCCTCTCTTTATCTGCCTTCCTCTCTTTCAAATAAACAAAAACATATTTTAAAATAAATAGATCTCCTATTGTGCTTTCATGTACAAAATTCTAGAATAATTGTAAACCTAATTCTGGTTCCCACATGGCTGAACTGTGTTTGTTATATTGGATGTTGAGAGTCACCAAAGGATGACCTTTGGTTTGTAATCCAGACTGAGATTATTTATTTTTTCACTTTCAGTATTAATTTGATGTCCATTTGTTTGGCTTCGCTGCCCTCTGTGGTTTGTCTTTGCCTTCCTGTCTAAGCATTGCTCAATTGTAAGAGGTGAGAGGCAATACTATTTCAGTTGTGTTTGAGGGCTTGATCCTTAGCACCTGGAGTAGGGCCTGGCCAACCTTAGGGAGGAAATTGGAGAAAGCTCACTTCCATTTTTTCCGTAGTTCTCAATGGAAAGGGAAGGAAAGTTCAGGGGAGTGGTTACAGATGCCAGTTATCACAGTGGATGAAGAATATGGTTTTGGTGTGCAGGGATGGAGGTCCTGAAACTGCATGCCAGAACTAAGCAGCTGTGTCCAAATAATTCTGCAATGGCTGGAAAATTTAAGGCCTGCCCCTTAGTGGCTAGCAACGCCCTTGAAATATTAAGACATGTTGAGGAAGTAAAATGCCTCCTCCCAGCTGGCTCTCTAAGAGATCTGGAGGACAGAGGACCTGCAGTGCCATCACTCATCCTAACGTCACCAGGACAGGTGTCCCTCTCCCTGGTTTAGGGGGAAGATGGTCAGTATATTTGCAGGAACTAATGAATAGTTTAGAACTATTATGTATGTTTTGTTAGTTCTTCTAAAGATTGCTACTGTAGCAATGGTTTTAAAATAAATTTAATTCCATTCCTGCAGATAGTTTCAAATACCTGCATACTGGAGTCCACCATGGAATTGGTTTGCTTTGATTTCCCTCTGGTAATATGCATCCTCCCAAGTTTCTGGCATCATCTCTATGTGACCATTGAATTATGGTCACATTGCCTGCTGGGTATGACTACAAAGGTCTTTTCTAAGTCTATCTCTTGTTTTGCAATATTTGAAAAAGAGTGTCCTGGGCTATCATATTGAGAGTCCTGGCTAGATTCTTTCCAGGCATTCTCCAATACCTCATTTCGGTGAGTGAATATCACCCCATATTTTCCTCCAGCTCGTATAACGATATCCAAATGATTCTTCACCTTTGAATTTCAATGGAATTGTGACTTTTGTTATTTTATTCATCTTTATTGTTGAAATTATTACATAAATCCTCCTTTTCCCCCCATTGACCTCTTCTGAGCCACCTTCCCTCCACCCCAGGCCTTCACTACTCTACTGACTGTCTATGGGTTATGCATATATGCATACAAGTTTTTGGTTGAGCTCCTCCCACCCACCCTCCCCAGTCTTCCCTCTTAGAAATTATAAATGAGGTGATTGGGGAAGGCCTAGGGAGGGACCTGAGGTACTATTGCAGGTCAGACCTATCTGTGCTGTATTACCCTAAAGCTGTGGTCGGCAAACTGCAGCTCTTGAGCCACATACGGCTCTTTGACCCCTTGAGTGTGGCTCTTCCACAAAATACCACAGCCTGGGCGAGTCTATTTTGAAGAAGTGATGTTAGAAGAAGTTTAAGTTTAAAAAATTTGGCTCTCAAAAGAAATTTCAATTGTTGTACTGTTGATATTTGGCTCTGTTGACTAATGAGTTTACCGACCACTGCCCTAAAGGAATTGGAGCCCAGGACTCAAATAGTAAAATTAAAGGACAGCTCTTTCATTTTCTAGTTGTAGAACTTTGTCATGTCACTAAAGATTTTGGAACCTCTGTTTATGACATTGTTAAATATGTAAATAAACTATAATTAGCGTGACTATTGTGAAAATAAAGCAAATATATAAATCTGTAAGTACACCATCACATTTAATCCCAATTTAACTTTTTCCCCTGCATCTCAAGTAGAAATGTGTGAATTAATTGTTCTTCGTTTATGATCAGTTTTCATTATTTGTCCATAAAATACATTTAATTATGATTGATACATTAGGGAAGAAATTGTAGTTTATAAATCTTTTCTGTCATACACAAATACATAGGCATTAGCTAAGGAAGATAAGTACATAATTGGATTTGAGGGTCTCAACTGCCACTTAACCAGTTACCAGAGGGACCAAGTAGATTTCCTCATTAAGCCCAGACATTCTTTACTCTCGGAGCTCCCTTGACCTAGAGAACTGAGGCAGTACATGACATTAACTCTGTGACTCATGTATGTCCTCCTGCTACTCTCTGATGATGGAGATTTTAAGGGCTTGACTGCTTGGAGAACCATGCAGATGCATAAGGCAATAATAATGACACCTAAGAAATTCCACAGTGCTTACCTGCAGGTGGAAACCAATGTCTACATATGGCATGAGTCAGGGATCTATACACTTTGGATTCAGGGAGGGTCTTGAATAATTGTAGATGCCATAGGCTCATTAACATAGCACACTCAATATTTATCTTGTTCCTTTCTGTAAGATATCTGTAATTTGACCTTCTTTATAGCAACCACAGCTACAGCCCTATTACACTTAACCTGAAGAGCAGAGATTGGGCATGTTATTCTGAGAGTTCAACACTGGTTTCAGTTTGTTAGGCTGGGAGTAGGGAACATACCCAGGTGAACAGTGGGCCTTTCTGACAGATGGGACTGGAAATTGTGCACAAGACTGGAGTCTCATGGCTTCTTTCTCTGTCCCCAGCTTTGCTTGCTTAGTGCTTGGACTGTCTGCGGGTGAAAACCCAGAGAAAGACACCTGGCAACTAGATCATTGACCATGCAGCCACAGGTGAGTAGAGAATATGTCTTTCTATGGAATTACATCCCAGGGCCATTAGATGGACAAGTGTTTCCTACTGGCATGGGTGTCTTAAGTATAACCAAGGTGGTGTTCAGGCATCTGAGTTACAACTAGGTTTGAGAATAATGAGATAAATATCAGGGGTCAGGAACTCATCAGTAGGGAATCTCCTTCTCAACATTACACAGATTTATGACAGGCTACATTAGCCTTGCTTGTTTACAGAAAAGATCAGAGTTTTTCTTCGATCCATTCCATAGGGTCCGTGGCCAATCACTAATACACTAACAGTGTCTTTGGTTGAAATGAGCTTAGGGTGATGATGTTTGCAAGCGACAGAGGCCCAGGAAGAGCAGAACATAATAGTCCATTGTGGGGGCACCTGAGTGAGCACATGAGCACAATTAATCCAGTGTTGCAAGAGCCGAGGTGAAGGTTGCTCAGTGTGGAGACGAGCAAGACAAAGGTTTACCATGATAGATAAATTACTTTATTTTCCCCAATTTTAGGGCTGACAATGATAAGAACACATTTGCACTTTTGAAAATTTATAAAACGTGTAACTAAAATTACAATTCCTTCTCTTACCCCCCATCCCACTTTTACCTCCTAGAAATTAATGGGCAGGGAGTAGGATTTCCTTAATTGTGGTACCCATGAAGGAGAAGGGATACAGTAGGTAGAGTAACAGCTGGGTCCTTGGTAAATCTTTGGGAAACTACATAGACTGAACCAAATAATGAGGCTTCTGTTATCCTGTAGAACAAGACAAGATAAAGCTACCAGGAAAAAAGTAATAACTGGTTATGAGGTCCCAGACAAAGTCGAGAATGGGAGGCCTCATCCCACAGGATGGTCAGGCTAGGACTGGCCTTCGACACAGCCCCTCACAGCCCTGGCTTGTGCTGCTGACCATCTGAGCTGTTGTTTGTTCTGAATACCTGAGTCCTGTAGAAATAAAACAGAAAATGTCTACTGGTACCAAGTTCTGTATAAACCTGCTCAGTTCTGAGTAATGTCTAGTATTTCATGCAGGTTTGCTAGACAAGAAACATTTCATACATTAGGACACTAAATGTTTCAACATTCATAAGTAATGACACCGGTTTATAGATGAGGAAACAAAAGTTCCTCTAGGGACATGTTTCAACCAACGGTCACGTCGCAAATGTATCACAACATGGGCATTGTTGTGTTGTGATGAATTTATGGATTTACTTGTAATTAATGAAAAAGAGATTTTGTGTTATGAATATTTAAGTGGATATTTTATAATCACCTGTCCAGCAATTCTAATGATCAAGTTACTGAAAAACTCTCAGGCTGTGTAAAATCACACCAACATGTGATGTTTCTTTATAACAAATTATTATGAATTCAGAGTGTGTATGTTTCTAAAAATGTGTCTGATAGGCAGATAGCAGCTGAGCATTCACAGTGACCTGAGTGGAACCCCAAACACATACTGATCTTTCCATACACCCAGCTCCCCATCATTCCTCAATGCTGTCATTCCAACCCTCCTCCTCTGCACACTGGCAGGAAGTGCTCTGTTTAACCTGGAATGTCCATGATGTTTCAGGAATCAGTGACCTTCAAGGATATAGCTGTTGACTTCACCCAGGAAGAGTGGGCCCTGCTGGACACACCCAAGAGAAAGCTGTACAGAGATGTGGTGCTGGAGAACATCAGTCACCTGGTCTCTGTGGGTGAGTCTGGAAACTTGTATGTATGTTTGTATGTGTGTGAAAGTATTCATATATGTAAGTGTCCATTCCTTCGTACACTTAGCAGGTACATAGGACAGCGGCCACTATTCCAGTCCAGGCACTGCCCTCATACATAACTCACATAAGTGCTTGAAGGAAGATTTTTTTTTTTACATTTTGTTTTCATCTCCACACTAGAATGTCATCTTGACCATAACTTTATATCATTTTGCAACTCTGTCTCCAACACTCAGATTGTAGACAAGAAATCAATGGATATTGTTCACCCATAATTGATTTACCAAATACTTAAAAATATGTTGAGTGTATTTGGAAAAGTAAGGGCAGATTTTTGAAAATATGATCATTTTGATTACTCTTATGGAAATTATGTTGAGTTGATGGGGTTTGGTTTGAAAATAATATTGAACCCACTCTGGAGCCATTAACCTCTCACATTTTGAGAAAACTAAGTATTCTGACTTCAGACTTTGAACTTGATCATAGAAGTCTTCTCTGGTTTTGCCACCATTCTGTATTTCCTCCAGGTTGGGTGAAGGGCCTTCAGTGTTTTCTGTGTAGAATATGTTGTTACCAAGACTGTCCTTCAATCCCCCTTTGTTCCTCCTCAGTAATCTGGTTTAGACTTGGTAACAGCAATGGTTAATTTGCACAGGACTGGAAATCCATGTCCCTTTCTTCCACAAACAGGGTATCAGATGTGCAACTCAGGTGTGACTTTCCAGCTGGAGCCAGGAGAAGAGCTGAGGAGTGAAGGGACTGGGTTTCCCCCAGGCCAGACGGCAGGTGAGCAGCAGGGGTCGGGGCTTCAGTGTGAGGAGATGCCTGTCAGTGACTGAGTGCATCCTTAGAACATCAAGTGATAGCTTTAGGAAGTGAGTTACACATTCCAAAATCCAAGGGGGACACCAGGGAAGACTCATCTTATCATGTCTTGCATATCACAAGGCAGGTGTCCTTCCTCCAGTTTTCTTTCCATTTTAGGGGAAAGAATCAACGTATACTTCTTGCAGTTGGACTTTGCCATAGTGATTCCTGTTGAGATAATCCCTTTTAAGGTTTTACCACCATAAGGAGACCCAACATCTCTGCACCACTTCCTGCTTTTCATGTCTCAATCTCGATTTTATGATTTCCCTAATTTTCAATTAAGTTTACGTTGTTTGTACTAGCTAGACTATTTCTTTGGATATGTTTTCTATAACAAGTGCCAGGTTTGAAAACATACATATATTGATCTTGGTGCATATGTATATTTTTTCTCCCACTAAAGCCGTTGTAACAAGTTACACTTTTTCAATCCCTTCAGGCATGAGAGATCCCCTTAAAAAACCAGAGATGATATTAATGCAGCAGATCAGCAAGGAGGGCATGTCCCCCGCCATGCCAATGGTAAGGCTCATAGGTGTGAAACTAAGCATCCAATTAAGCATGTGGCGATGATATAAGTTAGTCAGGAACACAACTGCCTGAATGGAATGATGTAGTTAACTTGGGATTAAGCTTTTTCCAAGCAAAAACTTTTTGATAGTTTGAAATCAGGGAAGAAATTAGAAGAGCCAAAACAATTATCTGAGTATTAAACAGAGCCAATACCATAAAATCAGTTCATTACCTACTAGTTGAAATGTACCATAATCTTCCAAATTTATCTAATAACTTTCTGGTGGTGATACTAAAAAGAGAGAATATTTGTGCTTGCCAGGGAGTCACAGAACATGTGTATGCTTGAAGTATTTTCACCGGAGATAATTACTGACTGATGATCTAGAATTGGTGTGTGAGAAAGAAATGTATGGGTGTATGTGGGCAAACCATTTACGGCTTTTCATCTCTACTCACAAGTCAGAATATGAATTCATACTTTGCCTGTTTCTATGAATGTGTTTGAAAGGCAGACACCAGCTCCGCACTGACAGTGACCTGAGTAGAACCCCCCAAACAGACTAATCTTTCCATACACCCAGCTCCCCGTCATTCCTCAATCTGTCACCCCAACCCTCCTCCTCTACACACTGGCAGGAAGTGCTCCGTTTAACCTGGAATGTCCATGATGTTTCAGGAATCAGTGACCTTCAAGGATATAGCTGTTGACTTCACCCAGGAAGAGTGGGCCCTGCTGGACACACCCCAGAAGAAGCTGTACAGAGATGTGGTGCTGGAGAACATCAGTGACCTGGTCTCTATTGGTGAGTCTTAAAACATGTATGTGCATGTATGTGTGTGAGTACAGATGTGTGTTTGTATATGTAAGACGGTAAGTGTATTTATGTATGTAAGTGTCCATTCCTTCAGGCATTGAACAGCTACACAGAACAGCTGCTATATCTTGCTCCAGGCACTGCCCTGATTCTCTCATAACCGTCACATCTGCTTAGAATAAGGCGTGTGTGTTTTTTACATTTTGTTTTCATCTCCACATTAGAATGTCATCTAGACCACAACTTCCTATCATTTTGAAACTCTGTCTCCAACACTCAGATTATAGAAATCAATGGATATCATTAATCTATACGTGATTGATCAAATACTTTAAAATACTTATGTTCTAGTGTATTTGGAGACTTAAGAGCGGAATATTGAAAGTAAGAACATTTTGACTACTATTATGGAAATTATGTTTATTGGGTTCTGTATGAAAATAATATTGAATCCACTATGGAGACATTAACTTCTCACATTTGAGAAAACTGAATTGATCATGGAAATAAATATCAATCAGTATTTCCTGCTTTGGCCACATGTCTCTTTCTTCCTGGTTTGGTGCAGGACCTGCAATGCTTTCTCTGTTGTTGCCAGGACCCGCCTTCATTCACCTCTCTATTCCTCATCGGTAATCTGTCTTAGACTTGGTACCTGCAATGGTTACTTTGCACAGGACTCGTAATCCATTTACCTTTCTTCCATAAACAGGGTATCGAATCTGCAACTCGGGCATGACTTTCCAGCCAGAGCAAGGACAGCTGAGGAGTGAAGGGACTGGGTTTCTCCAAGGCCAGATGGCAGGTGAGCAGCAGGGGTGGGGGCTTCAGTGTGCCTCTTGGTGACTGAGTACATCCTTAGACTATCTGGTGAAGGCTGGGATTTGAGTTACACATTCCAAAATCCAAAGGAGGACACCAGGGAAGATTCCTGATGTTATTTCTTGCATATAGGAATGAGAAGGGATGTGTCCTACCTGCATTTTTCTTTTCCTTATGGAAAATATAATTGTGTACTTCTTGCAGTTGGACTTTGCCATAGTGATTCTTGTCCAGATCCTGCCTTTTCAGGTTTGACCATCATAGGCTGACCCATCATCTCTTCACCACTTCCTGCTTTTCATGTTTCAATCCTGATATTATTTTCCCCTAAATTTCAATTAACTTTACATTGTTTGCACTACCTAAAATATTTCATTGGACACTTTCTCTAATGCAGTGCCCGTTTTAAACACATACATATACTCATCCTGGTGCATTTATCCATACTCATTCTGCTAATGACATTGTAACAAATTTTATTTTTAATCCCTCCAGGCATGAGAGACCCTCTTAAAATACCAGAGATGATATTAATACAGCAGATCAGCAAGAAGAGCATATCCTCCACCATGCCAATGGTAAGGCTCATGGGTATGAAACTAATCATCCAAATTGAATATGTGGCAATAAGTTAGTCATGAGCACAACCACCTGAATGCAATTATGTAGTTAACTTGGAATTAAGCTCTTTCCAAGAAACTTTTGGATAGTTTGAAATCGGTGAAGAAACTAACATGAGCCAAAGCAATATCTTGAACAAAAAAGACAATAACATTTGCTGATTATCTACTTGTTGAAACACACTAAAGACTTCCAAATTTATGTAATAACTTTCTGATGGAGATACTAAAAAAGAGAAAATCTTTGTCCCTGCTAGGGTGTCATGTAACATGTGTATGCAACTAACATGTAAAACATTTTTACTAGAAAGTTTTTCTGACTAATATGCTAGAATTGATATGTAGAAAATGATTGTATGGATGTATGTGGGCAAACCATTGACACCTTTTCATCTCCTTCAACACAACAGGAATCTCACACTCCAGAGGATCCTACTGAAAGTACTGATTTGAGTGATGAACTTACTCATAGATCAGCTGTGAGTCAACATTCTTTAATTCATATAGGAAAGGAACCTGATGTCAGCCAACAGTGTGCAAAGTCACCTAGAGAAGAGTCATGCCTTAGTAGACACAATGAAAGTCACACCAGAGGTAATATATGTAAATGTGGGAAAGCCTTTAGTAATGCCTTCAGCCTCAGACGACACAAGATGACTCACAGTGGAGAGAAACCATTTAAATGTAATGTATGTGGGAAAGGCTTTTTGCAAAAATCTGACCTTAGAAACCACAATCGAATGCACACTGGAGAAAAGCCTTATGAGTGTGGTGAGTGTGGGAAAGCCTTCAGTCAAAGTTCTTACCTTAGACAGCATGAGGCAATTCACACAGGAGAGAAACCATATGAATGTCCCCTATGTGACAAAGCTTTCAGTCAAAGATCTTACCTTAAAAAACATGAGAGAATCCATCCTGGGGAGAAACTGTATGAATGTCATCAGTGTGGGAAATCCTTTAGACAAAGTCCTGGCCTTAGCCAGCACAAGAAAATTCACAGCGGGGAGAAACCACATGTATGTTCCATATGTGGGAAGGCTTTCAGTCAAAGTTCTGAGTTAACACGTCACAACAGAACACACACCAGAGAGAAGCCATATGAATGTGGTCAGTGTGGGAATGCCTTCAGTCAACATGCTAATCTCACTAGACACCAAAGAACCCATACTGGAGAACAGCCTTATGCATGTCGGCTATGTGGCAAAGCCTTCAGTCACTGCTCTTCCCTTAGAAGACATGAGGGAACCCAACACAGGGAAGAAAATCATGAAAGCCTTCAGTGGATAGTCTGACCTGACTGCACATGAGATGGCATTGCACAGGTAATAAATGTGGAGGAACATCAATCATAGCTTTATCATTTAAACACACTAGCACATTCACACATGAAAGAAACCCTCAGTAAGCAATGTGGAAAAATCTATGTATCACCAAACTCCTTGGCCAGAAAGACCTTTAATATGTGCGTGGGTCCGTGTGTATGGTATCTTTGTGTAAGCCTTTAATCATTGGCCTGATCTCAGATAACATGACAACTCACATTGTAAACAGGCTAATTTAGATGTCCTGTGCAACAGCTCTGAACTTTGAAGACACTTGACATATTGTTCAGAGGAGAATGTGTAAGGCTTCATTTATAATTATTGGTAAAAGGAATAAACTGAGTTTGACTGAAGAAACCCTAAGACTGTGATCACTATTGACAAACATTCAGCCAACTATCAGATTTTGTGTGCACATCAAACTCAGTGAAAACTAAACACTAAAACAGGAAATCAGAACATGAACCCTCTTGAGGAAACCCAAACAATTCTTTACAGATCATTCACTCTAGTGGAGTTATTCAGGGTAAAATCACAAGAAACCTTTTATTCATAAAGCAACACTCATGATAAATGTGAGCATTCATACAGTACAAAACACACTATGTCAAGAAAGCAAGGCCTTCAGTGATTATTTTTTAGTCAACCTTAACTTTTCCACACCAAGTAGATAGCAATCCTAAAATCAAAGCAGAGGCTAGCTTAGTTAAATTTCATATCAGAAAATAAGAGTGTATGTGCTAATGTGTGTCTCTGTATGTGAAAATTTGTTAAAGAATTCTCCAACACACAACTCAGCAAATAATTGATTTTTTTGAGGAAATAAAAATTGTTACTAAAATTTGTGGCATCAAATGTAGGAGTCTAACATGATCTGGAAACATTCAATGTGGAATTCTGTAAGAAATTTAACTTTATAGCAATGCTGACTGCTTTTTGAACAAAATCTGTTGCTTAAAAAAGCTGAATATTGGTGTTCTAGTTTTCCTTTTGAAGTTTTGAACACATACATTCAAGACTGTGCTTCTTGGCTGGTGGGGAGAGCACCAGGCCTCAGGTTCACACAGCCCTTTTCCCAATGGCTCCTTCCACACACCTCAAGTCCATTCCTCTATCTTCCCTCCAACACGTTGGTCTCCTTCCAAGCCCTGATGCTGACAGAACTCTGGTCTTCAGCCCCATGGGCCAGGTGTCTCTGAGTGACATGAACCTGCTCAGGCAAGGTCATGGGGGCATATCAAAGGCATCTCACCTAAAGTCTTGCCGGTACCTCTGCCTATGGCTCTGCAAGATGAGGACAGGAGACAGAATGCTGCCCACATGGACCCAGAAAGCTCTTGATTTTTGTTCTAAAAGCTCTGATTGAGCTACATGGTGGCGGTGGAGGGGTGGACGGAAAGTCTCCTAGCACACTCTATATCTTGGTTAAATCAGTATTTTTGCACCCACCACTAATCTCAGATTGGGCCTTAGCTGTTTCCACCCCCCACCCCCCACCCCAAGGAGCAGCCCTGTAAATAAAACTGCGATAATCCTATTAGGCACTCCTTAAGTTGCTTTTTAAATAATTAAGAAAATTTGCTTGCCCAAACAAAATGAAAGGATTTTCCCACAAGTTGTTAGAAATAGTGGCTTCATTTATAATTATTGCACCTAAGCTGACGAGGGCCCACCTTCTAATGAAAACAAGAACATGAACTCACACACTTTGATTGGTCTCTGAGAGGTGTTTGCTCAGAATTGCAGCTGAATTCAACTACAGATGGGAGGAACCTATTCTCATAGGCAGAATAGGTTGTTCCTAGAGATGAAAATGTTGTCCTTTGCCTAACGGGTTTGGCTCAGTGGATAGAGTGTCGGCCTTCGGACTTAAGGGTCCCAGGTTTGATTCTGGTCAAGGGCATGTACCTTGGTTGCAGGCACATCACCAGTAAGGAGCGTGCAGGAGGCAGCTAATCGATGTTGCTCTCTCATCGATGTTTCAAACTCTCTATCCCTCTCCCTTCCTCTCTGTAAAAAATTAATAAAATATATTAAAAAAGAAAATGTTGTTCTTAAACACCCTTGTGGAACCTAAACATCAACATGCTGACCTGTGCACTTCCCAACAAGCACCCTCCTCAAACCACGGGCCTCACTGAGACCAACTAAATGAGTACAATCTGTGGTTGAAATGGTCATATACTACTTTTCCTGAAATCTCTCCCCAGGTGATTTCACTGTAGAGGCAGGGTGGGAAAATGTTAACCACATCTGCGGAAGATGAGGAATTAAGTCTACGCTCTGCCCATGAGAATAGGTTCCTCCCATCTGTAGTTGAATTCAGCTACAATTCTGAGCAAACACCTCTCAGAAACTAATCAAAGTGTGTGATTTCATGTCCTTGTTTTCATTAGAAGGTGGGCCCTTGTCAGCTTAGGTGCAGAGGAGCCACTATTTCTAATAACTTGCGTAAAGGATATCCTGAGACTGTGCACCTCTGGATTTTCAACTTCCTATCAGGTGTCCGTGGAAAGGCGATGTCCTCGGTAGTAAATCTCGGAGCAGGCACCTGTCCCCCTGAAAACACTCAGACATTTCCATCTCCACCAAAGGAGGCCAGATCCACTGGTGCTCACTCAGTCCCTCCTCCCTTAACCCCCCCCTCCTCCCACTGGCCAGGAGCACAGAAGTAGCCGCCACCAACAACAATGGGCTGAGATATGGGAACCCAGAGGACCCTGAGGCTCCCAGGAGGACTCATGTCAGAGCCTCTGGTCCATCAGTGTGATGTCCTGCTGGACACATGATGTGCAATGCAGGTCAGACTTCAGGGTCCAGGGGAGGGTGTTTAGCACAGGAGACCTGGATGTTTTGTAGGGAGCCCACCAAATCGGACACTTTATACCAACATACTCAACTACTATATGAGATGATTTAGAATAATGATCACTGACAATACACAGCACAATTTTTTAAAGTCCAATTTGAAAAGAATTTATAAGGTTCTTTATAAAGAAAATGTAAAACACCCCTAACTGAAATATGTGGCATTAAATAAATGGTAGTTAACACATTCAGAATTGGGAAAATTTTTCACATGAAAACACTTTCGATAAATTTCATAATTCTGATAGATTCCATCTGCAGACATGAGAAACAAATTGAACGATTAACTAATTATAAGAATTAGATGAATGTGGCATTTTCACATAATTTCCATGGTAAAAGGGACTTATTTTTCAGGCAGGACACTGTTAAATCTGACTTGGGTGAGTGATTCTGAAAGTGGGCGGTCCCACCTTGTCCAGCTGGAAAGTGGGTCAACGCGAGTCAAGGTCAGAGGCAGGACCAGCAGAGACAGGCAGCCCTGGGAGACTCAGTGACCAGGATGAGCCCCAGGGTGTAGGGACTCAAGGGGAGGAGCCAGGTTTCCAGGGCCTGACCAGGGTCACCAGGGAGGCACATTCATCCATTACAGAGGAAAGACAAATGGGAAGGTCACTGGGGAGTGGGGGGGGCGGGTCAAACATATGCAAATTATAAAATGGGAAACTACCCAGAGTACCCACAGTTCAAAATCACTCCCACCCCACTGAGCTGGCGCCAGCTAGGGTGGATTGGGTGACCTGCTTTAAACAAAATACTCCCTGGAGTGAAGTAAAAGAGGCTCAAAGGGGATTATTTGAGTTTCTCTTCCTCAATGTCTCTTAGATCATTTCCCAGGATCCGCTTCCCAGGTGCATCGAGGCAAGGAAGTAGAGAGGATTTTCATAGAATTGGAGCTTCAGTTGGAAACCTGAAGAGCTCTGGAGTTCGACCATGCTGTGGGCTGCACACACTGTGTGTGGACTTCTTGCCAGAGCTCTCTAAGCTCTGTGTGTTCCCAGACGCTGTCTCTCCCATGCATGGCATCACTTTCAACAAGGCAAAGCATTGAAGGAAACAGCAGGTGCACCCACAAACGTTTGTTTTTCTTACAGAAGATACATCTTCCTAATAGTGAGCACGTGGGTCCATGTAAAGTGAAAAGGCCTGAAAACCCTTAAGGACCCACAACAGAGCTTCCCTTCAAGCCCTATTTCTTTCTGGGGAATTATGCTAATTTAATGGTCACCGCCCACATGTCACGTGGCCTTGACCCAGCATATAGTCCACCAGCACTGCAAGCTCTCCCCGAGACCCTTCCTCAGGTACCTTCGGAGCTGCATGGCATCCAGTGGGGCTGGTCCAGCACAGATTGTCCTGATGATCTGCTGACAACGGGGGGAGCACAGACCGATTTCAGGTGGGTTTCCTTTCTCTCTTTAATATGTATTTGTTGGATTTGAGAGAGAAGAAAGGAGAGGGACAGAGATAGAAACAATGAGAGAGAAACTGGTTGGCTGCCTCCTGCAGGCTTTGAACTAGGGATCAAGTCGGAAACCTGGGCATGTGCCCTAATCAAGAATCGAACCCTTGAGCTCAGTATTAATGGGTCCACACTTAAACACTGAGCAACACCAACTGGGCAGGTTTCCTTTCCATTGGGTCCTCAGAGAATGGGACACTAGGAAAACTAGGAGAGATGTGGCTTTAGGCAGTGAGGTAAGGATTCTTTCATTTTCATAGAAAATCTGAGCAGAGAGACAAACAAACTACATGTTCTCAATGCTCACTGTTACCCCAAGAGCAAATTTCTAAGGAAATGGACCCCAGCATTGTGATTTGTGCGAACATCTGTGTGAGCACATATGGAAACTTGGTAGAGCGAGCTGTGGGCACTTAAAGCTAAATAATGGATTTCCTCAGTCTTAATTTCTAACATTCACTTCACATTTGTTAGAAGGTAGTTAAGGATAGGATGCCGAGGGTACAATTAAAACAAAAGAAAACCGTCCAGACACTAGGCTGCAAAGCTTCTAGCCTAGCAGCGAACATATTTTCGTCTGGGCAGATTTGTATTTGTAAGTTGCCACCTTTACTGTCCAATGGGAACTTCAAATTCTCCAGAGAGGAGGACACTTTGCTTTGCTAGTATGTGAACCCCAACACTCAATGCATTGATGATGGTGTCTCAGGAAGTACTGTCTTTCTCTGTCGCCTACTAGGACACACAGGATAGAACGAATCCTAGTCTCCTCTTTGAAATCCCTCCTTTTTGCATGCACATCCAATTCACCAGGTGAGTCTCAGCTGTGTCGCCTTAGAGTCCTGTCCTGGGGAGAGGAATCATGAGAGGATGGACAAAGGGCTCAGAAGGAGGGATCACAGGAGGCAGATGTTTTTCCTGAGGTCATGAGGTTCCTTCAGTGGATTTGAAGCAGATGGTGCCAGAGGAGCTTGCCCTGTGTGATTTTGAAAAGTTTCTCTTTCCTTTTTCTACAGGAGATTCACAAGTCCAGAGCTGAGAGCGAAAGACGTGAAGCTTGTAGGTGGTATGGCAGATGGCTGGTCCTTACCTAGAGCATGGGCCCTGCAGACCCTTGATTCAGAAATGGAAGAAACCACAGAGGGCCCCAGTGGCACACAAGGCTCCCTCACCAGAGGAGGAGCATTCCGGGGTGAGCAGGGGCTTGGCTCTGTGGGGAACCTGAGGGAGAGGCATGGATGACAGAGACAGGGTTTGGACAAGGCAAGTTCTGTGTCCGTCAGTGGAGTCCTTTCCCATCCCACCATCCCTTGCCCTGGGACATTCTCACCAGGATCACTAGTCCTTTGGGACTCGGAGAAACCACCTCACTTCCTAGTTAGTGTCATATTCCTAGGATCACACTTCCCGTTTTGTGCCCATATCTATCCATTTCTATGTAGTCATGCTTAGAGCTTCGGACATTTCTCCTGCACTCCACCCTAACATGGGCTTCGGAACACACCAGAATACCCTCAAAAGCCAGCACCTCATTGAGTTCTATGCCTATGTCCCTCTGTACCCTCATTCTCTGTCCTCCTATTTACCTATGAACTCCGCCTGTGCTCTGGGCTGACTGGAAGGCCTTCTCTCCCCCGCAGGTGACATGCAAAGAATGTGGGACCTTTGGGCACAAAGCAAGCAGCCTCAGGGGTCCCATGAAGCATTGAAATGGGACACTGGCCCCCTACCTCTGCGTCCCAATAGGATGGTGAACCTAAAATGGTGGACTCCCTGGGACCTGCAGAACCCAGGATCCTTTAACAACGCTAGTGGGGAGGCTGAGCAGAGAGCTCGGTGAGTATGGTGGGACGGTGGAGCCAAACTTTGGGGGAAATCTAGAGAGCCCATGTGTCTCTTACCTCTACACAGTCTGCATTGCCATCTGCAGGCAAAGACCGACCTGGAGAGAGTGAGAAAGCTGCCCATGGCCTCAAGGGGTCACACCCAGAGTTTCCTTCCCTTCCTGAGAGTCACAGAGGGTGAATGGTGCTGGGGGTGGGGTGTGACAAGTATGATCTCTGCCAAGGACAGGCAGAGAGACAGTGGAGGGAAAGGAAAGTCCTTTATGAAAAATCCTTGAGTGCTCCCAGGAAGGGGAGGACCTGAGATGATCAAGGGCAACTCAAGTGAACGCATGGGGCCTCGCTCCCTGGATCACACGGACACAGGGGAAGGGTCTGGGCCATGGGAAGGCTGGTTTCCTCGGGGACAGGAAATGGGGGGGGGGACTCACGTACCACGTTCTGTCCGGCAGGCATGAAAAACAGAGACAGGCTCTGATCCAGATGTTTCCCCAGAAATCTTTATCCCTGATGCACCCAGTGATTCCTGTGGAACTGGGGAGGGGATGTCACCAGGAGCAAAACTGGAAGAAAGAGGTGCCCAGTGACTCTATGAAGGTGGGTGTTGCTAGTTGCTGGCCTTTTAACTTCATCAGGGTCGCCCCACTTCCCTCCTTGTTTTCTGTCTGAGAGAATGGTGAAAATTCTAGGGGATCCAGGTTTCTCCAGTGTAGTCTCCTAATGTCATTTTTCTTGATGTCTTTGATTTTGCTTCCTACTTGCAAGAGCACCAAAAAATACAGGGTGAAGTAAAAGTAGGTTTACAGTTACCCCTTGGAAAATAATAAGATAATTAATATATAATCAACAATAAACTTGTTTTAAGAGTAACTAAAACTGTAAGGGGGAGAGATCAACCAAAGGACTTGTATGCATGCATATAAACCTAACCAAGGGACACAGACAACAGGGGGGTGAGGGCATGAGTAGGGGGGGACGGGGGTAATGCTGGAATAAGGGACATATATGTAACACCTTAATCAATAAAGAAATTTTAAAAAAAGGAACTAAAACTGTAAACCAACTTTCCCCCCACTCTATGCTGGTGGAGGACATGGGTGGGACCTCATTTGATGCTTCCAGAAAGGTACAATCCCTTCTGGGAAACCAGGCATCTTGAAATCGGGACCCCTGCTTCCGTATTGCCCACCCAAACTCATTAGTCCCCAAACTGACTGCACAACGCTATGATGTGTGTCCAATCCCTAGGAAGAGGCTAGGAAAGGCTTGTTTCCACTTCACTAAAGGCGACAGATGTGAGAACCTTTGTGTTTTCTTATCCGATGTTACAAAAGCTGTCAAGGGCACTTTGTAACCTGTTTCATATGGAACTCAAGGACCTCCTCGTCTGCACACTGATTACTGGTGTCTCTCACTGTCCATTAAGATCTTTTTTATCTTTGTTTAATTTTACTTATACTTGATGATGAGAACGTTCTAATGTGAAACCTCTGTGTGGTATCTCCTACAGCGTCCCCAGGGGCCAATGCAAGACACCACCAACAAGAGAATGTGTGTGCGAGACCCAGATGTCAGCCCTGGTCACCTGTCAGGAAACCTGAAATGAGTTCCTCAGCGACTCCCTCCTTCTGGACCACATGGTGGGTAGGGAGTTCCTGTCACTGACACCCCTCAGCCAGCAGGCACACGCCTTGTCCAGGATGCCACGCACAGGGTCCAGCAGACACACAACAAGCCCCGTTCTGTCTCGAGCACCCATGGCCTGGGCCACACCCTCAAGCCTCAGGCACAAGCCAAGTTCCCTGCTGGGAGCTCACCCAGCATCCCACATCCTGCTGCACGAGTGTGTGCCAGCATTCCAATCTCAGCATCAAGGCACCAGGAAAGAGAGCGGCCCCCACCTCCATCCAGCTCTGCCAGAAGGCCAGAAAGAAACCCATACTCAGCCCCTGCCTGTCCGCCCAGAAGAGCACGCACAGAGCAGATCATCCCAAGCCTCCCCAGCAGGGCCCTGGCGCCAAGACCCTGCAGCCCTGCAAGGAGCCCCAGCTCCCACCAATTCCCCAGCGTCCATGCCAGCCCATTAGAATGCTCTTTAAGAGATTAGAAGGAGGCCAGTGGAGCTGCAAGCTGCTGACAGCTCCCTCCGTCCCTCCTGCTGCGAAGCCCGCTGTCTCCTGCTCAGCGCCCTCCCACCTCCCAGAAGACAGAGGGACTCGGTCACAGGGTGCCTGGAGTGTCCTCCAAGAGGACCTTCAGCTTTCCTCTTCCTCTGACGAGAGTGACGCCCAGTGAGACGCCCCTTGTCAGCAAAGACTTGCTCCTTGTCCCCAGACCTCCTGGTGCTGACTGTGGAGCTGGGATGGGGACAGCAGCGCGAGCATCTCCTTCTGCTGGACCAGAGCCTCCCTGCCGTGCTGTGTGTTCAGACGCTCGGAAGTCCGAAAAGACTTGCTGAAAAGAGCCCCAGCTGCTGCCCTTTTCCTGTGCGGAGCTGTAGCTATAAGTCAAATGGAAGTTTTCTAGGAAACTGTACTTGGTACTTATACAACAGACAAAGGAAGTTCACTAGTTTTTGTAGAGTTGGATCCACTGTATAGGAAATTAAGTTGCAACACTGGCCTCAACGTCAAATGGAAGTTTTATAGGAAACTGTACTTGATACTTATACAAGGGGGAATTAGGTAAATTTTTTTGTAAATTTTAATCCATTGTATCGGAAATTAAGTTGCAATAGTGGCCTTAAAGTCTAATAGAAATAGGAAGCTATAGAAGGAATCTCTATCAGGTGTTCCCCTGTCTGCTTTGGGGAACATGGGGCAGGGCCCCCTGTGAGATCTGCAGTTTGTAAGCAGTGCCTGTGGTCCTGAGGTGAAACACTGTCACTGTGCTGTGTTATTTCGGTGGAAATCAGGATGGGGACTCTCCTTGTAACTTTGCACCTTTTGTTTACGAAATGTTATATTAAAGTTCTGGTTTATAGTTTGTTTGATATGAGTAATATTCTGAAAAATATCACACTGAGATTGGGTTTCATCCCTCTTTATTGGTATCTCAGGTTTCTCCATCTTTTCTTTTATCTTGAAGTCCCCAGACTGGTAGCATCCCGTTGTGTCTGATGCCCTGCTTGAGCTCCAAGACATACTTTGTTCCGTGAGACTTATAACTGAGTATGAGTCTGGAAAATCCAATGAAATTGAACGGGGTGTGGTGACGGGCCTGAAGGGGTTCTTAGGATAGTTAGTCTCTCAAGAGATCAGGGTGTTTGACTTATGGTCTGCCCAGGATAAAGGGGACGCAGACACCAAACAAAGGGATACACTTCCACCCAGTGGAGGGAACTGGAGGTTTGGGGGTCGGGGGGGGACGTTGGAAGAGGATTGGCTGCTTTGTGGAACTGGCCTCAGCATCCATCTGGCTTCACCATCTCCTCCAGTTTTCCATCTGGTGAGTTCTCCAAACACAAAGATGTGAGCTGGCCTCATTCCCATGAAATTACATGTCGTATCAAAGCAGCTTCTCGTGATCTCCAAGCTTTATTGGGTCAATATTCATTCATCCCATTTCTAATATTTGCCTATTTGTGTTTCTTTCCCATTTTTGTGATGAGCCTACTTGCAATTTTAACTGCTTAACCCAAGACCCTAGATCTGTGCTGCTGTGGAGTCTCGGTTCCCCTGCCAGGAACTGGACCGTCATGGACACTGGGTATTAGACGGAGAAGGCATGAGAGGTCATAGGTGTATAGGAGCCACCTTATTGCAGACCAAGTAGCCATTGCTAAGAAGAAGCCAGACAAAGCAGTTCTTGAACGTAGTTCCACAAAGCAGCCTACAGGGCGGCAGCAGCAAACATAGGAGCCATTGCTAACAACGCAGCCAGCCAAGTAGCCAGCCACCGGCTGGTCAGTAACACATTTTTCCCCCATTGACCCCTTCAGCCTGCCCCAGGCCTTCAGCACCCTAATGTCTGTGTCCATGGGTTATGCCTATGTGCATACAAGGTCTTTGGCTGATTACCTCCCACCCACTATCCCCACCTTCCCGCACACACTCTTTCCATGCTTCTATGTCCCTGAGTCTGCTCTGTTCTTCAATTTACTTTGTTTCTTAGATTCCACATGTGTCCTCTAGAAGTTTTTTTATATATTTAGGTGCTCCTGTATTGGATACATATGTTTACCAGGGTTATAACCTCTTGTTGGATCAATGCCCTTAGTGTTATGTAGTGACCTTTGTTGTCTCTTGTGATGGCCTTCATTTTAAAGTCTGTATTGTCAGATATGAGTATTGCTACTCCAGCTTTTTTTTCTTTTCCATTCGTATGGGAAATCTTTTTCCATCCCTTCACTCTCCTGTGTGTGTCTTTTGTTTTGAGGTGGGTCTCTTGTAGACAGCGTATAGTTGGGTCATGTTTTTGTATCCATTCAGCTACCCTATGCCTTTTGATTGAAGCATTTACCCCATTTACATGTAAGTTATTATTGATAGGTAGTTATTTATTGCCATTTTAATCCTGTATGGCTAGGTTTCTCTGTTTCTTCTTCTCATTACAGCAGTCCCTTCAGCATTTCTTGTAGTGCTGGCTTGGTGGTGATGTACTCCTTTAGCCTTTTTTTTTTTTTTTTTTTTTTTTTTTGTCCAGAAAGCTCTTTATTTGACCATCTATTTTGAATGATAGCCTTGCTGGATATAGTAATCTTGGTTTCAGATCCTTGCTTTCCATTACCTTGAGTACTTCATGCCATTCCTTTCTGGCCTGTAGAGTTTCTGATGAGAAATCAGGTATTAGTTTTATGGGAGCTCCTTTGTAAATAACAGTTTGCTTTTCTCTTGCTGCCTTTAAGATTCTTTGTCTTTAATTTTTGGCATTTTAATTATGATGTGTCTGGGTGTGGACTTATTTGGGTTCTTCTTGCTGGGGGTTCTTTATGCCTCCTGAACTTGTGTGACTTTTTCCTTTACCGGGTTAGGGAAGTTTACTACCATTATTTTTTCAAGCACCTCCTATTCCTTTCTCCCTTTCTGCCTCTTCTGCCACACCTGCTATTCTAATGTTACATTTCATGTTGACCCACAGGTCTCTTGAGCTGTCCTCTTGTTTTTTAATTGTTTTTCTTTTCTTTATAGTTCTTTGAGCTTTTTCAACCCTGTTTTCGAACTCACTGATTCAATCCTCAGCTTCCCCTAATCTGCTGAGTATTCCTTCCAATACACGTGTTCTTTATTTGTGTGATGCCATTCTTTATTTGTTTTCATAGTTACTATATCTATTCTCATACTGCTGAGCATCTTTACCATCATTACTATGAACTCTGTTTCAGATCAATTTCTGATCTCTGCTTCATTTCTCTCTTCTTCTGGATAATTCTCTTGTTCTTTCATTTGGGGGTTGTTTCTCTGTCTCCTCATTTTGGCTTCCTGTTTGGCTTTGTGACTCTGCATTACGTACACCTGCTATGCCTCTCAACCTCTAGTGCAGGACAGTATCAAACACTGTTTCTGACTAATTAGATCAGGCAGCAACTCAAATCCTCCAGAGACACCTCTGCCTAGAGACTGATAGGATTCTGACTTGAATTACCCTCAGGCAATTGTTCTCAGGTGTGGTGAGAGTTTTTTGTTTTTTTTTCCAGTAGGGTGGGGCAGTAGCTTTTGCCTGGAGGGTAGTCGTTATTTCATCTTAACACATTGTGGGCAGATCGTGAGCATTCTCGTGTTTTCATATTACACAGCGTTTTACATAAATGTTAAAGACATGCCTTAAAATTAAGTACCCATTGCACTTCGAAGTTATTGATTACATGTTCTTACAAGCTAATACCTTTTTAAAGTATGTAAAATGCTTTGTGTACTGGTTCAATAGAAACTCATCTGGCCACTGTGTAAAGCTAGCAATAAAACTACGGGTGCACAATGTGTTCAGTGGCCTCAGGGCAAGGTGTTTTCCAATAAGGTGGGTCAGCTGTGTCCCCCTCCCCAACCCCCCCCCTCCCAGGCAAGGTCTCCTGTATAGCAAATGTCTGTGTGGGAAAGATGTCCTCTGCTGCTCGAGGGAATGACTCAGCACAGGAAACTTGGGGTGTCTGCCTTCTGAGCTCTAACCCCCAAGTCCCCAATCCTGGATACTGCTCACACAGCTCCAGTCCACTCTGCCCTCCCTCTGCCTGACCACAAGGTGGGTGGATCCACTGGGAATTTTGTGTGTTGGCCCTTTAAGAGGGTGCCTGGATTTCTAGCCATCGCTCCCTGGCAGACAGCTACCCTACTGCTCTTCACAGTCAGATGTTATATGAGCACCTTTGTCAGTTCTGGTGTTCTTTGTTAGGGGGCCCAGATTGGGGATTAGACTCCAGAGTTCTCAGTCGCAACCCCCCACAGCTCAGATATGTCTCCAGGACTTTAGTGCCTGTCTGTGGGCACCTGGGCCAGCCCTTTCACACCTCTGCCCCTCTGACCAGTCTCTATGTGGTCTCTACTTTCAGTCCTCAGGTATCAGGGCTCTCTCCAGTGAGTCTTCCGTTGATTATTCAGATAGTTTTTCTGTATTTTAGTTGTAATTCTAGTTTGTTCCTGAGAGTGTGTCCATGCAGCATCCACTTACTCTGCCACTCAGTAACACATTTTTATACTAACTCAGACAAAAGAGACTTCTTGCCAAATAGTGACATCATTATAGAAAGGTACGCCTGCACAGGGCATACAGTAAAATTGCTGTGTCCTTGCTTTTGCACCTACATATGGCAAAGTGGCCTTTTACATCCGGCGTACTCTGATGAGGGTTCCCACACTCAAATTGGCCTTGAACATCCAGTGTACTACAGACTGGGCCCCACACTCCACCCCTTATACCGGGTGGTCTTCTAGGGATACCCTGGCCTATTTGCCAGCTCCTTGAACACAGAGCTTACAGTAACAATACAAACTGTAGTATGTTAGTACTACATTGTACCAGTACTCCAGCCCTAATAGTAAAACTTAAGAATGCCCAATGCCATGTCCCTGACAGTCCATCCCACCAGTCGCAGAGGGGGTCATGGGAAGGGCTCGTATGGCCTTTACTTCACTGTCTCTTTCTTGGAGGGCACTGGTGCCATTGCCAGGGCTGGATCAAGGGGTGCAACTGTAGCTTACAGTTCTACCTGCTTCCAAAGGGGATAGGAGGGCTCCTCCGGGCCCTCTCTAGTAACAGCCCATGGCCTTGGGTCACAACAGCTCATCTGTTGCTTTCACCTGCACAGGAAGTGTCTGAGGATACCTCCGCATACACTCGTCTCGCCTGATCTTTTAGGCTCGGTGAGGTCCACCCCTCCGTGGAGCTCACATTTCCTGCCCCCACATGATGTGGTGGCCTACCAGCCACTGTTGCTTGTGCTGTCGTGGCAACTATAAAGGCAGCCCGGCTGTCTGTTCTAATGGCCAAAGGGCTACTTTGCTCAGCATCTGAATCCAACTACACAGCTCATCTTTCCATACACCCAGCTCCCCGTCATTCCTCAATGCGGTCATCCCAACCCTCCTCCTCCGCACCCTGGCTGGAAGTGCTCCGTTTAACCTGGAATGTCCATGATGTTTCAGGAATCAGTGACCTTCAAGGATATAGCTGTTGACTTCACCCAGGCAGAGTGGGCCCTGCTGGACACACCCAGGGAAAGCTGTACAGAGACGTGGTGCTGGAGAACATCAGTGACCTGGCCTCTGTGGGTGAGTCTGGAAACTTGTATGTCTGTTTGTATGTGTGTGAAAGTGTTCATATATGTAAGTGTCCATTCCTTCGTACACTGAGCAGGTACACAGAACAGCTGCCACTATTCCACTGCAGGCACTGCCCTGATTCTCTCGTAACGGCTTAGAAGGAAGATGTTTGCTATTTTCGCCTTTTGTTTTCATCTCCACACTAGACTGTCATCTTGACCACAACTTCCTATCATTTTGCAACTGTCTCCAGCTCTCAGAAAATGGTGGAGAAATTAATGGACATTATTCACCCATAATTGATTGATCAGATATTTCAAAATATGTATTATGTTGCAGGTATCTGGAAAAGTTAAGAGCAGAGTAGTGAAAAATATGATCATTTTGACTACTCTGTGGAAATTATGTTGATGGGAATTAACTGGGTCCTGCGAAACCATTGAGAGCCCAGGCTTAGGAAATGGTGGCTATTCCCAATATGTACACTAGATGGCGGCAGAGAAGAGCATTTGCTTGCAGTGTGCATCTGCTTGCATCCGACTGTGTGGGGTTCTGGTCTAAGAGCAGAGAGTCCTGTCCCATCAGCTCTGGGTTCTCTGAGTGTAGGGAGGGGTTGTACCTGAGAGAGTTTAAAGTCCTGTCACTTCAGATCTGGGCCCTGTGCTTGTGGGGAAAGGTCTGACCCGACAGAGTAGGGGGTCCTTTCATGTCAGCTCTGGGTCCATTCGCTGAGGAATGTGGACACAACTGAGAGCGTGTGGGGTCCTCTGACATCATCTCTGGGTCCCGTGAGTGTAGAGGGAGGAGTCCACCCTGAGAGAGTAGCAGGTCTTGTGACATCAGTGCTGAGTCCCTGTGTTCTTGTGGAGAGAGTCACACGTGGGAGACTGGGGTGTCCTATCACAACAGTTCTTGGTCCTGGGAGTGCTGGGGCGAGTGTTGCCCTATGCAAGTGGGTGTCCTGTCACATCAGCTCTGTGTCCTGGGATTGTGAGAAGACGTCTCTCCCTGGGAGGTCTGTGTGTCGTGTTACATCACCTCTAACTCTTGTGCGTGCAGGAAGAGGTCTTCCTGGGAGGGGTGCACAGAGGACCCCGGCACCCAACCCCTCCACCTGCTGACGTGTGTGGAAGTGTAACTGCCCAGATGCCCAGGAGATGGCAGCAGAGAGGCACACTTGGTACCTTTTTGGAAGTAACCATGTTGTAAGCAAACTTCAAAAAAGTGCAATTACATAAAGTATGTTGCTGGCACTCGAGGCAGTTAATCTAGAAGTCAGTGGCAAAAGGAAACTAAGAAGTCGTTCTGTTTAAAAGCTATGAAATACGCGTCTAACTCACACTGGATTCAACATTCATATAGATAATCCAGCCAGTGGTCGGCAAACTTCCTTAGTCCACAGAGCCAAATAGCAACAGGGACAACGACTGAAATTTCTTTGGAGAGCCAAATTTTTTAAACTTAAACTTCTTCTAACGCCACTTCTTCAAAATAGACTCACCCAGGCCGTCGTATTTTGTGGAAGAGCCACACACAAGGGGACAAAGAGCCGCAGTTTGCCGACCACGGCACTATACCAAACAAATCTTCCTGCTTACTGGCTCCCAGGTGTTATTTCCATGATGGACACTAGATGGCAGCAGAGAAGCACACTTGGAACATATTTTTAAAGGGACCATATCGCTGTAAAACAGGTCCAACAAGCTTTAAAGGATTGAAATGATATAAAGTATGCTTCTTGCTCTCATTGCAGTTAATCTAGGGTAACTAGAAAGACATTGTATTTTGAAGTTATAGCATACACTTCTAAACAACCCCCAAAATAATGTGAACTGAATAATAAAAAAAACTGCACACCAAAACTTATTTTTTAAAAGTGCACCCTTAATAAAAGAATAAAAACTAAAAAAGAAATTTTAACTAAATTAAAAAGTGTACCCTTAAATGTACATATTAGAAATAAAACCTGAAAACTCACAAGTTTTGCACCCATATTAAACCTAAAACAGTAAATCAGCACGAACTTCCAATTTTCAAAGGAAATAAAGAGATATGAACTTATGGCAATACTTATTTAATCGGGCTGCTGAACCTTTTCCCAGGCCCGTCTTGTGCTTCCTTGTAAAACCCAGTTTTAGCAAGAACCCTGCCAAGGCATGTTACCGGAATCTCCCACCCTCGGGATCGGACCGGATCCTTCCTCCTACATCACTGCCCGGATGTCATATGGTCACCGTGGACTGTCTTCAGCAAGAAACCCGTTAAGTTGAGCCTATTCCTCATGACCCCCGATGTGTCTGTTATCTGAGAAAGACATGGCTCATCTTTCCCCATTGCTGGTGGGCGTGGGGGTTCTCGGGGTTCCACAGGAGTACGTGTTTAGGGAGCCCCCATGGGAGGAGGAAATGTGGTAGACATCTTTATAATTTCCATGGGATTGCAGGCCAGGGTTTCCTAAGTCACATGCCCGTTGGTCCAGTCACGGATGTGTAGCGGGGATTTCAGTACAGCCACAAGCAGAGCCGGTGTCCAGTGTTTCCATGTTGGAGCGGGTCCGTTAGTCCAGTGCGCGTGTGGGGCTGTGAAAAACCAGTGTTTCCTTTCCATGTTGGAGCAGGTCCGTTAGTCCAGTGTGCATGTGGGGCCGTGAAAAACCAGTGTTTCCTTTCCATGTTGGAGCAGGTCCATTAGTCCAGTGTGCATGTGGGGCCGTGAAAAACCAGTGTTTCCTTTCCATGTTGGAGCGGGTCCGTTAGTCCAGTGCACGTGTGGGGCCGTGAAAAATGTGGGCAAATACAGGGGAGCAGGAGCAAAACAGCCTCGCGAGCCAGGAGTGAGTCTCAGTGTGCCAAGAGAAGGAGTTTCTGTGTAGAGGGTTAGAGGTCCCCAAATCTCCTCAGGCTTGCAGTGACCACGTCCCTTCTGGCCTATGACCTCTGTCCCCAGGGGTGACTGCTAGACAAGTACCTTCTCTAGTCATCCCAAACTGACTGGGTCTGCATCTGTCTTCCTTTTGTCCAGTCCCCGCGCCCCTTGCCCCCAATGTTTTGCAGGGAACACGCCTACGATGCCTAGCCTGTCCTTTGCTCCTGTTCTGTTATTAGTAACTAGCTAATTCCATTGGCATCACTTCCTCTTCTCTACCCACTGACCCCTACTCTGCTCGTGGCTATAAATGCCAATACACACCCCACCCCCGCCCTGCATTTAGAGTTGAGCCCAATCTCTCTTCCCCTTTGCAGTGGTCCCTATACCAATTATGGAGATAGCCCCATTTATATATATAAAAAGGCAGTGACTGTGATGACCAAAACAACTGGTCAACCAAACAGCAGGCTGCATGGGGCGACCAGGCCGGCAGGGGAGGCAGTGAGAGACGACCAAACGACCAAACAGCAGGCTGTGTGAGCCACCAGGCCGGTGTAGGGGGGAGGGCAGTTGGGGCAAACCAGGCCAGCAGGGGGTGCAGTAGTTGGGGGCGACCAGGCAGGCAGGCAGGTGAGCAGTTAGGAGCCAGCAATCCAGGATTGTGAGAGGGATGTCCCATCCTGTGGATGGGGCCTAAACTGGCAGTCAGACATCCCCCGAGGAGTCCTGGATTGGTGAAGGTGCAGGCTGGGCTGAGGGTACCCCCCCTCCCGTGCACAAAATTCGTGCACTGGGCCTCTACGTCATGAATAAAGTACTACTATGCTCTAGTACTGTGGTCGGCAAACTGCGGCTCGCGAGCCACATGCGGCTCTTTGGCCCCTGGAGTGTGGCTCTTCCACAAAATACCCCAGCCTGGGCGAGTCTATGTTGAAGAAGTGGCGTTAGAAGAAGTTTAAGTTTAAAAAATGTGGCTCTCCAAAGAAATTTCAGTCATTGTACTGTTGATATTTGGCTCTGTTGACTACTGAGTTTGCCGACCACTGCTCTATAGCCCTTGAATAGTCCTTTAAACTTATCACTTTCTGATAGCTCTGTGAATGAAGAAAACGATGCAGTTATGATATATGTAGTAATTAATGACTTAATCAACTCATGGGATGCCATCTGTGCTTGTGGATTCACCCCAAAGGTCTTGAACTTACAAGTCACCTAAGTAACCGTGCAACAGAAAGTTAAGTGTAAAGGGGCTTCGCTCGCCTTTTTGGTGAACCAGGAATCCGGGCGTGAAAAGCGCCTTGCCTGGCGTCCTTACCTTTCACAGCCGGTTCCACCTCCAGCACAGACCGCTCAGTCCTCGCCGAGGAAAAGGGCCGCTTCTCAGTGCGGGAGCCGCAGACCCCCCGCCTCGGCCCACCTGCACCCAGAGAAGCCCCGCTCCCGGCTCTCTCGCGCCCCGCCCCCGCACTCGCGGGTCACGTGTCTTCAGCGAGGAAAACAGATGTTGACTTAAACTCTTTCAACTTGTCAGCACTCCCTACAAATGGCTCACAGCTCCAAGCGCTACTTTGAACTGAAACATTTATCTCCAAGTCGGAGGAAGCAGTCCAGACGTCCGGGTGCCACGGGGACTCCCCCCTACCCGCGCGCAGAGCCTGCAGAGGCGCTGGGGGCAAGAAGGGGCCCACAGGAAACGGCCGGGGGGCGGGGCGGGAGGCTCAGGCCCCGCCCCCGGACACGCCCCCGCTGGCAGCGCCCACCCTCGCCAACAACGTCGCCTTGGGCCCGCCTCGTCCTGGCCGAGGCCCCGCCCCCTTGCGTCACATCCTATGGACGCAGAAGGGGGTTTTCCTGAGCGGAAGTCCCTGTGCGGGTGAGTGAGGTCCGTCTTGTCCGTCCTCCACGACCGCGACCGGGCTCCTTGTGGGGTGTCACAGGCTCCCGCACGCACCCGTCCCTTCCGCGGGGAGCCCCCGGGGGGCCCAGCGCTCTGGCGCCGCCGAAAGTCACTTCCGGTTCCGGTCACTCGCTGGGAGGCCGCCCTGCCCGCACGGTGTCCAGTTCCCCCCCACCCCCCGGGGACGTAGTTTCTCGCCCTACTTCCCCATCGCCCCTCGCCCCCCAGGACGCCGCGCCGTCCCTGCCCTGGTTCTGCGGCCCCCCCCGCTCGCCTGCGCCCCGCCCGCCGCTCCCCAGGCCCCCCCTTTCGCGGTCGCCGCCTCCCGAGGGCCCCTGTCCCCGGGCTGGGACGCTCGAGTCCTTCTGTTCCCGCCGGCGCAGCCTGCGGGGTGCGTTCGCGGGTCCGGTGCCCCGGGGAAGGGCAGAGGCAGCTGTGTTCCGTCCCTGTGCCTGGCGCTGTGACGGGGAGAGGAGGGAGCGACCAGGGGCACCGGAGGAGGCAGGGTGAGGGCGTTAGGGTCCAAGGCCGGGCAGCCCAAGAGTGTGGTTAGCAAGATGAACAAAGATGCGCAGATGAGAGCAGCGATTAACCAAAAGTTGATGGCAACTGGAGAAAGAACGCCTCAAAAGAGTTGCCGAGAGCTAAATTGATTGGAAGTGGCTGGAAGGGTCCACTGAAGGCACACTGTAAAGAGGGAATTAAAGCAAAAGGACTGGAACGCGTTACTCGTGATGACTCGGTGGCTGAAATCACACCAAAAGGCAGAGCCCTGGTACCTGACAGTGTAAGGAAGGAGCTTCTACAAAGAATAAGAACATTCCTTGCTCAGCATGCCAGCCTTTAAGGTTGAATTAGATTGTGTTGTTTTGTGATCTTATTTCTGAAAGTAAAACTTGCCATAAATTAGGAATCGCTTCCCCAAAATAAAATCCTTTTTTTGTAAAAAAAAAAAAAAAAAAAGAGAGAGAGAGAGAGAGAGAGAAGCCCTGGCCGGGCAGCTCGGTTGGTTGGAGTGCTGTCCGGGTCTCGGGTTCAGTTTCCGGTCAGGGCATATACCCAGGTTGCGTACAGGAAGCAACCGGTTCTCTCTCTCCCTCTCCCTTCCTCTAAAAAACTCACTGTAAGCCGGGCAGGCGTGGCTCCGTGGTTGCGTGTCACCTATGAACCACAGGTCACAGTTCGATTCTGGGTCAGGCACATGCCCGGGATGCTGGCTCCATCCCCAGTAAGGGGGCGTGCAGGAGGCAGCAGATCCACGATTCTCTCCCTCTTTCCCTTCCTCTCTGAAATCAATAAAAACTTTTTTTAAATTTCAATTTAAAAAAAAAACATGTCCCCGGTAAAGACTTACTAAAATAAAAAAGGAAAAAATTCTATTTATAGTAATATCAAGGCAGAACTTGGTTATTCTGAGAATTTCTAATATTCCAAAGCTGGTAGAGTTTTATAGTTTTGGGGACATCACCTAAATGTGAATTGAAGAGACCATCCGACACTGTACGAGCTATTTCTTGCTTGGTAGTAAAAATGCACATTCTAAACCGTAAAAATACTTCCCTTGAGTGTATATTTATTCAGCGCAAGTGTTTTATGTAGAATCAGACTGATGCCTGCAGCCTGAAAATATGTCGGCAGATTACAAGTCCTCTTACAAATAAAGAACAGAATACATTCTCTTGCTGCATATTCTCTGCAATACTGCCCAGAACAACCAAAATCCATAAATCGGGAAGAGGCATGCAGGTTGCCTTTGAAGCTTTTAGAGGAAATACAGAGTTAAATGATAGTTTGTCTTCTTAAATTCATCTACTTGACTTTGTAACAAAAGGGTATTCTTGGTAGATTTACTTGATTTGTTCTCTGCATTAATCAGGCTTGTTCTTTAGATTCCAGTATTGATGTGGTGATCAGCTCCATTGAAAGGGAGCCCACCACCAGAATGGCGCACTTTCCCAAGAGAGGAAGGAGCTCTGGCGCTGGGGTGTCGGGGCAGCGTCCTCAGTAAAGATTGGGGTTCTGGTGAGTACTAGCGATTGTTTTCACAAGACCGGACAGACCTCCTTTATTTTATGAATGAACTTTTGTGAAGGGAAGTGTTCATTTTGTTGGGAATTTATTGAGGAGACATCTTAGGAATTGCCATTCAAACTGAGAAGCAATAATAGGGTGGGAAATGGTGTTTGTGAATTGGGGTGGGAATGAAGAATGATAATTGTGAACAGTGTAGAAATGATAGCAATACTTAATAGAGTTTGTGATGTTCTGAGTGAGTCTACGACATTTCAAACTTCAGATGTCTGGTAGAGACATGGAAAGGAATGTGGACTAGGTAAAGAGTGATATTTAGGGGAGACATATTTCTCTTAGAGCGCATGTTAGCTGGAAAGCAGAGGTGAGAGCTCAGAGATGGACCTCAGACGTGAGCTCTGTAGCTTTCAGTTTGGAAAAAGTAACGGAAGAAGCTGAGTGAACAGCATGCCTCAGTGGGAAGGGATGAAGAATTAGCATGGAGCCTTGTCATCTTCCTGCAATATTGTTTGAGTTCTGCTCAAGTGATACGGAGCTGGGATGCGTATATCAGTCTTAAGGCCATTAGTAGGCTGACATGTTCGAGAACCGAGGGGAAAGTAAATTCCTCCAAAGAAGTCATATTACACTTATTACTTGGTTCCCTCTAAAAGCCTGAGGTATGTACATTGCATTTATTTATGCCAGTGTCATTGGTGGTGACGTTAGTTAGCCAACTGGGGGGGAATGTGAGCTTGAGGCAACTCACCTTCAGCGTCTGGTTTGATTGCACAGGCGGGACAGTAGAGAAGAGGAAATAAGCTCAGAGGAGTTTAGTGTGAAGATGCAGGAGGTTTGATAGGTTTAAGTGATGGGGGATGTACTGAGAAGAGGGAGAAGTCACTTGTAAAGGAAGTAAACATTTTAGTAAATAATACAAGGTTCCTGACAAAACAGAAGACAGGGTGGTTCCAATTGGAGTCCAGCTGGTTCCTCAGTGCAATAGGAGAGAAGGAGTAACAAAAGGGTATAAGTGCAGGAAAATTTGCACATTTTATGGTGTTAGACCCAGGTAACTTGTCGAGTTACATATCCACTTGGAAGGAAATAACTCATCTATTGAAAGTGAGTGTGTGAAATTAAAGGCATGGAGAGAGTTAGAAATATTTTGGGAGCATGGAAGACCGGTTAACTAACTAGGGTATGCCGTTTTGAAGCCGCTGTGCGGTGTGACTCCTGCTGTCCGGGGCAGCCCTGGAAAAGGCACTATTTGGAGACGCCTTGTGTGGCGGTGTTCTTCCGCAGGTGTAGCGAACGGTCAGCAGGAAAAGGAAGTGACGTTGGTCGCAGGGAGCGCCGCTGAAACGGGTGGACGAGTTACACTGGCCAGTAGACAGGAGAGTGGAGACTGAAGTTCGGGAATTGGGGCGATGCCGTGGGTCCTGTGTGGTACAGAATACCGGCATGGGCAGTAATTTTTGGTAAAAGAGCAAAAAAGGAGAATACATTGCAAAAATAGGATGGGTCCTCTGAATTTTCTTTTTTAATTCTCACCCAAGGATATGTTTTTATTGACTTTTAGAGAGAGAGGAATTGGGAGAAAGAGAGAGAGAGAGAGAGAGAGATCGATGTTAGAGAGAAACACTGATGGATTGCCTCCTGTATGCACCCCAACTGGGAATCAAACCTGCAACCCAGGTATATGTCCTGAGCAGGAATTGAACTCAAACAGGCAGTGCTCCGACCAGCTGAGCCATTCAGGGCATGGGCCTCTGGATTTTAAGGAATCTTTGCTTAAAAGGCAGGTGGAGGCAAATGCAAATTATATGTGTCCCTTTCTAACATATGCTCATATGCATTGTATATGCTTGTATTTGTGTGATTTTTGCCACATTACTAAAGTTTTCTGAACTTCTGATCATGTCATTTATTAACTTTATAAATAAATCATAATCAGTAGGGTTACCTTGAGGAACAAATAAGCAAATGTATGTATATCTCTTTGCACAGAATCACATATAATGAAACTTGACTGTTCAAAGTTACAAATAGGTGAGTTAAACCTACTTCTGTTATGACTCATTATCATCACTTGTTTATGAAATACACATAATTATTGCTGTTTTGGGGGAGGGCTTATACTTTATAAATGCTGTCTCAGGCACACTGAAATAATGAGGCTAAGGAAAATTGCAGTTAATATGACTGTCAAAGCTCAGGAGTTCAGCTTCCACTTTTCTAAAATATCAGATGGAGCAACAGAATTTCCTATTAAAATGCTTTCAGTCTATATTTCCTAAGCCTACCGCCCTGTGAGAATTGTCGAACATGATAGGAGTTCTGTAACCCATGTGCTCATGCTATTATCTGATGCAGGGGATCTTCAGGGATAAATTTCAAAGTAGGTGCCATTGGCTACACTAAATGGAGTAAGTCAACCCATCAATAAATTAACACTATAATGAAATATAATCTTAATTTTCTTGGTGCGTAACGGAATTCCTGCAGGACAAATCTAAAAGTCAGTGTTGAAGGGTTGATATTTCTGGAACCTCACTTGGAGGAGACAAAATGATTCAGGACAAAGATATGTGGAAGGCCAAGGACAGGAAATAAGAATGGGCTGGGACACCAGAGGGCAGGGTAGAGTTGGAGAAACACAGCTGTGTGCCAGCTAAGAATAATTAAGCCTGAGAAATTTCCCAGTTGTTGCTGGAGGTGGGGACACCTGTGGCATGAGTCAGGGATCTCTGTGTTTTGGCCTCAAGAGGGAACTGGAAAATTCTGAATGCCCTGGATTAATTCCCTTACCACACTCCTCACTAAATTGAAGGCACTTGTGTCTTCTTTTGATCTGGCAGCGGAGAGCTCTCCACTGTTCTCTCGGCAAACACTGCTGTTTCTGCTTTTTGGGCTGGGGGCTACCTCCAGGTGGAGCTTTGGGGCTTCATGACAGTTGGGTCTAGAAATTGTAGAGAAATAAGTTTCATGACTTCTTTCTCCTCCCATAGCTTTGCCTCCTGTTGCTTGGACTGTGTGTCAGTGAAAACCCAGAAGACAGTTGACAGCTGAGCTAGTGACAATGGCGTCACAGGTGAGTTGAAAATTACTCTTTCTACTGAAATGCATCTCCATTGCCAGTTTGTGGGTTTATTGCTCCTACAGGCACGGGTGTTCTGAGTACATGCGAGACTTTTCACAGATCTGCGCTTCACTTCATTTTCCCCGCTACTCTGGAATGGTCGTGTTGGGGCAAGGACTCATTAATTGGCACTCTCTTTCCCAGCATTAAACGAAGATGTTCCAGCCTCTAGTAATGCTGTGTGTTTATAGGAGAGATTGGAAAGGTTTCATTTTCTCATCTCTTTCATGGCTTGGTTAGCAAAAAAAAAAAAAAAAAAGGTTACACATTAATCATATTATTAACGGCCATGGCCTTAGGATTGAGGTGAATGCAGGCGAGGAAGGAGCAAAACATTACAGCCAGGAAGGGCGGCAGATGGTTCCACGGGTGAGTTCAGCCAGTTACAGGTGCTGACAGGCATGCTGATTAGTATTGGGGGGGAATAAGTCATGATGATGCCAGAAAAGGCAATCGGGAGTCATTCGTTTATTTTTTCCAGTCGCAGGCCTCTTAGAATATGTTTGCACTTTTGAAATCCAAAAAGGAAAACCAAAATTCTCATTTCTACCCATGTCCCAAGTCATGAATTTTCCCTTTCTTCAAATTTCTTCTGGTAATTTCCCTGTTCTTCAAATTTGATTAAGTGGAGGCAATGCATAGGGAGTATGGTTTCCTTAATTTTGGTTGTAATTCAGGAGGAGGAATGTAGAAGGTAGAGTAAAACTTAGAGGCTTGTGGAAATTCTTGATGAAGTAAAAGAGCCCAGAGTAATCAAGTGGCTTCAGGTAAACGAATAGAGAGACGAGATGGAGAAACAGAAGAGGCGATGACAACTGTAATTGGAGGTTCCAGAAAAAGTGAGACACGGAGGCCTTGGGCCGTAGGAAGAGTCGGGGTACTCCTGTCCTTCAGCACAGAAGTCTCGGGGTCTCTGGCTTGTGCTGCTGAGCCGTTTATACTGTGTCACGAGCACCTGAGCTGTGTGGAGATGAAAGGCTGCACCTGCTGATCCCAAGTCCTGTATGAATTCTGTTCAGTTTTGCAGAATTCTGGACATCGCTTCAGTTTACTCTGTCATTCATTGAATAATAAACATGGAGCTTGTTTTTAATGTTGTTTGCTACATAGTTACCACTTTACACATGCTCGTTGGATCTTAAAAAATATTATAGCTACCATCACACCAGTTCATTGATGAGCAGACGGAGCTGATAAAGGAGAATAATCTGAACATAGTCGTGGTAAAAGGGGGCAAATGATGGATACTGCATTCCTTCTGATGAGTTTGTAGGTTTCCTTGAAATTGGTGGAGAAGTGTATTAATTAAAAATTTTCAAGTGCAAATTTTGTAATCATGATTTGGAGTCATCATTACAAGTTTACTGGTATATCTCCAGGTTGTATTACACCACACCTCATGTTACACTTCTTTATAGTGAGGTTTTATATATTTACTTTGGGTATATCTGAAAGTCAGATGTCCAGGTCAGCAATGAGAACGATGTGGCTGGACCCAAAATACTGTTTGAACTTTCTATACGCTCAGCTGCCACTTCCTTAGTGTCGTGACCTACCTGGACCATCCTCCCCTAGAGGTTAGCAGTCCTGACACTGTCTGAAACAATGTCCATAATGTTGTAGGAAGCGGTGTCCTTCGAGGATGTAGCTATAGACTTCACCCAGGAAGAGTGGGCCCTGCTGGACACACCCCAGAGGAAACTATTCACAGACGTAATGCTGGAGAGCATCAGTCATCTGGTCTCGATTGGTGAGTCTCCTCATATATATTGTGCATGTATGTATTTATTCAGTCTACACGTATGTCGAAAAACTTTCCCATTTCTTATTCCAAACTTTGTCTTCATTCTTTCATAACTTACAACTACCTTACAGTCAGTAATTTTCTTTACTTTTTGCTTTTATTCAGTTTGTAATCCCAGTAGAATGTAATCTTGCTGACATAATTTCATATTTCCCTTGCTACTCAATTTCCAACTCTCACACAGTGGTGGGAACTCACTTTATTTTTTAAATCCTCACCAGAGGATATTTTTCCCATTGATTTTTAGAGATTGTGGAAGGATATGAGGCGGGGTGGAGAAAGACACACACACTCATTAAATGGCGAATGAGCCTCACATCAGTGTGAGGGAGAACGTCGATTGGTTGCCTCCCTCACAGGGCCAGGGATCGAACCTGCAGCTGAGGTACATGCCCTTGACCTGGAATCCTTTGGTCTGAGGGCCAATGCTTCAACCCTGAGCAAAACTGGCCAGGGCAGAAACTCACTGTTTTTGAATGTGTAAGTAAATGTATTGATTTAAAATATATAAATAATTTATTTTGCTGCAGGTACTATTAGATCAGAACAAAGTATTAAAAATAACAAGACATAATGTTTTCCACATAGAATTTAGATTTTTTTTTTCTGATAGAAGTTGTATTTATTTGGTCATAATAGTCAAGCACTGTGAAAACTTACATGAAAATATTGATGATTCTATAGTCTGTCTTTGAATTTGGGCATGGGCGTCAGCAATGATATGTCCTTAATATCTTTTGGGACAAGTTTAAGATTTGTCATTGGCTGACTACCCATGTTACTTTCAGTATACTCTTTCCTGGGCTGACTTTCAGAGGTTATCTTACTTTTCTCATTTAGTTGACCCTGTTTTTATCACCATATACTGTTATCAGCACAGAACTCAAAATCCATGTATCATTTTCGTACAAACAGGCAGTCAGCTCTACAAATCATACGTGATTTCCCATTTCAAGGAAGGAGAGCAACTTTCAAGAGAAGGGATTGGTATTCTACAAGACCAGAGTCCAGGTGAGCTCCAGAGGCTGTGTTTCAGTACAAGAAAGAGCCTTATCAGTGAGTGAGTGGGCCCTAAGAATGATTAGTGGAGATATCTGAGGTTAGTGATGTTTTGTAAAACGTAGGGGACAAATTCTTGAGATGTCATTATACTTTGCAGGTAGCAACTTCTCTTCAGGTGTCTCTCATTGTCTTTAACTTTAGGGAAGGTTATATTCATGTACTTAGATGAGTTCTCTATTTACATCCCGTCTTCCCCCCACACACATTCTCCCCCCTCCCCTCCCCCCCCCCCCCCAGATTTCCATAGCTGGAGTTGAGCCCTGTAACTCCGTCTCAGCACCCACACCACCCTAGAGCACTCTGATTGTGCCTTCATAGTTGACAAGAAGGCCATCTATGATACCTGTTGGAGAAAACTCGATATTGAGCACCCAACCGACACTAATCTTAACCACCTTATGAGCCAGATTGTGTCTTTCATCATGGCTTCCCTCGAATTTGATGAGGCACTGAAAGTCGATCTTAGAGAATTCCAGACAAACCTGGTGCCATAATCCCAAATCCACTTTCCTCTGGCCATATATGCCCCTGACATCTCTGCTGAGAAAGCCTACTATGAGCAGCTTACTGTAGTAGAGATCACCAGTGTGTGCTTTGAGCGAGCCAACCAGATGGTGAAATATGGCCCTTCCTTGGGAAATACCTGGCTTGCTGCCTTTTCTACTTTGGTGACGTAGTTAGTGCTGCCATGCCCACCATCAAGACCAAGCATGCCATCTAGTCTGTGGATTGCTACCCCACTGGTTTCTAACGTTGGATTAATTAGCAACCTACCACTGTGTACCTGGCAGAAATCTGGCCAAAATATAGTGAGATATGTGCATGCTGAGCAATGCCTCAAAACACCACAGCCATTGCTGAGGCATGGGCTCTCTTGGACCATAGTTTGACCTGCTCTATGCCAAGCATGCCTTTGTTCACTGGCATGCGGGTCAGAGAGTGGAGGAAGCAGAGTTTTCTGAGGCCAATGAGGTCATGGCTGTCATTGATAAGGACTCTGAGAAAATCACTTCTCGGCCTTTTGGCTAAGATCAAGTGTAGGACTGAGAAAGTTGGAGGATATAGTGCTGAGGACAAGAATAAGGGGAATAGTATTACCTTGTCTGCTATCATTTTATACTTCATTGTCTTGGGACTTATTTTGTGAAACTGCCCATTGTGTCTGGCATATCAATAAAAGTGATGTGTTTGTGTGTTTTTTTAATTCACAAAATGTCCCTTTTCATGGACCTATTCTATGAATATGTCCCTCTCTTTTCTTCCCCAGCTTGCCATCTTCATTTTATTTTTCTCATATTCTAGTCCAGAAAATGTCAGTTGATGTCTGTAATGTGTTTTTCCTTAGAGCATTCCTTACTTTCATGTGCTTTCCCATTTATGTGTTAATATTTAAAACAAATGGGCTATGGGTCTCTTCAACATTTTAATCTCCCTAATAATTCCCCCCCCCCCTCCAGTCATTTCAGAAAGGAGAGATGATTTTAAAAAACAAGAAATGTTATCCACTCAACATTTTCACAAGAAGGACACATCCCTCATCGATGCAGTGGTAAGCTTTATCAGTGTTAACCTGTTCTTCCAAATAAAGAACTGGAAATTAAATAAGTTATGAATTTGGCATAATTATCTAATTAAAGTTGAGATCAAGGGCTTTCACAGCAGAAAGTTTTGTTAGTTTGGTTTTAGGGAAGAAATTAACCTAAAGTCAAAACCATAACTTGAGGTCTTACAAAGAGACAAGTGTGCCCTAGCCAGTTTTGCTTAGCTGGTAGAATGTTGGCCTGTGGACCGAAGGGTCCCAGGCTCTATTCCAGTGATGGGCACGTACCTCAGTTGCAGGCTCCTCCCTGGCCTGGCCCTGGTCAGGGCATGTGCAGGAGGCAATCAATTGATGTGTTTCTCTGACATCAGTATTTCACTCTGCCTTTTTCTTCTCTCCCACTCTTTCTAAAAATCAATGGAAAAATATTTCCAGGTGAGGATTAAAAAAAAGAGAGAATTGTATAATCCTGGCTCATATACCCAGTCTTTGAAGTAGAAAGTATAAAAATTAATCAGATATATCTGCAGTTGGGATGCCATAAAAGAAAAAATCTTTATGCATGTGGTTATATAACTAATAGGAACAATTTTAAATGGTCTCTATCATTGAATGATTATAATTTATATGTAGAGAAAGGACTAAAGGAATGAATAAATGTGGATAAACCTTTAACAGTCTCTCATTTCCTTTCAAAAAGCAGAGATTTTACACTCAAGAAGATCCTTTTGAATGTATTGAATTGGGAGAAAACTTTACTGAAATCTTAACATTGATTCGGTGCATGATACCTCACACGGGAAAGAAACCCCATATCATACAAGAATTTAGAAAAGTGATCAATTACTTTAATCAACATAAACTAATTGATGCTAGAAATAAATTGTTTGAATGTCGACGTTGGAATGCTTTGATTCAACACTCTGCCATTAGACAACACAGTAATACTCAAAATGGAGAGAAGTCATTTGAATGTCATGTATGTGGGAAAGCCTTCAGTAACAGTTCTAACTGTAGACGACATGAGATTATTCACACTGGATTGAAACCACATGGATGTCATCTATGTGGAAAGGCCTTCACTCATTGTTCTGACCTTAGAAAACATGAAAGAATTCACTTTGGAGAGAAACCGTATGGGTGTCATATGTGTGGGAAAGCCTTCAGTAAAAGTTATAACCTTAGCCGACATGAGATGATTCACACTCGAGAGAAACCACCTGAATGTCATCTATGTGGGAAAGCCTTTACTCATTATTCTGACCTTACAAAACATGAAAGAACTCACTTTGGAGAGAAACCATATGGATGTCATCTATGTGGGAAGACATTCAGTAAGCCTTCTTACCTTAGACAACATGAGAGAACTCACAGTCGAGAGAAACCACATGAATGTCATCTATGTGGGAAGGCCTTTACTCATTGTTCTCACCTTAGAAAACATGAGAGAACTCACACTGGAGAGAAACCATATGAATGTCATCTATGTGGCAAAGCCTTTACTGATTCTTCTGTCCTTAGACGACATGAGAGAACTCATACTGGAGAGAAGCCATATGAGTGTCATATATGTTGGAAAGCCTTCACTGATTCTTCTGTCCTTAAACGACATGAGAGGACTCACACTGGAGAGAAGCCATATGAGTGTCACCTCTGTGGGAAAGCCTTCAATCACTCTTCTGTCCTTAGACGACATGAAAGGACTCACACTGGTGAGAAACCATATCAATGCAATATATGTGGGAAAGCCTTCAACAGAAGCTATAACTTTGGACTGCATAAGAGAGTTCATACTGGAGAGAAACCATACAAATGTTATCTATGTGAAAAAGCCTTCAGTAAATATTTTAACCTTAGACAGCATGAAAAAACTCACACTATCAAGGTTGTAAATGTGGAAGACTCACAACCCATTGTTTCAGACTCTGAACACCCTTGAAGGACTCACATGCTGTGGAAAAAAAGCAGTTTGTAATCAGTGTGGAAGAGCCTTTATTCATCCTTCCTTCATTCAATCAAAGTTAGTTCAAAATGGAGAGAATCCATCTGTATGGCAACTACTTGACAAACTGTAGACAATGGGCTGACCTGGAGAACTCAAACTTAAAGCAGTGAATGTGTTGGGATCTTTATTACACAGTTCTGTGAAACAAAATGCCTTGGTGGATGGAGTTAGAGGGGCATGGTGCCAGCAGTGTGTCAGGCGAGCTGGCCGAGTGGGAGATTGCAGTGGGGCAAGGGCTGGGAGCCTGTGGTAGGGCGGTGGGGCCTGCAGGTCCTCAGTACAGCAGGATCTGGACTTCTGCCGGAACCAGGAGGCACTGCTGGCTAGAGCCACTGTCACCACACACACACAGTGGCAGGGATTTCAGAGCACTGTGATGTACTCCATCACTGAGTGACCTGGACTGGCTCTGGGGCTGACCTGACCCTGGTTCCTGTCCTCAGTCAGGACTCCGGACTCCATCTGAGAGCTGGAGACCACATGAGTTCCTTCCTGGCTCTTGCCACCACCACACAATTTGACTGGTACTCCATGCAAGCAAGTTCTTGTCTGAAAGTTGATCCCAGTCAGCAGCCAGATCCCATTTCTAACTGTCAATGAGATCTTAAGACTCTGGAATGGGAATCCGTTAGCCCAAGCACTGCATCTGAGCTGGGACTAAACAGGAATAGGGTGGGGTGGGATGAGAACATTTAAGTACTACTAACTTGATTAAGGTGAAGCCAACTGGCATGAAGCAGACCCTTAGTGACTTGAGATGTTCTCTGAGCAATTGCTTTTATAAGCTTCTTGCTGTGTTTTCCCTTAAAAGTTATAGGCCAGGAACCAGAATCTGGGATCTCTCAGACAAAAGATTTAGTTCATCTAACCCATGAATGAATGGGGGAATCAGGTCAGAGAAATTCTATGTATGTAATCAATGTAGGAATATCTTACTTTATAATTTATCCTTTACACAAATTAGTAAACTGCAGAGGAGAAAAATTCTAGCTCTGTAATCATTGTGTACTATTCAACCTAGCACCAGTCTTGGTTTGCACACAAATATTTAATGTCAGTTAACTGCTAAAACAAGAAATAAGTGGAAAAAAATCTAATAGCAGGAGGGCAAAGCCTCTTGAAGATTAGCAGATAATCTTCTGAAAAATTATTCTATGGAAAATGATAAAATGTTACTTATTAATCAGCACTTGTAAAAGCAGGTGAGGATTTACATTATTGAATCACTGTAACAAATGGAATCTACAGTGACTTCTCATTACTTAGCACTAATCTCACACTGAGAAAGTAAATAAACTTTTAGATGGATTTCATATTACAAATTTTAGACTGGCTAAAATTATTGGACCATTAAGCAAACAATTCAGCAAAATAGCCAGAATTTTACCAAAGATTTGTTACATAAGATAAAATTTACAATTGTGAAGCACTTTGGGAGTGTAGAATGCACAATTCTGGTAGAAGTAATGTGGTCAAACTAAAATGATTAATACTGGGAAAATGCAAGCATTTTTTGGTAAAAATTAAGCAAGTTGGTTAAATTCCACTTTGCTTACACTGGTATAAACACATGTATTTGGGTGAGTTATAAAATATTAAATGTGACTTAAAACAGGGTACAAAACCATATTCTAACTGTAATGTTAGTGTTATATTGAAATATTTTAAACGAAAGAATGATTTGCCTCTATTTTTCATATATAAAATATTTAAATCAGAATTTTGACACCCTAGCTGGTTAGTCTCTGTGGATAGAGTGTCAGCCTGTGGACCCTTTGTCCTGGGTTCGATTCCGGTCAAGGGCACATACTTTGGTTGCAGGCTTCTCCCCCGCCTGGGCCCTGGTCAGGACTTGTGCAGGAGGCAACCAGTTGATGTGTTTCTCCCACATCGATGTTCCTCTCTGCCTTCCCCTCTCTTCCACTCTCCCTAAAAATCAATGGGAAAATATCCTGGGGTGAGGATTAATTAAAAAAAAAAAAAAAATTTTGGCAATAATAATGACTATTATATAAGAAAAATTCTCCACAATGAAAAACATGGCATCACTTTAAAACCTTGATGCTTTCTCATAAGAACCTGCTTTAATTATCTGCACTTTCCTATTTTTTTGGATGCAATTATATCAGACAACCACATGTAGATCCTTTGTCATGACTGTCTCTTTTACCATATGGTACCGCTGGCCTTGATGGAAATCAGCACACATTTTGTCCCTCTGCCATAGGCTTCTCCCTTGTTGCTGCTGAATTGTGAAATGCCCCGGTGTTAAAACTCACATAGGCATAGCCAGGATTTCCTTTAATGATTTCAGGGGGCATGTGGTCCTTATGTGATCTACATACAGGTGTGTTTCCTTAGTGTGTGTGTGACTTAGAGGGTATAGGCCTTTATGGCCTCTGTGAAAGTACATGTTCACTGTGGAAGGTCCACACGTGATTGAACATAGTTGTTTTACGTGTTGTTTGGACTGTGTTAGGGTTTGCCTGTGTTGAGAGGGTGTTGTGATAAGTGTTGGATCAGTGTGTGTTGCCATTACCTTTCAGAGGGTGTGTGAGGTGAGAAGCATTGTCTACCTGGCATCAGTCAACAGTCATCACCCATGGAGCATCAGTGGAGTCATGCCTATGGGCCCTGCCAGGATTAGAAGTGGGAGGGGCCGGGTAATCCAGGGTCTGAATGGTTCAGAGGCTAGGGACCTGTGGATATCAGTGATTGTGGCACTGACGGGGGCAAAAAATCAGGGGCTGAGTAACAAAGACCTGTGGTAGAAAGCCCGGTAAGTTTGTCAGTTGAAGATGCTAAGTTCTCCACCAGTGGGGAGAACTAAAGCCACTTTGAAGTAACAATCCCAAGGCAAAAATGGGAGGAATGAAGGGCAGACCCAGAAATGCCTGGAGATAGGGCGGAAGAGGCATAAGCCTACCCATACCACACCTTTTAGGATCCCACCCCTACCAGGCCCTACACTACTAGGCTGAAGCCCCACCCAGCCTCTGCTCATTTCAGAGTGAGGCCCCTCTCTGGCCACACCCTTATTGACTCAGGCTTGTCTGCTGCCAAGCAAAGTGGAAAAAGCAGGGCGGGGGGGGGGGGGCTCCCTCTTCGCCCATGGTTAAGAGTAAGAAGACTGAATCTTACTGGATCAACAGCACCCATTGTGCATATTTACCCCTTAAGTCCCCCGCATCAGAATGTAGAAGAAGTTAAAGGGAAATGAAAAGTAGATACAAACAGAGTTTACATATTTGAAGTTACTGTTTTGGTAGAAAACTGAACATTGATAATACTTGTACAATGGCAATAGAGTGAAAGTAGCTGACCTCTGGTTTAATGGAAGACTCACCAGACCCCAAATGGCGCCATATGGCCAACTACACTCTGATACACATTCCACAGGGAAGGAGCTCTCTGGTCTCTTCTCCCAAAGTCTGCACACGGGCTTTTTTAGGATAAAGAGACACAGGGAAAACGTAGTCACAGGTGAATTCCATGGACACACCCTAATCACACAGGCATTAAGCCTAGTGCCTCCCCTGGGCACCCCCAGCCTTTCATCTTGATTGGATTTAGAAACAAAAAGTCAAACATCGAAGCAATGGAGAACAAAGACTATTTTGAAGGATAATTTGAAAATATTCTTCCTTTATACATACTTATTTCAGTTCAGTTTTAGGAAACACACTTTTTAAAAGAATATTTCTATTGATTTCAGGGGGAGAGAGATGAATGAGAATCATTGATCGGCTGCCTTCTGCCCGCCCCCCACTGGGGATTGAGACCACAACCCAGGCATGTGCCCTGAACAGGAATTGAACCATGACCTCCTGGTTCATAGGTAGACCCTCAACCACTGAGCCGCATTGGCCGGGCCAGGAAACATACCTTTTAATGAAACCTTGATCTAAATGCCAGCAACTTGAGGTAGGAATTTGGGTGGGAGAGATTTTTTTTCATTTAGAAAACATCTTATTCCTAATCTTCAACATACACCATACAAATATGCAGAGCTGCTGTAACACCTCCCAATTCCTAGGTACAGGAACAGTAATAAGACGATATTTTTAATGACCTTTTATTGATTTTCAGAGAGAGGGAGAGAGCTACATCTAGATCTTTTAAGGAAACCTTTGTGCCTGATATCAATTCCTAGCCCTAGGCTAGGCTCAGTGGCAAAAGATGAAAGTCTAAAGATGGTGATTCACTGGAAATCACCAGAATTCCTGGCGCAGTCCATCTCCTAGGACGGCTGCGGTACAAGCACCAGCCACCTGCAGCAGGGACACGTGGTGCCTCTCATCAGCCACTCGTCTATGCAGGCCACATGGAACAGGTGCATGCATGGAAGACACCAGATGGGGTTTCCAGAGACAAGCTCTGACAAACAGATCACACACTCCTGGACGCTGTCTTCTCTGCCTTCTCCGTGGTCGTAAACTCCCATTGGCAGTTGCTCTATGAGGCTGACTCTTTCAACTCTGACTTTTTGCTCCAAGGTGTCATCTGAGGTGCGGGATCGGAGGAATGGGAGGCAGTTCCCCATCTGTTCTGCGAGTCTGCTCAATGGCAGGTCACCTCCCTCCTACCTGTATTCCAGAGAAAAACATATTTTTGTTAAACGTGACTCCCTACTTGCAGATGTATGTAATATAAATAGGCCTTGTTGAGCCTCAGGAAATCCCTGCTGGTGTGGTTGGTTCATTTACCAATTTAACAAGCATGATCAGGCGTTCAGAAAGCTTTAGTAACGTGGCAGAATTGCATGGCTCAAAGATGGCACCGCTAGAATTTTTAATTTGGGTTTAAGTTCTTTTTGAAACTCAAATTTCTAAGCATGACCATACCATCTTGAGGGTTACACACCACTCCTAGGTTTAACCGGAAATTGTCAACTCTCAGGTCAGTAACCAGAGACCCCTTTTCTGTAACTGCAGCCTTCTCTCCTTTCAGCTGGTACAGTGCTGGTCCCCAAGCCCAGATTCCCCTACCACCTGGGGATCTGTAGTCCATCAGTCTACCAAACCCGACAGTCTTCATTTTTTACTGACTGACTAATCCACATTAACTCACTGCAATGCATATTAAGTGGGACCTAGCATCCTCATGGCCATTCTGACCGTTGTACCACATGGACTGCTGCAGACACCAATCCCAGTGATCCCGGATCACTCTCAATTCAGGGGCTGCACCTGACAAAGTTCATGACTAGGATATTGATCCTGGCCTAAGCAGACCCACCTCCAGAGCCTTTCCAATGCATCTGGCATACTGTTCTTAACTCTGAGCCTTCCCCAGGACTTGCAGAACACGCATGCCCCCTACTATGGCTTTCTGTAGACAGATGGGGTTGCCTCCTACTACACAGATGAATTAGATCTTCTGAGGAATTGCCTCCGCTCCCTGCCAGGAAGTCAACAACCACCCCTGCATTCATAACCTCCAACTACTCCTTTTGAAAAGAAGAAACTTGTCTACTAGATGTGTTCAACCTCCCTTTCCTTTCTTGGAAACTGTTATCAGTTATATGTTGAAAATCTGGTGTACCAGCCACCTCTTCTACTTTTTCTAGTCACTATTAAATCACTAGAGGCCCGATGCATGAAATTCCTGCAAGAGTAGGCCTTCCATCCCCTGGCTGCTGGCACCGGATTCCCCTGGGACCCGGGACCCGGCCCCGGGCTTCCCTCCCTTGGGCCACAGGCAGGTACTTGGGACCCGGGCTTCCCTCCCGGCCACCAACAGGCACCCGAGACCCAGCTTCCCTCACAGCCCTGGCTTCGTCTGGAAGGAGGGAAGGACGTCTGGTCTAATTAGCATACTACACTTTTATGATTATAGATCACGTCTCTACCACTTTCACTTACATTTATCGGTAGTTTCTGCTTCAGTTTGCCACAAAATGAAAGCTGAAAGGCAGTTCCTGTTTCCTCACGTTCCCTCACTCTTTGACTTGCTACGGTAAGCAGCTATCTCCCCATCAATACATCTTGCTAACACCACCAACTTCTTTCCATAGAACTCCTAAGGCACAGGTCTCTGCCCTCCACTTGGAACCACAGACTCAGACTCTGACCTCCGCTGGGGGACCTTTGTTTCTCTGTGACATCTCAGCTCCTGATTGACTTCAGTGTATTTTGGCCGCTCATCCATGTCCTTTGCAAAGAACAACAAACACCATGGAAACAGCTCAAGAATCTCTCCTGGCCCCTCTTCTCTCCTTCTTAAGAGCACTGCCCTGGCACCCCTGCAGTGGCTCAGCAGTCGAGCGGTGACCTGTGAACCAGGAGATCACAGTTCGATTCCTGGTCAGCACACGTGCCCAGGCTTCAGGCTCAGTCCCTGGTGGGGGCATGCAGGAGGCAAACACCATCATCCTTTTCTCCAGTCTCTACATAGAGCTCTTTCCCCCACACATTCACTCTCCATACCCACTTCAGTTTCTCACCAAATCCTCCCTGATGAGGTTTGCTTTCCTCTTCCCTCCCTGGTTGCCACTTAAAGAACTTGTCGTTCACTCTATGCACATTTTCCTGTTTTACTTAGGCATTTACTGTCTCCTGCGCTGGTCTCACTGCAGAAAGCCATGCCGTGCATTGTAAGGTTGAGCACACTTCCCTCTGTCCATTCCGTTACAGTTACAATTCAGAGGAGCTCCGTGTTCGCCACCATCTAACCTGCCCTGCTATCAATTGCCTGAAACCAGCCTAAACTCCCTTTCCAATCACAATGCAATGTCAGAGTAACTGAAGTTTGGCCCTCCTGGGAAAAGCCTTCGGTACTTACCAGAACCAACGGGATGGGAAAGACGAGCAGCCGATTCTTGATGGAGGTGCTGTCTCCACACTTCGGAGCTCGGAGCTCGGAGCTGCTTTTCTCTGCAGACTGTGCCTCAGTCTGAACTCCAGCACTCTTTATAGGCAGCTGATAATCCCATCACTATAAACCCAGCAACACCATAATCTCACCAGGTATGTAATCTCAGCAGGCACATAACCTCAATTGGATAACCCAAGGACCCACCTGAATGACGTGGATACCCTCAAGGTAAATCTAATCCATCCTGCCTCTTTAACAACGCATTTCACACCTAATTAGGCAAATCGCGTGGACACAATTCAGGAAAACTGGCGTTTCCTTTCATCCTCCCCTCCTACAAGTCTCAAAGGCGGGGTTGGTTCTTCTCCCAGAGGCCTCGCTGCTTTGCGGATTAGGGTGGCTCCGGGCAGGGCTCCAGAGAATGCACAGCAAGAGGGTCTGCCCTCTTCCTTCCAAAAAGGCTGTACCATAAGAGACCTTCCGAAGAGGTGGAGAACTAGGGAACCTCCATCTCTAATGGCATCCACGGGATTTGCCTACTTAGAGGACAGACTGTGTTCAGTGCAATGCTTGACTGGACTTAGCTTGACGGGTTCCCAAGTTATTTAGGATGTGTTCTTCCGATTCTATGGCTGATGAGGTTGTAGCCTAGTGGTTCCCAACCTTTTTTGGCCATGCCCCACCTAAGCATCTCTAAAATCCTGATGCCCCTCCCCCCCCCCCCGCCCTGCCCTGCCATGACAGATAATTCTTATCATTCAAAAAGTGAACTTCTCTTCACGTGGAGGAAGCCTAAAAGGCCATTCACTTGGTCTGAACAAGCTTCCAAAGAACATGGAATCCATGAAAGAGAAACATAATAGAGTGAAAGGACAGTTGCACTGAGGAAGAAATTGTTTAAAAATAATAATAATATGAAGTGATAGGAAAAAATAGCAAATAAAGTTTCAAAACTGAAATGCATAAATATGTCGCAACATCTATGTATATACTGTACATGAGGCCCCTAGAGCCATAAGCAATGCAAAAAGTTCGCCGTTAATAACTCATTCTCAGATTGCCCCCTTGAACATCACATTGCCCCCTGTGGGCGTGTGCCCCATGCTGGGATCCACTATTCTAGACCGATGAGGTCACCAACAGCCTCAGGGGAGAGCTCCCTCTCACAGGGGTGCTTTGGGGGAGAAAGCTCAGTCTCAGGGTGCAGTAGCCACCACCTCACCAGGGTCCTGCCAGCAGGGGTGGGGATCCTCTGTCCTGCCAAGGGCCATATGAAATCGTCACCTTGAAAATGAACCTGCTCTACTTGGCCAAACTTTTATTGAACTCACCACCCCTATTGCCTCGGCAAGTCCAGACCAAAGGATTTCATGGGCCTTACACGGCCCACGGGCCAGACGTTCCCCACCCCTGTCCCTGAGAAAGGCTGGAGAGAGGGTCCCCGCCCGTCTGCCTGAAACCTTGTAGAATTTCTGTGTGAGCTCGAGTCCTAGAACAGTCCCAGGTAGAAATGGGGACCAGGAGAAGGCCTTCAGAGCTCCTGCCTGGGCCCTAACATACGTCAAGTCCCAGCAGGGGCCCGAAAAAGGCTGGCCCTGAATTAGGATCCCACAGATCCCACAGAGCAGGGCTGTACACCAGAGAAAGATCCTGAAAGGCCCAGAGATCATTCAATAGCCACAGGAGCTCCAGAGGCCTGCGGAGGGCCTCGCAGACCCAGACTCTGTGGGCCTGCAGGGACAGGGGAGTCAAGCATGTCAAACTGTGGCCCACAACGAATATTTTTGCGGTCCAGCCAATATAACAATATGTGAGAAACACTTTAATAAAAATTTCGTAACTTAAATTTTTACAATGTCCTGTTATACGTAATCCCATATAATAAAGAGCTAATATGCAAATGATGTCACACCCTCACACCATCACACCCTAACAGCTCAGACACTCCACACTGGAGAGAGAGGTATGGGGACCAGCCAGGCACAAATGAGCTCTCTAGAGAGTAATGGGAACCAGCCAGGCACAAATGAGCTTGTGAGAGAGGAATGGGGACCAGCCAGGCTGCACCCAGGAGAAAGACAAGCCGCCCACCCAGCAGTCCCAGGTGCCAGTGGCTGCGGCCCAGGTGAAGCCACCCACCCATGGTCCCCTGCAGCTGCAGCCAACCCTGGCGAAGCTGACCCAGGTCCTGAGTGCCTGTGACCAGCCAGAGGGAAGGAAGCCCAGGTCCCGGGTGCCTGCAACTGACGGGAGGAAGGAATCCTGAGTCCTGGGTGTGAGGTGAGGCAGAGGCAGTTAGGGGCAATCAGGCCAGCAGGGGAGCAGTTAAGGGTGATCAGGTCAGCAGGCAGAGGTGGTTAGGGGCGATCAGTCAGGCAGGCAAGTGATTAGGAGCAAGCGGTCCCGGATTGCAAGAAGCAGTCAGACATCCTCCAAGGGGTCCCAGATTGGAGAGGGTGCAGGCCGGGCTGAGGAACCCCCCCCATGCACGAATTTCATGCACCGAGCCACTAGTTATTAATAATGAACTACAACTTCGCTAATGGCTGATTATTGTAATCGTGTTGCATTCATTTCCCTTACGTGCAAGCGCACCATTTCTCTCCACTAACACCAGCAGCAAATATTTTAGCAGCCGATTGCCATGTCATTAGTCTTGGACTGACTTGTTTGGTGTGCACAACAGGAAATATTTCGCTTTCAGAGAACAAGAAAAATAGGTTTATTTGAATTACGCTTATTAATTTGTGCAGTTACTCAGTGTCTCGTAAGTTAATGTTCAAGAAAAAAATATTAACTTTTATTAAAATGTTCTATTATTTTATGTTAACAATTGCTCCTTTATTGTAGCCCTTTGTATTCAGCATGTCTCTATTGAAATAAACCTACGTTTCTATGAAAATTGAAGCTTTTGTTTTTTTGCGCCCACATGAAGTTAAACCTTGTTTATTTGGCCCGTGTTCGCCTTTGAGTTTGACATGCTTGGGGTAGTTCATTTCATTAACAGGACAGTTTATCATCCGGCAGCGTCACTCATCCACTGTATCAGTCAGGAGCCCTCATCTGGCTGAGGTTGTGATAAAAAATAAAAGTCCATCTAGCAGCCTTGAGGCCTGCTGCTTCCTGTGGCTCCAGGGCTGGAGGGCGGGGGAGGCTGTGAAGGGAGAGAAACAGAAGAACGAGGTGAAATCAGCGTTTCCACTCTGCCACAGGGTACGGAGTGCGTCAGGAAGGTGTTGGCGAGGCCACAGGGCCACTTTGCAGGGGAGCAGAGAGCTGGCTCCCACCACCCTCAGAGCCCTGGGCCTGCAGAGCAGTTAAGAACTAGAATGAAATTGACTAAAACATAAGTGGATTCTCACTCTCAGCCATGCGCTCACAGTTCCAGCAAGGCCAGTGATAAGGAGCCCTCCTCCCGGGACAATGGGGTGCTGCTATGCACTGGATGTGTGTGTACCCTCAAAATGTCCTCTCTGAAATCAATTTAAAAATACATGTATACTAGTAGCCCATCGCGCAATATCGTGTGCAGTAGGCCGCCCGCTGCTTCCGCAGGAGCTGGCGGGAACCGCAGCACTCCGCCAGGAGCCGTGCTGCTTCCGAGGGAGGCAGAAGCGAGCTGCTGGCGCCCACGGGAGCCAGGAGGGAGCGCGCCACTTCTGCAGGAGCCAGGAGGGACCTGCGCTGATTCTGCGGGAGGTGGGAGGGACCCGCACTGCTTCCATGGGAGGCAGGCCTGCCGTCTCCTCTCCAGGCCTGCACTCGGCTGCGGGCTGCCCCCCCTCCCCCCCCTCCCCCCGTCCCTGTCTGTGTCTGCTCCAGCTCTGGGGGTGCTGGCTTGAGCCGGGCATGGCAACGAAGCAAGCATTCCACCGGGTCACTCAAGCTGCCCACTCTCAGTGGACTGGGGACTCCGGCGGGGCTGAGAGGACTGGGCGCCACCATCTTGTGGCTATGGGCGCTACCACCTTTGTGACGGAGTGACTGTTCATTTGCATATTACTCTTTTATTAGACAGGATAATATTTTTTACAAGTACAGACTCGGAGCCGTGAAGCCTGTCCTGGAAATGGGAGGTGCAGAGCCCTCCTGATGAAATTAGGGCATCTGCCCTGGACCGGAATCGAACCCGGGACCCTCAGTCCGCAGGCTCATGCTCCATCCACTGAGCCCAACTGGCTAGGGCTGAGTTTGTCCTTTTTAACCCCCTTCCTCCACCCGCATCTCTGGCAACCGCCAATCTGTTCTCTGTATCCATGTACGCTTGTGGTTTTTACGTTTTACAATCTTTTTTGTTTTTTGCTATTGAGTTGCATGAGTTAGCGATGTGCTTTGGCTATTACCCTCCTATCACAATAATGATTTCCAAGTAGCCCACCCGTTCAGGAGGCTGCCTTTCCGTCGCGCTGCTGGTGTCCTTGGCTGGGCAGGAGCTTTGTTTGACGTGGCCCCTCCCGTGGACTTTTGCTTTTGCTGCCTTTGTTTTGGTGTCCAGAGCACACGTGTTTTCTTCCCGAGCTTCAGGCCTCGGGGCTCACGGCCAGCCTTCCTTCCGATTCAGGTAGTGTCTGTGGGGAGACAGGTCCAGTGTCACCCTTCCGCGTGGAGGCGTCCCATTTCCCCAACACCGCTTACTGCATATTCTCTGTCATCAGTTAGTTCACCATATGTGCGTGGGTTCATCATGGGCCCTGTATTCGGGCCCATCGTTCTCCGTGTCTGCTCTGACGCCAGTGCCCCACCGTTCTGAATCTGAGCAGAATTCAGCAGATGCCAAACCTCAGCTCCACAGACGGGGGACATTGGAGTGGTCCTCACTGACTCAAAGAGACCACCGTCAGCAAAAACAGCATTTGTTCTGTGTCCCTGAGAAAGAAAACAACACGCCACCTAGCATCACACTGTGGCTGGCAATTGATGACAAGCAGTATTTTCATATTTCTTAGATGAGGAAATGTAGGCGGCCAAGGTCACCCAGAGGACAGTGGCAGGCAGAGCTCGGATGCTCACTTACACCTCGGACTCCAAAGGATGCACAATTTACCACGAAACACCGGCCACCCCAAGCCACGCCTCCGGGCACTGCCGCGTGCTGCACACCAGCGGATGGGAACCACACCCAAGGGTCCATTATCAACTTACATGCGTGTACCTTCTCAAAACGGAAATAATCATTTATTAGAAAAACGAGCATTGCACATCCCACCAGCGGCCTGAATGTGGGAGCAATGTGCACCCACAGGTCTTCCAAGTTAGAAACTCCATTCCCGGTGGGACCCAGGAAATCCTCTGCTTCCCTTTCTTCTGTCACCCCATCGTCACTCCCTCCCAGTACCACCTTCACCCGTCACCCCATCGTCACTCTCTACCGGTACCTCCTTCACCTGTCACCCCATCATCCCACTCCCTCCCAGTACCTCCTTCCCAGTGTCACCCCATCATCCCACTACCCCCCCATACCACCTTCACCTGTCACCCCATCATCCCACTCCCTCCCAGTACCTCCTTCCCAGTGTCACCCCATCATCCCACTCCCCCCTGGTACCTCCTTCCCAGTGTCACCCACCATCCCACTCCCTCCCGGTACCTCCTTCCCAGTGTCACCCCATCATCCCACTCCCCCCTGGTACCTCCTTCCCAGTGTCACCCACCATCCCACTCCCCCCTAGTACCTCCTTCCCAGTGTCACCCCATCATCCCACTCCCTCCCGGTACCTCCTTCCCAGTGTCACCCACCATCCCACTCCCCGCGGTACCTCCTTCCCAGTGTCACCCCATCATCCCACTCCCTCCTGGTACCTCCTTCCCAGTGTCACCCACCATCCCACTCCCCGCGGTACCTCCTTCCCAGTGTCACCCCATCATCCCACTCCCCCCGGTACCTCCTTCCCAGTGTCACCCCATCATCCCACTCCCCCCGGTACCTCCTTCCCAGTGTCACCCCATCATCCCACTCCCCGCGGTACCTCCTTCCCAGTGTCACCCACCATCCCACTCCCCGCGGTACCTCCTTCCCAGTGTCACCCCATCATCCCACTCCCCCCGGTACCTCCTTCCCAGTGTCACCCCATCATCCCACTCCCCCCGGTACCTCCTTCCCAGTGTCACCCCATCATCCCACTCCCCCCGGTACCTCCTTCCCAGTGTCACCCCATCATCCCACTCCCCCCTAGTACCTCCTTCCCAGTGTCACCCCATCATCCCACTCCCCCCTAGTACCTCCTTCCCAGTGTCACCCCATCATCCCACTCCCCCCTAGTACCTCCTTCCCAGTGTCACCCCATCATCCCACTCCCCCCAGTACCTCCTTCCCAGTGTCACCCACCATCCCACTCCCTCCCAGTACCTCCTTCCCAGTGTCACCCCATCATCCCACTCCCCCCGGTACCTCCTTCCCAGTGTCACCCACCATCCCACTCCCCCCAGTACCTCCTTCCCAGTGTCACCCCATCATCCCACTCCCTCCTGGTACCACCTTCATGTGTCACCACAAAAGAAATACCGTCTCTCTTTGGGGTTTCCGGAAGTTGACAGCAGACTATCCTTATGGAGCGACAGGATGAGGTTGAAAGCTTCAGGGCTCCCCGGGAGGGAAGGGGAGCGTGTTGTTCTCTGAAACGCACGGCAGCCGTGGCCCAGCCACGTGCTCCCCTCGTCCCTGCACGCGGGGTGGCAGCCGGGCCTCGGCCTGGAGGCCAGGGAGCGCCTGCACCCACGTTCCAGCTCTCACCACCCTGCCCCACACCTGTGGGCGCCCCTGCCCGCAGCCAGCGCGGTGGGGACAGGAGGCGCACTCCTCGGGCGGTCTCTCCTCCGAGAACTCATACCCGAGTCTTGCGACACCTGGCACACCTGCAGGGGGAGCCTCTGGCGGGTCTGCTACGGCCCAGAGCTCAGAACAGCAGAAGCAAACGTTTGGATCACAGACACCTATTTTGTGGAGATATTTTCAGTGGCTTCAGAGGCGGAGGGAGGCGGGGAGGGGGTAGAAACACCAATGATGAGAGAGAATCACCAATAGTTACAAAGATACCATGGCGACCGTGACACCGGAATCACGACCAGAGCCCGTGTCTATGCTACCACGATGCCCCATACGTTCAGAGCACGTGCTCGTTAACTACGTTGGCTCTCCCACAACTTCATCACGGCTCCCATCGCCATCTCCTCCCTCAGGGCCCTCGTCAGCGGCCAGGACGGCAGAGCCTGCGGGCACCCTGCTGTCTGCACCCAGACGCCGGCCTGTGCCTGCCTGCGGCCATGGGGCTCCATGAGGAAAAGGGGGGGGGGGTCTGTGCCGAGGACGCAACCTGCGGGACAGGTCCCCCGTCACCTCATGCCGAGGTGCCGAGCGCATCACCGGGTTCGAGTCCCCACGTGCCTTTCACATCAGCAATGAGCTCGGCACAGCGCTGGCTCGGCACCGGCGCGGCCTGACCGGTAAAGCCCTAACGCGATTTGGCGAACTCCAGGCCCGGGTCAGGGAAGGGAGCGTGTCCTTCCGGCATGGAATTCACCCCGAGACACCGCGGCCCCTGGGGGCACTTGAAGTCACGTTCCAGAACGCTTCTGTGGATGCGCTTACCAAGGTCAAGACTGGGGAGAGTCATGGCAGGCATGCTCGCCACGCGGCAGGGAGCCTGGGGCTGGCACCTCGGGCGGCTGCAGCCCTGGCCCGGCCCGCGGTGCCGAGCGGGAGGGCCGCTTCCTCCGGCTCCTCCTGTCGACCTGTTCACTTCTTTCCTTATTGTTCATCCTCATCCCAGGATGCTTTTCCATGGACTTTGAGAGAGAGTGGGAGAGAGAGGGGAAAATCAGAGAAATAACAACGTGGGAGAAACACATCGGCTGGTTGCCTCCTGCACGCGCCCTGAAGAGGATCCCGCAACCCAGGCACGTGCCCTCGGCCGGAATCGAACCCGGGACTCTTTGGTCCACAGGCCCCCCGCTGTGTCCACTGAGCCACACCGGCCAGGGCGACTTGTTAATCTCACCCTCACGGCGACGTCTTCCAAACCCACCCCGCCTTCTGCGTCCACGCTCGCAAGAACGTTCTTTCCTGCAGAACTAGCTCCTGCCACGTTCTAGAATACCACTCAGGGGAGCAAAGCAAGGCCCGGGTGTGGCCAATCCCCTCCCCCCGCCCCCGGAGGCCACACCAAGTAGTGATGGGGAGCGGCCCCATCGGACCCGAGGCTGGCTGGGGAGAGAAGGGAATCCCGCAGGGACAACAGGGACATTCTGAGGACACTGCTCAGTGAAATGGCACCGCGGGAGGACAGGTGCGGCGGGGGCCCGGCCGTGGAATCCGACTAGAATGTTGCCGTCGGGGGCTGGGGGCAGGGCAGGAGCGGGTCATCCCGGGCAGGAGGTCTCAGGAGCGGGTTGGACAGTGTCTGGGGTTCCCTGGCGGCGCCGGCCTGCAGTCAGTGCTGGGCCCCCACTGCAGACTGAGCTCCAGGCGGCCGGGCCCTCGCATCTCAGCCCACCGGCACTCGGCACTGGGCCACGCAGGTGCTCGGGTTACAGCCCGTGGCACCGCGGCTTTCCATCGGTGAGGTTAGCCGTGAACTGTCATCCCATGCTGCTCAGGGCCCGTACTGCCCTTCCCTCCCCTTTCTGGGGGCTCAGAAGGGCCCCAGCTTCCCCCGCAGAAAGAGCTTAGGAGACAAGGGCCCCTGCGCCTCTCCGTGCAGCCTGAGGGCGGCCAGGGTGTCCAGGGACCTGGCGCACCCCGGCTCCAGGGGGAGAAGCTCCATGTAGGCCGGAACAGGCTCGCTCAGAGCCTCTATGAACTCATTCCAAACCCCACAAGATCCCCATTCCACCTTTACACAGATGGCTGCTCTTCTTTCTTTTTCTTTTTTGTATTGGTTTCAGAGGGAAAGAGAGAGAGAGACATCCATGAGGAGAGAGAATCGTGGATCAGCTGCCTCCTGCATGCCCCCCACGGGATCCAGCCCGCAACCTGGGCCTGTGCCCTGACCGGGAATCGACCAGCGGCCTCCTGGTTCACAGGTCAATGCTCAGCCACGGAGCCACGCCTGCGGGGCCAGAGGGCTGCTTGCACCCCGCCTCGTGGAGTTGGTACGAGATGCTCTCTCAGCCTCGGAAGCACAATCCCGAGGGCGCAGGAGAGGGAGGGCCGCTCAGCTCAGCTGAGCACGACCGCTTCCTTCCCCACAGACCTCGCCGCTCCTGCAGTTGTTGCGGACCAACCCGGTCCGGCAGAAAAATACCACACGCTTGAACGAGAAAAAAAGATAGCTTTGTCCCAACACTGTGTAAAAGAGTAAGAAATGCCAACCACGGGAGAAGGCAACCCAGTCCCATCACCGAGGGAGCTGTGAACTCCTGGGGCGCAGGATGCGCGGGAGCCAGTGACACAGTTCTTAATTTCACTCATTGACCTGTGAACCAGAGGTCAGGGTTCAATTCCTGGTCAGGGCACATACCCAGGTTGCGGGCTAGATCCCCAATAGGGGGCGTGCAGGAGGCAGCCGATCAACAATTCTCTCATCATTGATGTTTTTATCTCTCTCTCCCCCTTCCTCTTTGAAATCAATAAAAAATATATTTTTAAAATGCTTCCTGCAGTATGTTCCAATTATAAAAACATATTTGATAAAGGAAAGTACTAAGATCGGATACTTACCTACTGCTCACCATGCACCAGGCACTGTTTTAAATATTTTTGCACAGGTTAATTCATTTAATCCTTATAAAAATCCTGCTATCCCCATTTCATTGGTGAGGAAAACGGGGCAAGACGGGTTAAGACAACCGTGAATTCACACAGCTCGTCAGCAGCCTTTCCTGGACCCAGCCTCAGCAGTCCGCTTACAGCTGGACTCTGACCCACTGTGAACTGCACCTGCAGCCTGGTGGGGGCAGGGGGGTCCTCTCTTTGGGGAAAAACCTGAAGATTGCAACCTTCTAGAAAGATCTGAACAATACTCTGAAGTGCTTCTAAGTGCCCAGCACTTGAGCCTCAAACCACGTATAAAAAATAAACAACCCGGTGCACAGGTCTGAAAGCGAATCTAGGTTGCCCTGGGTGTTTCTGGGTTTCAGTGCTTGGGCTGGAAACTCCACTAGGTTGGGGTCCGTCCGGCCGCAGTCCAAGGTGGCCATCAGGATACAGGTGCTGTCGGCTGCGAACGCCCACGGGGCCCTGCTCCGGTTCCCCACACCGTGGCCCGAGCTTGCAGGGCTGGGAGGACGGAGGAGGGCCCACTGCGCGAGTTCGGGATCTCCATTCAGTGCAAGGCGCCCACTGCGGGAGGGGGCGGGGGCGGGATGCCCCACAGCGCATGCCCGCGCCACCAGCCTCCCGACCCGGGTAGCAACACGGGTTACGCGGGCTGCGTCGGCCAATCACGATTGAGGGCGGGGCTTTCCGCAGCGACTTCCGGCAATAAACCCGGACGCGCCGCCGCCTCCGTGAGGTGGGGACCCGCGGTGGTCGGCGATCCCGGTGGGAAGGGGGCCGCTCGGCGCGCAGGTATGGACAGGGTGTGGCCCCCCGGAGCCCGCTTCTTCTGGGGGCAGGGCCGTGGCTGTGCCAGGTGGGGACCTCTGCGGGGGCTCGGCCCGCCTCCCGCGCCCCGCCTCCCTCCGCCCGGCTGGGTGTCCCGCGCCGGGGGGGGGGGCCCCCCCTCGCCGCCCCCGCCTGGGGGGACCCTCGTCCCGGGGCCGTCCCCGCCCAGCCGCCCTCCGCCCCGCTGTCCCGGCCCCGCCCTCCTCGTCCCCGTGGTGAGCTCCGCTTGACGCTTCCGTGCCGGCCCCGTCGCCTCCCTGGGCCGCGCAGACTCGTCCCAAAACTCGGGTTCCCGAGCGCCGTTTCCTTCCGGCGACGCCCGCGTCTCCTCCAAACCCCGACCGGTCCGCCCTCGTCGGAAAACACATTTTCTTTCCTCTGTCGTGCGCCCTCCCTCCCCCTTTCCCTACACGCCGTCCGTGCCCAGGAAGCGTCAGGGATTCCCTCCGGGCCTCCCTCCGCACAGCGAACCCGGTTCCGTGCTCCGCCCTCAGGGTCGTTTCTGGACGTTCTGTCTGGATCCAGTACTTTCACCCTTAGAATCCATGTTCACGTTTGGTCCTGCATTCCTGGGGAGTTTTGTAAGGAGAACAAAGCAGTGAGAAAGAAAGGTCAGATGGTTATCCAGGTGAGGACCAGTGACTCTCTTACAACAAGGAAAACTAGTTTTTTTCCACATTAATGATGAGAAATGACAAATGAGCGTTCTTACTTGTTCGCAGTGTGTTTATAGCGTAGCTCTTGCTCGGCACTCGCCGTTACTGTTGAATGGTCGCCGTTACTGCTGTAGAGTCGCTCCATTCCCCTTCCCTCTAACTTAGAAACAAATAGCAAAACATGTAGTCCTTTCTTTCTTTTTGTTGTTGTTAATCCTCACCCGAGGATATTTTTATTTCTTTCCACCGATTTTTCTTCTTTGAGATAGTGGAAGGGAGGGAGGGGGGCAGCGAGAGAGAGGGAGGGATGGAAGTGAGAGAGACACACCGACTGGGTGCCTCTGGGGCCACGGATCAAACCTCAACCCAGGCCCGTGCCCTTGACCAGGAATTGAACCGGAGACACTTTGGTCCGAGGGCCAGCGCTCTCACCACTGAGCCACTGCCCAGGGCAGCCTTTGAAAGTTTACTGAGTTACATTTCCTGTCAGGTGTTCCTGGTCTTAGTGTTTTTGTTTTTAAATTAGAGGCCCGGTGCACGGCGTTCGCACAGGGGGTTGGGGGGGGGGGTCCCTCAGCCCCGCCAGCGCCCGCTTGCAGGCTGGGACCCCCTTTCGCAGGGAGCGGCCGAAGCTGGCAGGAAGACGTCCCCCCTGGGGTCTTGAGCGCTGTGGTGGCTGCGCTGGCCAGCCATGAACCTGGCTTCTGGCTAAGCGGCACTCCCAGACCACCAGGGGGCAGCTCCTGCCTTGAGCGTCTGCCCCCTGGTGGTCAGTGCGCGTCATAGCGAACAGTCATTCTGGCCTTTGGTTGACTGGCATATATTACCCTTTTATTATATAGGAAAGATTAGTGGTTACTTTACATTATTTCTGGTATGTGTGTAATATAAATGATAACAAAAATCTGCAGTTCTGTGACATCTGTTTCATAAGGTGTTCAGGCTATCTATACTAATAAAAGGGGAATACGCTAATTAGACCAGGAGACCTTCTGGACGTCCTTCCGGACAAAGCCATGGTGGTGGGGCCCAGGCAGAGGCGGTTGGGGTGAGCAGGCTGGCGGGGGGGCGGGGGGCAGTTGGGGGCGAGCAGGCCGGCAGGGGGAGCATTTGGGGGTGAGCAGGCTGGCAGGGGGGGTCATTGGGGGCCAGCAGGTAGAATGGTTAGGGGCAGTCAGGCAGGCAGGCAGGTGAGCGGTTAGGAGCCAGCAGTCCCAGATTGCGAGAGGGATTCTAGATTGGAGAGGATGCAGGTCAAGCTGAGAGACGCCTCTTCCCTCCACCCCCCCCCCATGCACGAATTTCATGCACCAGGCCACTAGTGCTATTATAAAAATACTAGAGGCTGGTGCATGAAAATTCATGCACTGGAGGGGAGTCCCTCACCCCGGCCTACCCCCCTCCCCCACAGTCCGGGAGCCCCCAGGGGCGGAAGGTAACCTGGCAATCAGGGGAAGGCGACGCCCCCATCACACCTCTGCTGCTCTCACTGCCGGCAGCGCAAGCCTCAGCTGGCCCGGTTACCTGAGCCTGGGGCGGCCCTGGGCGGCTGTGCAGCTTCCATTCAAGGTTTGGCTGCACCTTGGGCCAGCCTTGGGTGGCTGGGGGGCTGAAGGGACTGGGGGACTCTGGAGGCAGGTGCACGGAGCAGCCGCCTGCTGCCCCGGCAGGGCTGAGGGGACTGGGCGCCGCCATCTTGTGGCTGTGGGTGCCACCATCTTTGAGGGTGTGATGGTCAATTAGCATATTCCCTCCTTATTGGCTGTGGGTGCCACCATCTTTGAGGGTGTGATGGTCAGTTAGCATATTCCCTCCTTATTGGCTGTGGGTGCCACCATCTTTGAGGGTGTGATGGTCAGTTAGCATATTCCCTCCTTATTGGCTGTGGGTGCCACCATCTTTGAGGGTGTGATGGTCAGTTAGCATATTCCCTCCTTATTGGCTGTGGGTGCCACCATCTTTGAGGGTGTGATGGTCAGTTAGCATATTCCCTCCTTATTGGCTGTGGGTGCCACCATCTTTGAGGGTGTGATGGTCAATTAGCATATTCCCTCTTTATTAGATAGGATGCCACAGCATCGAGCCTGGAGTGGCAGTCCACAAGTGTAAATGCCAGCTTCGCCAAGCTGTTGGCCTCCGTTTCTTCACCGACAAATTGGAGAATTAACCCTGTAAACTGAGGATGAGAACATTTTCTACTTTGTAGGGTGGCGAGAGGCAGGTAAATTGTTAGAGTAATGCCTTATCCATACTAAGATCTGATAACTGTCTGCTGCTGCTCGCATTAGTTACCAGAAGGTATGCTTGCTGAAGGAGAGGCATTTCCTGATTAGTCTGACTCTCTCAGGTCAGGAATTTCCACTGCAAATGCACTTCCTGACCCTGACCCACCATGCCCCATCCTCTGCTCTGCCCCTGAAGTCGAGATGAAGGGGAGATTTAGTTGAGTTTGGGCCTGCATCAGTTGGCATAAAATTGGAAATTGTACCAGCTGTTTCACAGCCTAGCTGCCACCTTTGGAATAGTTGCTCTTACACATTTAATTTTCAACAGTGATGTCTAGTTTTTATTTCTGCATTTTGAAAATCTCAAAACGAAGGTAATTTTAATTAAAACAAACTTATAAAACTCTTGCAATTCAGGTCTGTGGCAGAACAGATAAATTCTCAAAAAGTGATGGGTCATCCTCACTCTAATTTATTTTTATTTTTTATTTCAGAGAGGAAGGGAGAGGGAGCGAGGCTGCCTCCTGCATGCCCCCAACCTGGGCATGTGCCCTGACCGGGAATCAAACTGTGACCTTCTGGTTCATGGGTCGATGCTCAACCACTGAGCCACACTGGCCAGGCTCATCCTCATTCTAAAAGTTCATCGATATCTACTGGATTTGCAAAGTTAGATGCCTTAGATTGGAAATTTTTTTTAATGTATTTTTTTTTATTGATTTCAGAGAGGAAATAAGAGGGAGAGAGAGAGAAACATCAATGATGAGAGAGAATCATTAATTGGCTGCCTACTGCAGGCCCCACACCAGACATCAAGCCCACAGCCCCCGGGCATGTGCCCTGACCAGGAATTGAACCGTGACCTCCTGGTTCATAGGTCGACGCTCAACTACTGTGCCACCCGGCTGGGCGGAAATACTTTTGAAAATTTGAGACCCACGTCTTCGAAATTGCCATTTGTGTTTTCCCCCTCCCCGACTCCATGGCTTTTCTACTGTTTTTAATAACTGTGCTTATGAAGTCTGCTTTTTAGTTCACAATTTGTAGGAGGTTATATTTTAAAATAATCCAACGAGCATATTATTGTAATTGAAAGAGCATAACATGACAAATCTATGGAATGCACACATCTGCCGTGAAACAAATATTTTCCTCTGTTAAAAAGAAAACGTTGGAAATGTGCTAATTTTATTTCCATTGTCCATTTAGCTGCATTTCACTCTTTGAACCCATGGAAATACAACTACTTGGCAGCTGAAAATTTCAGGCCAACTGTGTTAATTTCTGAAGAGTTTTTAAAGTCAGAATGAATTATCTGTAGCGTTCTGGTAGTTGTGAAGGAATTGAGTGTCTTACTGGGAACACCAAGCTGACTAGCCACAGTGGAAAGGCTGCGTGAATGGCTTGTGAGGCCCAGTATAAGTGTACTGAGTGTGAGTGGGCATGTTCTCCAAATAGTGGGGTATAATGTCTGTGTCATAAAGTTTAGACCATTTTGTTACCTGAGGTGTCGGCAAGAAGTTCCTTTTGCCTGATTAGTTGTTATTTCTGCCTCTATTCTCCCATTTGATCTACAGGCCCTGGCAAGTAATTCTTAAAACAGTTTCTGCGTATGTTGCTACATAGCTTTAAAACTTTTAATCATCCCATATAATAAAAGGCTAATATGCAAATTGTCCCCTCAGGAGTTTTACTGGGAGTTCGACCGCTCGCTATGACTTGCGCTGACCACCAGGGGGCGGTGCAGAACAAAGGAAGGCGCCAGCTGGCAGCCAGCAGCCGGGGGAAGGAAGGCCCCAATTGGCCCTGATTGCCGGCCAGGTCTACGGACCCTACCCGTGTACGAATTTCGTGCACCAGGCCTCTAGTCAAGAGAATAAGGTCCCAATATCTTTGAGAGTCAACGTTCTCTGTGATGTGGCTTCTAGTTACCTTTCTTGGTTTCTCTCTACCACCCTTCCTGTAGATTTTTCTATTTCAGCCAGCCTGTTCTGTCGGTATTCTCACACGAGTCACGTGCATTCCATCTGCAGATTTTTCCCTCTGCCGCTTCAGTGATTGGTATTTTGTCTTCGCCTCTCCATTCACTGAAGGCCTCACTGAGCTTTAAGGCCGAGCTCATGTCCTGCTCTCTTCTGAGGTTTCCCAGGGGGTTTGCTTTTTTCTCTGAATTTCTTTCAGTTATTCCCTCTCTGCTACTCATTCAGTGCCCACATTACAGAACTGCACACATGTATGTATTTTTACATGTTCTAAATATATCTGCACGTGTTAATTCTGTGTGTGGTTTTCCCTTTTTGTTTTTGTTTCTCAGCTAGATGGTGCACACTTAGGGAAGGTGCACACAGCATAGTAATACATTGCTTCTGTGCTTACGTTTGTCCTCCGAGTAACCCTGTATTTAGTTGGTCTGTTGAGCAATATTCTGCACAGTTGCCACTAGATTTTTCTTTTTTAATCACGGAATTCTGAATCCATGGAATGATATTGAGAGATATTTTGACTCTAGTCAAAGATGGTCCTAACAGGCATTTTTATTTGGTATGTTTCTTTTATGAGACTATATCACAGGACTTGCCTTCCTTTGGAGAAGTGTTCTCTGGCCTGTATCTGAAACCTCATGAAAATAAAGCAGATGCATGCTGTTGGGGGCAGTCCTAGATGATCCTGCAGACGGCTGGGCATGGCTGGTGGCTTTTGCATTTTAGTGGGGCTAGGTTGTAAAACAAGTCTGTAAGATGAGGCTTGTCAGGATAGTGTTAAGACTTAAGGAATGATTTTTAAATATTTTCTAAAGCAAGAATTTAAATTAATATAGGACTGAAAAAGATGTGTTCTGACTATAAGTCAGTTTAGCTAGGTTTTGGGATTCTCTTGGTACAAAGGAAAATTACTTCATCATGCATTTCGTATATCAGTTCAGGAACTGAGCACTGGCAGTTGACCCAGGAATATTGTTGAAGACTTACCATTTCCTTCTGGAGATTTTTGTCTTCTCTAAGCCATTATAAATGCTTATTTAATAACCTGTGTCAGACTGAATATAGTTGGGAGGTTGTATTTGAACATTTCCATCTCTCATGTACCCTGTAAATATCCCACATTAGTGAAATACATCAAGTCCATTTTGGGACATCAGATTAATATAGCACACTAGAGGCCCGGTGCACGAATTCGTGCACGGGTGGGGTCTGGCCAACCCTCCCCGATTGGGGCCAGCCGGGGGGAGGGGCCACGGGCAGTTGGCTGGCCGGCCCCACCCCCTGATCGAACTCCCAGTCGAGGAGACAATTTGCATATTAGCCTTTTATTATATAGGATTATTCTGTTAACTATTTTTGGTTGAGTTATCGCTGTACAATTTTCATTTCTTACTATACTTGATAACATTTTCCTCTTTGAGCATCTTTTCTTGCTTAACGTGTGTTGTTCTCTTGACATCCTGCTCTGCCTACCTGGAAGTCTCTTCCTTTCCGTGTCCTTTCTGGGCTTGTCTCCATCTGCATGTCGTCAAATGCAGTGTCCCTTAGAGCCCTCTCCTGGCTCTCTCCTCCGACTCCGTCTTCCTCTCTGATCGCGTCCCTGGGGCTCTGATGGCCGCGTGTGCTTGCTTCCCATGTGCCCCAGCCTGCCCTCTCCTGGGCCGTGGGTCTGTGGTGCATGCTCGCTCGGTGTTACGCAGCCCTGTGGTGTGCCGGGCACTGTTCACGGTAGTTGGCTTACAGAGTGGAGCAAGACATTGCGTTTTCTTGGAGGAAGACAGACAGGAAATGCGTACGTGTTCCAGACAGCACCTACTGCTGTGCCCTCACTCGTCACGGCAGAGAGACCTGGGAGGGGCCGCAGGCAGCACGGGAGCTGAGAAAGCTTCCCAGACGTCATGCCCAGCCAGGTCAGGGGCAGGCAGCTGGCGGCAGTGGCAGAGCTGGCCTTCCAGGTCACGATCTCATCAGTTCCCAAGCTTTCTGCTTCGTTCTAAGTCATCGTTTTATACCTGGAGTCTAGTGTCGTGGCTGTCACCACAGGCATAGCAGACCCGACAGGCATGTCCAAACCTGAAATCAGCCCTCTTCCCTGTTCCTTCCTTCCACATCCAGCCAGTTGGGTACCTGTCCTTTTCCTGGAAGTTCAGATCCTTGTCGCTGGCTTCCCCGGGAGCCGGGGGAGCGCAGAGAGAAGCCCCTCAAACAGCCGATTGCCTCCGCCTCCGCAGTGGTTCCTCCTGCTGTTCCTGCTGCAGCCATACCCCTCCCCGCTTACAGGCCAATATTCCGTGGCCTCCAGTCCTGTTTCCTCCAGGCACACCCCAGTCTGGTCTTCACAGTGTAACCCCAGTTTCTATGTAAGCTCAGGGGTGATCCAGTCACTCACCTGGAAGTTCCTTTCCGGGCCCTTGGCCTCCTGGGCCTGACTGTCCCCCATCACTTCTCAGCTGCAGCCCACTCAAACTGCCTGCAGCTGATGGACTTGAATATGCGTCCTTTACGTTGCTTCCAGTTTCTGGCGAAGAGAGCTCTGTTTGCGGTGATGCTCCCTGTTCTCCCTCTCCCCGGCTCCTGCTGGTCTCCAGCTGGGAGCCAGCCCTTTGACCTGACCTGGGCAGCATGGAGCTAGTGAACGCACCACTGCGCATCCCATCCAGTCATTTTAGCGCTGCCGAGGCACTGCTATCGCCACCGCTTGATCACCCGTGTCGAACCAGCGTTCAGTGCCGATGCAGACATTTAAGTATTGAGTCAGAACTCACTTTTAGAGGTGAGTGTGAAGTGACCTAAGTGGAAGGAAACTTGCTGATTCACATGCATCTTAAACGCGAATCCACTGTTTTACAGAGCGATGCCGTTTCTGGGGCAGGACTGGCGATCTCCCGGATGGAGCTGGGTTAAAACGGAAGACGGCTGGAAGCGCTGTGAGCCCTGGAGGGAGGACCTGGACCGAGAGAGTGCACAGCGCAGCGTCCCTCACAGCATGTACGCCGCAGCCCCGCCCAGCCCGCTGGCACCCAGGGCTCCTTTCCTTTTCCAGCCGCTGCAAAGCTCTGTCACTTGCGTTTGGCTGCGAGTTGCCCTCGCACAGGGCTGGTGTGTGGAAGGAAGTTATGTAGCTCAAGTCTGAGCCAGGACATGGCCTGCTCCACCCACAGATGCTGCTTTGTTCCCGAGCGAGGGCTCGCTGCCCGACGCTCATGGAAGCCAGTACCGCGAGGAAAGACAAGGCCTTGGATTGTGAGCCAACCAAGGCTCCTGCCTGTCTCCTGGGTCCAGGCCCAGCAGGGGTTAAGGGGCCACGGGGCACAGGCGGTGTGCGGAAGCGCTAGCGGGGCAGGGTTCGGTTGGCTTGGTTTTGGTGAAGGAGAGGCCTGGAGGCACGGTGTGGGGCACGGTCTGTGAAGAGTCCGTAGGTGTCCCGGCGGGTTTTGGTGCTGTTCCCTGTGGGCTCTGGGAAGCTGAGACGGCATGGAGGCGCGAAGGCCGCGTGCTGTACCCTGCGCTGCCCGAACAGGGCCTTCTAGGGTTTCCCCTTGGCATTTAGCTTATTAAATCTTCACTGCATTGTCTTTACTTGCATCTCATTAAGCACTCAGTTTCCTGTCCGTAGTTGGATATTTTAAGGTTTATTTTGGTTACTTGGTTCAGTGGGCATAGCAGTGGAGGTCATTGGACACCTGGATTATCTCCGACTCTAGTCGTACCCAAGATATCCCAAGAGAGTGGGATTCTTTAAAAAGCACACGAGCCTTTTTAAATTGTGGGTCTTCCAAGGAAAAAAGGAAAGAAACTGCCTTTTTGGTTCCCTTACAAAAATGCAAAAACAGTCTCTGATGAACACGAGGGCAGAGAATCCAGGGGCCCCTCAGGCCCTTGAAGGAAGAACTGGGCTCCGGAGGCCGCGGCCCGGGAGGCGTTCTGTCCCTGCGCATTTCCTTAGGCTCCTGCCTCCGCTGGCGTTCGGCGGCGCTCCCTCCGCTCCTGGGAGGACGTGCGGCCTTCGGTTAGAACTGATGGCCTGCCTCATACTTTCTCCTTCCAGGACTGGAAAGGAAAACGTGGTTAGGAGGTTGGCACCAGGTCAGACCAGCACGCGCCCAGGGGCCCTTGTGTTCCTGCTGCTCAGGAGGGACGCCATCTGGGCTCAGAGGTCTGTCCTGACCGCGTCGGTGACAGGCCAGCAGGCGCGCCGCAGTCCTGACCGCGAGTCAGTGACAGGCCAGCAGGCGCGCCGCAGTCCTGACCGCAGTCCTGACCGCGTGTCAGTGACAGGCCAGCAGGCGCGCCGCAGTCCTGACCGCGTGTCAGTGACAGGCCAGCAGGCGCGCCGCAGTCCTGACCGCGTGTCAGTGACAGGCCAGCAGTCCTGACCGCAGTCCTGACCGCGTGTCGGTGACAGGCCAGCAGGCGCGCCGCAGTCCTGACCGCGTGTCAGTGACAGGCCAGCAGGCGCGCCGCAGTCCTGACCGCAGTCCTGACCGCGTGTCGGTGACAGGCCAGCAGGCGCGCCGCAGTCCTGACCGCGTGTCAGTGACAGGCCAGCAGGCGCGCCGCGGTCCTGACCGCGTGTCGGTGACAGGCCAGCAGGCGCGCCGCGGTCCTGACCGCGTGTCGGTGACAGGCCAGCAGGCGCGCCGCGGTCCTGACCGCGTGTCGGTGACAGGCCAGCAGGCGCGCCGCAGTCCTGACCGCAGTCCTGACCGCGTGTCGGTGACAGGCCAGCAGGCGCGCCGCGGTCCTGACCGCGTGTCAGTGACAGGCCAGCAGGCGCGCCGCGGTCCTGACCGCGTGTCAGTGACAGGCCAGCAGGCGCGCCGCAGTCCTGACCGCAGTCCTGACCGCGTGTCAGTGACAGGCCAGCAGGCGCGCCGCAGTCCTGACCGCAGTCCTGACCGCGTGTCAGTGACAGGCCAGCAGGCGCGCCGCGGTCCTGACCAGTGCGGCAGGAGGAGGGCAAGTTCTCTCCAGCAGAGGTCCTGTTCTGCACAGAAGCAGCGTAGGCTATGTGTACAGTCTGCTCAGATTTTGGTTGTGGCTCAGAGGGGCGGGTGGTGGGGTTCTGGATCTCAGTGTGGGCGGGTGGTGTGCTTCTGCCCCTCAGTGTGGGCGGGTGGTGGGGTTCTGGATCTCAGTGTGGGCGGGTGGTGGGGTTCTGGATCTCAGTGTGGGCGGGTGGTGGGGTTCTGGATCTCAGTGTGGGCGGGTGGTGGGGTTCTGGATCTCAGTGTGGGCGGGTGGTGGGGTTCTGGATCTCGGTGTGGGCGGGTGGTGTGCTTCTGCCCCTCAGAGTGGGCGGGTGGTGGGGTTCTGGATCTCAGTGTGGGCGGGTGGTGGGGTGCTGCCCCTCAGTGTGGGCGGGTGGTGTGCTTCTGCCCCTCAGAGTGGGCGGGGTGGTGGGGTTCTGGATCTCAGTGTGGGCGGGTGGTGTGGTTCTGCCCCTCAGTGTGGGTGGGTGGTGTGTTTCTGCCCCTCAGAGTGGGCGGGTGGTGGGGTTCTGCCCCTCAGAGTGGGCGGGTGGTGGGGTTCTGCCCCTCAGAGTGGGCGGGTGGTGGGGTTCTGCCCCTCAGAGTGGGCGGGTGGTGGGGTTCTGGATCTCAGTGTGGGCGGGTGGTGGGGTGCTGCCCCTCAGTGTGGGCGGGTGGTGGGGTGCTGCCCCTCAGTGTGGGCGGGGTGGTGTGTTTCTGCCCCTCAGAGTGGGCGGGTGGTGGGGTTCTGCCCCTCAGAGTGGGCGGGTGGTGGGGTTCTGCCCCTCAGAGTGGGCGGGTGGTGGGGTTCTGCCCCTCAGAGTGGGCGGGTGGTGGGGTTCTGGATCTCAGTGTGGGCGGGTGGTGGGGTTCTGGATCTCAGTGTGGGCGGGTGGTGGGGTGCTGCCCCTCAGTGTGGGCGGGTGGTGGGGTTCTGGACCTGAGTGTGGGCGGGGTGGTGTGTTTCTGCCCCTCAGAGTGGGCGGGTGGTGGGGTTCTGGATCTCAGTGTGGGCGGGGTGGTGTGTTTCTGCCCCTCAGTGTGGGCGGGTGGTGTGTTTCTGCCCCTCAGTGTGGGCGGGTGGTGGGGTGCTGCCCCTCAGTGTGGGCGGGTGGTGGGGTGCTGCCCCTCAGTGTGGGCGGGTGGTGGGGTTCTGGATCTCAGTGTGGGCGGGTGGTGGGGTTCTGGATCTCAGTGTGGGCGGGTGGTGGGGTTCTGGATCTCGGTGTGGGCGGGTGGTGGGGTGCTGCCCCTCAGTGTGGGCGGGTGGTGGGGTTCTGGATCTCAGTGTGGGCGGGTGGTGGGGTGCTGCCCCTCAGTGTGGGCGGGTGGTGGGGTTCTGGATCTCAGTGTGGGCGGGTGGTGGGGTGCTGCCCCTCAGTGTGGGCGGGTGGTGGGGTTCTGGATCTCAGTGTGGGCGGGTGGTGGGGTGCTGCCCCTCAGTGTGGGCGGGTGGTGGGGTTCTGGATCTCAGTGTGGGCGGGTGGTGGGGTGCTGCCCCTCAGTGTGGGCGGGTGGTGGGGTGCTGCCCCTCAGTGTGGGCGGGTGGTGGGGTGCTGCCCCTCAGTGTGGGCGGGTGGTGGGGTTCTGGATCTCAGTGTGGGCGGGTGGTGGGGTGCTGCCCCTCAGTGTGGGCGGGTGGTGGGGTTCTGGACCTGAGCTGTCTGTCCGAGGCTGCCCAGCCTGTCCACGCAGGTTCTTGGTGTCCGTTGCACTTGAGGAACTTGAATTGTGACGTCTCCTCCATTTCTGAAGTTATTTGAGTCTTTTCTCTTTTCTTAGCTAAACGCGTGTCAGTTTTGTTTATGTTTTTTAAAAAACCAGCTCCTAGTTTCATGGATTTTTTTTTATCTCTATTTCGCTTATTTTTGCTCCGTTCTTCTTTTTCTGGTTCCTTGAGGTGTACAGTTAGGTGCTCATTTGAAAGCTTTCTTGTTTCTTGACGAGGCTTTGCTCACTGGACCCCTTTCTTAGAACTGCTCTGGCTGCGTCCTGTAAGTTTCGGTGTATTTCCTTTTTCATTCGTCTCGAGGTTATTTTTAAAATTTCTCTTTTGATTTCCTGTTTGACTCACTGGTTGTTCAATAGCATGTTGTGTAATCACATATTTGTGATGTTTCCTGTTTTAGTCTTGTAATTGGTTTCTAGTTCATAAATCGTGTTCAGAAAAGGTACTTGGTGTGATTTCTTCTTTTTTTTAATCCTCAACCAAGGGTATTTTTTCCGTTGATCTTTAGAGAGAGTGGAAGGGAAGAAGGGGGACGGGGGGTGGGGGGGGCAGAGAGAGAGAGACAGACAGGAACATCCATGTGAGAGAGACACCTTGGGTGGGTTGCCTCCAGCACTCACCCTGACTGGGGCTGTGATCACACCTGCAACCCCAGTATGTGTCTGGGTTCTAACCTGAGACTGGGAATCTAACCTGAGACTCTTCGATGCACGACTGACCACCTAACCACTGAACACACTGACCAGGGCGCTTGATGTGATTGCAGTCTTACCTTCTTAAAGACTTGTTTTGTGGCTCAACATATGGTCTGTCCTGGAAAATGGGCCATGAGTGCTTGAGCAGAATGAGTGTTCTCTTGCTTTTGTATGGGACGTTCTGTACTAGTGCCTATAAAGTTCATCTGTGCTAACACGTCAGTCAGGGCCAGTGCTTACATTGGACTGGGGTACGGCAAATCATTAGTCAGTATCGGGTGTCATACCATCACATTAACTTCTTCCCAGAGCGTTTCCGGTTTTGTTTATAACCTCCCTGTTTTAATGAGCCACTTTGAAGGCTGAAACGGCATTGGTTGAGCACATCGAAACCCATGGGGCACTCTGAAATGTGCCTAGCACTTCCTGGAATAGCATTCTCAAAAGAACCAAGATAAGTCTTAGGTTTCTCCAAAGGAAAAGATATATTGGACATTAGCTGTGTAATGTCGAACTGTGCTATGTCGCTTTGAAAATTAACAGCTTGCTTTCAGAATTCAACAGTGTTTTTATTTTGATCTCCTAAATTGCAGGCCAGATACTTATTATCATTTTTTAAAAAGATAAGCCAAATGAAGATCTCCCTGTAAACATATTTTAATAAACTCTATCTTTATTTCAGAATCCTAAATAGTGAAGATGAAGAAATATTTCCTAATGCAGAGCATGGATGTGCATCCAAGAAAAGGAAAAAGGACCATTTTAGAAATGACAGCAATACTCAGTGTAAGATCATGTTTAAAATGTTGTATTTTACTTGAATTTGTTGGCACCCAGAGCCCTTTTCACATGCGCACAGGAAAGGCGGCCCGGAGGTCTGAACAGTCCTTCTCCAGTTTGCCTACAGGACTAGTCATCAAACCTTCTGCAGCTCAACCATTTTTCTGTTGTGTTTTTATTGATTTCAGAGAGAGGAAGGGAGAGGGAGAGAGAGAGAGAAACATCAATGATGAGAGAGAATCATTAATCGGCTGCCTCCTGCACACCCCCTCCTAGGGATCGAGACCGAAACCTGGGCATGTGCCTGACTGAGAATCCAACTGTGACCTCCTGGTTCATGGGTTGATGCTCAACCACTGAGCCACGCCGGCCGGGCTCAACCATTTTGTTAGTAAGATTTGCAAAAACAAAACAAAGGATAGCAAAACCCACTATAGACCGGCACATCTGGGTGACTGAACAGGGGTCACCATCGGTTCGCTCCTAGGCACTGAGGCCCAGCCTGAGGCATCTTGACTTTGGACTTTTGTGCGGGAGGCGTGGCTGTTCAGAGCAGGACACAGACGTGGTCAGAGCTGGTTAGCGCCTGGCGGGAGGCAGGCAATCCCTGTGCAGCCCCGCTCTGCACTGAGCGCCTCCGTGAGTCGTGAGGAACGCCCCCGTGTAGTCGGTCTGCCGAGGAAGGTCGGGCCCTCGGGGGGAGGCATCATGACCCTTGAAGCTTTAGGATTCAGTTACATGAAACAATTTAATTAAATGCAATTTAAAGGCAATGACAAAAGAATAGGACTTTTTATTAGTTACATAATTTACTAATTGCATTTTTATAATTACATCTTCATATTATTTACAGTCATTAGTAAAACTAGTTTTCTTCTAAGTTACTGAAAGTTGGTACTGTCTGAAAACCATATTTCATGTAAAGATGTGTTTCAGCACCTCTTAAACTGACGTTCAGAAACAAAGAGTTTGCCCAGCCAGTGTGGCTCAGTGATTGAGCATTAACCTATGAACCAGGAAGTCACTGTTCGATTCCTAGTCTGGGCACATATCCGGGTTGCATGCTTGTCCCCAGTGGGGGGCGTGCAAGAGGCAGCCAATCCATGATTCTCTCTCATCATTAATGTTTCTTCCTCTCTCTCTCCCCCTCTCCCTTCCTCTCTAAAATCAATAAAATTAAATTTTTTTAAAAAGAGAGAATTCTGTTCACATTTAACAAGTAAAGGCATCTCAATCTGTACATCAGATAATTTTGTTAAAATATGCAACTATTTTAAGTTTCTGAAAATGTTCATTTTGAAATTATTCCCCAGATTTTAAAAACAGTTAATTTCTGTTCTAGGTTTTTTTCGTGAAAAATGGATCTATGTCCACAAAGAAAGCACAAGAGAAGTAAGTATCCTGTTCTGAGTGAGCGTGTGTGTTGTGTTATTCCTGCGGAACATGTAACTTCACATTAAGCAAATCACTTCTTCTGCAACCTCAACCCTGTGGTTCCACTCGACTGATGAAGACGTCGGGGGTCTTTCAAACAGTGACCCTCGTGTGAGTGTGCATTGTGAGCGTGTGTGGTCAGTGCCTCTGGCACAAACCTGAATGAATAAGCAACAAGGGTGGGCCCGTCTCTCCCGGGAGCTGCTGCTGCAGGGCCCTGCTGCTAGCAGGGGTGGCATGGGCCTCCTGGGCGGGCTGGTGAGAACTCGCCCCATCTCTCCTGCCGGGCAGCTACGTGACGGCCCCTAACGGACTGTGACTAGGAAGGAGCAGTTGGAACCTTCCCCTCCTTTGTTTTGCCAAGTTGGAGAAGTGTTGCTGTGACCCATGAAACAGCCCACTCACTTCAGCCCATTTCCATTTCTCTGCGTAGCACCCGGGAAGCTTAGCTGCTTTGCAGTCCTAAGAAACGCGGCACTTGCCTCATTTTGCAGCGACTGGGGAGTACTTTAGGGAGTGATTGTTGAGTCACATTCCGTTGGCGTGAGTTAACTTGTCCAGAGGCGTTAATAGTGGATGACATGAAACTAGCCAGCTTCTGAGACAGAACGCATTTGCCTACTTGGTGACGGCTAACATGGTTAAGTGGGTACGGAAGGGCTAATCCTTCACGTACAGTCTAATGCACCGTTACACGACTGTTTGGCAGAATCTGGCATAATTTGGGTTGATTTAAGACTATGTAATATTTCATTTGTCTGTTACCGCACTGATGACAGAAAAGAGAACCAACTTAGGCCAGGGCAAGCAACTGACAGAACTTACTGTGAGTCTGAGGTGTCGGTGGGTCTTGGATCCCAGGAGCACAGTGTAACCAGCTCAGGGCGGGGCAGGGCTCGGCCTGACAGCGGGCACTTCTCTCGCCAGCTGTCTCAGCATCACTAGGCTGGCAGTCTTCTCACCCGGGTGGACCAGGGATCTCTGCTGCCCATCTACATGGCCGACTATGGCCGCCCGCAGGCCCCCACCAGGGGGCGAGCTCATGTCATTCAAACATGCGAGTTGCTGTTCACTCTGTGAATCAGATTTTATTCCCCCGAAGAGGCTGTTGTGAGAGGGGGCTTCCTGGAGGGGCGTCTCCTACCCCAGCATGCAGAGTTCTGTTCATTGAGAAGACATTGGAGTAGAAGTACCAGCTGGGATCGAGTGCAGGTTCTGTCCAGGCTTCGCTCCCCCATAGCCCCCCAGAAGATACTTTGCATGTAGTAGGTACTCCCTAAAAATATGTATTGAGTGTTGTGAATGAATGCATCTTGTTGGTTTGTGCACCCAGTAGGACTCTTCTTGGGTCTTGCACAAACCACAAGCCCTTCCTGTGTGTCTTAGCTGTGCTAAGGCGAGCCGCCTCTTCTAGACCCTCCCCTGCCACCCTGGGGTTTTCTGTGATTGGTTCCCAGTAAACGACTCTGAATTGAAATCTCTTTCTATACTCTTCGTATTTCAAATACCGACGGTAGAGTTTAAAGTGACACCTAATGTACAAACCAATCGAATGCAGGTGCATCATGGAGAAAACCATCTAAACAGGAGAGTAATGTTTCACTCTTTAAAAGACTGACTCAATGGGTAGAGCATCGGCCTGTGGACGAAGGGTCCCGGGTTCGGTCCCGGTCAAGGGCACATGCCCGGGTTGTGGGCTTGATCCCCAGTAGGGGGTGTGCAGGAAGTAGCCAATCAATGATTCTCCGTCGTCATTGATGTTTCTATCTCTCTCCCTTCCTCTCTGAAGTCAATTATACACACACACACACACACACACACACACACACTTAGTGGCCAGATTATTATGATCTCTGAGTGCATAACCTGGCCACTCAGAGAGAGAGAGAGAGAGAGAGAGAGAGAGAGAGAGAGAGAGAGAGAGTGTGTGTATATTAGAGGCCTGGTGCATGAATTCGTGCATGGGTGGGGTCTCGCCAGCCTGGCCAAGGGGGGACATGGGTGGTTGGCTGACCTGCCTGCTGGTCGAACTCCTGGTTGAGGGGACAATTTGCATATTAGCCTTTTATTATATAGGATATACACTGAGTAGCCAGATTATTATGCGTTCAGAGATAATAATCTGGCCACTCATTGTGTGTGTGTGTGTGTGTATATATATGTTAGTTTTAAAAAGTAATAAAAGTAAAAGACTGACTAGTGTTCCTTTTTTTTACTCTGGGGGGTCTAATTCCAGTTTGGGGTTTGGGTGCTGAGCAGGCCCCGTCCCGTGGTCACATGGCCCCGCGGTCACATGGCCCCATGGTCACATGGCCCTGCCTCCGCCTGCCCCCTCTGCCTTCAGCCTGTGTGTTCAGCGAACATCCGGACCTCGGGACTCCTGCGAGGGGTCATGTTCTCAGCATGCGTGTTCATAGTGGAACTTCATAGCAGCCGCCTGCTGGGCGTGCTAGCAGTTTTGTAGCCGAGAAGATTCCCACTTATTTTATGGTTTCAGGCTTAATTGGCCCTCCCCGCAGATGTGTCCCAACAAAAGAAATCGGCGAGATGCGGGATGGGTATGTCTTTGTCGTCCTGTCCGCGGAGTGAGGGTGTCAGTGTTGCCTCAGGGATGCATGATGCCAGGTCAGCGTCGGTGTGACTGACTCACTCCCCTGGGTGTGTCTGTGTCACGGTAGACATTGTCCTTTGCCGATGCTTAAAAACCATCCGGCACAGACTCGCCCACACTGAGCGTCGTTGGCTTTGAGTGCGCCTGCACTGACTGTTGGCCTCTTTTCCAGCGGCACGGCTACTGCACTCTGGGGGAGGCCTTCACCCGCCTGGACTTCTCGAGCGCCGTGCAGGACGTGCGCAGGTTCAGCTACGTGGTCAGAGTGAGTATTGCCTTCCCGGGGACACTGCGATGCTTTGGCAGCTGCAGAGGGCGGCGCTCCCTTGCGGTATAGGAATAACCCCAGGAGTGGGCTCAGGACAAGACAGCTCGGTGCCACTCGGGCACGGGCTCTGCGGGCTCGGGTGGGACCGGGTCGGCCTCTGTGCTTTCTAGGTTTCTCCAAACCACGCGTGCACGCGCAGCACGCTGTGGGAGGTGCCAGGGGAACAGACGTTTCCCCGCGGGTTTACCTGATTGTCCCAGCGTTTCCTACTTCGCGTGTCACAGCTGAGCCTGGAACGGGGAATCCAGGCAAAGGGAGCTCAGAGCTGCTGTGCTGCTGGCCCTGGCTGGAGGGGTTGTGACTTAGCCTCGTTCCAGAAAGGGCTCTGAGCCAGGGCCCGTGGCCTCATCTGTGTAGAGGCCTGCTCTGCGGCTTCTTCGCTCCGCTGTGGCAGTGCGGTGATGGCTCCTGCAGCTGCGGTGGTTTGGGAAGACTTCTCCTGATGGCTTTCAGGCATTTAGAAACAGACTGACGGATGGCGGAGGGTGGGGTGGGAGGGCCTGGGTGAAGGAAGGTGAGAGGCTAGCTGAAGAACGTGTCTGCGTGAAGGGCGGGGTGGGGTTGGGGCTGGGGGTAAGGGCAGGGCGGAGGTGGGCAGAGGGGAATCACAGTCTGGTTGTGCTCATAAGGAGTTTTCAGTTTAGCAAGTAGGGGGACACACTTCTCTCTTGTAGAACTGAAACTCCTCTTTCCGAGGAAGGCGGTTTGATCAAGGGGAACTGCTCTGGTGCTTTGCATTCTCCGTGTTGTGTGGCGAGGGGATTATGAAACGCCTTGGCTGGGCTGGAGTCGTCCTGGTGGGTTTCTGATCAGCGTTGCTCCTCGGAGGCTGTGAAATGACGTCACTGGCATGTAGGGTCCGTTTTTCAGGGATGGCTGCCAGGCCGGGTACAAGGCATCTGTTCCTGGGGAAATAGGTGTGTCTTGGTGCCGAGGCTACGTTTCAGTACCAATTAGAGAATGGTTACCGTGACAAAGTTTTCTCCTGGCAGCTAAAACACAGACATGTTGTGGGAAGAAACTGTTGGGTAGTCACCGGAAGCCTGGGCAGTTGTGCCGTCTGGTTGGTCCCCATTGGTTTCCCGGGCACCTCGTGGGACGGGGACGGGGGCTCCTTTGGCACCAGCGGGGCTGCACGGAGGCCGCCCGCCTGAGTTCTCCAGAGGTTTGTTGCCAACCTTACTTTGTTTGGAGATGATCCTTCCTGAGTTCCAAGTATTTCATGGACCCTTTAAAAGCCAAGCCACGAAAGCAATGGGAAGACACAGTGACTAGACTGAATGGTTATTTGGAGGTTTTGAAACTTTCTCCTAAGGACTGTTAGTCAGCAGCTTACTCCACGGTGCACATGAGGAGCTAGAAACAGACAGGCTCAGGGTACCTGCGTGAGGCGGCGGGCGGGCGGGCGGGCAGGGCTGGGAGGTGCCCCCCTCGCTCTTATTTTTTTATTGAGGCTTAATTTGCCCTCCCAGCACATGTGTGCTTCTCCCGCAACCCGACACCTCGCCATCTGATAGGACAGGTGGACGGGTGGAGTCTCGCGAGCAGCTAGAACGCACTGTGCTCTGTTCCTCCGCCTACATGGGCATGAGCTCTGGGCACGATGTAGACAAAGGTAGCAAACGTGCAGACCGATGCACCCACAGTCGACAGACAGGCAGTGTCAGGGTGCGGGAGAAGCACAGTTGGCCTGACGGCGGACAAGTGCTTCCGTTCAGACCTTTGTGATTCTGCAGACTTCTTCTCACGGAACCCCGTGACTTAAATGTGTCACGTGACTTTTAAAAGAGTGGCCTTTGAGTCCAGGGAGTCCTGACGGTTTCTGGTCCTTTGTGAATGAAGCTGCAGGTGGCTGGTTGAGCTTTGTGAAGGGGCCGAATTGTGGGCTAGATTATTGTCACGTGCTCACCCAGGCACCTTGTGCAGGACTGAACGAAAGGATGAAGGAGACCTGTTTACACACTTTGTTTTGTGAGTCACCCTACTCTTTAAAAAATTTATTTTTATTTTTATTGATTTCAGAAAGGAAGGGAGAGGGGGAGAGAGAGAGAGAAACGTCAGTGATGAGAGAGAATCATCGATCGGCTGCCTCCTGCACGCCTCCTACTGGGGATCGAGCCTGCCACCCAGGCATGTGCCCTTGACTGGAATCAAACCCGGGACCCTTCGGTCCGCAGGCCGATGCTCCCTCCACGGAGCCGCACCAGCAGGGCAGTCACCCCACTTCTCCCGTCAAGTGTGCGCCACGGATTGCACGGCAGCATGAGCTGGCAAGCAGGGCCCTCTCACATGGCCACGTGGCCAGTTGTTTGCTGACCTGCAGGCACCTCCTCTGTGCAGGGAAGCTCGGTCTCTGGAAGCGAGGGACGCCCCTTCTTCATTGTAAAACAGACGGTGCAAGAGTTCCTCGGCACAGAGGCGCTCACACCCCAGGGAAACTCCTGTTGCCAGGCAGGCATGGCTGTTGGCTACTGCTCCAGGCACTGCCTGTCCTTTTCCCCAATGGTGTTGGGACAGAGTACACAGGTGACATTATGTTAATGCCCCTGAAAATAAGATGGAGGGAAGAGCGAGAAGCGACAGGATGGGGCCTGCTTACAGTGAAGGAAATGCTCCTCAGCCAGCCGTCTTGGCCTCAGCTGAGGCCGAGCGCTGTAGCTCTGCCGTGTTTAAGAGAAACCACAGAAGCGATGGCCGTGGTGGGTGGCTGTGTCTGGCTGGGGTGAGCACCGGGTGGTGGAGGCCTTTTGTTCAGTCGATGGCATGCCAGGTTACTTAGAAATTGCAAATGTCATTATCACAGGCCAGCAAGTCCCCAGGACTGTCTTCATGTTCTTCAGCTTCCAGCATATTAATCCTGTCAGCTTGGAGTATGGCTCAGTGCAGCAACTAAGAATTCTTTCAACAAAACTGAACTATAAAGTATGCAATAATTCAATTCATATAAACGTTAGCAAATCTTTTTTATTGATTTGAGGGAGCAGGAGAGAGAGAAAAACATCAACTTGTTGTTCTACTTATTAATGCAGTCATTGTGCTTCTTGCATGAGCCCTGACCTGGGATTGAACCTGCAATCTTGGCGTATCGGAAAGATGCTCCAACCCACTGAGCTCCCGGCCAGGCCTAAAGTAACGTTCTTCCTTCCCGCCAGCGCTGGAAGTCGGTGACTGAGACGAGGGCCCATGGGGCGCCCTCCCGTGGAGGAGTAGGATGCAATGCACCTGCATGTCTGGTCTGTGTCCCTCAGGCTGCAGGGTGGTGAGGCTCTTGCGGGTCGTTTCCCCGAAGCCCTTGTGGCTACAGACTCATCGGCACACGAAGGGGGAGCAAAGGGACAGTCCAGAAGGAGGGGCTCCCGTTTCACAGACCATCTGCTTCACCAGTTCCCAGGATGGGAAGGTCGCCTCTCAGGCAGAGACTCTGGCTGTGGCGTCCTGGGGCCTTCGGGCAGAGGCCCGGGTCCCGGACTGTGGAGAGCCGGGCCGCCGAGCTCCCAGAGAAGTGACAGCTGCAGGGTTTGCCAACAGGGTTAGGGCGGGGGCTCTGCTTGGCTTCAGGAACATGGACTGAGAGCTCCCGCGTCTGTAGAGTTTAGGCCACTTTGTTTTACTAAATGCAGTAAAATTGAGAAAACCTTTTAAAGTGAGATAATGAAATCTCAGATCATGGATGCTGTTAGAAGCTACTCACCAGGCCCTTCCGGCACACGATGGGTGGGAGGTGCCTGGTGGGGCAGACAGTGCAGACCTGCGACCACTTGTGTCCCCTGTCTGAGCTGTGACTTTCGGGTCATTTTCTTCCTCTCCCTGGGCCTCGGTCTTCTCACCTGTAGCCTGGGGTCATAGTACTGCCTCATGGGGTGTTTTGAGAGTTAGGTTGATCATGTTGTGTTCTCCAAACCGGGCTGTCCAGCAGCCCCTCCGTGTTTCTGTTGGTTGTAAATCTGAATCCAGCGGGAGCCTGAACAGTCTAACTGACTCTGTCTGGTGTCGCTAGTGTCTCGGTGACACTGGAGAAGCAACTTTGACCTCGGGACCCCTTGGGGTTCCTGGGCAGCACTCTGAGAACAGCTGTATTACAATAACTCCAGCTCTGCCCTCACTTCTCTCAGTGGGAGTAGGGCTGTGAATGTCTCCTTTAACTCTTTCCGTGGAGGAGTAGGATGCAATGCACCTGCATGTCTGGTCTGTGTCCCTCAGGCTGCAGGGTGGTGAGTCTCTTGCGGGTCGTTTCCCTGAAGCCCTTGTGGCTACAGACTCATCCGTCATGTCTCAGTCCGGCCTGCGTTAGCAGGAAAGCTGCTTCTTAATCTCTGAGTTTCTTGTCTCTAATCAGCTCCTCACACAGGCAGGAGAGAAGGGTGTCACTCTGCCTTGTGGTGATGGCCAATAGGAGGAATTGGAGCAGCACCGAGCTGCTGGGAACGGTGCGGGTCGGTGGCTGGGTAGGCTCTCACCTGGTCTGCCCGGTGCTGCAGTGTCGTCCGTGGTCACCGCAGTGCGGGACACGCTACGTAAATGTTAGAAGTGACAGAGGTGGTCTGTGGTGGTCGCCAGCCAGTGCAGCTCTGAGCATGTGGTTAGCAGTTTCTTTCCTCCTCTGGAAGGCAGCAGAGGCAGCGAGGAGGGAGGAGGGAGGAGGCATAGAGTACCACTGGCAGAGGCTGGGCGGCAGGCATCCCTGCAGAGTCTGAAGTGCAAGCAGGCTGGCCAGAAGCAGCCGAGGTTGGGCAGAGTCGGTCAGGATGGTGCGAGTGGATGTGTTCACAGACGCAGGGCAGGGCAGGCGACATCAGCAGCCACACGTGTGGCCCAGGGAGAGGCTGGCAGGGACGGCTAAGTCACGGTGCTCAATTCCTCGCTCAGAGCACGTGGGAAATTGCAGAGAGGCAGGCAGTGGCTTGAGCCCTGTGGGAGGGAACCGGCTCTCCCTGGAGAGAGAGGAGCAGGAAGCGCTGGGTGGAGGAGCTGGGAAAGCCCCACATTCCTCTTGGGGCCTCGGGGCAGGAGCTCTGCCCACCCACCTGCCTCAGGAAGGGTGAAGCCAGAGGTGCTGACCCAGTGAGACAGGGGGTTGAGGTACCAGAACCTGCACTGGTGGGCAGCAGACTTGTCAGGAGTGAGAGCCTGACCAGCTGGGGAAGCAGTTGGGGGTTGGGGGGCTGGGAGCAAACAAGACAGTGTGAGCCAAGGCGGACAGAGGAAACAGGCCATGAGGACTGGAGCTGGGACAGGAACTGGGGGGAGCCTGCTCAGAGCGGGCACTTGGAAACGGTAAGAGTCTGAGGTGGCAGAATGAGAGGAACGGTGATTATGAGTTTACAAGGGTTAGAAAGAGGGGGAGCTTTGGAGAAAGGGCAGCAGGGAGAAGGCCCTGCACACGTATAATTGGAGCCTGCAAAGGGTTAGAAAGAGTGAGAGCTTTGGAGAAAGGGCGGCCGGGAGAAGGCCCTGGAAACGTATAATTGGAGCCTGCTAAGGAAGCAGACAGAGCATGGGGACTGAGCACAGGTCCATGGGTCAGATGCCAGAGACCTGCCTGAGGGGCACAGGCTCGGGTCTGCATGTTGGAGGGCGTGCGGGGCTGACCCGCACAGTCGGTGTCACATCCTGGGATGACGTGACGAGCACCTCTCACTGAGGAACCCTGAGGGGCACACGTCTGTCCTGTGCGTGTCGTCACTGTGCTGCTGTAGTCACTGTGGTTTATGTTTCCATGTGAAGTAGATTTATGCTTAGCTTTTTCCCTCTTTCTTTTAAGCTATTGCAGCTAATTGCAAAATCCCAGTTAACCTCATTGAGTGGTGTGGCACAAAAGAATTACTTCAACATTTTGGATAAAATCGTTCACAAGGGTAAGAGGATGACTGATATTTTTCATCGTCTGAGTCTTAATGAGCTTTAGTGTGAGGAGAGGGGTTTTCTCTTACCTCCACCCCTGTGTGTGTGTCAGATGGTGACGTCCGGTGCGTGGCTGTGGCTGCACAGCCATGCCAGGGCCTCCAGCTCTCACGTCCATGTTCTGTTCACGTTTTTAAAGTTGCGTTTGCATCGGAAGGAGTATATTACATTAACATAAGAAATATATTATTGTGCTATTATAAGATAGAAAGATAAGTGAAAAGATATTTTACCTCTTCGTGGTAGCCAATCACATTTCACTTTACCATATAATGTTTCCATAATCTTCAGGGTTGGGCTTAGTTGCTGCAGCATCAAATAAACCTATACATTTCTTTTTAATTTAGTGATTGTATTGATTGATTAGTGGCTAATAGGTAGAATTTTAGCTTTCACAATAGGGTTTATGAATGGATAGTGTGTTCCAAAAAATGTATACATTCTATAACAGCTGATAGCTCCATTTTGAAAATGAAATGTGTTTGAATAACACTGCCTTTGTATTTTCATAGTGTGTGTACATTTTGGGGGACGCCCTCTATCTGCATTAATGGCTGAGTGCAGCCATTTTTAAACACCATTTCTCTTTATGGCGAATGTAAAGAACTGACAGTTTAAAGTAAAAATGTAGACTCGACCGGAAATACTCGGTCAGGAAACATTTTAAAATTTGTCTAAGTCTCATCATCTTTGCGATAGCTCAGAAATGCCAGTCTGGGGTTGCAGTGGAATTAGATCATTGTTCATTGTGACAAAATATAGACAGTGTAAAATTGACAGTTTCACTTAAGCTACAGTCGGTGCCATTAGGTGCTTTCACTCTGTTGTGCCACCATCACCACCATCATCTCCCCAGAACATTCTCATGTTCCCACACGGAGCCTCTGTCCCTACTAGACACTTACTCCTACCACCCCACCCTTGGTGCCACCGTCCACTTCTGTCTCAGTCTCCGACTCCTCCGCCCGCAAACAAGGAGTCACACAGCCTCTGTCCTGTCCGGCTGGTCTCCCTGAGCTTCGTGTCTTTGAGGGTCACCCACGTGGCAGCGTGTGGCGGGAGTGGAGTCTCTTCCTGTCCGAGGCTGAGTGCAGTCCGCTGTGTGCGTGCACCCCATCTCATCTGTAGGATACACTTGGGGTGCAGCTCGGCCCTCACAGGCGGCAGCTGTCCATGCACGGTGTGCTTGTGTTTGTTCCAGTGCTCGACGACCACCAGAACCCTCGGCTGATCAAAGACCTCCTCCAAGACCTGAGCTCCACCCTCTGCGCCCTGGTCCGCGGCGTGGGCAAGTCCGTGCTGGTGGGCAACATCAACATCTGGGTGTGCCGGCTGGAGACAGTCCTCACCTGGCAGCAGCAGCTGCAGAACCTGCAGATGACGCCGGTACGACGCTAGCGCCAAGTCGAGACCGCTTCTCCAGACTCACGGCTTGGAGAGCGATGCTCGTCTCCTCTTTGGTGTTGATTAAGTTGTTTTTAGATGGATTAGACCAAGGAGCCCTGCTCCTGGGAAGGGCTGACTCTGCAGGTGACGAGGTGGTCAGCTCGCTCACCTTGAAAGGCAATCAGGTGCTTTGGGCTCAAATGACATCAGAAAATCACGGCTCCGTGTGTGCGCAATCCGCCCTTCCCCTTGCTGTGGCTCGTGCAGGGCCTGTACTCCCCTCACTTGCTCGCTCTGCATGGACGCAGATGCACAGGTGTGTGGAGGCAGATGCACACGTGTGTGGCTTGTAAGTAAGGTGACACACATGACAGACATGCCATCACATCCAAACTGTCCCCAGTGTCCTAGGCCCATGGTACTGCAGCTCAAGGCACTGGATGAGGCAGAAATGTGGCCTCGCGTCGCCCCGTGGTCGTGCCTGATGACTGAGGAAGGATTTCCACAGCAAGGACAGTGACAGCGCTCTGAGGGGACAGAGTGAGGGCGCCCCCCACACCTCTCCCTGCACCACCTCTCCTGGGACCAACCAAGGCGCTCACGCCTCCACAGATGTCCTCGTCCAGGGCACTGGGACCTGGGAGAGAAGAGACAGCAGACGGGACCACTGTGCTCGGGGCTGAGGCTCTGACTGCTGGGGACACTTCTGCCTGGGGCAGAGCTGGGTGGGCCAAGCAGACACCTGCCGTCTGTCTGTCTGTCTGTCTGTCTGTAAGAGGCTCCTGCGGACAATGAGGCCCTGCGCGGCACAGCCCCTGGCACAGGCCTCTGACGGCATCCCCGTGGTGCCAGCCCTCCTGAGGGGCAAACAGCGGTTCACTCGCCGGCTTGTGTGAGAGAGGGTGTGGCTTATGTACTTGAAACCGTGGAGATGTGAGCTAGCAGGGCCTCCGTGACGGATTCATCACGCCCCTGGCCACTGAGCTGCCCAGGCCAAGAGCAGAGGCTCGGGCGCAGTGCACGCCTGACCATGTCTCCGTGGCCTGACGCGTCCCCAGCACCTGCCCCTTCCAGGCACCCCTTTGAGTGTCGTCTAGTAGGCAGGTCCCCTCGTGCAGACGTCGTGGGGCGGCTGTCGCCACCAAGCAGCCTGGGCCATTCCGGCTCCACTTCGGGCGGCCCTGGTGGCCAGCAGAGGAGGCATGGGGTCAGGGGCGCTGGCACCAGGCCCCGGCTAGTGGGGGAATCGGGGAGGGGAACGTCAGGTTGGTCTCCGTGGCCTGAGGGCGCCGTGGCCTGCTCCCTTTCTTGCAGGAGAACCACGGCCTCACGCTCAGTGACCTGCCTTTGCACATGCTGAACAACATCCTGTACCGGCTCTCGGACGGCTGGGACATCGTGACGCTGGGCCAGGTGAGCCCCACGCTGCGCACGCTCAGCGAGGACCGGCGGCTCTGGAAGAAGCTGTGTCAGTACCACTTCGCAGAGAAGCAGGTGAGCGGCGGCCTCGGGACCCTCACAGTTTAGGAAGGTTGCGTGCGGCTTCTCTCCGACAGCTATGCAGTTTACTATTCATCTTCAGAAAGAACCATGAGCTGATAAACCCAAACGAAACACAGACAGGACGCGTTTCCTGCCCTCTGTGGACAGCACCAGGTGTCACCATCTCCCCTAACGGGCTCAGGCTGCGTGTCCCCTCCAGCCTGGCACCCCCAGCCTTGGTTTTCTGGGCGGCGGGCCGCATGCCGCTGTCCATGTCCTCCCTGCGTTAGCTCCGGGCTGGGGGCGGGCAGGGCTGGGCCTGTGGTGAGGCAGCCTGGCGCTGTGGGAGGGGGGGGCTGACAGTCCATGCCAGCAGAGACAGGTGGGGGGTGGGGGAGCTGGTGGCTGCCGCCGAGAGGTGGAGAAGTGGGTGTGCATATGAGCACGTCCACTCTGCAGGCAACGGGAGAGGCTCCCTTGTGGAAATGCAGGTCTGGGGGCAGTGGAGGCTGTGGGCGTGGTCGGCGTGGCAGGGCCCTGCGTGAGGAGGCGCGTCATGAGCCCTGTGGACCCTCCTCTTTGCCTGGCAGCGTTTGGAACGGAGCCAATGACAGGCTGCGCCAAGAAAGGCGGGTGTGGACAGAAAGGCAAATGTGGCCATGGGCGAACCCCAGGGACTTGGGGCCCAGCAGCTGGGGCGGGCGCAGCAGTGCACCATGGTCTCGGGGGGTTGGGAGTCGCAGGTGGAGACAGGGTGGGTTGAGATGCCTCCCAGGTGTCTGAGTGCAGCACGCCAAGAGGCCCAGGTGTCTGAAGGACTCGAGAGAAGGAGGTGGGCCTCGGGCAGCTGGCTGACGGGGCTCCTGAGGGTCTAAGAGGAGGGGCCAAGGCTCCCAGAGGTCACCTGGGACCCAGAGGTCACCCCAGGCCCCAGAGGACTCCTGCTACACTGAGTCCTGTGGTGGGGGACGACCCAGGAAAACTTCTGGGTGGACTTGGGGAGAAACCCAGGGTCAGGGTGACTTGACTGGGGAAAAAAGAGACTGAGTTCTGGAGTCAGCACAGGTGTGGGGACGTGGGAGTTTGCAGGGAGGGTTTGTACTCAGGGAACGAGCGAGTGAGGTGTGTCTGGATGGCGGCCCGGAGCTCCCGTGGGCCCCTCCCCAGGTGCCCTGGCTGTTCCCCAGCTCAAGGGTCAGAGTGCATGGCGGGCGTCTCGGGAACATCTGTTGACCATTTGTGAGGTCCTTGCATGCATTTCCATAACGGGCCACTTTATTTTTTTTAATATATTTTTATTGATCTCAGGAAGAGAGAGAGAAACAAGTGATGAGAGAGAATTGTTGATTGGCTGCCTCCTTGGGACTGGGCATGTGCCCTTGATCAGAATTGAACCTGGGACCTATCAGTCCGCAGGCCGACACTGTATCTACTGAGCCACACCAGCTCGGGCCTAAAGGGCCACTGTAGAGGCTCTGTCCTCCGCACAGCGTTTCCTGTCGGGTGTCAGCATTGGCACCCGCAGGTGCATCTTGTCTGCAGCTGTGCCGACCAGGTGGAAAGCCCAGGCGATTCCCACTCCCCGGCGGGTGTGACGTGTCTCCTTCCAACTCCGAGGGCAGGTGTACTCTTTGGCCGTTTGTACATCTTCACAGAATGTCTTCTCAAGGCCTTTGCTCATGTCGGTAGACGATGTGTGTAGCTTGCCGCCTTGTTCCTTTGGCTTTCTGAGTGCAGCTGACATACAATATCCTACCAGTTTCGGGTGTGCAGCATCGGGTTGGACTTATTTGTAGCGGAACAACATATCATGGGCATTGGGCCAGATCTGAAGAGAGAAATCGCGTCATGGCTGCGTGGGGTCCCAGAGTAGGGACACGCGGTTCCTTTGATGAGTCCCTTGGCTTTAACCCGGTAGTTTAAGTCCAGTAATTGAATGTTTCCCGAGCCACCTGCCTCTTTAATGGCTTTGCACCTCATCACGCTCTGCACACCATCTGCTGACTGAGCGGAGCGTGTGTGTCTAGTTCTGCAGACACCTGATCCTCTCGGAGAAGGGCCACGTGGAGTGGAAGCTGATGTACTTCGCGCTGCAGAAGTGCTACCCGACGCGGGAGCAGTACGGGGACACGCTGCTCTTCTGCCGGCACTGCAGCACCCTCTTCTGGAAGGTGAGCTGCGGGCGGGGCAGCTCGTTCCCCTGCACGCAGTGCAGCCCTGAGCAAACAGGAAGCCATCTGTCCCAGACGCCGGCAGGGCAGGCTCATGAGCGCAGAGTGCCCTGGGGTTCAGATCCGAGCAATGAGGAGCCGACCTTTGGCCACTGCCTTCCCTGGATGGCAGCCCTTCCTGTGGCGACATGACGTGTGGGGCATGTCTGTCTGAGGGGAGGCAGGCCGCAGGTCTGCTGGCACCCTCGGGCCTCCTGGGCAGAGGCTGCTCCTGGCTGGCGGCTTTCCCAGGCCCTCGGCCTGAGGAAGGACAGCCTCGCTTACCTGCTCCCCAGACGTGGCCTTGGCCTCACAGCCGCCGCCCCCCCCCCCCCCACAGCTGTTTCCGGGCAGCTGCCCGTGTGCCTCCCGGCTTCTCTTCTCAGAGCGCCACACACGAGTAAACGTGCATCTTCCCATTATTTTGTCAAAACGTAGATTCTGGGTGCTTGTCAAGGCGAGCCCTTCAGTGAGGAGCCTGTGCCTGTGCCCTGCACTCTTCCCATCCCGAACACCTTCCTGTCTAACGGCCCCCCCCCCAGACATCTCAATGAACCCCCTTCCTGGCTTTTCCCTCCAGGCATCTCAGTGAACCCCCTTCCTGGCTTTTCCCCCCAGGCATCTCAGTGAACCCCCTTCCTGTCTACTCCCCCCGGATGTCTCTGATGGACCCCTTCCTGTCTTCCCCCCGGATGTCTCAGGACAGGCTCTCCCGCTCAGGGCTGAACTCCACGTGCCCCCTTCAGTACCTTTTATTGTCTTCGCACCTGAACCGTTTCACCTGCGGTGCTTTCCACGCTTTGCCGAGTTTGAATGTGTTTCCTAAGATTCACCGGTCAAAAGCGGTGAAACTGGGAAGGCTGCGTGAGCCCGCCCAGCGTCCTGCGACCCCTGCCCCGCCCTTGGGGGCCTGGCTTGTGCCTGTAAACACCACGCTTGTGCGCTTAGTGGCGCCTCCCCCCCCCCCAGACTGCCTGGCCACGTCCAGCACCAGGGCGCGGGCCGAGTGAGGAGGCTCCGCTGGGCCGCAGGCCCGGGACCAGGTGGAGCGATGCGAGGGCCATGGTCCTCTTCAGTGCCGCCTGCGCTTGGTGCAGGGGAGCCGGTGGCACAAACAGGAGCCGTTCCCACGGGAGCTGATGGGACCCGGACAGCTACTGCGCACACTCAGTGCCCCCTCCCGGGTCCTGGTGGCTCTGCGCCCGTCTTCCAGGGGCACCGTCTTCCAGGAGCACGGAGGGCGGCTCCCTCCAGCCTGGGGGCGGGCCGCGAGAGGCTTGGGGGGGATGAAAGTGCGTCTGCGAGCTCGGGGGCCGCCTCAGGGACACGGCTGTCGCCCGTTACCTGCTGGTTTCTTTCAGTTGTTGTCCCACAGTGCGCACCAGCCGCCCTTCTAATCTCTCCTTTTCCCTCCCGCTCCCTCCGACCTGTCTTCAACCTCCAGGACTGCCGCCTCGCTTTACTGCTCCAGGTACTCACACCTCCCGCCTTGCTCGGGACTAACCCCGTGCCTGCCCCGCCCGGGGCACCTGACACCCCATCGCAGCCACGCCTGCCCGGGTGCACGGCCTGGCTTCCTTCAGCCGCCGCCCAAGGGTTTGCAGGAAATGCCTGAGCCCTGCGCTTGAGCGCGAGGCTCAGCCTTCGGGGAAGCTCGAGGGGTGTCCGCAGCATGTCCTTCAGGTGAAGGCGCCACTCAGCGCCTGGGTGCCCACGGCCCAGCGAATGCGCTGGCCTGTAACGTGTAGGCAACTTGTTCTCTCAAGTTCCTCAGTCTTTTCACACAAAACCCGCTTTTCCTGCTACTACAATCCCCGCCTTCAGTTGCTGGGGGGCGGGGCGTGGTCGGGGGCGGGGCTTGTTCGTGGGCGTGGCCCAGGGGGCGGGGCGGGGCGGGGCTTGTTCGTGGGCGTGGTCCAGGGGGCGGGGCGGGGCTGGAGGAGGGCCACAGAAACCTGGGGTCTCCTCTGAGCAGGGCCAGCTCAGACCGGCCCAGGGCTCGCTGTCCGTCCAGCCCGTGAGCAGGAGGTTTCTGCGCTGGGAGCACGCATGTGCGGGTGTCCTGGCGCTCATGGCGCAGAGATGGGTCTGGGGTGCTTAGGCAGCTGGTTACCGACCTATGGCACTCTCTCCTCCCGCAGGACTCGGGACACCCCTGCACGGCCACCGACCCTGACCGCTGCTTCACGCCCGTGTCCCCGCAGCACTTCATCGACCTCTTCAAGTTCTGAGGCCCCTCCCTACGACGTGCCAGCCTCGGAGCCGGCGCCCAGGCCCTGCAGGAGCAGCCAGCATCCTCTGGCCACGCGCTGCCCGAGCGGCTGCACCGGGCAGCTTCCTGCTCCGGGCAGGGACGGACGTCGAGCTGTGTGTGTGCACCTTTGAAGGGTCAGGGAACCCAGTGAAATCATGTCCGCCTCCTTCTCTAAGAAATTCTTTTCTTCCGAGCATTTGAAAACTTGCACCTTTGCCTACTTACAAATACGGCCCGAAGGGCCCTGGGTTTTGAGTGCCACTGCTGTGCAGAGCTGACACTAACGCAATGACGCGCCGGATGGTCACGTCTCCAGGTTTTGCGTAATTGAGGGGGGAGGGGTAGAACCAGCAATCCGTGTAAATACATTGTGCAGAATATTTATTTTTCTTAAGATGTATTTTAACCACACTGGTTGTGACTAAATGACCTAGGGCAGTGGTTGTCAAACTGCAGCTTGCGAGCCACATGCAGCTCTTTGGCCCCTTGAGTGTGGCTCTTCCACAAAATACCACGTGCGGGTGCGTTTGTAGCCCATGCGCAGAAGTGGGTTTTCGGCTCTCAAAAGAAATTTCGATCGTTGTACTGCTGTTATTTGGCTCTGTTGACTAGTGAGTTTGCCGACCACTGAGCTAGGGGAATGTCTGTGTGTCCGTCCTGGTGTTTGGCGATTGAGCTGTGAATTGTGCAGCATCTGTGACCAACGAAGGTGTGAGTGGTGTGGCCGCACACCGTGCTGCCCGCGCCCTCGGACAGACACCGGCGTCTGGGACCTCGGAGCCCTTGGAGGGACGACGGCTGCTGAGCATGGCGAGTGGCAGGGGCAGCGGGGCAACCTGCCGTCTGCAGGAAACTGCTTTCCAGACAATAAATCCTGTTTACTGACACTCCCCGGGTTTGCCTCTGACAAGACCGTAGTGAGTGATTTCATACTTACCTAAGCCTTTGAAACCTTTAAGAGGTGGTTTTATTTTCAAAACGATGCAAGTCCATTTTAGAAAACGGGTATAGGTGTGTGGCATAACATCACCTGCTGAGGCACGCTGCGTGCGCATCTGTGAGTCATGAGGGTCGGGGGCCCAGGCAGCATTGTCTCCCTCCCCGCTCCTAACACACGCCGAGAAACAGTGAATGTCAGGCAGCACCCTGCCCGCGGCCCGGGAGTCCGTGTGTCCGTGGAACAGTGACTTTTGCTGCTGAGCTTTGGAGGCTCGGGGAGCAGCGTTCCTGGCTCCAGTGGCCACAGGCCAAGGCAGCAAGGGGAGCCCTCTGAAGCCCTCGTCTCCAAAGAAAGACCCTCCTCAGAACCTCAGCGCCAATGCGTCTCCTGTCACTGCCCTTCCTGGTGGGTCAGCTTTCTTGAAAATAGTTACATCACCTAAGCTGCACTGTTAAAACTGAGTTCAGAGAGGAAGGGGAGGGAGAGAAACACCAATGATGCCCATCACTGATCATGGCCTCCTGCACGCCCCACACTGGGGATCATGCAGCGTGTGCCCTGACGGGGAATTGAGCCGGGACCTCCTGCTTCACGGGTTGATGCTCACCCACGGAGCCATGCCTGGTGGGCTAAAACAGTATTTATTTTAAAGTGTGTTTTTATTAGAGAGAGAGGAAGAGAGAAATGGAAACATCAATGAGTTGTTGACCGCTGCCTCGCCCACACTAACGGTACTTTTCATTGAAATGGTTGTCCCAGCCCCTCGGACCCCCCAGGGGCAAGGGGGCACCGGGAAACCCTGAGACACAGGGCTTCCTCCTGTAAAATCAGACCCCCTGCCTGTGCTCAGAGAGGGTGCCTGCCTGGAGCTGCAGGGGTCCCCCAGCTCTCCCTTTGCAGGGACTAAGATGGTGACTCCAGGGGCAGCTTGGTCTGCAACATGGGCAGCTGGCAGGTGTGGGAAGTCAGTGGCCGGGAGGAGCCCTCTTCTTGTACCCGCCTGCACTGAGGCTGCTCAGGTAGGCGCGTCTGGTTAGCGCCTCCTGTAGCTTTCCTAGCTCCCACTCCTTTCACAGGGCACAGACTAGCTTCCTAGACATGTCGCTGTTGTCATGGAAACGGCTCCACAACTCTCCCATCCCTGCAGTGTCCCCTCCCCCCCAGCTCCAGCCCCGCCCTCTGCTGTGACAGGACACCCCACTGGTATGTTCCTTGTTTCTCAGCCGGAGCTGGGAGGCAACTCAGGTCTCCAACACACAGGACAACTGACTGAAAAACGCGCAGACAGCAGCGAGGCAGCTCACCCCCTGAGCGCTCAGGTCGATACCGGTCATTTGTTTATGAAACATCTACGTGTAGTTTGCATTTCAAAACGGGGTTTAAGTGTGGAGAGGCGTGCCCATCGGCCCGGGACTGAGGTGAGCGAGCAGTGACCTTCAGTGGGCGCCAATGACAGGCCAACAATGAGGGACGATATAAATGATACTTTTATTTCTTAAAACCTCAGCATTAGGGATGGATCTGACCTTCTCTGCAGCCATCACTTCTGTATTAAAAATACTAAGACATTAGTAGAAGGAGCAGACACCTCGTTCTTCGCACAGTTGTCTGTACACAATTCAAACGACCCCCAAACCAAACAATTTCTCTCGACCTGTGCACAAACCATCGCTTTGGTAAGATTCTTTTTCCCCTGAAGCACACCAATAAATATCTATATTAAGACCCACAGAGCCATTGTCACGGAATCCCATACAACAGAAGAACATCTCATTTGCATAAATGTTTGCAGATCAACGTGTGGTTTACAGTCCCCACCCGACCCACGCCTGGCTCACAGCCCCAGCACCACTTAAAGCTCATCTGTGCCCAGGCTCCGTCAAGCAGGCTTCTTGTTCTCCTGAAAAACACAGATGGGTGAACAGACAGATGCTTGACAGACGACAGACAGACGCTCTGACACACACACACACACACCAGGCATGGGGCGTGCGGCCGGTCCCAGGAGCGACCGAGCCCCCTCCTGTGGAGCAGCACCGTGAGCCCTGAGCAACCGGGACATTCCTCCCGAGGATGCAGTGCAGCCAGAGGTGGTTGTGACGAAAAACGATGCCTGGTCCTTCAAACCAGCCCCGGCTGGACATGAGGGCGGCACGCGGGACATCTGTCCGGGCCCTGACCCGTGGTGCCAAGGACAGCACACCCACATGGCAGCCGACGCAGCCCTTAGGGATCCCACAGCCTCCCACAAGCATCTCGTCTTGAAAACGCCGTGGGCATTCTAGAAGGAGGCACTCCAGTGTTTTCTATGTTGCAGCCCTGTCATGAGCAAGTTAACAGCTTCCAAGCAAAATTACGGTATCGAGTGACTAACAGTGACCCACACGTCAGGGTTTTCTGTAATCTGTAATCAGAAAGCAGGACCGGCTCTTAGAAGGAGATACAGATCGATGTTTAAAAGCCCTGCAGTAGAAATAAAACCTCAACATACGCACGCCGTCCCTACCCACCGCAGGGGGGGCAGGGCGGGGCGGGGGCGGGGGTCTCTGCTGACGGCAGGCAGCATTCACTTCTCTAGAATTTGATTTGCTGACAGATTTTTAATTTAAGAGAAAGTTTGATTTTCCAGGATAAACACGACCTGACGCAGCCTTGGCCAGACTCGCTGCGCCCTGGCTGGCGCGTGTCCATCCCGGCGGCAGGCGTCACCGCGTCATGCGGCAGACGGATGCAGCTGAGGACGGCGGGGAAGTGCTATTTGGTACCTGTGGGGCAGCATCCGAAACTGCATCCCCAGGTCAGAAACACGCAGACACACCGGCGTGGCGTGGCGTGGCGTGGCGTGTCTGCCAGAGGTGGTCACAGTGTTTGGAAACTCCTAACCAGTGTGTGAGATGAAATGTGGGCAGAGTGGACTCCGCTCTCTTTAACCTGGAAAGACTAACAACTTGATAGGCTATTAAAACACCTGATACAGCAAACAGACTCTGAAAGGAAGGAGCCAGAGCCGCAACGTGAGGCAAATTCTGCTGTGGAAACGCTGGCAGGCGGAGCCCCCGGGTCACTCAAGCTCCTCCCAGTTATCGGTCAGGTGGCCGCGGCTCTGGCGCCGGATGCTGACCAGCTTCCCGGCCGAGCGCAGGCTCCAGCGCGAGCTGCCCCCTGGGCCGGCCAGGCTGGTGTACTTGCCGGAGCCCTTGGCCCCCTCCTCCCAGCCCGGCCGGGACGCCTGGTCACTCAGGGCGCCCGACTCGGCTGCCACGTCTTCGAGAGCAAGCTTCGGGGGCTCCCAGCCCTCGATCTCGTCCGGCTTCTTGGACTGCATGTTCGGCTTTAAAACCAGATTGTCCCAAAACCCTGACTTCTTCTCTGTCTTCAGCTCTTCTTTCAACCGTAAGCTGGTTCTGTGGGACACAGGAGTTGGGTTTGGGTGATGCAGGGGCCTCAGTTTCGGTCCATTTTGTAAATAAAGCGCCTTTTTCTAAAACCATCTAAGCTGTGTGGGAAGCTAACGCCAATCAATATGTAAAACTTGAAACAGCAAAGTCAACGAGGGAGAATTCGTCCCCACGTATTGTTGCTGACACTCGTGAGGCCACGTCTCAGACCCACATGTGGAGTGCACACGGGCCGGCTCTCAGGAGACACGACTGGTGCTCACGTGCCTGGCAGTTGGCGGCAGGGACCCAGGGCCCAGACTCCAATCGGGGAGAATTCCTTCTTACCCACGGGGTCCTGAGGACCCAGCCAGCATGCTGGGCCCTGGGAGACAATGCCCAGGGGACTGACGTGCAGGACCCGCCTCCCGTGAAGAAGGTGGTCACTGCGACACCCGCCTGTGAAGCGAGGCAGCGCTGGGCTCTGGGCTCAGGTGGGCGCTAGTCTGCTGTTTCCACGCTCGTCCGCCTGCCAGGCTCAGCTGCCTCCTGGCCTTCCCGTAGCACCCTGTCCGCACCTTCCTCACTAGGGGAGGAGCCCTTGATGTCACCTGACTGGCCCTGGTGTCCCACGGGACAGGGAGGGAGTGGGGGCCGCGATGAGGGGAGCCCCCCATTGGGGCCTGGCCTGGCCTGCCAACCGCGTCCCCTCTCTCCCGCAGGGACTTACCCCCTGGACTTGGAAGATTTGTATCTTCCCAGCAGGTGCTGCTCGTCGTCGTCATTAAACAGCGAAGTCACTTCCTTCCAACCTCGGAAATCTGCTCCCTGCACCAACAAAGATCAGGAAGAGGTCAGGCCTGGCAACAAGTACACAGATCGGGTTTTGTAACAAATCTGTGGAGCCGGGCCTGGGAGAGAAGCTGAGCCCTGGGAGAGAAGCTGAGCCTGGGAGAAGCTGGCCTGGGAGAGAAGCTGGGCCCTGGGAGAGAAGCTGGGCCCTGGGAGAGAAGCCGGGCCTGGGAGAGAAGCTGACCTGGGGGAGAAGCCGGGCCTGGGAGAGAAGCTGACCTGGGGGAGAAGCTGGGCCTGGGAGAGAAGCTGAGCCCTGGGAGAGAAGCTGGGCCTGGGAGAGAAGCCGGGAGAGAAGCTGGGCCTGAGAGAAGCTGACCTGGGAGAGAAGCCGGGCTGGGAGAGAAGCCGGGCTGGGAGAGAAGCCGACCTGGGAGAGAAGCTGACCTGGGAGAGAAGCCGACCTGGGAGAGAAGCTAACCTGGGAGAGAAGCCGGGCCACGTCCCCTGGGGTCGCAGCTCCCCCTCCCTCCCTCAGCGGCAGGCGACCTCCGCCGTCCCACTGTGAGGACAGCCGCTGCAGTGACCGTCCATCTGCCCATCCTCACCCTGCCCTCACCCAGGTGGGGCGGCCGAGCTGTGACTCCAGGATGGGTCCCTGCAGGTCAGAGGCCCCGCCATCCCTGCAGGTGGCTGCAGAGGAGGGAAGGCCTATTGTTCATCCTGGGGCCACGGTTCTGCAGTTGGGGTGCGTCCCGTGCCAACGCCCAGCCCCGCAGACCCTGAGGCACGCGCTGTCAGAGCAGGGCCGGGAGAGGAGAGAGACTCCCGCCCATCCCGAATCCCGGAGTCCCACTCGCTCTGTGGGTGGTCTCGCTCTCATCAGGGGAGCGGAGGGGAGGGGAGCGAGGGCGGCTCCCGGGGGGCAGACCTCGCTTACAGAACTCTGAAATGTTCCTGTTGCAACACGAAAGGAAAGGGAACTGAGGGCTGTGTGTCAGGCTCCTGCGGCCACCCAGGGCCACCCAGGGCCACCCAGGGCCAGGGAGCGAGAGCTCAACGTCGTCCCCAAAAGCTAAGCCGGAGGCCATCCCTGGGGCCAGGCTCGCGACAGCGGGGTCCCGGATGGACCAGGACCTGGCAGATGGCGTGTGCCAGTTCCGTGCCCCGCGCCCTGCGAGGACCCGCCAACCCTCCGTCTGAGCAGCCCAGGGGCCACGCCGATGGCCACCCATGGCCGGAAGCTGTGTGACACTCCCGTGCCTGTGGCAAAGCTCCCGCCTGCATCCCGGCGGCCGGTGCCCCTGCTCCAGCAACGATCAAAACGCAGCCTTCACCAGAGCGACAGCAGCCACATGACCCCGAGGGTGACACATGGAAACAGGACACCGGGACCTGAGAAGCAGGAAGGACCGCAAAGGACGAGGGGTCGCGCGCCTGGCTCCTGGCCGTCCCTGTGCCCACACCCTCCCGTCCAGACCCCACAGAACAGCAGCGCTCAACACAGGCTGCTTGCGCGTGTACCCCCTTAACCCCTCCGCAGGGTCGGCCGCGCCCTACTCCGGCACCTGGGACTCCAGAGTGTCTGTCTGAGGGGCATGAGGGACTGAGACCCTCAACCAAGAGCACAGCCGGTGCGCCGGGGTGATGCGGTGACAACCAGAGCCAAGGGCCAAGGGCCGGGCGCCTGTCCGCTGGGCCTGGAGCCCTGGGGATGGGTTCTCGCAGGCAGAGGAGGGAGCGGTGAGCCAGGCCGGAGGCTGCCGTGCGAGGTCCCGCACAGCCGGCGCTCTGCCTGCCCACTCTGCAGGCGAGAGTTCCCCCAGGCCGATGTGCATGCTGCGCCTAGAGCGCGATCCAGCCGCGCGGGAGGCTGGTCCCCTGTGGAACCCGATCCCAGGCTGGGTCAGCTGAGAGCTGCCGGCCTTGGCCAGCCCAGCGGGGAGTGGAGGCCCCTGACCCAGAGCCCCAAGGAGGACCTCCCAGCAGGAGGGAGCCCCTGGGCGGGAGGGCGCCCACCGCCTGGGTCCAGCCGTCCACCTGTCTGCTCAGGAGCCATAGCCACATGCCAGGCACAAGTGCTGCAGAGGCCACGTGAAGAGGGAGCCCTCCTTCCCCCTGCGAAAAGCACGTTTAAAATACCCATCGGGCCCTGGCTGGTGCGGCTCAGTGGATAGAGCGTTGGCCTGCAGACTGAAGGGTCCTGGTCCAGGGCACATGCCCAGTGGGGGACGTGCAAGAAGCAGCCAATCAATGATTCCCTGACATCATTGATGTTTCTCTCTCTCTCCCCCCTCCCTTCCTCTCTGACATCAATAAAAATGTATTAAAAATAATAATTATAAAAACAAAATAAAATACCCATCGGAAAGCACGATGATGACGTCCAACACAGGGACCGACAGAGGTCACCAGCCGGAGCCCGGGGGCGGCGGGGGAGGGGGCGGGGAAGGGCTCCGCAGGGCCCTCCTGGGTGGGGCAGCGTCCTGTCTGTCCCGCAGGCAGCCAGGCTGCTCCTCCGTGGGGGGCCGGCCGCTAAGGCGACGCTGTGCCTTCCACACGCGCAGCACGGACCCCGCTTGGTATTGGTATTGGCTAACCACGTGCGCTGGTTCTGACCCACCGCCCCTTACACGCTGGCCACTCGGCTCTCTGCTCACCTGCTCCGCAAGGTTCCCATTGTCTCTGTAAACCCCAGAACCGCCCAACAGTCACCCTCAGCCATTCTGCGAACGGCGGCGGGGAGAGGCCCCAGGGTAGCTTCCGAGCAGAATCTCGGGGGGCAGAGGGCGCTGCTTCTTTCAATCGCAAACACTACGGCTCTTTGTGAATCTGAAAAAGCAACAGCCAAATATACCAATGAAAACCCGATCTCCTCGACGCGACAAGTTGTACGGAACAACAGAAAAGGCCAAGCAGACGAATGAGCAAAACGTGAGGAAACAGGAGACTTTGATGTGGAAAGTGTCCCCTTGTTTGTGGGGGAAACGCCGACAGGGAGGCGGCTCAGCTCCCCGGCTCGGGTGCCTCTGCAATTTTAATGTGTCAGCAGACGGGCGGCTCGCGCCTGACCCGGTCCCCGCGGGCGGCCGGCCGCAGCGGCCTCAGGAGCACAAAGGGCTCTTTGCCGATGCCCGGCCAGCCGCCGGCTGTTTGAACAGGTTCCAGGCGGTGAGATTGCGCTGCCCTGCCCCGGGGGAGTGCAGCCTGGGCCGTGCCTGCTGCCTCTCCTCCGCTGCCAGGTGCCCGCGGGCGGGGAGCCCTGTGGCGGCCTCAGGGTACGGCCTGGCCTCGCATGCCCTCGGCTCCCGGGTCCCCTCCACCTGCTGCAGCCGCTGAGTCCTTTTTCTCTCTGGTTTTCTTTCCCCTGTTTTTAAAAAAATACATATTTTTATTGACTTTAGAGAGAAAGAGAGAGCGAAAGAGAGAGAGAGAAACATCAGTGATGAGGGAGAATCATGGATCGGCTGCCTCCTGCACGCCCCCCACTGGGGATCAAGCCCTGTCACAACCTGGGCCTGTGCCCTTGACCAGAATCAAACCTGGGACCCTTCAGGCCGCAGGCCAACGCTCTAACCACTGAACCACACCGGCCGGGCTCTTTCCCCTGTTGCGCCCTGGAGGCAGCAATGACGTGTTTATTGAGTCCTGAGCCCGAGCAGGGTGGGAGGGGGGGTCCCGGTGGATGTCCCACCCCTCCCCTGACCTCGTAGGCACAGGGCCGGGTTCCCAGGTCACGCAGCTCGGCTCTGCTTCCCACCCACACCCTGTCGGGGGGAGGAGGTCAGGTCAGCCTCACAGGACTGTCATTCCCGGGCGTCTCCCCGGTGACCCGAGTTAGCCTTTCTCCACCCTGCGCCCTTATCTCTGGGAGCCTCGGTGCCCTCTGCCCTCGAACGCAGCAGGAGCCGGCGCTCAGAGACGACAGCAAGGGAGCTGCTCCCGCTCGGCCTCACAGCCGAACTCAGCAGCCATTTGGAGCCTCGATGCGGCATCTTCCATCGTCTCCCCTGAAAAGCTTCTGCCTCGTGTCCTTTGAAATCACCCATCGGAAGGCTGAATGGCAGGCTGTACGCTGACGGCGGGAATTACTTATTCACAGCAGGACCGGGCAGCGTAGGAGACGGAGTCTTTACCTCCCACAGCAAATTCTCCGGCCAACATAAAGATTACGCTAAGGACGGCTTCATATTTAATTGACGTGCCAACATAAACGATCACCTTCCTATAACCCTGCACGCCTGAGAGAAACACACCCATCGACACATGTGGGGAACTGCACTGACCCGAAATAAAATCCACCACAGCCCTGGCCGGGCTGCTCCGTGGTTAGAGCGCTGGCCTGTGCACCGAAGGGTCAAGGGCTCGATTCCCAGTCAACGGTGTATGTACCGGGGCTGCAGGTTCAGCCCCTGCCCTGGTTGGGCACGTGTGGGAGGCAACCACTTGATGTCGATGTCTCTCTCTCTCTCCTCCTTCCTCCTCGTCCGGCCTCCTCCCTCTCCCCCTTCCACTCTCTAAAAATCAGTGGGGAAAATGTCCCCGGTGAGGATTCACAAAACAAGCAAACAAACAAAAAACAACCCACAAACACCACCACGTGGCAGTGGGGGCCAGCATGCAGCCCGCCGGCCTTCCTGGGTGCACGCGCTCCTGTGTTGCACTTGCTCGCAAGTGTGCAAAGCACTGATCCGTGAACGCGCTAACCGCCCTGCACAGGCTCACGCGTGCGGTCCGCATGGATGGCTTCCACAGCGGGTTCCTCGTGCCGGCCCTCCCGGAAAACTCCGAGAAACCTTGTTCTTCACGGTCTACAAGGCTGCCGTGGTGCGTCTGTGTCCCCCCAAATCCACCTGTTTAAGCCCTGCCCCCCAAGGTGATGCAGGAGGAGGCCGGGCCTGTGGAGGTGAGAAGGTCATGAGGTGGAGCCCTCCTGAGGGCGATCAGTGCCTTCTGAAGGCAGCGAGCCCAGCCCGTGTCCCAGGCGGGGCCCAGCCCGTGTCCCTGGTGGGGCCCTGTGAGGAGCCTGCAGCGGGAGAGGTCCCCCCACAGCTGGGGTGAGCTCTGTGGTTCAGGAACCCAGGCTGGGCACCTCCCAGCAGCCAGATGGACTAAGATGCTTAAAATGTCGGTTTCTAAGAACCTGAAAAATCCCAGTTAAGAGACACAATCCATTCCTTTGTCAACTAGACTCCAAAACACAGGAACTTTTTTTTTGCTAGAAATACTTCAGCAGAGACACGTCGCCTACTGCAGAAGCCCAGGGAAGATTCCCTCTGCGCCTCGTGCCCTGGGATAGTCCCTTCCGGCACACGGACTTTCTCTGTCCACTTGTCCCCAACGGCCAGCCGAGGGGCTCCTAGAAGCCCAGGTGAAAAGGAGGCGGAAGGCAGGCTCGCTCGCTCACACATCCCTTCCTAATCCGGGGCCGGGTCCCCCGCAGGCTTTGTCAATGCTTTTCTCAGGCACTGACGGGGGGCCCTGGATTTCTGTAACACAAAATGTCAATATTTGAAAAATAAAGAAAAACGATGTTGCAAACCCATGACCTGTGTGGCGTTAGAGAAACAGTGTCCCAAATATTTTAAACTCGGAGAAACGTGGATTCCAACTGTTAGCGGCCCCATGACGTCACGAAGCTCTTCCAACTTCCCGAAGCCCCTCCCGTGTGAAATGGGGGTGAGTCCGCCGGAGGAGGCTGCACTGTGGGACTCACGGGGACACGGAATTCACAACACCTCCTGAATCGCCACTCTCACGGGAAACACAGGGCAGGGACTGGGAGCCCTGGTCATCCGTGTTCATCCGTCAACCCTAACCTGCGTCGCACGTGTTTATGCACAGGCACCGTATTGCTGCTCAGCCCGCCCAGCGCGCCTTCTCCACCGGACACACCCGTCTCCACCTGGGGGAGCCAGGCGTGGGCACTATGCCCGGATCGTTCGAAACAGCAGTGTCAGCACCAAAAAGCACTAAACTTGAACCACTCAGGGCCCGCAAACAAGACGTGGCCAGTGTGACGGCTGACACCATGGGCCAGGCACACGCAACCTCGGCCGGACATGGGTCTTACGGCTGCGAAGACAGGAAGGCTCCCCAGCCCTGGACTGGGGTGAATTCCCAAACACGGAGCCCACAAAGAATCATGGAGAATCACAGAGCCCATGGAGAATCATGGAGCCCACAGAGAACCATGGAGAACCACGGAGCCCACGGAGAACCATGGAGCCCACAGAGAACCATGGAGCCCAGGGAGAATCATGGAGCCCATGGAGAATCATGGAACTCACAGAGAATCACGGAAAACCATGGAGAATCATGGAGCCCAGGAAGAACCATGGAGCCCACGGAGAACCATGGAGAATCACAGAGTACCACGGAGAATCACAGAGAACCACGGAGAATCATGGAGCCCAGGGAAAATCACGGAGAACCACAGAGCCCAGGGAGAATCACGGACCCCAGGGAGAATCACGGAGAATCACAGAGCCCAGGGAGAATCACAGAGCCCACGGAGAACCACAGAGCCCAGGGAGAACCACGGAGCCCAGGGAGAACCACGGAGCCCAGGGAGAACCATGGTGGCCGGTGTCTTTCCCAGGACACCCTGAGGCTCTGCAATGGCCCACGGCGGCCGCTGCGGGTACAGTTCCTGCTGTAAGCTGCCAGCTCTCGGAATCGGACTCCGGGCGCCTTCAGCGGCCAGGGCCAGGCACTGCCTCGGCTTCGCCCGACAAGACACCTGTACACGACGCTGTGCTCCATCCACGCGTGATGCTGCTGAACCATGGGTTTCTTTCTTTCCTTTTTTAAAATATGTTTTTATGATTTCAGAGAGAAAGGAAGAGGGAGGGAGGGAGGGAGAGAGAGAGAGAGAGAGAAACATCATCGATGAGGCAGATTCACTGATCGGACTGAAGGGTCACCGGTGTGATTCCCGGCCAAGAGCACGTACCCTGGTTGTAGAGTCCCAGCCCCTGCGGGGCGTGAGCAGAAGGCAACCAATAGATGTGTCTCTCTCACGGATGTTCCGCTCTCCCTTCCTCTCCCCCCTCCTGCCTCCCTCCCCCCTCCCTTCCCTCCAGCATCTCTGTGAGACAATGGGAAACATCCCGGTGAGGATTTTAAAGGAAGTGCTCTCTAAACGCTGGTGAGGATTTTAAAGGAAGTGCTCTCTAAACGCTGGTGAGGATTTTAAAGGAAGTGCTCTCTAAACGCTGCCAGAGGTATGCAGACGAGAGGCTGGCCGACTTCGTTGGACTCCACTCGTCCTGCTGTTCAGAACCACGTCACCATCCCTCGCGTCACCCCCCGGCCGAGTCCCGGGGAGCCAAGGACGCTCTCAGGGCCGCGAGTGGAGACTGGCCAGGCCAGGAGTGCCTGGTCACCGCCGGCAGCTGCGTGCCTCCACATCCCGCCGTCCGCGCCTGTTCCTGCATCTAGGACGTGGTGACCCCACGTCAGGACTGCTGCGATGCCCCAGCACCACGGACGACAGGCATCCGCGTTGGCGCATCCCTCCCCCAGGGTCACGGGAGAGGCCGGGCCAGGCTCGCAGCGGCAGAGGCGTGGCTCCATCGGGGTCCTCAGGCCCACCCTCCACGCCCGACTCCCAGCTGCGCTTTCCCAGGAGCGATGCCAGGGTCTCTTCCTTCTTACCTTTTCCTCCTCGCCCGAGGATGTGTCCCACTGATTTTCAGGGCGAGTGGAAGAGAGAGGGAGAGGCAGAGAGAAACATCGATGTGGGAGAAACACAGGGATGGGTTGCCTCCTGCACACGCCCCCACCAGGCCCAGGGGCGGGGAGAAGCCTGCAACCCAGGTACATGCCCTTGACCGGAACTGAACCTGGGACCCTGTGGTCTGCAGGCCGGCGCTCTACCCACTGATCCACACTGGCCAGGGCGGTGCAAGGCTGTGGTGCAGCGCCATCCACCTGAGGGTGACACCGGCGGGTGGGGGCTTCCGGTCTTCATCAGGACTGTGAACACTTGAAAAGTTACCCAACGTGCGATGCCCCGTCCCATCACACCTAAGATTCCGCAGGGACCCGGCGCGTCTGTGTGGGCAGCCTGCTGGGAGGTGTCGGTCCGGCCCGCAGGGGCCACTGAGACGGCGACCAGTTACCCAGGGACACGGCACGGACCGCGGCTCCGCTCCCGGAAACGTCTGCTCAGGGCCGGGCAAGGGCTTACGCACAGGTTGTAAAGAAACCGGAACCGCCCTGCTCACGTCCCCACGGGGGAGTCTCCTAAAGTCTGCATCTGTACGAGGGAGCACTACACGGCACACACACGCACGCGCACACGCGCACGCACACACACACATCTACATGCTTGTGCACACACACGCGCATGCACACGCGCGAATAAGCTCTTCGCCGGTCACTAAGGCCACCCCTGGCTCAGTGGGAAGAAGCCGGGGTGAGTGTTGCTCGAGTCCTCATTCTCCCGCGAAAGCCCGCACCCCACCCCCCACCCCAAGATGCAGGCCTCCGAGTGCTGGTTCTCTGAGCTCAGGTGGAGCATCCACCGTCCAGCTGACCCCATGCCTCTCCCCACCCCCACGCCCCCGCCACCCCACCCCCTGCACCCCGCACCCCTCGCGAACCTCAGTCGCATGCACTCCGAGCCCCCCGAGGCTGAGCCTGTCGCCCACATGAAGGTTCCCCACCCGGGCCCTTCCGATCCCCAAAGCAGGTTGAGGAGCACGTGACTTTCCCTGGGCGTTTTCGGGGAAATGCCTGTGAGTATCTCTACGCCTTTTAAAACGGTTACATGAGCCTGTGCCCAGAGTTCTCCGAGGCTTGTTTCAGGGGCATTAGTGTAGCTGCTGGCTCAGTCCCCACGCATGCCCCGGGCCCTGCAGCCCATCTGCCCCATGGCAAACCTCCTGGCACCTCATCCATCTGGGGCCCTGCAGCCCATCGGCCCCCACAGCCCATCAGCCCACATGGCAAACCGCCTGGCACCTCATCCATCCGGGGCCCTGCAGCCCATCGGCCCCCACAGCCCATCGGCCCCATGGCAAACCGCCTGGCACCTCATCCATCCGGGGCCCTGCAGCCCATCGGCCCCCACAGCCCATCGGCCCCATGGCAAACCGCCTGGCACCTCATCCAGCCCGGGCCCTGCAGCCCATCGGCCCCCACAGCCCATCGGCCCCATGGCAAACCGCCTGGCACCTCATCCATCCGGGGCCCTGCAGCCCATCAGCCCACATGGCAAACCGCCTGGCACCTCATCCATCCGGGGCCCTGCAGCCCATCGGCCCCCACAGCCCATCGGCCCCATGGCAAACCGCCTGGCACCTCATCCAGCCCGGGCCCTGCAGCCCATCGGCCCCCACAGACCATCGGCCCGCATGGCAAACTGCCTGGCATCTCATGGTCCCGCAGAGACCCCATGGAACCTGCGGCAGAGGCGAGGCCCGGGGGAGGCCCCAGGACGACAGCTGGCACTGACCGCCACGGGGCTGAAGTGAGGGCTCGTTGAACCTTGTTAGTCTTTCCTTATTATTGAACAATAGAAGCCCAGCGAGCCAAATCGTGCAGTCCTGCCCACCCGCTCCCACCTCCCCGAGCTCACAGCCCCGCCCACCCATGTGTGCCTCACCACGCCCGCCTCACCGAGCCCGCCCACCCTCCACCCTGCCTGCCCGCCCGCTGGCTGCCAGACTTGCTGTGATCAGAGTCTGTGGGCCACGCCGCGTGAGCCCTGCCTTGCTGCTGCGAGCGGCTCGTGGGTTGGGGGGGGGGGGCGGTGGGGAGGGACTGAGAGATGCTCCATGCATCTCCTGGTGACCGGTCTTTGGTCATTATGGCGTCACGGCGTTACGGCCGCTTGGTCTTTATAATATAGGCGGCAATGAATGTTTCACCTTCTCACCTCACTGTTTTACTGTAATACAAGTAGATGCGTGTTCATGACAAAGGAAAAGCTCACCAGCCCTGCTGGTGTGGCTCAGTGGATAGAGCAGCGGCCTGTGGACTGAAGGGTCCTGGGTTCGATTCCAGTCAAGGGCACATGCCCAGGTTGCAGGCTCGATCTCCAGTAGGGGGCGTGCAGGAGGCACCTGATCAATGATTCTCTCTCATCATTGACGTTTCTCTCTCTCCCTCTCCCTTCCTCTCTGAAATCAATTTTATACACACACACACACACACACACACACACACAGACATCGTGCAAATTCACTGTAAAAAAAGTTCAAGGGGAAGCCCAGAGAAATGCATTTTCAGTGTGAAAACTGTTTGAGGAACAATGAAGCGTTCCTTAATCCAAACAGTGGTTCCACATGCCTGGCATTTCTGACTTATTAGAACCGCACATTAAGCTACGTTTTCTCTCTGGAAAACAGCCGACTGTCGCCGTGTGGAGCTCCGCGTGCACATCTGAGTACAAACCAAGCACCTTTCCAGAAAAAGACCAAGTGGCTCCGGGGCACAGCTGACCGACAGCCCGGGCGTGGGGCCGAGAGGCGGGCGTGGGGCCGAGAGGCAGGCGAGGACCGAGAAACGCGCATCCCGTGCATCCTTCTCACACCAATCCCCGCTCCTCTCAACTTTAAAATAAAAACGTGTAGGCAGAAGGGTTACGGTAGACTTGCCGTGAATTGTCTAATTTAATTCTAACAGAAACTGGCTTTGGGGTAAAGACCAATCCTCTAGGAGGAATGACATTCAGAGCAAAAAAAAGCCAAAATCTGTTTTCCTACAGCAAAGCTTCTTCGACACGTTCAACGATAGATGCCCTTAATGAGGTAATGTAAAAACCACCCCCTCCTGGAAGGCAGCAGGGAGAGATCCACGTGGCTTTGCTGGTGGCAATTTCTCGGGCACAAAGGCACAGCCCACGAAAGAAATCCTTGGCAACCTGCACTTTACTAAAATTGGACCCTTCCACTCGGAAAACGACACTGTCAAGAGATGCAAGAGACAGGCCGCAGGAGGGAATATTGGGGGAAGACACGTCCGATAAAGGCTGTTATCCAAGACACGCAAAGACCCCTGAGACCTCAACAATGAAAAGACGGAAGTCAGCGCTTTCATTAAAAATGGGCCACCGACCGTAACAGACACGCCACCAAAGAAGAGGGAAGCGCAGTGGAAAGACGCTCCACGCCGCACGGCATCGGGACATGCAACCGAAAGCCCCCCGGAGACCCTGCTCCCCGCGGGAGACCGTGGGCCGCACTGACCCCGACCCGCCCCAGCGGGAAGACGCGGAGGAAGACCGGTGTGGGGGTGCCCCACCACGCTACACCCACTCTCACCACGCCACCCAGCAACGGCGCTCCTTGGCACGTACCCATCCAAGTTAAACACTTACGTCCGTACAAAGCCTGCACACACATGCTTCTAGCAGCTTCACGCAACACCGTGAAAAGGTGAAAGCGACCGGGATGTCCTTCTGCATGGGACGGATGACCTGTGGCCCCGCCAGGGGATGGGGTAGTATTCAGCGAAAAAGGAGTGAGCTGTCAAACCCCGAAAAGGCGTGGCGGAAACGTGGTGCCTGTGACTGAGTGACAGCAGCCGGTCTGAAAGGGCCACCCACCCACTGCAAGAGCCCACACCTAAGGCATTTTGGAAAAGGCAGAACCGTGGAGGCAGTCCATTGATGGGGGTACCAGGCAGTGGAGAGGGGGCATGAGGCAGCGGAACGAGGAGGGTTCCAGGGCAGTGGGACTGGGTGACACTATGACACGTTTCATGTTACATTTGTTGCAATCTGTAGGACAGCTCGGAGGGCCCTGTGCCGCTGGGATGCTGATAGAGGGGGAGCTGTGCATTTGGGGACATAACAGAGATGGGAAGTCGGTCTTTTCCACTCAATGTTGCTGGGAACCTAAAAAAATAATAACTTCTTAATCCCGGCCAGTGTGGTTCAGTGGTTGAGCTTGACCTATGAACCAGGAGGTCAGGGTTCAATTCCCAGCCGGGGCACATGCCCAGGTTGTGAGCTTGATCTCCAGTAGGGCGCGTGCAGGAGACAGCTGATCAATGATTCCCATCACTGATGTGTCTCTCACCCCTCTCCCTTCCTCTCTAAAATCAATAAAAGCATATAAAAATAATAACCTATTAAAACCCACACAAAAACACACAGTTAACAGAAGGATGCAGCCACCAACTTGTAAACCAGAAACTGTTACTAAGGGTTGAATCCACGTCGCTGTTCAAGTTCCTATCCTTCCAACGTTTTCTTATGTAAGAAAATGTTCAGAATGAAAACCAGAGGGAAAAACAGGCTGTAGGCCTCATCAGGAGGAATGGGGGCAGAGCCCAGGATCAATGTAAAATTTTAAAGTTCATCCAAAAAGAGATCCTGCTCATCTTTAACCAACAGTGGTTACGTGGAGTGTAACTCCGTCACCGCAAATACATTCTCGTCATCTACTTGAGAGAGTTGCTGTTTAGAGGAACCCTACGATTTTGAGATTTAAAAACATAAAAACTCAGGTCCGCACCGCCAAAAAGTAACTTCTGAAAGAAGCTCAGACAGAACCGTAACTAAAGGCTTAACCAGATTCACGGACTCATAGACACTACCCCCGAACTATGTACAAGTCCTGAGCGACACTTCCAGAACGGCGTTCACAGCAGTTTCCAGACGTTTAACAAAAAGTAACTTTCTGACCACCTTCAAACGAGAGAAGGAGCGAGCGCTTCCTTTCTGACCTGAATTCCGTGGCCCAAGGCATGAACACGCCAATACGCATCGGAAAAAGCAAGTGGGGGGAGGGAGGGAGGGGGAGGGAGCCCGCGCACGCACCGCACGCAAGATCCACCTGGGATCCTTTTTAATTAACAAATTCTGAGCATTCCAAGCGTGTCTCGAACCTGCAGGGCCGGTGTCTCCATTTTCCGCAGAAAGGTCACCTGCCTTCTTCCTCCAGGCAATCAAAGGTTTAAGGAAAGGAAACGGTTGTTGATCCAAACAAGTGTTTCGCCCACTTGGCACGTAGCTGGGGTCGTGGAGCGCTTTCTGGTCTCCACCCGCGGGCAGGCGGGCGGCGGGCACCGCCCCCGGGGACCAGGACTTGCCCGCGATTCCGTCCCGTGTGGGGGACTTGCTAAGGTCCTGGGTGGCCTCCACCTCAGCAGGGAGCCACGGCCACGCGCCGCGTCGCAGGTGCCCTGTCTCCTGTATCGCGTTCCCGACCCCGCGTGGGGTGCTCAACACAGACGATGGCGGCGACCCGGGACACGCCTGGGGATCCTAACGGGCCGCGGGGCCCAGGCCGCACCTGCGCACCGCTACCTGTGCGCCCCGATTCCCGCGTGCCGCCCTCCGGCGCAACCTCACTTGCGCGCCACTGTCTACGCAGCCCTGGCCCCACCTGCGCGCCCCCCACCTGCGCGCCCCCCACCTGCGCGCCCCCCACCTGCGCGCCCCCCACCTGCGCGCCCCCCACCTGCGCGCCCCCCACCTGCGCGCCCCCCACCTGCGCGCCCCCCACCTGCGCGCCCCCCACCTGCGCGCCCCCCACCTGCGCGCCCCCCACCTGCGCGCCGCTGGCGTCCGCGGCGGGCGGCGGCTCCCCCCGCAGTCCGTCCTCCTCCTCGGGTGGCTCGTCCAGAAGCACCCGGCTGCGGCTCAGCTTCCACATGCTCGGTCCGGGTCCGGGTCCTGCGTCCGCGGGTCTGTGCGCCCCTCTCCGGCCGGCCCGCAGCACTTGGAAGCTCGGGCGGCGGCTCCAGCGAGGCCCGGACGCGGCGAGGGGGCGGGGACGGTCGGGCGGGGCCACATCACCCTCCGGGACCCGGACCCGCCCTGCGCCCCCTCCTCCATCAGGCACCCGACCCAACTCCGGTCCCCACCTCCACTCGGGACGGGGTCCCCGCCCACTGCCCTCCCCGGCCCCCGCGCCCCAAGGACCATCCCGGACCCGAACCCAACCCGGCAGATCCCCGGCCAGGCCGCCCCCGCCCCCACCCCCACTCAGGGACCCCGCCCCCGGCCAGGCCCCGCCCCCACCGGGCCACCCAGGACGAGGCCCCGCCCCCACCCAGGCCGACCCCTCACCCTGGCGTGGGGCGCGGCCACGTCCACCGGGCGCTGGCGCGGGGGGCGGGGCACTCGTGTTCCGGTCTCCATGGCAACGTCCGCGGGCCGCGGGGAGGGCCAGTGCGCATGCCCACAGCCGGCTCGGGGCGGGGGCTCCAGGGGCTGGGGAAGCGGTCGCTGGAGCGTACCGAGCCTCGCAGGCCGGTGACCCCGTGTCCTTGGAGCGAAGTCCACCCGCACGCAGGGCCTGGGTGCATCCGCAGGTGTCCCGCAGCGCCCGCGCCCCGACAGCAGCCGTCCCGCCAACCGGCGGGGTTGGCTCTGCGGTCCCCGTGCGCAGCGCCTCCGACCTGACCGAGGGGCTTCCCGTGTCTGGGAGGTGGGACGTGGGGGATGGGCACCAGCAGGGGCGGGTGAGCCCCCGAAAGTCGGGCCGGCAGGTGCTCCCCAGGGACCAGCATCTGCGACCCAGGCTCGGCCCTCCTAGGTGGGTGGCCTGTGTCCAGACCTAGGAGGGGAAACGGAGGGGCTTTGTAAGTGTCCACGTTCCGCACCGGGCCAGGCCTGACGGACACCAGCCACCTTGGAACCCAGCAGCGCGGGGAGGCGCCCGGTGCCGCCCTGGTGAGGCTGCCGCGCAGGGCCGCCCTCCTGGGGCGAAAGAAAGTGTAACCCGTTCTGAGGGGTTTGTATCCAAACGCAGGTGAGACGCGCCACACGGGACTCTGAGTCTGTAGTTGGTGCTTTTCTAGCTCAGGTTACACTCCTGCCAGTGAACTGGGGGACCCCAGCCTGCACCCCACCTGGAGCAGTGGGTCCTCTTCCTTCTCACCAAGCCTCTGAGCAGGAGACACACCTCGAGCACCCTGAAAGCACAAAATGACTTATTTCCTGTCTCAGGAAAGAGCTGAACAATAAAATACAAAAGGACATTCGCCTCCATTATAATCAGAAAAATGCAAATGAACATGAAATGCCTCTTCCCCACCTGCCAAAGAGGTAAAGATGTCTAAAGGTGTATCCAGTGTCTGGCCACACCAGCTGGCTGGTGCGGCTCAGCTGCTTGGGGTCACCCCGTGGATGGCTGCCGGTGTGATTCCTGGTCAGGGCACGTGCAGGCTCCATCCCCAGGAGGCAGCTGATGGATGTTTCCCTCTCACATCCATATTTCTCTCCTCCTCCCTTCCTCTCCCCCACCCTCCCCCCCCCCCCACAAAAAAACACAACAATAAAAAATCTTAAAGAAAAAAAGAAACTGTTGGAGGCAAATTGGATCCATTTCGGAGTGTCTATCAAATTTTAATATGCATACCCTCCCGTCAAGCAAACTGACTTCTGCAGAGAAGCCTTTTACCTGACACACTTCAGTATTGCTTACATTTTCACACTAAAACTCTATTCATGTGTTTACTTGAGCATTCAAGTAAAATTAAATTTATAAAGCGATCCCAGCACCGGACAGCTCTGTGCACATTTTTCATAAGTATTATAACCTCACTGCTACTAAAATAAAATAAAATAAATAAATAAAAATTTAAAAATAAAATAAAATGTACCCTTTGGGTTTTACTCCGAAGTGATCAGCAATGAAGCTTTTAAACGGAAAAGAGGCTCTGAGTTTGTCTGTGGGAGGGAGAGGCCTGCAGAGGCCCAGCGCGGATCAGCGGTGACAGGCACCGGCCCGCAGGGCGAGTGGGGAGGATCTGGAAGGGCCACGGGGCTGGGTGGGATTAGCCAGACAGCCTACATTCTCAGCGAGTCACAAGGATCCTGAGATAAGCACACCAGGACCCCAAACAGCTCTGGACCCCCCCAGGCACAAATAGGACCAACTCATGAAAACCACACTCTATCTGGCAGAAAGTGAATGTAAGAACGCCTCCCTTCACAGCGATGCAGAAGAATGTTAAAAATGTGCATAGACACGCCATCTCAAACCAGGTCAAACAGGCTTAGCTTCTGGCCTTCAAAGGCTCATGGACTGGATACATAGACAGGCAGTGGTTACCATACGTGCTACGCACACGTGGGTTTCATGAGCTGGTACCCAGGGTCCTCTGTCAAATAAACGCTCTACTGCACAGCACTGATGCAGCAAAAACCCGAGAAACAGGTTGCAAAGCGCAGCCAGGATGGAAACACACGGCCTCGAGCACATGGCAAACAGCGCAGGGAAAAGCAAGGCAGACCCTTCAGCTTAGGCCTCGCCATTCCCGCCGACAGCACAGGGCGTGTGCCCAGGCCCCTGGCCTCCCTTCCGTGGGGCACAGCCACCTTTCTGTGCTTTTAAATGTTCCATAGTAAATGAAAGTGTAAACTCCTGCAAATCCAGGACACTCTAGAAGAAGAAAGCCAGGCTTACTATGTCAAAAAGCTAAATTAAAAAAAAAACAACATTTTGCTTTATTTAGGGGGTGGGGGTGTCTTCAGGCATTCTGGAATTCTGAGAAGCACTTCTCATGAGTTCTAGAAATTTGACCATTGTTCATTCACTTATGAATTTTGTAAAATTAAGCGATGCTTATTGAAGTTTGAAAGAGATGCTACAACCCTTACTCACAGAGTTTGTTTCTGGAGGTGGTTGAAGGACCTACTGCTTACTGAACCTTTGTAGGAAGGAGCTACGAATTTTAGCCTGATTTGCCCTTATTGGCTCATAGAGCCCCTGGAAATTCACTGGTATGGAAACTCGAACTTTTGAAAAAATGGTTTTCATTGATTTTAGAGGGAGAGGAAGAAGGCGGGAGAGATAGAAGAAACATCACTGATGAGGGAGAATCATTGACCTGCTGCCTCCTGCACGCCCCGTACTGGGGATCGAACCAGAAACCTGGGCATGTGCCCTGACGGGGAGTCAACCAGTGACTTCTTGGTGCATGGGACAATGCTCAACCACTGAGCCACACTGGCCGCACTAGAAACTCTAGCTTTTTAAACAACAATCAACTGTGCCATTTGTGACCGGAGCTAACCTTAGTGACACTTTATCTGGCATAGTTCATCTTAAATGCAAGCACAGTCTGGGTGCCACATAGAACTTTCCGGAAATGCAAGCTGTGTGAGAACTGAATGAACAGCCTCAGGAGACAGCGAGTGGCAAGTTCCTTGTCCAGGACGTGGGGGAGTAGAGGCTGATCCGGATCGGGAACACGGGTGTGTGGGCCAGGTCTCCTGTCTGGGGACACATGCCCACATACCGTGAGCCACGTGGGCAGGCGTGCCTGACAGATGCTGGTGGCTACCTCACCGTGTCACAGCCCCACGCAGCAGCTGCCACACTCCCCTGCATTTGTTTGTACTAGTGTCAAGGGAACATTCATTATTCATGTGTAGGATTGAAGTAACCCGTGAACTTGAAGATCAATATGTCCTTGAAGATCAAGGTTCATAGCCTGATATAGTAAAATTTACACCTAATATCCTTCCAATCACCGTTTTCTCTGCACCGCCCTTAACGGCGGGTATGTAGTGAAAGAACATTCTATGCCCTTCAGTCCTCACACCCCTGATACATTCTATACTTAGTGTAGTGCTGATAACAAAATATTGGTGAAATAATATTCACTAATTCATCAAGCAATTCTCTTAATTAATTTATTTATTTAAATATATTTTACTGATTTTTTACAGAGAGGAAGGGAGAGGGATGGAGAGTTAGAAACATCGATGTGAGAGACACATCGATCAGCTGCCTCCTGCACGCCCCCTGCTGGGGATGTGCCCACAACCAAGGTACATGCCCTTGACAGGAATCGAACCTGGGACCCTTCAGTCTGCAGGCCAGTGCTCCATCCACTGAGCCAAACCAGCTAGGGCTCTCTTAATTTATTAGTAACTGGAAATAAAACTGAAAACTACAGATAGTATTTATTGAGTGTTTATTACTGATATATCAGACATTTATTAGTATTCTATATATATTCTTTTATTAATGGAAAGAACAGAATTTGGAGCACATTGACCTGAAGTACAATGCTAGCTCTACTTAGAAAAAACACCCCCGAGAGGATTTGCACACCTTGTAATGCTGCTAACCTGTGGGAAGGACGCTTGGAGGGAAATCCACTTTTGTTTATGTAGGTATGTAAATGCATCACTACAGATAGGTCTATCTGTTACACACAATAGATATAAGCCTTTTATATCTCTAGTATGTGTTATGTAGGCAAGGTGTTCAAAAAGTATTTGCTGTTTTGAATGTTGAAGAAATTTGCTGCTCTGTAAAATATGAGCAAGTTGCTCATTGCAATAGATAGGGAATTTACAACAGATACAAATGAAATGAGATTGATTTGTTCTTATTTGGTTCTTATGTTTTCATTCCTCACCCAAGGATATGTTTTTATTGATGAGAGAGAGAGAGAGAGAGAGAGAGAGAGACATTGATTGGTTCCCTCTGGTCCATGCCCCCCAGGGATTGAACGTGCCGCCTTTTGGTGTATGGGACCACCTTCCAACCAACTGAGCCGCCAGCCAGGGTTATTTCTCTTATTTTTTATGTTAAAACCCCGCCGTAACCCCACTGACTGTATCCAAATCTCCACATAATGATGGCGAACGAATAAAGCTCACACTCCTGACATCAAACACAACATGCGCTGTGACTGTGACCAACAATCACATGTATGGTCATGGGAAATGTGTTTTCTGGCTCTTCACCTTCCGGTATTTTTCAAATTAACCAGTTCCTGGGCACATACAGCCGTGCCTTCCATGTGCCAGCTGTGACTCTGGGCCTTGCGCACCCTGTCATCTGGGAAGGGGGACCCTCGTAGGGTCGCAGGGTCGAGGTGGGGCGGAGGGGGAGGCTGCCTCCACAGAGCATCCTGGGAGGCTCTGGGGGCGTGGCTGACCCACTCTGCGCCTCGGTTTCCATGGTGACGTCCAAGCAGGAAGCTCCCTGCATGTCTCTCAGAGGTACCACCTGGGTAAGGAGCAGGCCCTGGGTGAGGAGAAACAGCCTGGCCCACTCCTCTGGGCGGCCCTCTGGCCTGGCCCCGGGGCTGCCTTTCTCTGCTCCTGTCTGGCCCGGGTCTGCAGGAACCCTGAGTCAGCCCCTCCTGCTATGCACCTGCCCAGGGTGAGCCTGACCTGGGCTGCCTTCAGCAGGAAACCCGTTAGGTCAGCTTGGCCAGCAGCCTCTGACCCCAGAGGCTAGAGAGTTTCCATCTAGGCCCCTCTGTTCCTGGGCCCTAACCCCTCCCTCCACCCCTCCCCACCCCACCCTACCCCACCCCACTCCCGAGCTCGGGGAACCCCTGCAGCCCGCACAGGTCCCTCTGAGTGAGGCCTTGGTCTTGGACCGAGGTGCTCACACAGTCTTGCTTCCTCATGAGGGCAACATTCATCCTCAGGTTCAAAACTGGGCGGAAAGGGTAAGCCCCCCGCCCCGCCCCCTGCCAGGAGGGCCTTCCCGGGTGTCCCCCAGGACACGCACTCTTCCAGCACTGGTGGTCCCCTCCATCGCCAGCTACTGGCCATTCATTCGTCCATCCTCCTTGTCCCAGACCAAAGGTTGGCACCTTATCGTTCATTCCTGCCTGGGTGGAGGGGGGCGGGGGGGTGTCCCGGACTGAGAGGAGCATAATCCTGTATAATAAAAGGCCAATATGCACATAGACCGAACGGCGGAACAACCAAACAACTGGGCGCTATGACGTGCACTGACCACCAGGGGGCGTGTGTGGAACACGGCGGGCATCGGCCTTGGCGGGATGGTGGAGCAGGCGAGCGGGAGCGCCAGACCAAGGCGGGGTGCCGGTCGCTGTCACCAGGGCAAGCCTCTGGTGGTTACTGAAAATTCTTTGCTCCCGCACGCCGCAGTCCTGCCCAGTGCTCGCACCTGCTGCCGGCACTTGCACCCACTGCTGGCACCGGCCCCAATTGCTCTGCAGCATCAGTGGGTGCAAGCAGGGCTGGCGCCGTCAGCACGTGGGAGCCAGAGGATGGGCCGAGACCTGCCTCTGTGCCCACCGCAGCCTCACGGCCCACGGTTCCTTTCAAGGTGCACGAATTCGCGCACTGGGCCCCTAGTAACAGAATAAAATACCCAGAACTGGCTAACTGGCTGGCATGGCTCCGTGGTTGAGCGCCGACCTATGAACCAGGAGGTCACAGTTCAATTCCCGGTCAGGGCACATGCCCGGGTTGTGGGCTCGATCCCCGGTGTGGGGCATGCAGGAGGCAGCTGATTGTTGATTCTCTCTCATCACTGATGCTTCTCTCTCTCCCCCTCTCCTTTCCTCTCTGAGATGAATGAAAATATGTTTACTTAAAAAATACCCCGATGGCCCTCCCACAGCTTCTCAGGCTCTTAGTTACTGGACTGTGCCCAGTCAGGGGCTGGTTTTCCGGGAGGGAGGTTGATGACAGCAATCTGAATGTCCTGTTTCTGGAAGTGAGGGTACCATGACTGAAACCCAGTGCGTTCGCTGGTTAATAAACATGTGTGAGAGGGGCTGAAGAGGAATTCTCAAGGCAGGAAATGTCCCAGTTCACCGAATGTCACCATGAACTGAGCGCTGCTGGTCGCCGGGCACTCCGGAGGCATCGTTAACGGAAACTCGAGTCTGTCACTTGGAAACAGGTCACGTTGCTTCCAAACCAGCCCCGTCAGAAGCCAGTTAGAGCAGCAGGCAGGAGGCCGCACTCACAGGCCCAGCCGGCAGGGCGGGCAGGATGCACAGCGCCCTGACAAACGCCGCGGCGGCCACGCTCGGCACCAGCTCCCAGTCTCTGAACTCCGTGGACATCCGGCCGCCCCGAGTCCATTGTGCCTGGCCACTCGGAGCCTTTTCCTTCCTTCCTCAGGGAGGGGATGTTTTGGTCTGGGGAGGGGACACTGTTTCCAGTTGAAAGAAGTGCTGTTGCTGCTAAAATCACTGCCGCCAGAGAGAGTTCATTTTGTTCCGACAGAAACCCGCCTGCAGCCGCGTTCCGATCGTGCCGCTCGGGCCCCCTGTCTCCTCATCGGCGGGGGTCCGCTTAGGCCCTCTGTCTCCTCATCGGCAGGGGTCCACTCGGGCCCTCTGTCTCATCGGCAGGGGGTCCGCTCCGGCTCTGTCTCCTCTTCGGCGGGGGTCCGTGTCGGCCCCGCCCTCTCCGTTCCTGAATGAACGCTTGGAAGCCTTTCCCAGGCTCTGTGAAAAGTGGCTGAGCTCTAGCAATGTGATGGCTCCTGGAGGGCCACCGGCCAGTCAGCCCTGGACTGCTGCCTGCAGGCCTGGGGCAGATGGGCTCCGGCTGACACTCCCCCCTCCCCCCCCACCCTGCTGCCCCTGCCGCAGCCTCGTCCTTGGCTACCTGGGGAGCGCCCGCCGGGACCTCCAGGGCTCCTGGGGGGCTGGCGGAAAGCTGTCTGTAACTAGCAATGCCAAAAGAACAGCCTGTATGAAAACAACCAGCTGGTTAGTAAGCCCTTCAGCGGTTAAATATAAAGTGTTGAGAGGGCAGTATTTTCAAAATTAAAACAAAAGGAAATCCCCCCTAAGTGGAATCCCGGAGGAAATTGAGGCCAAGCAGCTGTTCTACAGTTGTCACCACCTATGGGGGAGGTGAAGAGCGGTGCCCCGAGGCACCCCCTAAAAGGCCCCTCTGTTCCCTCCCGACCTCACCCAAAGACTGCCTGCATGTAATGTAACAGTACAGTGGGAGCGTGTTTTAATTCCATCAGGAGAGCCCTCCCCTCCTCCCCGGGGCTCACCTGGAGGCCTCCCTCCGCAGCTTCTCCGATTCCCACCCCAGCACAGTGACCGTCTCCCCCTGTCCCTGTCCTCCACGTCCCTGTCCTCCACGCTGGCCGTGGGAACACCTCAGGGGGAGCCAGACCGGAGAGAGGCCTGTGGCTGGGGCGCAGGGCTGGGCGGCCACACCTGCCGGGCGAGGACGCCCCTGCGCGGAGCCACCGTGTTCGAGAAAACAGGCCCATCTAACCCTGTTGATGAACAGCCCTCCGTGGCCTTGGGAGGCCCGGCCTGTCACCGTCCAGCGCGGGGGCAGCCTGCCCTCCCCCCGCAGCGCCGGGGTCTCCGCTCAGTGCCAGGTCGCAGCTGCGGGGAAACACCCGAGCCCCAGTCCTGTGGGTGGCCCGCAGGAAAAGCCAGGAGGAGATGTAGGTGCAGCCAGAGGTGGGGCTGGGGCGGAGGAGGACAAGCCGAGCGGACCGTGCCCTCAACACTGTCCCGCGGCCGCAGGAAGGAAAGTGCAGGGCCCAACACGTTTGCTCCCACTCGCTGGCTTTGTGGGTGTTCCTCTCGTCGAAGCCTGTCCATCAAATGGTTTTTAATAGCAGGCGTACCCTGATGAAGCTGTTAAAAGTATCAAAGTTAAAAGTAAAGTCAGACCTCAGGAACGAGCGGTCATGAGCCTGGAGGCAGGAACAGGCCTGTCTAGCTTGGTGCGCTGAGCGAAGGGGAAGAAAATACACAAGACCCAGAAGTCATCAGGCCCACAGCTTGAGACGTTGGCCGTCGGGGCCGAGACACTTGCTCTTTCCATGGAGGGAAAGCGAAGCTGGGTCCCTCACGTGGACTTCCGTGGGTTAGCGGACACGTGAAAGGCAACAGAAGCGAGAGCAGGGCGTGGAGATCCGCGAACGGGAAAGGGATTTTTACAAGTTATGCGGCAGAACGCGGTGCCCGTGCTCAGAGACAAGCACAGCACGCAGACAGACATGCAGACAGACAGACAGGGGCCTGCATCCGAAACACGGAGGCAGCAGGAAACCCGCAGGGGCGCTGTGGGCCCTCCAGCCCCGAAGCCGCCCTCCAGCCCAGGTGAGGGACAGCCCAGGTGAGGGACAGCCCAGGTGAGGGACAGCCCAGGTGAGGGACAGCCCAGGTGAGGGACAAACAGGACAGGCTCCCGCCCCCTCCCCGGAAGCCACACCCTCCGCTTCCCCCAAGGACCTCGAAGCTCAGGAGGCTGGTACCACCGCAGCAGGTGACAGCTCACACCCTTAGAGGAGAAGGGAGGACGAGGCCTGGGAGCAATGGGCAGGCACAGTCAGCAGGGACCCATGGAGCAGTGGTTCTCAACCTTCCTAACGCCGCGACCCTCTAATACAGCTCCTCATGTTGTGGTGACCCCCAACCTTAAAATGATTTTCGTTGCTACTTCATCACTGTAATGTTGCTCCTGTTATGAATTGTAATGTAAATATCTGTGTTTTCCAATGGTCTCAGGCGACCCTGCTAGCGGTTCTCCACCTGTCGCGACCCACAGGTTGAGAACCGCTGCTGTGGAGCCTAATGATTAGATGGCAGTGAGACCCCAGTCGGATAGGCAAACAGCAAAACGTGTCCGTGTCAGAACCACTGGCTCCAGAGGAAGGCGACAGGCGACGTGGGAGCACAGCACGGTGAACAGACCTGAACCAGCCGCAGGAACGGCGCTGCCCCTTCGCAGGCAGCAGCGAGGGCAGGCGCAGGGCACAGAGCCCCGGCTTCCGGGGGAGGGGGCCTGCCTGCCGCTGAGGTCACAGAGCAGGAGGCGGCCGGGCACCTGGAGTGGAGCTTTAATTTTAAAATGTTTTGGTTTTTTGAGAGAGAGGAAGGGAGAGGGGGAGAGAGAGAGAAACATCGAGAGAAACAGGGATCGGCCGCCTCCTGCAAGCCCCGCACTGGGGATGGAGCCGGCAGCCTGGGCCTGTGCCCTGACCACAGGAGACGCACAACCATTGAGCCACAACCTCGGAGCCACGCCGGTGGCGGGTGAGAGCACTGCAATCAACCCCCCCCTTCCCCCCCGCCAGCAGCGGGGACTGGAGCCGTGGCTGGGCCTCCCGCAGCGACTGCCCGGCCAGCACCCTCAGCAGTGAGCTGCCCCTGGCCCCAGCGGACGGGCAAACTGGGCTTTTACATTTCACATTTGAAAACTCTGGTGAGAAGGCTCCTCTGGGGATAGAAAGGGTGACCTCATGTGTGCCTCTGCGGAGAGACCGGACATCTGAGAGGAACACACAAGCAGGACGGGAGAGGCCACCCCGGACTTCCCCGCAGGGAGGCCCTGTCCTTCAGCCTCAAAAGGAGCCACGTCTGCCCAGCAGTGGCTGTGCTTAATGCCCTGGGCCCTCCCCCCAGGTATGGGCAGCTTACCCCATAAAGTACGGAGGAAACAGTGAAGCTGGGTCCCTCACGCGGTCCCGTGAAATGTGGACTTCAATGGGTCAGACGCGGACACGTAAAAGGTAATGTCCGGTCACCGCTCTGTCCTGACTCCTGACCGCCATGGGGTGACCCCAGCCCTGTTGGGGCGCGTACCTGGTGGCATACGCGGTGCTCCCACCATTTTCAGGGATGGAGCCAGGGCCCCCCGAAGTGTCACACCGCCAGGGGGACGGGCCTCAGGCCGGGAAGCACTGCTAGCCCCCTGCTCCCCTATGCAGGGCTGCTGTTCGACAGCATTCCCCAGGTGCGAGAGAGGAAAAAATGAAATGATGACGAGAATGACACTACCTGCACCACAGCATTCTAACGGCCATAGGCATTCTCCGGGCAGACTTCCAGGGACCAGGTAATTTAAAACTTTATAAAAACAGACAGCCTCATACACGGCTTCCTGCCCGCACAGAGCGTGCGCGTGTAGTCTTCACAGGGACAAACACAGCCCGCATCACGGGGTGGCGGCCCAAGGCATCGGCAGCCTCAGGTGCCGACCGACTCTGGATGCGGAGTAGGTTTCGTGGCAGGACCGTCCTCCCAGGGCCCTGGCCTCGAGGTCTCTGTGTCCGGGCGTGAGCTCAGCCGCCTGCGGCCTGTTACGGCCTCCTGCTCGGTCAGCTCTTCTCAGGCGCTGCTGCGGTCTCGCTCCCCGGGTTCTCAGGAAGGACGTGGGTGAGCCAGTAACCGAAGAAGGCAGAGACCACTCCGGCTTGGTCTGCAAAGAACAAAACCAGAACAACACAGCAGGGAGCACTGGACACCGCTACCCGTGGGCAGCAGCCTGTGGGCCAGGGCGGCCACGCAAACACCTAGGATGCGCAGCTTTGGTGTAAAGATGCCGGGGAGCCGGCCACAGTGGGTGCGCGCTTGGTCCCCAGTAGGCAGCGTGCAGGAGGCACCCATCAATGACTCTCCTGGATGTTTCTAACGCTCTCCTCTCCCTTCCTCTCTGAAGTCAGTCATAATGAAAAGAACCCGCGGAAGCGGGTGAGCGCGCTGCGTTTGGCTGGGCACGGGCTCTGCAGGCTCGGTCCTGGACCAGCACAGTCCACAGCGCGGCCCGCACGCTGGGCGCAGGAGCCCAGGGAGGCACGGACAAATGCAAGTGGCCGAGCGGAATGCTCACTGGGCGGCTGCCTGGCCGCAGCCTGCCAAGGTCTCCTGGGAAGGCCCTGCCCCTCACTGTCGGGGGGGACTCGGCCCCCAGGGAGGCTCGTCACCTGCTGCCTGCAGTCCCTGCAGCTGGCTCAGCCCCGGGCTGTGCAGAGCTGTGGCAGGCAGAGGCGTGTGCACTGCCAACTTCAAAGGAGGCGCAGGCTGGGGGAGCCTGCCCCACCCCTAAACCCGCAGCCACGTGGCTGTGACTTCTCCTGTTTAGGGTACAGCCTCTGTCCCCTCCTCTCCAGCCCACCCTCTCACAGCGGACCCCCACCCCTTCTCTGGACCCACCCAGTGACCCCCCAATCCAACCCCTGCCTCTGACGTCGCTCCATCACCCCTGCTCGGTCAGTGGACCTGCCGATCCCATTCTCCCATTCAGAACCTGTGGGTCTGACTGCCCTGCATGGGGACCGGCACCGGGAGCGCCCACAGCCCGTCTCAGCACCACAGCCGGGAAATCTTGCCAAGCCACCCCGGAACCCCCACTCCTCCCAGACCAAACACCAACACACTCATGCGACCGCAGCAGAGTGGACGGAAAAGGGGGAAGAAACGAGTTTTCACTCCATTTAAACGGATGAAACATGGCCCTGGGTGCCGGCAGCTCCAGGTCTGGAGGCGCAGACACGCAGGCGTCCCCACGGAGCTGTCACCCCCGCAGCCGCCGCTGGGCGCCCCCCGCAGGCCGCTCAGTGCAGCGTCCTGACTCCTGACCCATGGGGTGACCGCCCTGTGGGGTGTACCTGGGGCAGGGCGCAGTGGGGTGACCCGCCTGTGGGGTGTACCTGGGGCAGGGGGCAGTGGGGTGACCCACCTGTGGGGTGTACCTGGCGGCAGGGTGCAGTGGGGTGACCGCCCTGTGGGACGTACCTGGCGGCAGGGCGCAGTGCTCCTCAAACGCCTGCAGGGCGCGCCGCAGCGCCCCCGGATCCTGCAGCAGCAGCAGCGCCTTCATGTGGCCCAGAGCCCGCAGGTCAGAGGGGGGCACGCTGCCGGCGGCCAGGCCCCTCAACAGCGCCTCCGAGGCGGCCAGGAAGGCGGGGTCCGAGCCCCTGGAGACACCTACAGGAAGGCAGGGCCCAAGAAGCCACTGAAGGAGAAGGGCTCCCACTCGGAGGCCGCGTGGGGAGAAAGGCCGCAGGCCCACGGAGCAGAGCCCAGCGGGGAACACGCACCCGCGGCTGCTCCCGGGAACTGGGCTCTGCTCCCGGACCGCCGGGGAGCAGCCTCCACGCCCCTGGGCGCCGCGGGGGACCCAGGACAGGACACCGGCCCTGCAGACCGTCAGGCCTCTCGGAGCAGCAAGGACACCTGGACTGGCCGCTCCGCTGCCGCCCGAGGACGGCGCGTCCTCCCCGTCACCGTCCACCACCCGCCCGGGCTGCGGGCGTGTCTCTGCATCAGTCCTGCTGGCAGCTCGCAGGACGGTTTGAGAATGTGGCGTTATGGCCCTTAGGGACTTTGAACACTCCCAAGGGTCATCCCCTTACACCCTGTCCTAGTCCCCATCCCCGCCATTCACAGCAGCCGACCTCCCGCGCCCGCACCTCTCCCCGACCCTCGCCCGCCCTCCTCCTGTCGCTCTGCTGGGGCTGGCCTGCCAATTGCTGTATTTTATGCTGAATCTAATCTGCTGTCTAAACTCATGTCTGAGTTTTTATTACATTTTTCAGATCTAGGATTTCCATTTCCTTCTCTTAATAGGTTCAAATTAACTGGTGACATTCTCCAATTTCCCCTCTATCTTGACTATAGCTATTTTAATTAAAATTCCTTGCCTGATAACGTCGGGCATATTGCCCTTTTTTTTAGAAATAGAGCCGATTCCAACATATTCCAACCCAGACCGCGCTGGGAGCCCGGCCGCGGCCATGCCTCCTGCCGTGTGCTGAGCTAAGTGTTGGTTGGGTCCTGGTGAGAGCATCAATATTCTCATTTCTGCCTCAAAACTAATGGTTATTTTGAATATTGGTTATTTTGTATTTTCAACATTTAAATATTATACTATTTTTGATTATTTTTCCAAATAAGTCGATGCCATTACTCAAAAGAAAAACAGGAAAAAAACATACCATCATAAAAATACATTTCCTGTGTCGACTTCAAAAAATCGAGGATACCCTCTGCCTGGTCGTCGGAGCCTCTGCCCCCGTCCTGCTCGGCGTCCACGCTGTCTTCACGGTCCTCCTTGTCCCCTGCGCCTCCTGGGTCCTCGGCGTCGGAGCCGCCCCCGCCGGCCCCCTCGCTGGAGTCCCCCGGCTCCAAGTCGCCCTCGCTGGGCGCGTACAGGAAGCTGACACCGGCAGCTTTTGTCAGCAAGCCGGCTGCTCGCTTCCTTTGCACTTGCTGCTTCTTTTTCAGTTTCCTTTTCTTGTTTTTGCTGATGGTGGGGCCACCTGCGTGCCGCGGCTGCAGTCTTGCTTCTAAGAGACTCTGCTGTTTCTCTAGCTCCGCCTCTTCCCCATGAGCACTGCCGGGACGGCTAATTTGTTTCTTTGATTTATGCTTCCTAATTCTTCTTCTCTTTGGTTGATCGTGAGGATCCTGATCTATAAAACGCAAGTTCAAGACAACAATTTTCTGCATGATGAACCACAACAAGCATGTTAAATACATTTCCCATTAGGACCTTGTAATTTTAGTAAAACAGGAATTAAAAATATTTACTTCTCAACTGTGTCTCAACCGATTGCACTGTCCAGGATTCTGAGACGTACAATGAAGCTGATGAACAGCCGACGTGTTCTTAGAAAGAGACCTGTCAGACCTGCATGGAGGCTCACAGACACCTGCTCAGAGGGCTGCTGGCTCAGCTCCTCCGGCCGGAGCGCAGCTCCCTTCCCTGGCCGAGCCCCTGGCTCAGTGACACCGGGAGACGGAGACGGAGTCGGGAGAAGTCTCAGGGAGGGAGCAGCGCAGAGCACAGCAGAGCAGGCCGCGCCGGAGAGGGCCTGGCCCTGGCCGCTCACAGCGGTGCTGTGTCACCTTTGAGCTATTTTGCACTGAAAAAGTTTCTTTCTTTTTTTAAAAAAATATATTTTATTGATTTTTTTTTCTTTTTACAGAGAGGAAGGGAGAAGGATAGAGTTAGAAACATCGATGAGAGAGAAACATCGATCAGCTGCCTCCTGCACACCTCCCACTCGGGATGTGCCCACAACCAAGGTACACGCCCTTGACCAAAATCGAACCTGGGACCCTTCAGTCTGTAGGCCGATGCTCTATCCACTGAGCCACACCGGTCAGGGCTAAAGTTTCCTTCTTCACCCCAAAGGCCACCGGCTGAAGAGATATGTACACAGCTGATACAATCATGACATACAGTGTGGTGTTGAGGACGTAGTTGCTGCAGTTTTGTCGGGAGTAAAATTCATTCCTACGGCCACCCACACAATTGACAATGACGGTGTAACCCCAGCACACCATGTGGTCGCTCTGCCTCGGCGCCCTTACCCAGGAGGTGGGCACAGTGCCACCTCCGGCCGCAGCCCCGGTGAGAGTGGGTGCTGAGCACCTGCTGTACCTTGGTTCCTGCTCTGGGCCTGGGCCCCTCCAAGTCCACCACCTGGAGCTGCGTGGCTGCAACTGCTCTGCTGTGACCTGGGCTGTGACCTGGCCTGATGGGGATGGGGACGGCCGGGTACAGCCACGCCCTCACCCTCCGGAGCAAAGCACAGGCCCTGCCCAGCGCCTCCCAAATCCTGTCAGCAGGTTCCAGCAGACTTTAGAGGAAGGTCCCTGCCATGGCCGGCAGGTGGCGCTGTCCCCCACGAGGCCGTGGTGCCCTCAGATCCTGAGTGGCACCTGGACAGCCCCGCTCAGCCCGGACATCCGGAAGGGACACGATGGACCTGGAATCTTCATTCCTATAGTTTCTGCCCTTCAGAGGCCCTGCCCTCCAACACAGGCTCCGCCAGCCACTGCCCAGGGGCTAACCTGCCTGGCGTCCCCGTCGCGGGTGGGCCCAGACCCTCCCTCCGGCCGGAGCACAGGAGGTTACGCTGCCCCACGTGCTCCAGCACCCACACCCCCTCGTCCTCCCGGCCTGTCACCTGCCTCGGACCCGCGGCCCTGAGCAAAGCTACGGAAGTTTACTGAGGGAGGCAGAGGCCTGGCTATTTATAACCTGAGCAGCTCACTCATTCTGAAAAGCTGCCATCCCCAAAACACACCTTTCCTCTCACACGTGCTCATTTTAAAAATAACCGCAGTTTGTCAGAAGTCTCTCTGCCACTGTTTGGCACCCACGTCTGATGAAGGCTGTAGTGGAAACAGACCCCAAAATAGCCGCCCCGCAGCTGCACCGTCACGTGGGCACCAGCGACGCATCTGAAAGGAAACGAGTTTTATTCTGGATTCAACACTAAGGCTACCAATGCACGGGACACTCCCTCCGCCTCCAGGGGCTCCAGGGGCCCAGGAGGAAGAGGAACTGACATCCCCCCGGATCTAAGCCACGTGTACGAGGTCACTATTAAATTACGACATCAGGTGCTTCGATGAACAAGCTATTGCCTTCCCACAACTCAGCATGTTTGTCCTAACGCACACTGTCACAGGCACTCGGCGAGGTCACACCGGGGCCCCCAGACCGGGCCGTCGACAGAAGCGGGCCCAGGCCCGGGAAGGCGGGCGAGCAGGGCCTGGGGCAGAGCGGCGGCCCGGGCGTAGCCAGGAGCCTAGGCAGCAGGAGGACGGTGTGCTGGGTTTGCCCTCGAAGATGAAACTCCACCTGGAGGCACAGGTGTGGGAGGAGGGCGAGCTGGGCCAGCGCCGAGGACTGAACCTTCTGAGTGGCTCTGGCGACGGTGCCTGTGGGCAGGGGACGCCTGACCACGCTTGGAGTGGAGACTTTACCTTTTTATTTTTTTGAATATATTTCTTATTGATTTCAGAGAGGAAGGGAGAGGGAGAGGGAGAGAGAAACATCAGTGATGAGAGAGTCACTGGTCGGCTGCCTCCTGCAGGCCCCATCCCGGGGATATCAAGGGTATATGCCCTTGACCGGAATCGAAAAGGGCGCTCTAGCCACTGAGCCAACCCATCGGGCTGGACAGATGCTGCCTTTCAAAAGCGGATGCTCTTGTCTAGTGGCTCCGAATGCCTAGAGCTGTACCGGCCGGAGCAGGAGTGGCCGGACACTGGGCACGGCGACGTGTCCTGTCGCTCGCTTCGGGTCCAGGATGTAATTTAGCTTTTAGTGCAAATCACACTGAAAGGACAGGACACGAACAGAGGCTGACAACAGTGAGTATTCGCAACCATTCATTCTTGTATCATCACTGACGAATTACTGTCGCGGGTAATTCGTGCAGGGGGATCGGCCCTCACAGCCCTGGCTTCGTCTGGAAGGTCGTCCAGAAGGTCGTCTGGCTGTCTGGGCTAATTAGCACATTATGCTTTTATCATTATAGAAGACTAGTGACGCAGTGCATGAAATTTGTGCACATTAAAAGGAGATTAATTAGAGGAAATAATTTAATATTGCTATTTGCCCTTTCTCTATAATAGAAGTGTCAGAGATGAAAGAAAATTAGTAAAATGTTTATGAAAATCTTCCTCCTGTCAGAGTCTGGGGCACGCCACCAGAACCAGAGTCAAGTCCTCGCCCACCCACGTGCGCCTCAAAATCGTGGGAGACTCAGATCTGGCTGGCCCCACCCCCATTGGGCTAGATCCAGACCCAGCTGGCCCCACCCCCATCAAGCCTGGCTTGTGGGGGGTGCGGCCTCAGGTGGCCTGGCCTGGCGCCAGGGTGGGGGGCGTGGCCTGAGGTCCCCCAGCCTGGCACTGGGACAGAGGCCACAGCCTGAGGTCCCTGCCCCAGCCCAGCGGCACGCAGCCTCAGGTCCCTGCTGATTGCTTGTTAAGGCTCGTTACGGGAACCTGGCCTCCGCTGTGGGCGCAGCCATCTTGTTACAGTGTGATGGTCAATTTGCATACCCCCTCCTTATTAGCTAGGATAATCATAGTTATAAGCCCACGTGGCCCCACCCTTAGGCTGCCCCCCCATTACAAAGAGGGGCTGGTTCAAAAGCAACCGTCTAGGCACTGGGTGCCCGGCCGTGAGCGGATGCGTGGGACCAGGGATGTCACTGGCTGCCCCGCTGTGAGTGGATAGTGAGTGCGTGACCCCCACTTGCTGTTCAATAACCCCAACATCAGCCCTGCTCGCCTGTCAATCAGGTTCTGATACTGATGAATCTCTGGGTCATCACAGCCCAAGCAAGTGAGCGTGTGGTGCAGGGACTTCCCCGGTCAGCGGGCTGCGCGTCCACCAGGCCCCAGCCAGGCTCCAGCTGCATCTGGCCTCGCATGCTAGCTGCCACCGGGTGCCACGTGGGGTGGTCTGTCTCCTCAGAGGCCTCCCTGGCCGTGGGCCAGGTCTCTCCAGCCCCGACAGAGCCAGTGAGGGGGGGGAAGCCGCCCGCCCCCGCACACGGAAGGACGGATGTTGGCCCACCGAGCACCCACCAGACGGAGCAGGAGCCCAAGGTCCCAGGGGCCACACAGCAGTGCCACCTCAGCGGTGCCTGTGTTAGAGTAACCCAGCAGCCTCCCTCGGAGCCACTCGAGTTTAGCGACGGCAGCTCGAATGGAGGACAAAGCCGTGCCAACAGTGAAAGGCGCCTGTGACGATGAGCCAGGAGGGACGCTGCTTGCCGCTCAGCTGTTTTCATAAGTAATCCCTGCATGGGGCTCACCCGATACTGATGCAGACTGGGCTCCGGCGGGCATGGGCTGCGGGTAGATGCTGGCAATGCCCCGGTGCCAGGCTTTGCCGGAACCCAAGCTGAGGGCAGCAGACGTGTTTGCCAGCTCAGCCTCATCACCTGCTCCAAGGGCAAAGGAGCCCCTGTCTCTAGGGGGGTCCTCTGCTGTCTGGGGAGTCGGGGTGAGGAGAGGAGGGTATGTCACGGGAATAACCATAACACAGGACAGAGGGCAGAGGGCAGGCCCATGTCTGCTGGAGGCCGGGGAGGGAGCTAAGAACAGTTTGGAGAAGGAGGGTCGTGGGGTGGAGGGAGGGAGGGGAGGAGGCCCCACAGAGGCGATGAAGCAGCCAGAGGCGAGGAAGGAGCCCGAGGTGGGGGAGGGCAGGTGTCAGGAACTGAGGATGGACGTGTGAGGCCAACACAGCACAAAGGGTGGGGAGCCCGGGCCGGTGGGGCTCAGCGCAGTGAGGAGAGCGAGAGGGCGGGAGCCCTGGGCGCGGCCACAGGGGGCGAACTCAGGAGGGACGGGAATTCACAGCGGCGGCCGTGGAAGGCACGTGAGCGACAAGAGAAGCAGCTGAAAACCAAAGGGACGCGGGACCCTCGTGACCAACCGCCAGGGAGGCGCCTGCACCGACCGCACTGCCGACTGGGAAGGAGGGAGCGGCTGGAGGGCAAGACCTCGAGTGGGAAACCGCTGCGATGCGACGGGAAACGGCCGGCTCACGCACGAAGGTCCGTCCTGCAGGAAGGACCGTCCACCCCAAGGCCGGCGGCTGGCCGGCGAGAAACGGGGTGTGGAGAGGTGAGCCAGGTGCTGCGTCAAGGCCGTGTGAGCGGGAACTTGGTCTGTTAGGAAGTGTTTACAGAAAGCATCAGGGAAAAGGAACAATGGCTTCAAGGCACAGGATTAAAGGGCAGCGCTGTCTTAAAAGGGTGGGCCTACCTTCTGAGGAGATGCATCGAGGGGCCGGCACCTTCATGTGTGGCCTGGAACAGGAGGCCTGGGCCCTCACCGCTCCGGCGGCTCCCCCACGCCCCCATCTCGGCAGGCTGCTCAGCCCCCGGGGAGCCTTGCCTCCCCGGTTTGTTCTATTTTAAGGAAAGTAGCTCATCGCCCAGGGAATGTGCAAGCATCAATTCCCACCTTCTCCTTTGTTTCCAACCCTGTTTACGGTGCCTTTTGCCATAACCAGTGTGAGCGCTCCACAGTGAGGTCTGCCCGTGAGGCTCGTAGGCTTAGAGACAGTGCCCGCACGTGCATTCCTCACAGGACACGGCGCCCTTGGCTACAACATGGGACCGGAGGTGCCCGGGCGGGAACGCGCACTTCCTCGCACCGCCTCCGGGGGCGCACTGGCTCGTGTGCCCAAAGACAGCCCAGCAACGGCAGCATCCAGGGGCAGCATGAGCTGCCTGCCATGTGGGGCGCTCAGCTTCCCTCCCGAGACCCACCTCGGACCGCAGTGTCGCACAGGCACTCACTGAGGCACCTCAGAAAATTCTGGATGCTTTCAGCTGGGCAGGGGGGCTAGTTATTAACAAGCTGGTTTCATAAAATGGGTTCCAGCTGTTTTAAAAAGTGCCATCAGTGCATCTCTATGCACCGCAAGGGAAACCTGCACAACACTGAGAGCGACATGCAGGTACAGCACCGCCGCCACCCAGGGGCAATCTCTGCAAGTCTGTGCTCCACGCGCACGGGGAGGCGGGCACTGTGTGCAACATGCACGGGAGGCGTGTGCAGGACCTGAGCCGCCTCGGGCCATGGGCCTCTGGGGACGTGTTCCATCCTGTCACCGTCCATAAAACAAGACTTCAAAAATAACATTTCTGTTGGAAGAAAAACTTCTTTTCATTTTAGAAAAATGACCCTCAGGACATGTCCACCGTCTTCGGTCCTGAGCTGTGGAATCTGCCTGCGGAGGGAAATGGGCCGGCTCCCCCAGGACAGACGACACCGCCCTGAAGGCTCATGCTGACGGCCCCACGCACCCGGCAACACAGGAAGAAATCAATTAACAGAAGGTTTTGCCTCACAAACAGCTTATGAAAATGTAACTTGTAATAATGGTGTAGTCAAAAGTTACCACTAACTCTGCCAGGTTACTATGGCAACTTAAATGGAATAGATGGTACTCAATTTCCCTTTTCTTTACGTTTTAGAGAAATTGGCTGCTCTAACGCCCTCCGTCAGAGCAGAAGCCGCAGCAGGCCCACCCCAGCTGCCTTCCCGGAGGAGGAGGCACCAGGCCCACCCCAGTCCCCCAGCCCCCTTCCTGGAGGCCCGGCAGCCGGCCCCTGGATGGGGCCAGAGCACACGGCTTATAGGAGATCCATGTGTCCAGTTGGCACTGCCATCGTCCTGTTTCCTACGAGGCCGTCACTCTGGCTCAGGCTGTGGAGCAGGCTGGGCCGTGGCGCTGCTCTGGGACAGCTGGCGTGGTCTCAGCCCCGGCCCTGCTCACCTGCCCTGGGGCTGCAGCTGAGTCTAAGGAAGACTGTGATGACACCTGCTCACCAAAGCGATTTATCCCCATAAAAACAGTGCAGTGTTGTACAGTATTAGCTATTTATCTAATAATTATATTCCAAAGATTTCCAACCGGGCCCGCAAAGATGAGTCTATTACTCCTTGGCGACTCCAGTTTCGGTTTTGAGGTTTCTGAGCCTTTAATTGGGAAGTCAGGAAGATCAATGAGCTAGAAAACCACATTTTTAAATACTCCAGTTAATTAAGGTCCGAGCACAGTTTCCGGCTTACACCTGGTGAAAACCAGCTGGGTCTGGTTTTATTTGAAAACACACATTCCTCTACAGGAAGTCTGGAATAATGACTCAGAGGAAAAGCTAGCCTTTTGCTTTTCAGGTAGAAACTTCCTGTGCAGCATCCGCCTGCGACCGGAGACCAGAGAGCGAAGACAGAGAAGAGAGAGTAATTCCATTTCCCCCAAAGGAGATGCAAGCCATGCTGCTCCCATGAGTACAACACTGAAATGCCACCCCAGACATTGTCAAGGTGTTGGAGAAGCAGGAAAAGTTATAGGAACCGAGATGCACTTGGCATGAGGTCTCCTCCTGCGTTCACACATGCAGCCAAGATCACACTGCGAAGGGCTCCGCCTCGCCCGCCCGCCCACCGTGTGGCTGTGCAGGGACAGGCTCAGCCCTGAGGATGAACTTCGATGAAATCAATGCACAAAACCGGGTCATCGGAAAAGCATGCTTTCTCACCTGCCACGTCCTGGCCGCTGGAGGAGCCCTCGGAATCCGCGTGGCTGGGTGCCTCGGGCTCGGGCTGGGCAGGGGCAGGAATGTAGCCCTCAGGAGGCAAAGCCACAGTGTAGAGCCGCTGGCCAGGCGGCTTCCCAGTGCCGCCACCTGCAGGAGGAAACGGGCACAACAGGGGCGGGTGAGCCGTGCAGGGTCATCACACTGACCTCCCAACCCGTCCCTGGGAGCCCCCCAGCAGTGCGCTCCATCCAGCTCAGCGCAGCCCCCCCATGCGCCGCCCACATTGCCAGAGCGCAAGTCAGTGGCCCACGCGCCAGGAAAGGCGTGCTCAGCGATCATTCACATCCACATCAGGTCACTTATGTCAACTTCTAGGCTCTTAAGACATAGACATAACTCATTAGCGAGTAAAGCAGGAAATACCCCAGAACACACCCATCCTTATCACCTGGGTCTCAACATTTTGGTGGCATACTCTTCTGGACCTTTCTCTCCGTGGACGCTAACAAGACACACACATAGTGCATGTGCATGCATATGTACACACAGACACACATGCAGATATATGGGATCATGTGCACATTTTATTATAAAACATATATCATACACTTGTATATTATATATACAATTATCATTCAAAAGTGAATGTTATAAAATATACTTAAATCTACAGTCTTTTTTTTCAAGGAAAAAAAAAGATTTTAAATATACTACTACTGGAGGCCTGGTGCACGAAATTCGTGCACTCGGGCAGGGGAGTCCCTCAGCCCAGCCTGTGCCCTCTTGCAGTCCAGGAGCCCTCGGGGGATGTCTGACTGGTGGCTTAGGCCTGCTCCCCGCCACCGCTTCTGTGGTGAGAAAGCATGCTTTTCCGATTATCTGGTTTTGTGCATTAAGTTCATCAAAGTTCATCATTAGGGGTGAGCCTGTCCCTGCACTCACCAGCTGTGAGCCTGGCTTCTGGCTGAGCGGCGCTCCCCCTGCCAGAGCGCACTGACCATTGGGGGCAGCTCCTGCATTGAGTGTCTGCCCCCTGGTGGCCAGTGTATGTCATAGCGACTGGTCGTTCTGCTGTTTGGTCAATTTGCATATTAGCTTTTTATTATATAGGGGATTACCAAAACTGTACAAACATAGTATAATATCCTAAAAGTTGTAAGAGATATTAAAAATCTGCAAATAACAGGATTACTTCTATATCCTAAAATATTTCTTCTCTCTGGCTCTATTTTTGTTCATCAGTTTATGTTGTTCATTATATTCCACAAATAAGATCATGTGATATTTATCTTTCTCTGACTATCTTATTTTGCTTAGCATAATGCTCTCCAGGCCCATCCATGTTGTTGCAAATGGTAGGAATTCCTTCTTTTTTACAGCAGCGTAGTATTCCATTGTGTAGATGCACCACAGTTTTTAGTCCACTCATCTGCTGATGGGCACTTAGGCTGTGTCCAGATCTTAGCTCTGGTGAATTGTGCTGCTGTGAACATAGGGCTGCATATATCCTTTCTGACTGGTGTTTCTGTTTTCTTGGGATGTATTTCTAGAAGTGGGATCCCTGGGTCAAATGGGAGTTCCATTTTTAGTTTTTTGAGGAAACTCCATACTGCTCTCCACAGTGGCTGCACCAGTCTGCATTCCCACCAGCAGGGCACGAGGGTTTCTTTTTCTCCGCATCCTCGCCAGCACTTGTCGTTTGTTGATTTGTTGATAATAGCCATTCTGACAGGTGTGAAATTATACCTCATTGTCGTTTTGTAAATCTCCAGTCTTTCAATAGCTTCATAATAATACATGGAATTGGCAAATTATATCTTAACCACAGTCCTAAAGTTTATACACAGAGGCTGATTCTAAATTTCCACCATCAGAAATGGCTGCTGAGACCCTTGCTATGGGCAGCTTTGCACACGTTTCTGAATGTCTGCATGTCCTGGGCCTGGCGTCAGCTGGAAGGGCACCACCATGCCTGCCTGACTTAATACAGACCAACATCTCTCCTCATGGGCCTGCCCTGGCGCCCAGCCCATGGGTCTTCACAGCAGCCACCCTTGGGCTGTGCCTGTGCACCCTGCCCGCCTTTCTGCAGTGCGTGTACCTGGAAGATGGACACGCCTGGCGGGGCAGCTGCGTGGCTGTGCAGGGGCAGGACCGCCCTCCCACCCGGTGAGCTCGTCCTCCCAAGTCGCTGTTGGTCATGGTTTTTAGTGCCTGCTGGCTTCCCAGGGCCAGGCTCCTGTTTCAGGATCATCCACACACACAGCCTTGCCTCCAGTCCGCACAACAGGACCCACGTCCTCCCACCACCCAAAGCCTTGGCGAGTCTTCCTTCTCCCTCCCTCCCTCCCTCCCTCTCATCAAGAGCTCCTCTCCAGTCCAAAATCTCAGAGCGTGCACACACACAGTGCCTTCTCCAACCTCACCACAAACACAGCAAGCCCGCGGGTCCCCTCGCGGGCACCCATCTGTGCCCTTTGATCCTGACTCCAGTCCCGCTGGGACCCCGACCCACAAGCCTCTGGTCACAGAGGCTTCCAAATTTCGCCAAACACAAAAAAGCATTCCTTCTTTGTCGGTTAGCAGTTATGTTACCAAGACTTAAAAGAATTTTTCCGGCCTCGCCATTTCCTCCAATATCTCGTACCTCCTCTCTAGGTACCTTTTTGGTTTCTGTTAAACACATGGTTTATTCTCGCAGTGAGGTGTGTGGGTGGTGAAATCCCTCAAGCCTTGTAAAATGAACGCATCTTTAGAGAATTCTGTTTATTATATACTAACTAGTGACCCGGTGCACAAAATCCATGCACATTAAAAGGGAATTAATTAGAGGCAATATTTTAATATCGCTATTTGGCCTTTCTCTATAATAGGATTGCCAGAGATGAAAGAAAATTAGTAAAATGTATATGAAAATCTTCCTCCTTTCAGAATCTGGGCACGCCGTGGGACCCAGAGTCAAGTCCCCGCCCATCCACATGTGCCTCGAAATCGTGTGAGACCCAGACCCAGCCAGCCCCCCTCCATTGGGCTAGATCCAGACCTGGTTAGCCCCACCCATCAAGCCCCGCCAGGTGGCGGGGAGCAGCCTCAGGTCACCTGTCCTGGTGCTGGGGCGGGGGGTGCGGCCTGTCAAGCCCTGCCAGGGTGGGGCCGTGGCCTGAGGTTCCCTGTCAAGCTCTGGCAGTGGGAGATGTGGCCTGAGGTCCCGTCAAGCCCCACGGGGGGGGGGGGGAGGGGGGAGGAGAGGGGGCGGTGCCACAGCCTCAGGTCCCTGCTGATTGCTCGTTAAGGCTCATTATGGGAACTCGGCCTCCACCGTGGGGCCAGCAATCTTGTGTTATGGGATCCCTGCCTCCGCTGTGGGCGCATCTTGTTAGGGTGTGATGGTCATATTCCCGCTTTATTAGCTAGGATAGGTGCTACAACCACATGGTGCTAGGTAAACACAGGACGTGCAGGGACGCCGCCTCCTCCACGAGGCAGCTCCTGAGGGCCTGTCCTCCCGTTCCTCAGGCGACTCGTGTGTGTGCCAACAACACACACCATCCCCCTCTCCCGGACCCCCTGGCCAGTGTCTCCACCGCTGCTGCCCCTCCTGGGATCCCTTGGCGCTGCCCCTTCCTGTGGGCGCGTGCGCCTTCCCCGGGACAAGGCTGCCGCTCTTCTTCTCCTGCGGACACACATGCTGTTCTGAGCGATGCTGTCATCAATAACCTTGAACACGCCTGTTCCCGCCCCCGGAGCTTCAGATTCAGGTAAAATTGCTCAGGTGTGCCCGCCGAGCCCTGGTGCACACCTGTAACCTTTCATGGACGCCCACGGCCTTTCATGGATGGTCTGCAGCGACTCTCCCCACAGCCAGGCTGAACGCTTGCCCGCCGCCGTTCCTAACACGTGTCAGCCCGTGTCTGACAACCTGACTCAGGGAAATGCCCCAGAACCACCTCCCGGGGGCTTTGCGGTGCCAGCAGAGGGAGCCCTGCGTGATGCTGAAGAGCCACGTGGGTCTCCTCCGTGACGCCTGTCACTCTCCTGTGCCCGTGTCTCTTTGGAGCTGTGGCCCACGTTCTCATTAGCACACGAGCTCGATTCACGAAGGAAGGGAACCCTCTGCCAGGACCAAGTTGCCACATCTTGTCCAGCTGCCTATGTGCCCTCTGACTCGGCTGCGGGCAGGATTTTAATCCTCACGAGGGACAGTTACAACCTTCTGCTCTGTGCTCGGCTGTCCCCGACAGTTTCAACACTTTAGAGCGAAACCGGCCTCCTCTTCCTCCCAGAGACAGCGCAGCCGTCCCTCCGGGTCGGGGGCACGTCCAACGAGCTCACCGTCCGGGCCAGGTTCCAATCGGAGCGTCCAATCCTGGCCCCCAGCCTCAGGGGCCCCGAGGCCCCCCACGGACACGTGACTGAGAACTGAGTTCCTAGCTGACATAGCCCACGTCCTGGGCGCCAACAACAGACGTTCCTCTCTGTCCCCGCTGGCAGCGGAGAGCCAGGCGTGGGCAGGCCTGGTCTCCCCAGGCCTCTCCTCGGGGTGCAGACGGCTATCCCCCTCTGTGTGCGTGTCGTGTTCCCGAGTTCCCGAGGACACAATCCAGCCCCAACAGGCACATTCTTTGAAGAGTGAGAACCCAGTCCCCAGGCCTCGTCCCTCCTGCAGGGCTGGCCTCCCGCAGGGCTGGCCGGTGGTCCTGTCCATCCGGCCAGTTTGCAGATGAGATGGCCGTGGTGGAACCAGGTGTGCGCCTGTGACTCCCCGTTACCCACGAGCCCCTCACCTGCCAACGGGGGGCCGCGCCGGCATCTCTGCTTCTCGGGAGGGGGTTCGGAGGCTGCAGGCAGAGGTGCCCTCTTTTCTTGGCCACGTGGATCCTGAGGAAAAAGTCTCTTCAGCACTTTTTCAACAAACACTAAAATGCAACCAATTAACAAAAACAAAAAAGAGAGAGAATTACTTAAAGCAGTTTTATTTAACTTGCATAAAGCTTATCAAAAAAGACATATTCTAATATTAATACCAGAAAGAAAAGTGACTGTCATTACAGGACCCCAGCCCTGTCCCCCCAACCCTGTCCCCACAGGACCCCAGCCAGCACCGTGCGAGTGGGGGGGTGGGGGCGCGCCACAAAACGCAGCAGGAGCGCCAGGCCAGCCAGGCAGCTACCGCCTGATGGCAGGGTCCCGACACCCTTCCGCACCCCAGGATGAAAGTGCAGGGAGGCTCTGTCAGCTCTGCCTCCTCTGAGCGCCAGCACAGGGAGGGCCTGCCCACAGTCCTGTTGGGATGCTCACCCACAGTCCGAGCAGGAAGGAAGCCACCGAGCCACGTGGGCCCTCGGGGTTCACCTCAGTTACCGCCCAGGAGGTGACACACTTTCCAGCGTGAAAGCACGTTTCAAACAAATGCGCTTCCTACTCAAGGAGCCTTGCTGCAGGGTCCCCCGTCCTCCCGTCAGCCCCAGGAGCTGTGCACCAACCGTCCGGGGGAGTCCGCAGCATCCCCCTGAGCAAGGGGCCCAGAGCTGAGCCGCCTTTTTTCAAATGCAAACGTACTGCTCTGGAGGTGCAGCCCTCCCCCCACCCCCCCAAGGGAACCGCTGGAGCTGCCAGAGCCGAAGCCGCTGGTACCCTGGCATCCCCAGCTCCTGGAGGACCAGTTAAAAAGAGTTCTGTGTGTCTACTTCCCGAGAGCTAGTGCATGCTCGCTCCCCTTCTGTAAATGCACACGTGGCCCGTGTCCTCCCCGCCGGGACCCAGTGCTCTCGGAGAACAGCTAGCCTGGGAGGAGGCAGGCAGGGCCAGTGCAGGCCACCGCCCGCTCCGCCGTCACACCCCTCCCTAACTGTAAGTCATGCCGCGCCACCAAGGGGTGAAAACGGAAGACAGGACGCCTCTGGCTTTCACGCTCCACCAAAGTCCAAGTGCTCGCATCTGTTCCAACCACAAACTCGCGTAGGTGGCCCAGAGCCCAGCGTGGCCCCAGCAGGGTTCTCTTCAGGGGTCTTGTTAAGAGGAGGAGACAGCCCTGGCCGGTGTGGCTCAGTGGAGAGAGCGTCGGCCTGTGGACCAAAGGGTCCCGGGTTCGATTCCAGTCAAGGGCACGTACCTTTGTTGCAGGCTCCTCCCTGACCCAGGCCCTGGTTGGGGCACGTGCAGGAGGCAACCAATGGATGTGTTTCTCTCACATCGATGTTTCTGTCTTTCCCTCTCTTCCATTCTCCGTGAAAATCAATGGAAAAATATCCTCAGGTGAAGACTAAAAAAAGAGAGAGAGAGAGAGAAGACGCAGCACTGACACGGTCCCCACGCACACCTTACACCTGAAGACGAGTGACTCCCAGCTTCCAAACACAACGTTCCCACACAACCCAATTCCACAATTCCCACAGGAAAAAGAAGGCTGGTTTCAGGGAAGAGGTGCCTTTGATGGAAATAAGAAGGGTTTCTTTCGATCATGTTAGTTCAGTGAGCGGACAAAGGCTTTAAAAAGTAGACCAGGTGTGACCCTTGCTGGTGTGGCTCCGTGGCGGAGCACTGTCTGACGCAGTGAAGAGCTGCGGGTTTGACTCCCGGTCACGGCACATGCCTAGGCTACAGGTTCAGTCCCCAGGTGCAGTCCCCAGGCTACAGGTTCAGTCCCCAGGTGCAGTCCCCAGGCTACAGGTTCAGTCCCCAGGTGCAGTCCCCAGGCTACAGGTGCAGTCCCCAGGCTACAGGTTCAGTCCCCAGGTGCAGTCCCCAGGCTACAGGTGCAGTCCCCAGGCTACAGGTGCAGTCCCCAGCAGGCAACCGATCAATGTTTCTCCCTCACATCCTGGTTTCTGTCTGTCTCTCTCCCTTCCTCTCTCTAAATCAATACCCCGGGTGAGGAAATAACACCGAGTGGACCAGGTGCACTCCACATTCCAGTACTTTCCTGCACAGCAGGCCAGAGAACCGAAGGTCAGAAACCAGGAAAACGTGGCGTGAAGCAGAGGGAACCCCGATCAAAACGCTGGAAAGCAGGTGGGGGTGCGTCAGTCAGCGCAGACTCCCGCGACTGCCCCTGGGCCAGGCCTGCTCCCAGGACCCTCAACACGTGACTGTCCATCGATCCCGCGGACAGCGGGACATGACACGTAGGTGGGTGTCACTCACATCCGTCCGCGTGCTCTCTGGGGCCTCCCCTGTCCGGGCGATGGGAAGCCATGCCTCTGTGCTCCCGGGAGGGCAGGGGCGCACCAGCGGAGGCTTCTCCGAACAGGAAGCCGCCGGGCGGGAACCGTCCTTGCCGCGCCCCACATTCTGCCTCGCTAACGGATCAGTTTCCTTTCCTCATTTTAAGCAAAGACTTATGGACTATTGCTGCCACTGGGCTTTTCATTTCAAAGGGCAAGAATGCAACCCTCTATTTTAACTGTGAGAACAGCCCGGTGTGTGCCAGAGGCCGGGGTGAAGGGGTGGAAAGGTACCTGTGGCGAGCCGGCACGGCCATGGCATACTCAGTCCCCGGGCACCTTATGTGCCACGCCAGCTCAGCCATGTTCAGTGACCCTGAGGGGGCCGGTGAAGGACTGAGAAAAGACAGACAAGAGAAGAAAGCTGGGTCTCGGTGGACGCTGCTTCTCTGATGGAGAGACAGCGCCACAGACTACAAGCCAAGTCTGTATTTTATAGCCGATGCCACAAAGCAAAGGAAGGGCGTGGTCCAGACGTTTACAACATTCTCGTGGGTTTCGCTCCTACTCAACTACATGCACCTGAACTCTATCAAGCCCACGTCACTCAGGCACGTGGGGCCACACGTTCAGACCATAGGTTCAAGCTGACAACTACAGCTATTGGCTATCATGGTGCTGGGAGGGCTCTGCCCACCACGCTGGGACTTGCACGTGGCCAGGCGAGGACTGTGCCCTCTCATCAGTCCGAGGCTTGAACCTGTCCAAACTCTGTAGCCGCTCTCCACAGGTACCAACATCCAGATGTAAAAGGAGTGGGTCCTGGATGGCAGGCACAGCAGGGGGGCTGCAGTTAACAAGCCTGTGCTGGTAGTCACCGTTGCTAAGAGAGAACTTGACAGCTGCCATCCCACAGGAGGCATTTTTTGTAACCACAGGAGGCAATGGTTTGAGTGGCCACACCTGTGACGCCATCAGGCTGCGACCTTAAACTTGTGCAGAGTGGTCAGTCACAGGTCTCAGTACCGCTGGGACCCAGGGAGCCTCCCTTTTCCACGGTGATGTTGGGCACAGGGTCATGGTGAGGACGCCCTGCCTTTGGTGCTGGTTAAACACACTGTCACTTAACCATCCCTACTGTGTGCCCCGCGATTCACTCAACGTGCAGGTAAGTACGATCACTTCATTTAAGTCACAAAGTGGTCACCCACTGCAGGTCCCTGCATCCGCCATCAGAGCATTTACTCCTGAGAGGTGCTCGCCGGGTCCTGGGGTCCCCACGGGCCTTGAAACCCCGCCCAAGCCCCTCGGACACCAGAGAGGGTTCCGGGCACCAGGGACAGCCTCGCCCCCGCCGGGTGTGGAGTCCGCGGGATGTGGACCGGACCCGGGCCGAGAGCTGTCCGAGCGGCGGCCTCCCCCGCGCCCCCCGCCCCGCGCCGCCTACCGTGCCTCCGCGCCGCAGCCATGCGGGTCCCACGACCCCCGACCTGCCTTCCGAGTTCCCAGCGCCGCTTCCGTATCCGCCCCTGTAGACCCGCCCACAAACATCAGGTGTGCCCAATCCGGGCCCACGGTCTCCACCATTGGTGCCCTTCAGCCGCGCCCCCGGCTTTGGATTGGCTCTCGGGGGGGGGGGGGGATGTGTGGGCGTGGCCTCCGGGCGCATTTGCTTCGCGCACACTCAGGGGAAAGTGACTGAATCCCGAGTGCGCCGCACTGCGCGGCTGAGCGGTCGGGGCCAGAGGGGTCCCCGGGCGGGATCAGGGGGGCGCCGAGGACGGCGGGAGGCGGGAGGGGGCAGCGGGGACGGCGGTGTGGGGTGAGGGGCTGCTGCGCGGGCCGTGGGGAAAGGGGGTACCACAGGAGCCGGCGCCCGCATCCGCACCGAGGCCTCCTCCCGCCCACACACCTGGGCAGGGCAGCCCACCGCCCGCCCCCCCACCTTGGGACCTGGGTTTGCCTCCCTCCCCGGGCGTACGTCTTGGGAAACGTTATTTTCAAGCTGTGTCGGTTACTGTTCTGTATGCTGGGGTGCCCCCGCGAGTGGTGGGGTGACAGTGCGAAGGGAAATGCGAACTTGGGAGGAAAGGGCAGTAGGAGGGGGAATCAGGGAGCCTCAGAGAATCTGAGCCAGGCTCTCGAAGCAGCAGCAGCAAGTGTCCCCAGGCCCTGACGCTTGTGTCGGGGAGCAGCGCCCCCCGTGGCCAGCGTGAGGGCACAGTGACTGGCAGGTGAGGGAGTGAGGGATGTGGTCAGACTCCAGGTGATGGCTCAGCTTTATGTTTTCCAGCGGGCGAGATGGAACGGGGCTGGTTTTGGACACAGTGAAGTCATCTGACATCTGGAAGAAGTCCTTGGGGCCGCTGTCCCCAGAGCAGATGCTGGTGGAGGAAGCATGGAGCCCCCTGGAGGCCGGGACTGTAAGAAAGGCCTTGGTGGCGGGTCGCATGGGCAGTCGTGGGAAGAAGTCGTTGGATTTTGGATATATTTGAAGACTAAGCCGAAGAGATTCTGGCTGAGGAAGTGTTGGGCTGTGGCAGAAGAGAGGTGTCCAATGGCCCCCGTGTGTGGTCTGGGGACCCAAGGCCAGCGACTCCCCGAGGACCGCCCGTGGGACTGCCCTGAAGCTGAGCCACAGAAGTCATTTGTCTTTAAGGATGTTGATGGGTGAGGCGAGGCCTGATCCCAGACAATCGGATTTGCCAAGCGCAGGTTATCAGTGACCTTGACGACAGTGATTGTGTTGGAGCGGTGGAGGCCCAAGCTTGATGGGAATTCAAGAGAGAGTCGCAGGAGAGAAACTTAATACACTGAATGTAGATCCCTCTCTCCTGGGATTGGGGAAGTGGGTTGGTAGCTGGAGGGCTTCTAAAGACAGAACAGCCCTAGCTGGTTTGGCTCTGTGGATAGAGAGTGGGCCTTCGAATGGAAAGGTTCTAGGTTCAATTCCAGTCAAGGGCACATGCCCAGGTTGCAGGCTCGACCCCAGTGAGGGACTTGCAGGAGGCAGCTGATCCATGATTCTCTCTCATCATGGATGTTTCTATCTCTCCCTCTTCCTTCCTCTCTGAAATCAATAAAAAATATATTAAAAAAGACAGAACACACGCCACATACACATATAATCAAAAGAGAGTTAAAAACACACACATACCAGAACACACACCACCTACACAGCCAATTTGTGTCTGAAGTATCTGGTCAAGTTGAGATGGGAAAAATGAGCAACGGAACACGAACAGCATGATGAAGAAAAGCGCTAAGGACCTTGACAGACACACAAGACATGCAGGAGGCGAATAAGCATAGGAAAGGATGCTCCACCGCGTGCCATCAGGCAAGTCAAATGCAATGCCAATTAAAGCCACAATATGCCACCACCGCACACCTATTGGAAAGGCCAAAATCCTGGCACGGACAACGCCTGGTGCTGGTGAGGTGGGGCCGTGGGAACCGCACTCACTGCTGGTGGAAATGGAAATGTGCAGCCACTGACGAAGACGGTGTGATTGTTTCTTGCAAAAAGAAACATACTCTTCCCATGCCACCCAGCAAGCCCAGCGCGGTGAAGACGCGTGTCCACGCAGGACCTGCACGAAGGTAAACAGCAGCTTCGTTCATAGTTGTCAGAACTTGGAAGCGACCAAGATGTCCTCTCCGTAGGCGGTGGGTAAGCCGTGGGACAACCGGACAGTGGAGTATTCCGCTAAAAGGAAATGAGCCATCGAGCCATGAAAAGACGAAGAGGAACATGAAATGCCTAAGTGACAGAAGCCAGTCTGAAAAGGCTACACACTGTGACTCCAACTCTACGATGTTCTAGAAAAGACAGCAGTCATAAATCAGTGGTTGCCATGGGGGTGGGAGAAAGGAGGGATGAAGCGGTGGGACTACTCTGTGTGATACTATCATGATGGACACACGTCATCATACATCTGCCCAAACCCAGAGAATGGACACAGAGTGAACCCCGATGTCCACTGTGGACTCTGGGTGACTACGTGTCAGTTGTGACAGATGTGGGGATGTTGATAACGGGAAGGTGGGGGTGTATGGGAGATCTCTGCCTTTACCTCAGGCTTGCTGTGAACCTAAAACTCTCCAAACCAGTGGTTCTCAACCTTCCTAACGCCGCGACCCTTTCATACAGTTCCTCATGTTGTGGTGACCCCCAACCATAAGATTATTTTCGTTGCTACTTCATAACTAATTTTGCTCCTGTTAATGAATCATAATGTAAATATCTGTGTTTTCCGATGGTCTTAGGCTCTACACCAGCTAGCAGGGTCGCCTGAGACCATCGGAAAACACAGATATTTACATTACAATTCATAACAGGAGCAAAATTGCAGTTATGAAGTAGCAACGAAAATAATCTTATGGTTGGGGGTCACCACAACAGGAGGAATTGTATGAAAGGGTCGCGGCGTTAGGAAGGCTGAGAACCACTGCTCTAAACGATAATAGAGAATTTCAAAAACGAGAGTGGTGCAGAGGAGAGGGAACCCGAGCTGGCTCCTGTCCTTGGTGAGGTTGCATGTGAGCCTGGCATTCTCTCCCCTGAGTCCCCAGCAGCCCTCCAGCCTCTGGACCTTCTGACCTCAGGGCCCACAGGCTTCCCTCCTGTCCCGACAGCGTGCCTCCACTCTGTCCTCTGCCATCGGCTCTGCTGCCCGCTGTGTCCTGCAGCCACGGGGGCTGTGCCCGCTCCTGCTGCGGTCCGGAGGTCTCCACTCACCTGTCCCCGCACTCACGCCGCTCCATGGGCTCCCAGGAGCTCCATCCACCCACCTGCTGAGCCAGGCCCGGGATGCAGCGCCCTCCTCCCTGCCTCTTCCTCACAGACCCTCCAGAAACGACACCCCCGAGCTCCCGCTGGTTCACATCTTCAGGGTCACCAGCTAGGAGTGGTCCAGGCATTTCAAATGTGATCTTCCCAATTCCCCACTGTCTCCTCACTCCCACCCATCTCCCTCTCTCTCCTCCCAGCGGCCGCAAGGATGTTTTAGAGCTCTCATTGCCATTCCAAAGTCACATTGACAAGCTAAGGAAAAGTCACGTGATCATATCAACAGGTGCAGAGAAAGCATTTGACATATTTCAACAAAATGCAAAGTCCAACATAACACCACCCAGCAAACTAGGAAAGGCGGGGGGACTTCTTCGACTCGATAAAGAACGCCTGCAGAAACCTTGCAGCTAATGCCACGTTTACTGAGGAGAAATGAGATGCTGCCTCCGGCCATCGTGGCCCCTCCCTCCACCCCTTTCCCACAACAGACAGCAAGTCGCGGCCAGCGCACTACGAGCAGAAGAAGAAATAGAAGGTATGGAGTGACGTGATTGGCTATGCAGAACATCATATTCCCCTGCTCATAACCCCACACCCAATTTCATTGGGTCCAGCACACCATAGGATGGTGAAGGCTGTGGGGGGGGGGGCAGGGGGAGTGGGCTGGAGGGGGTCAATGGGGGAAAAAGAGGGACATGTGATACTTTCAACAATAATGATTTAAACAAAGTGTCACGGTGTCCAGGGTATAATTCAGAGCCCATAAATGTCCTTTAAACCCCCAGATGTGCACTGCAGATGTGTTCCTCTGCCTCGTCTTCTCATTTTGTCCTGGCTCCTCCGACTCTCACAGCACCAAGTCCTCCCCCCTCCCCCGCACCCCTCTCCCCTGCTCTTCTGGCCAGCAGCCCTCCCTGCCTGGCTTTTCTTGCTCTGACAGAAGTGGAAGCTGACCTCATTCTGGTGCTGAACGTCCCCTTGACCCCCCTGCTGGCACCTCAAACCCTGTGGGTCCACCTCCCCAGAGGAACTTGGGGGGCGGGGGGAGGAGATAGGGGTGGGAGTGCAAGTGACAATCATTGGGTGATGGAAGTCAGACAAAAAATGTCCACCTGTCAGCCTTGAGGGTGCATTCCCGGGGCCCTCCGGAGGCCCCGCCAGTCTGAGCCCCGTTGTCCACAGGGGTGGCCAGCTGGGAGACGCATGCAGTCTGTGTCCTCTCTCCACACAAACACCTGTGCCCAAACCCACGCCCCAGGGAGAACCAGAGGAAGAGGAAGATGTGTCTGAATGACGACTCCCTCCGAGAGCTGCTCCCTGACCCCACCAGCTGACCGGTGGCCCTTGTACGCTCTCCAGCTCGGCCCTATCCCTTCCCTCCAGGGAAGCCGCTGTGGGACGGTGCTGTGGGCTCCTCCTGGGGCTGCGTGTTTCTCTGTGTGTTCTGCTCACACATGGAGAGCCCGTGACCGGCACTCAGCACACTTCGGTCATGTGTGTTGTGGGGTGGCATGGATGAATAAATGCACGGATCTCAGAAAGATGAAGGCACGAGGACACAGGCGAAGAGGAAGAAAGTAAATTTTAAAATAAAAATATTTATTTTGCATCTGGATTTCGGGGTGCGGGCTGGCACCCACAGCTCACTGGCTTCTGACCGTGAAGACAACACTGAAGGACACTCGGACCCCCAGAATCTGGGCCGTGGCGGGTGCTTTGCTGCGCCTCAGCACGCAGACCTTCGCTGAGCACGATTACATGGCGGAAGCTGGTGGAGACACAGCTCTTGGTGAAGAACCCTGTCATTTCTGGAAAAGCTCGCTGTGTCCCATTCCAAGTCGCTTCATCTCCTGATTGCTTTTCCTGTTCAAATCCCCATCCATTTCCTTGAAAAATTTCACTCAGATGTTTCCTCGTCTGTCTGCTCTCTCATGGGAACCTCTCCACAGCCAGTGAGAGCAAGTCCTCTCTCGCAGGCAGAGGGGTGGAAGGCGGGGCTCGCCAGTGGCCCCGGGTCAGGGGCGGCCTCGCGGAGCGGGAATAAAAACGGCCTCAGCTCCGCACAGCGCGGCCCACCCCGGCCACAGTGCCTGACCTTCCGGCCGCCTCCGGCCCATCCGGGAAGGGCGTCGCCAGGGGTTCCATCACGGTCTGTGCACCACGGCCAGTGTTGCCGCAGGCTGTCAGCACAACTTGAGTGAACTGATTCCCCTGCCTGGTCCCTTGCTGCGTGGCCTGAGCTGCCCACAGCGAATGCTCGCAGGCGCTGCCCCGCGGGCGGTGCGCGCTGCCTCGGGGGACGCGGCGGATCCCCTTCCCGCGAGGACAGGAGGTGCGTGGGAGGCTCGGCCGGGGGTCCTCCGCCGCCGGAGCATGTGGGTGTGCAGGAGACGGTGCCGCGTCCACGAATCCCTCGCACGATGCGCCCGCGTGTCACTGCGCGCCCAGAGCGCGCCGCACGGCCCAGGTGTTCAGGTGCGTGTGGCGTCCGCGGTGACTCCCAGGGCTTTGGGCACCTGCTCAGGGCCAGCGGCGGAGCCGCCGGGAGCGCTCCGGACCCTCGTGTCCCCGCTGTCCCCGCTGTCCCCGCGTGACCGGCCGCTCCCCGCGCAACAGTTGGCGGACTGGGCGGCGCGCGCTCCCCGGGTCGGCTGGGAGCGCCGGGCGGAAGGAGTGGGAAGGGCGGCGGAGGTCGCCCCCGAGATCCCGCGCTGCCCCCGCGCGGCCCCGCTGCCCGCCGTCCGCCGCCGCGCGCGGGCCGCCCCCCAGTGCGCGGGCCTCCCCGGGCACCCAGTGCGCAGGCGCCGCCGGAGGACCGGGCTCGAGCGCGGTCGGAGCGCGCGGCTGCGGCGGCGGCGGCTGCGGCGGCGGCAGACGGACCCTCGGACAGACCCGCCGACCCGCGAGCCGCCGTCCGGCCGAAGAGGCCGGGTCAACATGTGTCCCGGCTCCTGCTGACCCGGAGCGCCGAGGATGTCCGCGCTGAGGAAGGTGCGAGCCGCCGGGGCCGCGGGGACCGGGCGAGGGGACGGGGCGCGGGGCGCGGAGCCGTCGGGAAGGAGCGCGGGGTCCCGGGCTGGGCGGGCGGCCTCCTGGACCCCGGGCCCCGGGGGGTGCGGGCGTGGAGCTGTGACCCATGCGCTCGGCCCGGCAGAGACCCGGCGAGGGGGGCCGCGCGCGGCGGGGGCGCAGGGGGAGCGGACCCGCGGGAAGGGACGGGGTGCGGCGGCCGGAGCTGCACGCGGGGGTCGCGGGGGTCGCGGGGTCGCGGGTCCGGGGCGCCTTGCGGGCGGGCGGCTGCGGGCGGGCGGGCGGGGCCGCGGAGCGCGCGAGGGGGTGGCCGCCGCTCTGTGTGAGCGCACGCAGCTCGGGGGCTTTTTCGGGCGGTTGCTAAGCGAGCGCTCGCGGCGCAGGGTTTGTCACCACCTCCCCCGGCAGCGGCTGTTGTGCGCTCGGCTCGCTCGCTAACGATCGCGCAGAAATCAGGGGATGTGACTGTCGCAGCCGCGCGCGGGCGGGGGCCGGCGGCCAGGTGGCGGGGGGCGGGGGTGGGGGACGCGGGCGCGGGGCGCGCGGAGGGGACCGGGCGGGGTCCCCACGCGGAGTGAGAGGCGGAGGGGCGCTGGCGGACACCCTCGGAGGCGGAGGGGCGGCAGGTGCGGGGGGCAGTGCGGGGGGCGCGCAGCCGGTGGCGGTTCTTGATTCTCGGGAAACTCGGCGGCGCCTGCCCTTCTCGGCTCCGGGCACTTCTCCGCGAACGGGACTCCGCCGCCGGCGCCTCGCTTCTCCTTCTCCGGATGAATGGCGGGGCTGGGGCTGGGGTGCGGGACTTAAAGCCGCCCGTCTCTCTCGTACGGACGGAGAATAAAGCGTTTGGCAGCGAATTTCTCCTCCTGTCACTGATTGTGCGGGCGCGGGCTGTGGGTGGAGTCGGAGCCGGGACGGGACCGCAGGTGCCGCTAGGTCCCTGGGACAGGAGGCGGCAGGGCGCAGGGAGGCCTCTCCCACAGGACCGGGGTCCAGGGGCCCAGTGGTTTGCTCCCAATGTCCAGCTTCTTGAGCCCCCCTGGAGCCCCGCCGGCAACCCGGGACTTCAAGACTTGCGTGCAGGCGGTGACTCCGTTGTACTAGTTGCTCGGAAATCACTCTGCCTCTCGGCACGGGGTTGGGGGGTCCGCGCACCGCCCCCCAGAGGACTGTCCCCACGTCTCAGAGCTGTGGTGGGACCCGCCCCTCCCCCACTCAGAGCTGGGCCGGGACCCCTCTCCCCCGCCCCTCCCCCGCCCCTGGGAAGGACACTGTGTAGATGTGAGGTTAATGCGCATTATACCTTTTCCATTTTGCTTCCTGTTCTTGGCGAAAGGTAATGGGTAATTAAGGAGAAACATGACGGAGTGATGAAAGGAAGAAAGGTGATTTTTGGCAGGTCCAGTTGCCAGGCTGGTGTTTAAAACAAAGCCATCCATCAGGAGTTTCCAGTAGCAGACGATCCAGGGCAGGCCAGGGTGACTCACGGATTTGGCCCGGAGAGAGTTGGAGAGTGCGTGCCGTTTCCCGTTAGGTGGTGTGCCCGTGGCATGGCTCACCTCCCGCATGTGGCCACCGGGCTGGCGGGCCTGAGGGATGCTGTCTGTCAGGCACACCTGTCTGGGAGCGCGATGGCCGCTGAGCCCCAGATGTGAGGACAGCCGGGCGCAAGCACCCCCTCTTCGGTCACCGCTTCAGACCCGCGCCCCATGGTGCTGGCATTTATTCCCGGGAAGCCGCTTCTCACCCACTGGCTCTCCTGCGAAATGGCCTGTTGTTGGTGAAGAGGCCATGAGCCCTCTGACCACGTCCCGTCTGCATATCTCACTTGGGGTAAAGGGTGCCAGCGCTTTGTGAGCAAAACGAACCCTTGACCCTCCCACAGCCAGGAAGTCACCGAAACGAAGGTTTTCTCACCACCCAGGCGGTTCCCGGAGCAGCGTTCCAAGCCAACGGGCCCTACTGTTCGCCACCGTTGCCTTCCTCCCAGGGACCTGTGCCCGTCAGCCTACCCGCCCAACGTGCCCGCTCGGTCTGAGGCAGAGCAGCGTGTGTCCAGTCACCAGTATTCTTGCCGTTTTACATAGTTATCGTTGTTGTACATGTTCATGGCTGTGCGTGCACCAAACAGAGTTTATCCTGGCATCATTATTTAGTAACCAGGGGCCCGGTGCATGAAATCCGTGCCAGGGGCTCGGCCCTCGCAGCCCCGAGTTCATCTGGAAGGTCGTCCTGTTTGGTGTAATTCGCGTGTTAGATCTTTATTACGTAGGATTATTATACATACTAGCTCTTCATTGTGTAGGATTGTTGTATTCTCTCTTGTGGGACAGTTGCAAGCCTGCTTTTGCCCCACCCGGTATTTCGATGGTATTTTGTTAGGCCTCGGGTTACTTGTGATGTCGCTGATGTAATCGCTTTGAACATAAGTCACCTAGGTGATGTCTCCCCTGTGACGTAAATCTGTCACGTTACGGCAACGTATTGCTTCTCCGATCTCTGCGTGTGTCATTCCTGAAATGGTAGAAATTGCAAATGAAATATTAAAAGCAAAAGCAGTGCTTTGCAGAACTGGAGTCGCGGCGGAGTCCGCACACCCAGGTTCCAGACGGGGCTGGCCCGCAGGGCTCGAGTGCTTTGAGAGGCTCGCTTCGGACTAGAGCCCCTTCTGCGCTGCGCCCTGGTGATGAGACTGGGGAGATGCAGCGGTTCTCTATAGCTACCTTCCAGGAGACGCAGCGCATCCTCGGCTGGCCCGGGGTAAGGGACGTGCACTTTGGTTGTGGGTTGTAAAGGGAAAGCGATGAGACGCACCGGCGGCACCCGTGGGTGTCTGCGCTGGTCACTCCCTGGGTGCACTAGACGTGGCCGTGACTCGCCTCCTTTCGGTAGACGGGCGCGTGTGTAGCGCGCAGCCAGCCTGCGGCCTCGGGAGAGTCACAGGTTCCGGGCAGGGAGCTAGCGGGCGGAGCATCCCCTGTAGCACCAAGTGGCTCTAATCAAGCAGTTTCCCCTGCAAGTTATATTTACCCGGCAACCGCTCTCCCAGCTGGCCGCCAGCGCGCACAGTGTGTTCTGTGCGTGCAGAGGGGAGCGTGGTCGACTGTGTCCATGACGAAAACATGCGTTCTCGGGGAGCTGAGCATGCGGGCTTCGGCGTGGATGGGGTGGGGGCGCGGGGCATGTGGGGTCCGGTGCGGGAGGGGGGGGGCAGAGACTGCGTCTGCTGGGAGGGGCGCTCACCTGCGCAGCCACCTGTCCACATGACGGGCGCGGAGTCCGCGCTGGCATCCTGGGCAGAGGCGGCTGGAGTTCATGTGTCAAAGCAGTTTTCCCGTTCCTCCGTGCCCTCGTTCTGCGCGCCGGCCTCGGTGAGGGACGAGCCCCTCCTTGGCCCCCATTCTCCCGAATGGAGCCCATCTCTTGGCCGTCTGACCTCCTCACGAAGGCACCGCTGCGTTTCTCGGAAGTGAACAGCCCCCCGGGGTGGCTGCCGCCGCCCGCTCGCTCTCGGGGGGAGTCCGTTCGGTTTGTTCCCGAGCCATCTGTCTTCCCGGTGCCTCTTCCAGGACCCGTCCCGCCGGCTCCTGTGGTGTTTACCGTCGCCCGCACCCGCCCTCGGGGTCACTGTGCACTGCGGGCCTCAGGGAGCCGCCCCTGCCCACCTGCAGAGGAAGTCACGGAGCCCCGGTCTTCTCTCAAGAGCACCCGTGTCAGCTAAGAGGGTGACATTGCAGCCAGCCGGGGCTGCTTGGGAAGGGAGGGGGACAACAGGCACTGTCCGCCAGTCCCCGGTGCTGACGCCCCAGCTCAGACCGAAACCGTCACTGCTGGTTGGTTTTCTGTGTGTGAACCCAGAAAGTCCTCTCTGCCGGCCAGCTTTCTGTCCCTGACGACCCAGTGGATGGAAGGGCTTGTGCTTCTCCACGAATGCCCACTGGAAGCTCCTGTGGGGCGAGACGAGACTCCAGGGATTCTCTTGTCTGGCGTTCCTTTGTGTGTCTGCACAGGGAAAAAAAAGAAAAATCAAAATGCAATGTTGTGAAAAAGGAACACACAGCTGCGACCAGCCCATCCGGAAAATTGTAGCTCACATTGAAAAGGTGCCCTGGCCAGTGTGGCTCCGTGGAGAGAGCGTCGGCCTGCGGCCTGAAGGGTCCCGGGTTCGATTCCGGTCAAGGGAGTGTACCTTGGTTGCAGGCTCCTCCCCGGCCCGGACCCTGGTTGGGGCTCGTGCAGGAGGCGACCCATCGATGTGTTAATGCGTTTCCCATCCATCGATGTTTCTCTCTGTCTCTCGCTCCCTCTTCCACTCTAAAAGTCAACGGGTGAGGATTAACAAAACGGAAACCCCCCAAACAAAAGTAACTTTGGTGTCTTTAAGCCAGTGTGCCACGCCCGACCCAGGAGAAAACACAGTGACCCGCGGGTGTACGGGTCAGGCCGGGAACCAGAAGCCAGGCCTCCTGTGCTTGATTGAAACGCCGCCTCCTGCGTGGGCACGAACCCCACCCCCCAGCAGCTTCCTCCGTCCGCGGCCACTTGTCTGACCTCAGAGTGTACCGGTCGCGTCAACCCCAGGAGAGCGACGGGCACAGTGTTCACTCGACGCGGCTGCACGAGGCTCCGATGGACTGGAGCAGGGAGCGCTGGCCGCCGCGTCCATAGCCAGTGCTCAACGAGTGTGGACTATTTTTATCACCAGGGAACAACACCGGGCCCCTTCTCCAAGCTCCCTGAACTCCTAGAGGTGGGCGATTCCTAGTCTTCTCTTGTTATGTCCGTTTTGCTACCTCTCTCCAAAAAAACCCACAAAAAAACCCCAAAACAAACAAAAAAACAAGGACAAAAATGTTATTAGAAGAGAAACAGACTTTTAGAGCAAACAAGGCTGGTAACCACGAGGGTTCACACACTTCTTTGAGCATGAAATTGGACTCTGAGTTCCCCAGAGGCCAAGTCAATCAAAAACCAGGAACCCGCGCCCTCGCCCCTCCCGCCGTCCCCTCGCTGGGGTTTAGAAGGTGCTCTTGCGATGGACTTCCTCGGGGCGTGTTCTAGTTGACAGGGTCAGGCACGGCGGCTGGTGGACTCCGGGTCCCGGAGGAGGCCTTCGTATCTGCACCCCCCCGACCGGGGCAGGGTCACGTGCACACGTGGCTGCACAGCGTGGGCCCCGTGGACAACTCGGTTCCTCAGGCCCCACGGAGCTTCCTTTCCCACAGTGCTCTCAAGGAAGGGCCCCAACACGGGCTTTGCTGAAGCAGGTGGCCCCGAGCATGGCAGCACCTGAGCGGAGGTGGGAGGGCTGCTGCCACTAGCTGCCCCCTCCCCCCCCGCCCCTGCGTCTGCCTCCCTCCGCACTGAGGGAGAAACCTCAGTCCCCGTGAGAGCCTAGGAGTGGCTTCAGGAACTTTCTCCTCCCCTCCTGCCCCCCCCCCCCCCCAGTGCACTCGGAGTGGTGACCTTCTCTGTGCACTTACCCGTGGTGACCCCTCGCGCCAGCTGTAATGCACCCTTCGCTGGCTTTCCCTTTTATTTAAAAAAAATTTTTTTTTATTGATTTCAGAGAGCAAGGGAGCGGGGGAGGGAGATAGAAACATCTATGATGAGAGAGAATCATTGACTGGCGGCTGCCTCCTGCACTCCCCCTGCTGGGGATCGAGCCCACAACCCAGGCATGTGCCTTCACCGGGAATCAAACTGTGACCTCCCAGTTCATAGGCTGATGCTCAACCACTGAGCCACACCGCCAGGCCGGCTTCCCCTTTGAGAGTGACGGCTTTTGGGGCAAGAGGCCTTGTTTTGCTCGTACGTGGGCCCTGGCCCAGGGGTCCCATCTGTCTGCCTGTCTGTCCTGGTGAACTTGGGAGCTCCTAGCAGGGCACTCCAGGTCTTCCTGACCACCATGTCCCATGGCCCTTCCTGGTGTCCACTGGGCCTCTCGCGGCGGCCACTGTGCTTCTGCCTTCCCGACTTGGCCGCGCAGCCCTGTCGCGCTGGCCTGCACTGTACAGCTTTTCCTTTCTGCGTTTCCCCACATTTATTCTTCTGCAGTGTGTGGAGCCGTGACCTGCCCTCCCCACCCGCGGCCTGTTTCCCAGCCCTCTGGTGTGAGTGTCCTCCTGGGGGCCCTGTGGCCCATTTCCCAGCCCTCTGGTGTGAGTGTCCTCCTGGGGGCCCCGTGGCCCGTTTCCCAGCCCTCTGGTGTGAGTGTCCTCCTGGGGGTCCCGTGCCTCCCTGGGGGACGTCCTGTGGGTGGTGGATGGTGGACCTGCCTCCGGCAGGCGCAGGTGCTGTCCTTGGTGCTGAGGACAGAGGTGACCAGGCCGGATGCCGGTCTCAGGTTCCCCTCTCCCCCTCCCCACCCCGTGTTTTGGATCCTGTTACACAAATACTAGGAGCTGCTCCAGGGACAGGGGCATCCAGGCCCATCAGCACCTGGGGTGCCCAGGGCGGCCCCTCCTCCCTGTCCCCTGCGGCTTCGCCAGTTGGGTGCGAGGTGCCTGGACAGGAACCTCGGGCAGGTCCGTGGGGCCATGGGCCTTGGTTATTTACTGTTAACGTTCTGACTCCATTACAAACTTCGTGTGGAGTCTGCTCTGTGTGAGGTAGCCATTTCCACAAGCAGCTGAGGGTTGCATCTCCCGACGTTCGCCGCGGCCATGTCCGCGCCCACTCCTGAGCCGACCCCAGGACGCTCCCCGTTGTCCCCGGAGACGGACTCACCGTTCCACTTCCGTTGTGGCAGACAGCACCCCAGCTCCTTAAACTGACCGCAGTGTGTTGCTCAGGGTCCGACCGTCCACGTGCCTGCTCCTCAGCGGCATTTTATGAAGAGCCAGGCACTCAGTGAACGAGCCCCAGCAATTTCCCTCCTGGGAACGCGTCCTCCGGAAAGAACCCTGCGTTTACCGGAAACCGGCGGAACCGATGTCCACTCGGGCCACGTTTCCTGGTGAAACACTGGAAAGTAGCGGCCACGGGGGTGGGAAGATGCACTGTGACGTGGCCACAGGCATCACAGGGAGGCAAGGCGGACGTGCGGTACTGCAGAGGCGTTCGGACGATGCCGCGTGGAGAAAACGGGCCACGAGCAGGATGCCCGGCGGCCCCGCTTCCCCGAGACTCCTGAGCGGGCAGCACAGGGAGAAGGTGGACGGAAGTCCCGCCTGAGGGAGGGCCTGTTTCACCTGGCGGCTCCTCCACCTGCTCCCGGTCAAGGCCAGCTCCCCGCTGCGTCTGACCCCGACCCCTGACCCGGCAGCTGTCAGAGTTCCCCTCGGCCTCTCTCCTCGCTGAGCTGGTGTCCGGTGCTGTGTGCTGTGTGGCGCTTTGTGGGGGAGCCATTCCATCCCTCCAGCACCCCGTCTCCCCAGTTACCCTCTAGTGTACCATGTGATGTATTTATTCAGTAAATCTTTTTTTGTGGAAAGTGTTACCTATGTCCCCTTTACCCCACTGACCCCCTCCAGCCCGCCCCCAGCCCCCAGCCCAGGCCCTCACCACCTTATCGGGTTGTGCACATGTGCACACAAGTTCTCTATGCATCTCTTCCCACCCGCCCACCCCCTGGACTTGCTTATGTTTTAATGTTTGTCGCCCCCCTCCCCCAATAATAGTCAGCGTTCATTTACCATGTGCTAGGACACGAGGTCAGGTCACAGGAGGGTTTGACAGAGCCTGGGTTAAAGGTCACAGGAGGGTCTGCAGAGCCTGGGTTAAAGGTCACAGGGAGGGTCTGCAGAGCCTGGGTTAAAGGTCACAGGGAGGGTCTGCAGAGCCTGGGTGTGAAACCGCTGCCCTGGCGCTGCTCGCTGGACTGCCTGCTCCGTGATGCTGTGTCCCCAGCTCCTCACCTCCTGGTAGCCCAGGCGGGGCCCGTGTGCCGAGTGGGCGACTGCGGAGCAGGTGTGGTCCGTGCTCACCTGCGGATGCCGAGATCCACAGTCATTCATCTTTCTCTCTTTGCATCGGGCGCGTTCGCCTCGGGTCGCAGCGCCCCACGCAGTGACTTGCACAGGGCGCCCGTGAGCGCAGGAGGTGACGGAGCCAGGCAGGTCGCCGGGGAGCCTGGTCTCTCCCCTCGCTCGGCGGCCTTCACTGGCTGGTGGTTCCCGCGTGTGGCTGACGGCCGCCACCATGCAGGGTTGTCTCCGGTGGGACGCCGGCCGGGAGCCGAGGACCTGTCCCCGTGGCAGGGCTGCTGTGACAAGGCCCTTGTTAGTGTCGGGGTGACAGTGGAGGCTGGTTTCTACCCCTCCGTGCAGGCAGAGCAGGTCTCCTCGGTCCCCCCAGCCCGGCCCAGCCCTTTCTGCCTCCGCTACCCGGAGGAGGGACCCACCTCCCTGAGCTCCTGCCGTGTGACCAGGGGAGTGTGTGCACCTGGCCTGAAGCATACACAGCCCCTCCATCCTGGCCCTGGCCCCTGGCCCGTGTCACCTGCAGGGGGTGGGAGATGCAGAGCCCTGTGGGCCTGGGAGGGGAGGAAAGGGTTTGTGATCAGCTGATCATTTCTGCATTGCTTCTGGGAAACCTTCCCCACGTGATTTCCGAGCCAAGGGACCTGTGAGTTCCTGGCCCAGCACATCTGAACCAGTCACTGGTAAGAACAGGGGTCCACCGTGGGCTGAGCTGTGCCTGGCTCCCGAGGCCGTAGACAGCGGGAGGGATGGCTGTCTGGGCACCTGCACTCAGCGCCCGTCACCTGTTCCTCTTAAGTTTATGCCTTGCCCAGGGCAGGTAGCACTTCTGTACCTTAAAAATGTCTTACAGCCCGGCCGGTGTGGCTCAGTGGATAGAGTGGCGGCCTGCGGACTGAGGTGTCTTGGGTTCGATTCCGGTCAAGGGCATGTGCCTTGGTTGCGGGCACATCCCTGGTCCAGGGTGTGCAGGAGGCAGCTGATCGATGTTTCTAGCTCTCTATCTCTCTCCCTTCCTCTCTGTAAAAAAAAAACACACACATATTTTTAAAAAATGTCTTATAGACCCGTGTATGCCTCCGTCCTCAGCAAGACTGTAAAGATAGTGTGAAGTGCCCGGCGGGCGTGGCTCAGAGGTTGAGCACTGACCTATGAACCAGGAGGCACGGTTCCATTCCCGGTCAGGACACACGCCCGGGTTGTGAGCTCGATCCCTAGTCGGGGGCGTGCAGGAGGCAGCCGATCCATGATTCTCTCTCATCATGGACGTTTCTCTCACTCTCTCTCCCTTCTCTCTGAAATCAATAAAATATATTTTGAAAAAAGAGATCGTAAAGCAAACGGGGAAAGAGAATGCGGTCAACCGCTGGCCTAACTCCATCCGTTGCGGGCGCCTGCCTCACACCTGGGCTTCTCAGGCTGGGCACAGTCCCAGAAGCAAGCCCTGCCGACTCCAGCCAGGCGAGCCCATGTGGGGACCGGGACCGGCTCGCGGACCGCACGGGGAAGCGGAGAGGAGCCAGGAAGATGAGCAGGGAGTCGGGGCCGCGCCCAGAGGGTCAGCTTCCTGGAGCTGGCACGGCACCCAGCACATGGCGCTTCAGCCAGAGGCGTGCAGGCACGTGGCTGGGGGACGAGGGCCGTGATGACCGCCCGGCAAACGCTGTCTTCTCCTGTGCCCCCGCCCCGGCCTCCCCAGCAGAGCCCGGGCGTCCAAGCTGTGAGCGGGGAGAGGCGTGACCCCCGTTTCCCCTTACAGCCCCTCGGAGCATTCTAAAGAAGACACCGTCGCATGTAAGGGAAGCGACGATGCGACTCGTCCTGCGCGTCTGCGCACACGGGCCGTTCTGCCGCGCTGCCCGGACCCAGGTCCGTTCCTTTCGCTTTCCTGTCGGGTCGTCGCCGGGCGCAGTGGGACCACCGTTTGGGCTTTGACTGACCTTCACCCTCCCGTGGCCAAGTCTGCTTTCCTAGGGGCCAGGACTGTGGAGCCTGCGGTTACTGCCCCCTGGTCCAGCTCCAGACCTTCCGTGGCTCCCAGGCGTCTTCTTGTTACAGTTGTTATGCTTTGTTTTAAAAAATGTTTTTATTGATGTCAGAGAGGAAGGGAGAGAGAGAGAGAGAAAGAGAGAGAGAGAAACATCAATGATGAGAGAGAATCGTGGATCGGCTGCCTCTTGCACGCCCCACATCGGGGATGGAGCCCATAACCCGGGCGTGTTCTTGACTGCGGATCGCACCCGGGACCCTTCAGTCTCCAGGCCGACGCGGTACCCACTGAGCCACACCGGCCGGGGCACAGTTGTTACACTGGGGATACATCTGATTTGCGGCTTGGACTGGAAGGCGGGAAGGCGTTCCGTGCTCACGCGTGAACTGGGGGTGCGGGCGGTGAGCCCGGTCAGTCCCCGTCCACGTGAGATTTCTCTGGAGCGCCTGAAAGTGGGCCGGGAAACAAACAGGAGTGACGGGTCCGTGTCGGGGTCAGGGTCACTCATGGACGGCGACGGAAAGCCACTAAGTCACCTTCTCACGTAGCGAATGGGTGTTATTGCTGTAACGAGGCCCGGTGCATGGGATTCGCGCAAGGAGCTCGGCCCGCGCCCCCACAGGGCTGTGTCCGAAGGTGGGCTGGTCCAATGAGCGTATTACACTTTTGTTTTTATAGATTATTACTGCCGTTACTTTTTGTGAATCCTCACCCAAAGATATGTTTTCCATTGAATTTTAGAGAGAGGGGAAGGCAGACAGACATGGATGTGAGAGAAACACATCGATTGGTTGCCTCCTGAACACACCCCGACCAGAGCCCGGGATCAAACCTGCGGCGACCCAGGTACGTGCCCTTGACCGGGACGCCAACCTGAGACCCCTGGGGCCACGGGCCGACGCTCTAACCGCTGAGCACCCTGGCCAGGGCGCGAATGCGTTGCTACTTCAACAAGGACCACCGGCCACCCCTCTCCCACCTCTCTCTCTCCAGGCAGCGGGAGCGCGAGCCATTCGCGTGCTTCCACCCGTCGTCCCGGGGGCCCGCACGGCCGCAGATGGGCTCTCAGCCGCCACAGGACAGCGTGTTCCGACTTCATAATGAAACGCAGGTGTCCTGCGTCAACAGGTTAATGGATAGCCTGGTACAGAAGGCATTCAGGCTAAATGTAGTGTCTGAGAATGGCCGGCCTGGAAATAGACCTCCTCCGGCCGGCCGGGCTGTTTTCCTCCGAGGCGCGCTGAAGTTCTTCCCCTCCGCTCTCCCGGCCGCAAACAGGTATCGCCGGCCAGCTCGACCTGACAGCCTCGGTCCCCGGGGTCTGCGGCCCGGCCCGGGGCCACGCGGGCGGGAGGGTGGCGAGGCCAGCATCCCAGGCACCCGGGACTCACGCCAGCACGCTGTCACCCCCTCCCCTTCATTCCTCAGCTCGGCCACCTCCCGGCCCCGCCAGTCCTTGTTTCCCCGTTGAAGACATGACAGATGACTCATGAGGCTAAAAATGCATGCCTTTCCCTGGTTTCCTGTGCCTCTCCCAGTCTCCACGCTGCTGCTGCCACCGCTGACGTTCGCTCACGGTTACCGTTTTCTCCACGGCGGCAGCTTGACCGCTAGCTTAGGACATGACCCCCCTGGATCCGCCCCGGGGCCGCCCGACGCCCCTTCCTCGCTCCCGCAGGTGAGGGGAGGGTCAGGGTGCCGGCGTCACTGGGCACTTGACTGTCTCGTCACGTGACGGGGGGGCCTGGGCCCATCTCCACACTCAACCCACTGGCCGCCCCCGGGGCTGGATGTGTCCCCCTCAGGTCACGGGTGGTTGTCAGAATGGGCCGTGAGATACAATCCTTGCCCCCCCCGCCCCCAAGGAGGGACCCAGTCGGCTGACAAGTACAACCCCCAGGTGGGTGTGGGGGGCACAGGACAAGCAGAGAGGCAGGCAGGGCCCAGCACCCAGCAGCTGCAGCTGAGAGCGGGCCCGGCGTTCGCATCTGTCTGGATCTGTGGGGCCCGTGGTCTGGGAGTTCGGGGACCAGGCAGCCGATGGTGGCTCAGAGGACAGCCTCCCGTCCGTCGGGCCACCTTCCTGGACTTGTTGCTCGGCATTGGGCGCCATATGTGCCGAGCCGGCTCGGCCATGGGAGAACCTGGGAGGGGGCGGCGAAGGATGGAGAAAGGACAGGAGAAGAAAGCTGGGTCTGGGTGGGACGCTGCCCTCTCTGATGGAGAGACAGCACCACGGCCTGCAAGCCGAGTCTTTATTTTATAGCCAGATCCCACGGGGCAAAGTAAGGGCGTGGTCACAGCGTTCTTGGAGGTTTTGAGTCTGCTCAATTACAGGCACCTGATCAGGCTTTGTTTCCTTGCTGTACCTCCCGCAGCCCACATCACTCAGGCACCTGGGACCACAGGTCCGGACCATGAGGTCAAGCTCACAACCACAGCCTTTGGCTGTAACTGTGCTGGGAGGGCTTGGCCCTCTGAGCTGGGACCTGCACGTGGCTTTGCCACGAGAGGACTGTGCCCTCTCATTAGTCCGAGGCTTGAACCTGTCCAAATGCTGAAGCCGCTCTCCACAGCTCGGGGCCCATGATTCAGCACCAGGCACAGTGTATGCCACCAGTGAGGAGACAAGGAGGCCTGGGTCAGGTACGGGCACCTCCCTCTCGAGAACATGACACAGGAACCCCGACCTGGGGGGGTAGTGGTGGTGGTGGGAGGGGAGCGGCCTGGGGTCACGGCCGGCTGGGTGGCTGCGGCACAGGCAGGTGGCAGCCCCGCCCACAGAGGCGCCTGCATCTCGCCCAGGTTTAGCTCCGCGTGGCCTGCACAGACCCGCGTCCCTGTGCCCGAAATGGAGGGAGGGTCCTGGTGGGCATCGGGGGTGCATGCCCTCTCCCACCATCTGGGTGCCAGGCCTGTCCTGGGAGGGGAGTGGACTTGGTCACAAACCAGGGTGGCGACCCAGCTTCCTCCGCCACTGCCCAGGACGGCGTCCTGGGTAACGCCCATCGGCTGCCAGGTGGGCTGTGTGGGCCAGGAGGCACACGCTCACTCCGCCGGGCGAATCGTCTCGGCAACCGGGAACAATCTGGGTCGCTCTGGCTGGATTCCCAGAGAGCCGCTGACCACACGGTCCTTGGGAACACGAATCGGTGGTGCATGTGATGGCTCGTGTTCGTGGCCGATGACGAACCCGTTCATGCGATGCGCTTCTCTGGAAGCTCTCGGGGGACCACGCTCGGTGCCCGGTTCTTCGTGTTTGGGTGAATGAGAAATGCGACCGTGGAGGAACGGAATGCTAAATAAGCACATAAATAATTGAGTTGGTAGAAATTTTAAAACGATGATTCTAATTCAGGGTGATGACGGCCACGGAGAAGCGCTGGTTCTGTGAGCGGTAGGTGACGAAGGGGGCCCACGGGAGTGGGGGGCAGGGAGGGTAGCGGGGAGGGAGTGAGGGTATAGAGCGGGATGCCGGGCGGGTGACAGGAGCGCCTGGCGCTGGGCCAGCCGCGGGTGAGCCGTCCTGCCAGGCCTCGCTGGGTTGGAACTCGGTCACCTACTGTTTGGGCGCGGATCCCAGTTTGGGCTTAGCTTGCATGGGTGCAGTTTTATGTATTTGAGAGGATTTAAAGACACATGCGTGATAACAACAGGCGTGAACTGTCGTCTGCCAGACCAGGCCTGTCGTTCCCTCCGAGGGTGGGCTTCGCCCGGCCTTTTCCCTGGATCCGTGTTCGCGTGCGGCCCGGAGAGCCCGCCCGCAGTCATGTGTCACCCGGGACCGAGGTCAGTGCACCTGAAGTGCTCAGGGGGACACGCCGTGGGGTCAGGCCTCATGGTGGACAATGGGGATGGAGGACCACCCCAGCACCCCCTCCCCCGCCCCCGTGAGCACCCGGCACGGCCACACCCTCCCCTGTGCCCGAATTAGCAGAACATGCTCTCAGCTGGGCCCCCACCCCCAGTCTCTCCCGCGGAGCCTTCCCACACGCAGCTGCTGGGGAACCTTCCGGAGCCCTTCATCACCCAAGTCCCCGCAGGCTGCGTTCTGTGCCTTTTGTCAGACCCAGATCTCCCTGCACCCCGCCCCCCCTAGCTCTGCTGCCACACGTCGCTCTCCTGGGCGGAGCCTGTCTGTAGCGCCGGCCCCTGGCGTGCCAGTCCCGGCTCCGGCTCCCTGCCCCTCGCCACGGGGCCTTGGCATGTGCCAGTCGCCCACCTGGAGTATTCTCCACCCAACTGTGTGCTGGTCCATGTCCATTGCTCCTTCCCGCCTAACTCAGGACCCCTTCCTGCGGCCACCGACTCCCAGAGACGGCCCGCCCCAGCTCTGGCGGTCCCTGAAGCAACTCGGCATCCGGTTCTGAACACTCAGAGACGTCTTACATAAGGTATCTGGATCCAGCCGACGAGCCGTTATATAACGAGGAGCTAGACACACTAGGACTTACCCCACGATGAGCATCCTTTAAAAGACCATTTCCAGACCCGGCCAGGTGGCTCAGTGGTTGCGCGTTTACCCAGGAACCAAGAGGTTGCCGGTTCGATTCCCGGTCAGGGCACGTGCCGCGGTTGAGGGCTCCATCCTCAGTAGGGGGCCTGCAGGAGGCAGCCGATCCACGATTCTCCCTCATCATGGATGTTTCTCTCTCCCACTGCTGCCTTGCTCTCTCTAGAATCAATAAAAGCATATTTGAAAAACACCGCGACCAAGGCCGGGGCTGTTCTCGCATGTTTGCCAGGTTTCCCCGCTGTGTCTCCCCGCGGCTCTGTCTCCCCGGTGCTGGGGCCCCCGCCGGCACGATGGCGAGCGTGCGAGGACGGGTGCGGGCTGCCTGCCCTTGACGTGACCTTGACTCTCTGTGAGGGTGGGAAGGGGAGACGGTAATTTCCCCACCTCCTCACGTTGTGGAGGTCAGCGTGGACTTGAGGCCTTGAGGCCTGAAGGGGCTGAATGGCGGGCAGAGGTCCCGGTGGGGTCCGTGAGCCGGGGCCCACGCCCAGCGCTGCCCGCCCCCCCCCCCCCACCACGGTCCTGTTCCCTGAAACGGCCTGTCCCTCAGCACACAGCTCCTCGAGTTTAGTTAGCACACAGGTTGGAAACGTGCTTTTGATTGTAGAACTGTATTTCTTTTTTCTTTTTTTAATATATTTTATTGATTTTTTACAGAGAGGAAGGGAGAGAGAGAGTTAGAAACATCGATGAGAGAGAAACATTGATCAGCTGCCTCCTGCACGCCCCCTACTGGGGATGTGCCTGCAACCAAGGTACATGCCCTTGACCGGAATCGAACCTGGGACCCTTCCGTCTGCAGGCCGACACTCTGTCCACTGAGCCACACCGGTTTCGGCAAGAACTGTATTTCTAAGGTACTAGTGTGTTTCCTGTTTTTTATGGCAAAGCAATTTTTTAAAAAAATTGTTGATTTAAGGGAGAGAGAGAGAGGGAGAGAGAGAGAGAGAGGGAGGCGTCCATTTGTTGTTCCACTTACCGATTCACTCGTTGGTTGCTTCCTGTGTGTGCCACGACCGGGGATGGAACCCGTGACCTTGGTGTATTGGGACGGCGCCCGGGCCTGCAAAGCCATTTTAATCACTTTCCAATTGTTCTTTGCTTAAATCTAGCAATCTGTCTGAGACGCAGGGTTTCTCACATTAGAACTTCAAAATAAGAAACACACACACAATCACGCACCAAAAAACCCTTCTCAGTTAAGGAGAACCTTCGCATACTTGGGAGAAAGGACAACATTTGTGTGAGCGTGTAGGATGGACAGCGCCGGAGAGACGGCGGATCCGTGATTTTGTGTGGCCTCGCCAGGTCGGGGAGCAGCGAAGTCTGCATGGCCACTGGCCCCAGCCCCTGCCCTGGGGGGGAGGGGCAGGACAGTGTGCCCCCCCTCCCCCCCCGGAAGAGGCGCTCTGTCTGGAACCCTTGTCTCTGTCCCGGCCACCCGCTGAGGAGCGGCAGGCAGTCTGTGCAGGGCGTGCTGAGGGAGCCAAGCCCGACCAGCGTCTCTGCCATGTCCCTCCCCCAGGAGCGTCCCTGGTCCCCATCCCTCGGGCTCCTGCGTCTGGGGAGCCGCATGCTGGTCCTGTTTCCTGGGCCTTGGCTACGGTTGCTGTGGCAACAGCCCGGCTTCCTTTGTGTGCATCTGGTGGCCGAGCCCCCGGAGCACCCACAGGCGCTGCCTGCCGGCTCCGTCCACGGCCTGCCATCTGCCTCCGCCCGTTCAGTTTCTATATTCGCTGTCCCCTCGCGAGCTGAGTCATAGGGCCCACTGCCTCATGGGGTTTCCTCACCAGCTCTCAGGCCCAGTGCTCGCGAGGTTGCTCCTCATTCCCATTACCGGACTGTGACTCTGACCACGGGCGGTGGGCGAGGGGTGGCCAGGGTGCGGGTCCAGGCACCTGGCGAGGGGCAGCCCGGGTGCGGGTCCAGGCACCAGGGCCCGGGTGCCAGGGGCGGGGTGGCCCAGGTGCCAAGGGAGGCGTGGCCCGGGTGCAGGTCCAGGTGCCGGGGGAGGGGTGGCCCGGGTACGGGTCCAGGCGCCAGGCCCCCCATGTCAGGATGGAGACTTTCCTGTCATGTCACGGAGTCCCCGGGCTGGTGAGCATCAGCAGGCTCTCCTTCCTGCCGAGCCGTGGGGTCCCCTGTAGTTCTGTGTCCTGCTGGCATCCAGGCCTCGGGAAGGCCAGTCCCAGGGGTCAGTCCCTGGGGGGGGTCAGTCCTGGAGGGTCAGTTCCGGGGGGTCAGCCCTAGGGGTCAGTCCCTGGGGGGCCAGTCCTGGGGGCCAGTCCTGGGGGGTCAGTCTGGAGGGTCAGTCCTGGGGGGTTAACCCCAGGGGATCAGTCCTGGGCAGTCATCCCTGGAGGGTCAGTCCCGGGGGGTAATTGACCGTGCTCCCGTGGAAGGAAAGACAGGCACGCCCTCCATAAAAGACCTCCCGCTCGGTTAACCGGGTGCTCCCCAAACTCGTCCTGCGATGAGTCTGCCCAGCGTGTGGGGCGGAACGAACCCTTGGGAGGAATCTCAGGTCGCCTCTGGCCTTCCTCTCCCTGGACTTCCTTCAGTGAGCTTGGGAGATGCTGAGTGAGCGCGTGATAGGCGCCACCCGTGCTCGGTGCGGGTGTACAGGCCCGGGGTGCTCCCGCGGGGTGGGTGCCTGTGCGTGGCGCACGGTGGCCTCGCTGTCATGTGGAGCTGTGGCCCGCAGAGCCCGCAGGCTGCCTGGGCTTTCTTTGCCCCCTCCTTCCTCCTGTCTTTCCCCGACGCCGAGTTAGCCTTGGCGCTGGCTGCCCTGGGACTTGCTGCTCAGCAGCCTCGGTCCCTCAGTTTCTCCTCCTGCACGCTCTCGAGAGTGCGGACGAGGGCGAGGCCCGCACAGCTCCCGGCCGGCAGTGACGCCGTGAGCAGGTGCACAGCCCGGCTCAGCGTCCTCTCAGCGGGATCCCTGCCTCCCGTCGGCGCTGACGCCTCCTCGGGAGCTGGCGCATCTCTTGGAGAAGAGGGCATCCTGCACACACCCCGGCACACAATGCCGCACCCGCTTTTGTTAAACTCGGGACCCACTGTCGCCTCCGGCCCTGTCCTGAGACCCCGCCCGTCTTGCTTCTCTCTGCCTCGCGTTGCTCCTCGTCCACCCAGTCACCTTCAGCTCAGGAGATGCTGGTGGCACTGCCCCGGAGTCAGGAGCTCACAGACACAGAGAGAGACGACGCAGGGCGTGACGCCCTCGGGCTCCGCAGGCTGTGCTGTCCAGCTCCCGCGCAAACACGCCCGGAGCTGCGGCCAGAGAGGGTGTGGCCGTGCGGGGTGAGGCCGCGGGTGCGACAGGTGCCGCTGCTCTGGGGATGGGCCCGGACCCGCGGGTGACTTGGGGAGCCCAGCTGGCGAGAAGCTTCCCACTCATGATTGCGAGGACTCCCGCTTCCTGCGTCCTCTCCGTGTTCTCCCCAGGAGCATGCGGGCAGCCGGCCTCCAGCGTGTGCAGCTTCACATTTCTGGAGTAAATAGTTCAGCCACGGACCTGGCGGAAGTGGCAGCCTTTGCCGGGCCCTGAATCCGGGGCGCCTGGCTGTTCTTGGGGAGAACGTGCGCGCGGCGCCCAGACAAACACACGGCAGTGGGGCTTCAGCGGGTAGACAACAGACAGAAGCTGGGAACAGGGGGAGGAGGGGGTGCTACGGAGGCTGGTCAGGGATCCAGGCCTGTCAGCTCGCCCTGCCACACCCTGTATGCCCCCGGGGCCTGGTGGCGTCTGGACACACGTCCTAGTCTTTCTGCAGTGCGGGCACGGGGGCAGGGGGAGGCAGATTGCTACATGTGGTCCCCTCGGCCGTTGTCCCTCAGGGAGTGGGTGGGGGAGGGACGAGTCAGGCTTTGCTGTCACAAGAATTGCCATCACACTAGTGAAATCTAGCACCTTTGAATTTTCGACTTTTGGGTTCGGGGATGGTGGCTTGGACTCTACATTTGTGAGGGCGGAGGAGGCTGAGAAACTCAGGGAGACTTAGTACAGGAGGAAACATATGCCGGGCAGCTTTCCTCCCGTTCTCCCCCCTCCCGGCATATGTACACACACACACACACACACACACACGTACATGGACACACAGCAAGCACATGGGTTCACAGACACACAGTGCATGTCCATGTCCATACAGACACACAGAGCACACGTGTACATCCATGTGCATGCACACACACACATGGGCTCACACACATGCACACAGCTGCACAAGCACACAGTCAATACACAAGGCTCACAGGCATGTATATGTGTGCACACACGTGCACATATGCATACATATACACACACATCATGGCTGTGGGGTATACACAGTTTTCCAAATTCCTGCCTAGTTAGCTGGTCGGGTGGCTGCACACCTGTGTGTGAACATGTGTGTGTGTGAAACGTTTGGTTGTGCCAGAGACCCTTCTCTGGGGGAGTCGGAGCATCTGTTGAAATCGGTCAAATCTAATGACCCCGGAGCTGAACTCGGGGTGACCTGAGCTCCCAGCAAATACGTGTTGGAAGTGGCAGGGCCCCTCCCCCCGGGCCTGGGTCTGCGTGTGCCAGGCCTCGGACAGACGGCTCCTGTGGGTGAGGAGCCCCACGCACCACACGTCGGATGTCACTTCGGGTGACTGGTGACCCCTGCAGCTCGACAGCTGTTCATTCTCTGATTAGCCCTGTTCTGCCCCATCCCCCCGGAGTCAAGGTCCAAAGCGCCGTGTCCCCCGAAACGCACCAGCTTCCTGACGGCCTGAGGAGGGGTCGGGAGGGACACCCCGTTCTCCCTGGGGCTCACGTAGTTGTTGAGAGCGGGGGGGGGGGGGCACATGTGCTGCTCCCTCGGGGCGCGGGAGGGCAGGAGGCCTGGGGCTGAAGTGGGAGCAGTGGCAGCCGGTGGCTGAGGGACCCCAGAGCCGTGACTCCCCAGAGGTTGTCTTCCCATCTCGGAGGCCGGGCCGGGCGTCGGGGCCCCACGGGGAGGCGGGTCCGCGGGGGGCGTTTGGATAAGCAAGCTCCTTGAGCATTCACCTCCTGTGGGGGAGAGATGGCCTCGGGGGTGGTCAGGTCCCACTGGCTTTGCAGTTCTTCCTTTCCTTCTCTTTCTTTTCGGTGACTCCCCACCCGAGGCTGTTTTCCCGTTGATTCTTAGGGAGAGCGGAAGAGAGAGGGAGAGACAGAGAGACACCATCGTGAGAGAAACACATGGATGGGTTGCCTTCTGCACGAGCCCCAACCGGGGCCCGGGCTGGGGAGGAGCCTGCCTCTCGGGTGCGCACCCTTGACCGGAATCCAACCCGGGACCCTTTGGTCCACGGGCCGGCGCTCTATCCACTGAGCTACACTGGCCAGGGCCAGTTTTCCCTTTTCCAGTGGGTCCCTCCCTGTGAAGGTGGACTTACTGGCCCAGGCTCGGCACCGCCCCCTGCTGGCCGCATGAGCACCGTCCTCGCCTCCAGCGGGAGCCACAGGGGCAGACTGGCCCTCACGCCTGGTCTCAGGGGAGGCGGAGACGGCAGTTCCTGGCTTCGCCTGGAGGGAGTTTGCGCCCCAGGCCGGAGGCGGAGCCGGGAGGTGTCACGGAGCGTCTCGGGGAGAGGCCGAGAACACGCCACACACAGCATGCTCCGTGCGTCAGCAGAACTTGGGGCAGATGCTGCCGACGAGAGGCCTGCAGCTGGAAAGGAGGCGTTTACAGCAAAGCCCGTGACCTTGGCCACTCGGGAGAAACGCGTGAGAGCGGAACGCTTCGTCTGCGCCCCCGTGGCCAGGTTAAACCTCTCCTCCTACGGGGAGTTCACCGGTTTTCTGCAATTTCAGGAGCACTCACAGGCATGAATCAGAACAACCGTGCTCGTCTGTCTGATTGGTAATGAAGACGGTGCCCAGCGGCCTCCGCGGAGGCGAAGGGGCAGACACCTGCCACGCGGGGCCCCGCCCGAGCGAGTGAGAAGCAAGGAAACTTGAGACCCTTCCCCGTGGCGTGGTTTGGGGTGGGCACCGTGATGAGCCGGGGCGGCCACGCCCTGCAGACGGCCGGGCAGGGTCTCTGCTGCGGTTCGAAGCCTGTGTCACCTGCGTGCTCCCTGCTGAGCCTCACGGGGGTGTCCCTGACATTTACCGGAGCGACCCCCCAGGAAAGGAGCTGTTTTTCTGATTATTAGTTATTGTTTGTGTTTCTTTGTAGGTGTATGTATGGTGTGTGTGTGTGTGTGTGTGTGGGAGTGGGATATATGTTGATTTTGGTGTAAAACCAACAATTCCTTGTGCCATGAAACCCTGAGAAGCAGTCTGTTTGAACACTTTATTTTTTAATAGATTTGTATTGATTTCAGAGAGGAAGGGAGAGGGAGCGATAGAAACATCCATGATGCGAGAGAATCATGGACTAGCTGCCTCCTGCACGCCCCCTACTGGGGATCGAGCCCTGCAACCTGGGCCTGTGCCCTGACCAGGAATCGAACCTGGGACCCTTCAGTCCACAGGCCGATGCTCTGTCCACTGAGTCACACCAGCTAAGGCTCTTTGGACACGTTAGACTTCAATGTTGGGCAACTTAATATAAAAGTTATGAAACAACTGGTGCTGATATTTGTTTATTGAGTTACTAGAGGCCCGATGCACAAAGATTCGTGCAAGAATGGGCCTTCCTTCCCCGGGCTGCCGGCACCCGCCTTTGCTCCGGTCGGAGCCGCCTTTCTGCCTCTCGCCTTGTCAAGTCAATTTGCATATCCCCTCCTTATTGGCTGTGGGCGCTGCCATCTTTGTCGCGGAGTTATGGTCCATTTGTATATTCCGTCTTTATTAGATAGGACGTCTGGGGTTGGGGGGCGGGTAGGTCTGCGTGGGGCCTCAGGAGGTCGGCTCTGGTTCAGTCCAAACACGGTGTCGGCCTGGCACGTGCGACTTGGTCCCCCACAGGTGACGCGTCCCCATTTTTAAGTGGCGGGTGATGCCCAAGGAGCGTGTTCTGATCTGCAGAGTGACCGGTGTGGATGACGAGTAAAGCTTCACGATCGGCTACCGCCCATCAGCTAGACCCCCCGGGGAAGGGAATCTGGCGAGGGACAGCGATATGCCAAGAAGCCCGGCCGTAGCTGGGAGCACTTTGAGCGTGAGACTGGGGAAGGCAGGCCTATGGAGTCCCATGGGCGTGGGCTCTGCAGCGGGAGCACCGCCTTCCGGGATCCCCACTGGGAGTCCCTGCGCTCGCTGACATTCAGCGCGCATCGGCACTGTCATCGGTCGCCTATCAGGACACCGCCCTGGAGGGCCTGGCCGACCCAGGAGGTCTGCCCGTTAACCTCAAGAGCAGGAGGGAGGTGGGCACTTTTTCAGGCCCATGACGCCTAGGTCATCTCTGTGAGCTCATTACATACACTAACATACATGCATGGCTCTTGTTTGAAAAAAAAATGTTTTTATTGATTTCAGAGAGAGGAAGGGAGCGGGAGAGAAAGAGATGGGAACATCCGTGATGAGGGAGAATCATGGATCAGCTGCCTCCTGCACGCCCCCACTGGGGATCGAGCCCGAAACCCGGGCATGTGCCCTGACCAGGAATCGAACCATGACTTTCTGGTTCATAGGTCGACGCTCAACCACCGAGCCACACTGGCCGCGCTGTGTGTTTAGTTTATAAGGAGCTTCCGTGATGTTTGGGAAGGAACAAAGGAGTACACGTGGGCTAATGTTCTTTCGGAATCTCGGCGGGGTGGGGCGGGGCGGGGCGGGCGTTCGGAGGGACTCGGGTCAGCGCCTGAGCGGCCTGGATGACGCGCAGTCTCCAGTTCTGCGGGCGGAGTCGCCTGACCCCCAAGACCTAGAGGGTCGTTGGGGTTCTCCCACCAGAAATGACCACCTGACGGTGGCAGAGCCACATGCCCTGGTTCCCCGGGAAGCTGGTGGCATCACGCCGCTCGCCAAGGACCGAGCTGTCTCGCCCACAACAGGCGGCCGGAGCGTGTGACTCAGCTGCCGGGAGTGGTGCTCCGGGAAAAGCACAGTGATTTTCCTGAATGGTTCCCCGAGGGCCATCACCCTCGGGGGATGTGGTCAGTTTCCTGTGAGGCAGGCTGCCCTGCTCTCCTCTGTCCTGGGGACCGTGAGCGAATATTCCCTGGAAATCTTTTGTTTTGGCTTCGAATAAAGTCCACAAAAGTGTCATCAGGGGGAGCGCTGCGGTCTGTCCCCAGCGTCGGGGTGGGACAAGCCCGCTGTCTTTCTCCACGTGTGGCCTCCGCCCTGGCCCTGGTCTCCGCCCCGGGGGCCACGCCGCTTCCTCCTTCCGCGCCAGGGTCAGCAGGGAGCCACGCTGAAATTCCCTAATCAGGTCACCGATGGCTTCCATTCCACACGCAGCGACGTGTGGTTCCGCCGAGGTACGCAGACGTTGGTTGCTTTTTGCGCGTGTGGCGACTGGGGCTCGGACCCGCAACCTGGTAGGAGGATGACGCTCTAACCATCTGGGCACCTGGCCAGGGCCACGGTGCGCTAGGCCTCGCGGACACCGAGGAAATGCTTCCCGGGAAAGGTAGGTCCGCCCCCTTGCGAAGAACAGGAAATGCCCCGGGAACCCTCTTGGCTTCCCGACCTCTGACGGTCTCCAGGACCGGCCACGGCTGCTGGGTGGAAACGGGCTGCCAGCGTTTGCCACTGAATTGCTCTCTGGCCAAGACGTGTGGCTGCCAGGGCCAGCGCTCGGACTCAACCACAAGGCGCCCGGTGCTGGTCGAAGCTGGCGGGTTCGATGGAGAGTGATGACGGCAATGACCTAACTGTGACCCCTGGTCACATGACTCGACCCCGTGCGGCTTCCTCTGTGCACCTGCTCTCGCTTTTAGCAGCCTGCAGCTCTCGGCAGCCACTTTGTTAGAAACCCTGCAAGTCATGCCTTTTACCGTAACAGTGAAAGCAGCGCGCACGTGCGGCAACAGTGAGACCGTCTGCGCCTCCCAGCCAGCCGCCGGGTCAGCCTATCCTGCCGAGGGTCCCCGAAGCGCAGAGCTCAGCAGAAACGCAAGGGAGGCTTCCACGGGGTTTAATTTGCCATGAAACCAGTGGCATAAATAGGTGACATAACGTTTAAGAGCACCTTTTATTTAAGCCAATATATTTAAACTGTTACAATCTCATCTTGTGATCCTTGGAAATACCATTATTAAAATATCATGAGTGCTCTAGCCTAGTGGTTGGAAAACGGCGGCTCGCGAGCCACGGGCGGCTTGTGAGCCGCAGTTCGCCGCTCTGTTGACTAATGAGTTTGCCGACCACTGCTCTAGCCGGTTTGGCTCAGTGGATTGAGCGTCAGCCTGCAGATTGAAGGGTCCTGGGTTCGATTCCGGTCAAGGGCACGCACCTCGATCCCCAGTCCCGGTTGGGGCGCCTGTAGGAGGCAACCAATCCACGTCTCTCTTGCATCAGTGATTCTATGTCTGTCTCTCCCCCTCCCTTCCATTCTCGCTAAAATATCAGTGAAAAAAACATCGCTGGGTGAGGATTTAAAAAAAGTATTATTATTTTAAAATACATTCTTGCCTGGCCATTCTGACTCAGTGGTTGAGCATTGGCCTATAAACCAGGAGGTCACGGTTGGATTCCCCGAGAGTCACCTCATTAGCATAAACTCAGGTCGGGTTGGAAGGGGCTTCCCTCAGAAACCCCAAGGGTTTCAGGCCTCTGTGCCAGGAACTGGGTGGGGCCAAATCTAGATGCTTCCTCTATCACCACCTCACATCCCTGCCCTCAGGAACGCACGGCGTCCACCCTGAACCAGCTTGGGAATCATGGGAGAGAGCCAACCATGTACCGAATTCACCTGTCAGGGTCTGTGCAAGGGAGCCAGCCCTGGGGGAGAAATCAAAGAGGAAGGGAGAGGGGGGGAGAGAGAGAGAGAGAAACATCAATGATGAGAGAGAATCACTGGCTGGCTTCCTCCTGCACACCCACACAGGGGATCGAGCCCGCAACCCAGGCATGTGCCCTGACCGGGAGTCGAACCATGACCTCCTGTTTCATAGGTCAGTTCTCAACCACTGAGCCATGCTGACCGGCAGGCCCTTTGTGATTTTTAAAGCACTTTTTAGCTTTGTTTCAGCCCAGGTGTGACAATCTGTATCTACATGTCGTGATGTACCTAAGACTCAGTCATACACCTGTTAAAGATTGGCCCTGATAGGTCTTCGTATTAATCCTGCATGGTTGTGATTCGTAAGAACTCCATTGCTTGGCACACAGCACACCAAATAGTGTCAACCTGAAAAACTCGTTAAGTTCATTAGATATTAACATTTTGTTGTTCTTATTTTTGATCTTTTTCTTTTTCTTCTTCTTCCTCTTCTTAAAGAATACCCTTCAACATTTCATATAATACTGGTTTGGTGGTGATGAACTCCTTTAGCTTTTTCTTGTCTGTGAAGCTCTTTATCTGACCTTCAATTCTGAATGATAGCTTTGCTGGGTAGAGTAATCTTGGTTGTAGGTTCGTGCTATTCATCGCTTGGAATATTTCTTGCCACTCCCGTCTGGCCTGCATAGTTTCTGTTGAGAAATCAGCTGACAGTCCTATGGGTGCTCCCTTGTAGGTAACTGATTCTGATTTGATTCTCAGAGTCCTGTACTTTACTGTTGATTCCTTGTATATTATTCTTTATTTCAGTTAGCGTATGCTTGATTTCTGACTGGTCCTTTTCCATTTTTTGGAGGTTTCTAGAAGATTCTTGAGTAACCTTATAACCGTGGTTTTGAACTCTTTATCCAGTCGTTTGCTTTCTTCCATTTGTGACATGTTTCTTTGTCTCTGCATTTTGGCTGCTTCCTTGTGTTTGTTTCTATGTATTGGGTAGAGCTGCTACGTCTCCATGAGTTGGTAGAGTGGCCTTGTATAGTAGGTGTCCTATAGGGCCCTGTGACTCAGCCTCCCCAGTCACCTGAGCTGGGAGTTCTAGGTGCACCCTGTGTGGGCTGTGTGCACAGTCTTGTTGTAGTTGAGCCTTGATTGCTGTTGTTGTCACTGGGAGGAATTGACCTCCAGGCCAATTGGCTGTGAGGACCAGCTTTGTCTACAATGGAAGAGCTGCTGTGCAGGAGTCACCCTTATGGGACAGGGCTTGCTTCAGTGGGGCTTTGGTGCTCACTGAGTCTGCCCCTTGAGTGTGTCACTTATGGATGTGAAGAGCTATAATCTGATGGTCTCACACTGACCACTGGGTATACTGGCTCTTGGATCTCCAGGGAGGTGCAAAGTCAGCCACTCGCCTGGGACCACCCAGCAGGAGCTACAGAGAGATCTATAGATTCTTTCTCTCTGTATTGGGTTTGGAAGTGCCCAGATGAGGCCCAGCTGTGAAGCAAGGCCTGCTGTGCTGGTGCTGGTTTTGGGTCTTTTATTGATAGGTTTAGGGCTCTCTGACCCAGCAGCAGCTTGTTTGAGAGATGTTAGCCTGAGCAAGGACTGGCCCTTCATATGCAAAAGCCGCTGCAGGCAGCTTGGGTGGGGTTGTAAATTGGGTGAGGTGTGGTCTTAGGGAAGCACCAGGGCAGAGCAAACAGATATGGCTGCCAGTCAGCCCTGTGGCCAAGGAGGTCCCAGCACAGGAACAATGATCCCTGTGAGCACCTCTGACTGGGAGAAAGCCGGCCCCGAGTTCACCCAGGCACTGGAGCTCAGAGCAAGCGGGAGCTTGTAAATTCAGTTTGTGGTGCCGGCCTTTTAAGAGGAGCAGCTGGGTCTCCAGCAGCCTCTGTGTCACTGAGCCCCAATCCACACTGTTTTTTACAGCCCGTAGTTCTCACTGCCCAGAGGGACTTCTTTCCCAGCTCTGGGACCCTGGGCTGGGGGTCTGGGGTGGGACTGGGCCCCTTGCTCCTCCGAGCAGCCTCTGCAGAGACGATCTCCCTCCTGATGAAAAATGTGGCCCCCATGGGTGCCGGCCCACCCTGTTCCACGCCTCTGTGTGCTTTCTTCTTCTCTAGTTGTGGGACTTCCATTCAGCCAGCTTTCCAGCAGTTCTGGATGATGGTGGTTCTGTCCTTTAGATGTGATTCTGATGTGGTTGTGGGAGGCGGCAAGTACAGGTGTTTACCTACGCCAAGAGCCATCTCCCCCCTCACTTTGTTTGTATTGAAGAGCTCAAAACTGCAAACAACGTATGAAGATGTGAAAGCCTTCGAGACTCGCTTCAGCTGAGATTAAGTGATGCAATTAAGTTTTAGTGCTCACAGCTCTCTTGAAACCCGAGTGTCCCCAAAGCACCGCGTTTGCTCCACAAGGGACGGAAGGAAGGCGGCGACAGGCCCGGGGAACAAGGACCAACGGGGAAGGGCGTTCATCGGGACGTACACGGCAGGTTAAGGAATGAAGGTACTTGGTGGAGCCATACACAACCCACGGGCGGAACTGGTCCCAGGGCCCCCATGATTGTTGCTAAGGGAACTACAGCCTCATTTCTGGGCATACGTTTGCTAGCATTTTCTGCGGTAAAATTATTTAACCCAATCTTGTGCTACAATTCTGTGTACGGGCGAGCGTTGAACGCGTTCAGGAGGTCATGCTGCTGTCACTCAGGAGACAGATGTGCCCTGTTCCTGTGTGTTGGGACACAATTAAGGTCTAAGAACGGGGCTGTGTCTACAGGCGCCCAGCGGAGTCCTCCTCCTGAACGTCGCCAGCTCCAGGCTGCACCCGGGAATCGATGACAAGTAACAAGTGCTGTGTCCCTCCAGCCTGCCTCTGAGTTACCAGCACCTAAACCGCCGTGACATTAAGATGGGCTGTGTGAGTCGATATTCTGAGCGCAACCATCCTCAGTGATTAGTCTCTCGGCACCGCTTAATTTTCATGTTTGATAACATAGTTAAAGCCTTCGTAAGATAGTCGAGACGCAAGTTTGGGTATCATGTTCGGGAACCTTCCGCCCCACGCACGTCACGGAGTTGAAGTTATAGGTTACGTGCCGGGTCCCTGAGGGCCGCCACCTCATGCCCAGCGCTCGTTTTATCTGCCGTGTCTCCACAGAGGGGTCCGGCTTATCTGTGCTTGGTACAGGACCTTGTCTGCCAAGCACACGCCTGCCGTAGACGGCGTGAAAGCGTGTGAATGTTTCTTAGACCGCGTCCCCCTCAAGGACACTTTTGGGGTCTCTCCAGATGCCCTTCCTCTGTGGTCAGCTCTCAGGGGACAAGAAATGAGGTGCGGCCCTGGCCGGTGTGGCTCAGTGGATAGAGTGTCGGCCTGCGAACCTCTGGGTTCTGGGTTCGATTCCGGTCGAGGGCACGTATCTCTGTTGCAGGCTCTTCCCTGGCCCTGGTCGGGGCTCGTGCAGGTGGCAGCCCATCGACATGTTTCTCTTACATCGATGTTTCTCTCGGTCTCTCCCTCTCTCTTCCACTCTCCCCAAAAATCAATGGAAAAATACCCTTGGGTGAGGATTAAAAAAGTAAATAAATAAAAACAAAGAATGAGCATTCTTACCCAGCTTTTGTTCGGACAGACGCTTATTATTAAAAAGAGGAAAAAAGAAATAAGGTCGCCCCCCAGGCACCTCAGTGTGCGCCGCGTGGCTCCGTGCTGTGCTTGCTAAGCCGCCTCACCTGAGACAGCAACACGGCCGGAGCCCCGTGACCGTGGGGAGAGCCATCCGTCACCTGTGCTGGGCGCAGCTGCACGCGCTCCCCCCCCCCCCCCCCCCCCCGGCGTCGCCCTGCTTTTCCTGGGAGACGACCGGGCAGTGAAAGAGTCCTGCGGCCCAGGCAGCCTGGCCCTGCGCGTGCAGCCCTCCCCGCGCCTTCCCACCCCGCCAAGTCCCCGAGTGCGGATAATCACGCGCCCTGCCTTCCGGCCAGCCGACTCCTAATGGCGAGAAATACCACGGACCTCGCACGCGCTCCCCCCCTGTTCCCTAGGAAACCCGGGTGAGAACACCGTGCAGGGGGTGGGAATGCATAGGAACACTGCTTTCACGTGTCCTGGCTTAGCCTTTTGTTTTCCGGTTTGAAGTGACCCTGTGATGTCGTATTTACAGGAGGAAACTGTCCCTGAGGACTGTTTTCTGGGTTTACAAAGCTGGGTACAAAGGACAGACTCAGCTTCCTGACTTTTTGGATACGAAAGGGAATTTGTTTTATTAGCTGTTTCTGACCGCAGCAGCGGTCTCTAAAACGGTTAATAAACGGAATTGAACAGGAAGCTTGAAGAAGGTCTGACTGGCTCTATGAGACAGTTTAGGCCAGCATTGCATCCAGCCAGCAGGGAGATGCTCTGGGGGGGGGGGGTGACACAGGACAGCGGGCTTTTATAGCACAGAGGGTGGGACAGGAAGGCACTGCAACAGAAAAACGAACCTTCATTGGAGGAAAGTTAGACTTCAGGGGATGATGGCTTCTCTTTGGCTGAGCTGCAGTGTTTCCATTGGCTGGGCTTTGTTGCTGGGCAAGGGGAAAATCCTCCTCCTCCTGCTGAGGTGGTGACGGAGCGGGAGTAATCGACATGACATGCTGCGCGTGAGGTCGCCGTCTACAGGCCTTCCCGACTCTGATTTTAGGATTTCAGTTATGGTTCCTACATTACTTTTCACAAAACTGAGATGCTCGCTCTTACAATGCACCAATTTTTTTAAAAAAAATATTTTTATTGATTTCAAAGAGGGAGAGAGAGAGAGAGAGACACATCAGTGATGACAATCATTGATCAGCTGCCTCCTGCACGGCCCCTACTGGGGATGAAGCCTGCAACCCGGGCCTGTGTCCTGACCGGGAATCAAACTGAGGGCTCCTGGTTCACAGGTTGATGCTCTGTGAGCTGGGCATCAACCACTGTGGCTGGGCTCAATGTTTTTGTTTTTAAATATATTTTTATTGACGTCAGAGAAGAAGGGAGAGGGAGAGAGAGAGAGAAACATCCATGAGGAGAGGGAATCATTGACTGGCTGCCTCCTGCACGCCCCACACTGGGGATCAAGCCCACAACCCAGGCCTGTGCTCTTGACTGGAATCAAACCCGGGACCCTTCAGTCCACTGGCTGGTGCTCTATCCACTGAGCCAAACCGACCAGGGCTGAATTTTTTTTTTTTTAACGGAGAACAAGATACAGGATAGTTTAAGGAAATTAATTTTCTCATTTTAATTTTCACAGGTGCTTTTTCAAAACGTATTAGCCTGGGAAGGTGTTTGAGTTACGCTCGTACATCCTTTTTCTCCTCCGTTCTCACATGCACCCTCCTCCCCCTTCCTGAAGGAAAAGCGTGCATCTTTGCCCCCCCCCCCTTGAATCTGGCAGGTAGCCCAGGTGTGGGGCTCCCAGGGAAGGCCAGCCTGGGGCCCCCCCCGCCCTGTGGACAGAGGTAATGACAGTAATGAATGGGTAGAAATCACTTCCCGTTTCCAAGTTCTTGCTTTCAACGTAATTGAAAGATGATATAATGGAGTCATCATCTAATTAATAAAAGCGTTATTTCTGAAGGGGTTCCAGGAATTGAGGGCCATTGCGGCAACAAAGCGCTTACGTTGCCATCTGCTTCTAACGGGGCCTGCCTTCCCCAGGCTGTGGCTGTCAGAAATGCTCGTGCTGCGGGACTGCTCTCCTCGCCGGGGAGGAGAATTCACCCACGCGGACACCGGGAACGGGAAAACGTCTGTCTCCTGGAGAGATACACGCCCCGTTAAATGTTAACGTCCGTATGTACTGGCCCTTCATCCCCCCGGACCATACTTTTCTATGTTAGGCTCCATTATGCACGCTCAGAGTGATGGTAAGTGAGTGAAGCAGACCTCTTTTATTACTTAGAATCTCCGTCCCAGAAATGGAGAAACTGCATTTCCGAGCGTGTGCACGTGTATGTGTATTGCGGAAGCAGAAACAGAGGGAGCCTTTGAACCCTAAACATACCGGCCGTGCGGTCCGATTCCATGGAGGGACAGCGAGCGATGCAATGTGTGAGACCCTGGGAGACAGACTCGTCCCGTGTGCTCACGTGGAGGAGCGCGGGGTCAGGCTGGCGTGGCATTTCGATTCCAGGTGAGACACAGAGGAGCGTGTGATGGGGAGGTTTCACGTCAGATCGTCGCACGTGAACTAGGTGAGACCCAGGGCGTTTGCCACGATTACACTCACGGAGAGGAGGGTCGGAGGTGGGCGTAGAGACATGCAGGGGGAGCATGGACCGTGTCCCCAGTCAGTGCCCGCTCTGCGCTCTGCGTCTCCCGTCTCTCTCCGCGTCGCGGGGTACGGGGAGGGGGAGGGGGGGTACCACACTCCCGCGGTTACCGCACGTTTCCTAGTTGGGAAACAGCACACAAGCGGAAAGGAAGCAGGAGTGACTCTGGAAAGCGTCCTGGCATTTAACATGGGGGCCTTTTTATTTATTATTTATTTTTCAAATATACATTTTTATTGATTTCAGAGAGAGGAAGGGAGAGGGGGAGAGAATCGTGGGTCGGCTGCCTCCTGCACGCCCCCTCCTGGGGATTGAGTCTGCAACCCAGGCATGTGCCCTGACCAGGAATTGAACCCAGGACCCTTCAGTCCCCAGGCTGACGCTCTATCCACTGAGCCGCACCAGATGGGGCAGCTTGGTGGTCTTTTTAAAAAATTTTTATTTATTTGTTTCGTTAATGGTCACCTGAGGATATTTTTTTCCATTGATTTTTTGAGCGAGTGGAAGGGAGGATGGGGAGGGAAGGAAGAGAGACATGTCCATGGGTTGCCTCCTGCATGTGCCTCGAGCCGCCCAGGGATTGAGCCTGTGACCGAGGTACGTGCCTTGGACCAGAATCGAACTGGAGACCCTTTGGTCCACGGGCCCACACTCGCTCCATGGGGCCAGCCGGCCAGCGCTCATGCTTATGCTTTACCTGACAGGAGTGTTGACAGGGCACCCACGCCTCCAGTAAAATCAGTGTCCCCTGCTGGCTGCTTCCTCCCGGCAGAAGCCGTGCACAGAGCGGCCGGGCAAGGGGGAGGAGGGTGGAGCCTGTTCCTTGCACCTTGAACAACAGCCTTTGGTTTCCGACGCAGCATTTTAAGCAGAAACTTCTAGGAAATGTAGTGAATCCTAGCTAATTAAATAGCAATGTGCAAATTGACCATCACTCCAACACACAAGATGGCTACCCCCATGTGGTCAAAGATCCTGCCCCCCTGTGGACACAAGATGGCCACCACAAGATGGCCAGCAGGGGAAGGCAGTTGTGGGCGATCAGGCCTGCAGGGGAGGGCAGTTAGGGATAACCAGGCCAGCAAAGAAGGGAAGTTGGGGGCGACTGGGCCTGCAGGGGAGGGCAGTTGGGGAGGACCAGGCCTGCAAGGGAGGGCAGTTAGGAGTGACCAGGCCTGCAGGGGAGGGCAGTTAGGGGCAATCAGGCTGGCAGGGGAGCAGTTAGGCATCAATCAGGCTGGCAGGGGAGTGGTTAGGGGGTGATCAGGCTGGCAGGCAGAAGTGGTTAGGGGCAATCAGGAAGGCAGGCAGGAGAGGAGTTGGGAGCCAGCAGTCCTGGATTGTGAGAGGGATGTTAGGTTGCCCGTTTAGGCCCAATCCCGGTAGGGCCTAAACAGGCAGTCAGATATCCCTCAAAGGGTCTCAGATTGGAGAGGGTGCAGGCTGGGCTGAGGGACACCCCACCCCCCCACCCCGTGCACGAATTTCGTGCAGCGGGCCTCTAGTACTGATTATCAAGAAATACGCCAGCCTGGCTGGCGTGGCTCAGTGGCCATGTGTTGACCCATGAACCAAGAGGTCCCCGTTCGATTCCTGGTCAGGGCACATGCCCACTACACGGTCTCTTTTTTTATTTTTGATTTTTTGTTAATTGACTTTATAGGGGCGATGCTGGTTAGTAGAATTATGTAGGTTTCAGAGGGACAATCCACAATGCGTCACTGCGTATTCGCAGGGCTACCTCTCGCGCTGTTTAGCGCCCCTTGAAGGACACAGGGTGACTTTGTTTTTTTCTGGAACAGACAATGCTGTGACAGTCCCCTGGCGTGCTCACCTTCGAATACGTGCAGCTGCTCACGGCGAGGCCTCGCTGCGCCCGCGACGCTCGGGTGGGACCCCGATAGACGTCGCGCCCCCTCCCTCAGGTGGTGCCGCCGCTCCCGGGGTGCTGCAGGGCTCCTGCCCGGTCGAACGTCTCACCTCGTATTGTTAGATGTCTGTACTCACACGGGGATTCGTGTTTCCCATAAACCCCCTCTTCCTGTCCTTTCCCCAGGTGTAAAGCCATGCTTTTCTATTTTCTTAGCCAAGGGCTGCTAACTGCTGGTCAGCGGATGCCCTTGGGTCTTCGGAGTAGATAGCTGGTCCGTCGGTTCTGATTTGCCTTTTCCCTCCCCGATCTCTCTCTTCCTGTCGTTGGCCTTAGTGCAGGGCGTGGCGTCGCGAGCACAGCGCCAGCGACTGAAGCCTCGCCGATGTCCTTGTTTTATCGTTGGCGCTCGTCAAAACGGTTCTGCTCACAGCACGGTTGTTGGCCGGGGATCCGGAAATCGCCTTGTAGGAACGAAACAGATCTCGCCCCTCTCTGATACCTTCAGCAGAACACATAGCCCGGCCGGCGTGGCTCAGCGGCCGAGTGTCAACCCAGGAACCAAGCGGTTCCGGTTCCGATTCCCGGGTCAGGGCGCAGGCCCGGGTTGCAGGCTCCCTCCCCGGGGTGGGGGGCGGGAGGCAGCCGACCCACGACGCTCCTGTCTCGTCGACGTTTCTATCTCTCGCGCCTCCTCCCTCTCTCTCTCTCAAAACCAGTGAAAGGGATTTAAAAAGCAGCTGTGCTGGGGTGGAGCCATTCTCCAGTTCGGCGTGGAGCCCTGCGGGACACACGGAGGCTTCCGCGTGCGGGTGTTTGTCGAGCACGTTTGCGTCTTCCCCGCCGTGGAGGCCTGGGTTTTGCCGGTCGGATCCATGTCTTTGCAACCGTGTCCTCCCTGTCGGGCGAGGCCCGGTGCCAGCACCCCGGGGTGAGAGGCTGTGGGCGGAGGCCCCCCCCCCCCCCCCCGTTGTCTGTAGTTGTAACCGCGGGCCCACGGTGTCCCATTCCCCTGCCGGCCTCCCATGGGCCCCGGGCTCCTCCCCGCGGCGCCCAGCGTGTATTCACGTTCGTCTCCCCGCTGTCTCTCCTCTGAGGAGCATCCTGCTAACATCTGTGAGTGGGAACGCGCTCACAGCCCTGGGGTGACTAAAAATATGTTTATTCCCACATGGATCTAATTTTACTCGCGTTGGAATCCGCGTTCACAGGCATGCGCCCCAGAGCCGCCCGTGTGGCCGGCGGAGGCCTGCCTCCCGTCCAGCCGTCTCTCTTCGGGGGTCTGTGTCCTGCTCCCTTGTGGCGTTGGGGTTCGTGAGGTGCGGCCCAGCACCGCGTTGGGGGTGGGTCTGGCTAGCGATTCCCATTTCACAGCCCCGCCCGCCCCGGGGCCCGCCCTCCCAGCTCAGGCGGCTGCTTTCCTGTGAATTTGGGGGAATTTTCTTCTGTGGTTCTCTCTCCCCTGCAGGCCTCTGATTTCCCCCGGGAGGCCCGTCCGAAAGACACTGGGCCCCTCACATCCCCACGTTCCTGCTCGTCCCGTCTCTGCATTGTGTGCGTCTTCTTGGGCACCCTCTGAGCTGCCGGCCTCGAGGTCAGCGGCCAGTGGCCAGGGGCTCACGGGCACAGCCAGGCCCCGCTTGTCTGCAAACATGGCCCCCACTCCCAAGGCCTGCGGTTCCCTGTTGTGGGCATGAGGTCAGCAGGGCCCAGCACTGCAACCACCTTTGTGGGGTGTCTCATCGGGTCCCGAGGGTTGAGAGTGACCTCCTCTAGTGCCAGAGACACCTGTCCACCTCCGTCCCTGTCGGTTTCTGTCTCTGTCCGTCCCTGTCGGTTTCTATCTCTGTCTCTATCTCTGTCTCTGTCCATCTCTGTCTCTGTCCATCTCTGTCTCTATCTCTGTCTGTCTCTGTCTCTGTCCATCTCTGTCTCTGTCCATCTCTGTCTCTGTCTCTATCTCTGTCTGTCTCTGTCTCTGTCCATCTCTGTCTCTGTCTGTCTCTGTCTCTGTCCATCTCTGTCTCTGTCCATCTCTGTCCCTGTCTGTCTCTGTCCCTGTCCATCTCTGTCTCTGTCTCTGTCCATCTCTCTCTGTCTCTGTCTCTGTCTCTGTTCATCTCTGTCTCTGTCTTTGTCTCTGTCCGTCTCTGTCTCTGTCTCTGAAACCCTGGCCTGACCCGCAGGCTGTCCGGGACCTGCCCCTGCCCAGTGTGCCCCTTGCGAGGCAGAGTAAACTCTTAAACACTGACGCCTCCGTCTGGTTCGTGTTAAGACTTCTGCGTGTGTAATCTGATGTCAGTGACTCTCGCAGCACTTGATGACGGAACACGGCTCGAATGCGTTTTGTGCTGTGTGTTATCTTTTAGTCACTAATTAAGATGTTAAGCAAACCGCGGAGCCCTTATGGGTACACGCCACTGCACCTTGCAGGCTGATGGCAACGCGGCGGAAATGGGATGGTTCAGGTCCAAGCGGAAGGCCTCGCGCTCCGGGAACTGACCGCACACGTAGCTCGTTGCCGCCCGCTGGGCCTGACGCACGTGCACCGTGAAGCTGCGTACGCGGCCCGTGGCTTTTCTAGAAACGTACTACGTCGTGTGCCACACTGCACGTTCCCAGAACCTCAGTTTACCGGGCAAAGTCACTGTTATTTCCAACATGCCCCTCTGCTCTAAAAAGACATCACTGGATCTTCTTGTTCAGTTTACTAACGACTTTTAAAACCGGGGACGGAGGGAGGAGAAAAGTGGCTCCCGGGACCGAGAGGTTTCCGAGTGTCCCCTGCAGGCGGCGTCGCACTGGGCTCAGAGCGGCCAGGGGGATGGACCGATGGCTGAACCGGGCCACGGAAGGCGTCACCACCTGGGGGAGGAAGCCCGGGCTGCCGCAAGGCGGCCTCCTGCTAGGTGACAGGACCCGAGAGGACGGAGGGAAGGCCTCCTCTCGTGTCGGGAGGTTTCAGTCTCCACCTGCGAAGGAAGAGCAAGGGTCTCAGAGAGAATGCCAGCTCGCAGGTGGGGGAGGCAGGGTGGGCGTCGCTGGCACCTGGATTCGGTCATGGAATCAAGCGGCCCGCTCACGGGCGGTCGGGCGTCTGACCGGAGGAGGCCTCTGTTCCCGGAGACCATGTTCGACACGCCAGGGAGAGAGCACGAACCAGCGCAGCGAGTGACTGAGCGGATGGCCCCGCACCGGAGCAGATCCCCCGATCAAAACCACAGGAGGAGGTCGTCGGCAGGAAGGCAGTGAATCAATATGGGAGCTAAAATGGCTGGTAATTCCCCCGAAAGCGAGGAAAATTGTTCTCAGGTTGAAAAACGGTGCCACCTGCTGGGCCGGAATGAAGACAGATGACACGCACATCCCGAGCCTTCCGCGTGAAACGCAGCGTCCAGAACGGGGAGCGAGTCTGGAGCACTCAGGGCCGTGGTCGGCAAACCACGGCTCGCGAGCCACATGCGGCTCTTTGGCCCCTTGAGTGTGGCTCTTCCACAAAAGACCACGGCCTGGGCGAGTCTACTTTGAAGAAGTGGCGTTAGAAGAAGTTTAAGTTTAAAAAATTTGGCTCTCCAAAGAAATTTCAGTCCTTGTCCTGTTGATATTTGGCTCTGTTGACTCATGAGTTTGCCGACCACTGACTTAGGGGGACGGAATTGCTCACCGACTCACAGGAAGGTCCGCGTAGCAGTGGCTCTGGGGACAGCGACGAGCGTCTTGAATTCTATGCCTCATCTGTCGCTCAGCGTTGAGGGCAAAATGCAAACACTGTTAGAGCTGTGAGGACGTGGGGTGTTACCCCCCGGAGACCACATGAAAAGAAAACAGGGTATTTCTGAGCAGGAGGAAAAACGAACCCGGGAGGATGCCGGCCAAGAGACCTGAGACGCGAGATGAGTGACAAGTATTTGAATAAGTAACACGTTCCTCCTTTTTAAAAAAAATGGATTTCAGAGAGAGAGAGAGAGGGGGAGAGGGAGAGAGAAACACTGACGTGAGAGAAACGTCGATCCGTTGCCTCCGGTAAGCGCCCTGACTTGGCACCGAACCCCGCAACCTGGGCATGTGCCCTGACTGGGAATCTGTGCGTTTTAGGGGAGACCAGGGCTTCGTGCTTTCGTGAGCCACGGGCCGGGAGAAGCACATCCTATCACTCGCCGCGTGTCCCACGGCCACCTCCTTCCTTCCACGTCCCACGCAGCTTCCTCTGGGTGTAGCGCCCTCTCCTGGGAACACAGTGATCAGCTGTTTATACCCCTGGGCCGCGCTTCCGCTTTGTGGAGGCTGCCGGCCTCCGGCCTCCGCAGGCCTGGCCTCCGCTCGCAGACGCTGCTTCTCCGGCACGTGTGGGAGCAGCGGCGTGGGTAGCGTGGGCTCTTATTCCTTCCGGGGGCCGGTGGTGAGGCCTGCGTGTTGTCATTCCCAGCGCCGCTTGAGAACCGAACTCTTTCCCATCACGTGTGCGGGGCTGCCGGTGGCGCGCGGGCCCCGGCGGGGCTGCTGTTCGGGTGATGGCCAGATCGCCTGCTGTCAGTCCTGGGTTGGGGGTGCATCTGTGTCCCCCCCAACCCCCCGCCGCCCCCAGGGAGGTGGTTGAGCCTTTTTATCATCTTCTCCCCGTTTTTGTCCCTTCCTTGCCCTAGGCCTTCCCGCCGTCTGAGGCTCGGCCGTAGCTCCGGTTCCCAGCGGCTGCCGGCGACCGCCCTGGGCCCGCACCCCCGGCCAGTACCCCGTGGCCCTCACCCCTGCCAGCATGGGGACCGCCCAGGTAGGTTAACTTTCCATGTTTTCCTGTGTTCTTCTTTACATACCCACCGTGGGCATCCATACATGATGGGGCCCGTGCCAGATGCTTAAACAAAATAACAGCCCTCACGGCCGCGCGACCTTCGCAGCCGCGAAGCGTGTCATTGGCGGCGCTGCGTCTGCGGGCAGCGGCTGGCTAGGGCGACGCCCAGAGCTCGGCCGGGTACACAGGCTCGGCCGAGTTCCCCTGGTCGGGAGATATTTCTGGACTTGAATGTTTTGACAGCCACGCAGATATTAGAGGTCTCCCGTGTACGTTTCCACGTGACTTCCAGGCAAACGCAGCGCTTCCCTCCCGCCCAGGCTGCGCACTGACACCTGCTCTGAGACTCCCCTTCAGCGGCTGTTGGACCCCCGACGGCCCGTGGCGGTTCCCTTCCTGCTGTGGTGCCGGGTCGTCCTGTCCCTCCGTGTGTGTGCGAGACGCACGGGCCGCCTTTCACTCGCTTCAGGGTGATCGGCGTTTCTCCCACCCTGGGGTCGCACACCCCCCCCCACGCCCCCGCGTGCACAGCAGGTGCGTCCCGCCCGCGGCCCGTGAGTCCCGCCTGACCGTTCCCGTTCCCGTGGGCGAGAGGGATGCTCCCCGGGCCCGTGAGTCCCGCCTGACTGTTCCCGTTCCCGTGGGCGAGAGGGATGCTCCCCGGGCCTGTCTCCGCTTCCGCGTCAGCCGCAAAAGCCCGCCTTTGCCACCATTTGCGCAGATGCTCAGCCACATTTCACGGAACCTTCTCTTCTCAGCGCCGCACCCCGCTCGGCCTGGGTTGGCTTCGGGTTCTGTGCGGGGCCTGGGCTCTGCTCGCTCCGGCCCGCCGGCTCCCGTCGTGCGATCCCGAGGAGGATGTCACTCGGCGCCCGATTCTGGGCCCGCTTTCTCTTTGGGGAGGCGCTCGCTGGGGTCCCTGGTGCCGGTGCCTTCCCTCCTTCCCGCTGTGAGCACGACGCCAGCTGCTTTTCTTTTCTGTCCACGTGCCTGTCGAGGTATCAAGTGTCCTGTGTGTGTGAGCTGTGCTGTGTGGGGCGTGGTGACCCTGAGGGCCTGGTGCGGGGCTCTGGGAAGGACCCCGTGAGAGGGCGTGCGGTCGCGGGTGGGAGGGCGTGTGATTGCGGGTGGGAGGGCGTGCGGTCGCGGGTGGGAGGGCGTGCGGTCGCGGGTGAGAGGGCGTGTGGTCGCGGTGAGAGGGCGTGTGGTCGCGGGTGAGAGGGCGTGCGGTCGCGGGTGGGAGGGCGTGTGATTGTGGGTGGGAGGGCGTGTGATTGCGGGTGAGAGGGCGTGTGGTCGCGGGTGAGAGGGCGTGTGATTGCGGGTGAGAGGGCGTGTGATTGCGGGTGAGAGGGCGTGTGATTGCGGGTGGGAGGGCGTGTGGTCGCGGGTGGGAGGGCGTGCGGTCGCGGGTGGGAGGGCGTGCGATTGCGGGTGAGAGGGCGTGTGATTGCGGGTGAGAGGGCGTGTGATTGCGGGTGGGAGGGCGTGTGATTGCGGGTGGGAGGGCGTGTGATTGCGGGTGGGAGGGCGTGCGGTCGCGGGTGGGAGGGCGTGTGATTGCGGGTGGGAGGGCGTGCGGTCGCGGGTGGGAGGGCGTGCGGTCGCGGGTGGGAGGGCGTGCGGTCGCGGGTGGGAGGGCGTGCGGTCGCGGGTGAGAGGGCGTGTGATTGTGGGTGAGAGGGCGTGTGATTGCGGGTGAGAGGGCGTGCGGTCGCGGGTGGGAGGGCGTGCGGTCGCGGGTGGGAGGGCGTGCGGTCGCGGGTGAGAGGGCGTGTGATTGCGGGTGGGAGGGCGTGTGATTGCGGGTGAGAGGGCGTGTGATTGCGGGTGAGAGGGCGTGTGGTCGCGGGTGAGCAGGGGTCAGGCTTCCTGCCCATCAGGGCTCTGTGAGGACGGGCGTGTGCAGGGCACCGTCCACTCTGATCCATGTCAGCACGTCCATGGCTCCCGGTTGCGGGGACAGTTCCGCACCCACAGGCATGCCTGGAGGCACGCTTGCTCCTGCGGCTTTACATGGGTGACAGTGCGAGCGGCGGGAAAAAGACACGCTCGTTGGAACCAGCGTGGTCAGGGGCTGTGACAGGCCCCGAGCCAACAGGCCCGGCTCGCCTGCCCTTTCCTGGGCGCGAGCACGTTATTTGGACCAGTTTTGTGGAAGGAACAACGACGCTGAGTGTGAAAACGGCAGCTCCCACGCGTGTGCCACACCGCGCTGAGCGTGTGGGTGGGTCTCGCGTATAAAACGTTAGACTTCTCAGAACCCTCATCTGAGGGGGTGCTTCTTACGGTTTCAGAGAGAGAGGACGGGAGAGAGAGACTTCGACGGGAGAGCACCTGCAGCCTCCCGCCGTCTGTTCTCCCGCCAGCGGGGTGAGGGCGCTGTGGTCCGCGTGGCTCATTCTTCCCAAATGAGCTTCACTTCCTGGAACATCATTTCGTTGGAAGTAAGGACTCTCAGGACTGAGTCTTCACGAACTCAGGCGAGGCTGTCCATTCAGGGGTGCGTGTGTACGTGCACATGTGTTTGTGTGTGTGTGTCTGGCTGTGTGTTGTGTGTGTCTGTGTGTATGTGTATGTGTATGTGTGTGTTTGGCTGTGTGTGTATGTGTGTGGCTGGCTGTGTGTTGTGTGTGTGTCTGGCTGTGTGTACATGTGTGTGTCTGTGTGTATATGTCTATGTTTGTGTGTGTCTGTGTCTGGCTGTGTGTTGTGTGTGTCTGTGTGTCTGTGTATGTGTGTGTTTGGCTGTGTGTTGTGTGTGTCTGTGTGTCTCTCTGTGTGTATATGTGTGTGTTTAGCTGTGTGTGTATGTGTGTATGTGTATGTCTGGCTGTTGTTGTGTGTGTCTGTGTGTCTCTCTGTGTGTATATGTGTGTGTTTAGCTGTGTGTGTATGTGTGTATGTGTGTGTCTGGCTGTGTGTTGTGTGTGTCTCTGTGTGTGTGTGTTTGGCGGTGTGTGTATGTGTGTGGCTGGCTGTGTATTGTGTGTGTAGAGAGCGGGTTGAGCAGAGTAGCTTCACTTATGCCTCATGATTAATACTCACCTGAGGTTATGCATTTATTGACAATCCATCCTTATTTGAGCATCCAGCAGTTAACCTTTGCCCACACATTGCACACTATAGTCATGGTTAATTAATGCGTTATGGGTATAACGACGAAAGTTTTTTTAAAAATATGTTTTTATTGATTTCAGAGAGGAAGAGAGAGAAACATTAATGATGGGAGAGAATCACTGACCTGCTGCCTCCTGCATGCCCCACACTGGGGGTCGAACAACCCACAACCTGGGCCTGTGCCCTGACCCAGAATCGAACTGTGACCTCCTGGTTCATAGGTCGATGCTCAGCCACTGAGCCACACCAGCCGGGCACAACAAAAAGTTTAATAAGCATTTAAATACCAATTTTAAAAGTGTTTATCCATTTGTAAGCATTTAAGTTAATTCATAGTCTTGCAGAGTAGATTCTCTCAGACCCTGTGTTCCGAACTTACGATAAACACAGACACAATAGCACAATGGTTACAACCCTCCTATTATGAGATACTATAAAATGTTATGCTTTTAAAAAATCCTCATCTGAGGATTTGTTTTTTATGGATTTTTATGGAGAGAGGGAGGGAGAGAGAGAGAAACGTTGATGTGAGAAGCCTCTGGTATGCCCCCTGACCAGGGACCAAACCATCCCCCGAGTACGCGCCCTGACAGGGCGTTGAACCCGCAGCGTCCTGGTGTCCGGGGCAGTGCTCCACTGGAGCCACTAGCCAGGGCCAAACATTCTGCTTTTAATGAAACATTTACAGATGTGGGAGGAGGCGGCGGGGGCGGGGGGAGGGGGGGAATCCGGGGGCAGGTGTGAGGCGGGGCAGCTGGTCCTGTACCATCACCGCGTCCTTCTCCACGGGAGCCGCTGCAGCCGCGTTGCCCGCCCCACGTTCTTTCTCCCTGTGCGTTCTCTGGTTTGTAACGTGCCGTCTGTCGTGTGGAAGTCACGCTCCCACGCCGTTGACATGCGGGTTTAGGCTTCACCCCCCAACACACCTGAAGGCCAGCGCACCCTGCGGGGATGGGGTGGGGTGCGGGCCTCGGGGCGGGGATAGGGTGTGGGCCTCGGGGCGGGGATGGGGTGGGGGGATGGGGCGGGGTGCGGGCCTCAGGGCGGGGATGGGGTGCAGGGATGGGGTGGGATGTGGGCGTCAGGGCAGGGATAGGGTGCGCGGTCCTGATGCCCTTGGGGCGGGGATGGGCGGGGTGTGGGCCTCAGGGCAGGGATGGGGTGGGGGGATGGGGTGGGGTGGGGGCCTCGGGGACAGGATGGGGTGTGGGCCTCGGGGTGGGGACAAAGTGGGGACCGGGATGGGGACTGAGGCAGTTCAGACACAACCACCGCTGCTCAGCCGCCTAGCCTCGTCCCTTCACGCAGCAGCTCCCATTTGACACCCTGGCCCTGGTGCCTGATCTCCGTGTGGCTCAGGGTGACGGGAGGTTTGTTTTTATTGCCAGGACGGCGGCTTTTTTTTTTTTTTTTTTTTTAAGGTTCGTACACCCTGTGTTATGACGGCACGCTGACCTGGTCTGTGATGATGAAAACGTGCGTGCCCCTTTAAACACGTCCATGGTGAGCAGGAAGGCTGAGGGCTCGGTCTCCTAGGAGACAGGGCCCGCCCCGCCAGGAGGGCTGGCTAACTTGTCATTTGGGAGTAAACCTGCCTTTGTGACAACTGGTGCTGCTAAACGGCCGGGCCCTTGCTCTCGGCTAATGGCGCGTGGCCGCTCCGTGGCCGCTCCGTGGCAGCGCCTGTCCGTGGCCGCTCCGTGGCAGCGCCTGTCCGTGGCCGCTCCGTGGCAGCGCCTGTCCGTGGCCGCTCCGTGGCAGCGCCTGTCCGTGGCGCCCCCGCTTCCTCAGAGCTGCTTGTCTCACTCAGACTTTTAGTCACTTCTCTGCTTTCACGGCTAAAATAAGGAACATGATCTCATGTCACAAGCAGAGTCGTGCTTGGCGGAGGCTCCTCATGCCACCACATGCCTGTGGCTTCTGCGTATTAAAGTCAATAACAAGGCGTCGCCCGGTTATATATTCTTTTTTTTTTTTTTCCCAATTTATGTTTATTGATTTCAGAGAGGAAGGGAGAGGGAGATAGGACACCAGTGATGAGAGAATCATCGATCGGCTGCCTCCTGCACGCCCCCTGCTGGGGACTGAGCCCGCCACCCAGACATGAGCCCTGGACTGAAATCGAACCCGGGACCCTTCAGTCTGCAGGCCGCCGGTCTGCCCACTGAGCCACACCGGCCAGGGCTTTTCTTGGTGTCTCAGTTCTGTTCTTAACCCTTTGTACGCCATAAGCGTCTATAGATGCTTTAAAAAATCATCTTCTCTGAGAATTTTCAACTGAAAATATTCAAGAACGCCCGAATTGTGCATAATATATTTATTTTTGTGATGTCCATGGCAAATTGATTGTTTTAGTTCAACTCAGAATATCTCGGCGTGTGGGGATGGCTTCTGTTTCGGAACCGTGGCAGCTACCTGGGTAGACACCTGACGGTAATTCTTCTCTCCCGATACCGTTGGGAACGCGGGCTCTTACACAGACTCCACTGGTCCCTCACCTCGTGCGAGCAGTGCGCGGTCCTGATGCCCCGCTGCCCCCGGAAGTCCCCTGCCCGGGGCTCTCAGACACATTGGCGCCGGCACCTCTGACGTGAACCTTGCTCTTTGGGTAAATGCAGGGTGTTACGTGTGCATCTGGGTGGTCTCTTGTCTCCGGACACGGACTCGCTGCCTTCCAAGGCCTGCAGTGGGGAAGGGGTGCAGGCGCCGGCCCACGCCGCCAAGACAGGCACCCGAGTGCGGAGGGCACCCGGCAGCCAGGGTCAGGGGGTTCAGTCCTCTCAGACGTCCGGTTTCCGCACCTGTCCCCTGACGCCCAGGGCGCGTCGTCACCCGCCTCCCGTGGGTCCCACCGCGATGCCAGGCTCTCCCAGGGCTTGAGGGCGGCTCTCTCCTTTGCTTGTATGTGGTCTTCTCAGACATGTGTGTGCACGTGTCTGTCTGCATGTGTCTGTGTGGGTCTCCATGTGTCTGGGCATGTCTGTGTGTGTCTGTGCATGTCTATCTGTGTCCAGACTTCTGATCAGGACTGTGGTCAGGATTGGACTAGGGCTCCCCCAACTGACCTCGTGTTAACTTGCTGACCTCTGTGCAGGCCGATTCTCCCAATGGGGCCACGTTCGGAGGGGCTGAGGGTTAGGGCTTCAGCATGTGGGGCGCAGTTCAGCCACAACACCTGTTCCGAGCTCTTTCCTTACGATGCCTCTGTTCTCCACGGACGGGTGTTTCACAGCGGCCGGGAGTGTGTGTTCTGAGCAGCCCTGGGCACCCAACACTGGGCCGCAGAGATGCCCGCTGAGTGAAGGAGTGACTGGAAGGAGTGAGCAGGGGCAGAGGGGCGTGGCTGGCTCAGGGCGGTGCCGGGGGGGGGGGCGTCTGGGTGGGCACCCACGGAGGAGGGTCCCGACAGTGTCTGTCCAGCGAGTGCCACGGAGGCCGCGGCGAGTTCCAGGTCCTGGGGATACCGCCAGGGACGTGCGCGTGGGGACGGAACGGGGACAGTGGCAGCAAGGAGCTAGTTACTCATTGCTGAGGTGTTGTTTTCTTCATCTAAATTCTCTGTTGTCGAGAGTATTACGCGAGTCTCTTTTTCCCCCCATGGACCTCTCCCCACCCACTCCCGCCCCCAGCACACGTCCTCACCCGCTACTGTCTGCGTCCATGGGTTCTGCTTGTATGCGTGCACACAAGTCCTTTCGTTGATCTCCTAGCCACCGCCACCCCTCCCCTTCCCTCTGAGGTTTGACAGTCTGTTCGATGCGTCTCTGTCTCTATTTTTGTTCACCAGTTTATGTTGTTCATTGCATTCCACAGAGGAGCGATCACTGCCGAGCTTTTATCCCAGGAACAGGGAGGCAACCCATCGATGCGGTTCTCTCCCATCGATGGGTCCGTCTTTCCCTCTCTCTCCCACGCTCTCTGAAAACCAATGGGAGCATACCCTCGGGTGAGGAGTAAAATAACAAAAATAAAACCTTACGAAATTGAACGTGCTCTGCTCTCTCCTGTGTGTTTTGTATGCTTTCTCTCGTTCTTCCCCAGACACTTAGAAGGAATGTGTTCTTAGTGCTTACACTTGATGTCAAGTACTATCCTGACGTCTCTTTCTCATTCCGTTTCCAAACTGGACCTACCGAGAAAGGCCCAAGAGACACTACACTCACACTCCTGCCCACAAACGTCGCTTCTGCCCAAGGGAGGCGCTTCTCACGTCAAAGCGTGCTGGACGCACGTCTCAGACACCACACGACCCTCCCACGTCGAGTGGGAGCCCCGCCATTTTCAGCTCATGCCGCCATCACCGCGGGTTTGGAAACGCTGTCACTGAAAGAAACCCTGTCCTCTTCCCGTCACCCCCCGCCCGGCGCCCCGGCCCCACCGCAGCCCGCCGGCTCCGCGCCTCCAGCTTCCCGGTGGCCACTGGGGCCTGGATTGTTTCCCACTGAGTACCGCGTTTCCAAGGTTGAGTTCATTTACACCGGAGCGTGTCTCCGAACGCCATTCCTTTTCAAAGCTTCTGTTTATTTCTTAATTTTTTAAAAACGAGAGCGTTTTAATGGTTCTGATTGTGGAGAACGCGCGCCGCGTGAAACTCGGCGCGTTGACGGTGCGGGTGCATGCTTTGCGGCGTCCCGCACTCCCCTCCTGCGGCCGTCACTGCCGGCGGCCTCGCCGTCTTTTCGCCGTCATCCGTTCGTCGCTCACTCAGAGCCCTGAAATTGTACTGGGTTTTTTCCCCTAAGAGTTTCATAGTCTTACGTAAAGGTCTTTCCTCCATTTGCAGCTGAATTTTGTCGATGGTACGAGATGAGGGTCCCACTTCATTCTTTTTTTCCCCTTAAAGATGTGTTTTTATTGATGTCAGAGAGGCAGGGAGAGGGAGATAGGACATCAGTGATGAGAGAGAATCCTGGAGCGGCCGCCTCCTCCACGCCCCCTCCTGGGGATCGAGCCCGCAACTGGGCACGTGCCCTGCCCGGGCATCGAACCGTGACCTCCTGGTTCCTAGGTTGACGCTTGACCCCTGAGCCACGCCGGCCGGGCCATCCAGTTGTTCCTGTTGCTGGGTGAGAGGCTCTCGGGCCCCATTTGGCGGTCTTGGTGCTCCCGGTGAACATGATTTGCCATAAAACACGGGTTTACCCTGGGTTCTCATTTCTGTTGTGTTGCCTCGACCTCTTTTGGGGCCAGTACCACACCGTCTGGATCACCACGGCTTTTGAGCCCTTCCACGTCGTTGGTCCTTTTGAAGCTGGTGTTGGCTATTCTGGGCCTCTCGAAATCCCGCGCGATCTTTAGAATCACCTTGTCCGTCTCTGAAGAGGACAGGTGGGCTCCTGGGAGGAAGGTCGCCTGGGATCCGTAGGCGCCTGAGCAGCGTTGCCACCTCACCCAGGTGACGCCTGCGAGCAGGGGTGGCTTTCCGTTTGTTTGGGCCTTTGACTTCTCTCTACAACGTTTTGGAGTATGTTCTTCACTTCTTTGGTGAAATGTATCCCTAGGTATGTTATTCTTTATTTATTTTTTAATGTATTTTTATTGATGTCAGAGAGGAAGGGAGGGGGAGAGATAGAAACCTCAACGATGAGAGAGAATCATGGATCGGCTGCCTCCTGCGCGCCCCCTGCTGGGAATGGAGCCTGCAACCCGGGGCCTGTGCCCTTGACCAGAATCGGACCCGGAACCCTTCAGCCTGCAGGCCGACGCTCTAGCCACTGAGCCACACCAGCGAGGGCTAGTATTCGTTTAGACGCCATGGTAAATGGAATTGTTGCCCTGGTTTTGTTTTCAGATTGTTCATTTCAAGTATACAGAATTACAATTGATTTTTTTTTACATCGATCTGGTGTTCTTCAACCTTGATGAACTCGTTCATGCTAATGGTTTTTAATTGATTTCTTAGGATTGCTTACACACGTGAGCATGTCATCAGCAAACTAATAGTTCCCCTTCTTCCTTTTCAATCTGGAGGCCTTTCACGTCCTCCCATTGGCCAGCTGCCCGGCCAGCACCTCCAGGACAAGGTTGGACAGAGGTGGCGAGAGCCCCCACCCTGGTCTTGTTCCTGATCTTAGCTGTTCCCCGTTAAGAGGGGTGTTGGCACAGAGCTTTTTGTGCATGTCCTTCATCAGTTTGAGGGAGTTTCCTTCTATTCTTAGCGTGTTGAATTATTATCAAGAATGACTGATCATTTTTATATGTTGCTGGATCATTGACAGTTTTTGCATTCATATTCGTAAGCAAAATGGATCCGCAGCCTTTTTAAATTTTTTTTCCTTACGATGTCTTTGTCTGATGTTGGTATCGGGGTAAACTGGTCTCCTACAGGGAGTTGGGAAGTGTTCCATTCTCTTACGTTTTTGGGAACGTTCTGTGAAGCTTTAGTACTAACTCTTCCTTACATTTTTGGCAGAATTCCGTGGAGAAGCCGTCTGGGTCCGAGCTTTCCCTGGTGGATAACGTTTTGTTATGAATTCACTGTCCTCACTTGCCGTAGGCCCGTTCTCCGTGTCTGTTCCTTCTGGAGTCAGTTCTGGGAGTTGGTATCTTTCTCGGACTGTGTCCCTTTCACCTAAGGTATCCGGCTGTCGGCATGCACTCCTTCTCCAAGGTCTCTGGCAATGCCTTCTTTCATTTCATTCCCGTCTTTTCTTGGTCAGCCTAACTAAAGATTTGTCAGTTTTGTCCATCTTTTCGTAGAACCAGCTTTTGGTCTCTCTTTTCTTTTGTTTTTCTATTCTCTGTTTCAAACGTTCCTGTTCCATCTGTAGTTCCCCTTCCTACTGTGCTCTTCTTCTGGTGCCTCAGGGCGGGAGGGTAGCACTCACGGCTATGCATTTCCCTCTAAGCACGGCTTTTGCTGCGCCCAATATGTTTTGTTATATGTGTCTTCATTTCCATCGATTTCGAAGCATTTCCCATTGGATTTGTTCTCCGTCCGTTGGTTATTTAGGAGTGGGCAAATTTCCACACATTGGCGAGTTTCCCCAACTTTCCGCTGTTACCGATTTCCAATTTTACTAGAGGCCCAATGCGTGGATTCATGCACCGGTGGGATCCCTCAGCCTGGCCTGCGGGGATTGGGCTGAAACCAGCTCTCTGATACCCCCGAGGGGTCCTGGCTTGTGAGAGGGCACAGGCCGCCAGGCTGAGGGACCCCACTGGTGCATGATTGGGGCCGGGGAGGGACTGTGGGAGGGCTCCAGGGCGTGTCTGGCCCATCTCGCCCAATCCCGATCGGCCGGACCCCAGCAGCAAGCTAACCTACCGGTCAGAGCGTCTGCCCCCTGGTGGTCAGTGCGCGTCGTAGCGATTGGACGAATGGTCGAATGACCTGTCGGACACTCAGCGTATTAGGCTTTTATCATATAGGATTCCACTGTGACCAGAGAACGTAACTTGGGTTATTTCGGTCCTCGTCCACGAGTGGAGCTCTGTCTTACGGCTCAGCGTGTGGCCTGTTCTGTGGGACGTTTCACGTGCCCTTGAGACGACTGTACATTGTGTGCATATTTGGGTGGGATGGTCCCCGGTGTCTGCTAGGCCTCGTTGGTTTATAATGTCGTCCACATCCTCCGTCTCCTGTGGAGCTGACCGGCCCCTTGTGGAAAGTGAGGTGCCCAAGTCCTCAGCGGGCATCGTTGAGCACCTCCCTCCGTGTCTGTCTGTCAGTCCTTGCTCGTGGATTTTGTTCTGTTACCAAGGGGCATGTGTATTTACAACTGTTACATGTTTCGGACCGACTGGCCCTTTTGTCATTCCGAAGCACCCCCTTCTTTCTCCAGTGACGATTTCACTTACAGCCTGTTGTGTCTGATATCAGCACCAGGGCCCTGGCTTCCTTGAGGTTGGAATTCTCATGGAATGTCTCTCTCTGTCCGCCTGGGTCTTTGGATGTACAGTTTGTCTCCCAGGAAGCATAGAATTGGGTCTTTTTTTTTTTTAAATCTACTCTGACAATCCATGCCTCTGATGGGATTGTTTCATCCATTCACATTTAATGTTCTTTTGTTATCTTCGGATTTACATCTGCCATTTCCCTTTTGGTTTTCTGTTTTCTTGAGTCTTCTTCATTTTTTTATTCCTCGTCACTGCTTTTTTTGCATTAAGTGAATCTTTTCTAATGTTGCATTTAAATTCGTTTCATGTTTTTTCCCCGCCACGATATCGATTTTTGGTTATTTCTTTTGTGTCTTGCCACCTTTCCGAGGCTCTCTTCGTTGTTCTTTATTCTGTTTTCTCCTTTTTTCTTCATCTTGCGTAATTTCTGCCCATCTCTCTTCAAGTTGACTCCTTTATTCTTTCTTCTGTCATTCCAGATCTGCTGTGGAATCCCTTCGGTGGCTTTCATTTTCATTGTTTGGCGTAACGACGCCAGACTTCCCTTTGTGTGGGTAACTTCTCCCTCTTTACTGGTGTTCTCCTTTCGGTCCAACCTTCCTGGACTTCCCTACCCATAGTTCCCACTGGTCTTGTGAGCACGTTTCGAATGGTGACTATGAAGCCTTCTTCAGTAAGTGATCACTCTCACAGGCAGTTTCTCTCACCAGTGTCTTTTCCCCCGGTGTATGGGTCATGCTGTTCTTCGCATGTTCTATAATTTGAAGGAAAATTGTATACTTCAACGGCATATTGTAGCAGCTCTCAGCCCGGACGCCTCCTTCGTGTCTGCGTCAGACCAGGGATGGCGTCCGAGGTCGCACACGGGACTCTGTCCATGGCGACTGTCCGTCTGCGTTCACGCCGCCATCCTGGTGACATGGCCAGGCATGCCGGGGAGACTTTGGGGCGGGGCCTCTGCTGAGGGTCCCTGGGTGAGACCCCCGCTCGGTCTCCCCAGCACGCCCTGCCTGGCGGGCATCCCTCCCCAGCACACGTGTGGGCCACGCCGTGAGTGCCCTCCAGAGCAGCGCGCAGGGGTCAGCCCCGCCTCTGGTCGGACAGCTGCTGTTCCCGCCGGGACCCTCCGTGAGCGGGACACTCGGGAGTCAGAGCCGCCCTGTTCTGTTCTCCAGTGACACGTGCGAGGGACGTGGAGGAGCACACGTCATCGTACAGATTTTGAAGCGTGTCATTTCTTTTAAAAACAACGCGGCAGCGTTAGCAGCCCGGGAAAGGGTTTGTGCTTTTCAGGAACATGACAGACAATCGTTACGTGAGCTCCCCCGCTCCCCGCGGGTGACGCGCCGGCCTGGACGCGCCGGCCTCAAGTATCGCTCCCCCTCAGTTCTGTGCAGGACGGCGGCCCTCTGCCCTGTGGCCGGTGGTCGGTCTTCCGCAGAGAATCTGGCTTCTCTTCTGTCCACGTCCCTCCGATGTTGTGTTTTGAAAGGGAAATGGCAGTCGGGGGGCGGTTAATGCGTCAGTGGAAGTAAACGCACCCGGGACACAGTCTCTCCCCGCCTCCCACCACCTCGGCTCCCTTTTTATCGGGAGCCTACAATCTGCCGCTTCGACTCCCGGGAATAAACTGTGAAATGCAACAGGGAAAATATTAGGCCCACCCCCTCACCTGGCTGAGCCGATTCATTCAGAGCCGCCCGTTTGCCCAGATGCGCCTCCTGGCGGCGCACGCGTCGTGTGTCGGAGCCACGGCTGCTCCGTCTCTGCCCGTTCTGGGCACCAGCGCCGGGATGTTGGCAGTTGGGCCCCAGCCCACGCATTTCTCTGTCACAGCTGAGATGGCTCCTTGTCAGAGACACTGATGCAAGCCGGCGGGGACATTCTGGATGAAACCCCTGCCTCACGCACGTCCGTGTATATGCACACTCAGGCGTACACGCACACACGTCTGCACACATGTGCTTGTCGTCCAGTTAACCTCAGTGCCACTGTCTGTGAGACCAAGTGGGGTTTACTTATTCAGGTAGCTCCTCACCAGAGAATCGTGCACACCCCTCCGAACTAGTGTCTCCGTGCACACCCCTCCGAGCTGGTGTCTCCGTGCACACCCCTCCGAGCTGGTGTCTCCGTGCACACCCCTCCGCGCTGGTGTCTCCGTGCACACCCCTCCGAGCTGGTGTCTCCGTGCATACCCCTCCGCGCTGGTGTCTCCGTGCACACCCCTCCGCGCTGGTGTCTCCGTGCATACCCTCTGAGCGGGCAGCTCCGTGCACACCCCTCCGAGCTGGTGTCTCCGTGCACACCCCTCCGAGCTGGTGTCTCCGTGCACACCCCTCCGAGCTGGTGTCTCCGTGCACACCCCTCCGAGCTGGTGTCTCCGTGCACACCCCTCCGAGCTGGTGTCTCCGTGCACACCCCTCCGAACAGGTGTCTCCGTGCACACCCCTCCGAGCTGGTGTCTCCGTGCACACCCCTCCGAACTGGTGTCTCCTTGCACACCCTCCGAGCGGGCAGCTCCGTGCACACCCCTCCGAGCGGGCAGCTCCGTGCACACCCCTCCGAGCTGGTGTCTCCGTGCACACCCCTCCGAACTGGTGTCTCCGTGCACACCCCTCCGAGCTGGTGTCTCCATGCACACCCCTCCGCGCTGGTGTCTCCGTGCACACCCCTCCGAGCTGGTGTCTCCGTGCACACCCCTCCGAACTAGTGTCTCCATGCACACCCCTCCGAGCTGGTGTCTCCATGCACACCCCTCCGCGCTGGTGTCTCCATGCACACCCCTCCGAACTAGTGTCTCCATGCACACCCCTCCTCGCTGGTGTCTCCGTGCACACCCCTCCGAGCGGGTGGCTTCGTGTACAGGTGCTCCTCTGAGTCAGTGCTGCCCTGGGCCTTGCGCTTTGCTACTGACCGGTGTCACTGCTGGCTGCGCCCACTGGGTGGTGGGGGGTGGGTCTCTCTGTGGCCCTGCGTCAGCCTCCTGCTGAGCTGAGTGTGATGGGTGACGCTGCGGGGTTTGCTCCCTCCTGGGGACCCTGGTGTGGTGCCGGCAGCTGGGTTGGGAGTGCTCCCTCCCGTGGCGCAGTGGCTCTCTGAGGCGGTCTGAGCGGAAACGCCACCCTACCCGGTGCCCTGGATGACTGTCTCTTCGCAGCTGCTCACGTGTTCCGCCCTCACGGCCCCTGGGGGCTGAGTCCCACCCGAGCTGCGTGGCTGATACAGAGACTGGCCGTCCTGTGAGCTGAGCTGGCGGGGCTCGGCCGGGACGCGGTGGCGATGGGCTCGCTGCTGCCCTTGGCGGCACAGACTTAGGATCATGGTCCTTAGACGCTGGTTTCTGAGAGAAACGTTGGCGAAAACCAGCCGCAGGCCCGTGCGCAGGCTCCCGGGTCAGCCTGCGGCTCCCACAGGACTTCGCAGAGCCTTTGGCATCCCTTCGCGGTCCCGTCACCAGCCGGAGGGTGTGCCAGGCCGTGGGCCCCCATCTGTCACCGAGGCGCTCTCCCCCATGGACACTCGGGGGGAGGAGTCGTCCTAGTCTCTCCCGCCTCCTTCTCGACCCGCCCGCGTGTGAGGTTCCCCCTGGGCCCCCTGGGCCTCGCGAAGGCACCTGCTCTGCATCCCGCCATCGCCCTGGCGCGTCTCTCGTCACTGCAGCCTCTCGGTGCCGGTCTCAGGGCTGTCGCTGCCTGTGACCACCCCACAGGACCCCCACCGGCTCCCACCAGCCCCCACGCAGCTGTCTCACCGGAACGTTTCCTGGCTGTGTCCTCCCGCGAGACCCCAGCGCCTGCCGTCCTTGCTCCTGGGCGCTCTCCTCTCCGCCTCCTTCCTCAAACACTGTCCCTCCTGCTGCTCCCAGGTGACCTCTGGGTGGGTCCCTGCCCGCCAGGCACTGCACGCTCCCCGGGGAGCATTCCTTCCTCCCTCTCCTGTTCCGGGGCCCTGTCGGGGGTCTGCAGGCCGGGTCCCCGGCCCCTGTGCATGTGGGGCACAGGCTGGGGGTGTCTGTGTTGCGCCCCCATCCAGCGCTCAGGGGTGAAGGCCGTGAGGCTGCGGGCACCGGAGGCCACACAGGCCTCAGGGCTGGGTCCCAGGTGAGGACATGACGTGAGGCCTGGGGTAGGAATCGCCTTTGAGAGAGAAAGGCGACCCCGATGTGGCGCGGAAAGGTCAGGAAAGGTCAGGGTGGGGCTCTGCCTAAGGTCAATGAGGGAAGATGCTAGAGCTTTTGTCAGCGGGGGAGGGAGGAAGGGCACTGGGCTCAGGGCCGGGGTCTGCAGGTCAGGCTGCGTGAGGGTCCAGGAGGGACAGACCTGGAGGCCACTGGGGTCCCCGTTGTCGTCCTGGGGGTCGGGCAGCAGGTGACACGGGGAATGAAGTCCGAATACAGGATTCGCCTCTTTCCCCCAAATGCCAGCAGACGTGGGGCTGGGGACCGAGCGTTTTCCATGGGGCTGGGGACCAAGCCATGCACACACACTTATACATACTCACAAAAATACATTTCCAACACACCCCATACATGCATGTACTCACATACGTGCACACACTCATATACTTACACATACATGAATGCACACATGCACACACACATATGCACACACATACACACTCACACAAATACACTCACATACTCTCTCACACACACAAAACTGCTCACACGCACACACATGCTTATAAACACACAAACACACACTTGCACACATAGTCTCGCTCACGCACGCTCACGCACAGTCACAGACACGCTCATGCTCTCCCCTCCATCTCTGGAAAAGCCCCCGTTTTCCCGCGCAGCAGAGGGAGGAAAGCCCCGGGGAGCGTCCGGAAGGACGGTCACGGCACAGCGGGAGGCCGGTTAAGTGAACGTGTCTTGTGATTTATGTCAGAGCATGCAGTCTGGGCGCTCCAGTGCTCTTACACGCCAAACACGTCCGATTGGATTTAATTAACCAGATGGAACCGGTGTGCATGCACCGTTGTTCGTGGTGGGAAGCGGACAGGATGGTGGCCTGGCCCAGGTCCCGGGCGGAGCCGTTGGCCTCGGGTCCCACAGGACCAGGCCTCGGCCGGGAGCTGCGGACGTCCCCTGGAGGTCAGTCTTCGCAGGGGATGCTGCCCCCTTCCAGTGCTACCCCCCGTCTGTGCACCCGCCGTGCCTCGATGAACCGTCTGCTCCTCCACAAACTCTCCTGACCCCAGCTCCGTGCGAGGCACTGTCCCGCTCGGGGGCGTGAAGGTGGGGGAGGGACAGCTGCTCCCCGCAGGGCCAGGCCCTCTGCCTCCTGTCACTGCTCCCTGGTCGTCTGGGAGCACAGGTGGTTCCCGTGGCAACGGATGAACCCAGGGAAGTCCAGCCTGCCACCCGGTTCCAGCCTCAGCGTATGTGATGGCCCAGCGTTCAGCGGCAGAGCAGCCGGGTGGTCAGTGATTCTCACCGCACAACACACACACACACACACACACACACACACACACACACGAACACACGTACATGCACACATGTGCACATCCACACACACATGCACACAATCACGTGGACATGCACACATGTGCACATCCACACACACATACACACATGCAGACATGCACACACTCACGTGGACATGCACACATGTGCACATCCACACACACACATGCAGACATGCACACACTCACGTGGACATGCACACATGTGCACATCCACACACACACATGCAGACATGCACACACTCACGTGGACATGCACACATGTGCACAAACTTGCAGTGGCTTGCACTTCCTGTCACAGGAGTGGCCATGGGACTTGTGTGTCAACGAAACGTCCACGGAAGCAGCGGGTCTCTCCTGGGGAGGTGCCTGAGGGCCCCACCTCCCCCCTTTTCCCCGCCCCACCCCCGGCACCGCGTGCCCAGGCCAGGCAATAGCCCCTGGTCCGGACGGACCACCGTTCGTTTCTCCATTCACCTCCTGTAGGATGTCTTGGAGGTTTCCAGGTTCGGGAGATTATAAAGAAAGCTGCTGTAGACACCCATGTGCAAGCTTTGTGTGGACATACGTGTTCACCTCATCTCACCGAGGAGCGCGATTGCTGGGTTGCATGGTGAGAGTGGGTTTAACGTTGTGGGGGGAAGACCCCCACACGGTCTTCCTCCGCGGCTGCCCCCCTGCGTCCCCGCCAGCCGGGCGTGCGGTTCCTGCCACCGCGTCCTCCCGCTGGGGCGGGTCGGGGTCAGTGCGGCCCACGGTCTCCCGCGGGGAGCAGGGTCTCCGGGGGCTTTCGGTTGCATGTCCAGATGCCGTGGCGTGTGGAGTGTCTTTCCATGTGCTTCCCTCTTCTTTGGTGGCGTGTCTGTTACGGTCGGTGGCCCATTTTTAATAAAAGCACTGACTTCCGTTTTTTCATTGTTGAGGTTTAAGGGGTCTTTGCGTGTCTTGGATAACAGCCTTTATCAGACGTGTCTTCTGTAAAGATGTCTTCCTGTCTGGGCCTTGTCTCCTTCTTCCGACAGTGCCTTCTGCAGGGCAGGACGTGCTCATGTCAGCGCCGTCCAGGGTATCGACTTCGCCCACGATCGAGCCTTTGACGCTGTACCTAAGCGTCCTGGCCGCGCCCACGGCCGCCGGTTTGGTCCCGTGGCAAGGCGCTGATGGCGTCCTGTGTTTACACTCAGGTCGGTAGTCACGTCGGGTGAAGTTCTGGGGAGAGTGTGCGCCCCGCGTGTGAGGCTCACGCTTTTGCACGTGCTGCCGTGTCCCGCGCCACTTGCCGAGGGGACTGGCTTTCTCCACGCGTCGCCCTGCTCCTCCATCGAGCCGGTCGGCCGTGTTCACGCGGGTCCGTGGCTGGGCTCTCCCCGCTGTCCCTGCGGCCCGTCTGACCGTTGATGCCCCAGTTCCCCCGCCCCCACGACTGTAGTTTAAATCTGAGCACGTGGCTCATCCCGGGTCCCTCGCTCTGCTGCCCTGCACACGCGTGCTGTCATAAGTGACTGCGGACGGGCTCTGACTTGCCTTGGTTGTGTTCTGGCTTTTCCCCCAGAGCTGCTCGCTGCTGGGTTTCTGGGTCACGTGTTTGCTCAGAAACCGTTCCTGTCTGCCCCTTTCCCACATCCGAGGTGGGGGCCCCTCCCCGGATGCTCGGCACGGTTACAGGCTACACCCTGATCCGGGATAGGTGAGTCCTGCGTGGCTACATTGCGTTCGATGCAGAGGGCCGGACCCCTCTGATGCCGTGTGTTCGCTTCACTGTCAGCTGCTTTTCCGAAAAGTAAGCCTGGCTTCTCCCTTCGTGTCTTCATCGCGCCTCTCTCTCTGTTCCTCCGCCCGGGCACACGTCCCTGCTGGCGCCCCCCCTTCTCGAGTTGGCCCACAGCCCCGTGCCGTGCTGTGCCCCCCAGGTCCCCGCCGGTCCCCCACTCCCTCCCCATCTGAGCACAGTCACCTCCCGGAGGCCCTGCCGCTCGAGGCTCTGGGCTTCTCCTTAGTGGCGGCGCTGCTCCCTGGCGGCTCCTGCCACATGCGTGCGGGCACCTGGCTTTGCCCCGTGCCCGGCTGCCGGCGTCTCCCGCACTGACCGCGGGTGTCAGAGGCCTTTCTCTGCGGGACCCGAGCACCATCGTCCTGACCGCCTGCGCCCAGCACCTTCTCCTAGGCGCCTTCTGTTGTTGGGAGTTTCACAGCAGGTGTGCGAGGCTGGGCTTTGCGTCGGGCGTGCGGGTGCTTGGGGGCCTGTTGAGTCAGAAACCCCCGCCGTGCAGACAGGAGGCCCGCGTGTGTGCGTGCGCGCGTGTGTGTGACACCGTGTTCCCCACGGGCCTGCAGCGGGCGACAGTCTGTTCCAGGCATGGCAGGAATGGGGTTGCCCACCCAACTGCATGGGGTGGGGTTTTTTGGGCCTTCGTTCTGGGATGTTCCCTGGGATTCGTTTTTAACTCTGTTGTAAAGGAAACGCCTGCTCCTGGTTTTCATTCCCCTTTGACAAGCATCGCGTCTTCTCCTGAGCGGCGGGTGGGCGATGGCGCTCTCTTCCTGAGCGTTGTCTCTACGGCACAGCGTCCTGGTTTCCTGTAACGCTCCTGGCTTTTCTTTTTCTTTCGCTTCTCTCTCTGTTTTGGTCTCTCAGAGCGGGGCTTTCTCTAGGCGTGAGCGCCCCCCCCCCGCTGGCGAGTCTCCACTCAGTGCCAGGCACGGGTCGTGTGTGGGTTCAGTGCCAGGCACGGGTCGTGTGTGGGTTCAGTGCCAGGCACGGGTCGTGTGTGGGGTCAGTGCCAGGCACGGGTCGTGTGTGGGGAGCCCTGGCTGGTTTGGCTCCGTGGATGGAGCGTCGGCCTGTGGAGGAGGCAGCCCATCCATGTGCTTCTCCCACGTCGATGTCTCTCCCGCCTCTCCCTCTCTCTTCCGCTCCCCCTAACAATCCGTGGGAAAATATCCTCGGGTGAGGAGTTAAAAGAAACGTCTGGGGAGTGTCTGTGGCGAATGAATGGGGTCTGCCGCACGCACCGAGTTCACGGGGAGCCTGTTGGTAGGAGGCGTTGCTCTCGGCCCCTGTCCGGCTCGGGGAGGGGCATGGGGAGGGTTTCTGGTCACCTTTGCTGACCACCCTCCCCCGCCAGGGCCGGACCCTGAACCCCGCGTTGCCTGGTTTCTGGGGGGCAGGGGGCCCCGAGGTTTGCCCTCTGGGTGTGGATTTGCAGTTGCTGCCTCTCTCCCACCTCAGGGAGGCTGTGTTGGGGCCGGGGTCTCTTGCCGCCGCCCAGGGTCCTCCCGCGGAGACGCTCCCCAGACGGGGCCAGATTCCGCCCTTCTGAGAGGGCCCTCTGCCCGCCACCTCCCTTTCGAACTCTGCTGCCACCTCTTCCGCTGATGCTGCACCTTCTGTCCCCCTGTGGGTGACGTTGCCGCGGCTGCTCCACCAGCCTTCACCCCTGGATGGCGCGACCGAAGAGCGGTGGATGGGATGGGTTACCCGAGGCCTGGCCCGAGTCTGGTCCTCACGCGTCTCCCGGCCAAGCAGCAGCGGTGGCACTGGGAGCTGGTGGATGCAGATTCTGGTGTGTGTGTGCGCGCCTATGTGTGTGCGCCTGTGTTTGTGTTCCCGTCTCTGTGTGTTGGTGTGCATGTGTGTGTGTAAAGGCACAAGCAGAAACTGTGTTTGGAGCAGTCACGCTTTGCGCCGTATTGAGGTGTGAGGGATACAGGCACTGCCGAGCACTGCGCATGTTGAATGCTCAGCGTTCGGAGGTTGGGACGACGGCTGCACCAGGAAACCTTCACCACCGTCGGGGTGACGAACACGGCACTCCCTCCAGCGTTCCCATGTCCCATTTCAGAGGCTACGCCTGGGCTCAGACTTAGCGCGTGTTCCCCCATTGCCGTGTCCTCCACATGGCTGTGTCCTCCCTTGTTCCCCCGTGGCCATGTCCCCCATGGCTGTGTCCGTCCTGTGGCTGTGTCCCCCATGGCTGTGTCCTCCCTTGTTCTCCCCATGGCTGTGTCCCCCCCTGTGGCTGTGTCCCCCCTGTGGCTGTGTCCCTGTGGCTGTGTGTCCCCCCGTGGCTGTGTCCCCCTGTGGCTGTGTGTCCCCTGTGGCTGTGTCCCCTGTGGCTGTGTCCCCCCTGTGGCTGTGTGTCCCCCTGTGGCTGTGTGTCCCCCCTGTGGCTGTGTGTCCCCTGTGGCTGTGTCCCCCGTGGCTGTATCCCCCTGTGGCTGTGTCCCCCCCATGGCTGTGTCCCCCCATGGCTGTGTCCCCCCTGTGGCTGTGTGTCCCCCTGTGGCTGTGTCCCCCTGTGGCTGTGTCCCCCGTGGCCGTGTCCTCCCAGGACCCTGCACTTGCTGTTGGGCCCAGGGAGGACCTGGCTGATCACAGAGGGCCTGGGCGGCAGCCGGATGGCACGCATGTCCCCGGGGAGGAGGTGGCGTCCTGGCTGAGGATGGCGAGGTCACAGCCACAGCTTCCATGTCAGGGCCTCCCTGTGTCTCAGACAGGGGGGCGTACAGCTGTTTGTGTGGAAAATACTAATTATTAATAACAATACAGGAGTAAATGGAGTGTTTCACTCACACCTGTAAACCCACCCTGTGTTTAGAGGCCCGTGTGCCTTGTGGGGGTCCCCGGGGGGCACGGGCGGCCGCGTGGCGAGTCCCGGGCGGCACAGGCCACCCGCAGCCACCGGGCTAAGTAGCCTTTGATGGGAGACGTGTGGCGTCCAGCGTTGAGTTTGCTGGAGCGTCTGGGTGGGAGGGCCTTGCCAGGCCGTGCGGTCTCATTAGAAGAACGTGCAGGGGTGAGGCCGTGTCCGCTGGGCAGTAACCGCGTGTCCTGTCCCCACAGGTGCTGCCCGGCATCCTGCAGAAGCACTGCTGCATCTCGCCCGACAGGAACACCGGTGAGTGCTCGCGGGCGGGCGCGGGGGCCGGGGCGGGGGGAGAGCTTGGCATCGTGGGCACCTGGTGTTCGGTTGTTCAGTCCTGTGGTCTCTGAACTAAGCGACGGAGGCACCGCCCATTCCCCGGGGAGCGAGAGCCTGAGCACAGGAAACGCACTCACGTGGTTGTTGTCCGGTTGCTAAGGGAACGGGGCGTCTTTACGGCTGATGCATTCGTTTCCGAGTTCTTTGTTGCTGATGATGCGTACTGATTACGGAAAAGCACTGGATCGCTGCCTGGACGCCCTCGGAGGGTTTGCCATCGGCTTCCCTCGCCGTCGGGTGGGAGCCGGGCAGGCGCCCCGTCTCAGACCCTCGGACGCACAGCAAACTTGAGGTCTTTTCTGGGAGACCCTGTGCTGGGTGACGTGCCCCGAGGGTCATCGTGGGGGCAGAGGGTGCCCGGGAGGGGGTGTGCACCACTTTTAAGGAAGCCCGACGCGGGGAAAACGTAAAAACAAACTATGGGACTTGGCTATTTATTTATTTACTTACTTACTTATTTATGTTTCCTTCCTGTCTTTTTTTTTTTTTTAAAGAATTCTTTATTGTTGAAAGTATTACATATGGGACTTTGTTGTTTTTTTAAAAAATATATTTTATTTATTTTTTACAGAGAGAGGAAGGGAGAGGGATAGAGAGAAACATCGATGAGAGAGAAACATCTATCAGCCGCCTCCTGCACACTCCCCACTGGGGATGTGCCCGCAACCAAGGTACATGCCCTTGACCGGAATCGAACCTGGGACCCCCCAGTCCGCAGGCCGACGCCCTATCCACGGAGCCACACCGGTCAGGGAGGGAGTTTGTTGTTTTAAAGTTAAGAAACTGACAGAACCCGCGTGGTGGGAGCTCTCCCGAGGGGACGCGGTCCCTGTGCTCCGGGGAGGGGCGGACGACTCCACGCGTGTTGTCCACAGCACCTTTCCAATGACGGCGGAGCCTTCCCATTCCCGCGCGATGGGCCAGTGCCGGGGCACGTTATGCATCCGAGGCAAAGCGCTGCGTATTTGGGGACATAGGTCTTTATTGTTGTTATTTTTACTTATGCCCGTGGAGAGGTGACGTGACCGACCCTCTAATTTTTTTCAAAAATGTTGATGGCCACCGTCTGGCTTGTCACTCAGGCGGCTACTTCTCAGCTGTGACGCTCCGCATCTCCGCTGCTTCTAGGGATGTCTGCTTAGAACACGGTTCATATTTTTGAGCATCTCTTTCCTGAACGTTTTCATTCATGATGAAAATCAATGAACAACTCCCATGTGAATAAACAAACGTTCTTCAAACTGTGCTCATCAGCACCAGCGAGTGTAACGCAATCTAGAGAATGAATTTCCCACATTAGCTGACGGCGTCTTTCGAGAGAGCTGCTGCTCCGAAGCTGAGAAGCGCCCGCAATGATGATGGAATTAATTAAGGGCGGAGCACTCTTCTCTGGGAACCTAAGTGGATTTTTAATACGGAAATGCATTCTTCTGTATTTTTAGACAGTTGGTTTTACAGCAAAGTTCCAATATGGGAAATATGGCCAACCTGAGATGTTTTATTTGCGTTTCATAAGGATCCACGCCATCAGCCTCCGGGACCCCCGAATGCGTTTCCGTTGAGACCTGAATGCTGGGGACGTTCGCTGGGCAGTTTCCTGGAATGGGTTTTATGTCGTAGGGAGTTTCACTCTGGAGGGCCTGAGGCCGTGACGTTCGGTGTGGAAAAGGGAAGCCAATGAGTCAAACGTGAAGAAGAGATTTGGGTGGAATTATCATCGCTGCGAAAGTGTCAGTTCAGTTAGAATGCAAAGATTTTGGAATTCTAGTTTTTGCCATAAGTTAATCTAAAATGCCCGAAGCCGCCTAATTATCTTGGAAATGTTTGGGAAATTGGAGACTCAGACACAGAGGTTATTGCTTTGGCTTTTCAATGGCCTACGGCAGTGGTCGGCAAACTCATGAGTCAACAGAGCCACATATCCACAGCACAGCGATTGACATTTCTTTGGAGAGCCAAATTTTTTAAACTTAAACTTCTTCTAATGCCACTTCTTCAACATAGACTCGCCCAGGCCATGGTATTTTGTGCAAGAGCCACACTCCAGGGGCCAAAGAGCCGCATGTGGCTCGTGAGCCGCAGTTTGCCGACCACGGGCTATGGGGTCCTTGCGAATGTGGATGCCATTCGGTTTTATGTTGGTGGGTTTCTAGAAGACTTCTCAAAGTTTTGATTAAGAAGATGAACTCTGGCCCGAGCCTGTTTGTCTCTGGTTACAGCGTCGGCCCGTGGGCATAAGGGCCTGGGGCTCGATTCCAGTCAAGGGCATCTACCTCTGGTCGCAGTTTCGATCCCCGGCCCCGGTTGGGGCGCCTGTGGGAGGTAACTGATTGGTGTCTCTCTCACATCGATGTTTCTCTCTCTCTCTGTCTCTCCCCGCTCCCTTCCACTCGCTCTAAAAATCAGTGGGAAGACATTTATTTTGTTAATCCTCGGGTGAGGATAAACCAAAAAAAAAAAAAAAAAAAAATCAACTTTGGAATGAACGGGTCCCAGTGTCAGCTTGGGGAGATGAGAACCTTGGGGAGTTCTCGCCGCGGATGGCGGGGTGCGTGTGCTTGACCCCCTGAACCACACGCTCAGAGACAGTCCAGGGGGTGACTTTTATGGTGTGTGTATGTGTGATTTTACCACGATGTTTTAAAGAAAGGATGGGCTTTGGGACGAGTCGTGCCTTTTTCTGCCGTGCGACGTGCACTTGTCTGGAAGCGCTGCGTACCCGAGAACTTACCTCTCATTCTGGAGAAGACGACGCCTGTCCCCAGGGCCTGTTGGCTGCTGGCAGCTAGCTCTGTTACTGGGAAGTGAGAGGTGAGTGCTGGCAGGGCCGCGTGGAGACAGGTGACAGAGGCCGTGCTTGTGCAAAGCGGGGGGCACAAGGAGCCACTGCCGGGTGCGGGGAGCATTTTACACCCGCTATGGGGTCGCAGGCCCGTCTGATGGAGCCTCGCCTGCCACCGTAGCCCGTTTCTGCACCCCAGGCGGCCGGGGGAAGGTCTCAGGGACGGGTCCCGTTGCCTCTGCTCAGTGTGATGCCCGGCGCTCGCTCACCCACGGGGCAGCCAGGCTCCCGCGTCACCGACCACTCCTCCACTGGGGAGGGGGGCGGGCAGCTGTGGGTTCGGATTCTGCATTTCTGTCAACAGAGCTCACACCCTCTTCTAGCTCTGTTCCTTTGGGAAGGTGTCTCTCTGCTCCAGGAGCCCCCTCCCCGACTCCCCTCCTCCTTCCCAGGGAGAAGTCTTTGATGCCCGGAATGGCCTCCAGGTCACGTCAGGGACAGGGACGGGTGGCCCGGCGTCCGCCGCGGGCACAGGGCGGAGCTGCCTCTTAGCAGCGGGCCCTGCGGGTGAGCAGTGAGTCTCCGGAGCCCAAGCGACAGCTGCGACAGGAAGGTGGGCGCGTGGGTGACGTCATCTGGGCACCGCGGCTTCAGTGACGTTGTTTAAACGAGGCACCAAACGTGAGGCGACGGGCAGGCCGGCGCCCGGCCCTCTGGCCGCTCCAAGGAGGATCGGAGTCTGATGTGCGTGGCGGACGGGGTGCCCCGCACCTGCTGGGAGCCGCGGGCCGGGCTCAGTGCTGCGGGAGAGCCGCCGGGCGGGAGAGCTGGCCCAGAGCGGCGGCTCAGAGCTGCCTCCTCGGGCGCCGGCGCTGAAGTGACCTCTGTGCGGAGATGCGGCCTCCTGACACCATGTCACCGGCACGGGAACACGCGCGGCCGGTGTCGTTCTGCTCGTCTGACGTGATGGATCTGGCAGAGACACAGGGTGACAAGGGAGCACGTGTCCCAGGAAGGCGTGAGGGTCACTCCCCGGCCTTTCAGTTGCCTGGGGTCGCGTGGAGGTGAGGGTGTTGATCAGACCCGGGGCTATGGAGACCCGGGGGGTGGGGGTCCCCGGCTTTCCTAGCACCACGTGGGCCCCGAGCTTCCTGGGTTGCGCGATGAGAAGGGGCTGGAGGAGCCGCAGGCTGCTGTGGAGGCGGCCCGGGAGGAAGCGTGCCCTCAGCACGACCCCCTCCTTCCCGGCAGGACCCGCAGGAGGCTCCGGGGGGGAAAAGCTGAGCCAGGGGGGTGAGCTGGAGGCGGGTCTCATCTACCCGCTGTCCATCCGGAGTCCCGCTGCTCGCGACTCTGACTGCGTCCCGCTGCCTGTGGTACGTGACGTCGGCACGGGGCAGTGCATCCTGTGTGGTGGCACTTCCCTTGGCATCTGCGTTAGCCACGTGTCTCCTGGCCAGAACTCGGCGTGGGATTCTCAGGGCGCCTTCAGTGCGCGGGGAGTCGAGACCTAGTCCTGGCGTCTAGGTGCGGTGGCACGGGCCCCCGGCGGGCGCGCGCTGTGGCCTGCGTTCCTCTCAGGGAGAGGCGGGGGCGGGAGGGGGCGCTGCCCACCATTTCTGTGGGTCTCAGGGAGCACCTGCGTCACCATCGCCGTCACCATCAGCGACCCCGGGGCGCGTGCAGCACGTGCCTTGGTCCTGCTGCCGAGGGCCTCGCCTCCCACCCCATGGCGGCGGCCTCGCGGCTGCAGGTTGCGCTTCCGGGGCTCAGGTGCAGCTGGCTCTCCACGTGGCTGCAGTCGGGGCCACAGACCCAGCCCGTGGCCCGGCGCTGCCCACAGACGGCGGTGAGGCGGCCCTGTGCCCCGTCCCCGCCCTGGGAGAGGTGGGCGGCTCGGCCCTCCCAGTCGCTGGGCGGCCCTCACGGGCGGGACGGGAGAGACGGGTTTCGATCCGAAGCTCCCGTGAGGGCATCGGCTGCCACATCGTTAATTATTGAGGGTTTGGGTTCCGAGCGTCCTGTGAGCGAGCGATAAGGGAGAGTATATAGGAGCTGCGTGGGGAAGGGCCTGGGTTCCCCTCCTTACGCGGGGACTGTGCCGCGTCTGCCGTGGTCACCGCCCGTCCCCTGTGGTCACCGCCCGTCCCCCTCAGAGGCCGCAGAGGCAGGCGGCGGCCGTCCCTCGGAGCAATGCTGCCCTGGCCAGCTAAGCGCCGAGGGGAGCCGAGCCGATGCTTCCAAACTGATCCACGGGTGAGCGAGCAGATGCTTGCACAGCGCTCCACGGTCCACACGCTTGGCCACGGATTGCTGCCGTGACGGTGGCCTGACATCTGTGGATCCTGGCCGAGCACCAGAGGGAAATCCCGGGCGAGCTCCGGGCACGTCAGAGCCGGTGTGACTGTCCCCTCCTGTCAGAGCCCAGCGCCAGGCTCTGCGTCTAGACCCAGCGCTGTGCACACGGTTTTTAACCCAGGACCTGGTTTCCGCCGTGGGAACCACGGCCACGGCAGCTGCCCCACGTGGCGGGTTGCGTGGCGTCTGTGGGCACTGCCTCGCTTCGCGGCACCGCCGTGGACGGCAGGGACATCGAGGCTGCTGTGTCTGCAGCTACAGCTCCCCTGCGGCCCTCACGCCTCGGTCCACGGCGTGGATTTCACACGGAATGCGTTCCCTGTCCCTAAACGTCCTCCTCTGCGTGCTGTCCTTTGGGGTCCAGACCGAAAAGGCAGTTGCCGGATCGCCGAGGCCGTGGTGGCCACGTGTGCCGGAAAGGAATACGGGTTTTAGCTTCAGGGTCACGGCGAGCGCAGCAGCCACAGGTCTCCGGGCAGCACGCACTTCCTCACTCCTTTCTCCAAAGCTGGCGCACACGCGGCCTAAAGTTACGCTGTCACCGCCGAACTCAGTTTCCCTCGCCGTTCATCTCACGTGAACGACAAAGGTGTGATTTCTTCTTCGTAACTTAAGGTTGCTTTGGCAACACGACGGATCCTGAGTTCATTACATGGGGGTGGTGGTCGCACTGTACAACGTACCGATGATGTGTTGTAGAATTGCACACTTGAAACCTATTTAATTCTATTAACCAATGTCGCCCTGATAACGTCAATAAAAAGAAGAGATTCCTTCCAAACCGGTCTCCTTCCAGCCCTGAGCTTCTGGGCCCTCTGCGTTAGCTGGCACAAGGCCTCCCTGAAGCCACTGTCTGGGCCCCTTGTGTCTCTGTGGCTCCCGACCCTCCGATATGGCTATGCCCGGGGCTCGACCCCCCTTTTAAAAATGTTTTTATTGATTTCAGAGAGGAAGGGAGAGGGGGGGAGAGAGAGAAACACCAATGATGAGAGTCATGGATCAGCTGCCTCCTGCACACCCCACACTAGGTATCGAGCCTGCAACCTGGGCATGTGCCCTGACCAGGAGTCCATCCGTGACCTCCTGATTCATAGGTCAAGGCTCAACCACGGAGCCACGCCGGCCGGGCTGCCCGCCTTGTTCTTGATGTCACACTGTGTGCCGCCCCCCCAGAGCTTTGCGGGTTAATCTTGAGTGAGCCCCACGGTTGACCTCAGAGACTAATTCTACCCTTGAGTGCTTGTGTCTTAGTGACTTAGGAAACAGCGTGTCTAAAGCATGTCCCACGTTGGCATGGCTGGCTTTACATGGGCTGTGTCACCCATGTGGCACCTGAAGTGGCTGTGTTTGCTCACCTACTGAGGCGCTGCACGAGGCTCCATACCGAACGTGAGAATCGCGAGGTCCGTCCGCGCGTCTGCCAGGGGTTCAGGAAACAAAGGGGAACCCTGAAACGGAGGTATTTTTGTCGCCCGCGATCCATCAGGGTGGGATACCTTCTCTGCCACGGGCGATGGGATATTTCTGTCATTCACAGGCCAGACAGAATGATCAGCTTAACAATTAGCCTGCTCTCTCTGGTCAGACATTTAATTAACGCTCCCTAAGGCCTTGGCAGGGCCAGGCCAAATGCTTTCCAGGGCCTCACACACTCACAGGCAGGACGCGCCCCCTCCCCTACTTCCCCCGCCCCCCCGGGCGCCAGGGTGTGCGCACACTGAACCCTTCCCCCAGTTCTGGCCACTGTGTCAAGAGAAAGAAGCCGAGCAGGTGTGAGGGGCTGGGGGGCCCCCCCCTCCCCCGCCGTGGACGGCCTTGGGCCTCCCGGAACAGCTGGGTGTGGAGAGTTAACACAAAAGCAATCAAACCTGTACAGCAGTTTTGTGAGTTTATTTGCGCCAAACTGTCGGCAATTGCCGAGAAGCAGAACCTGGGACAATGCTCTGGAGAGTGGCGGCTTTCACCTTGTTTTAGGGGGAGGAAGGGTTAGTTAGGGTTACAGTCAAAGGAGGCGGCCCGAGTGCGTTATCAGAACTCCACTGGTGATGGATTAGGGAGGCGGGAGAATGCCGGGGTGGGGGGGGACCTCTGGGACTGGGTAAAGAGTGAGATGGTAGACACCTGCTTCTTTTACTCAGGTGGGCACAAGAGCGGTAACAGTCAGCACTTACCTCGACAGCAGTAACCGTGAAGGAACCTGTGGTCTCTGTCCTGGCGCCCAGGCCATTTGGTTCTGTCCTGAGGGGTCCAGACAAAAGGGAAGCTACACGTTACCCTGACATTTCAAGGACGTGTCATCTATGTGATCCCAGACGCAAAAAGACAGGAGGCGCAGTGAAGGTAAAGACTGTCGGGGAAGATACCGGCCTAGGACGGGACTACCCACCCTCCCTGCTTTCAGTTAAAGTGTGACTTCACACCACCCGTGGGGTGACTTTAGTCTTTGAGTTTGCAAGACCGCCACGCAGGCCTCCCATGAGCTGGTCAGGTCAGCATGTGGCTAAAGCTGCTCTGAGCTTAAAGAGGGACCGTGTGAAGCAGGTACACGGCCCCCCTCCGAAGGGCGTTCCTTTCCCTGCGCTGCGCTCCCCGTGCGTCCTGGGGACCATGTGCACCTCCAAGAGGACTTCTTAGCTGTCCCCCATTTACAGCGGCAACCTCTGGGCTGCAGGCAGGGCTGCGGGGGCGGGGCAGGGATGGGACTTTGGGGCGGGGCCGCAGGGGTGGGGCGGGGCTGCAGGAGGCGGGGCTCTGGGGGCGGGGCTGCAGACAAGGCTGCAGAGCTAAGGGGAGGAAGGGTTCAGGTTCCTCCCTGGGCAGTGGGACCCAGTGTGTTGGGTTCCTCACTGCGCTGGGACAAAGACAGGGCGACACAAAAGCGACTTCTGGCTGGCTTTCAGAGACCATTTCCACTGCATCCAGTGGCCCTGTGGCCGCAGGCTGTACCGACGGGGAAAGAGGCTTTTGAGACAGTCACAGCTGACTCGCTGGCGGAGCCCTCGCTGTGAAAGTCACCGAGAAACGCCTGCGTGGCTATTCACGGGAGAGCCGCTCCCCCGAGGCCAGGTCTCAGCCGCCGGCGCTGGGGCAGGTGTTCCCGCCGCTGACGCTGATGGAAGGGCCGCCCACAGCAGGTGCGTGAGGTGTCGGGGAGATCAGGACAGACGTCTGGGATCTGCCTTCAGGACACGTGGGAGCGTGGCTGTGGGGGCGTGGCTGTGGGGCGTGGCTGTGGTCAGCAGCGTCCCCTGGGCCGTGAGCCGGGGTAGTTGTGACTGGCAGGAAGCCGAGTCCAGTAGCTAGTGGGCGTCCCCTGACGTCTAAGCCAGCGGCCCCCTCTGAACGGGACGAGAAGGAAGGGCTTCAGAGACGACAAGCCGTGAGTGAGGGGCGCCTTTTATTCCAAACCCTCCGGCGGGACAAGCTGCCCATCGTGGGCCCCGCGCTGCCCACCCTCAGCTGCTGTCGGGCTGTGGCGTCCCGGTCCTGCGCCCGAGCCCAGTGGAGGCCTGTGCATGGGAGAAAGGGCAGCGTGGGCCTCGAGGGCTCGGGGAGCCGGGGCGCCGGGGCGCCACACCCCACGTCCTGCGGCTCCAGCAGCTCTTCGTTCCTCGCAGGGTCTGTCCCTCGGGGCAGCGTCACATACCGCGGGGTGTCACGTGCCTGCAGGTACCGGGGCGCCGGCTCTCCGCCCCCGAGGGGGAGACCTCGCCGGGAGAGCAGTTATCTCGGGAGCTCAGGCAGGGAGCCGAGCCCTGCAGAACCTGGTGCCCTGACCTGTTTCTGCGCCGCCTTCCTGCTCTGGACCGCTGCGGCCACAGGCTCGGTGGGTGTCAAACTCGGCTCCCTGCCCGCTTGCTGCCCAGGGGCAGGGCTGAGGGTTCCCGGTGCTGGCCGGTGCCCTCGGGGTACCACGGGCTCCGCTGAGGCTCCATGGCATCGCCAGGCCCGGTATTCAGGCAGGGCCACCCGAGAGCTGTCTCTCCCACACCCGTGAGCATGTCTCTCCCACACCCGTGAGCCGTGTGGCTCCCACACCCGTGAGCCGTGTCTCTCCCACACCCGTGAGCCGTGTGGCTCCCACACCCGTGAGCCGTGTGGCTCCCACACCCGTGAGCCGTGTCTCTCCCACACCCATGTCTCTCCCACACCCGTGAGCCGTGTCTCTCCCACACCCGTGAGCCGTGTGGCTCCCACACCCGTGAGCTGTGTCTCTCCCACACCCGTGAGCCGTGTGGCTCCCACACCCATGAGCCGTGTCTCTCTCACACCCATGAGCGTGTCTCTCCCACACCCATGTCTTTCCCACACCCATGAGCGTGTCTCTCCCATACCCGTGAGCCGTGTCTCTCCCACACCCGTGAGCCGTGTGGCTCCCACACCCGTGAGCTGTGTCTCTCCCACACCCATGAGCGTGTCTCTCCCACACCCGTGAGCCGTGTGGCTCCCACACCCGTGTCTCTCCCACACCCGTGAGCGTATGGCTCCCACACCCGTGAGCCGTGTGGCTCCCACACCTGTGAGCCGTGTGGCTCCCACACCCGTGAGCCGTGTCTCTCTCACACCTGTGAGCTGTAGGTGCTGCACCCTGTGTGTGCCTTAGTACTGGGGACCCGGAGCAGCGGACGTGGGGAGCCGTGTGGCCGCGGGCCTTGGTCAGAGGCTGGTGGCAGATTGGAAGTGTTTGGCCAGTACTTTTCCCGCCGTGCTCCGGGCTCGGTTCTGGGCAGGCGCGGTCAGGAATGACCAGGGACGGGGTGCTGCCCACCCCGGGAGCATCGGTGCGGACACCATCCCTGCGTGGAGAACAGACACCTGGGCCTGCCTGCGTCCCCGATGTGTGTTCCCTTTGCCTCCCGGCGCCTCTGCCAGGCGCCCCGCCGGAGGTCAAGCGGCAGGTCATCCGTGAGAACATCTGCTGGCCAGTAAATAGATACCGAGACTCGGCTGAACGTCTCAAGAAGTGCCCCTGGTCGGGTTTGCCGATTTGGGTAGACGAAAAGCCCCCTGATTAGTAGTTTGCTGTCACGGCTTCCTTCCGGGGGTTTCTGTGTCTGCAGGAGGCTGTGACGTGGGGGCCTTGGGAGAAGTGGGGGGAGGGCCGGGTTGGCGGGGGCGCGGAGGGGGGTCTGTGACAGGACGCACCTGCGCCTGCTCCCTCAGCCTCAGGAGTTCCCGGGCGGGGAACCCGCTGTGTCAGTGTCAGGAGCTCCCATGCCACACGGTGCCAGCTTCCTGCGGGTGCCCTGAGCCCGCCCCTTTGAGTGGGATGCGTCTGTGTCTCTCCAACTTCTGTCCAGTCCTCGGGCCGCGAGGGCCCACCTGGTGGGGAGACCCTAGGATGCTGTCAGCTGTGCTGGTTCAGAAATTGTGTCCGTTTTCTCCTTTATCACATGGGAACAGCAGCGCCCACATCAGCAGGCGCCCCGGAGCGCTCGGTGGGTGAGCCCGTCGGCAGTGAACCCACGGGGATGCCTATGGCTCCGTCTGGGGGCCTCGTGTCCCCGGGGCCGGGTGGGAGGGGACTCACGGTCCCTCCCTGACAAGGGGCCTCTCGGTCACCAACTCCGGGGAATCCCTGTCGTCCAGGGTGAGTCCTCCCCGTGGCTGCCCCTGGTCGTCTGGGCTGAGCCCCAGGGTGGCCCCAGGTCCCGGATGTTTTCATAATAAAATGTGTCCAACCTGCCCGACCTCTCGGTGACCCTGCGACCATGACGTGATGAGCGCTTTCCGTTTTCGCAGAATCTGGTCATGGGCGAGAACTGTGTCCCGTCTCTCCCGGGGAGAGAGCATCTGCCCTTGGCCCTGGAGCTGGTTCGTTTTCAGCAAAGCTCACGTGCGACGTGTCACTGTAGGACGTTGAAATCTGGGCACTAGAGCGGGGTCCCTACCAGCCCTCTGCTCACCTGACCTTCCCCAGGAGCGAAGGTGTGTGTGTCACCTCCCCCAGCTCACCCGACTGGCAGCCGCCTGCCCTGCCCTGCCCTGCCCTGCCCTGGCCTGGGAGTGCTGCGTGCAGGGTTGGTGGGACTCGCCTCTGGGTCTGCAGCTCAGGCTCCGTGCTGCGTGCGGAGGAGGAACCTGCTCGCCTTCTCTGTCCCTCACACCCCAGCACCACCACCCCATCTGGGCCTCCTGGGGCAAGCAGTCCCCTGAGATCTTTACTGCAGGTCCAGGCAGCCTCGCCAGCCAGCGGGGAAGAAGCCTGCTCTGGGGGCCCATGCCCTCCTCCTGGGGTCCAGGGCCCTGCAGGTCCTCCAGGGCTCGGGCTGCAGCATCCATGTGGCCCCTAGAGGGAGCAATACACCTCCCTATGGAGACCGGGGCCAGGGAGCAAACAGCTGGCAGACCGCCACAACGTGGGCGCACTAACTTGCTGTGGGGGGGTCCCATACGCGCCCCTCACTGCACACCCTCCACTGTACCTCCCCCACTGCACCTCCCCCACTGCACATCTCCCACTGCACCTCCTCCACTTCACCTCTCCACTGCACCTCCTCCACTTCACCTCTCCACTGCACATCTCCCACTGCACCTCCTCCACTTCACCTCTCCACTGCACATCACCCACTGCACATCACCCACTGCACGTCCCCCACTGCATGTCCCCCACTGCATGTCCCGCACTGCACATCTCCCACTGCATGCCCCCTTACCTCACTGCATGCCCTCCCTGTTGCCTTTCTCCCAGGCCCGGCACTGACGCCTCTGTCCTGTTTTACCCCCCAGAGAGTAATAAGCAGGTTTGCTTTGCTCGTCGCTCCCTGTTGGAATGTCAGCTCATGCCACAGGCTTCTCTGTGTTTTGTTCACTTTTCTGTCCACACCTGGACCGTACCTGGTGCATCGTAGGTGTTTGCCGTAGGGAGGGGTGTGCAGCTCCTTCCACCCACCTGCCCTAGTCTGGGCTTCGAGGTGTGTGGAGCGGGGTCCCTGTTAGCGGTTCACAGAGAAGGGGTGCCCGGAAGCCCGGAGTGGGGGAGAGAATGTGAGAAACAGGCTCCCAGTTTTATGGAAGGGTTTCCGGTTAGAATAATGACAGCGCCCGGCAGCGTGGACGGGGTCGGACGGAGCTGGGCTTGCCCGGACCAGCCCTGACGGGCTCCAGAGGCGACTCCAGGTTGACACACCTGAGCCTGGTCCGTTGTGGTGTGGAAATGCCCCAGGGCTGCCCTGAGACTTCCGACGGCGCCTGGGGGAGCTCGGCAGACGGCTTCCCACCCGTCCTCGCTGCTTTCACGGACGGAACAGGCCCCGAGGAGCCGTCCCCGCGAGAAACTCACGGCGATTGCCACCCTGAGCCCCCAGGCGAGAGGCGCTGTGAGAGACTGCGTCCGACGACTGAGGCGGCTTCGAGCTGTGACATTCGCACAGAACTCCGTTTCCACCGCCTGTGCACGCATCAGCCCGAGAGCAATCTGACGCCGGGGCGCGGGGCCCCGCCGCTGCCCACGCAGGGGTGCTGATCGGGGTTAGCATGAGCCACTTACACTATGTCCCAGGATTCCCGGCGACCCCCAGGTGAGGTTGATGCAAAGGTTCAAATGCCACGTGCACTGCCCCTCCTCCTAGCGCGTCGTGCCTTGTGTGTGGTGTGGACCGGGCCGGATCTGAACCGCTGCCTGGCCTTCCCTTTTGTAGGTGGACATGGCGCCGCCCTGAGGACCCTGGCGTTGGTCTGTGGCCCCCATCACTCCCGCGCTGGGCCGTGTCTCCATTCCCTAAGTTTACCTCTGAAAGGAGATTAGGAACCAGAGAACCCGGTGGGGTTAGCACAGGCCAGGCAAACAGCAGCGCCGGCGTCCCTTCCTGGGAAGGAGGTTTGTTTGCCAACAGCTTGCTGCCTCGCTCCTGTCAGCGTCGGGCTGCGTTCGCCGGGACCAGCACGGGTCGGCACGGCAGCTGCCCAGGAGACAAAAGGCGAGACACTCGCGCGTGTGCTGAGCGCAGCAGACGCTGGTGGGACGCCGCGTGTGATGCTGCAGGAGGGGCAGGCGGGGCCCAGCTCCCGCCCGTGCCGGCTCCGAGGGCCGTGCTCTGCTCCGGCGTTCTGCCTGAAGCCTGGCGGAGCGGCTCGCGACCGTGTTTGGGACGGCGGGGCGGGCATCCCCTGGGCATTGGTCTCCTTCACTACCCGAGGCCCTCTGCTGAGCCCCTCCTCATGGAGCCGCGATGTAGGTGGTCGCCACTCTGTGCCCTGAGAGCTGGCCTGGGGGTTCCTTTGTGTCCGTTTGACTGGGAGGTGGGAGCTGGTGAAACATTTCCGGGTGTCCGAGGGACAGTGTGTGCTCTGGAACCGCGTACAGAGGGGACCTCCTGTGAGGGGGTCACAGTCCCAGGACCTCCGGGCGGAGGGAAGGCGGACTCGCTCGCTCGCTCCCTGCGCTTGCCGCGCTCTGGCTGCTGCCCACGCTGGGTTCTCGCCGGGCCCAGGTCTCACGCCAGCAGACGGCAGATCAGGGGATCTCCCGCTCCCACATCACGTGAGCCATTTCCGGTCACAGTCTCCTCTGTGTCCCTACTGGTCCCGTTTCTCTGGAGACCCCGGACTACGACTGGACCCAACACAGCCACGCACCCCTGAACGGCGGCGTGGCCAAGCCTGAAGCCCATGCTGACCGGCCAGACCCTCCGGGGGATCCCGAGGTGGCCTGGCTGTCCCATGCAGCCATTGCCAAGTCCCAGGGCCTTGGGACAGGCTGGACGGCCGCGTGTGCTTCAGGGAGATGGGCCGCGAACTGGTGAAGAGGAAGGAGATGGGGTGGGAGGCACCTGGCTGCAGGGGGTCCGTTCATCCAGCTTTGCTGCCGTCCTCTGGGGGGTATCTACCCTGCCCACGGGGCTCCTTAGGTCACTTCCGACAACATGGGCGTCAGCGTAGCAGGCGGAAGCTCCCGGTCCTGGGGGCTGTGTAAGGAGCTCTCTGCCCAGGAGGGGGCCTCGGCGAGGCACAGCCACGTGCCTGTCGGTGACCTGACCCTTTGACCATCAGTTTCCCTCAATGGCAGTGTCCCCTGGGTGACAGGGCCCCGTGTCTCCCTCCGTGGCAATGCCCCCTGTGTCTCCCTTAAAAAGCTGATGACACAGGTGCTCGGTGGCCTATGTTGTGGCCACGTCCCTGCTGTTCCTCGGGGCGCGTGGCTCCGTGGATGGCTGTCCGCACACGAGCTCTCTGTGGCTCTGTCGCCTCCCCATCCTGCGAGGAGGCCATTGCATTGAGGGCTGAGCCCCGTCCACCACCACTGCCTCTCAACGTCCTTCATTCATGGTCTCTGCAAAGACCTGTTTCCAAGCAACGTGACACTCTGGTTCCAGGCGGCACTTCAGTCCAGGTGATGTCCGCAGAGCAGAGCCCCTTTCCTCAGGGCCTGGCCCACAGGCTGCTCTCCCCAAGGTCAGGCCTGAGGTCACTCGGGGACGGGGACTTGGTCTCATCGGCTGGGATCAGGGCCAGTGCATGGGTTTCCATGTGGGTGCTGCCCTGGGCTGGGCCCCTCCCGGTCCCTCCCAGGGGACAGGGCAGAGCCAGTGCCGTCCCCAGTGGGATGCAGCCGGGAGCCTGTTCAGGCAGCAACACGACCCCAGTGCCTCCTGGGCTACCCAGGTGCGTCTCCCCAGTGTGGACGGGGGGGGGGGGGTGGGGATGGGGGGAAGGAGGGGCGTGGGGGTGAACCACGTCCTCATTCACAGCCGGCCGGCAGAGAGGGCAGACGGAGCTGAGGGTCCCTCCTAGACCTCAGAGGAACAGGATGGAAATGTCCTGAAGCCCCTTCCTCGCTCCCGCGGAGCCTCCACTTGGGGCGTCTGTCTCTGTGGCCCCGAGGATGCTGCAGCAGAGTCTGGGGTCCTGTACCCTCCGGAGCGTCCACAGGGGACTGAGCCCCGTCCCTGTGCGGGAGGTCCGCCTGCCTGGTCTGGATTCCTCCCTCCACCCTCCACGAGGCTCCTGGGCAGCGGGCTATGTGCTCGCGTGGGTGGTGGGGAGGCCGGGTCACAGGTTACTCTTTGTGGGGGGTGGGGGGTGGAGGGTCTGCACGGCACCAGCCAGGGCTCCCAGGCGCCCTCTCCCGGGGGAGGAGCAGTTGGGAGGGAGGGAGCCCTGCGCTGAGGGCTCGTTCTGTCAGTAACTTCTCCGTGGTGGAGCCCTGGGCATGGCCAGAGCGGCCTGGTGGTGGCCACTGCCCGGCACCTGCCCGCACAGCCTGGCGTCAGCGTGACGCTGCGAGGAAGCTGCCCATGTTTGGGCGCCGCAGATGATATCACCACAGTGGGCGGCTCCTCCGGACAGGGAGCTTGTGAAATGAGATTACAGGCAGCTCAGCCTCCAAGGCAGGGCGGCACCTGCTCCCTGTCCGGTCCCCGCGTCCCCGCGCTGAGGGGTGATTCAGGCGCCGGCTCCATGGCCGGCTCTGCCGGGAGCGCAGAGCCTCCCTCGCGGGCTCCATAGGGGCGCCCCCGAGTCCACAGGGCGCGCGCTCCAGATCCGTGTTTTCTGTGGAGCTGGAATACATGGGACATGCCTCGCCAGCCTCTGCCACCGCCGCGCTGCAGTGCCCGGGCCGGCCGAGCCCCGAGCTGCTGCATCCTCCCTGCCTGACCCCCGGCCGCCCCTCCCGCAGAGCCCTCCCGTCCTCTGTCCTGGGAGCGAGCGCGGCTCCGGGTGCCGAGAAGCCTGGCTCCCTCCCAGCGGGTGTCTGATGCCGCAGGCCGTGCAGCGGGCTCGCTACCTGGGTAAGTGCCCATGACTCACCCCTCTCTGTCCCGCGGGCGCTTCCCCCCAGGGGCAGCGGCATCAGGTAGGCGGTGGGCGGTGGCCCGGCTGACCTCTGGGCAGCGCCTGGACCTGGCACCGGGGCTCTGCCTCCTCCGGGCGCTGCTCCTCTCCCCGCCACATCACATCCCTACCCCCAGGCAGCGGGAGGGCGGATTCCGGCTTGGAGCCTCTCGGTTGCCATGGAGGAGGGGGTGAAGGGCGGTTCGCAGGGCGCCTGGAAGTGCTCACTGTGATTCTGAGCAGATGAGTCTGTTCCCCAGTGAAGGGTGGCCGGGAGCTGCGCTGCAGCGGGGCTCTGTGACCCCAGTGTGATGTGCGGGCAGCCCCCAGGGAGCGAGCGGGAGAAGGGGCCGCAGCCCTGAGCCAGGTTCCGGAGGGAGTGCAGGCCCGGCAAAGCCAGGCTCCCTGGCGGGGCGGCATGGCGTGGGGTCAGGCCTCTGCCTGAGCAGGAGGCTGGGACTGAGGCTGGGATGCGCGGCTGCGTTTTGTGCCACGAGAACGCGAAGCCCCTCAGGCAGGAGGCCGATGTCTGTGCTGTCCCAGTGGCCGCCCGCCGCCCGCCAGGGTGACCGGGTGGGGGTGCAGCGGGCATGGCTGAGGTTGGCGGAGCCAAGGGCGCTGACCCTCGGGGGGGGGGGGGGGCGTCGTCAGCGGGGACCTGGTGGCCAGTGCCCCGCTTGGGTGCAGGGAAGATGGGGTTTGCTGGGGCTGGTTCCCCCGTGCGCTGCCGGCTGTGCCTGTGCAGAGCCCGCTCCCCTCTCAGTCTTGGTGCGAGCCCATGTCGCCGAGAGGGCTCAGCACAGGGATCTGCGGGCGACGCTGGTGTTGAAAGTTCCTGCTATAAGCGCCGACGCCTTCTGCGTGGCTGTTCATGCCGCTGGACAGGACTGAGCATGTGCACTAGGGAGATGCTGGCTTGTCCACGTTCGGTGGATGCTGACAGCTTCATTCATAATTCTTCCCGGAGCGCAGGGCGCCTGGCGGGGCGGCTGGTGTCGGAGTGGAAACGGCGTGGCCTTCCCCCAGTTCTCTCGCAGGCAACACGGCCACCAGGCCCTCTGCCCACAGGTCTCTCCCGGAGAGCCCTCACCTGGGGGCGGGGTCCGCAAAAGCTCCACCAGGAAATGGGGGTGGTGGAGGGGGTGGGGTTGGGGTGAGGGTAGAGGTTTGGGGGGCCTTTCTGTGGAATTCAGGCTGAGGAGGGAGAGGCGCCCAGAGGGGTCCAGGGTCTGGGGTCCGGGGTCCGGGGTCCGGGCTGGGTGGTGCCTGCCCAGGAGCGGCATTTCCGACCCTAATTCCCACCCGTGATCAGTGGTCCTCACTCAGGCAGTAAAACGCGAGGTTAAGCTACTTCAGGTCCCTGTGGCTGAGCAGAGGGAGAGCCTGCGCAGCCGTAGGTGCCGTAGCCGCGTCCGGTTGGAGGGCACGGTTGTGGGAGGTGCGCAGTCCATGGTGGCCGTGACAGGTGACTGAGTGTGTGCGGCCACCTGGGAGCTGCGGGAGGGGGGCCACTCTCACCCGTTAAACCACCAGTAACCTGCAGGCGCTTTCCCTAAAGCAGCGCGCTTCTCCTCATACACGTTTCACTCGGCGGCTTTCTTCGTAGGCGAGCGAGTCTGTGCTAGTGAGTGAGACTGACCTCCAGAAAGTAGTGTCCACACAGACACACATGCACAGGCACACACCACCCCATTGCTCACACGGCACACAGGAGCACACCGGCATGCACAGGCACACACATGCACACACACCACGCATTAATCACACATGCACACACCACTCATTAATCACACATGCACACACATGCACACGTGCACACACAGCCACATTGCTCACATGGCACACATGTGCACACAGGCACACACCACCCCATTACTCACACATGTGCATGTATGCACACACCACCTCATTGCTCATACATGCACACAGGCACACACAGGCACACAGAGCCCCAGCATGCACCTCACAGCTGTGAAGCCTGATTTCAGATGTGAGTCACAGGCCTCGGGGGAGAAGCTGGATGGCTCCCTGGGTAGCACCTGGTGCAGAGGCCAGACCGCAGGCATCCGAGGCTCCGTGAGGAGGACGGGTGTGGGGGCACCTGCGCGTGTCCGGGAGGCACAGGGAGGAGGTGTCGCAGGCTGAGGTGTGGTCACCGTTTTCTTGGGGTTTGGGTCTCGAGCTAACACCAGCCGCCCCACACGGTGTGTCCCTCGCCCTGTGCACCACGTGCCAGGGTTTGGGCACCAGCACAGTCCCGCGCGGACGGTGACGTCCTGTATTCACGCTCCCGTGTCCTCCGTTTGTGGCGCAGTCACCGTCTCCGCATCTGAGCCACAAACACGCTCGCTGGGTGGGGCCTGGGGCCGCCTCAGTCCCTCTTCAAAGACGGGCCGTCCTCTCACTCCCCGATCATGCCTGGGAGTGAAAGTGAAGTGAGCGCCGGGGCAGACCAGCGTGCCCCATGGAGAGCAGCTCCGTCACACGCCTGCCAGCCGTTCACTGGGAGCGGCGCCCTGAGTTCGGGGCGAGGGCAGCGTGTCCCGCAGGCACCGCCCGTTGCTGGTGCTTCTCACAGCACAGGCACTGGGCTTCTCAGGGGGCCTGGGGGCCGGTGTCCTTGTCAGTCCTGGGCCCTGGAACGGACGCGAGCTCCCCGTCACGCGGGGTCCTGGGCTCCAGGGCCTTGTCCCCCGTCATGGGACCCCGATGCTCAGCCACTCTGGGCAGCACTACACACCTGGCTCCCTGCTCCTCCGTGCAGTCACGTGACTGTTCAGAGGCAGAACTGCAATCATCCAAGCGTCTGAGAGTCGCATGGGCCGTTGGTCGGGAAGCCAGGCCCGGGAACTCCCGGAGAGCCTCCTCGGCGACGTGGATGTGCAGAGGCACATCCCCTCCGTGGCCAGGCGGGTCCGCGTGGCTCCTTCCAGTCCCTCCTGAGCGTCTGGAGAGGGACAAGCCCTAGGGCGGGGGCGGGGGGGCTCATGTCCACTGGGAGCTCTCCTGTGCCCGGCTGGCTGTGCGGCTGCTGGTTTATTGGTGGTTTCCCAGCTTTGGGGGGCTGGCTGGGGGTTCCGGGGCTCCCCAGAGAGGCTGTGTGTTCTGCCCTCACCTGCTGTCCATCACCGGGGGGAAGACAGCCTCATGGCCCAGCCTTTCACCGATGCCCCGTGCAGATCCAAGAGGTTCCGTGCTGCGGAGGTTCACGGGCAGCTCAGGGTGCCCGCCTCTGCCGCGCCGCCATCCACACGCCACCCGGAAATCCGCGGTGGGAGAGCAGCACCTGCAGGTGGCCGGGTGCACCGTGTCCGTCACGGAGACAGGCCAGTGCTTGCTCACGTCTGAACAGAAGCCAACTTAAAGGAGCCGCTTTGTTCTTTTAACATTTCCCTCCAACACAGCGGCCACCAGGGAACACTGTGAAGCTCCCTCAGCTGGGGTGGGAGGAGGGGTGGGCGTGTTCTGTGCAGGGACACCCCGCAGATCGGGGCGGCGGGACGGGCCCGCATCCCCCCACGGCGGCCCTGCTGGTCCCAAGGAGATTCTGGGAGGTGCAGGTGCGGAGGGATGAGACCCGGTGCCGGGCTGTCACCTGGAGGCCGGGAGGGGCGTGTTTCTGGGCGCTCTGGCGGCCGCACCAGCACTGACGGTGCCTGCCGTCTGCCAAGCAGAGTGAGCGCCCGGGTGCTGGTCCCCAGGTGGTTTGTGCTGAGCCAGCACCCCTTCCTGATGGTGAGCGCTGGGACCCACCTTCCCTGGAGCCTGAGTCCCTCCCCACAGACCCCTGTCTCACACCCTCCCTTCCAGCCACGAGCCAGCCTCACCACGCAGGGGGTCTGTAGCTGCTCCCCGGCTGGTGTGTCCGTGTGCCTGCGTGTCTGCGTGCCTGTGTGCCTGCGTGCCTGCACACGGAGCTCAGCTTCTGGGATCCGAGTCAGCAAAGCATTTGCCCTGGACGTCCGTGTGTCCCCAGCCGTCTGCGTCGTGGCCTGCGTCCCAAGACACGTGGAGAGAGACGCGGCCTGCGTGGTGGGTTTCCCCTTCCCCATCAACCCTCGGACAGGCACCCTGGGAAGGTATCCGTGACCGTTTTCGGAGTGCGTCCTGTTCACCAGGAAGATGAGGGTTTCCAAACGCCCTGAACGGAGGCAACAAAACAGCCCAACTGCTTGTTTATGAAACCGCCGGGCTCCGCCGGCAGCTGCTTCGGGGCCCGCCCCACAGGCTTTGTCTGCAGACACCTCTGCGTGGAGGTGGCATAGCAGGTGCCGAAGGCACAGGCAGGGCCGTGCGCCTCAGCCGCGGGCAGCGTGCTGGGCTCAGGCTGAAAGGACGGCGAAGTGGTCCAAGAGGAGCAGCAGGCTCCTTCCCCTCGGGAGAACGGACGCTCGTTATCAAACGTGGGGGAAGGGCCGTTCCCGCCCCTGGCGTCCAGTGAGCGGGCCACGAGGCAGCGGTGAGGCAAGGGGCCCCTGGTTTGTCCTTGGGGACCATAAGCCCGGGGCAGCTCTACCCATGAAAAGTCAGTGCATTTGGCAAAGGGGCGCCAGCCTCGCCTCCGTGGGCCCCGGGCTGGCAGCAGGGTCCTGTGTGGGTCCGACGGCGGGCCCTCGGCTCGGTGAGGCCCTCGCAGACCTCACGCTGTGCTGGCGGCCGTGGCCCCGGAGCCTGCGCGTCCTCGCTGGCTGTCGGGGACGCTGGGCAGGACGAGACCCGGTTCCCCCCGGCCCGGCTGCACAGAGGCTACGTGTCCCGTGTCCCCGCAGGCCCAGCAGGCAGACCAGGGCCTCCATGACTCATCGCCTCCTCCCTCCATCCTTCCCGCTCCCTCTCCCACGCACGTGTGTGTGTGTGTGTGTGTGTGTGTGTGTGTGTGTCTCCCCCCTCCTCCCCCACTCTCTCTCTAATAGCCATTTGGGCAAAATGGAACGTTCCTTTTTCCATGAGGGGTCTTGCAAAGCTTTGGGGAGCCTCCTGCCTTTCAGGGTCCGGGCATCTGGTGTAGGATTTGCAGGTGTGGGGCTCAGGCGGGAGCTCACCTGGGGAGCAGGTGCTGGGCGGGCTCAGGGCAGGAGGCCTGGAGTCTCCAGAGCTATTTCGTCCCAGCACCTTGCAGAGGTCCCTGGCCCAGCCTCTCCCCCTCCCCTCCCTTCCCTTCCCTCTCTCTGCCTCTCCCCACTCCCTTCTCTCCTCCTGCCCCTCTGCCTCCTGGTCCCTGTCCTGGGTAGTCACCTCTCATGTCCCCGTAGGGTGGGTGGGCAGAACTCTAAGTCCCAGAAGCTCCGTGCACAGGGGGGATCTGAGGGCTGCGTGGGCCGTAAAAGCGCGTGGAGCCCTAGTCCCGGGACTTTGTGCTGGACACTCACGTGTATCTTCACCTTCAGGGGCACAGGGAGGGGAGCCCGTGGCGAGGGCCTAGGCTGGTCCAGGTCCACAGCACCGGCGCTCACCTTTACGCTGGGAACAGAACATCCTTTGTAAAGACGCTGGGTGAGGGTCTGGGGGTCCTTCGTGGTGATTACGGGGGCTGGGGGCGTTGTCGAGGGGAGGGCAGCCTGAGGACACGCGAGTGCGCCGTCCTAGGGGAAAACGTGACCCTACGCCAAGTGTGTCAAGCTCGTTTATTTGACCCAGGTTAGCCTTCGAGTTTGACATGCTTGCCCTACACATTGCAGAAGGCGGAGGGAATGTAACTCCAGTTCTCCTGAAAACCCCGAGAGGATGGAGGTGCCTGGCCTCAGACAGCGGGCGGGCCATCCGGACGGGACCTCGGGGTCCGCACTGGTGGTGAGGGGCGGGCAGCGGTGCGAGACCCTGGACGGGCGGGCCCAGCGTCCCAGCGGAGCGTCCGGCCGCTTGGCTGCCTCCTCCCAGCAGTCTGCAGATTTGGGGGAACAAAGGGGCTCGGCTTAGCGTGACGGCATAGGTCCTGAACGCCAGCTCCCGGGCTGCCCTCACCGCACAGACGGGTGCTTCCAGGGCAGCGTCCACTGTCTCGGGGTCCGGAGGTCAGAGGTCCCAGAGCAGCGCGGGCTCCTCGGGGCCAGGGGGTCTGCCAGGCCTCTCCCAGCGTCCCGTGTCCGGAAACCCTTGGCGCTTGGCCGCATCACCCGTCTCTGCCTCCGTCCCCACAGGACCTTCACGCTGTGTCTGTCCCCAAAACCCTTTTTCTAATGTGACCGTTGTGTGAGGTCACCCCTCTCTACCAGGAGCTCGTCGCCAGCCACGCCTGCCAGGACCTGCCTTCAAACGCGGCCCGCTTTGGAGGTCTGGTGGTGAGGGCCCCCCAAGGCCTTGGGATTTGGGGGCACGTGGTATTGACTGGCCTTGGGACACAGCCCACCCCCCCACCCCCCAGCTTTGGGAACAGGGTGACACGGGGCTGTCAGGGCCCCCGCTTTAGAGTGGACCCCGCTCTCCATTCTGATCGTCGCTGAGACCCCGGCGCTGGGCTCGGCTCCATGTTGCGTGTTCTGTGGGTGTGGGCAGTCAGGTTTCCACGTGACGTGTCACAGAGAATGAAACCCTCTGGGCCCCGCCTTCATCCCTCCCCCAGCCCTGCAGCACTGGCCTGTCCCTGTCCCCGGTCCTTCTTTTCCGGGACGCCCCAGCCTTGGAATCACACGGTGTGTGGCCTTTCCAGTTGGCTTCTGCCACTTAGTCACATGCAGTCAGGCTCCCCTGCGTCTCCGCGTGGCTGGAGATCTTATCTCTTCTTGGCGCCGAGTAACCGGCCCTGGTCCGTACGGACCCCAGGGTGCCCGTCGCCTAGTGAGGGATGCCTTCGGTGCTTTCAGTTCTGGCGACTCTGCTGCTGTAAACACGCCGTGTGGGTTTTTTGCGTGGACGTGAGCTTCCGGCTCATTTGGGTGAATACCCAGGAGGGTGGCTGCCGGGCCTGCGATAAAGAAGATGCTTAGCTTTGCAAGAAGCTCCCCACGGAGCCGCGCCGCGCGCGTGTGGCGGTGGCGCCTTTGTGAGGGCCTCTGTCACCTGCGCGCACCCGTCTCCAGCGCATCTTTTAACGGGCTGGTTTGCTTCCTGCCAGTCCTTTGGATCCCAGGCCTTCGTCAGACATGAGTTTGCAAGTGCTTTCTCTCTTTCATTCCTCAGCATGGTTTTAACATAAATACAGGCCGGAACGCTGTCCGCGGGTTATTTTGTTGAGATGGTGTTGCTGGAAGATTGAAACGCAGGTTGGCAGCAGTGACCGATGCCTGCTGAGTGACAGGGGTGCCAGGCACTCGGGGGCCTCTCCATGCTGCCTCTCCTGCTGCCTCTCCTGCTGCCTGTGGTTTTGTTGACGCGCCCGGTCCCCAGCACGGTCTTTGTTCTGACATCCCGCCTTTGCCCCACGGACCCCTGTGACTGCGCCCACTCTCCCGGCTGCCGGGGGCGGACAGATGAGATGGGATTGAGGTCGTGAGCTAGGTCTGACCCAGCTGGGAAGACAGTCGCAGGCACAGGTCCCGTGACCACGCGAGGGGGCTGACCTTGTTGTGCCACCCGCACCGCCGCAGGGACACCAAGTGAAGTCAGTCAGTTTGGGTCTGAAGGATCCGGGGCAGCTTCCGGAGGAGGGGCGTCTGGGAGGAGGGGTTTCCAGGAGGAGGGGCTTCAGGAGGAGGGGCTTCTGGGAGGAGGAGCTTCAGGAGGAGGAGTTTCAGGAATGTGGGGATTCTGGGAGGAGGGGGTTCAGGGAGGAGGAGCTTCAGGTAGGAGGGGCTTCAGGGAGGCGGGGCTTCTAGGAGGAGGGGCTTCAGGAGGAGGGGCTTCTGGGAGGAGGAGCTTCAGGAGGAGGAGTTTCAGGGATGTGGGGCTTCAGGGAGGAGAGGGTTCAGGGAGGAGGAGCTTCAGGTAGGAGGGGCTTCAGGGAGGTGGGGCTTCAGGGAGGAGGGGCTTCAGGGGGAGGGGCTTCTGGGAGGAGGGGCTTCTTGGAGGAGGAGCTTCAGGAGGAGGAGTTTCAGGGATGTGGGGATTCAGGGAGGAGGGGATTCAGGGAGGAGGGTCTTCTGGAAGGTGGGGCTTATGGGAGGAGGGGCCTCACAGAGGAGGAGCCTCACAGAGGAGGAGCCTCACAGAGGCGGGGCTTCCAGGAGGAGGGGCCTGAGGGAGGAGGAGCCTCAGGGAGGAGGAGCCTCAGGGAGGAGGGGCCTGAGGGAGGAGGAGCCTCACGGAGGAGGAGCCTCACGGAGCAGGAGCTTTGGGTTGGACTTGGGACAGTGAGGCTGGCGCTTTCATACCAAACGGAAGGGCATTTAAGGGAAGACAGTGGGGTCCTGTTGCGGGGGGGGCGGCTCATGGGCCGTGCAGCTCAGGCCCAATGGGCGCGGCCCTAGCCGCACGGCCGCATTCTCACTCCCGTGACGCGGCAGTACTGCGGTTCCTCTGACCTGTACGTGGAGGGGCGGGAGGCAGGGCCGGCTGGGCATGTGCGCTTGGCCGTGAGAGCGTGGCGAGGGGCTGGCCGCGGCCTGTGGGGACGTCCACGCGGGAACTCCTGCAGCTTTCTCTCCCTCGAGGAGCCGAGCTTGCTGTCGGCACAGGCGGGCACGCGCCCATCTGCGTGGACCTCGCTCTCCTGAGGGCTCCTTCCTGGAGACCCTCGCGTGGCCGCCTGCCACGGAGGCTCCGAAAGCCGGGTTTTACGCGTGAAAGAGTCCCGCGTGGCAGCCGTGTCTGCCCTCAGGGCTTGGTGCTGAGTGTTTGGGGCCACAGGGAAGGGCAGGGAACCTGGCACCCGGAGCCCTGTCCCTGGTGCCGAACACCCCGAGGCTGGGCCCTCAGCTCCCGGTCCGGGAACCCCTGTTTCCTCGATGGAACCGTAGAGGCCAATGTGATGGATTTGAAGACATAGCTGTGGAGCGGCCAGTGTACGGCTGCCCAGTCCACGCACACAGCCCCCGCAGAACTGCCCGTTGAGCGCCCTGGAAACCCTCCCGCGGACACCGCCTCGGGGTGACCCGGGCCTGGAATGCCACGCGACGGTCTGGCCGCAGAAGAGCCAGCTGGTGATCGTTTCACCACGGGAGACTACATGGATGTTCCTTCACTTGCACATAACAGTGTTGTGATTGGCATCTTCACGTTTTTAAGACTATATTTTATTGATGTCAGAGAGGCAGGGAGAGGGAGCGATAAAAACATCCATGATGAGAGAGAATCACGGACCAGCTGCCTCCTGCACGCTCCCCATGGGGATCGAGCCCGCAACCCAGGCCTGTGCCCTGACCGGGAACCAAACCGTGACCTCCTGGGTCATAGGTTGACGCTCAGCCCCTGAGTCACGCCGGCCGGGCTGGCATCTTAACATTTAAAATAGGTCTTTATTGAGGGTCTGGTCACAAGGCCTGGTTAGGTTGGTGCTGAAGGTGGACCTGCTTTTCTGCGGTTGGAGTCGTGAGGTCTGAGCCTGCTGCGTCCCACTGTTCGCTCGACCCTGAACGGGTGATAAGAGTAGCCGCGCGTGGGCCCAGGAGGGTGTGGGCGCCATCCACAGCCTGAGCCCCCCTGTCCTCCCCAAGGTCCCGCCCAGAGGAGAGGCTCGGTGGCCACCGTGCCCTGGCTGTCTTGCGGCTAACAGCAGGTTAGTAGCAGAATAAATACGGGTATTTGCCGAGGGGATTATCGGCAGCACTGCTCCTCCCACCGTTCCTTCATCCGTGGTTTGCCATGCCTTCCCCACCCATGAGCAGGTGGCCCGCTGAGTGAGGACGTTTGTGAAATGGAAAAATTGTCCCATGTGGGGACACAGGGTCACCCTCAGCTTCAGACGGAAAGAAGGCCGCACGTGCAGTCCACTCTGAGGCAGGCATGGGCTCCAGGGCGCCGCTGGCCTGTCCCTGACCCTCTAAGCCCCGACTGGGAGGATGGACAGGGAGCACAGAAAACTGCCCACTGACCTCCAGACTGATTCAGAGAGACGCCCGAGGGAGGAAGACATGGGGGACCCCTTCCTCCTCCTGTGTCATGTGTGTGTGTGGTGTGTGTGTGTGTGTGTGTAGACAGAACTCGAGGAGGAGGTGAGAACCCCCCTAGAAGCCTGTTGTGTTTATAATTCAAAAGCAATTTCATAGCCCTGGCTGGTGTTGCCACATGGTTAGAGCGCTGGCCCGTGCACCAAGGGGCCGTGCGTTTGATCGCCAGCCCAGGGCACATACCTGAGGGCGGGTTTGCTCCCCGCCCCGGTCAGGGTGCGTGCAGGAGGCAACCAATGTACGTATCTCTCTCACATCGGTGTCTCTCCCTCCCGCTCTCTCTCTGAAAAGCAATCGAGAAAATAACCTCGGAGGAGGACTAGCAATGTCCACCGAAACCATTTCGAAGACTTTCTGCAAAGGCAAGAACGACGTTTTTTTCCCCCAGACTCTCTTTTCTTTCTCCGGCTCCTTTTGGTCTTCACGTGCCCACACGCCATTTCTTTCCTCGTGTCCCTTCCGGGGAGGAACAGTGTTGTCTGGAACCGGCGGGGGCGGGCAGGGAACCTGGGCCACCCGGGCGGAGAGCTTATCCCCACACGGGGGGGACGCTGCGGCCCGCGGCGGCCCAATGACGCCCTCACGGACCATTAGCCTCGCGGGAGAAGCACCTGCCCGCGCGCCGCGCTTGCCAGGAGCCCGGGGCCGGCGGGGCGGCGGCGGCGGCGCGGCGGCTGCACGCTGGGCCCATCTGTCTCCTGGCCGCGGGTCCGGGAGGAAGTGAGGACGGCTGCGGGCGGGCGGGCGGGCTGCCAGGGGTGTTTGCCCTGCGGGGGAAGGTACATGTCCCCGTTCCTGACGGTAAGGTTTTACCTGGATGAACAAACCTGGTGGGAGCAGAATGCCTCCGCGTGGAGCTAATCGGCGGAGACGGATTCGATTCGGGAGAAGTGGAATTCAAGACACGCTATTCCCGAAGGCTTTTCTAAGGAGGTGGGGGAGCCCGGCCGGTGTGGCCCAGTGGACGGAGCGCCGGCCCTCGACTGAAGGGCCCCGAGTGCGATTCCAGTCCAGGGCACGTACCTCCGTGGCAGGTTCAGTCCCCGGCCCTGGTCGGGGTGTGTGCAGGAGGCCACCCATTGATGTGTCTCTCTCACATTGATGCTTCTCTCTGTGTCTCTCCCCCTCTATTCCCCTCGCTCTAAAAATCAATCAAAAAATACCCTCGGGTGAGGATTAACAAAAAGAAAGAAAGAAAGAAAAAAAGACATGCTATTCCTGGTCCATTTAAAACGAGGATAGGGTAGGGTTTAGGTATAATTTCTTAGTCGTCTTCATTAAAAAAATTTTTTTTATAAAACTTCTTTTTAAAAGGGTCTTTTACGGGCTTACCCGGAATTATATTGAAGTGTTAAACTATATGTCAAAGTTCATAAAGGGCACATGCCCCGGGTGTGGGCTCCGTCCCCGGTAGGGGGGCGTGCAGGAGGCAGCCGATCCATGATTTCTCTCTCATCACGGATGTTTCTCTCTCTCTGTCTCCCTCTTGCTTTCTCTCTCAAAATCAACCAAAATAGTTTCAATAAAAGAAAGAAAATATGTATCAACCAGAGTAAATCCCTTCGATGTGAGATCGAACCGCACGTCTATCATTCATCAAGGCCACGAGAAATGTGCCCAATTGTAAAATGACCACTTCCTCGAAAGGGTCACTTTTTGAGTGGAGTGTGCTGGCTTTCAGAGGGCCTTACCTGAGGGACGTTGGGTGACGCGAATGGGGTTCTCCAGCGTGGCGCGGGCCCCTCCCACCCACGCCTCTCCTGACCCTGGGGTGCAGGCCCCCGGGAGACACGCCTCCTCGCTCCTCGCTGGGGACACACCCTCGTTGCTGGGACAGCTGGCATCTCTCTCTCTCTCTGACCCTTCTTCGCTTGACTTTCTGCAATACCAGACACTACGGGGAATTTGCAGTCATTTTATTTTATTTGCTATATATATATTTCTGCTTTACCACACTTTATTAAAGAAAAAGCAATGATGGTAAATCTCTAAAACATAGTCCATTTTCTGGGATTCTTCCCTTGAGCACGCGATGCTTGATTTTGAAACACACACACCGCGGTGTGCATGGTTCCCCATGTGCTCCATGGGCGAGGGGCCGAAACCCCAAAAGGCCCCTCTCCACCTTCCTGGCTGTGGCCTGTCTGGGGGCAGCAGCGGTTGCCGGAGCAGCTGCTGTGGCTTCACCAGGTTCTGCCTGCAGCTCCCCGAGCTCTTCTCCACGCAGCCACCGTGGGATTTGAGCGGCTTCGTTACGAACGTGTCTCCCGTGTCAAAACCGAGAATGTGCTCGTCTAAAGCAACCGGCAACCCCGCTTGCGCTTGCTTTGCCTCAGCAACGGCGTCCCGTGTCCGGCGCTCCTGCACCAAACCGCACGTTGTTGTCAGCATGGCCAGGTGATGGCTGTGACGCTGGATCTGCAGAGGGCTGGCCAACGCCATTGCCCCAGCCTGCCAAGCAGGACTGTTCCCATCCAAATCGGTCAACGGCTCTGTGTTTTTAGCTGCGTCGCCCGCGTGTTCTGTATCATCCGAGACAGAGTCCTCGTGGTTCTCAGTGTCGTCTCCATACTCCAGTCTCCCGGCGACACCCAGAGGCCAGCCGACGGCGTCCTGTCGAGCTTGAGTCTCGAAAGGACAGCTAACATCTGGGCGATACTTGGCAAAGAACCTGGGCCGGTCACTGCTGTGGATGTCCCCTAAGTCACCTCTGTCTTCCGCCCTGCAGTGTCTGCGTCCCTAAGTCACCGCTGTCTTCCGCCCTGCAGTGTCTGAGTCCCTAAGTCACCTCTGTCTTCCGTCCTGCAGTGTCTGCGTCCCTAAGTCACCTCTGTCTTCCGTCCTGCAGTGTCTGAGTCCCTAAGTCACCTCTGTCTTCCGTCCTGCAGTGTCTGAGTCCCTAAGTCACCTCTGTCTTCCGCCCTGCAGTGTCTGAGTCCCTAAGTCACCTCTGTCTTCCGTCCTGCAGTGTCTGAGTCCCTAAGTCACCTCTGTCTTCCGTCCTGCAGTGTCTGCGTCCCTAAGTCACCTCTGTCTTCCGTCCTGCAGTGTCTGCGTCCCTAAGTCACCTCTGTCTTCCGTCCTGCAGTGTCTGAGTCCCTAAGTCACCTCTGTCTTCCGTCCTGCAGTGTCTGAGTCCCTAACTCACCTGTCTTCCGTCCTGCAGTGTCTGAGTCCCTAAGTCACCTCTGTCTTCCGTCCTGCAGTGTCTGCGTCCCTAAGTCACCTCTGTCTTCCGTCCTGCAGTGTCTGCGTCCCTAAGTCACCGCTGTCTTCCGTCCCGCAGTGTCTGAGTCCCTAAGTCACCTCTGTCTTCCGTCCCGCAGTGTCTGAGTCCCTAAGTCACCTCTGTCTTCCGTCCTGCAGTGTCTGAGTCCCTAAGTCACCTCTGTCTTCCGTCCTGCAGTGTCTGAGTCCCTAAGTCACCTCTGTCTTCCGTCCTGCAGTGTCTGAGTCCCTAAGTCACCTCTGTCTTCCGTCCCGCAGTGTCTGAGTCCCTAAGTCACCTCTGTCTTCCGTCCCGCAGTGTCTGAGTCCCTAAGTCACCTCTGTCTTCCGTCCTGCAGTGTCTGAGTCCCTAAGTCACCTCTGTCTTCCGTCCTGCAGTGTCTGAGTCCCTAAGTCACCTCTGTCTTCCGTCCTGCAGTGTCTGAGTCCCTAAGTCACCTCTGTCTTCCGTCCTGCAGTGTCTGCGTCCCTAAGTCACCTCTGTCTTCCGTCCTGCAGTGTCTGCGTCCCTAAGTCACCTCTGTGTTCCGTCCTGCAGTGTCAGTTTCTGGACTCCGAGCCAAACAATCACACGTCTAAACCCTGTTTCACCTCCGCAGGTGAAGCCGGCGGGTGGTGATAGTCGAGGGCCGTCAGCTTGCCGCGGAACATGGTCCCTCCCGGCTTCCTGCTCTGTCTCCCGGACTTTTGCCGGGAGACTTTTTAAATATATTTTTATTGATTTCAGAGAGGGAGAGAGTGGGAAAGAGGAGTGGAAATGCATTGATGAGAGAGAATCATAGATTAGCCGCCTCTCACACACCCCCTACTGGGGATGGAGCCCGCAACCCTGGCATCTGCTCTTGACCGGCATCGAACCCGGGACCCTTCAGTCCGCAGGCTGACGCTCTATCCACTGAGCCAAACCAGCCAGGGCAAATTTGCCATCATTTTAGCTCTTTTATGAAGTTGAAGTTTGTAGTGACTTCCTTACCCAAATGTATATAGTCTGAGCATTTTGAATTGGGATCACTCGTTCCGTCAAGTGCACATTTGCTGATGCTCTATGAATGTGTGACGCCTGCGCCTAGAAATGGCTTTTTCCCTTTCCGTGGTAATTAAACTCGCCGACAGCACGAATCGTCGAGGCTCGGAATGTCACGGCTGGCTGCGTTGGGACAATTGATGTGATCTTCGTTCGCCTTTTGCTTGGGCACACGCCTGTAAAGCAGATGATTAAAGAGAACTCGGGAGCGTTGATTTCACGGGCCGGCATCACAGCAGGACTCAGCAGTGACATGGTGTTCCAGAAGTTAGGAGCAGGCGCCGTGAGTGCATGCTAATGGAGAAAGAGCCCGACGCTCCGCCACGGACGGTGCCCAGTTTAGAGTGACTCGCGTGTGTCGGCGGCGAATGCAGGCGAGAGCTCCCGTGAGGCCGAGTCCCGGCCCCCAGACCGCCTCCGCGGCTCCGGGCGCGACCTGGGCATGTGGGGAAGGTGTCTGTCTGTGAAGTAGAGCTGCACTCCATCCAGGTCCCTGAGAACTTAGGTACCTGTGAACACGGTGTGGCTTCCGGCGAGTGAGACGCAGCCGTACCGGTCACGTCACCTCGGGGAGACGGCGGGGTCAGGCCACACCCCATGGGCAAACAGTCCTGGCCCGGAGGGTGCAGGGTTTGTGGTGAAACCGAACGCTGCCGGCTCAGAGGACAAATCATTCATTTTGTGTGTTTTGTTCTGGGTGAACAAAAAACCTTCAAGTGCTTTTCTCTCTTTTCTGCTGAGGCCTAAGTTCCTCAGCCCTTTGACAACATCCAGTTTCTATGGCGACTCCCGGCAACGGCAGCGTGCAGGCTCATCACAATATCAGGTCCTTCAGGGTTTGTCATGTGTCACCTCCCAACCCAAGGCCGCGCTGCGTCTGTGTGTTGGCCCGGTGCTGGGCGGGCGGGCGCACGGCCACCCGAGGGGTCCCTGCCCGTGCTCGCTGTCCAGCCGGCCCCTCCGGGCGTGGGCGCAGCTGTGCGCGCGGCCCCTGCGGGGGAGGTGACACGTGGCAGGCAGAGGGCCCTCCAGACAGTGCCCGACCCGTGACCAGCACGCGGCCCTGCTTGTCTCTGTGCGGCTCTCTGGGGGAAGAGCCAACCCCAGTCCTCACCGGGGGACCCGTTTCCACTGATTTTTAGAGAGAGGAGAAGGGAGGGGGAGAGACACAGAGAGAGAGAAACATCGATGTGAGAGAGACACATCAATTGGCTGCCTCCCGCTCTTACCCCATGGGAGGCGGGGAGCGAACCCACAACCCACCTACGGGCCCTTGACTGGGATGGAACACAGGACCCTTCAGTCTGCAGACCAGTGCTCTATCCACTGGGCCATACCAGCCAGGGGCGTGCCTCTCATATATATATATATACACACACACAAATCTTAATTTTATTGATTTCAGAGAGGGAGGGGAGAGAGAAACATCAATGATGAGAGAGAATCATCGATTAGCTGCCTCTTGCATGCCCCCTACTGGGGATCGAGCCCGCAACCCTGGCACGTGCCCTGCCCAGAATCGAACCCAGGACCCTTCAGTCCGCAGGCTGACCCAGCCGGGGTAGAGCCTCTCTTTTTAAGCAGCAAAGTCTACAAATGTCCTGGACCCAGCTCCCTCCGAGCATGGCCGATGCCCCATGCCCCCTGCCCCATGCTCCATGCCCTGTGCCCTGTGCCCCAGCTCCGTGCCCCATGCCCCATGCCCCAGCTCCGTGCCCTGTGCCCCGTGCCCTGTGCCCCGTGCCCCCTGCCCCCTGCCCTGTGCCCCATGCCCCATGCACTGTGCCCCGTGCCCCATGCACTGTGCCCCATGCCCCATGCCCTGTGCCCCGTGCCCCAGCTCCGTGCCCTGTGCCCCGTGCCCTGTGCCCCCTGCCCCCTGCCCTGTGCCCCATGCCCTGTGCCCCCTGCCCCCTGCCCTGTGCCCCGTGCCCCATGCTCCATGCCCTGTGCCCCGTGCCCCATGCACTGTGCCCCATGCCCCATGCCCTGTGCCCCGTGCCCCAGCTCCGTGCCCTGTGCCCCGTGCCCTGTGCCCCCTGCCCCCTGCCCTGTGCCCCATGCCCTGTGCCCCCTGCCCCCTGCCCTGTGCCCCGTGCCCCATGCTCCATGCCCTGTGCCCCATGCCCCACGCACTGTGCCCCATGCCCCATACCCTGTGCCCCGTGCCCCAGCTCTGTGCCCTGTGCCCCATGCCCCGTGCCCTGTGACCCCTGCCCCCTGCGCCCCCTGCCCCCTGCCCTGTGCCCTGTGCCCCATGCCCTGTGCCCTGTGCCCCATGCCCCGTGCCCTGTGCCCCGTGCCCCAGCTCCGTGCCCTGTGCCCCGTGCCCCATGCCCTGTGCCCCGTGTCCCGTGCCCCATGCCCTGTGCCCCGTGCCCCAGCTCCGTGCACTGTGCCCCGTGCCCTGTGCCCCGTGCCCCAGCTCCATGCCCTGTGCCCCGTGCCCCATGCCCTGTGCCCTGTGCCCCAGCTCCATGCCCTGTGCCCCGTGCCCCATGCCCTGTGCCCCGTGCCCCATGCCCTGTGCCCCATGCCCCAGTTCCATGCCCCGTGCCCCGTGCCCTGTGCCCCGTGCCCCATGTCCCATGCACTGTGCCCCATGCCCCGTGCCCTGTTCCCCGTGCCCCGTGCCCCAGTTCCACTCGTCACGAGTGTGGCTGTGGGTTGACCTCCTGGGAAGGTGTCTTGCGGGACGTGGTTTCGCAGCCCGTGGGCCCGTCTGGGAGCATGTGACCAGGTGCCCGCCACACGGAACACGCACGGCACCTGCGACGCGCGATGGCCGGGGCGCTGGGTGTGGGTCCCTCTCCCGCTGCGGATGTCCCTGAGCCTGCCGCTGAGCCTGTGCTGCCCTCCAGGTGGGCAGTGCCCGTGGGCAGCGTGTTCACGGGTCGGACGTCCGTGGCTGCTCCTCTGGGGCCGACGCACATGTTAGAGCTACTGTTACTCTGATGGTTAAAGAGCCCTCAGGAGGCAGACAGGCAGAGAGCCTCTGTGCTCAGCGTGGCGCCACCCTGGCTTCCCGAGCTCTCCGTCGCTTTGAAACGCCCTCTCGCTTTGTAGAATGTGGAGTAGCCGCTGTGCGCTCTTCCCGTGTGCTGGGATCCATGTTTGCCGGCTCAGAGAGGGGCAGCCCCGCCGCCTCGCGCCCGCCTCCTTGCTGCTTCAGGCAGTTAAGGGCACGTGTCAGGAACCTCGAATCACTAGGCCTCAGGGACTTCTCCCAGGTCCCCAAGTACTCGCTGTGCCCAGACCACCCTCTGCTCGGGGATGTGGAAGTGGGCTTGTGTTTAGAGTCGGAAAACTAGTCTTTACTGGCCTTGGGTCCGTCCGTGTGGGGAATAAACCCGGGAAGCATGCTGCAAGTTCCATCGGCACAAAACCGCAGGACGGAGGGCGAGGGGCGGGCCGTGCGCCTGTGCGGGCCCAGCGCGGTGACGCCCCCTCGCGGCAGCTGCGAACTGCACCCGGGCCGGCGCACCGACCTGGAAATCGGAGGCGTGTGGTTAAGGTCGTTTTTAAAAAGTAAAATTGATGAAAACTCAAAGGCGATTTTATGCTCCTTTAGAACTGAGGCAAGCCCCGTCACTAACATGTGCAGATGTAGCGCTAATGAGATTTCATAAAATACTGTGGGAAATGCTGCCTTAATCTCATGATGGGGAGCCCCGCCCCCGGGACCCCGCCTCCTGGGAGCCTGAGGGCATAATCCAAACATGTCAGACGCAAAGGCCAAATAAACAAGGTGTAAGTTTGTGGCCACAGAGAAACAGAAGCTTCCATTTTCATAGAAACGTGGGTTAATTTCGATAGAGACATGCGGAATACAAAGGGCGGCCATAAATGAGTCATCGTTAACGTAAAATAATAGAACATTTTAATAAAAATTAATATTTTTTCTCGAACATTCACTTACCGGACACGGAATAACGGCATAACTTAATAACAAGTTAAGAAGCGTAATGCAAATAAACCTACTTTTCTTGTTCTCTGAAAGCGAAATATTTCCAGTTACTCACACCAAACAAGTCAGTCCAGGACTAACGCCGTGGCCATCGGCTGCTACAACATTCGCTGCTGGTATTAGTGGGGAGAAATGGTGCGCCTGCGCGTAAGGCGCGTACGGGAAATGCATGCAACACGATCAGAGTCATCAGTCATTAGCGAGCGTTGCAGTTCGTTATCAATAATTATGCGTAACAGGGTATTGTAAAAATTAAGGTACGAATTTTTATTAAAACGTTTCTTACCTACCGTTATGTTGGCTGGGCGGCAGAAATAGCCGTTGTGGGCCTCACGCGGGCTGCGGGCTGTGAGTGTGACGTGCGTGGTGTGATCCCTGCTCCTCGGCAGGTAACCACCGGCCCAGGGGCTTCCTTTTCACTCTGTTTTCTCCAGTCAGCGAAGCCATGGCGCTGGTGACTAGGAATATTTGGGTTTTGGCATGTTCTGCATTTCGTGCGTGCGTGTGTGTGTGTGTGCGTGTGTATGTGCGCGCGCACTCTTTTACACGCTAACAGCAATCCTGCCATTCACAATAGGGAAGCAGTGCAGCTTGTGGCAACGGTACACTTCAGCGGAGCAAATGGATTTACGGCCAAAGGTGTGATTCTGACGTCAGAAGCCGCGTTGGCTGTCTGTGCCTCAGACCCACATCTGTAAGATGCCGTGGCAACAGCCACCTCCCGGGCGGCCCGTGGTCATCGCAGCCAATCCCGCAGCCGCCTCACCTGCGCTCCGCCCGTGACAGCGAGAGGTGCCCGGTAACCTTCCCCGTGCAGCCACGCTCACTGTTTATGGCAGACACGGTGCCGTCACTCCCTGGCTTAACAAGAGCTGTTTGGAGAAGTAGGTTTTCAGATGACGGGAACCTGCATGTTCTCTTCTCTTTCTATGTGTATGTGGCTGCATCATTTACTTCAAATGATTCCTCAGTTAAAAAGAAACGAATAAAAAGCAACTCAGAGACGTGCGTTCGCATCGAAAAGGAAGCAAGACGTCAAAGATGGAAGAACGGAGATGGTCTGAGAACGGAAAACGCTGAGCTGGCCGAGCGCGGCCGCGCCTCAGAGCACGAGCAGCGGAATCCCCAGGGAGGGAGGCGCTGCTCATCCCGGTGTCACCGGACACAGACCGAGGCCAGGTTTCCCGGGGCCGCCCCGCTGGGTCTCCCCTGGGAGCAGCGAGGGGGTGCCGGGCAGCCTCCCCTCAGCATCGCCATTGCCATAGCAACCAGCTGTGGCCTTTTCTCTGGATGGGTGCCCTGCAGGGGGCTGAGGGCTGAGCTGAGGGAGGAAAGGGGGGTCCAGCCTAGAGAGGAGGCGGACGTCCCCCCAGGGGCCTCCTCATCGCGGCGCTGCGGGCTCTCGCAGTGGGCTGTGCGTCCTTGGTGTGCCCTTCGCACCCGGGCTCCAGGCGTGTGAAGGGTTCACTCCACACGTGGTTCCACGGGCACGCGATTGGCTTTGAAAGGATGTGGGCTCTTGCCCTCACCTTTGAGACGCACGCGGTGTTTTAATCACAGAAGACGTCGAGCCCGCACTCGGGTGGTGACCGAACGAAGGCAGGGATCCAACCTTCTGAGGAAAGCAGGCCTTTCCAGCTGCTTCCCCTGGTGCCAGAGGCCCTCGGCGGCCTCACGTGAGCCAGGGGAGCACACGCGTGTACATGTGTGTGCGCGTGTATGGGTGTGTGTGTGCCGGCATGCGTGTGTGTTTCTAAGAAAATGACTTCTGTGAGAATGCATTGTGCAGCGTTTCACGTTAAATGCAACCCTTTGCTGTGCGGTGCTGGTGAGATGGCCTTCTGTTGAAGACACGTTTTCTGGCTTCTCGGTAGTGAAGGGTTTTTATCAAGTGCCTTATGAATTCCATGCTTTTTGGGGGGCATCCGTTATAACAGTGAGGTTTCCCCCTGATGCATCCGTCATGCGGTTACATTTTCAATGCGGCGTCACGCGTCCACCCCGGCACGTGGCCGGCGTGACGAGGACGCCCTGTCACCCCCGCTGGCTCTGAGTGAGCCACGTTTATCCGGAACCTGTGCGCGTTTGTTCAGAGGCCGGCTGGCGTGGGTTAGCACGCCGGTTGTACCTGCAGCTCCGCCACGGTGAACACGGGCCGCGTTTCCCTGTGGACGCAGACCGAAGCCGGGAGAGCGCGGCCGTCCCCGTGCGGAGCCGGCGGCGGGGCGGGACCCTGTCCTGTGTCCCTGCAGCACCCACAGTGCGCCCGCTGCCTCCGCGAGGAAGCCACGCGGCGTCTGAAGCAGAGGAACCACAGGAACTGGCCGAGCTCTGACAACGGCCTTTTAAACTCCACGCGCCCACTTACCCGTCGGCAGCTTCCACCGCGAAGCCCCCGTGCGCTCGGCTCCCTCTGCAACCGACGCCAGCCCAGCCCACGGATTCGGGTGGGAGCCGCGGTGCCCGAGGGCCACAGAGCCAGCTCGGCCCAGGTCCCCGTCACGCCGCATGGCGCGTGGCTTTCCTGCGGTGAAAGCGCGGCGTGAACGGCCGTGGGACGGTGCAACGGCCTGGCCGTCAGGGCTGAGGCGGCGGTGTCTCTGGGCCGCACGTGTGTCTGCGGTCGAGCAGTGTGCTTAGGGGGCTGTGGCAGGATTTTCTGTGGAGCCAGGAAGCCATGTGGCGGCTGTGGTTCTCCAGGTTGTCGGAGGACGGACCCGACGTGTGTGTTCACATGCAGCCTCCCAACCAACCCCCTTTGTAACTCTCAGACGGGACCGGGGAGGACACCTGGTAGGTACTCACTTCCTGGAGAAGCTGAGAAACCGTTGGGGCCTGAATGTTCTCTTTCTACGTATATGCGGCTGCGTTCCTTATTTGAAAAGAAACCAGACCTGGAAATGGGAGGCTTCCAGCATCGGGCCAGCGGGGGAGGCTGGCTGGGGTCACGGAAGGGCCCGCGTCCGCCCCTCGGCCCCCGTCACCCGGCCCCGGGCATGCGGTTTGTGTGTAACTGGCCGGTGGGCCAGATTTCATTCCGTCATCCGCCGCCAGGAACTCCTGTTCGCACGGCGCCTGTCGAAGGAGCGGGGGGACTTACGGACCTGAGCGAGGATCGCAGTCCAAGGCAGGAAGCGCTGTGTCCCGTTGAACCCCGGCTGGGATGGTGAGGGCCGGGGCGCTTCTGGTAGGACGGCGCTATTCCCCTTCGTTCCGATTGGGTGGAAACTCCCCGTTTGCTCCGGTGCCATCTCGCCGTCTGTGACCAGGGGCGGCCCTGAGGGTGTCACGCCGGGTGCGATCAGGCAGGGAAGGCAAGCACCGCGTGTTCTCGCTCACCCGCGGGGGGCGAACAAGGCCAGGTGGGAGCCACTCACAGGCAGGGTGGCTCCCAGGGGCTGGGGGAGGGGCAAGGGGGGGCACGTTGGTCAAAGAGAACAGGTGTCCCGTGAAAAGACATGCATTCTGGGGTCTGACATACAGCGCAGCGACCACAGCTAACAGTACGGTGCTGTGTGTTTGAAATTCGCCCCGAGAACAGATCTTACCTATAAGCAACACGCCCCCCAAATAGTGAGGGAGCTGTGCGGGGGGATGGCGATACCGGTCCCCTGGACTGTGGCCCCCGTTCCACAACACCCATGCCCCGGAGGCCAGCATGGGGTGTACCGCCAGCGCCTCCACCGTCCAGTCCCACGCCTCCCCCAGACCGTCAGGAAGCTGGGAAAAGGACACGCACAGCACGGCTGCCGGGGAGCAGGAGGGCTTTCTTGTTCTGTTTGGAAAGGGAAGCGAGGGGTCCGCATCTTCTGGGAGCAGAGCCTTCGGCCGCAGAGCCGGTCGCAAGAATGAGAGAGGCCCGCAGGACTCCTGTCACGGAGGCACAGCGAGCTGGGCCGGGAGCGCGTGCCGTGTCCCCGTCGTGAGTCCCGCGTGACCAGCCCGGAGGCGGCGCGCAGGAGAGGGCGAGGGGTGTCCATGAGCCACGTGACATAATTCCTGGCCAATTCCTCGCCTCGGATCATGGAAGGGTTGTGTCTGTGTGTGGTCTACGTCTTTTTGACCTGTTTCTTAAGAAGTGGGAAGCTCTGGCCCGCCCGGCACGGGTCCGTGGTTGCGCATCGACCAATGAACCAGAAGGTCACGGGTCGATTCCTGGTCGGGGACCTGGCAGAGGCAGCGTGGGGGGCCACCTCTAGGCATGGAGAGAACGGAGCATGTGCAAGTGGGACCCAGGCCTGTCCTCAGAGTCGTGCCTGCGAGGGAGGTGGGCTGAAGGGCGCAGGGGCGCCGATGGGTGCACGGCCACACTGCCCTGCGGTCCTATCGCCTCCTCTCCAAACTGCTCACCCTCCTGACAGCGTCGCTCTCCGAGAAGAGGGCCAGTGCACAGAGCGAAGGTCTGTCTTCCTGAGGTTTGACCTCAGCACTCTCGGGCCCTCGTCTGGTCTGCGGGGACCACCGCCGGGCGGGCCCAGGACCCTGGGGGTGAGCCTCATTGGCCACTTGTCACGGCTCCCTGTTTGAGGTCAGTCAGATAATACTTATGGGCCACCATGTTCTCATTTGCAAACCGGGGGAAGGATCGCTCCTGCGCTCTGGGCACGGTTACCGTGAGGATGAAATGCACACACCGCCAAGGTGCCTGAACAGAAAGGTCCTCTATGCTGACGTGACTCATGTGTGAGGACGTGGCCACCCAATCAGATTTCTCTGCAAGGTGGCTGTGATGAGGGTTCCCGCAGTCCCTGCCCTAACACTTTAAACATCTGTCTACGATCATTGAATTTTTTTGAGAGAGAGGAAGGGAGTCAGAGAGATAAAAACATGGATGAGAGAGAATCATCCATCGGCTGCCTCCTGCACGCCCCCTACTGGGGATCAAGCTCGAAACCCGGGCGTGTGCCCTGACCGGGAATTGAACCGTGACCACTTGGTTCAGAGGTGGACACGCACCCCCTGAGCCACGCCGGCCGGCTGCACTAACACTTGTAACCTTCTGTTCCACCACTGTGATCGCCACCTCCGGGTCCTCATCGGTGGAAGGGGAGGGAGCTCTGGTCTCATCCATAAGGACACAGGTCCCATCGGTGGCCCCACACTCCCAACCTCCTCACCACCCAAGTGCCCACCTGGCACCCTCACCTCGGGGACAGGATTTGAACATGAATCGACAGGGACCCACATATTCAGCCTATAGCAGCTCGGATAAGACATTAGATTAGAAAGCAAACCCAAGTGTGATGTCAGCAAGAGCCCCCGGATTGAATGCCATCAGCGCCGAGTCCCCAGGTTCTGCGCTAACCTGGGCTGAAGTAGTAATTCCTTCCGCGGCATCCGGGATGCGCCCGCGCGGGGCCTGTTGGACCTCTGCGTCCCTTACCCAGCGTTGGCCACGCGTGCCCTTCCCACCAGCTGCACGGACTCTCTGTGCGTCTTCCTCTTGTCCCAGGGAGCAGCCCTCTGCTCTGCGGCTTGTCCGGCACTGTGCGTGCGCCGTCACCCGGAATGCCGTGCAGAGCGGCTGCGCGGGTTCAGCACTGGCCCTCCAGTCCTGAGCTCGGTGACCAGCGTGAGGTGGACGTGAGGGGACGGGGAGGAAAACGCTCCTTTTCCTTCAACCCTCTGACTGGGAGCCCACAAATTCAGCTGATAAAAGACACATCTGCGAGAGAATAACAAGGGGGGTGTGAACGTGAGCAGGGCATGGTCACATGGCAGCACAGGGACGGGTAACTCAAAGGCGTGGTTAGAACTCGGGCTCACACCGCATCTCGAGGAGAGCAGTGACTTTGTGGAGAAGACACGAGACGGAGGGAAAAGTCTGTGAGTGTCAAGGGCGGCAAACTGAGGGAAGGCAAATGTGTGGGCACGAGAGGTGGAGGGGCCTTGTGGCTGGTTTGCTGCCAGGCTCCTGCGGGCTGCCTCCAGCTGATCAGAGTCCGGACTTGTCTCCGGGGATGACCCGTGTCTTTCCTGGTGGGGAGGGCGGGCACTTCTTAAAGGTGTGTCCAGTCTTAGGCAAATGAGGTGGCGGGGGGTGGGGGGGGGAAGGGCAGGGAGTCTTTCTCGAGTCTGCTTCTCGGTCGCCTTCAGTGCACACTGATTCTTGGGCCATGTTGGGGTTTTGTGGGTGAACAGCTGGACAGATGAGGAATGGCGGGATGAGCGTGCGGGATTTAGAATGCCTGCCCCCGGGGCCGCGTCCCACACAGCATTCCTCGGAGCTTTTCTGCCAGCCCCAGTGTCCACGCTTCTTCACGGACCTCCGGAGCCGGAGCCAGGATACCGAGTCAATTAACGAGGCAAGGCGCGCGAGAACAATGGTGAGGCAGGCAGGGGGCGGGCTCTCTGGGGGGGGGGGGCGCCCAGGTCATGGCCATGTGCTGGGCGGGCCTTTGTCGAGAGAATGAGCATCAGAGCGGCTGGCCAGAAGCAGAAGCTCCCCGGGGAGCATGGGAGTGGGGGGGAGGGGCGGCGGGGAGAGGGGGAGCGGGGGAGGGGGGTTAAAAAGGGAAGTGGGTCCGGAAGTAGATGACTGCTCACAGGTCCGGAGGCTTGGGGAGGCGCCGTGAGGAAGTCCGGGCGGAGGGACGGTGACGGGGATCAGTGTCAGTCCATGGTGCTTCCTCGGCCTCTAAATGTTCTTCCCCGATCCGCGTGTCACCGCGACGGGATGTTGCCTCTTCCCCGCCCACGGGCCGGCGTCTTGCCTCCGTCTTTATCCGCGGGGCCAAGCCCCGAGGTAACGAACAGAGTCCCTTTTCCTCGTTAGGGCCCTGGTTCCCCACGATACGGAAATCGAGTCTAAGCAGTGTTTCCTCCTGCTGGGATTCAGGTGCTGACGGGGGGCTCTGTCCTCAGAGGGTGACGGGAATCGGCTGGGTCTCTCCTGCCCCCTGCCTTTGCCCCCCTCGTGTGACTCTGACTCCTGGCGTTGCCCGGCCCCCCCAGAGGGCGCGGCGGCCCCGTGTCGGCCGGGCGTGGGGCAGGGGCTCTCTGAGCCGACAGGGACAGTGTCGGAGGAGAGGCACCTCTTCCTGAAGCATTTTTGTGTGTTTTTTTTGTGTGTGTTTGTTTTGTTAATTCTCACCAGAGGGTATTTTTCCCGTTGGTTTTTAGAGAGAGCGGAAGGGAGTGGAGGCAAGAGAGAGAGAGAGAGAAACAACAACGGGAGAGAAACACATTGATTGGTTGCCTCCTGCATGCGCCCAGCTGGGGCCAGGGATTGGACCCGAGACCCTTCCATGTGCGGGCGGACGCTCTAACCACTGAGCCGCCGGCCAGCGCCGTAGGGCACGTTTATCTGCCTCTCGTCTCGGTTAAGCTGTGCGAGGACACAGGCGTGGGGAGGGATGCACGCATGTGGGGATGACCGTGGGGATGTTGACGAGGTGGCCCCGGCCAGGGAACCTGCCCAGGTGGAGAATTAGACCTTGGTCCAGACAGGCCCTTCGCCGCCCCCAGATGATCCCCTAGTCACTCCCTCCGGGCAGTCACCGTGTCCGGCGGGCTGGAGCGGGAGCACAGCTTCGCAGGCTGTCCGTCCTCACGGGCTGTCCATCCTCCTGCACGGCGCACGGCCTGGGAGCTCCGCCTGAGCGCCGTCTCGTGCTGCGTGGCTGCACCACTGCACATGGACCGTGGTCCCGTCCGTGGACACCGTCCTTCTCCCTCTGGCTCCTCCAGCTTGTTCCTCTGGGCTGCCTTGCCCACAGCACCGCGTGAGCACCGCGGCTCAGCGGCGCCGGGACCATGGCTGTGCATGTGGGCAGCCTGGGTCCTGCGTCCAGAGCGCCTCTGCTGCTACATACAAACAGACGCTTTACATGCTTTACTGACTTGGTTTCCAGTCACGTTGCTATCGTCACTTCCGTTTATTCAAATGATTTTATCTTCTAATAGAGTTTCTACATCCGTAAGAAGTCGGCTGTGAACGCCAGTTGTATTTTTCCTGATGGTTTCATTCATTCCTGGAGCTTGATCAGGCCGGCCAGGCCCTGCGCGGGGCGGGAGGGGGAGGGGGGGGAGGTGGGTAGAGCTGGTGTGCTGGTCGCACGGATCGTCCTCGAATTCAGCGGGCGGGGAACTTGCGCCGTGTCTGCGTCAAGTGGCATGTTTCCCGCGGGGCCCGCACGGGCCCGTGGTCAGCTGGAGAGCATTTCTTCCCGGTTCTGCCCTGCTTAACGTTCGCGGCCGACGTGGGTTTTCACACACGGCTTTTTCCGTAGCGACGGTGCTGCAGCGTCGCTCTGTCCTTTCCCCCGGCGTCCGTCAGTTTCCGTGGGAGCCATGCCCACCTCCCCGGAGCAAACACCACGTGTCCGTGCGCGCTTCTCCTCCTGACACGTTGCATTAGTATCGGCGGACACGTCGTCGAGGACTTGGGCGTGTTGACAACGGGTTGCCTCGTTGGTGCGTTCGTCCCTTGGGTTTGGAACGAAGGTTAATCTGACCTCACAACGGACAGAGGGGCCGTGCTTTCCCCGTGCTCTCGGGCGTGTGTGTCCTGAGTATCGCTTCTTGTCTAAAACATGGAAAGCGTTTCTGGGGGAGCCATCTGTCTCTGGAGGCTCTTTGATGAAAAGATGTGCCGCTCCCAATGAGATTTCTTTCTTAGGGTTGTTCGTATTTTTATTTCTCCTTGTCGCAACGATCATTAGTGTGTTTCCAGGAACTGTTCCATTTCAGTCCATTTAAACACTTGGGACGTGAGGTGGTTGTTCACCCAGTCCTCTTAAGATCTCTTCACGGCGACTCCCCACCTTCCATTTCTGACATTGCCCGTTCATTTCTTAAAGTTAATAGGGGTTTGTGGGTTTTATTCATCTTTAAAGACTAATGATCTTTTTCTGGTTGTTGATTTTCCTCAACACGGCGTGTTTCTCTGTTTAATTAATTTCTGCTCTTACCTTTGTTATTTTTCCTTTGGTTTTCATTTTCTATTGTATTCTTACTTCCTGTGAAGCGGAGTTACAACACGGATCTTTTCTCTTTCATGCATTTAAGGTGGAAAATGTTTCTTATGGTTAGGCTCAGTGACACGTTCATGCGCTTCCGTTCAAAATATCTTCCAACCCTTTCATTTCTCCTCCGGCAACACATTTTTGGAAGCATATCGCTGAATTCTGCAATGGCCGTTTACGGGTTGTCTGCTTAGTTCCAATTCAGCCCCCTGTGGTCAGGCACCCCCTCTGGACGTGCTCCGCGTTGGACACGTGCTGCTGGCCATCGCCTGCGCCGCTGCACACGGCCAGCTGCGGCCGATGCGCTGCGTGGAGCGGAATTGCTTTATTCTCGGACTCTGGGCTCTGCACAGACGGGTAGTAGCTCATGAACCCTTTTGTCCAGGTCTTTCAAATCCCTACTGTCAGTGCCTGATCCATCTGTCCAACGCACCTCTATTTATCTCGTTTTTGCTTAGAGACGTGTTAGATCTGCTTCTTGTATTTTGAGGTAACAGAGCGGCACACACACGTGGATGCGTCTGACTTCCTGGACACGCACCCCGTGATCGTTACTCCCAGTGACTTTCGGCTTTAACATCTGTGTTCTCTGACCTGCGTGTCTGTCAGCTTCTCTGAGTGAATGTGGAACAGCGCGTCTTTCTCCATCATTGACTCCCCAGCCTTCTCTGCTCTGACGTGTAGGTTGCACTCCGCACACACGTGGCTGCCCGTGTTCTGTCCCGGGCCGCCCATTCGTGTTGGCTGCGGAGCTGATCTACGCCGACCCGAGCCCGCCGGCTCCTCAGGTGCCCGCTGCGTGTAGCATCTCTTCAGTGTTTTGTCTTTCCTCCTTTCTTGCCTTCTGCTGTGTTAACCACGATTTATTTTATTGATGCATCTGTTGCTATAAGCCTCTCTTCGCACAGATCTTCCTCTTCATTTCTGGTTGTTTCATTAGCATAAACTTAGTAGGAGTGAAATCATAGATCAGATATTACAACATTTTAAGGGTCATGGAAAGTGAAAGCAAATTACTTCTCTGATTGTTTGAACAAATGTATGTTCCCATGGGAAGTGTATGAGTGCTTTTCTTTTTTAATATCTTAAAAATATTTTTAAAATAATTCTTTATTGTTGAAAGTATTACATTTGCCCCCCCCTACTCCCCCATTATGAGTACTTTTCTCATCCAGTCTGTGGGATGAGAAACCAGTCTCCCTAACATTCAATTATAGTTCATCTTTACTCTTTCCCAAGTTAAAAGGCCATGATTCCTTCCTTCCTTTTACTGAATTTGTTGGGGTGACAGTGGCTAACAAAATGCCGTCTGCACCCTGCATCAGGTGCCCATTGCCCCAAGTGACGTCTTTGCGTCCCCATACCCCCTCTCCCACCTCCCTCCACCCCACTGTATCTTAATTTTTGTTTCTAAAAAGTAATGTCATTTAAAAGATACGTTTTTATTGGTTTCAGAGAGGGGAAGGGAGAGGGATAGAGAGATAGAAACATCAATGATGAGAGAGAGAGAACCATCGATCGGCTGCCTCTTGCACGCCCCCCGACTGGGGTTCTGGCCCACAACCCAGGCATGCGCCCTAACCTCCTGGTTCATAGGTTGATGCTCAACCACTGAGCCACGCTGGCCGGGCTGTATCTTGTTTTATTTGTAATTCTCTCTTTCCTAGAGGGGCTCAACGTGTGTTCAGATATTTCCTGGCTACTTATCGTTCTTTTATAAATTGTATTTGCAGACATTTATCTACTTTGCTGAGGGAGTGTTAGAGATTTTCTCACTGTTCCCTAAGAATTCTTTGTATACTGTCGGCAGGGCCATTTTTGTTATTTTTTTGAAATCTGTTTCCCGTTGGACTTGGGCCTTTTTATTATGCAAATTCTATTTTTAACATCTATGCATGGTGCTACATTCGTAACTTCTCCCCGGGGGCATCCCATCCACGGCTGAAGCGGGGTGGGTCATGTTACCTGAGGAAACAGCTCCGAATAGTCATGCATATTCTTGCGGGTGAGCCGGCACCTGAGGCCGCCAGGGGCTGAGCGGCTCACAGTTGTCCCGGTTCCAGACTCTGGTTCTGATGGAACGGAAATCCGAGCTCATTTCTCTCCCTGGAAGGGGAGAGACGGACCTGCCCCTCTGCCCTCCCGAGTTCTTGGCCGAGACCCTGGGAATGGAAACACTGACGAGAGGAAAACCCAGGCGATGAACCTGGGTCCCTCGGGTGCACCTGGGAGGCCCCGGAGCGTGAGGGGCGCCCCAGGCGGCTTCGAGGTCAGGGTTAAATGCCATCTTAACAGGGAAGGCGGGCGGGGTGGGGGTGTTGTGGGGGAGATGACTGAGGGGAGGCCGAGTGTCGGCAGACGAGCAGTGGAGGCAGCACAGTGTCGGGGTGTGGGCTAGCTGTTGGGGTCCCCTCCTGTGGCAGGAGCCCCCCCTCCTGCCTGGTGACACTCGGGAGGGAGCGGTGCCAGCTGGTCCCCTCGGGCAGATAAGGGGTCCCAGAGAAACCCTCGCTGCATTCCCTCCTCACCGCAGTCACCACGCTGAGTGGCAGGTTTGGGGGTGGCGCGTCCTGAACTCCTGGTCATGTTATGGGGTGGCATCTTCTGCTTCCCTCACTCTGCACACCATTGTTTCCATGACTTATAGGACACCAAACCATCTGGCTGGTGTGGCGCAGTGGTTGAGCACTGACCTATGAACCAGGAGGTCAGTGTTCGATTCCTGGTCAGGGCACAGGCCCGGGTTGTGGGCTCGATCCCAGGAGGGAGCGTGCCGGAGGCAGCTGATCCATGATTCTCTCTCATCATGGATGTTTCTCTCTCTCTCCCTCTCCCTTCCTCTCTGACATCAATAAAGACATAGTTACGAGGGAAAGACGCCGCGCCCTGAGTGAGGGGGCGGGTGAAAGCCTTCGGGAGCTCGGGGGAGAGCGGTCAGCCGTCTTCCAGGCTGGACGCTGCGAGGTGTCTGGACGCGGAGGTCAGGGCTGGCGCCGGCGGGCGTCCTGTGGGCTTCTCTGGGCTTTGCTGCCTGGAAGGCGCTCAGGCAGGACCGTAGCCCCGGATGGGCCGTGAGCGGTGCCCGCAGCGGCCGGAGTGAACCCGCCGCACACTCGGACCCCGCAGGCCCCCTGTGTCCTCCCACGAAAAGGCCATCCCCCCGCTCTCCACCCGCTTTGGAGGCAGCAGCTGTGTGAATGAGCGTGTTGACAGCACGGCGCGCCGCCCACTCAGACGTCCCCTGGGGGATGCATCTGGCACTCACTGGGGTCCGAGCCATTCCTGCGAAAGTCAGCGTGACACGTGCCGCCTTCGCGCATTCTGAGCCCCTTGGGGGGGGAGGGGAGGGAGGCCGGCTATTGGCAATGCTGTGGGGGGAGCCTTCCTCTAGCTGAGAGGACACCTGGCGTGCGTCCCCGGGTCCCCTGGCTGTTCATGGCCACATAAAACCGAGTCCCCTCCGCTCGGCTGACATCCGTGTTTGCGGCCCTGTCACTGGTTTTACGGCCGGAACAGAAGCGCGTCGCTGGAATCCGGGGTGTATCCAGGGCTCGCCATTCCCCATTGCTCTGTGACCATTGTCCGGCCAGGTGGGCCCTTTCCTCCCGCAGGTCCCCGTATCTGCCCTCCCCTGGGGTCTCCTGCCCCAGAGCCGGGGGGCGCATGGCCCAGCCTCTGACGCAGCCTCAGGCAGGGACGAGGAGTGGGACTTCCTTGTGCCTGCGCCCGCAGAGGGGAGGGCCCAGGACAGGAGGCTGCAGTTCACACCTGTGACCCCCGACTCCTGTGACCCTGACTCCCAGCTCACTTCCCCGTCTTCTGAGCGTCCGGCCGGGGGAGGGGGAGGGTGCCGGGAGAGCAGGTGGGAGGGGCGGGTGGTTTACCAACAGCAGCAGGTGCTTGTAAACGCCAGCGAGAATAAAGCCAGGGTGCCTGCTGGTTTGGTGTCTGCCCTTGGACTGAAGGTCCTGGGTTCGATCCCGGTCAAGGGCACACACCAGGGTTGAAGGCTTGATCCCTGGCCCCAGATGGGGTTTGTGTGGGAGGCAACCAATCAGTGTGCCTCTCTCACATCAGTGTTTCTCTCTCTCTCTCTCTCTCTCTCTCTCTCTCTCTCTCTCTCTCCCCCCCCCCCCCTCCCCCTCACTCCCCCTCTCTAAAAAACAATGGAAAAAATATCCTTGGGTGAGAATTAAAAACAAAACCCCCAAAATATTAAATGGAAAAACCCCAAAACTACAGATACAGGCAGCACGAGATATTCTCGTTGGCATCATCAGGTCAGGAAGCACACAGACCCGGCAGCTGGCCAAGACCCCGTGCCCGGCACAGAGACTGTCCCCCGAGACCCCGTGTGCCCAGCACAGAGACTGTCCCCCTGAGACCCGTGTGCCCGGCACAGAGACTGTCCCCCCGAGACCCCGTGTGCCCGGCACAGAGACTGTCCCCCTGAGACCCCATGTGCCCGGCACAGAGACTGTCCCCCTGAGACCCCGTGTGCCCGGCACAGAGACTGTCCCCCGAGACCCTGTGTGCCTGGCACAGAGACCCCGTGCCCGGCACAGAGACTGTCCCCCGAGACCCCGTGTGCCCGGCACAGAGACTGTCCCCCTGAGACCCCGTGTGCCGGCACAGAGGCTGTCCCCCCGAGATCCCATGTGCCTGGCACAGAGGCTGTCCCCCCGAGACCCCGTGTGCCCGGCACAGAGACTGTCCCCCCGAGACCCCGTGTGCCCGGCACAGAGACTGTCCCCCCGAGACCCCGTGTGCCCGGCACAGAGGCTGTCCCCCCGAGACCCCGTGTGCCTGGCACAGAGACTGTCCCCCCGAGACCCCGTGTGCCGGCACAGGGCTGTCCCCCGAGACCCCGTGTGCCCGGCACAGAGACTGTCCCCCCGAGACCTCGTGTGCCGGCACAGAGACTGTCCCCCGAGACCCCGTGCGGCCGGCACAGAGGCTGTCCCCCGAGACCCCGTGCCCGGCACAGGGCTGTCCCCCGAGACCCCGTGCCCGGCACAGGGCTGTCCCCCGAGACCCCGTGCGCCCGGCACAGGGCTGTCCCCCGAGACCCCGTGCGCCCGGCACAGTCTGAAACCAGGGCCTGGAGCCTGGGGATGAAGCCCAGTGCCCGGGGGCAGGGTTTAGGGGGAAGGGGCGGCTGGTGGGGCCGTGTTGCATGTGAAGGATGCCAGGGCGTCTGAAGTAGCAAAAATTGTATCGGAAATAATTACAGCGGCTTCAGAATGCACACACTGACAGCCTGAGCCAGTCGGAGCGCTGGGCTGCGAAGGAGTTCCCTGGACGGGAAACGCGCCGTGGCCGGGCTCCGGGGGAAAGTGAAAGTGGGACGAGTGGCTGCCACTGACGAGCCGCTCCCGCGAAGCGCGTGTGCTGGGCGGTGTCTGAGCGGCGCGCGTCCCGCCATCTGTCGGGGCTGCTCTGTTAGCCCTGTCTCACGCTCCGTGGAAAAGGAGAGCAGGACCCCGCAGTGAGCCCGCACCGCGACGAGTAGACATCCGATGGCAACTGTGGATAAAAGACGAAGTTCAGGAGCTCGGTAAAGACACACACACATGCAAACACACACACGCATGCAAAGACAAACACGCGCACACACAAAGACCACTCACATGCATGACACGCGCGCGCGCACAAGCACATGCGCACACATGCACACGTGTGCACACCCGGCAGAGCCGAGGGGAGTCTGGCTCGGCAGCTGCTCCGCTGGCCTGCAGGTGAGGCGTGGCCCCGTGGCCTCAGAAGCAGCGAGGTCTTGGGGGAATGACATTAACGACCCAACGCGCCTCCAGCAGCTTCGTGCCGGGAAGCGGGTCCACCCTTTGCCGGGGAGGCACTGCGCTCGGCCGGAGTCGGCGTGGGTGGGCCGCTGCCTCTCCTGCTCAGTGCCGGGGCGGGGGAGCCCCCCAGGTGCATGCACACGACAGGTAGACTGTCCTGGGCTCAGACAGGCGACTCCGACAGTGGGCGGCAGCCACCTCCGGCTCAGCATGCGAGGCCGTGTGGACCGAGGGCCCCGCTCTTCCTGTCTCCTTGGCTGGAGGTCGTTGGAGTCACTTCACAGAAACCCCGTGGGGTGGACACAGAGCCAGGCGGCCCCAGCTGGACGCAGCCGCAGAGCCCACGGGCAGAGTGGTCTGGGGCCTGGGCGTGGGACGGAAGCGCCCAGAGCCGGCATGGCCGTGAGATGCGCCGCCCACCTCTGTCCAGGGGGCCCTCCCGGCGACTGTGCGTGCGTTCTTGGTGCAGATTGTGCGTGTCCTTCTGCCGTGAGCGCAGCAGCCCTCGCCGCTGGCTCCCCGCATCCTCCCTCCCGCTGCCCAACGCCGCCGCTTGTCCTCAAGGACGAGGCCAGCTGCGTTCACGGTGACTCACGGTGTTTCCGTTCGCACCGGCCTATCCGTCACAGCCATCTCTGTCCGACCCTGCTCCCTGGGGACGGCTGGCTGGGACAGGATGCCGCTCCCTTTTCCAGCTGCTGAGTCCTCCAGCCACGTCCCTCTCAGCCGGGGGCTGCCACCATGCCCCCCCCCCCCCCCCCGGCTGCTGGCACCCACAGCTTTCATCCGCAGCCTTCAGACTGGGTCCTATTTGAAGACAGGTGACATCAGGGGGCCTGGATGACGGGGACTGAGAAAGCTTTTGTTTTTGTAACCTGTTTCCTGACTTGGTGGAACAGGAGCTGAGGGACACGGAGAGAGGCCTGTGGCTGTGGCTCTATGCTTCTGCTCATGTGTGTCTTTGCCCTTGAACGACGATGAGCCGTAGGCTCCGAGCAGCACACGGGTCCAGAGCGAATCCCACCTCGTGCCTTTCCTCCTCCGCTCACGGCACCTGGGAGAGCCCATGTCTGTCCGTCCGTCCGTCCTCGCCTCCCCCTGTGCCGGCCCTGGCTGGGCTCAGAGCCTGTGGCTCACAGTGGAGCTCAGTGGCCGGGCTGTCCTGGTGCCCCAGGGGTGCTGTGCCCAGGATGGAGAGTGAGGACTAGGCGCCGAGTGGCACGACCCGGAGACGCGCGGCTGCCGCGCAGACACAGCCGCTTTCCTCCCTGGCTGTGCAGTCCCCTCCAGGCCTCCACGACGGCTCAGTGTCGGGCACGTGCTCTGTGACCGCCGCGGCCTGACCCTCCGCTGAGGGGCTGCTCAGACGACGTCCTCGCTGGCCGGCCGGGGCGGCCTCGGCTGCGTCGGCGTCTGGCCGCCTGGAGGGGCCGCGGGGCCGTGCTGGGAGCCGTGGCTGCGTGCTGGGATTCGGACGTTGTGTCCACAGGACGGCGGAGAGGCCCCTCGGACATGAGGGGACAAGGGCGATGGCTGTGTCCATGCTCTTTGTTCTGACAGGAGCAGTGACCAAGAGTACCCCACCTTCTCTCTTTTAAATCCTCACCTGCGGATATTTTCCCGTTGATTTTTAGAGAGAGTGGAGGGGGCGGGAGAGAGAGAGAGATACCAACAGCGTATGAGAGAGACACATAGATTGGTTGCTGCCTGTACACCCCCCCAATGGGGGCTGGGATCGAGCCTGCAGCCCAGGTACGTGCCCTTGACCAGAAGTGAACCCGGGACCCTCCGGTCCGAGGGCTGATGCTCTGTCCACTGAGCCACACGGGGCAGGGCTGTGTCCCGTCTTTTTTATTCTCATCTAACGTAGGCGACGTAGCGACCCCACGAAGGTTTCAGGGCTGCACAAGGAAGGCACAGAGGCAGGAGTCTGACCTGCACTCCCATTCTAGAAGCTTCTCCCGCTCGTGCCGCAGCCGGATCTCCGCTTTCATGCCGGCACCTGTGGTCGGCCCCGAGCGCGGGCTGACAAGGACGGGATTGTCTCCTCTCCAGCCCTGGCCTGGTCACCACCCGACAGGAGCCGGGAGGGGGGCGTCCCGCGGACCTTGCGGAGGGACGAACATGCGCGGCTCCTGCTGCGTCACAGCGTCCTGGGGGCCTTGACTCAGACACCGTATTCTCCAAGGAGTCCAGCCTCTGCTGCCGTGGCTGCCGCCCACGTGGCCTCGGGCTCACCAAGCCATCAACAATCAAGAGGGAGTGGGACCCATCCCGCCCCCGGGGGGACGGGAAATGCCGGCTTCGGGGGGGGGGGGGCGGACCTGGCGCCTCGTGAAGCTGTGTGCAGAGGGGAGACGGAGGGAAGGCGCAGTGGTCTCAGGGTTAGGAAGAAGGAGAGCCACACCGTCCAGTTGGGAGTTAAGATAATGCGTTTGTAGGCAGGAGGGTTGTTCAAATTGAAGTGACGTCTTTTTTTTTTTTTTTTTTTTAATGCTTTCATTGATCTCAGAGAGGAAGAGAGAGGTGGGGAGAGAGAATCATCCACGATGAGAGAGAACCATCAACCGGCTGCCTCCTGCACGCCCCCTCCTGGGGATGGAGCCCACAACCCGCGCATGTGCCCTGACGGGGACTCGAACCGTGACCTCCCGGTTCATAGGGGGACGCTCAGCCACGGAGCCACGCCCGCCGGGCGAAGTGCTGTGTCTTTTAACTGCCCTCTGTGCCCGGGACCGTGGGATTGGACACATGCATGTAGATGGGTTGATATGTGTCACTTCGGACACGGTGCTTTTGGTGGCAGTGCTGGCAGGAGTGCGTGCACGTGTGCCCGTGCGTGTGTGCCGTGCGTGCATGTGTGTGGTGGGGGAGGGACTTGGTTCCACGGGTCCATTTCCCTTGCGCTGTGAGGGCGCTCCTTCTGCTCTCTCTGTCCCTGAGGAGCCCGTGCAGACAGGCGTGTGTGCCGTGCGTGGCCGCCTGTGGGGACTGACGTGAGCGCAGCCACGTTGCGTGGGTTTGCGGGTGCGATGTGAAAAGTCTGTCTCCCCACATGATGAGCAGGAACCACAGCGGCCCCCTCTCTGCTTCACGCGGGATCTGTGGCTCCAGAGACACACTGAGCACCGGGCTCTCGTCCCAATGGCTCTGGCACCCCCGCTCCGTCCAGGCTCTCTCCTTACAGGTGCCACAGCACCCCGCCCCCCGCGACCTGTCTCTGCTCACAGCTGCTCATGTCCTCTCTTCCCCACGCCACGCTCTGTTCCCCGGAGCTGCGTGTAAAGCACATGGGGGCGGCGTGAACAGCGGGGCCCCGTCAGGGCGCGTCCTGCTCTGTCTTAGCCGCCGGGAGGTCGTGAAGCTGGAGGGGAGGAGGGGCGTTCGGTGCTGTTTTAACCAGCGACCCTACATGGGGGAGGGGGGGTGGGGGTGAGCGCGCCTGAGCCTCTGGGCGGGGGGGTGGGGGCATTCGTTCTCTCCCCTGCAAGGCAATGCGCGTTTACAACGTCGCAGGGACACACCGCTCCGAGGGGCCGCTGGTGGCCAGAGCTGCTGGTGTCAGCCTCCTCCGCTCCAGTGTCAGGCGGAGAGGAGACCCCAACTTAGAATAACGTGTGGAGACTGTCTTCTCGACAGGTCGATATCGTTGTAAAATGCGATCTAGTGAACACAGGTGTGACCGGGGTGTCTGCCGGTGTGGCTAATGGGAAGGGCATACCCCCTTCAGGGGCCTGTGGGTGCTGCTAAAGGAGGGCTGTGGGTGCTGCTGAGGGAGGGCTGTGGGTGCTGAGGGAGGGCTGTGGGTGCTGCTGAGGGAGGGCTGTGGGTGCTGAGGGAGGGCTGTGGGTGCTGAGGGAGGCCTGTGGGTGCTGAGGGAGGCCTGTGGGTGCTGCTGAGGGAGGGCTGTGGGTGCTGAGGGTGGCCTGTGGATGCTGCTGAGGGAGGGCTGTGGGTGCTGAGGGTGGCCTGTGGATGCTGCTGAGGGAGGGCTGTGGGTGCTGCTAAAGGAGGGCTGTGGGTGCTGCTGAGGGAGGCCTGTGGCTGCTGAGGGTGGCCTGTGGGTGCTGTTGAGGGAGGCCTGTGGGTGCTGCTGAGGGAGGGCTGTGGGTGCTGCTGAGGGAGGGCTGTGGGTGCTGAGGGAGGGCTGTGGGTGCTGCTGAGGGAGGGCTGTGGGTGCTGAGGGAGGGCTGTGGGTGCTGAGGGAGGCCTGTGGGTGCTGAGGGAGGCCTGTGGGTGCTGCTGAGGGAGGGCTGTGGGTGCTGAGGGTGGCCTGTGGATGCTGCTGAGGGAGGGCTGTGGGTGCCGAGGGTGGCCTGTGGATGCTGCTGAGGGAGGGCTGTGGGTGCTGAGGGTGGCCTGTGGATGCTGCTGAGGGGGGCCTGTGGGTGCTGCGAGGGCCTGTGGGTGCTGAGGGAGGCCTGTGGGTGCTGCTGAGGGAGGCCTGTGGGTGCTGCTGAGGGAGGGCTGTGGGTGCTGAGGGTGGCCTGTGGGTGCTGCTGAGGGAGGGCTGTGGGTGCTGCGGGGCCTGTGGGGGGCCTGCCTCACTGTTCCGACTCCCAGAGGGAGCAAGGACCGTGACCCATCGGAGCCCTAGGGAAAGCAAGGGCACCTTGGGCACCTGTGATGGAGGACCCACCGAAGGCTTTGTTCTCTGACAAGCAATTCACGCAGCAGAAACGCAGCAGGCGACCCGTCCTTGTCACTGAAACCCTTGGGGCATCTCCTTAGCCTCGTGGCATCCCCGTACCAGCTTCAGTGTCTCCCGTTCGTGAGTCCCCCAAACGCTAACCAACATGAAGGCAGATGTGCGTTAACCAGTGCGTGCAGCGGTGCTTCCAGGGCGCGGTGTGTTTGCGACGGCCCGGGAGGCGGGAGGCGGGAAGCGGGAGGCGAGCTGCTCCCGGGAGCGCAGGGCCTGGGAGAACAGCGGGCAGTTCAAATACCTTCCTCTTCCTTTGGCATCTGCCTGGCTTCGCGGGGCATTTGCTCTGGGCCAGGAAGGCGAAGCCGGGGATGAGTGAGGAGCGGCCGCCGGGTGAGAAGCGCGGGGGAGTCTCGAGCCGGTGCCTGGAACAGGAGGCTGCGGGCCGGAGACCACCCATCGTTCGGTGGTTGTCGGATCAACAGCCCCTTCCACACGAGCTCGAGTTCAAAGGCCCTTTCGCAGTCGGGGATCGATGTCACCCTCACAGCATCTCAGCGTGTGCACAGAGCAGAAATTAATAAAATGCGGAGCAGGAAAACAGTAGGCGACCCATGAACCCAAAGCTTGGCTCTTGGAGGAAATCGACAAAATTGTCAAGCCGTGCGCCAACCGACAGAGGGGAGGTGGGGGGACTCCGTTCGCTAAGACGGAGAACGAAAGAAGAGGCTCGACGTCTCCTCCCCCAGGACCCGGAGAGAATCGCCATCGGCCCTGGGGACGTCGCAGAACTCTGAGCGTCCAACCAGCATCGCCGCTTCTTTAAAAGTGGGCGGAGGGCGTTGACAGACCTTCGTCCAAGGAAGATACACCACGTCCAGCAAGCGCGGAAAGTGCTCCCCGCCGCCAGACACCCGGGAATGCCAGTCGGACCGCAGCGAGGCGGCAGGTGACGCTGCCCGGATGACTCCATCCACAACACAAGCAGGAACGAGAAACCCGGGAATGACAAGGGCTGGCGAGGAGGTGGAGGAATAAAAACCCTGCTCGTTGCTGTTTGGAGTGCACAGTGGTTTGCTGTGGTGGAAAGCTCTCTGGCTGTCCACACACACGGGATCCAGATTGCCACGTGACCCAGCAACGCCGCGCCGTCGTAGAATGGCGGGTAATTAAACACCTTCCTCCTCCTTCTGCATCCGCCTGCTTTTCACGGGGCATCTGCTCTGAGCCAGGAGGATGTTTTAAACCCGCAAGAATTCAAAACGTATTCACACACGCCCACGTGCGTGTGTGTGCACAGCGACACTGTGTACAGTGGTCCCAGGAGATGTCCGTGGCCTGAGGGAGGGTTAGACACCCTGGTACACACGCACGGTGGACTGTCCTCCATCGCAAAGCGGGGGGAGGTGCTGGTACCTGCTGCTGCAAGGAAACCCAGAGCATTATGTGAACGGAAAGGCGGGACACAAAAGGTCACACGGCTATGATGTCACTCGCTGGAAATTCCCAGAGTTGGTGAATCCATGGAGAGAGAGGTGTTCCCAGTGACAAAGGGGCGAGGAAGTGGGAGCAGCACCCCCACAATATGGGGTGACCTTTGGGCGTGATACAATGTTACAGAACTCGGTAGGGGTGATGGTTGCACAACAGGGGATTACTCACTTTTACTAGTAAATGGCTCACTTTATGCTGTGGGAGTTTCACCTCAATTTTAAAGACAGTTTTAGTCATTATAAGGGACTGCTATGGACAATTGTAAGCCAGCACATTGGGCAACTTAACTGAAATGGACAAATTCCTAGATAGACAAAAACTGCCCAAACTGACTTAGGAAATAGAAAATCTGAATAGCTATCTAAGAAGGAAAGAGATTACGTTCATGAAAACAAAAAAAACCCAGAATTAAACATCTACCCTCAAAGGAAAGCTCTGACAAACGTGTAAATTCTATCAAATGTGTAAAGAAGAACAGACACCAACCCTTCACATATCAGGGGGGAGGGGGAGCGGACTCCCGCCCATTCTGTGAGGTCAGTGCTACTCTGATGCCAATGGCATGCGATGATCGCACAAGAAAGCGAACGAGAGACCATTATCTCTTAGGGATGTGGACACGGAGCTCCTCCACGCGAGACCGGTGGACCGAATCCAGCCGCATGTCGCAGACCACAGCAGGTTCCACCGGCTCTCTCCAGGAATGCAATGTTGGCTTGACGTCTGAAGGTCAACTGAAGTCATGTCCTACGTTAATAGAATGAAAGGACAAAAAATAACGGGATCAGCTCCATAGATGCAGCGAGAAGTGTTTGGCAAAATGCAAGACCCCTTCCTAATAAAAGCACTCAGCGAGCCAGCACTAGATGGGGGGTCCTGGCCCTGACCAAGGGCGCCTGTGAAAGATCGGCAAGGGCAAAGCCAGCTCTGCTCTCAGCACCCGTTCCACACCCACCCGGACGTTCTGGCCAGGGTGGCCGGGCAAGAGGAGAGAAGGTGTCCCCCCCCGGCCAGTGTGGCTCAGTGGTTGAGTGTCGACCTGTAAACCAGGAGGTCATGGTTCAGTTCCTGGTCAGGGCCCATGCCCCGGGTTGCAGGCTCCATCCGCAGTGGGAGGGGTGTGGGAGGCAGCCGACCCATGACTCTCTCTCGTCCTTGTTGTTTCCAACTCTCTCTCTCCCTCTCCCTTCCTCTCTGAAATCCATAATAATAACAATAAAGTGATAGAAGGCGTCTGCATTGGACAGTAAGAGGCAATACTGTATCTGCTTTCAGATACAATGTGGAATGGTCCTAAGAGATCCACTAAAAATCATTAGAAATAATGACGGAGTTCATTCAGCAAGGTCACAGGTTATAAAATCAATATACAAAAATTAAATGCATCCAACTACACTTCCAGTGAGCAATTCGAAAGTTAAAAAAAAAATAGCCGTGCCTAGCCTTGTTCAGTGGTTAGCGCATCAGCCTGTGCCCTGGAGGGTCACTGGTTCGAGTCCCAGGCAAGGGCATGTACCTGGGTTGCAGGTTTGATCCCTGCCCCCGGTTAGGGGTGGGTGTGAGAGGCAATCAGTTCATTTGTCTCTCACATTGATGTTCCCCCTCCCTCTTCCCCCTCCCTCCTTCCCACTCTCTCTAAATATCAATGGGAAAATATATCCTCAGGGCATGATTAATCCTATATAATAAAAGGCTAATATGCAAATGAACCGAACCGCAGAACGACTGGTCGCTATGACGTGCACTGACCACCAGGGGGCCAGGCTCTCCACACAGGAGCTGCCCCCTGGTGGTCAATGTGCTCCCAGGGGGAGCGCCGCTCAGCCAGAAGCCGTGCTCATGGCTGGTGAGCGCAGCGGTGGTGGCAGGAACCTCTCCCGCCGCCTCTGCAGCAGTGCTAAGGATGTCCGACTGACGGCTTGGGCCCACTCCCTGCAGGGACATCTCCTGAGGGACCACAGACTGTGAGAGGGCGCAGGCCGGGCTGAGAGACCCCCCTCCCCCTCCCGGAGTGCACGAATTTCGTGCACTGGGCCTCTAGTAATAATGATAAAGTAATACAGGGAATGCAGAACGTCCACTCTGAAACCTGTGGCATGTTGCTGAAGGCAGGTAAAGAACATGACGCTAGTGGGACCACAGCCCCGGCACCTGGACCAGATCACAGGGCGCCCTGTTGCTAAGGGAGACCCCCACCTTCATCCCCAGGTTTAAGGAGTCCCTGCCAAGATCCCAGCGGGCTTTGGTTGCAGAAACTGACACGTCGATCCTAAAATTCACGTGGGGATTCAAGGGACGCAGTCAAACTCGGTCTTGAAAGAAAGAGAAGAATTTGCATAACTTATGTTTCCCTTCCGAATGAGAGTGTGGTCTCGATTTAAACTGGCTGAAAGGGTGTAAGTGGTGGGAAAGGAATCGACCTGGAAGCACTCGGATCGGCCTCGTTTGGGTTTAAAGTCTGGGGTGCTTATCCTCAGACCAGGCGATTCGGGTTTCTCACCACAGAGCAGCACGGGGCCACGCGGCTTGGAAGGCTCTCCCAGTAAGTGGGCGTGGCTTCCGAAGGACAGTGCGCGCCATGGGGGCAGCGGCTCCATTTTAAATGTTTCTTAGGGTGAGAGAGGATCGCTGAGGGCTCTCCAGGGAAAGCTGCGCGGCGAAGACTTGCTCTGGTGATTGGCATGAGGAGTAATTGGTGTAATGGGATTTAATTTGTTTGTAGATAAGCCTACCTAGAGGGACCATCGCAGAACAGAAATCCCCAGCTTATCCAAACAACGGAAAATTAATTAACGGGGCAGCACTCATTAGTTCATGCAGTTTGCGGGCCGAGCGGATGCGAGGGCTGAGAGGGGGCTGGTGTTGGGGGAGCTGGGGGTCGGGGAGGGGCTATGCCTGGACTCCGGGCAGTGGAGGTGATGGGGGAGGAGGAGGGGTTTCAGGGGAACCACAAAGTCACCTCTGCCTGCTGGGACCCGGAGCGGACCTGGAGCCGGAGCGACCACGCGAGGCCTGGGTGGCAGGCAGGGTCGTGGCCTGTCTGCCAGGAGGGGACCTTGGTCACCTGTGCGATTTCTCCGAGTCTCCTGTGAACGGGGGGCGGGGGGGGGGGGAGTGACGCCGACTCCACCTGCTTCCTGTCAAACGCTGGCTCTCTCTGGGCCACCTCCCTATCCTCTTTCTTCAGAGAAACTTCCCTGCCTTCCAGGTAGCTTGTCTCCCGGCTCTTCCGTGGCCCGTCCACGCCCCCCCCCGCCCTCCCGCCCCCTGCACAGTCACAGGGGCTTGTGGCACTTATGCCTGCGATTCCTGGGTCAGCGGACGCCTCTCTCACTGGAGGGTGAGCCCCACTGAGAGAGGGGCCCCCAAGGAGGGAGCGAGGGAGGGAGGGAGGGAGGGGGAGAGGCAGGATGGGAGGGCGGCAGGGTGGGAGGGAGGCAAGGCGGGAGGGCGGGAGGGCAGGAGGGAGGGAGGAAGAGGAAGGAAGAAGGAAGGAAAGGAGGGGGAAGGAAGGAAGAGGGGGAAAGGAGGGCGGAAGGGAGGGAGGCACGGAGGGAAGGAGGATGAGAGGGAGGGCGGGAGGGAGAGAGGAAGAAGGAAGGAAGAAGGAAGGAAAGGAGGGGGAAGGAAGGAGGAAAGTCCTCCGGCTTCAGTTGTCACTCAGTTTCCCTTCTCCGAGGAGCCACTCCTGACAGCAGGCAGGCGGGGTGTGGGTCCCTGTTCTGCACCCCCCTTTACGCTCAGGTTTTGCTTGCCTGCATGTTGGTCTGCCCGTGGAGTGGTGGTCCCAGCACCTGGCACGGGGCCTGCAACGTGGGCGGGGGGAGGGGGGCTGCGGCCGCTGTGTCAGCTGATTCCTGGGACTAGGGAGGACTGGGGGGCGGGCGGTGACTGCGAAGCTCTCCGCGGCCTCCGGCTCCTAGCTCTGGGCCGGCGCCGGGCCCCACACTCCATCCAGGTGCGTCGAGCTTCACCTGCGCCCAGGTGTTCGGACTTCCTGCAGCAGCTCAACTTCGCACCCCGATTCCCAGCACGCGGCTGGGCACCCTGGGCAGGGGCCTCCGGTGTTGCATGAATGATGCGTTTCCGACGGTTTTCGCTCGGCGTTGTGCATGGGGACTGAGCCTGCGCCCCAAAGGCGGGGGGTGGGGGGGCAGATGGAGGTGGAACGCCCGAGGGAGAGAGGGGGGCTGGGCTGGGGCGGGGAGGCCAGGGAGCTCCTCGCGGGGCCCGCGCAGCTCATGTCCCCGGAGGGTTGGTGTCAAAATAAAGAAGGAGCCGGCTGGCATGGCTCCGTGGTCGAGCGTCGACCCACGAACCAGGAGGTCACGGTTGGATTTCTGTCAAGGGCACACGCCCGGCTTGCGGGCTCGATCCCCAGTAGGGGGCGTGCCGGCGACCGCTGATCAGTGACTCTCTCCCCTCGTTGAGGTTCCTGTCCCTCTCTGCCTCTCCCTCCTCTCGGGAGCCCATAACAGTGTGTATTTTTAAAAGCCCGAGTTGCATGCAGTCGGGCTAACTTGGGCGGAGGCGTTTCCCCCCGGGCGCCTGAGGAGTCACGAGGTGACACGGAAATAACAGCCTCCGTCCGTGGAGCTGAGACGCGGCCTCACGGGGCGGGCGTGTGGCTGGAGGGGAGAGGGCCTGACACGAGATTCGGTGGGAATGCTGTGGCTCACGGGCGGGGACACCCTGGGCCTGCCCTCCCTGCGGGCTCCCGCTAAGGCCCCTGTCCCGGGCGCCCACAGCATCGCGGCGCAGCCGACGGGTGCCCCGGGGGTTACATACAACAGTAACTCAGGTCCGTCCCTGAGGCGAACGTTTATTTCCCGTAGGCGGTGAGCACAAGTGGATGTGGAATATGGCCGAATACCTAATATTTTTATGTTTATTTTTCTTTCTTTATTGTTATCACTGGAAGCCAGTGGAGGCGTTGGCTTCCTTTTTTTAAAAAAAATATATATTTTGTTGATTTTTACAGAGAGGAAGGGAAGAGGGGTAGAGAGTTAGAAACATGGATGAGAGAGAAACCTCGGTCAGCTGCCTCCTGCACGCCCCTGACTGGGGATCGAGCTCTTGACCGGAATCAAACCCGGGACCCTTCAGTCCACAGACTGGTGCTCTGTCCACCGAGCCACACCAGCCAGGGCCCGAACACCTATTCTACAGACATTAATGAGCATGGGAGGGTGCTGTTCTGCATGAGGACACTGGCTGCGAAGCCTCACGGTGTTAACACCTCAGGATACTGGTCTGTGAACCTGTTGGTGTGTTTTTGTTCTTGATGCTGCTTATTATTGTTATTAAATTTTCACTTTTCTCTGTACATTCCATTTCCCTCTTGTGACATTTTCATTTCCATCCCACGTCCTTTCCGTTTTCCATGCGTTTATATGTAGCGAAACAGCCCAGGAGGTATGTGCTGTGTATGAGAAAGGCTAAAGCAGGGAACCCTTCGGGGGTCCGGAGCGGGTTGATTCAATTTACAAATGACTCGCTGTTCGAACAGCCTTCCAGAATGAGGTCCGAGCCCCAAGGTCCCACTGCACATATATTATGCATTTATCTACACTAATAAAAGCCTAGGTGGCCCTTACACATGATGTTGTCACAAGATGGCCGCCACAAGATGGCCCGGCGGCCGCTCCGCATGGTGAGGCCTGGGGGTCCCGCGCCTCCATGCGACTTGGAGGAGGCTGGTCCTGGCGGAGGAGGCGGGTCACGGCAGGGGAGGGCAGTTGTGGGCAATCGGGCCGGCAGGGGAGCAGTTAGGCATGAATCAGGCAGGCAGGGGAGCGGTTAGGAGCCAGCAGTCCTGGATTGTGAGAGGGTTGTCCCAGATTGGAGAGGGTGCAGGCCGGGCTGAGGGACACCCCCCCCCGCCCCGTGCATGAATTTCGTGCACTGGGCCTCTAGTATGTAAATATATCCACATGTACTTCTACAGTTAGGCCCTTTGGAAATATCAGCGAGGTGAATGGGTAACAGCTGTCTGCGTTGCAGCATGGAATTAGGGCCCAGGACGCCCCCAGTCCAGAAGCGGGGAGAGCGCGACAGCACCAGCTGACGCGTAAAGAAGCTCAGGGCCCACGAAGGGGGTCCTGGGGTTCCCCTGGGGCACTGGCGGGGCTGGTGGAGCTGGCGGGTCCGAGCCACGTCTGTGAGGCTGGTGTTGGGGTGTGAGTACAGCCGGGCTCTCTGTTTCCCACAGGCCCCTGCGGCTGGAATGGAAGGCGCCGCGGGAAAGCCGTGTCCTGCGCTCAGTGATCTTGGACTTGGCCTCCCGAGTCTGGCAGCCACTCTCTCCCATGGGTCCCCAGGGAGCGCCCTGGGCGCTGTTGTGCCCCAACCCCCGGGGGTCCCGGACGCCGCTGGGCACCATCACACACCAGCCTGAGAGGGAGAGGGGCCGTATGTGTGTGAGTGTGTGTGTGAGTGTGTGCGTGAGTGTGTGCATGCATGCACCTATGTCATGGGGGTGAGAGCCACCTCTAAACACATGTGCACACGTTCAGTGTCTGGTGACGGGGAGTCACACAGAGATGCAGGTCCCCCTTGGGGAACAGGGTGCAGCAAGCGGGCGGGCCCCTCCCTGCGGCCTCCTGGGGACAGGCTGGCCCCCGTGGGCTGCGCGGGGCAGATATAGGTCACACGCGTGCAGGATGTCGGCCAGTTACTCTCCCCGGGGCCATTCCATCCATGCCTGCGGCCCTCTCCCTTCAGAGGAGGCTGCAGTCAGGCTGCTGCCTCCACGGTGGAGCTGTATCCCCTCCCCCCGGAGGCTGTCTGTGGGTGCCACTTGGGCGAGGGGGGCACCCTGCCTTGGGCGGCGGTGCCAGTGGGGAGCAGGGCTGCCCAGCAGCGGGGTGGAGGCTGGAGGCGAAAGTGGCCCGAAGCGGCTGAGCCCACGCAGACCAGGCGCCTGCTGCAAAGTACACTCGGGGCCACTCAGCGCCGGGGCAGCTCGGCTCCGCCTGGCGGAGGAGGATGCGTGGGGACACCGAGGCCCAGGGGCGCCCACTGGGAGCCCGCGGGACCCGGGTCTGACCAGGGTCCTCCCTCCTCAGGGACTGAGCCTCACTCACCCGGGGGATGCGATCCCGTCCGCTCCTTGCTGCCGCCGGACAGCGTGAGCTCGCGGCCTCGGGCCTGGCGTGGCAGGAAGGCCGGCCCCGGGCTGGCTCCTTCGGTGCCTGTCACTCACCCCCCACCAGCCTCACATGCTGATGGCACTGTCCCCATCGCAGAGCGCAGGGGTCACTTGTCCGACCTTGGCTGCCTGCCCGCGAGTCTGCGTTCCTTCCCAGGAGGAGCGGGCGTGCGGGAGCGGTCAGCACGTGAATCTCGTGTGCATGTGAGTCTCGCGTGTGTGTGAGTCTCGTGTACATGAGTCTCATGTACGTGTGAGTCTCGTGTGCGTGTGACTCTCGCGTGCATGTGACTCGTGTGCATGTGAATCTCGTTGCGTGTGAATCCCGTTGTGTGTGATTCGTGTGCATGTGAATCTCATGTGTGAATCTCATTGTGTGTGTATTCTCTGACCGGAGGGCAATGCCATGACCCCCGCACATCCAGTCTTTCCTGCAGAGCCCAGCTGCTCCTTGAGCCTCGGGCAACCCCTGCGTGTCCCGGCATTTCCTCCGAAACATAATCTTACCCTTTGCTGGTGATCGTGTGCCTGAAGACCATATAGAGTGAGGTTTCCCTATTACATTTGAGTGATGCCCTGGCTGGTTTGGCTCAGTGCGTAGAGCCTGGGCCTGCGCCTGAAGGGTCCCAGATTCGAATTTGGTCAGGGCACAGGCCCAGGTTGCGAGCTCCATCCCCAGTGGGGGGCGTGCAGGAGGCAGCCGGTCCATGATTCTCTCTCATCACAGACGTTTCTCTCTCTCTCTCTCCCTTCCTCTCTGAAATAGAAAAAAATATATTTAAAAAACGTTCTTTGAGTGATAAAATAGACTGGTCTGACTTCAGCCACGCGGTCTGTGTATCCAGCCATATGCAGGCGTGACCATGTCTGTAGCGTGTGCTCCGCATGCGACAGAGCGCGCTGGTTAAGAGGGTGTGAGACATGAAGCATCCGCTAGCGGTGGTTTTGTGAATGCAGCCACGTGGGTGCAGGAGGGGCGCTTCCTCATGGGGAGGCTGTCCCTGGGCTGAGCCCCAAGTCTGCCTGGGAGCGGCTCGCGCCGCCGCTGCTGAGCGTGTGAGGGTGACGGAGCCCGCAAGTAACGCTTCTTTCTCTCTCTCCCCCTGCAGAGTCGCAGTGCACGCTGTGCGGGGAGCCGGAAGGTGAGTGTGCCCGGCGTTGGACGGAGGGGACAGGGCGGGCGGCGTGCAGACGCGAGGCGGCCCCCGGGGGTGGCTGACGCACGGCCAGCTCGTGGCTTGCTTTCTGTTTTGCGGTTAGAAGTTGGGTTGGTTTTCTCCAGATCACACGTGTCAGTGTGAGACGTAACGCGTTTCTTGGCTGTAAATACATCAGCAGCGGGGCGGGCGGGGGGGGTGGGGGCCGCGCTCAGGGGAGGTGAACCCCGGGCCAGTCCTGCTGTCAGTGACCGAGACTGTGGGTCGGCCGGGACCCGGAGGGTCAGCCTCGGCGGCACTTGTCAGGACGCCCGCAGAGTGGAGCTGAGGGCCCTAGCGCTAACTCCGCCCCGACCTCGGTCCTGTCGGCGGTGACGGATGAGCGAGTAGAGGGGAGGGGGGGACACCCCCCACGGGGCCCGGGGCCCAGGGTTCCCTGCCGCGAGCTTTCAGCAGAAAGGCAGGTGAGCGATGGGCTAGCCTCAGGCGGCCCGGGAGAGGCCAGTCCTCCGCCCGCGTGGGGATGCGCGACGGCGCCCGGTGCCCGCCGAAGCTCCGACACACGGGGGTTCCCCGTGACCGGGTTGGCTGGGACGTGAGAGTCTCAGGTTCCTGTCGAGGTTGTTTCCAGAAGGAGATGCTCGGCTCGGCCGCGATGATGCCGTTAACGCGCACGTTAAAGCCGTAGCGTCACAGCGGCGCGGACAGCGACACTCCAGGCCCCTGGCGTCCCCGGTCACAGGACGTGCTCTCGGGGCCCGGTGACTGCCCGGCGGCCCTGCAGAGGGGTCCGTGGGTGCCGCTGCCTGGGAGGCCCGGGGAGGCGTCTGGGGGAGAGCAAGGTCCGACGATCACGCCCTCAGGCCCTGGGACGCTGTGATTTCTCATCGTTGTAGCTCCATGGCCCCCGGCCTTCCCACACGGACCCGCGGCCTGCTCCGCTTTCTGTTTGGTGCTGTTACCCACTCAGCACACTCACACTCACACACACTCACACGTACACACTAATACACACTCACACTCACACAAGTCACACACATTCACACATACACACTAATACACACTCACACACACTCACACACACTCACACACACTCACACGTACACATTAATACACACTCACACTCACACAAGTCACACACATTCACACATACACACTAATACACACTCACACACACTCACACATACACACTAATACACACTCACACAAGTCACACACATTCACACATACACACTAATACACACTCACACACACTCACACATACACACTAATACACACTCACACAAGTCACACACACTCACACATACACACTAATACACACTCACACTCACACATACACACTAATACACACTCACACTTACAGTCACACACTCACACATACACACTAATACACACTCACACAAGTCACACATACACACTAATACACACTCACACTCACACATACACACTAATACACACTCACACTTACAGTCACACACTCACACATACACACTAATACACACTCACACTTACAGTCACACACACTCACACACACATACACACTAATACACACTCACACTTACAGTCACACACACTCACACATACACACTAATACACACTCACACATAGTCACACACACTCACACTCATATTCACACATACACACACAGTCACAGTCACATATAGACATGCACACACTCACACGCACACTCACAAGCACACTCACACGCTCACACACAAGCACACTCACACACTCACACTCATACTGCTTGTCCCGTGTCTCCTGGGCCGTGGACACTGACGCAGTGGCGTCCTCACCGTGCAGTGGCGTCGTCGGCTTGTGCTCACAGGCGTGCTCTGTGCGGCGTGTGCCGAGTGTGGGTCCCGCTGCTTCTTGTCGCGAACAGCAGGTGTGTCCGACACATCAGCACAGCTCGGCTGGGCGTGGCGGGGAGGGGACGGGGCTGGTAGTTCCCTGGAAGTCCTTGCTCAGCGAGGGGTGCTGATGGTTCCCGTGGGCGTCAAGGTCATGGGTCAGACTGGAGTGGCCTGGGCTGACCTTGGTGGCCACGCAGCCTGCGGCCTGGCTGGTCCTCCCGCCCGAGCGTCCCGGGCCTGGACAGAGCCTGGGGCCCAACCCCTGCAGATGCCACTATGCTGCCTCCTCGACAGTCTCAGGCTGCCCCCGCGGGCCGCTCTGCGGTGACCGCCAGGCCACGCTCCACACACTGCCCGCCTGCACCAGAGGTCACCCTGCCCGAGAGGAAGGGGAGCGTGTCAGTGTCGTCCGGGCGGATGCACTGGTAGCACCGTGACCAGCCCAGGCAGATCCCGGTAAATACTCAGAACGAGGCCACAGGACGCTGTCCCCCGCGGGCTGGGCCCTCGCTGGCCGGGCGTGACCCAGTGGGCCCTGGAGGCGGGTCTGGACGGACCCCTCCCCCCGTCTCTGCTGCGATTCTCTGAAGCCTTTTGGGCTCCGATATGCAGGTGGCGTGGCCCCACGTCGGAGGGAGAGGGGGAGGGACGGGATGGCATGGTCTCAGCTGTGCGCTAGTGTTTGAAAAGCGCGAGGCATGAATATTCATGCGGCTCTAAATCATTTAAGTAATTAGCCTAAGTGAGAGCTGGCTGGGCGCAGTGAGTGGAATCGGAAATCAGCCGCTTTGTTCCATTTTCTCCAGCGGCTTCTATCCGTTAACGCGTGACAGGTCGCAGGGAGGACTCAGAGCCGGGGGGCGGGGGAGGGGGGGGGCTGGCGTGGCGTGCTGCCAGCCAGCCTGGGCGCGGGCCCCCCACATCCCAGGTCAGGGCCGCGCTCCCCAGCCTCTCCGTGGGGGTGGCTAGCGGCCTCTCCGTGGGGATGGCTAGCGGCCTCTCCGTGGGGGTGGCTAGCGGCCTCTCCGTGGGGATGGCTAGCGGCCTCTCCGTGGGGACCAGGGAGTGGGAGACACCGACTTGCCCGTGAGGATTCGTTCTGGGGAGAGCGGTCCGGTGGACGGCGGCAGACGGAGTGATTAGCGCCTATTCCGATGATCCCCTCTGTCAGGCGGGGAGGCCGGGAGCAACGTGTAGGGATGCCGGCCACCCCGGAGTCCGGAGTCCGCCATGGCGAGTCCCGGCAAGGGTGCGGCCTGCTCGGCCGGGAACGTAGGTTTCGATTGTGTGTAAAGCGTGGATCGCAGTGTCAGCGCGCAGCTCGCCTGCCCGGGGCCGGGGCGAGGCTCCTGCAAGTCGGCCGGCTGTGGGGGCGCCCTGTCTTGGTGGGACATGTCCTCCTGCGTGTCCCTGTCTTTTTCTTCCTGTTCACAGTTCGACTGCGAGTTTTGAGAGCGCGCGGGAAGGAGCTGCCTCCGGTCCACGCCCCGCGGCCGAGGGCCGGCTGTGCGTCTCAGGGGCGAGGCCCGGCGCCAGCGGAGGGAAATTTAAAATTTACTCAGAACGGCCTCGTTTGCTACAGCAATTTGCTAGACCCCCACCGGTCTGGCTCCGTGGTTAGTGTCGGCCCACAGACCAAAGGGTCCCGGGTTCGACCGTCAGGGCGCGTGCAGGAGGCAACCAATCGGTGAGTCTCTCTCACATCACTGTTTCTCTCTGTCTTTCCCCCTGTTCTGCTCTCTCTAAAAATCAGTGGAAAACCACCCGCAGGTGAGGAATTAAAAAACAAACAAACAAATGAAATTGAACTGACCGTTTTCTCTTTGTGGGACCAGGCTCCCGCGAGGTAACGTGTGCGGAAGAAACGGTGCGTCTTTTTATTATTATTGATTTTTTTAGAGAGAGAGGAAGGGAGAGGGGGAGAGAGAGAGAGAAACATCCACGCTGAGAGAGAATCATGGGTCGGCTGCCTCCCACACGCCCCACACTGTGGATCAAACCCGCAACCCGGGCCTGTGCCCTGGCCCGGAATGGAACTGTGACCTCCTGGTTCATAGGTCGACGCTCCACCACGGAGGCACGCTGGCCGGGCATTTTCAAACCTCTGACAGCCTGTACTTTTCTGCAAACATACTCTGGACCAGCGGTCGCCAAGCGGTGGTCGCGGACGACTGGTGGCCCGTGAGGTCCGAAAGGGCGGTGGCCGCTGCTCTGGACGATGGGCTGGTCCCCGTTTCTCTGACGGTAGAAATGGAAAGAGATGCAGAACCTGGGCCGCTTCGACGGACCCATAGGCCACGGCAAGGCGGGTGTGGCTTTAAAATCAGTCCCTGAGAGCCAGTCGTGGCCGTGAAGGACGGGACGCGCCGAGGAGCGCCGCCCGGCGGTTCTGTGCTGTGGGGACCTGGGAGCGGTGAGGTCCCCGCCCACCTGCTCCCTTGGTTGTGAGTAATAGAATGATGTGAAGCCTCCATTTTCTTGAATTCTAAAATAATGACTTGGGTTTTGTGAAGCAAAACAGGACGGTCAGCACCGTGGAAAGTAAGACGCCGCGGAAGCCCTAAGTGACGGCAGAACATGGGTCAGTGGCACTGCAGTGGCGGCCTCTGGGCTTAGCCAGGTCTTAGGTTTGGAACCGGCTGCGAGCGGGGCTGTGATCTGCTGACCCCCCACCCTTCCCGCCCGCGTGCAGCGGCGGAGCCGACCCCGGCACACCCAGCGGGGGCGGCGTGAGACCCGCCCGCTCTTCACTCGCCCTTCCTGACAGCGGACAGCTACCGCCTCCCGCATCAGAAGCCGCCGCCCTGGGGGGGGGGGGCGTGTGCTGGGGAGGAGCGGGCTGTCTGGCAGAGAGGGCACGGGACAGGCGAGGTCGTCACGCGTGGTGGGCAGGAGGGCACGGGGCACGGCCCTGGTGTGACTTCAGCGGGACGTAGGGCGCGTGGGGCCCAGGCTGCCGAGGGGCTCGGGCCGGCTTTCTGGGCCACCTTCTTGTGGGCAGATGTCACCTGCCTACAGAGACCCGTACGTGGGACCCACGAGGGCACCCCAGGGCTGAGACGGTGTTCAAGTCTCCCCGAAACGACACTCAAAGCCGTGTGCATTTCCCGGGGTGCAGGTTCCCCGCTTTGCTGGCTGCAGCTGTCGGGGACTTGGGTCTGGAGCCAGCAGGACGCGGCTGAATCTTGTAGGCCGGTGGTCGGCAAACCGCGGCTCGCGAGCCACCTGCGGCTCTTTGGCCCCTGGAGTGTGGCTCTTCCACAAAATACCATGGCCTGGGCGAGTCTGTTTTGAAGAAGTGGCGTTAGAAGAAGTTTAAGTTTAAAAAATTTGGCTCTCCAAAGAAATTTCAATCGTTGTCCTGTTGGTACTTGGCTCTGTGGACTCATGAGTTTGCCGACCAATGTCGCAGGCGGCTGTGCCCTCGGTGGGAACCGCCTCCCGCCTCCGGGGGTGGGGGATGGGAACACAGTGCCAGCCGAGGGCGCTGTCAGCCCGAATGCGGCTACACGTGGAAAGTTCTTACCGTGGCGTCTGGCACGTGGCAACAGTTCACCTCAAATACGCCTGCCTCGTGGGCTTTAAGTCGGTGCATTCCTCCAAACGCTGGCTGTGCTGACGCGGCGGCCTCGGGGGCCTCCTGCCAAGCGCTCAGTCTGCGTCTGCGCCAAGGGCCTCGGCCCGGTTCCCTGTGGAGCTGCCTGCAGACCGGCTCCCTGCACCGCGACCTTGGCCCGGCTCCCTGTCCTTCGGGCAGTGCGAACCGCTTGTGGCTCAGTGTGTGTCCCCAGTGACGGCGCCTCCCCGCCCTGCCCCCAGGCACCGGCTGCACACACAGCCCTGAGCTGCCAGCTGAGCTGGGTCCCGGAACAGAAGCCCAGGGGAGGCCGGTGGTCCAGGCGCTTTGTCTTCCTCTGGGCGCCGTGACAGGTGGCCTGCACCAGCCTGCACCGGCCCGCACCAGCCCGCACCAGCCCGCACTGGCCCGCACCAGCCCACAGCCCCGGGTTCTCATGAAGAGCAGCAGCCCAGACAGGCGGGATCTGGGGGGCGCTGGCGGGCGCCATCGAGCACCCGTCCCGGCCAGTCCCAGCGGATCACGGGAGACTGCGTGTCGGCCACACGCGTTTCTTTGATTCTCTCGGGAGAAGCCAGTGTCTGGGGCCTGTGGCTGCTGGGCAGGGTGCCGCAGGGATCAGCCAGCCACCCGGGTTTGTGTCCGTCCCAGTTTCCTCCGTTTACCAAGGAAAAGCCTGATGCTCGGGTGCTGATTTACCAAATGCGAGGTGTTTTAAGATAAAATAAAATAAATCAAATCAAATCAAATTAAATCAAATTATAAAATAAATAAAACTGTGACTTCCCTGCGGCGCGAAGCTGCCCTGAACTCTGCGCTGCGCAGGGCAGTCGGTCAGCCGGTCGCTCCTCCCGCTTTGCGCTCGTTCTAGTTTTCCGTTTGGCGTTTAACTCCCGGCAGGGCCGGCGAGGGTGCCGACGAGGCCTTGGTTGACTCTCTGGCTTGCATGTAGTGAAAATTCGCTTTGCCTCCCAATGAGCATCTTCAAAACGTCCGTACGTGCCCTCGTGGCCGCAGTCCTGGGAGTCTACCCGTGGAAATGAGCCAACATTCAGAACACCTTCGACGCCCGCGTGTGTATTGCGATGTCGTTCACAAAAGCAAATAATTGGAAGCCCCTCCCGTGGGACGGCAGGGCTGCGGCGCTGAGCGTCTCCCGGCGAGGAGGCGAGGCGGCCAGGCGTCCCGGCGTCCCGTGAGCGAGGGAGCGCCGCCCCGTGCCCGCTCCCACGTGGCCTCACGGGGCTCCTGGGCGATGATGGGAGACGCCTCTAAAGTCTCTGTTTCCTTCCCCTTCGTTCCCACACCGTCTCCGTTCGCCACAGCACATTCGTGACCTTGGGTAGCGGGGGAAACGTGTTGAAAAGTTGCTGCTGTCTGCTCCTCGCACCGGCAGGAAGGCGCCGGGACCTGCTCTCGGGGCCACGTGGCCTGTTCATTCCGTGGCCGACCACGCCATTCCCAGGGCGCGGGTTCCCGGGTGTGGCAGTCACGTCCGCTGTCCGTCCACGGTCCGGCTTTCTCAAGTGCGTCAAAGGGGCCGTTGAAATGACCCTGTCAGGGTCACGGGGCCGGACGTGAGGGGAAGGCAGGCCTCCGTCCGTGTCTGCCGGCTCCACCATTCACGCGGAGGAATCGGGTTTCTCCCAGACAGTGACAGCCGATCCCAACCCACAATTGTCACCTCACCTGTCCGTCCGTCTGTCCGTGTCTCTCTGTTCTTCCGTTCTTCCAAAAACTCCTCCCCCTCCCTCTGTGGCCTTGACCTTCCACGTTTCTGTCCGTCTCTTTGTCCTGGCCGAATCTCCACATGAATCCCTGGCTCAGGAAGCTGCTCGCCGCCTCACCTGCGTGACCCGGCGTTTGCCCACGCGTGGCGGTTATGTGTGGAAGGGATTCTACCTGGCCAGGTGGTGGTCCATGCAAGACGCATGATGAGAACATACGTTTGCGTCCGGGATTTGTGTCCCTCGGAGAGTTCATGAACTCCTTGTCGGAGGTCCCCACGGGGAATAGGAATGGACATGGGTGGGAAAAGCTATTTTTTATGGGAACACCTGGATCTCGGCTATAGGAATGGCTTGTCTCAGAATGCCAGCATTTCCTTTCTAAGCGTCTTGGCGGCGGTGTTCTCAGTGAGCTCCGCTGCAGTTGAGAGAGGACCGATGGATGGACAGAGGCACGCAGCTTTGCCGTCAGCCCTGTGCTTTAGGGGACGTTGAGCAGAGCGTGCTTATGACAGACACTGTCCTGCAGGCGTGCGAGCCCGGCTCCAAAGCCCAGACCCCTCCCCCAGCGCGTGCGGCCCAGCCATCTGGGCCACACCTGCCCCGGGAGGTGGTGAGAGCAAAGGTGGGAGCCCATCATGGCCACGCGGCATCCTCTGTCCTCCCTCCCTCCGGTTTTTGCTAGGATACGGCTCACGCACACCAGCTTATCACAGGACTTAACCTCCTCTGGCCTCTACGAAGGCCTGGGGGGTGTGGGCCGTATCTCCGCTGTGCCTGGCCCTGACAGACCCACGGCAGCACCGCGGGCCCCTTGTTAGCATGCAGCCAATAGAGTCAGAGATCAGGCGCCATCTATAATAATAAAAGCATAATATGCTAATTAGACCAGACATCCGTCCAGACGACCTTCAGGACGAAGCCGGGGCTGCGAGGGAAGCCCGGGTGCCAGAGGGAAGCCGGTGCCGGCAGCCGGGGGAAGGAAGGCCTGCTCTTGCACGAATTTCGTGCATCGGGCCCCTCGTCTTCCATAAGCAAACAGAGTCTGCTCCTGGCCTCTGACCTGCAGACCACAGTGTTCATGAGGCGTGACCTGTGATCCCATGTGTCACTCTCTTCAGAACAGTGTGACCGCCTTCAGAAGTACCGGGGAGGACTCGGGCCCTGCCCTTGACAAGTTCAGGTGGCACGGGCCTCAGTTTCCCCTTCAGAAAATGGGCGGCCGTACGAAATTTACCAAAAGGAGTGCCGTGCCGTGTTTGGTATGCGACACCACCGTCGTCGCTGGCAGCAGACGCCATTGTCACCACAGGTGGCTTTCTGCGCGCGTGCGTGCGTGCGCGCACCTGTGTGCGCGTGTGTGTAATGGTATTTGTATTCCTTTCAAGCAGGGGTGGGGACCTTTTTCCTGCCAAGGGCCATTTGGATATTTACAACGTCATTCGCGGGCCGTACAGAATTATCGACGTAAACACTGGCCCGCTCTGTTTGGTCAGCCATGTAACTAACTCACCTACCCGTCAGGCTTTGGCAGGCCAGACCACATGATTTCACCGGCCTCATGCGGCCCGCCGGCCGGGCGTTCCCCTCCCTGCAGAAAGCGTGTTCTCTCTCTCCAGTGTTCACAGATTCCGACGAAGCAATATGCCCCGGCTGTTTCTCAGGCCGTTACTGTTTCAGTTCTGAAGCCAGTGCCCCGGTGTGGTGAGCGAGCCCGCGCCTCCCCTGCACCGAGCCGCTTCCCTGGGGACGGTCATTGGATCAGACATCCGGCCGCTTCCCTGGGGACGGTCATTAGATCGGGCATCCGGCCGCTTCCCTGGGGACGGTCATTGGATCGGACATTCGGCCGCTTCCCTGGGGATGGTCATTAGATCGGACGTCCGGCTGCTTCCCTGGGGACGGTCATTAGATCGGACGTGCAGCCGCTTCCCTGGGGACGGTCATTAGATCGGACGTCCGGCCGCTTCCCTGGGGACGGTCATTAGATCGGGATGTCCGGCCGCTTCCCTGGGGACGGTCATTGGATCGGACGTCCGGCCGCTGACCTGGGGACAGTCATTGGATTGGACGTCCGGCCGCTTCCCTGGGGACGGTCATTGGATCGGACGTCCGGCCGCTCCCCTGGGGACGGTCATTGGATCAGGATGTGCGGCCGCTTCCCTGGGGACGGTCATTAGATCGGGACGTCCGGCCGCTTCCCTGGGGACGGTCATTAGATCAGGATGTGCGGCCGCTTCCCTGGGGACGGTCATTAGATCGGACGTCCGGCCGCTTTCCTGGGGACGGTCATTAGATCAGGATGTGCGGCCGCTTCCCTGGGGACGGTCATTGGATCGGACGTCCGGCCGCTTCCCTGGGGACGGTCATTGGATCGGACGTCCGGCCGCTTCCCTGGGGACGGTCATTGGATCGGACGTCCGGCCGCTTTCCTGGGGACAGTCATTGGATCAGGATGTGCGGCCGCTTCCCTGGGGACGGTCATTGGATCGGACGTCCGGCCGCTTCGAGTGAGGCTGCTTGCGCCCGGGGTCGCTGCACTTCCCAGCAGGCTCCCAGGCTCGGAGCAGCGGTTCTCAGCTCCCGGCGCACAGAGGATCCCCGCACGCGGCGGCACCCCAAGTACAATTCCTGCCCCTCTGACAAGAAGCGAGGTGTGGGTTTGATTCCTTCACGCCCGGTGGCTGTCGCTGTGTTTCGTTGGACAGTCTAAGGGGACGGGGTCCGTGCCCTGACTCAGCGGTCAGGGGTTGCACGTTGTAAACATTATTGTGGCCACCAGCTGACCCCCGCCTGGCGCCTTCGCCGCGAGGAGCCACGTGCGAGCACCGGCCAGCGGCTCGGAAAGCCAGGGGCCTGGATCCTTGGAGACTGGGTGTCCAGGGACACGACAGCCCGAGCTGCGTGGGGCCTGCCGTTTCGGGGACGGGACGGGGCAGCCTCGAAGCCTGGCTCTCCTCGCCGTGACTGGAGCCAGCTGAGGGTGCTGCACCCGCCGTCACACAGTCAGCCCGTGGCCAGGCCGCTCCCAGAAATGATGTCTCGCGTGTCAATGGAAACCTCGGTGTTCGACTGACAACCCGTTCGTGCTGATGGCTCCGTGCGACAAAAGCGTTTCCCGGGCAACAAGGGGGCGAGTGCGTGCGCGCGGTGAAATGTGGGACGCACACGGTCCAGAGGCGTCCAGTGCTGACGCTGCTCCCGTGTGAGGCGCTCGCAGCCCAGCCACGCCGGCGGCGGGAGCGGAAGAGCCGCTGGGAGCCGCGAAGGGGCGCAGGGAGCGGGCGTGTCCGAGGCAGCGAGCCGGGACGCACGGGCTTAAGGCTCACGGCGTGGTGCGCCGCATTGACAGGAAGACGTGTTTGGTGACGGGTTATTAGTGCGCGAGATGTGCTCGGGTGGGAAGGGGGGCAGCAGGGGTCACTGGGCTGGAACGGGTCAATCCCCTTCACGTGATTTCTAAGGGGAAGAGGTTCGGGTTTTGAACAAATGGCTTCTCGAACAGCCTTCCGGAACCCGAGAAACGAGGCTCCACCGTATCTTCTAAAGCTCCCGTGAAGGGAGCCAGTCAGTGCCTGAGGAAACAAGCAGGAAGGGGAAGCAGTGAGTCCACATCACACGCAAACCGTCCAAGGCCCACGCGCCCCCCCCCACTGCCCCCTCCCCCCTGCGCCATCCACGCTAGGCCAGCCCTCTGCGAAGCCACCTGTTCTCCGCTGGGCTTCTGCGCTGTGGTTCCCCCCGCCCCCCACGCTGTGAGTCCCCTCCTCCCCCCACGAGTCCCCTCCTCCCCCCGTGTGTGCCCCCCCAGTGCCCCTCCTCCCCCCTGTGTGTCCCCTCCCCCCCACGAGTCCCCTCCTCCCCCCGTGCAGTCTCTCCTCCCCCCACAAGTCCCCTCCTCCCCCCGTGTGTCCCTTCCTCCCCCTATGAGTCCCCTCCTCCCCCCTGTGTGTCCCCTTCCCCCCACAAGTTCCCTCCTCCCCCCGTGTGTCCCCCCCCAGTGTCCCCTCCTCCCCCCACGTGTCACCCTGCATGTGCCCTCCTGCAGGCAGGCCCCGGTTGCAGTTAGAGCCAGGAGGACGCGTCTTTCATCGCTGAGGGAGCGGGCACCTTGGCTCCTCTGCAGTCACTGCGTTCAGCGGGCTTGCTGACGGGGCAGAGCTCGCTGTACAAGTAGTAATAACGATTCCTAAGCACGTGAACGGATGCTCAGCTGTGTTCATGATGAAAGAAATGTTTCTATGAAGTGCTTGAGGTTTTCTCATCCAGTTGGCAACGATCCACACATCTGTTAGTGCCCCCAGGGGTGCCGGCCCCGTGCCCCTCCCCTGGCAGGTCCAGCTCTCTGAAGGGAAACGTAAGGTGCACAGGAGGGCACTGGGCCGGCGCGGCTCCGTGGCTGAGTGTCGACCTATGACCCAGGAGGTCACGGTTCAATTCCCGGTCAGGGCACAGGCCCGGGTGGCGGGCTCCATCCCTAGTGTGGGGTGTGCAGGAGGCAGCCGATCCAGGATTCTCTCTCATCATCAATGCTTCTCTCTCTCTCTTTCTCCCTTTTTCTCTGAAATCAATAAAAGCCTATATTTAGAAAGAGAGGCACAGGAGTGACAGAGAAAGGGTGGAGTCAGTAGCTCCGAGGGCCTGTCCTCCCACAGAAACACAGAAGCACAAGCAGGAGCCGGCAGAAACGCGTGGTCGGCCCTGGGAAGCCGTCAGGCGTTCACAGGGCTGCAGACAAGCAAACGCTGAGTCAAGAGAAGGGCAATGAAGATGGCAAGGAAGCTGCGCGGAGCGTTCACCCGCAGGCCCCGCCTGCTCCACGGCCCCTCCCGCTCCGCTCCCCCACCCTACGTGCTCACCCTGGAGGGCGCTCCCCGGCCCCTGCTCTGGACTGGCCTCCGGACTCGGGGAGGCTGAGGGCGGCTTTGGCAAACAGGTGGGTGTCCCGTCCCCCCACCAGGCGATGCTGTGCTCCTCCTGGTCACGCTCCTCAGTTGTCCCTTTACTGCGGGGATCGGGCCGAAACCGGCGCTCCGATATCCCCCGAGGGGTCCTGGTTGCTAGAGGGCGCAGGCCGGGCCGAGGGACCCCACCAGTACACGAATGCGCGCACCCAGCCTTTAGTTTGTTTATAAGATCTTGGGTGAATCTCTTCTCTCCTCCCCCTCCCCCCTTCCCTCTGAGATTCATCCGTCTGTCCCATGTTTCCATGCCTGTGGTTTCCGCTCCTGCAATGAGCGTCTGCCCCCTGGTGGTCAGTGAGCGTCATAGCTACCGGACGGTCGGCCAGTCGGCTGGTCAACCGGTCGGCCAGTTGCTTAGGCTTTTATGTATGTGGATTATCACGCCCAGCCACTTCCCAGACAGCCTCCCGGTCTCTCCGTAGGGTTCACAGGTGGGCGGGGTCGGTAGGGGAAGAAAGAGCTTGTTTGTGCCTTCACGTGGGATGCGCTCGGTATTGTCTGCCGTCCATCAGTCAGCAGCGCTGAGAGGAGCGGCCAGGCGTCTGGCCTTGGCCCTGGGGCCCCGCCAGTCGGGGTGTCCGTGGAGCGCCAGAGGCCCGCTGCACCTCCGCGTCTGTCTCCGTGGGCACCGAGCCCTGCTGTGTGGGCATCATGGAACCTTCTCCAAGTCGGGACACACCGCCGTCTGGGCCTGGCAACACGGGTCGGAGTCTGCGATTCAAAGATGGCCCATCGCGGCGTGTCCCGAGAGCGCATTCCAAGTCATGAAAAGAGTGTCGCCCCGGATCCCAGACAGAGGAGTCTCCCTTTCTTGAAAAAGCGTTTCTGACGTTGCTCCCCCTTGTACACCAGCTCTCCTGTCTCATACCTCGTGAAGTGACAAGCATCTGGGTTCCGGTAGGAAAACACTCAGGTCGCACACCGCACAGCGATTGGGTTAACCAGGCCTGGTTCCCCTTAGCGATGGGATTGGAGATAAAGCATCACACGGGCATCTACTTAGCTGGGCGGTCTTCTGGTCTTGGTGTGATTCACTCCATCAGCGCACAGGAGCCCTGGCGTTCGGGGGCGGAGGGGTGTTCCTATCTCACGAAGAGCCCCCCGGGTGGGGTCTGCAGGACTTTGGATCACAGACGCTTCAAATGCAGACGATTCCCGGGGTGAGGGACGCCTGTGGGAGGGCTCCCTGGGGCTGGGAGGCAAACGAGCATGCTGGGAGAGCAAGGGGACACGTGGCATACTTTCTACAGGGAAGATCTAAAAATCATGAGACAGTGTGCTTGCCTGGGCTCCTGGTCACAGTAGCTCACCTGGGCAGGAAGCTCCGGGCAGCGGTCCAAGGGCTGGGGCAGGCAAGAAGGAACGGGTCGGGACCTACGCGGGCGCATCCGCCGCAGGGCACAGCGTCCAGCCAGCCCCGCCTGGTGTCCGCGTGTGGGAGTGTGGGAGGGGCCAGGCCTGAGCAGTGGCCCTGCGGTCACGGCGACGGGGAGGTGGGGGGTGGACCATGCCCTCCATGTGGCTGGAGCACCGGCTGGACTCGGTGCCACGGGGCTGCCTCCCCGTCTCGGTCCTTGGTGTGCTGTGGGGGCCTGGGTCACCCCGGTGGGCGTGCCTTGCGTTTTAGTGGAAAGTAAGGCCTGTGGCCCGGCTGAGCGGTACCATCTCTTGTGCAACCGATGGGGACCGAGTGGCTGGAGGGGGTGCCGGGCTCTTTCCCTGTGGGTCTCCTCAGGACGCACCCCCGGAGGGAGCCCAAGGGCGGGCCATTCCCCGCCGTCAGCTCGCGCGGACACAGCACCGTGCCCGGTGAGCACAGCGGGGCTGTGCCCGTCGCATTAAACGTGGAGCTTGAATATTAAGATGGTGGAGGCATGTAAAACAGGCGCTCGAGAGCGGCTGCCCGACGCCCGAGCCTCCGCCTTCCGTCCAGGCCCCAGAGGGAGGCGTGGCTCGCCCGGAGCGCAGACGCCTGGGAGGGGCCGGTGGCGGGCACACCTCGGAGTCCCCGTGGCCCTGCCGTGAGCTCTGCGGGCCGGCTAACGGGAATGGTCTGCACATGTTTGTTGAATAGTCACGAGAGCCCATTTGCTTATGCCGCCAGGCAAAGCAACCAAGACAAATGCACCTTCAGGTCCAACATAAAGGGAAGAAGAGGCTCTCAGCGGAAACAGGCTCCTCCCTCAGGCAGGTCCTTTCTCTGCACGTCAAGTCAGCTGGTGGCTGAAACCCGACTCACGGGGGCGGGGGGGTTGGGGGGAGCGGTGTCGGGCTGCACCCCAGGGGGGCCTCTGCACTGGTCCCCCAGCCCCGGCCACCCGGCAGCCCTGCCCGCCCACGTCCTCACCTGGGGCTCACAGGCGCCTCCCTGGTGTACAGATGGCGTTGTGAGCGTCTGTCCTCGCCCCTCCCGCCCCCTCCCCCACCAGCCCCCCTTCAGGTCCCTCCCGTGCGCTGGACAGCTCCTCCGCGGGGCTGTGGCCGGACGCCCGGAGCGTGGCGTCTCTGTCTCCTGCTGCACAGTCTCCGTCAGAGGGCGAGTGGCCACCAGCAGCAAAGGCAGAAAAGACCTGCAAATCGCTGGCCGCGTGGCCGAGTGTCCACCTGTGAGCCAGGAGGTCAGGGTTCGATTCCCGGTCAGGGCACAGGCCTGGGTGGCGGGCTCGATCCCCAGTGGGGGGCCTGCAGGAGGCAGCCGGCCCACGGTTCTCTCTCCTCATCGATGTTTCTCTCTCTCCCTCCCGTCCTCTCTGACACCCATCTTAAATATCCCTGTGTTTAAACGTCCCTACGCTAGAACTCGCCCGAGGACGGGCAGCCAGCTCTGCCGGTCCTTTCCCTGCCGGCCCCGGGGTCGCCGCACTCGAGGCAGGCGCCAGGGGAACGCTGTCCATGGGACGGAAAGGTCACGTGACCATGGCAGGTGCTCCCCGGGGCCTCATGAGCAAGATTTATGACCGTGTTCCTGCCACCGCCGCCGGTGACCGTCCCGGGCGCGGTGACTTCTGAAGGACCGTGCGGCCCCATTCTTTCAGCCCGTCACGCATCAGACTCCCCCGGGCTGTGGCTGGGACGCGACCTTGACTCACAGTTTCCACTGCAGAGACGCCGAAGGACACGGCTCCCCTTCCTCGGGCGCTTACGAACGTGAGACAGCAGGCGGTCTGCTGCGGCCTTGAGCCGGGTCATCGCCGTGTCCTCCTCGCACTCCCGCCTCAGGGCGACCCGGCCGCCGTTAGCTGTTTCGCCCAGCATTGCGTAGGTCACCGGGATTCGGCGCTACCGGCTTGCGTTGATGTTCTGGACTCCGGGCAGTGTAAGCAGAGCCGGAATCCGTTAGCGCCGCTGTGTCCGCTGTCAGAGCTCCCTGTGGGATCCGTGCCTAAGCCGCCCCGGGCAGCCGTGCGGGAAGTGGGCGCCGACCGGCGCTGCTGGGCCAGGGGGTGGGGCCACGGCGGTGCCTGCTGCCTGGCCTCGCCCAGCGGAGACTCCTCTCTCGTCAGGACGGGGTGGTCTTGGACCAGGTGCCTCCCACAGAACCCGAGGGTGGGCCCCGTCGTCCCCAATGCCACGTCCGAGGGACAGCCCCCGCCCCGCCCTCTGAGAAAGACAGTCTCATCGGGGCAAAGCTCGCAGGAGGCTTTGGAACAGTCACATGCTCTCCAGGGGGCAGCGCAGGGGTAGAGGGAGCGGAGGGAGCCACGCGGGTGGGGGAGACACACGAAGGCCACACGCTCCGTCCCATCTGGTCTCGCCCAAGCCTGGGAGGTGAGCCCTTTCTGTCCCACGTGTCGCCACCCACAGGTGGAGAACCGCTAGCAGGGTCGCCTGAGACCATCGGAAAACGCAGATACTTACGAGTCAGTAACCGTAGCCACATGACAGTTATGAAGTAGCCACGAAAATGATTTTATAGTTGGGGGTCGCCACCACACGAGGAGCTGCATTAAAGGGTCGCGGCGTTAGGAAGGTGGAGAGCCACTGCCCTGGAGGAACTGCTCGTGGTGTCTGTCCTGGCAGGACCTGCCCTCGCCCACACACAGCGGTGCTGCCCCGCCCCCCCACCCCCCCACCCCCCGCAGAGCCGGCCGCATGCACCTGTGCCTGCCCAGGTGCCGGCTCACGGAACTGCGCCCCGATGGCCGCGGGGAGCCGAGGCCTCCGGTGGGAACGCCCCTGTCTCCTTCTCTCTGTCTCCCTTTTCCGTTTCCTAAAAGGATGCGAGGGAGTCGTCGCCTTCATACGATAAACAGCGAGCACCAGGTTCGGTGCCCTGGGCGGGGCGTGTCGCTAGAGGCCGTGTGTCTCTCCTCGAGGAACTCGGGGTCCTGGGGCTCCCGGCCTGAGACTGAACCTGAGACGTGCAAGGACGTGGCGCGGTAACTGGCCTCGGTATCTGGAGGGCGAGGAGATGGAGGGTGGGCCAGAAGAGGGGCAATCAGGGAGGGCTTTCTGGAGGCGGTGGCGACTCACTGAGGCTTCAGGGGTTACAGGACGGGCCGCGGAGAAGGGCAGGGTGTGCAGGTCAGAGAGACGCCAGGCGGAGGCCAGGACAGAGCAGGGACCCTGAGTCGCAGGCCCGGCGGTGAGCAGGGGTCCACACCCACTAATGCGGGCAGGGAGGCCAGTGAGAAACCGGAGGCGGGGGGGGGGGGGGGGGTGTGGAGGTTGACCCGGCACCTGAGCGGCCGAGGAAAACGTTCGCCCGGAGGCCGCGCTCTCTGCCGTGTGCCCGCAGCTTCTCGGGACAAAAGGAATAATAACGAGTGTGCGTTCAGAGAGTTATGGAGGGGGCGGGCGTTCTGCGTGGCTGACTGTGGAAAGTTACACACTTCAGTCCCCACCCACCCCACGCGCCCGGCACCCCCTCCCCTGACCTTGAGCCCATGACGGGCGGGGGCGCTCCCTGCGCGTCCCATTTTGAGAAACGGTTTCTGGAAGCTTTGACGGGGGCCTCGTTGCCCCAGCACCCGAGCCTTTCCCCGCCCTGTGCTTATCGCCTGTGAGACTCACAAGTGGGCGTGAACCCGAAAACCCGCTTCAGGGACGGGAATCCCAGGGCTCCTCTTGGGCCCCAGCCCTCTCTCGGCCTCGGGGCCTGCGCCGGAGGGTCTCCGGAAGAACCCCCATGACCCTCGAGCCCCGCCTGAGAGACCGAGTCCTGAGAGCGGGCGCCTGCAGCCGGGGCGTCGCCTCGGCCCCCCACCCCCCAGGGCGCCCTGGCTCTACCCAGCCAGGAGGGCGGAGCCCACACAGCTGGTCAGGCCGCCGCGGGCCTGGCGGTGGCTCCGCGGGTCGGAGCAGCGTCCGGCACACCAGGAAGGCTGCGGGTTCGATTCTGGCCGGGCGCATCCCTAGGCCGCAGGCTTCACCCCCGGGGCTCAGGGCAAGTGCGGAGGCCACCCCTCTCTGTTTCTCTCTCACGCCGCTGTTTCCCTCCCTCCCTCCCTCCCTCCCTCCCTCCCTCCCTCCCTCCCTCCCACTCTCACATCAGCAAACATGTCCGCAGGCCAGGATGGAGAGAAGAAAGAAAAAGGCAGTGTTGGTGGCCGAGTGTGGAAACCTCACCGTCGTGTCTGCATCTCATGCTGCCTTCGAGAGGCTTTTCAATCACAGTGTTCAGCCAGTGGTATTTGGGTTTGGTGTCAGGGGCTCCGCACGGAGGTTAGACAGTCATGTACTTTACAAAGTTCCCCCCACCATCTCCAGTGCCCGCCTGGCACCGGACGTACTTCTTACGATACTAGGGGCCCGGGGCACGAAATCCGCGCAAGGGGCTCAGCGCTTGCAGCCCCCGCTGCCTCGCGGCCCGCGGCCCCACGGCCCCGCCCCCTGGTGGTTCTGCCGTCGGGTCTAATTAGCATATTAGCTCTTCATGATATGGGATTGCTGACTCGGTTCCCTGTGCTGTGCTTCACACCCGTGACTGTTCTGTAGCTGCCAACCTACTTCCCAACCCCTCACCTCTCACCGGGCCCCTCAGCCCCTCCCCGCCGGCAGCCATCGGTCTGTTTCCTGTGTCTGCGGCTCTGCGGCTCTGTTTCTGTTTTGCCTGTCTGCTGATGTTGATCCCCAGCGTCCACATGTCGGGGAAGTCACATGGTGTCTGTCTGTCTCTGACTCACTCATCTCACTGAGGGTAACGCCCTCTCGGTCCATCCATGCTGCCGTGGTACACGGTGAGGCCTCGCTCTTTACGGCCGAGCGGCACTCCCTGGTGTGTATTTCCCACGTCGTCTTCACGCCTCGCCTGTGGATGGACGGGGGCTGCTTCCGTACGTGGCGATTATGCTGAAGTGCCCTTCTTTGTCTCCTGTCCTGGCCTCTGTGTTAAGGTCTGTTGTGTCTGATGGGAGTATTGCTGCCCCAGCTTCTCTTTCCATTGCCGTCTCCATGAAATACGTTTTCATCTCTTCGTTTTCGGTCGGCGTGTGTCTTTCGATCTGAAGTGGGTCTCCTGATCTCGTTTTATTTTTTAAAAACAACAACACATCTATTTATTGATGTCAGAGAGGAAGGGAGAGGGGGAGAGAGAGAGAGACATCCATGATGAGAGAGAACCATCATCGATCGGCTGCCTCCTGCACGCCCCCCACTGGGGACCGCGCGCGCAACCTGGGCACGTGTCCTGACCAGGAATCGAACCGGCAACCTCCTGGTTCGTAGAGTGATCCTCCACCACGGAGCCACATGGGCCAGCTCATTCACACTTCTCGTCTCCCTGCCACACATGGGAGCTCTGGGCGGGAGAGAAATGCATTCTTGGCTGTCTGCCCTGGACCTGCCGGCCACCTCCCGCCGGGCGCTGGGTGGAGCCACGTGACACCCTCGTTGGCGCTAAGCCTGCGCCGTGGCCGGTGTTCGTGGTCACTGTCGGCTCCCAGGCGTGGCCCCGCCGTGCTGGTGGGGCCCGGCTGTCCAGTTTGCGCCTTCGTGCGGTCGCTCGTCAGCTTCACAGTAGTCCTGCGGTTCCTGGACTTGGACAAGAACCGCGGCGATGCCGGGAAAGCGGGCCAGGCTGGCGCGCCGCCCGGAATGTCCGGGCCGGACCACGCGGGACTCGCACTCGCCGTGGTGGTGGCTTCATCATTGAAAGTCCCTTCGGCTGAACTCTCATCCTCTCGCCTTGTGTGGCTCGCGTGGAAAAGGAGGAGTTAAAAGATCTTCTGTGTTTCCTTAAATGTGACGGCAGTGCAAGTGGTGCTGGGATTGGAGGAGAGTAAGTCATGGCTAGCAGGCTCCTCGGGGCTGCTGGAAGGGAGACCAGCACCATGGCTGGGGTGTCAGCGTACGTGTCACGGCCGGTGCGGGAAGGAGAAGTGAGGGTGCGTGTTGGTTGTACTCTCGGTGCTTCGTTCTGGGCCATGTCACTGTCACATGAGCCCTGTAAGATGGGCGGCCCCGCAGCTCTCCATGGGGACACGGAGCCCCGAGCGGCACAGGGCTGGGGACAGAGCAGGACGTTCTCCTCAACATTCACTCGCTCTGACACGGGCGCGGGCGCAGGGAGAGGGACGTGTGTCTAACAGCGGGACGGCCTTTAGTGCCACGAGGAAGCTGGCCTCTGCGGATGGGGTGTCCAGCAGGCCGGGCCCTGTGACCGCTCGGGCCTGCCCTCAGGAACACTGTCGTCGCCATCTCGTAGGGCTCCTTTGCTGTTGGTCCTGAGTATTTCAGGCAAGTGGCATTTTTACTCATATTTGCTCAGAAGAGATCATGAATAAATAAAGGCCGCTAAGCAGGAAAAGCACTCGATTAAGTGACATTTCATGCAAACTTCTTCTATCCCCTCCCCACCTCAGCCCCTCCCGCTTCTCTCCTTCCTGCCCAGCTTCCAGGAGCCATGGAGAGTGGCATGCATGTGTCTGTGTCTCCATGTCTGTCTGTCTCTACCATGTGTGTGTGCATCCATCTGTCAGCAGACTACCTACCAATCATGTATCACCTGTCACCTATCACCTAACATCTGTCCATTCACCAATCATCTATCCATCTATCATCTCTATCATCTATCACCTATCTATCCATCAATCATCTACATATCATCTCTCATCTACCCGTAATCTATGTAGCAACTACATATCATCTATCACCTATCAACTCTGTATTCCTCCGTCAGACATCTATATGTCATCAATCCATCATCTATCACCTATCAACTCTGTATTCCTCCATCAGACATCTATATGTCATCAATCCATCATCTATCCCCTATCAACTCTGTATTCCTCCATCAGACATCTATATGTCATCAGTCCATCATCTATCCCCTATCAACTCTGTATTCCTCCATCAGACATCTATATGTCATCAGTCCATCATCTATCCCCTATCAACTCTGTATTCCTCCGTCAGACATCTATATGTCATCAATCCATCATCTATCCCCTATCAACTCTGTATTCCTCCATCAGACATCTGTATGTCACCAGTCCATCATCTATCCCCTATCAACTCTGTATTCCTCCATCAGACATCTGTATGTCATCAATCCATCATCTATCCCCTATCAACTCTGTATTCCTCCATCAGACATCTATATGTCACCAGTCCATCATCTATCACCTATCAACTCTGTATTCCTCCATCAGACATCTATATGTCATCAATCCATCATCTATCACCTATCAACTCTGTATTCCTCCATCAGACATCTATATGTCATCAATCCATCATCTATCCCCTATCAACTCTGTATTTCTCCATCAGACATCTATATGTCACCAGTCCATCATCTATCCCCTATCAACTCTGTATTCCTCCATCAGACATCTGTATGTCATCAATCCATCATCTATCCCCTATCAACTCTGTATTCCTCTATCAGACATCTGTATGTCACCAGTCCATCATCTACCTGTCACCTCTCTATCTAAATTACTAGTATACTGAGATACTAGGTGCCAAGTGCAGATAGGGGACTTACTTACAAAAGTAATTTTTACTCAGCAGACGCACTTCTTGACCGTGTAACATGTCCCTGCGTGTCCCTGCCGTGTGCAGCCCGTGTGCGGCCATGTTGTGTTACCTGCTTTCAGCCTGTGCTCCCGAAACCTACAGGCCCCCCCCCGCCCCCCGCTGCGGCCAGACCCTGTCCTCAGCTGCCCCTCCAGCTGTGGCAGCCACCGTCCCATCCTTCACACGAGGACAGACACGGAAAAGTGGAACGAGCCACACGTGTGTGACTCTAGGACCCTGCCCTGAAGCCCCACGGACACGAAAAGCAACAACACCGAGAGACCTCCCCAAGGTCATGAAGGTCACGGCCGAGGCGGGACCTGGGAGCCCTGTCAGGAGTGCACAGGTGGAAGGAATGAGCGCGGGGCTTGCCGGGCGGCCGAGCTGCTCCGTGACCCTCGGCACCAGCTCGTCTCGCGCGGCCCTCCTCGGGTGTCTGTTCCGGGTGAGGACAGAAACCTGTTCCCTGGGAGGCCTGATCGGGTGCCCATGGGCGGGGTGAAGAACGGGCTTCTGTCCCGGCAGTGGGTTCAAGTGGCTTGGAAGTCAATGACGTGGCACGGCTCCAGGGGCTGCGGGACCTGAGCGCCTGGCGGGGGGTGGGGGGTGGGGGGTGGGGGGTGGGCGTGATCAGCCGCTTATGTAGCAGGAGAAGCATGCTCTGCAGAGAAAAGCAGAGGAGCCGGAAGCTGGGCCTGCAGCCAGCACCCAGCACCCAGCACCAGCACCCAGCACCAGCACCCAGCACCAGCACCCAGCACCCTCCAAGCGCCAAGTGCAGGACGGCCTCTCGCCATCGCTGCCTTTGGGCCGAGCAGGAAACTGGGGCCCAGATCACGCAGCCAACCGTTTCTCGCTGACGCCGCGTCCTTTGTCCTTGGGCGCCGAGGGCTCAGGGTCGCACCCGTGGAGTCAGCCCGGTGGGCGCGGGGTCTGTGCGGGAGGCCGCGGGTGCGAACAGACGGCCGGCCGAGGGGGCGGGCACCTGGGTCCGCAGCCACCCGTGTGGAGGAATTCAGCGCCGCCCATCTTCACCGGCTCCCGGGAGTTCAGAATTCGAAGCGATGGGCGGCCCGGAAACAAGACACTTTCCGAGCAGCTCGCACTCGCACTCCCACCAGGAGGCAGGAAGGAGGTGCCTGACCCCGGGGTGGGCATGCCACCCTGGCCTCCTCAGCTGCAGCCTCGGCCCGGCCCGCAGACCCAGGTGCCCGCCAGCAGGGCCTTCATTGGCAGGGGAGTGACTCGTGCTCCGCGGCAGACCAAGCGCCGTCCCGGCGCTGCCCTGGGCATGGCGTGGCGCTTCCTAAGGCTCCCCACCAGGGGCCCGGATCGGTGTGCTGTGTGGCAACAGCCAGCCTCGGGCCATAAAAAAAGAATGAAATCCTACCATGTGCAACAGCATGATGGACCGAGAGGGTGTTACGCTAGATGAAATAGAATGTTTATGATCCTCCGAGCTTTGATGAAAGAGCTGCAGAAATCCAGAACAGACATTACTGACGATCGGCAACCAAGCACGTGCCCGGCCAGCGTGGCTCAGGGTTGAGCACCGACCTAGGAACCAGGAGGTCAGGGTTCGATTCCCACTCGGGGCACAGGCCCGGGATGCCGGCTCCATCCCCAGTAGGGGGCGTGCGGGAGGCAGCCGATCGATGATGATTCTCTCTCATCATTGATGTCTCTCCCACTGCCTTCCCCTCTGAAATCAATAAAAATACATATTAAAAAAAAAATAACCAAGCACGTCTGTTAGTGTAGGTAACGAGCAGCGCGTATAAGCATTAGGCACCGTCACGGCTGGTGATCACACCACATCTGACCCTCACTGGGCCTCGAGGGTCAGGTGGGTTCATTGTTCCATTGACTGCTCAGAACACCCAGCAGTGCCTGGGACGGTGCCTGGGACGGTGCCTGGGACGGTGTCTGGGACGCCGCCCAGTTTGCAGGCGGCGAAGCTGAGCTGATGGGTGCGGGGCTGATGGAGTTTGGGGGCTCCCTGACGTCACGTCGCCGCCGGTGGGTTAGTCACACCAACCACAAGGCTTCTTAGAGTCCCAGCAGAGCGTCTCGCTGCCGCCGAGGTCCGCCAAGGCCGCTCTGCCATCGTGGGCACAGGCAGGCCTGCTGCTGCGGGACCTGGGGGCCAGGCCCTGAGCAGGGTCCGCCCCTCCCCCGCTCCAGCGCACCTGGATCCGGCTCAGAGGCGCTGCACGTGCGCTGTGTGTAGCTCACTGCCGCCCCCCCCACGCCAGCGATGCTCAGGGCAGCGGCCTGGACGTCAGGCGCAGGCACACTGTTCAGACCGCCCAGCACACGGACGCACGCGGTGTGGCGTTCGGGGGAAACCCGTCATTAAAGTGATGAAGGGTAAACGCATCTCAGCAGCTGAAGCAGGTGGCAGGTGGGGGGTGCAATGTCTGCTTTCACCTCTGCTCAGCGGAGAGTTAACGCGTCAGTGGGACCAGGCGCGTGCAGCTTGTCAACTGCTGTGGGTCCGGGTCTGTCCCTTCCTTCCCAGCGTCTCAGGAGGCAGGTCTCCTGATGGGAGCGGTGCGGGGAGCTTATGTGGATGTGGAAACTGGGCAGCACCTGGGGGGTACTTGGGGGGCACCTGGGGAGTACCTGGGGGTCACATGGGGGGCACCTGGGGGCTATCTGAGGGGCACTGGGGGGAATCTGGGGACCACCTGGAGAATACCTGGGGGTCATATGGGGGCCACCTGAGGAGCACCTGGGGGGAACCTGGGGGGCACCTGGGGAGTACCTGGGGGTCACATGGGGAGTACCTGGAGGGCACCTGGGGAGTACCTGGGGGGCACCTGGGGAGAACCGGGGGGTCACATGGGGAGTACCGGGGGGTCACATGGGGACACCAGGGGTCCACCTAAGGAGTAGCTGGGGGGCACCTAGGGGACACCTGGGAGGCACCTGGGGGCCATCTAGGGGGTACCTGCAGAGCACCTAGCGGTACCCAGGGGCACCAGGAGACCACCCCAGAGGAGCTGACTCGGGTGAATCTATAGTCCCCTGCACTCAGTGGGGCTGAAGGCCATGCGCACCCGAGAGGGACCACTTGCGCGTCCCCCACCAGCTCCTCGGCCCCCACACGTTACCGTGTCCAAGCCCTGGCCCCAGGCGGCCCCGAGTACCAGCCCTGAGCCGTCTGACCCGCCGGCAGAGCTGACTCAGCGGACCTCAGTGGCCGCGGCGCTGGCACCGGCTCTGCCTTGTTGAACTCACGGAAGCAGCTCCTGCGAGTCAGGGCCTGGCATCGTGCTGGCCCGCGGCCCCCGGGCACAGGGCTGGGGTGGACGCCTGCTGTTCAGCGCGGACCGCTAAAACCAATGTGCCTGACCGTGTTCCGGACCGAGCACAAACATCACCTCTCGTGCCGTCTGACCCGAGATTGGAGTCACCGTGGTCAGGCCTCTTTCGATTCTCTTGGATTTTTCAAAGGCCGCAGTCATTAACGTTAACTCGTTGGCAATTAGCGGAGCAAGAGTTCTGTGCATTTATCTGTGGACTGGGTGAGAGGTGGACCCGCCCGGGGGTCCGCACGTGGCTGCCCTCGGCCCCATGTGCTCACCGGGCAGCCCCGGGCTCAGAGCACAGGGACTTCGGTCACGCCGCCCGGGCAGATGTGGACGGGGTGGGGCTGAGAACGCGGGGTGTAGACTCGTCTGGGGGCCTGGGGGCCCCCTGCGTGAGCTGACTCCTGGCTTCCTCTCAGGGTCAGGGTGCGGGGCAGCTCGCTGAACCTTTCTCCCTGGCATTCTCGTCTCTGAAACGTACGTCCTTCCTGACTGTGCTGGTGCATCATGACGCCCGAGACAGAGGGACAGGCTGCCCGGCACCTCGACGGTCACCGCCGGCTGCGACACCCACATTCTCCCCATGGGGTGCTGTCCCCCGCTCCCCGCGTTATGGAGCAGGTGTTTCCCTCTCTGCCTCGTTCCTGCGTAGTCCACGGCGTGACATTTGTCAGGGCCGCTGCGGAGAGCCGGCTCACAGCACCCTGATGTTCTCCATCGACCTGCTTCGCTCTCCACAAAAGCAGCTGCTGACGCCCATCTGAGAAGAGGCCTCCGGGAAGGAGCGGGGAGGAGGGAGCGTCCAGGCCGAGTGGATCAGGGAGCGGGGGTGGTCTCAGCGTTCGCATGCAATTGTCCCCTGAGGGAGGAGTCACGGGTCATTTTCTCTTGAAATCGCCAGCCCGATGGTTGCCTGTCGTGAGCTGCACAGGGAATAAGGGCATTGACTTGATGGAACTTTTTCTCTTTTTCCGGGAAGTCGGGGCCAGTGTTTTGTTTGTTTTTGTTCATTCTCGCCTTGGCTGCAGGTTTGAACCCGGGCCCTGGTGTTGGGGGGCCGTGCAGGAGGCAGCCAATCGATGTGTCTCTCACACTCATGTTTCTCTGTCTCTCTGTCTCTCCCCCTCCCCCCTCCCCCCTTCTCTGCCCTTCCAGTCTCTAAAAATCAATGGGGAAAATATCCTCAGGGGAAGATTTAAAAAGTAAAGTAGAACGAACCAGTCTTTTAAAAAGGGACACCCTGTGGGCCGTGCAGACATAACCCAGGGTGCGCTTGCTGGAAGAGGACTGAGGCCGACAGGGAGGGGAGGGCAGGAATGGCGAGCCTGTGGAGACACGGCTGAGCGTGGCATCGGCTGGGCTGTCTGTCCTGCTCCTGAGGACGGGCGGGTCCCTCCCAGGTCCCTCCCCCTCCCAGCGCTCACCCCGTCATCACAGGAGGGGCGGCACCGGCGGGAGCCAACGTCCTCGGCGCGGCTTAGCGGCTCTGAGTGAAGTGGCGATCGGCCGGGGCGTGCATTTGGAGCTGGGGCGTCCGTGGAGGCGCTTGGTGCCGGTTTATAACAGGTTCTGATGGACAGTCATTTAAGGACGCGTCTCCAGCGGCCGGGTTGGAGGAGTGCCTCCTGAAACGTCTTTCATAAAGCGAACTATGTCCACGCACACGGCAGCCTGTGACTTTCTAGTCCACGCCTGGGGCCCGGGGGGAGAGAGGAACCCTCGGGCTTGCAGGGAAAGGGTGTCCGCACACCGAGAGGGAGCGCTGTGCGGGCCGGAGCCCGAGCGGGAAGCCCAGGCCTGGAAGCGGTTGGGAGGAAGCGCGTTTGCGTGAGGGACGCGCTGATGGGCTTGCTGCGCGGTGTTCCGTGAGTGCTCCCCTCCGCTAAGAGGGGTCCCGAGTTTCCGTACACCCTGGAGATCTCACTGCGGTCCGCGGTCTCACTGTATCATCCAATGGTGCCAGGTCGGCGCCTTCCCGTCTGAGCTCCGTGGCAGCACCCACCCTCCCACCCAGGTCCGTCCAGCCTCTTTCAGAGACAAAGCCACCGAGGCTCCGCGTGCAGCGAGGCGCACATCCGGAGTCACTGCCGCACCCACCTCCTCTCCAGCTTGTGACGTGGCGCAAAGGTGGCTTCACGCATGTGAGTCGTGTCCACGGGGTGTCCACGGGGCACGGGGGACTAAAGCCGGGGAGCTGAGGGGACCAGGGGGCTCTTAGCCAGTCAGGGCCTTGTCGGTCCATAGGCCCCGCTTGCTACGCCGGGTCCCGCCACGATGCGCCAGGAGCGGGACACCCGGCCGCGCGGCGCTCCGTCCCGTAGCCGCCCCGCGGCCGCCCAGGTAGGAGCGGTGAAAGAGGCACAGCCGTTGGTGTCTCTCCTGTGATGTCAGCGAGCTCTCCTCGGTATGCAGAGCATTTCCCTTCGCCAGGCACCACGGGTATGTCACGTCAGTGCCGCCCGCCACACTGGGTTAATACCGGGCAGCTCTCATGTACACGGAAACAGCCCTTTAGTGTGTGGGCTGATGCTCTACCCGGTGCTGCGCAGTGGATAGAGCATCAGCCCACACACGAAAGGGTCCCCAGCGTTCCATTCCCGGTCCCAGTCGGGAGGCAACCAACCAATGCGTCTCTCTCACATCGATGTCTCTCTCTCTTTCTCTCTTTTGCTCTCCTCTTTCCCTCCCTCCTTCCTTTCTCTCTAAAATCAATGGAAACAATATTCTCAGGCCTCAGCCAGTGTGGCTCAGTGGATAGAGCATGGGCCTGCGGACTGAAGGGTCCCGGGTTCACTTCCGGTCAAGGGCATGTACCTGGGTTGTGGGCACATCGCCAGTAGGAGGTGTGCAGGAGGCAGCTGATCGATGTTTCTGACTCTCTCTCCCTCTCCCTTCCTCTCTGTAGAAAATCAATAATATATATATTTATATATATATTTTTTAAAAGTCCAATCTTCTCTCTCTAACAAAACAGCCAGAGCTCTGGCATGAGCCTCACAGTCAATGGTCTCCAGACGGTTCTGTGGCTGTGAACGTGTGGCTACTCTGCCCTCCACGGGTCTGTGGTGGAGGAGGCGGCTCTGAAGTCCTGGCCTGCTGGACCGACTCTGAGCTGGGCCCACTCGGGACTGAGGACCGGTGCTGCTGGGGGTCTGGGGAGGGCTGTGAGGCTGGGCCTGCTCGGGGCTGAGGGCCGGTGCTGCTGGGGGGCTGGGGAGGGCTGTGAGGCTGGGCCTGCTCGGGGCTGAGGGCTGGTGCTGCTGGGGGTCTGGGGAGGGCTGTGAGGCTGGGCCTGCTCGGGGCTGAGGGCTGGTGCTGCTGGGGGGCTGGGGAGGGCTGTGATGCTGGGCCTGCTTGGGGCTGAGGTTCCAGTGCTGCTGTGGGGCTGGGGAGGGCTGTGAGGCTGGGCCTGCTTGGGGCTGAGGTTCCAGTGCTGCTGGGGGGCTGGGGAGGACTGTGAGGCTGGGCCTGCTCGGGGCTGAGGGCCGGTGCTGCTGGGGGGCTGGGGAGGGCTGTGAGGCTGGGGCTGGTCTGAGGGTGGAGAGGCTCGGAGTGTGAAGTGAGCGTTTTTGGAACGTGGAGGTGGGGAGTCTGCTGACCTCAGGGACCTGAGGGTCGTCTGTCACTGGGGCCGGAGCTTGGCCACGCAGCAGGCTCCTGGCCAGGCAGATAGGAGAGGAGAGGCCACCTGGGGACCTGGCGGGCCGTGCCCCCTCCCTCTGAGCGTGGGGGAGGGAAGACGTCTTCTCGGGTCCCTGTGGACCATCACGAGACCAGCTTTCCTCGCCGGGCGGGCCGGGCAGTGTCATTGCTCCGCAGTGTGAGTGGCCAGACTGGACAGGTGCCCGTGTGTGTGCATGCATGTGTGTGCGTGCGCGTGTGTGCGCGTGTGTGCGTGCGCGTGTGTGCGCGTGTGCGCGTGTGTGCGCGTGTGTGTATGTGTGTGCGTGTGTGCGTGCGTGTGTGTGCGTGTGTGTGTGTGCGTGTGTGCGTGTGTGTGTGTGTGTGTGTGTGTGTGTGTGTGGCGGGGGTGTTTATTCTGAAACCCTGATGTCTTTTCCAGGCCAGACCCGGACACTAGTGGATGGTTCTGGAAAACAGTCGTTTGCCGTGAACCTGGACTTGGTGGCGTCTTGCAGAACGCCTCGGGGTCTCTGAGAGTCAGAGTGACTGCCCTGCGCCGCGGCCCGTCAGTGGGTCACCCTGCATCTGGCCTGGGAGGGGCGGGAGCGTGTCTTGGGGCCACCTTGCAGTGCGCGGGGCGTGTGGGGGTCAGGAGGGCGCGTGGAAACAGCCGTCAGCCACATGCCTGGTGTCAGCAAGACACGCTCGGAATAAAGACGGCTCCCGGGAGCTCGCGCACCCCAAGCTGCACGCGTCGGGCTGCGGTTATTACACAAAACAGCTCTCTCATTAGACACTCCTCTCTGGTTCCGGTCTCCATGGCAACTGGGTATTCGGATGCATTCAGATATTTTTGTCTTTGGAGCTTTTGCATGACTTGGAACGTGGACACGTGTGCAGACAGAAAGTGAGGCCCAGGAGCCATCTGTGGACGTGGCCGGAGAGGAGCCTGCAACTGGGGCAGGTCACCCATGTCCGCGCCTCCGTGGCCGCTGCGGGCGGTGGCTCCAGACGTGGAAACTGAGGATAACGAAGCCATGGCGACGTCATAACAATAGACGTCCTAACAGTTCCCGGGCCGGGGCGGGGGGTGGGGGGGAGTGTGTGGGGCCACCCTCCTGCCCATGGAGCAGGCCCCTCAGCCCGGAGGCCGGGACGGAGGCTCCCTCCCAGGGCGTGCCCTCCTCCGAAGGGCCGCTGGGAAGTGACCCGGAGGCCTCGCCCGCAGCCACCCGCCGTTTCCCTTGGAGGAGCCTGCTGCCCGCTGTGCGGTTCCCGCACTCTCAATGGAGAATGTGCGGTGGCCACCTTCGGGAGCGGCTCTGCGGCTCTGGAAGGCCCTCTCTCCCGAGGAGGCCGTCGAGGCGACCGCACTGTGCACGCAGGCTGCTCCTGTCTCCGGTAGGAACGCCGGGTGCGAGGCGCCCACGAAACGCAGAGGATGTGTCTTCTAATCACGGACAGGGGGGCAGCATCTCCCCATGCCAGGCCGCCGATGCTCGCTTTCCCCTAGATGGGTGAGTGCCATCCGTCCCCCAGGTGAGGACCGGGAGGCCTGCAGCCAGCGTTCTCCAGGCGGCCTCCTCACTGTTGTTGCTGGGGAGCGGCTGGTGTAACAGTAACAGCGGCTTTTAAAAGTAACCGCCAGAGAGGAACAGCTAATAAACCGGACAATAAAGATTTATTCCATTTTAGAAAAGTAACCACCAGAGAGGAACAACTGTAATAAACTGGACAGTAAAGATTTACTACATTTAAAAAAGTAACCACCAGAAGCGTCCCCTTTTGGCAGTAGACTAAGCTTTTTAATTTTTTTTTAAAGTACTGTCAGCCCAGCTGGCGTGGCTCAGTGGTGACCTATGAACCAGGAGGTCAGGGTTCAATTCCCGGTCAGGGCACTTGCCCAGGTTGCGGCTCGATCCCCAGTGTGGGGCATGCAGGAGGCAGCCGATCCATGATTCTCTCTCATCACTGATGCTTCTCTCTCTATCCCTCTTCCTTGCTGAATCAATTAAAATATATATTCTTTTAAAAGTACCATCAAAGTGCCGAAACCGGTGTGGCTCAGTGGATAGAGAGTCAGCCTGCGGACTGAAAGGTCCCAGGTTCGATTCCGGTCAAGGGCATGTACCTGGGTTGTGGGCACATCCCCAGCAGGGGGCGTGCAGGAGGCAGCTGATCGATGTTTCTCTCTCATCGATGTTTCTAACTCTCTATCTCTCTCCTTTCCTCTCTGTAAAAAAATCAATAAAATATATAAAAAAATAATAAAACAAAATAAAAGTACCATCAAAGAAACACAAACCTTGCTCCTTAGAGAATAAAGTGAGCCAGGTTGCTGACACGGGGTCTGGAAAGCCTGGTGTTTAAAGCCGCCAAAGGCTGAGTGTCCCTCCATGGAACTTGGCCTGCGTCCCAGGGAGCCATTCTCCAGGGGATCTCCATGGAGAGCTGCTGAGCCCCGTGTTCCGGATCCGACCCAAGAAGCCGGTGACACGGCAGGTGACCGATGCGCCCAGCGCCCGCCCCGGCCACCGTGGGCCCCATGCTGGTTCCACTCCGAGGCCTGAGGCCGCGCTGCCTGTCCCCGGGGTCTGTCTGCTCTCGGAGCCTCAGCTGCCACACTCGGAAGTGGGCTTAGCGGACGGAATCTGCTCGGTGGACGTTGTGTGTTTTTCTTCCACCCGCCTGGTGCTTTTGCGTAGTTACATGTTCTAAGTCAGAAGTTAGAGCCACCATCCGTGAGCGTGGTCCTCGGCCGGCGCCACAGAAACAGTCTCGGGGAGGAAGGGGGGCTCCGGGGTGGGGCGCGTGGAGGCCACAGACAGCAGCCACGTAGGGGGAAGCAGGCCGCCGCCCGTCCGTCCCCGCCCCTGGACACACAGGCTCCTTCCCCGAGTTAGCGGCGTACAGACCCACGTGAATACTCACAGGGCAGCCACGGCACCGGGCCCAGCCTCCGTCCTCATGAGACAGACGGCTCCTCGCAAAGACGGCCTCAACCGGCTTCGTTTGAAATGAACTGTCTGGTTTTCACTAAAAACGGCAGCTTTTCACCCTGCCCGTGTGCTCGGCGGGTGGAGCGTCGGTCTGCGCACCCAAAGGGTCTCGGGGTTGATTCCTGTCAAAGGCACGCACCTGGGGTCCAGGCTCGATCCCTGGCCCCGATCAGGGCGCACACAGGAGGCAACCAGCTGGCGTGCCTCCCTCACCTCCATGTCCCTCTGGTTCCTCTCTTCCACGCTCTCTGAATATCAACGGGGCGCTGTCCTCAGCCGAGGACCAGCAACGAGCATGGCGTCCCTCTTGCAGGCTCTTTCCTGGCTTCCGGACGCTTCCCTCTGATACAGACTTCACTTCCTCGGTGCCCAGCCCCGTGGCGGCCCCCCCCGCCCCGTCGGGGCCTCCTGGAAGGTCCCACCCCCGGGTCCTTCTATGTGTCGCTGACAAAGGCCAAGGCCACGGCCTCGCTGTTGGGCCTTGTCTTCGTTAACCCTACGTCCAGGGCACGTGGCAGTGTCGCGGGGCGTGACCGAGCCTGTTCTCGCGCCCCACGCGTCCTTGTGTTCCCTGCGGTGAGTGGAAACGTACATGTGTGAGCGTTCAGTCCCCTGGTTACCGAGGCCAGGTTGGTTGGTTGGCGTTCAGACTAACTGAGCGTTTCCCCGCCGTCGGATAAAAACTTGTACTTGACGTTTATGACTTTTCCACGTGACTCTTTCCACGGGACACGTGTCTTTCCGTGACGTGGAATCGGACGCGATAGCTGATGTGTCTCTGTTTCTGACCCTCAGGAAGGTCAGTTTCCTGTGGTTCCATGGGATGTGCGGAGACGAGGGCCGCGAGTGTACCAGCACCCGGAGGTCGCAGGGGAGGGGAGGGCTGGGAGTGTCCCAGCACCCAGAGGTCGCAGGGGAGACGAGGGCCGGGAGTGTCCCAGCACCCAGAGGTCGCAGGGGAGACGAGGGCCGCGAGTGTCCCAGCACCCGGAGGTCGCAGGGGAGGGGAGGGCCGGGAGTGTCCCAGCACCCGGAGGTCGCAGGGGAGACGAGGGCCGGGAGTATCCCAGCACCCGGAGGTCGCAGGGGAGGGGAGGGCCGGGAGTGTCCCAGCACCCGGGAGTGCGCGCGGTGTGCTCCCAGCGTCTGACACATTAAGCCCCGTGGAGAGGGGCTGTCGCTGGTCACACATGTCTGCTCCTGTTGGAAGTCGGGTGTTCGTTATGCATGATTGACATCACAGCGGGGGATCCTGGAGGGACGCTGCGCTCGGCACGCGTGTTCGTCGCTGTCAGGAAACTTCAGATGAGCTCGGCCTCGCTTCTTCCTCCAATTAGCCGCCCCACCGAGCACAGGCTGCTTGTAAAACTGGTTAATTGTGGGGACACGTGACACACGAGCGCCTGTCACTCCCGCCGAGCGGCTCGCGTGGCCGTTTCCATCCCGCTGTTCTCTCCGCGGGGGCCCGCCGGCGGGCTGACGCTGACGAGCACTCTCGTCTCCACACGCCGACCGGCCACCTCCGATGGAAACCAGACAACGGCCCATGCGTGAGCAGTTACCACACAGAGCCTAGCACACGCCTGAGTTGAGGGTGGCTGTGCCCGTGGCTTTCCTTTTGAAACATGGAGTTCCCGGGGCTTACGAATCGAGGTTCACTTTTAAGTTACTTGGTGTTTAAAACCGGATACACTGCGCTGTCCCCTCCCACCAAAGCGGCTACTGTCCAACCCTGTTTTGTAACTCGCTGAGTTGTTTCTCTAAAGAAGCCACACCCTTCGCTCTGATCCTTTAAACCAATATCAGTGGAGTTGTAAATGTTGTCATTAAAACAAGTTGTTTGAACAAACGCTTATCCAGACGTTGGCTAGGACTTTCTCGTATTACTCCATGCCAACGGATGAGCATTGGCGTTTATGCGGCACCAACGGGAATCCCCAGTGTAGGGTGCGGTGAGGAAGGAACTGAGGGGAGCTGACTTACAGGGACAGAAGTCCCCGCCCCTGGTCCCTGATTGGTTCATCTTCATGCAAATGAGGGCTCCAGATCCTGGCAGTTTGATTGGTCCTGATTGGTCAGCATGGAACCTCTCTGATTTGTCAGTGAAGATGCTGATGGGGGGAGGGGGCGGGGATATAGCTGCGCAGCTCTGATTGGACGGGGAAAGCCTCGGTCCTATTGGCTGAAATGGGATCCCAGGATCTCCTTCATCGGGGCTGGCAGGCGGGCGGCGGGCACTCGGCGCAGGCTTCCCCGGGCAGTGCAGCCTGCGTGGGAGGCCCGTGCAGACATGGCCGCTAGGCTCTGGTTTATTTTGTTTTGATTTGGGGCCACCAGCCCTCCTTCGTAGGTGTCTGCTTTCTCAGGTCCACACACCACAGCCCCTTGAGGATTAGGACGGTGCAGTTTCACTGATAAAGTGACGTGACCTCTGGGGTCGCACACAGGTCTCCGGACGGGGACTCACGTGTGCCCTCTTCCCTGTCCCAGCTGCCTGAGACCCTGTGGCCACCTCAACGCCATGGGGAGTGAAGAGCCATCCCATCACACTGCAGCACCCACTCAGCCACAGGAGGTAAATGCGCATCCCCTGCATTTTCTTCTTTTTCAATATATATATTTTTAAACACCTTTTATTGATTTCAGAGAGAGAAAGGAGGGGGGAGAGAGAGAGAGAGAAACATCAACGATCAGAGAGAATCACTGATGGGCTGCCTCCTGCACACTCTCCCCCTTCCCACTGGGGTTGGAGCCTGCAACCCGGGCATGTGCCCTGACAGGGAATCGAACCGTGACCTTCTGGTTCATAGGTCGATGCTCAACCACCGAGCCACACTGCCAGGCTAAATACTTTTTTATTGATTTCAGAGAGAAAGGAAGAGAGAGAGAGAGAGAAACATCAATGATGAGAGTCATTGATCGGCTGCCTCCTGCACGCCCCCTACTGGGGATCGAGCCCACAACCGGGCATGTGCCCTTGACCAGAATCAAACCTGGGACCCTTCAGTCCACAGGCCGACGCTCTATCCACTGTGTTTTCTTCAAGACAACAAGAGCGGGGGATGGGGGACGCTTCAGGCCGATTCAGAGTCTTTCCTCCTCATGTTCAGGGTCGGACACCCTTAAACAGCGACTGTGTGAACAAGGATGGCAGCCGTACGTGTGTGCGCGCGCGCGCGCACGTCCACACACAGATGCTTTAAAGCAACGCAAACAAGAAAGAGGACATGATGTAAGCAGACACTCAGGCTGGCTCAACCCATTCATGAATGACTTGCCAACTAGAGAGTCTGTGTTTAACAAAGTAAAATGAAAGGACATCAAAATCGCTCGTTTTTGACGTTCGTTCATTTTCCTCTGTGTGCGCGCAGCGACGGCAGGACACGGAGCGGTGGCATCAGCGACGGGGCCGCAGTCCGCAGGCCGGGCCGAGGGGGCAGCAGGAAATACCCTCTTTTTCCCAGGGGCATAAGTTTCCCCAGAAAAAGCTCAGGAAGAAGAGTCAAAGCAGGGTGCTGCTTTGTTGGAGTTTATTTTCTAAGACACAAAACGCTTGGAAATGAATTTAAAAAACCCCAACTCCTCGATGGCCTCAGGAAACTACACTCATCTCGGGGACCCCCACGCGTTGAGTGCAATCTGGAGCTGGGCTCTAACCTTCCCCGGTGATCTGGCCATGGGCACAGGCCTCAGGCCTTGTCACCACCGGGCTGAGGATGGGTGAGCCGCGGGGAGCCGATTCCAGGACGGGCCCCGAGCCCCGAGCCCCTGGGCACCTCCACGGGGTTCCGTCCATCTTCCTGGGGAGGCAGCTGGGAGCGGGGTGCCGGCAGGGCAGGAAGTCACTGCTCACGGGAACGGGAGACGCCCCAGCGTTGGTGACACGCGTCACCCCGGGCATCACGCTTACCGACAGTGACGGGGACCACATGGTCACGCTGCACCTCTTATGCTTGAGAGGATGTGGGTCCTCACAATTGCTTGAAATTCAGCCCGGCTGGCCCGGCCGCGCGGCTCACCCTGCACATGAACAGGTGGTGGGTTCCATCGCCAGTCACGGTGCGTACGGGAGGCAACCGATGGATGTTTCTCTGTCATGTCGGAGCTTCCCTCTCTCAGATGGCCTCCATTCTCTCTGAAATCAGTAAAAATATATCCTCAGGGGAGGATTAAAAATAGATAAATAAATAAATACATGGAACAGGGGAAGCCCCTGGCTGACCTCTGACCCCGGGCAGGACAGGAAGTGGGGGGTTCCCCTCTGGTTGACCCGCAGCCTCGGCCATTCTCCGCCCTCTGTGTCTCACACTCCCTTCCTTTTCTGCACTCGCCGTGGAGCTGAGCGTTTGTGGACAGCGACTGCACTGGTCACAAAGGACTTGTAGGGAGAATAGCGGTGAGGCTTAGCGGAATGACTGCTGTGTCAGGCCGTGGTGCCTCCTTCCCGCCGCTCACACCACCACCTCTGCCAGGCCCTGTGGCTGATGGGAGGCCCAGGAGGCTGACTCTGGCCGAGGGCGCAGCGGGAGGCTGTGGGTCCCTGTGCTCACCGAGACGGCAGGTGTGCGGAGCAGGCGGCCAGGCTGCCGCCCGGGGTCTCGCACTCAGAGGACTGCGCAGCGGACATGGATGCCATCGGCTGGGCACCGTCCCGCACGTGGTGGGGCCTGGGGGTCCTGAGGCACCACGGCTTCATGTGGGGCCCAGGCGGCATCGCCAGGAGTCTGCCCGCCTCTGCTAGCTCTTCCTCCTGGTGAGGTCTAAGCGCCTGAGGGTCGGTGGGGGAGGTACGGGGGATGAGGTGGCAGGGTTTTCCTTAAGCGGAAGCCAGGAAGAGGGAGCCGCTGAAGGCCGCCGCCTGTGCCCTGCGGGAGCTCCCGTGTCCGACAGACGTGCCTCCACCGCGTCCCTGTGCTGCGGACTCAGGACCCACTCGCGACGGGAAAACCGGGCTGACCCAGCTCAGCGCTGGTCTCTCCCCGATGTCTCAGGGTGACCCAGACCGGCCATTGGGATGGATTAAAACAATACTGAGGCGACGGCGCCAGCCCAGCGTGGGGCAGCCCCTTCTGGGTTCGGGTTCAGGTCCAGGGCGGCGCCCGTTGTTCCGGCAAATCCGTCCGGGAGCCCCCGGGCCAGGCGCTGCCGCGGGACCGGCTGGCTGTTCCCTGCCGGAGCCTGAGACACGCTTAGAGAGAGCCTGCTCCGCGGCCGGCTTGTCGGTGAATAACGGCAGCCGTCCATCTGTCCGTTCTAACAAATGCCACTTGCTTTCACTAATCTCCAAAGTGGAAACGGGAGGAATGGGGAGGCGGGGACACAGATCGCAATTCCGTTTGTGGCCAAATGGGGCGGCCAGGGGCTGCCTGCAAAGAGCCGGGTCTGAGGGACCCAGCGAGCGGGGGAAGGGCGGCGCTGTGCGGGATGAAGGAGTGGGGGGTGCAGGTTAGCGGGCGTGTGTGTGCCGGGTGCTCGTGTGACAATGCCTGGGAGCTCCTGCCCGGAGGCGGGGGTGTCAGAGGAGAAGGGGGGCGGGGGGCGCAGAGCCGTGGAGGCCCATCCGGGGCCCAGGACGGCAGCCATGGCTCCCCGCTCTCGGGCACCGCCCGGGCCCTGGCCGGTGGGGTCAGGCCTCTGGTTTGTGGTTGGAGGAGGAGAGGGGACGGCAGCTTTAGTAATGAGTGACTTCTGCTCATTCCCTTGGGGGGAATCTCAACCCTGGAGACCGCAGGTTCCCCGCAGAGACCCCAACCGCACCCCAGCCGCTTCCCAGCCCACAGAGCCGGGGTTCCCGTGCAGGGGCCACTCCTGTCCTTGAATCCCAGGTAAACGGTGGGCCTGGCAGGGGACACACCAGCGGTCACCTGTGTGTACCTGAGACCCAGGCTCAAGTGGGTCCCGTGTGTGACCTGGCAGCCTCCCGGGACCCCAGATGCCCAGGGAGGACCCCCGACCACCGTCAGGTGAGAGCGCTGTTCCCCCAGGGCCCCCCGTCCCCTGAGACCTTCACGCAGCGTGAGTCGGGCACGAAGGGCGGGTTTCCCCAAGACTTGCAAATGCCCTTCCCTCGGCCCCAAGGCCAGCAGCTGCGAGGAAGTTGGCATAAAACCTTTCGGATACGGAGGGCGCGGGCGGGTGGGCGCCGGGTGGAGGGGACGTGACCCCCTTTGGAATTAGATGCGAAACATGTTACGGAAATGTAACGGGCGCCCCTTCTTACGCAAACACTGAGACCCCGGCAGCGGGTACAGCTTCATCTCCCAGCTCCCCGAGCTGCCCAGCACAGACGGCCGCACTGCACGGGCATCCGGCTCTTTCTGCGCCCAGAGAAGTCCCCGATCCGGTGTTGCCCAGCCGGCTGAGCCCCCCCCGCCCCGGCCCGGGGCGGCTTTGTAATTTATCGGAATGCAGGTGGTGGCTGGCGTGACAGGGTCCTCAAAGCTTGGAAACCGGAGGTGCGGGGGGCCACCGCGTCTCGGGGGGCCTGGGTGCCAGCCAGCAGGAGCCCAGCCTCCACCTCTCTCGGACCACGTCCCTCCTCCTCGCAGAGGGGCGCTGTCCGTGACTTTGAGCTTCCTCTCCCCTCCACCCCCGGGTTGAAGGGACATTTATTCGTGAGCGCTCTGCAGCTGGAGGGCCAGCATCTGGGACACTCAGTCCTGGGTCCAAAATAAAACGAGGGGCGTCTCTGCGGCCCCGAAGAAAGCCAGGAGGAAGCTTTCCCGCCGCGGCGCTGCGGGCGGGGGCGCAGCTGCGGGCGAAGCAGAGGAGGAAGCGAGCGTGGCGAGCAATCAGCGCCTTTGTCCCCTCCGAGCAGAAATGAGCCCTTAATCGAGCTTCCCGCGCCGTCATTAGCAAACGGCTGGCGCGTGGACTCACGCGCGCGTTCCTTGGAAGTAAACTTTGAAAGGGTGGAAGGATCTAGAAGCTGGGCGCACTGGGCGTGAGTCTCAGAGGCCGACGCGCTGGGCGTCCCTGTGCATGGCCCTGAGGTGCTGCCGTCTGCCACGCGGCCGGCACCCCCACGCCACCCGCGCCCGCGCAGCAGTGGCTCCCTGAGCCCCGGGCCGTGCCCTTGCTGCCACGCGGAGCCGTTCGCTGCCACAGCCACGCGGTGGGTATGTTCTCACCGCGCCCCCCACCTCCGTCCTTCTCATCGGAGACTGACACAGAGACGGAAGTTGTGGGCCGGACGGGAGGCGTACCAGGGCGAACTCAGCCGGGAGGGAGAGGGGGGCAGGGGAGGCCGAGCGGAGGTGGGCGCGGACAACAGGTGGCAGGTGCTGGGGTGCAGCAGGACCGGGAGGGGGGGGGCGAAGTGCAGATGCCCAGGTGGCTGACTCCCACCCTGGGCGCCAGGGTGGATCCTGGGCCCGAGTGGAAAGGAATGGGACACGGCTGTGGGACAGGCCCAGGGCGCAGTGGGCACAGCCTCCGGCGAGGAGTGGTCTCCAGTGTCATCCGGAGCTCGAACCCTTGACTCAGCAGCACGAGCTTCCGGCTCCGCCCCTGTGAGATGAAGGCCCATCATTCCAGCAGCAGAAGGGAGGGCGTTCTGCTCAGACACCAAGAGGGGAGCTTCCGGTCCTTCCACTGTCCGCACGGTCAGCGCCCCTCGAGCTCCGGGTTCTGCAAAGAAGCTTCGGGGGCCTGGGGGGACGGAGGGGACCCCACCTCACGCACAGCCCCCAGCCCAATGCTTGCCGGGTGGTGCGCGCAGCCCGCCTTTGAGTAGCTTGCAGTTCTGTGTAGATTTCATTTGGAGAAAAGGGATGGTGCCCCTGAAAACACCGCGTGGAAAGAGGGTTCCGGGGTGACCGCAGGCGATCGCTTAGCCGCCGTGGGCCCTCGCCCTCTCTGTCGGGGAAAGCCCATTAGCCGCATCAGTAAGGACGCCTGCCGAGCAGGGAGGCTGCCGTCTGCCTTGCTTTTCCTGCTGCGTATGAGCTGGTAACATTGTGTCATTTGCTCAGAGAATCCACACTTCTGAGCAGCTCCCTGCTCCTGCGTCAACGCTGTGCCTACTTCTGGAAGCCCAAGCTTTTTCTCTTCGCTGCTTCCTGTCGGCACGTTACCGAGACGGGTGCTTGGCTCTTGGGCGCCAGAGGGTGTAAAACTCCAAAGCTGGGCCATGTGCGTTCCCTGTGCGGCTTTGCTGAGCCTCGCAGGAGTGTCCGGGGGGTCAGGTCTCCGGGGAAGGGAGGTCCCTCGTTGCTGGCGCCTCCACACAGATGTGGAGAGGAGGGAGCCCCGACCTTCAGAGTCAGCGACGGGCCCTCAGGTGGCCTCGGGGACGTTACCTGCCCTCCGGGGTCTCCCCGCTGCCTCCATCCTGCTCCCAATGGTCCCCTCCTGCCGGAGCTGTGGAGGGTTTGGGCCACAGGCGAGGCGTGGCGGTGTGGACGTTGGCAGAGGTGACCCAGATTGGCATGCGTGTCATGTTTCTCCACGCTCCTCCGAGACCAGTGCCGCCTGGAGCCACACGGGAAGTGGGTCGGGCAGGTGGCCTTGCAGCCAGCCCTGGTGTCCCGAGGTCGGCCAGGGAAGCAGCTTCCACGCCAGCTGGTCCTGTGAGTTACGTCTGGGAGGAAGGAGGAAGGAGGACGGCGGTGCCTGCTGCCCCGGAAGGGAATGCACCTCCACCTCCTGCAGGGAGGAACGGAGCCAGGAGTAGGTCAGCGCCTGCGTGGGTGGCCAACGGGTCCGACCAGCCCCTGCCTTTTCCTCTGGGTGGCCTCAGTCCCGTGTGTGAAAACTCTCCATCACCTTGAGCCATGGGGGCCAGCTGGTTGTTGAAAATGACCCATGACCCTGTGAGAGGCACCCCCACCGACACCAGCGAGGTGCCGCGGACAGGACAGCACCGAGTCAGAGGGAGAGGGCTGTCCCCAGCCTCCATCCTTGTCTTCTCATAGATGCATTTATACGACAGCCCTTGACTGTGTCGTGAAAGCCAATTTATTAAAGCCATTCACGCAGGCACCTTTATTCAAGAAGGAAGGCAAGTAAACCTGCACGTCTGCCTTATGAAGCACAGCCTAGGGTTAGGGCTATGTTAGGGTTAGGGTTAGGGTTAGGGTTAGGGTTAGGGTTAGGGCTATGTCAGGGTTAGGGTTAGGGTTAGGGTTAGGGTTAGGGTTAGGGCTATGTTAGGGTTAGGGTTAGGGTTGGGGTTAGGGAAGGGTTAGGGTTAGGGTTAGGGTTAGGGTTAGGTTAGGGTTAGGGTTAGGGCTAGGCCTAGGGTTAGGGTTAGGGTTAGGGAAGGGTTAGGAAACGGTTAGGGTTAGGGTTAGGGTACAGTTAGGAAAGGGTTAGGGTTAAGGTTAGTGTAGGGTTAGGGTTAGGGTTAGGGCTATGTTAGGGTTAGGGTTAGGGTTAGGGTTAGGGAAGGGTTAGGGTTAGGGTTAGGGTTAGGTTAGGGTTAGGGTTAGGGTTAGGGTTAGGGTTAGGGCTATGTTAGGGTTAGGGAAGGGTTAGGGTTAGGAAAGGGTTAGGGTATGTTTAGGGTTAGGATTAGGGAAGGGTTAGGGTTAGGGAAAGGTTAGGGTTAGGGTTGGGGAAGGGTTAGGGTATGGTTAGGGTTAGGGTTAGGGTACAGTTAGGGAAGGGTTAGGGTTAGGGTACAGTTAGGGAAGGGTTAGGGTTAGGGAAGGGTTAGTGTTAGGGTTAGGGAAGGGTTAGGGTTAGGGTAGGATTAGGTTTAGGGTTAGGGAAGGGTTAGGGTAGGGTTAGGGTATGGTTAGGGTTAGGGTTAGGGTACAGTTAGGGAAGGGTTAGGGTTAGGGTACAGTTAGGGTTAGGGTTAGGGTTAGGGTTAGTGTTAGGGTTAGGGAAGGGTTAGCGTTAGGGTTAGGGTTTTAGGGTTAGGGTTAGGGAAGGGTTAGGGTTAGGGTAGGATTAGGTTTAGGGTTAGGGAAGGGTTAGGGTTAGGGTTAGGGAAAGGTCAGGGTTAGGGTTGGGCGCTCAGCTAATCTGAAGAGCAAGTTGGTGGGGGTCCGCGTGTTACACACTCTCCTGTCTACAGGGTCCAGAATCCCCTGACGAGTATTTTTGTGCAGATTAATTCATTCCCGGGTCCCTGTTGATTTGGTGGCGGCCTTCCCAGAATTCCTGAGAAGCACCTGCAACCTTATATTGCCAAACCTGAGACTGCTGGCTTCTCTGCTCAGGGAGGAAACGGCCCCCCGCACCCCCCCGCCCCCCCGCATTCTCTCCTTGGAGGCTGTCACCATGTGCGCTGTACTGGGCTGGGGATCATGGCTTGTGGGTGCCAGGCTGGCTGCACACTGCTCACTGCACGGCCTTGTTTCACTGTCTTTCCTGCCTCAGCGTCCCTCCCCTCCTGCGCTGGGACTCTCCTAGCTCCGTGCTGCTTGCAAAGCGATGGCAGTTACCACGGGCCCTTCTGGGCGGCCTTGAAACTTCCCCCGGAGGGGGCAGCGCGTCCGTCGTGTGAGCCTGGTGGTGCAGCCCTTCTTGTGTGTGTTCATTTTTGTCCTTCATTGGCTTTAACTGCGGACACGTGTGTGTAAACTGTGTGAAAAGGGGTGCCAGCCTCAGGCTTTGGACAGCTGCTATTGGCGCTGAAACTCTCTAGGACCTCGAAATGTCTTTTTTTCTTAAATCCTCATCTGAGGGCATTTTTCCATTGAATTTTAGAGAGACTGACGGAAAGGAGGAGGGGGAGAGAGTCATCGGTGAGAGAGACACATCGATTGGTTGCTTCCTACATGTGCTCGGACCTGGGATGGGGTTCGAGCCTGCAGCCCAGGTACGTGCTCCGGACTAGAGTCAAACCTGAGACCCAGCGGTCAGTGGGCTAATGCTCTAACCACTGAACACCCCAGCCAGGGCAAAACTTCTGGAAAATGGTCGGTGAGCCATCGTAGGGATGGACGTAATGACAGACGTGAGGGTCCGAATGTGGCCAAGAGCCAGGCCTGGGTGTCGAGGCCCTCGGCGGAGGACACACGGCTCCGGCCCAGGCATGCGGCCACCGCCTCCTGGTCGCTGAGCAGGCTGCCGCCACGGAGCCCAGGCCACGGGGCTGAAGGACAGCGCATGGATGGGTGATCAGAGAGCATGGGCGCCACAGCGGTCTCTGAGCTCCCGTGGGACCGCAGGCCCTGACAGCAGGGACCCTGGGGGCAGCCCAACTGGAGGGCCACGTGTCTCCACCCTAAGAGCATCCCAGGGGCGACTCCCAGCCCCCGAGTCCCCCTGAGATGTCCCTGCAGCACGAACCTGGGGAACGGGCACCTGCCCACCATGGCCATGACCCTGGGGCTTCCCCTAGGAAGGCAGTCCACCTACGGTGCCCACCTGCCCTTCCGTCCTCACCTTGCCCTGAGAGACCTGCTGTGGTCATTCTTGCCCCAAGACAGGCTGACCTGCGCAGACGCACCCGTGTGGACGCGCTGAGGGCGCGGGAGGGCACAGCTCTGCGTGTTCGGTGCGCCCGTCCGCGGTCCTGGCCTGGCTGCACACTCATGCTGGTGCTTCAGTGTCCCGTCCGTGCATCATCCACGCCCACCCGCTGCCCGTGCGCACCCCTCGCCCACGCGCACTCCGTCCTGCGTGTCCGTGTGTGGTGACCGCAAGGAGGACAAGCTGAGGCCGGGAGTGAGGACTATGTGGGTTATTCTCCTGATTCCATTCCAGCCCAACCGCCCGCCATAGACGGTTGTCAAGGTGAGATGCCAACCATGTGGCTGCCGTCTCCATGGCAACCGCATTCATTAGACCTGCCTGTCACTTTCCCTTGTTTCCAACAAACAGCAGCACAGCCATCCGGGTTCCACGCTGGGCTCAGGCCCGTGGCTGGCCCCCGGCCCAGGACTCACGCAAGGCACGTGGGCATGGTGCTGCCAGCCAGGCACAAGCGGTTTGAATAGGCCTTTTTGTCAAATACTTGACCCCATTCAGAAACTTGTGATATGCGTACAAATGTAGAGTGGGTATGTATTAAAATACAGAGAATACGTACGTTGTTTTTGCCCTGGACAGTGTGGCTCACTGGTTAGAGCGTCGACCAGCACCCCGAAGGGTCATGGGTTCAGTTCCCGGTCAAGAGCATGTCCCTGGGTTGCAGGTTCGATCCCTGGCCACAGTCAGGGCGTGTGCAGGAGGCGACCAACTGATGTGTCTCTCTCATACCAATGTTTCTCTCTCTCTCTCTCCCCTCCCCATCCGTCCTCCCTCCCGTCCACTCTCTAAAAAGCAATAGAAAAATCACCCTCTGGTGAGGGTTAAAAGGAAAAAGAAGAATGTGTGCATATTTTTAAAGCCGTGAGCGACAGGAGGCCCGTGCGGGGGATTTGACCACAGTCTGCGTGGGGCGTGACCAGGGCCTGCTCTGAGTCCGCTGCCGTCAGGCACCGGCCCCTTCCTGTAAACTCACTGAAACGGCGGTGGGGGCGAGCAGGTCTGGCGCCACACACTGGAACGGCCCGTCTGCGACTCTAGCGTTCTCGTGGTATTTGATGTCTCCAGCAGATGTTCATGTAGAATGTCAGCCTCAGAACCCACTCCTGAAGGTGGGAAGTCTGCGTGAACGCACGCGTACAGTTGAAACATGGAAACCTATTTATGGAACATGTGCCAAAAACATGACACATGTGTTACACATATGATGAAACCCCATCTCCGTGTAGAGACCGAGGCCTGCTTGTCTCATGTGGGATCCTGGGGTGGCGGTGCCCGGGCCTGGCGGTGCCCAGCCCACGTGGGGCCCAGAGTCAGGGCAGAGGTCGCCGGACGTGGCAGGTGACCTGGGTTCTCCCAGCAGGAGGGTCTGGGTTTTGGACCAGACTGACCTGACATGATGACTGTGAAGCATTAAACCAGGTCGGCAGCTTTGAATGTTGGTGATGAGGCCCCGATGGTACGAGTTTCCCAAACGGCACAGGGGTCCTGGCCGTGGCCTGCGGGCTCCCGGGACCCCACCAGTGGCAGGAAGCAGGACATGGTGGCCGGGGAGCAGGAGATGGTGGCCGGGGAGGAGGACATGGTGGCCGGGGAGGAGGAGATGGTGGCCGGGGAGGAGGACATGGTGGCGGGGGAGCAGGAGATGGTGGCCGGGGAGGAGGACATGGTGGCCGGGGAGGAGGAGATGGTGGCCGGGGAGCAGGAGATGGTGGCGGGGGAGCAGGAGATGGTGGCCGGGGAGCAGGAGATGGTGGCCGGGGAGGAGGAGATGGTGGCCGGGGAGGAGGACATGGTGGCGGGGGAGCAGGACATGGTGGCCGGGGAGCAGGAGATGGTGGCCGGGGAGCAGGAGATGGTGGCCGGGGAGCAGGAGATGGTGGCCGGGGAGGAGGAGATGGTGGCCGGGGAGGAGGAGATGGTGGCGGGGGAGCAGGACATGGTGGCCGGGGAGGAGGAGATGGTGGCCGGGGAGGAGGACATGGTGGCCGGGGAGGAGGAGATGGTGGCCGGGGAGCAGGACATGGTGGCCGGGGAGCAGGACATGGTGGCCGGGGAGCAGGACATGGTGGCCGGGGAGGAGGACATGGTGGCCGGGGAGCAGGAGATGGTGGCCGGGGAGGAGGACATGGTGGCCGGGGAGGAGGACATGGTGGCGGGGGAGCAGGAGATGGTGGCCGGGGAGCAGGAGATGGTGGCGGGGGAGCAGGAGATGGTGGCGGGGGAGCAGGACATGGTGGCTGGGGAGCAGGAGATGGTGGCGGGGGAGCAGGAGATGGTGGCGGGGAGGAGGAGATGGTGGCCGGGGAGGAGGAGATGGTGGCCGGGGAGCAGGAGATGGTGGCCGGGGAGCAGGACATGGTGGCCGGGGAGCAGGAGATGGTGGCCGGGGAGCAGGACATGGTGGCTGGAGAGCAGGAGATGGTGGCGGGGGAGCAGGACATGGTGGCCGGGAGTTTACGGGACTTTGTTCTGATGGGGACAATGCGTTAGACACTGGGCGTTGACCAGAGGCCCAGGTGAGAAGCCCCTGGCCACCCGCGGCGTTGGCACCTGGCAGTGAGCACGGGCTCCTCCCAGGAACGAGAGGGCCACTCCCAGCAGCGACGTGAGAACAAACACGCTCGTGCCTTAGGGGTCTGGGCGTGGTGCGGGGTGCGGGGTGGCGGGTCTGGGCGTGGTGCGGGGTGGCAGGGTCCGGGCCTGGTGTGGGGTGGCAGGTCTGGGCCTGGTGCGGGGTGGCAGGTCTGGGCCTGGTGTGGGGTGGCAGGTCTGGGCGTGGTGCGGGGTGGCAGGGTCCGGGCATGGTGCGGGGTGGCAGGTCTGGGCCTGGTGTGGGGTGGCAGGGTCCGGGCATGGTGCGGGGTGGCAGGTCTGGGCCTGGTGTGGGGTGGTGGGTCTGGGCCTGGTGTGGGGTGGCAGGTCTGGGCGTGGTGCGGGGTGGCAGGGTCTGGGCATGGTGCGGGGGTGGCAGGTCTGGGCCTGGTGTGGGGTGGCAGGTCTGGGCGTGGTGCGGGGTGGCAGGGTCCGGGCATGGTGCGGGGTGGCAGGTCTGGGCCTGGTGTGGGGTGGTGGGTCTGGGCGTGGTGCGGGGTGTGGGGTGGCGGGTCTGGGCGTGGTGTGGGGTGGTGGGTCTGGGCGGGGTGCGGGGTGTGGGGTGGCGGGTCTGGGCGTGGTGCGGGGTGGTGGGTCTGGGCGGGGTGCAGTGTGGCGGTGGTGCACTGTGTGGGACTCAGGCCACAGCGACTCACGCTCAACCCTGACTGTGTTTCTCTCTTTACAGAGGAGGAGGCGGGGGACCTGGTCCAGCCGGGCATCAGCTTCCCAGGGCCGGAGGAGGACGATCTAGGTAGGGTGCCGGCCGGCCCGGCCACGCACGCGCGGTCACCACCGCCCCCCGCTGGCGACGGTCCGCACGCCGGTCACCGCGAACCTTCCCACTAACACGTTCATGCATGTGTGTGACTCCGGAGCGTCCTAATGAGGAATAAGTAAAGGTGAAATGAAAGGACAGTCGTTTCTCGACATTATGGCAACGTTAGGTGGGAGCATGGCCCCGGGTCACGGCTCCCCCGGGTCACGGCGCCCCCGGCTCGCAGGGGGCTAATTATTAAGGCAGGTGATGATGACGATTAGCTATTAAGGCCGATGATCAGCACCACTGAGGCATGCCTGCGACGACGGCGCTCTCCCGTCTAACTCCTCCGAGACTAACGCTTCCCCTCGGGGAATCCCCAAAGCAAACGTCCCCTCGGCGTGTTTCCAAGAGGCCCTTCAACTCGACCTCAGGTGCCGATTCCTCGCGCGTGGCCGCGGCGCTGTGCGTGGAGGCTGCGCGGTCAGGCCCTTCCCGGGAGCCCCGACCCCGTCCTGCGGTGTCTCCCAGGGCTAGGGAGAGCCACGGGGGGACCTCCCATTTCTGTGCCACCTGACCAGGAGAGCCGGGCGTGGTAGGCCCTCGTCACTGACATGGGCTCGTGTTCACGTGAAAAAGGGGCAGCTCTTTTTCTAAAACGTATTGTTTTACTGATTTCAGGGAGGGAGAGAGACACATCCATGATGAGAGCGAATCCTGCGTCGGCTGCCTCCGGCACGCCCCCTTCTGGGGATCGAGCGTGCAACCCCGGCATGAGCCCTGACCGGGAATCACACCGTGACCTCCTGGTTCCTAGGTCGATGCTCAGTCACGGCGTCGCTCCGGCCGGGCGAGGGGCAGCTCTCCGGACATGAGAAGTGTTGGATACACTTGGCCTCCAGTGGGGAGTGAGAAGAGATCCCAAATCGGTGGCTTGCTCCCCTGAGGGAGTCCCAGCGCCCCTGCCCGGGCCCCCGGTGGCACCTCGCCCTGCGCTGTGCCTCCCCCATCAGCTTGTATTGAAAGTTGAACTTTCTTAACGTATTTCGGATTGGCAGCCCATGGCTCCGTTGCCCATGTGAGCGGCTTAAAGAGTGATATTGAACACGGAAGGAGTCCGTTTGTCTAAAGCGGTGGTTTCTTGGAAAGAGAATCAGAAACCAAAAGGGTTTGCTTTTCCTTTTGCAATGAGGACACCAGGAGGTCAGCCACGCGGCGGGTGAGGAATCCTGTCCGACGTGCCAGCTTCCTCACTGGGAGACAGGCCGGTGGGCTCGCTGCTTCCATCGGGAAGTCCTCGGGCTGCGGCGTTGGAGCGAGTGGCCCACGGGTCCGCTCTGTGAGGCCGCGTCCCTGCGAGGCCTCCCCGGGGAGCGGGTCTGAAGAGGCTTCCTTCTGGGAAACAAGAGGATCCCAGCCGCCTGGCCGGCGTGGCTCCGTGGCTGAGCGTCCACCTATGAGCCAGGAGGTCATGGGTTCGATTCCCGGTCAGGGCACAGGCCCAGGTTGTGGGCTCGATCCCCAGTGGGGGGCGTGCAGGAGGCAGCTGCCGATCCGTGATTCTCTCTCATCACGGATGTTTCTGTCTTCCTCCCCCTCTCTCTTCCCCTCTCTCTCTCTCTGACATCAATAGAAATATATTAAAAACAGATTACTCTTTCAAAGGAAAATAAGAGTATCCCAGCCATGCCCACACTGCACCCGCTCCATTGAAGGGCCGTGCATTCTCTGAGGCTCACAGAATGAAACGTCGGAAAGTGATTTTATGAGGCGGCGGCCGTGGAGTCTAGGAAGATAAAGGGGGTTTCTGTTCAATTAACCTACCGTCCGCGATAAGCGCGGATTAACGCGGCCCGTTGAAAAGACCGCACTGGGCGAGGGAAACCTGGCTTGTGAAGAGGAACTGTTCGGGGAGCATACAGACGCCCTGGAATTAAATTGCTCTGCCGGTAACTTGTGGGTGGCGCTGGCCCATTACAGCTGTTATTTCTGAGACAGACGCCTCGTTCTCTGGCTGTCGCGTTTAAAGCGGCTGTAAGGAGCTGGCCATCTCTAAGCATCCTCGAGGACCGGCACAGCGGCCCAGATGTGCGGCAGGAAGCCAACTGCACGTTGAGATGAGAAAAAGGCAAATTAAATGATCGCTCAGAGGCTGCGCGGCCCCTGCTCCCTGACACGCGGCAGGAGGAGAGGAGCGGTGTGAGCCCTGAAGAACACGTTCCTGTCGCCTCCGGGGCGGCGCGGCGGCAGGGAGAGGCTCAGCGGCAGGGCGTCCCGCGCGTGCTGTCAGGGCTGCCCACACCTGGCTGCGTGCGCGTCTCGCCGTGACTACGATACCAACTTATGGTAAAAGAGCTCCCTTTTATTTTATTTTTATTTTTTAGGGGAAAGGAAATAGCTCTTCTTCTTATTTAAATATTTTTATCGATGTCAGAGAGGAAGGGAAAGGGAGGGAGAGAAAAAAACATCCATGATGAGAGAGAACCATTGATCGGTTGCCTCCTGCACGCCCCCCACCATGGATCGAGCCTGCAACCCAAGCATGTGCCCTTGACCGGAATCAAACCCGGGACCCTTCAGTCCGCAGGCCGACGCTCTATCCACTGAGCCACACCAGCTGGGCAGAACGCCCTCTTAGCATTTTACTTAGTTCTGTCCTTTTATAAACACCCCTGGCCATCCTGTAGACACGTAACTGTGTAACTTGAAGTTTCCAGAAATAGTGGGTCTGCAGCTAAGCTGTTTCTAGATATAATGGTCTCCTGCATCCCTAGCAGGAGCCGCCCGCAGCCCTCCGCCCTCTGCCCTCCTCTCTCCCTCTCTGCACCGTCCCCTGGTCCTCCCCCACCCCACAGCCTGCAGGACCTGCCCCGGTCCCCACTGCCCGTGCGCATGCACGCCCCTTCTAGCAGGTGACATCCAGCGAGGGCGTCCTCTGGGAAGGCCACATGCCAGTTCCTGGAGGGAACATCCAGAAGATACATTTTATGTCTTTTGTTAATCCTCACCCAAGGATGGTTTTTCCACTGATTTTTAGAGAGAGTGGAAGGGAGGGGGAGAGACAGAGCGAGACATGGACGTGAGAGAGACACGTCACCAGTTGCCTCCCCCGTATGTCCCAACCGGGGCCGGGGATCGGACCTGCAGCTGAGCTCCCTGCTATTGACTGGAATCAAACCCGAAACCCTTCGGTCCGCAAGCCGATGCTCCGTCCACCGAGCCACACCGGCCAGGGCTGTACTTTATTCCGACGGTGTGAGGTTAAAACTTCGTTTCTACACAAACACGTTAAAATGAGTTTCCAAGTTGCTCAGGTGGGGTCTTGGGGTTTTCCGTGTATGTTTCTGGGATGCGTCCCCTCCCTTCCCCTCGGGCTATTGGTTTCCCGTGCACGACGGCCGAGCTGCCGGCCACCCGATGGGTTGCAGCGCCTCTGCCCTGGGTGGCTCCCTCCCCGAGCAGCGACGCTGTATCGACTCCTCCATGCCTGCACACACGCACACGCCTGTCCTCGTCTATTCGGGCTGCAGCGACAGGACGGGCGGCGAGTAAACAACAGCGGTTTATTGCTGACGGTCTGGAGGCTGGACGCTCCAAGGTCAAGTTCTGCGGAGGCCCCTTCCGGGTCCCTGGAGGCGGCTTCTCACTGTCCTCATGGGCGGAGAGCGAGGGGCCTTGCAGCCTCTGGGATAAGGAAGCTGGTATTTCCAGGTCTATTACACAGAGAGAGAGAGAGAGACACGCATGCACACACATGTGCGCGCACAGGCACAAAGAGACACACGTGCACACATATGTGCACACAGAGACGCACGTGCATACACAGGCACAGAGAGATGCACACACACATGCACACATGTTCACAGGGAGAGACACACATGTGCGCGCACAGACACACATGCACACACCCGCAGACTTGAACAGCAGCATGGGAGGTCTCCATTTCTCCTTTCCAAGCCGTTCTCTTGAAATGACACTTTTCTTGCAACAGTGAGTGAGGCGGGCGGCTTCTGAAATGAGCAGGCGACGGTTTTACACCAACGTGGCCTCGGGGGGAGACAGGGGTGGGTGAAGACGTGGCTGGTGATAGAAGACGCAGTCCATGTGATCCACCTGCCCCTGTGAGGTGACTTTACTCCGTTTCGTGGTCTGACAGTTTATGTTTACACGGTTCTGATCTTCGAGCTGTGAATTCGAGGCACTGGGTCGCGACTGGCAATGGTTTAAATGGAAACAGAAAGAAAGGACAAGACTGTGCAGGACGTACAGAATAACGGCTTCAGAGCGCAGCCCCATGGGAGTGAGTGCGTGTGCGCGTGTCCGGTCCCCGTGAAAGTGCACTCTGTGTGCCGGCACCCTCTGGAAGCCACAGGCAGGCAGCCGTGCCTTGCAGTGAGCGGTGGGGGACGTGGGGGGGGGGAGAGACGGGGGAAGGGTGCAGCTCAGGGCTCCTGTTAGCGGGGACGAGGCGGCGTGCGCAGCGGACACCAGGCCGGCTCTGCAGGTGGGCCCCGCGTGGGAACTGGGCAGTTTGCGTAATTCCCATGAGCCCTTCATTGCTTGTTTATTGAGCCTCGGCTGCTGGCTCAGTGGTTGGAGTGCTGCTCATCACTCATCCACCCTCCGGTCGCTCCCTCCAGTGTTCACTGAAGCCTTGCTCCGCGGAAAACACTGCCTAGGGGTTGCACTGAAGCTGCAGCTAACTACGTTTTCTCTCAAAACCCTTGGTCCCTGTAGGCCCCGCGGCTCCCTTAGACGCGCGTTAACACAGACGCGTGGGAGCACCGCCCGCAGAGGCGCGCCGTGCGTGGCAGCAGCGGGGAGGCGGTCCCGGGCCGGGCCGCGAGGAAGGAGGCGCCGGGTTTGCAGGTGACAAGGGTCTGCAGTGAGTCAGAGATGGGGTTCTCCACATGAAAAGGCCCTTTCCCGGCCTGGTTTTAAGGTCTGGTCTTCCTTCTCACGCCCATCTTCCCAGAAGGCAGCCCGAGTCCCGCAAAGTGAGGTTAAGTCTCAGCACCCGGCACCTTCCGATTTCGCAGACGTGTCTTCCGCTGCCCCTTACGGCACAGAATCCGCGAGGACACTTTAGGCTCCATTGTAAAGGCTCCGTGGCATTTTGTCAACCCTCGTGGCTGCGCTGTATGGAGGGAACGGTGTGAGCATGACTTAGCGCCGAGGAGGAGAGCGTCACAGGACACGCTCCCGAGGCGTTGCCATTAAGGTGTGGGCCAGGCGGGGCGAGCGCGCGGGTCCGTCTGCCCTGGGACGGGCAGGTCAGTAAAATCGTGGAGGTTTCAAGGGCACCATCCTATGAAACATCACCTGCATGTCGCATGGTGTGTTCACCACCCAAAGTCACGCCTTCCGTCCTCCCGCGTTAAAGCTGGGACGTGAGGCACAGACTCTGGGGCTGTGGCCGGTGGCCATGGAACGGGGATCTGGTGTTTCCCTGGCATTTAGCTGGTCCTCCTCCAGGCACCGGTGCCGAGACAGAGACCAGGGCGCTGGGGACATAGCTGGGGACCACCCGGCACGAAGGAGCTGGGTGACGGACGAGAAGAGTGAGGACCGACCACCGCCAGGGGACACGGGTCCCCAATCCCGTGGGGACGGTGACGGAAAACTCCAACAAGGTGTGGGATGCGACAGGGGATCCGGGCAAAGCGAGGGGGAGGAAGGATCGGACACGGCAGACGCTAGAAAGACAGGGGTGGTCACCACGTGGCCCTCAGTCTGGCCGCTGTCACTCGGGCCCACGCTTTCATCTTGCGTGGCTCCCCGGCTCATTTCCTGTGAGCTGAATAATATTCCATTACCCACCGCCTTCTGCAGGACATCCCGGCTGCCTCCAAGTTCGGGGTAATTATGAATAAGTTTTTAATTCCAATACATGCACCTTTCAATTTTTATTTCACGGAGCATGCTTTTGTACTGATCCAAAAACTCACTGTCAGATACAAGGATACGTAGACATTGCCCGTGTTACCTCCTGAGAACTGTGTAGTGTTAACGTAAAACAAAAGACACCACTTAAAACTGTAAAGCGTTTCTGTGAGTGTATTTGAGCCAAACTGTTGACGAATGCCGGCAAGCAGAGTCTCCCAGATTGGGGCAATGCTCCGGAGAAGGGCAGATTTTCACCTTGTTTTGTACATGACAGTCAAAGGAGGGCATGTAGGTGGGTGACAGGAACTCTACTGGTGATGGGTTAGGGAGGCGGGAGGAAGCAAACTGGGGAACCCCTGGGACTGGATAAAAAGTAAAAGGACAGACACATCCTTAAGTGGGTGCAGGACCGTTAACAGCCAGCAGTTCACATGACAGCAGCCAGGCAGGAATGTACGGTCTCCTTCCTGGCGCTCAGGCACACAGCTTGCGCCCTGAGGGCTCCGGAAAGAGGGCAGTTACAAGTGACCCAGACATCCCCCAGGTGTGTTATGTTAGATGCAAAAATCCAACAGGCTCCTAGGCCGTAGTGACTCCCACCATCAACTGCTTTTGGATTAAAGGTTTCATTGCAGACCATCCTGTGTGGTCAGTTGGGGTGTGTGAGTTTGCACGGCCGCCACGCAGGCTTCCCCTGAGCTGGTCAGGGCAGCACGAAGCCCCTCTTCATGCACGACAGTTCCACACTTGCCACTTAGTTAATTTTTAATGAAAGGTGCAAGTCTATACCCAGGTTTTTGTGGTTTGGGTTTTTTTTTGTTTGTTTGTTTATGTGTTTGTTTTTCCATGTGGTGTCCAGTTATTCCAGCACCACTTACCCAAAACCAACAAAACAAAACGGGAAATACTGTCCTTTCTCGATGGAGTCGCCTGCTCTTCTCCTCGGAGTGTCCGCGGACTGTTTGTGTAGGTCCGCTTGTGGGCTCGGCGCCGACGCGTGGGCCCATTGTCGGTGTTTCACCAGAACCACCCTGTGTCCACGCTGCAGCTGTACCGGGAGGCTTGAGGTTGGGAGGGTCAGGCCCCCAACACGGCCGTCCTTCAGTATTGAGTTGGCCACCCCGGCCCTTGTCTCTCCACATGAGCTGTAGACTCTGCCCCTCCCCCCCCCCCCCAAAATAACCGGCTGTGGTTTTGATGAGAATTGCGTTGGAGTTGGGAAGATCCGACCTGGGCGATCGCGAGTCGTCCTGCCCTGGACCGTGGAGCCGCTTTGTACATTTCACACCTTTGCTTTTCCTGAGACTTTCATAGCTCTCATGTGGGCCGCAGACACGTGCGGTCGGATTTACACCTGACTAGTTCACCTTCCTTGGTGCCCAGGGAGAAGGTTTTGTGGTTCTCATTGCAAAGGCCGGTCGCTCGCTGCTGGTTGATGAGAAAGCAAGTTAGCCTTGGTACCCTTGTCTCATGCACCTGGTTTCCAGGAAGTATTTGATCGATTTTGGGGGGAGGGGGCGGGTTCTACATAGGAAATTCTGCCACCTGTGAACACTGAGAGTTTCGTTTTTTCATTCCGTCTGTTAGCTTCCTTCTCTTGTCGATATTAGCGAGATGGGTCTCACGTGGGGTGGGTGTGCGGGGACGTCCTCGCCTCATCTCCGAGCTCAGCAGGAGCGTCGGTGCCTCACCCTTAAGCAGCCGTAGGGGTGTGGTCCCTGCTGCGGAGGGGTCCTTTCTATTCCTTTCTGCCCAGAGTTGTTGTGTGTGTGTGTTAAAATATATTTTTACTGATGTCAGAGAAGAAGGGAGAGGGGGAGAGAGAGAAACATCAATGATGAGAGAGAATCACGGATCAGCTGCCTCCCGCACGCCCCCTCCTGGGGACGGAACCCATAGCCCTGACCAGGAATCAAACCCGGACCTCCTGGTTCATAGGTCGACGCTCAGCTACGGAGCCACACCACAGTCTGCGCAGAGTTTTTATCCTGAACGGGTCTGGCTTGGTCAGCTGCTGTGTCTGCATCTGCTCACGGGATTCTTCCTGTGCGGGTTGCCGCGGTGATGACGTTGTGAGTGTTCGCTGTGCAGTCAGCCCGCTCCCCTGCCATCAGCACCACGTTGCCGGGCTCCCTCTGCTCACGTTTCGTGGACGGATGTTCGCGAGAGAGACCCGTCCGGTCCGTAGTTCCCCTTCCTGGTCGCTGCTTTGATGCTGCTTCGTTTTTGTTAGCGTTCGGGTTTATGGAATGAGGAAGCCAGCTACACGACCTCCAAAATGACCGTGGAGTCCTATTTCAGAGTTAGATTTGCTTGTGAAATAAATCCCCAAGTTCAAAATTTTAAAACAAGCATTCTTTTTTTGTCTTTTTTTATTTTTTATTTTTTTATATAGAAAAGCAACCAAGAACGTATTGACCACAGCAAGAATACACTTAGCAGAGGGAAACTTGGCAGGGAAGGAGCACGGGAGAGCCAGGCTAGGCTGCCTTCGCTCAGCTCACTGGGAAGTCAGAGCAAAGCGGGGCTTGGGGCAGGTTCAGGGGGAGCCCGGAGAAGCTGCCACTGCCCACAGCTCCCCTGTTGCAAGTGTGATGGGGTCCCGTAGAGGTGAGGGGTCTGTGCTGCGGGGCGGGGGGGCGCGGACATGCTGCTTGGAGGGAGAGCAGCGAACAAGTACCCTAGGCGTGTGGACGGTGATGGCAGCAGACATTTTGGGCGGATTATATGCTTTTGTCAAAGCAGACGTATACGATAAGCGTCAAAAATAATGTGAAAGGTGCCCTGGCCGGTGCGGCCCCGTTGGCTGGGCATCGCTCCAAGCGCCAAAAGGTTGCCGGTTCCATTCCCCGGTCAGGGCACATGCCCGGGTTTGAGGCTTGACCCCAGGTAGGGGATGTGCAGGAGGCGGCCGATCGCTGTCCCTCTCTCTCTCCCTCCCTCTCCCTTTCGCTTCCTCTCTCTCTAAAAATCAATGGGAAAAAAAACCTTTAAAAAACTGTCCTAGCTGGCTTGGCTCAGCAGGCGGAGCGTGGGCCTGTGAGCTGAAGGGTCCTGGGTTTGAGTCCTATCCTGTCGAGGGCAATAAGGGGTGCAGGCTCGATCCCCAGTGGGGGGCGTGCAGGAGGCAGCCAGTCAATGATTCTCGCTCATCGGTGATGTTTCTCTCTCCCTCTCTGACGTCAGTAAAAATACATGTAAAACAATAAAAAATAAGATTCAGTGCTGCTCGGGCAGCACAGATATTAGAGAATAGTCTCGTGAGAGGTGACGTGTGTATGTACCTGCACATTGCGGAGCCTCTCGGTGTGCATCGCGCGGCATTCAAGAGGAGGCGCGTGGAAGACCCTGTGGTCGCTGTCCGGAGCTGCCTGTGCTTCTTGCAGGAAACGTTGGGGTGCTTCTCTGGCCTCTTGGGGACTGGGGTCAGGGTTAGGACCCACAGCAATCTTCCTGGCGCCGTGAAGCCATTGTTCTTCAACACTATTTAGCCCGTAAATAAGAAGCCACTTGGTGATTAAGTTGCAAATGTGCTCCCGCACGTGCTCCTGGGAAATGGAATGAGATGCTGAGGAGCGGAGGAGCTGAGCACTGGGCCTGGCCCGGCTCTCCTCCTGCTCACAGCCTTCTCCTCAGCTCTGCGGCCCAGCCTTTCCATCGGAGCGTGCATGCGTGTGGGGTCCGTGGCAGGAAGCAAAAGAGCTGCTAGCAAGTCGGAGTGAGGGGGCCTGCAGGGAGGAGGGCAGAGGGCAGAGCAAGGGGGCCTGCAGGGAGGAGAGAGTGCAGAGCGAGGGGGCCTGCAGGGAGGGGGGCAGAGGGCAGAGCGAGGGGGCCTGCAGAGAGGACAGAGGGCAGAGCGAGGGGGCCTGCAGGGAGGACAGAGGGCAGAGCGAGGGGGCCTGCAGGGAGGACAGAGGGCAGAGCGAGGGGGCCTGCAGGGAGGACAGAGGGCAGAGCGAGGGGGCCTGCAGAGAGGACAGAGGGCAGAGTGAGGGGGCCTGCAGGGAGGAGGAGAGAGGGCAGAGCCAGGGGGCCTTCAGGGAGGACAGAGGGCAGAGCGAGGGGGCCTGCAGGGAGGAGGAGAGAGGGCAGAGCCAGGGGGCCTTCAGGGAGGACAGAGGGCAGAGCGAGGGGGCCTGCAGGGAGGACAGAGGGCAGAGCGAGGGGGCCTGCAGGGAGGACAGAGGGCAGAGCGAGGGGGCCTGCAGGGAGGACAGAGGGCAGAGTGAGGGGGCCTGCAGGGAGGAGGAGAGAGGGCAGAGCCAGGGGGCCTTCAGGGAGGACAGAGGGCAGAGCCAGGGGGCCTTCAGGGAGGAGGGCAGAGGGCAGAGTGAGGGGGCCTGCAGGGAGGAGGACAGAGGGCAGAGCCAGGGGGCCTTCAGGGAGGACAGAGGGCAGAGCGAGGGGGCCTGCAGGGAGGACAGAGGGCAGAGCGAGGGGGCCTGCAGGGAGGACAGAGGGCAGAGCGAGGGGGCCTGCAGGGAGGAGGAGAGAGGGCAGAGCCAGGGGGCCTTCAGGGAGGACAGAGGGCAGAGCGAGGGGGCCTGCAGGGAGGACAGAGGGCAGAGCGAGGGGGCCTGCAGGGAGGACAGAGGGCAGAGTGAGGGGGCCTGCAGGGAGGAGGAGAGAGGGCAGAGCCAGGGGGCCTTCAGGGAGGACAGAGGGCAGAGCCAGGGGGCCTGCAGGGAGGACAGAGGGCAGAGCGAGGGGCCCTGCAGGGAGGAGGACAGAGGGCAGAGCGAGGGGGCCTGCAGGGAGGAGGACAGAGGGCAGAGCGAGGGGGCCTGCAGGGAGGAGGAGAGAGGGCAGAGCCAGGGGGCCTTCAGGGAGGACAGAGGGCAGAGCCAGGGGGCCTTCAGGGAGGAGGGCAGAGGGCAGAGTGAGGGGGCCTGCAGGGAGGAGGACAGAGGGCAGAGCCAGGGGGCCTTCAGGGAGGACAGAGGGCAGAGCGAGGGGGCCTGCAGGGAGGACAGAGGGCAGAGCGAGGGGGCCTGCAGGGAGGACAGAGGGCAGAGCGAGGGGGCCTGCAGGGAGGAGGAGAGAGGGCAGAGCCAGGGGGCCTTCAGGGAGGACAGAGGGCAGAGCGAGGGGGCCTGCAGGGAGGACAGAGGGCAGAGCGAGGGGGCCTGCAGGGAGGACAGAGGGCAGAGTGAGGGGGCCTGCAGGGAGGAGGAGAGAGGGCAGAGCCAGGGGGCCTTCAGGGAGGACAGAGGGCAGAGCCAGGGGGCCTGCAGGGAGGACAGAGGGCAGAGCGAGGGGCCCTGCAGGGAGGAGGACAGAGGGCAGAGTGAGGGGGCCTGCAGGGAGGAGGACAGAGGGCAGAGCGAGGGGGCCTGCAGGGAGGCGGACAGAGGGCAGGCATGGCCGTCACTGTTTGGATGCCCCCCCTTGCCAGGGCCTGTGGCGGGGCCTGTGCCCAGAGCACGGCTGTGAGTCCGTGACCCTGAGGGGAGAGAAAGGGCACCTGCCCCCTGACCCACACAGTCCCTCTGGCCACGTCCTGAAGTCCAAGAGCAGCTGTGGCGGTGTCCCCAGTGCAGGGGGGGGCAGTGCCCAGTGGGCAGGAGCCCCGGCCCCTCGCAGGCTCCCCGGGGGGAGGGGGGTCAGGGCTGTGAGCGCCTCCGTGGCCCACAGCACCGCCCCTGACTCTAGGTGGAAGCCGCGCGGTCTGTGCGGGGTGCCGTCAGGCCAGGGCTTGTGAGGCGGTAGCGGAGCTTTGAAAGGAGACGCAGAGAGACTAAAAGCGCAGCAGCGTCCTGTGAGCCCAACTCCCTCGCGACGGGAGGCGGCGAGGAGTTCGCACAGAACCTGCGCTTCAAAGGCCAGAGAGCTCCAGCGTTTGCTGCTCTTGTTGGAGCCTGGCGGGAGTACGGGTGTGTGGGTGACCCTGGGTCTCCCAGCCAGGCCCTCCCCCGCCCCCCGCCAGCCCGGCGCCACGGCCGAGTGCTGAGTGCTCACCCGACCAGCTCAGGGGCGGCCGTGCAAACTCAGACACCCCGGTGACCACGCAGGATGGTCTGCAATGAAACCTTCGCTCAAAGCAGTTTGTCGTGGGAGTCACGTCCCAGGCCAGCATCTCCCCCGACAGAGGTCGGCTCCCATCTTCACGGAGCTGTTTTCTTTCTGCATCTAAGGTAACGCACTGTGGGATGTGGGGTCACTGAGTCGTCCCTTTTCCCGACCCCTCAGGGCACCACCAATGACCACAAACCCCCTCACTGTCATTGAGCTAAGTGCTGCCTGCTGGTGTCCTGCACCACCCAGGGAAAGAAGCATGTGTCCGTCATCTCACTTTTACCCAATCCCAGAGGTTTCCTGCTTGCTTCCTCCCGCCTCCCCAACCCATCACCAGTGGAGTCCTGTGACCCACCGACCTCTCCTCCTCTGACTGTGATGTGTAAAACCAGGGGAAATGCGCTATTCTCCGGAGCATCGTCCCATCCGTTGAGACTGCTTCCCGGCGACTGTCCACAGTTCGACTCAAATAAACTCACAAAAATGCTTTACAGGCTCAAATGTTTGTTTGTTTTTAATGTTTTTTTTTATTATTATTATTTCAGAGAGGAAGGGAGAGGGAGAGGGAGATAGAAACATCCATAATGAGAGAATGGTAGACCAGCTGCCTCCCGCACGCCCCCTATTGGGGATGGTGCCCACAACCCGGGTATGTGCCCTTAGCTGGAATCGAACCCAGGACCCTGCAGTCTGCAGGCCAACACTCTATCCACGGAGCCACACCAGCTAGGACGGACTGTCTTCTCACGTTAAGAAGCCGAACGCATGCGTGTTGACGTGGGAAGCAGGTCAAGGAGTCTGCTGGGTGCCGAGGGTGCCCCGTAGGGATCAGAGAGCGAGTCGGGGACACGGTGCCACCTGTGGAGTCAGCAAGGGCCGCTCACAGAACGTGACCCGAGGGCAGCCCCCCACGCATCCACAGGGCCGGGCGCCGGGCTCACTGCCGGGGCGGAGGGGGTGGGGGGGGGCGCCGACCGGGAATGCTTCCGGCCGCGTCTGCGTGTAACCCAGGAGTGGGGCAGAACCTCGGGCAGATAAGGGAACGCGGGGTATCGGGAGCTGTCACGGGCCAGGCTCGGGAATGTCGGTGACGCGGATGCGTGCTGCGGGGTCCCGCCCTGGGCCGGGCGCACGCTGTCGCCTGTCGCTCTCCTCAGCGCCATCCGCGCTGGACATCAACGTCTCCACCCTTCCCTGCAGAACTTGGGTAAGGCCGTCGGTTGGCTGGGGGAAACAAATCCATTTGCTAATTTATGCGCCGTCTCGTTTCATAACAACGTGACACGGTGAGTGACAGAAAAGCGTGAAAGGCACCCATGACGAACCTGTAGATCCGAACCCCGGTCCAGGACGCGTGAACCGGCACGAAAGACGAGGGACACAGGAGCCCCCTGGGGCGTCCGGCCCAGGGTCTGCCTCTGCGCCTCCGGCTGTCGGAGCAAAGCCCAGGCGCCTCGGCCACGCGTGTCATGCGTGGAGACGGGAACCGCAGCGGGGAACACGCGGCTTCCTCACTGCCCGGCCCTGGAACGCGAGCACCGTGTTGCACGTTGCCTTGTTCTGGCCTCTCGCCTGCGGGGCGACCCTCCCCGGCCAGAGGTTTGTGGGCTCGGACCCGCCCTGCGCAATCCCCTTTCGAGCGTGCAGCCCGCGGCCCTCAGCGTGCCCACCGGCGAGCGGCCGTCCCACGGTCCGCTTTCGGGCGTTTTGATCCCCGGCTCGGAGCAGGCCCCGCCCCCTCCAGCCCGGCGGCAGCAGCCAGCGATCCCCGGCGGTGGGCGGGGGGTGTGCCCGCTCCAGACCCTCCCGGAAACGGGACCGCGGAACGTGTGCTCCTCCGTGGCTGCCTCCCCGGGGCCAGTGTCTCCAAGGCGCCCACCTGGGGGCGCGTCTCCGTGCGCGGCTGCTGCTTAGGGCCCAGCAGTAGGAGCCCTTCAGTCAACAGCATAATCAGATTTCACCCATTTCCGTTGAAACGTGACCTTCGGCGCTGTGCTTTTCTGTGGCCACATTCCTGTCACAGCGTCGGGGCCACCCTGGGGCAGGCCTGGTAGCCGTGGGCGGAACAGAAACGGCTACCGGGATAGCGCGGAGGGAGACCGGGTGGTGTGGCGGGACTGGTTAGTGGGGAGTAAAGCCGGAGACGATGGGGTGACACCGCCGTGTGGCTGTGGAACCGAGGATTCAGCGCACGGCCTTGCCGCTGGTCAGCCAAGTGGCACGCACTCCCTCGGGAAACGTGCTTGCCTGGAGGAGGGTGCTGGGCTGGGACTTAACGGGGAAGCAGAGAGGTGTCTAGGGAAGCCAGCAGCCACGGTGTCTGGGTGGGTGAGGACAGAGGGGCCCGAGGAGGATGGTCGGGGCTGCTGTGGCCCTGCTGGCAGGGACCGAGGGCGTCGGCCAGGCAGGGCCTTGGGGTGAAGGAGGTGGGGGCAGGGAGCGAGGGCAAGCTGGCAGCCAGCAATATGACAGTGTCACTCAGTGACGACCAGAAACACGCGAAACACACCGAGGGGGGGGCAGAGGAGGAGCAGAGAGGGAGAGAGCCAACCAGCCCCTCCTCCCCATGGGGCTGGGCCCTGGGCAGCCTTTCCAGGGACAGACAGGAGAAGCAGGCACTGGCCATCCCGTGTCCGGTGCCAGGAGACAGGCTCTGCTGGGTTGTGACCCCAGCCTTGGAGCCCGCAATTCCGAGCACGCCTGTCCCTGGGCTGATGGCTGGGCACGTGTGGTGGGGACAGGAAAGGAGGGTGCAGCCTCCAGCCTGTGTCCTATGGGGGATGGCGTGTGGGCTGTGGGGGGAGCCGGGCCCTGGTCAGGGGAGCCCACTGGCCTCCACATCCCCGAGGAGACAGCTCCGTCCTGGGATCACTTCTGTGCGTGGGTCTCTCCACCCCTTTTCCTGTCGGAATCGGCTTCTCGGGCCTATGATCCCTGCTGGCATCCCGTCATGTGCATGTTATGTAACGTGCACGTGACAGAGGAATACAGACATGTACACGTACTACAAAGGCATGTTACATACGGGCATGTGCATCGTATAGACACGCTACATGTGCATGCTACGAATGTAAGATAGCATATCACTTCCTATGTGGTATGCTATGTGCATGCCACCTGCTGTATGTGTGCATGATGCTCAGATCAGTGGGCTGGTATTCGTGTTCCCCTCAGACTGTTGACTTGCTTAATACGTACAGTCTCGCTTCCCAGGACCCTGGGGAACCTGGGAGACCCCGGCTGTCTGTCACTGGGGCACCCTGTTCGGGAAAGGCAGTCTGCTCTTGAGATCCTCGTACTTTGGAGCTTTTGACGCCCGATCGCCAGGGACCCCAGGCCACTCCCAAGTGGCTCCCGCGCGGGGTGTGTCCGGTGGTCCGCGTTCCCCACACATATCCACGGATGTTCTTCACCGCTGCGCCCGAGATTCATGGCGCCCCTGTGTTCTCTCCACAGACCAGGCGTACCCGTGGTCCCCCACGCAGCCCTTCGATGAGGAGAGGTACTCCCCCGCCCCCAGGAACATGAAGGGGCTGTCGGGGGGCCGGGCCCCGCCACAGCTGTGCTCCGCCCACACCTGCGGCCTGGCGCCCCCCGAGGACTGCGAGCACCTGCGCCTGGGGGCGGACCTGCGCCAGCCCTACCTGCTCAGCCCCCCGGCCGGCTGCCCGCTGGACCCCCGCCGCTGCTCGCCACGCAGCTCCGTGCACTCCGAGTGCGTGATGGTGCCCGTGGTGCTGGGCGACCACGTGTCCAGCAGCACCTTCCCCCGCATGCACTACAGCTCGCACTACGATGCCCGGGAGGACTGCGCCGGGCCCCACGCCGGTGCCAAGGTCAACCGCATCCCCGCCAACCTCCTGGACCAGTTCGAGAAGCAGCTGCCGCTGCACCGGGACGGCTTCCACACGCTGCAGTACCAGCGGGCGTCGGCCGCCAGCGCCGAGCCGCGCGGCGAGAGCCCGGGCCGCATCCGGCACCTGGTCCACTCGGTGCAGAAGCTCTTCACCAAGTCCCACTCCCTGGAGGGCGCCTCCAAGGGCGCCGCCAACGGGGCCAGGGCGGACAGCCGCGCGGACGACCACGCCCACGGCCACCACGCCAAGCACGGCAAGCGGAGCAAGAGCAAGGAGCGCAGGCCCGAGGGCAAGCACCGCTCGGGCCTGAGCAGCTGGTGGAGCTCCGATGACAACCTGGACAGCGACAGCACCTACCGCGGCCCCGGCGTGGCCCGCCGGCACCTGGCGGACCACATGGCCCGCTGCTACCCCGAGCCGCTGCCCGGCCCCTTCGGCGACCTCTCCCTCAAGACCTCCAAAAGCAACAACGACGTCAAGTGCTCGGCCTGCGAGGGCGTGACCCTGACGCCCGACGCCAAGTACATGAAGCGCAGCTCCTGGTCCACGCTGACCGTGAGCCAGGCCCAGGAGGCCTACCGCAAGAGCTCGCTGAACCTGGACAAGCCCCCGGCGCGCCCGGAGACCAAGCCGTCCTTGCGGCCCTGCCACTACCTCCAGGTAAGGGGGCTCGGGCGCGAGAGCGGGGGCCATGTGCCTCGCGGTCTTCGCAGCAAACCGTCCCCGGGCGCAGGCTGGTGCGTCTGCCCTGGGAGGCAGCCGCGCGTGCCATGCGAGCACTTGCATCGCCGGCAGTGCCACTAGCAGAGCTGGGAGGGTCTGGGGATTTTCTTTAACGCAGGTGTGTCTGTTCACAATCGTGCGCGTGCGCGCGCGCACACACACACACACACGCACGCGGGCCGCCAGACCACAGGGGCTGCAGGCTGTGTGTTGGGTGAGAAGGACCCGCCCAGAACCCGGAGTCCCAGCGCCCAGGGCCCCCGAGTCATGGGCGTCAGTCATGGGGCAGAGCATCGCTGAGCCGCCTCGGGGGGCCAGGAGCCGCCCGTCATTCCAGCGGCTCCGCCCACGTCCTGGGTCCACTGTCCAAACCCGGTGGTTCTGGTTCAGAGGAGAGGCTGACCACGTGACGTTCACAGGAAGGGGTATCCCAGGAGACAGGTGGGCGGCGGCTAGGACATGGCTGGCACCGCGACGTGGGACACCTAAGTTCTGCGTGTATTGGCGAACCCTGATGATGGGCAGACGTCAATGCTCACGGTTCGTCAGACGCTTCACGGTTGTCGTCAGAGTGGGGAGCTCCCGTTCTGTCCACCATGGGAGTCTCCCAGACGGTGTCCCTGACATCTGAGGGGGTGCTGCCGTGGGGGCCGTCCCACCGAACGTACTGCCCGCCTCAGACCCCCCCAGGTCTCCCTCCCGCTGAAGCTCGGCTGTCCCCCCTCCTTTCTGAACACCCTCTCCTCTGCCCTCCACCAGCCCCTTCTCACGCTTTCCTGCTGGCCTAGCACGGATCCTATAAAAAGGGGCGGGTGTCACGTCTCAGCCCCATGCACGCATCACGCAGCATCGGAACCAAGCCAGGTGCGGCCAGGACCTCACCTCCCAGCCCCCTCCGCACTCAGGTTCTGTGAGAGGCCAGTCAGTGCTCTGTGCTTGTGCACGGAGCCGCGGGGGATGAGGGCTCTTCCTCTTGAAACCTAACTGCAGATCAGAGGGCGCTGTGGGGTCAGCGGGCGCTGCGGGGGCCCTGGGGGCGGGGCCTGGCTCTCCTGAGCCCTGTGACCTGCCAGGGTGTGTGCTCTGTGTCGCCCTGGGACACAGCTGGGTGGTCTCCTCCTCCCCTCTGTCCTCCGGGGTCCCCACTGGCATGCGGTGTGTGGGGGGGGGGGGGCCCTGGCCTTGAGGCTCCCCGTCACACGTGCGTCTCCCCGGCGGCCCGTCCTGTTGGGGACTCACGGGAGCTGAGCCCAGCACTGCCGAGAGGCACAGGCACAGACGTCCCCGCAGGCGGCCCGCCCGAGACCGCCTGTGGGCCGTGAAGCCGGGTGCTCGCACGCCAACCTGTCCCGCGGCCAGGAGGTGGGCGCCGAGGACTCTGCTGCGGCCGGCGGGGAGGTGTCACCAAGCGGGAGGGAGAGGCAGATGCTCACACAGTCCGTGCCTCTTCCACCCAAACTAGCGAGATCTGAGCTAAACAAAGCGTTGTTTTGTATTTTTATTTATTTTTTAATTACTGATAGAAGGAAGTATTACATATGTCCCCTTTTCCCCCACTGACCTCTCCCAGCCCACCTCCGCCCCCCAGCCCAGGCCTTCACCCCTCTATTGTCTGTGTCCGTGGCTTATGCTTATATTCAATCAATTCCTCGGTTGATCTCTTACCCCCTCCCACCCCGCCCACCCTCCCGTGCCTTCCCTCTGAGGTTTGACTGTCTGTTCGATGCTTCTATGTTTCTGGATCTATTTTTCCCTTTTACTTTTTTATATATATATTTTTTTATTTCAGAGAGGAAGGCAGAGGGGGAGTGAGAGAAACATCAATGATGAGAGAGAACCATTGATTGGCTGCCTCCTGCACTTCCCACACTGGGGCTGGAGCTCACAACCTGGGCAAGTGCCCTTGGCTGGAATCAAACCCGGGACCCTTCAGTCCACAGGCCGGCGCTCTATCCACTGAGCCAGACCGGCCAGGGCTCTGGATCTGTTTTTGGTCGTCCGGTTACGTTGTTCATGAGATTCCACACATGAGCGTGATCAGGTGATGCTTGTCTGTGTCTGACTGGCTCGCTCCGCTCAGCATAATGCTGTCCGGGTCCCGCCACGCAGCAGACGGAGGGGCCTTTTCAGTGTCACCTGGCACAGAAGGCGTCGCTGACCTCAGAGGAAGCCTCTGTCCGCGCTTGAGGTCCAAGCAGACGATGGGCAATTCAGAGGAAACGTGATCCGTTTGTCCTCAGAAAAGGCTCTGGTTTTCCCGTTTCCCCATCAGCGGCGAAGCGTCCAAGGTCACCTTCAGTGAACGTCACCCGAGTGGGTGGGCGAGTGGCAGCTGAGCTCCCGGCGCCCGCTGCAGGGGCTCCTGGGACAGGAAGGTGGGACCCCGCGTGGGGACCACCACGCGACACCCCCTTCCTCTCTGTTTCTGCTTCCCCACGCGGTGACTCTTCTCCGCCAGGTCTCTCTGGCCGTCCGGGCGCGCATCCCGGAGGGACACGAGCAGCATGACCTGTGGTTTTTCTAGGTCACGGAGGGTTTTCTCATTTGCGTTTCTAACACTTCCTCACTTTCCCGCCATGCTGCTCTAGCGCTTTGTAATGGGAAAAGCAGTAACTTCCTGCTGATGTCCTTTTAGGGGTCAGGGACAGCCCCGGGGCACCGCCAGGTCTGTGTGCCCCACGTTCAACAATGTATGACCCTACAGAGCCTTCTGCCTGGCCGGTGAGGCTCAGTGGTGGAGCGTTGACCCATGAACCAGGAGGTCAGGGTTCGATTCCCGGTCAGGGCTCAGGCCCAGGTTGCAGGCTCGGTCCCCAGGAGGGGGCGTGCAGGAGGCAGCCGGTCAGTGATTCTCACTGGTGTTCCTGTCTCTCCCTCTCTTCTCTCTAAAACCAGAAAGAATAATGAAAATAGAGGAGCGCTCGCTCCCGGAGAGCCGGCCGCCGGCCTCGGTGTGAGACTGACGGTGTCTGCTCTCCCCCAGGTGCCTCAGGACGAGTGGGCCGGGTACCCGCCCGGGGGCAAGGACGAGGAGATCCCCTGCCGGAGGATGCGGAGCGGCAGCTACATCAAGGCCATGGGCGACGAGGACAGCGGGGAGTCCGACTCCAGCCCCAAAACGTCGCCCACGGTGGCCATGCGGCCGGAGCCCTTGCTCAAGTCCCTGGGACCCAGGCCGCTGGGAGGGCTGCCAACGTAAGACCCCACCGCGCCTCCCTGCGCCGCCCTCGCGTCTCAGCCCGCCCCCCACGAGCTGCGGCGCCCCCCCCAGAAGCCATTTCCGGGGTGAAAATCTCAGACGGATGGCCGTCAACTGGCAAGTCCTTCCGGAGAGAGGAGGCCAATCCGAGTGCGCAGTAATTAAGGGCCTAGACTGGGCCGCTTCTCAGTCCAGTCTTCATTTAAAGCAGGTGTTACAGCAGCGTGTCCATCGATGTCTTCTCAGATCACTCAGTTACTGTCATCAGAAGCATGTGCGTGAGTGTGCGTGAGTGTGTGAGCATGTGAGAGGTGTGTGCGAGTTGTATGAGTGTGTGAGAGAGTATGTGCGGATGGTATGTGAGTGTGTGTGTGTGCATGAGTGTGTGAGTGTGCCATGACTATGTGTATGAGAGTTGTGTGAGTGAGTGTGTGTGTAAGCATGTGACGTGTATAAGAGAGTTGTATGAGTGTGTGTGAATGTGTGGGTGGGTGTGTGAGTGTGCATGAGTGTATGAGTGTGTCATGACTGCATGTGTGAGAGTACGTATGTGTGAGTGTGAGTGTGTGAGCATGTGAGATGTGTGTGAGTGTTGTATTAGTGTGTGAGAGAGAGTGCGCAGATGGGTGTGTGAGTGTGTGAGTGTGCATGAGTGTATGAGTGTGTCATGACTGTGTGTGTGGGAGTGGGAGTGTGTGAGAATTGTGTGAGTGTGTGTGTGAGCATGTGACATGTATGAGAGAGTTGTGTGAATGTGTGTGAGTGTGCATGAGTGTATGAGTGTGTCATGACTGTAGGTGTGAGAGTATGTGTGTGTGAGTGTGAGTGTGTGAGCATGTGAGATGTGTGAGAGACTTGTATGAGTGTGTGTGAGAGGTGTGTGTAAGTGTGAGTGTATGTGAGAATCATAACATGACATGTTTTTACTATGATTTCATAAGTGCACGCTTAGGCAACACGTTTCTTGCCGGGCGAGGGGAGGAAATGCACTAAGTTTACGGCTATAATAGCATAAGCTTTATATGTTTGTGCAAAGACACGTTATGGAGACATTTCATTTCAACGGGTAGAGAGGGACGGCGATTTGGTGAGTGGGCGCTTCGGTGGCTGCGAGAACCTGACCCCTCGCGGCCTCCCCTGGCCTCCTGGCTGCGGCGCTGGGCTCGGGGTGCACGCGCGGGACGCCCGGTCCGGTGTGAGCCGCCGCTGCTCCGCGGCGCGTCGGCCGCCCGGTGCGTCGGGGACGCTGCACGGGAGCGGGCGGCGGTAACGCGGCTGGGCGTTTCTGGGGCGTCCCCTCGGCGCCCGCACACGCGGCGACGTCTCCAGGCGTTCTCTCCGCCGGCTCCCGCAGGGAAGAGACAAATCTCGAATTGCAGCCAGAACCAGGACGTTTAGTTTAAGGAACGTGAACCGTGTCTCTGCTGCAGACTTCAGTGACGTGCCCAGCGCCGCGCTGCGCCTGCCGGGGGCCGGGGGCCAGGCCCACCCCCCCCTCCCGGCGTGTGCTGCCCGGAGGAGACGGTCAGGGAGGCCGCTCACACACTTGGGGAACGTGAGGGGGTGTGCGCAGGGAGACTTCCACTGGGAGCCGTGGTGTGGGGCTGTGCTGGGCTCTGCAGGAGTGCGGGGGTCCCAGACGCCCTGCAGTCAGGGGCAGGACCAGACGCCAGCCTCCTCCTTTCTATCTGTGGGTCTTAGACACCGGTGGGTACTACGCCCCCCATGCCTCCCCCACCTCCACCTCCCACACCCCAGGACCCACCACCCGCACCCACACCCTCTCTGCTGCGTCTGCAGCGATCACCAGCATTTGGGCCACGTTTCCCTTTACTCCCAATTTCTGCCTCCCCCCCCCCTCCCCCGTCCGCCCACAGATGCCGGCACCTCGCTAGTCCCTGGTGTGGCGTCTCTGCTCGCTGGCAAAGCACGGGGACTCCCACCGCCGCCCTCTGAGGCTGCGTTGTTGACATCTGTCGCAGAGCGCGTCCTGTGGCGGGAGCCCCTCGCTCAGCCCCGTCACCGCCCGTTAGCGCACCGGCGCGTCCGCGTCTGCCCGGGGTCTCCCCGGTGCCCATGCGCCGCGTCAGTTCTCGTTCTAACGACGTCCATGAGCTCCGCGCTGTGCTCAGAGTCGGGCCACGGCCGTTTCACGGGGCAGATCCTGACCCAGAGGGGCCGGCGGTCACACGGGTGACCCGGCTTTACCCCCCGGCCCGTGGAAGTGCTCACCTGAGACCGGTGGCACGCCCAGGGCCAGCGGGACATTGTCCCCACACCCCACACCCCGTACCCCACACCCTACACCCCAGCCAGACATTGTCCCCACACCCCACACCCCATAACCTATACCCTACACCTCACACCCCACACCCCATACCCCACACCCCATACCCTACACCCCACACCCCACACCCCATAACCTATACCCTACACCTCACACCCCACACCCCATACCCCACACCCCATACCCTACACCCCACACCCCACACCCCACACCCCACACCCAGCGGGACATTGTCCCCACACCCCACACCCCGTCCCCCACACCCTACACCCCAGCCAGACATTGTCCCCACACCCCATAACCTATACCCTACACCTCACACCCCACACCCCACACCCCACACCCCACACCCAGCGGGACATTGTCCCCACCCCCAGCCCCGCTCAGCTCGTCCCCCCATGCCCAGCCCAGCCACCTCCTGGGCGAGTCCTGGACGCTGGGCTCCCCTGGCCGCGCACTCCCCAGGGCCTGTCCTCGCGGAGGCCGGGGACCCCCGTTTGTCGCTGCCCCGTGTCTTCTCATGTGGTGTCCTCGGCCGCGCACACGCTGGACGGTGGAGGAAATGGCTTCCCGGGCGTCGCGTGTCAGGGACAGTCGCTCATCAGCCGAGGGAACGGGTGACTGCGAAGGACACGGAGGGCCTCCTTTGTAAAGCGTCTGACCTGAGGCCGTCCGTGTGCAGGTGCGGAGAGCGGGGCAGCTCCGTGTCCCGCGGCTCTTCAGTCCGCCAGGAGGGCCAGACGCTCCCGCACCTGTCCCAGGAGAGGGCCGGCTGCCAGCCCGAGAGCCCCCCTGCGGCGGCGTGTGCACCGCGGGCGCCCTGAGCTCCGGAGGGGGTGCCCATCCCAGCTCCGTCTCGGCTCCCACGGCCGCGTTCCCCGCACCTGGGCCGGGCCCGTGTTCTGTGCGCTTCCAGCGGAGGGGTTGCCAGCGCCCGGAGCGCGTTTGCGGCTCCAATGAGTCCAACCTCCTGGCTTCCAGGAGCTGCAAGTGTCTCTCATCAGAGGACCCCCCCACCCCCAGGGCCCCTGGTGCTGCCCCACTGCGCGCTGTGAGCATTCTGCCGAGACCGTCCTGCGGCTCATCTCCCCGACACATGACAGGAGGACACTGTCTTAGAAAGATCACCTCGGCCTCAGCCGCCGTGGCGCAGTGGGTGTCGACCTATGAACCCGGAGGTCAGGGTTCGATTCCCGGTCAGGGCACAGGCCTGGGTTTCGGGCTCCATCCCCAGTGTGGGGCGTGTAGAAGGCAGCCGATCATGGTTCTCTCTCCTCACGGATGTTTCTCTCCCTCTCTCCCTCCCCCTTCCTCTCTGCAATCAATAAAAACATTTTTTAAACAGAGCAGGCCCCCTCTGAAGTCAGCCTGCAAACCTTGTAGCCACCGGCCGCGTGGCCTCACCCCAGACACCGGGCCCTTGGCAGGAATCCTCGCCAATCCCTTCGTCTCCAGAAACCAGCCGCGGTCAGGAGGCGGTTCCAAGGATGTCGCTGGGACTGCTTGCTGGGGGATGGAGCGCAGGCCACACGGCCTGCCTACGGGGGGTTGTCTCAGAATGGGGGGCCGGGGTGCAGCCGACGGCGGCGTCCTGAGAGCCAGTTGCGGGGTCAGCCCCACCTCCCTTTCTCCGGTTCCTGCTGTTCCCCGTCTCCTGGCCCGTGGCCTGGCACACAACAGGCTTCTCCTCTCGGTGTCCTTAGATCCCTGTTGCCCTGTCTCCCTCCGTCCGCCAAGGCACGGGGGGTGGGGGGAGGGTGCGAGTGTGAGAGGCTGGCCCGTCTGCGTGTGCCCCCGCCGCGCCCCGCGCCCTGGCCGGAGGCCCTTGTGCCCACTCCTTTCTGGGCCTGCCGCTCTTGGCGCGCTTCCGTTTCTGTTATAAACAGATCCGGTGTTAATCGGTCGAAAGCGATCACTTTTCAGAGCAGTAAATACCTCTTTTCGGCTTCGTGCCTTTATTGTTTAATCACCGTTTATGTTTCAAGCGATTTCGTGTTGGTTTCAGGTGTCCGGCGTGGGGTTCGACACTCACACGTTTCCCACAGCGTTCCCCCCGGTGTTCCCCGCCCCCCTGGCCCCGTACTCAGCGGCTGCAGTATTCCTGCCTGCGTTCCCTAAGCTGTGCGGCCAGTTTGTCCTTCCTGATGAATCCCTTCACCTTCGCCACCGGCCCCGCCCCTCTGCTCCCCTCCCGCCACCATCCGTCTGTTCTCTCTGGGTCTGTTCGTTCTCACTTTGTTTGCTCATTTATCTTGCTCTTTGGCTTCATTCCGCACATCGGAGAAATCGTGGGTCATTCGTCCTTCTCTGGCTGACGTATTTCACTGACCATGAGCCCCCTGTGGGGCCATCCGTGTTGTCAGAAACAGTAAGACTTCCTGCGTGTTCACGGCCGCGCGGCATTCCACGGTGCACACGTCCCACGGCTCTGTTGTCCGCTCATCTGCTGACGGGCGCCTCGGCCGTTTCCGGGCCTCGGCCGTGGTGAGAAGCACGCTCCGAACATAGGGGTGCGTATGGCCTTTCAAATGACTGTGTTGGGTTTCTTCAGATCTGTTCCCAGAAGTGGGATCGCTGGGTCCTGAGGCAGGCCCATTTTCAAGAATTTGTGTTTTTATTGATGGCAGAGAGGAAGGGAGAGGGCGAGAGAGAGAGAAACATCCACGAGGAGAGAGAAGCCCGGACTGGCTGCCTCCTGCACGCCCCCCGCTGGCGTGGAGCCTGCAACCCCAGCCTGTGCCCTCGCCTGGGATTGGACCCGGGACCCTTCTATGCGCTGAGCCACGCCGGCTAGGGCGAGGCAGTTCCATTTTTAGGGTTTTGAGGAAACGCCATCCTGTCCTCCACAGCGGCTGCCCCAGGGCGCAGTCCCGCCAGCAGGGCCCGAGGGCCCCTTCGCCCCGCACCCTCCCAGCACTTGTTGGTCTGTGGACGGCTGCCATTCTGACAGGCATGCGGCGGTGCCTCGCTGTGGCTTACATTTGCATCTCTCGGATGGCCAGTGACGCTGAGTGTCTTTTTGTACATCTAGGGCCACATCATGTGTGTCCTCTGGAGGCAGGCACATGTGTGTCCTCTGTGGTTGGCTTACCTGCTCGGTCCTGTGATGGAGACCAGGTGTATCGCCGCCGCCCTGTCTCCAGCAGCCGTCATGGCACAGGGGGACAGGGTGCTGGCAGGCACGGCGCGCGCTTCCCGAGTCTCTGTGTTTAAAGGCGTTTGTCTTTTTTAATATGTTTTTATTTTATTTTTTTATTGACCTCAGAAAGGAAGGGGGAGAGAGAGAGAGAGAGAGAGAAACATCAATATGAGAGAATGGTGGACCTGCTGCCTTCTGCCTGCCCCACACTGGGGACTGAGTCCACAGCCCGGGCCTGTGCCCTGACCTGGAATCAAGCCAGTGACCTCCTGGTTCCTGGTTTGATGTTCAACCACTGAGCCATACCGGCCGGGCAGTATTGTGGGGTTTTTCTTGTGTGTGTTTTAATGTGTTGACCAACATTCCCACTTCCTCTTTTTAAAATACTTTATCTATTTTTAATATACCTTCATTGATTTCAGAGAGGAAGGGAGAGGGGGAGAGAGAGAAACATCAGTGATGAAAATCGCTGCCGGGAATCGAACTGGGACCTCCTGGTTCATAGGTCGATGCTCAATCACGGAGCCTCACTGGCCGGGCCAATACCTGATTTCTGAAGGCTCCAGTGAGATGGAATTGGTACACCGTGCCATTCACCCGTTTGGCACACGAGTCAGTGGCTTTTGGCTTCTTCACAGAACCGTGCAGCCTTCCCGGTGACCAGTGTTACAACCTCTCTTCACACCAGAAGGAACCCAGACACACTGGCAATCCCCCAGCTCCCCCTGCACCCCCTGCACCCCCAGCTCCCCCAGCTCCCCCTGCACCCCCAGCTCCTCCACCTCCCCCTGCTCCTCCAGCTCCCCCAGCTCCCCCTGCACCCCCAGCTCCCCCAGCTCCCCCAGCTCCTCCATCTCCCCCTGCACCCCCAGCTCCCCCAGCTCCCCCCAGTTTCCCCAGCTCCTCCATCTCCCCCTGCTCCCCCTGCACCCCCAGCTCCCCCATCTCCCCCTGCACCCCCAGCTCCCCCAGCTCCTCCCACCTCCCCCTGCACCCCCAGCTCCCCCAGCTCCCCCATCTCCCCCTGCACCCCCAGTTCCCCCAGCTCCCCCATCTCCCCCTGCACCCCCAGCTCCCCCAGCTCCTCCCACCTCCCCCTGCACCCCCAGCTCCTCCCACCTCCCCCTGCACCCCCAGCTCCCCCAGGTCCCCCACCTCCCCCTGCACCCCCAGCTCCCCCAGCTCCCCCACCTCCCCCTGTACCCCCAGTTCCCCCAGCTCCCCCATCTCCCCCTGCACCCCCAGCTCCTCCCACCTCCCCCTGCACCCCCAGCTCCCCCAGCTCCCCCAGCTCCCCCACCTCCCCCTGCACCCCCAGCTCCCCCCAGTTCCCTCAGCTTCCCCAGCTCCCCCATACCCCCACCTCCCCCTGTACCCCCAGCTCCCCCAGCTCCCCCACCTCCCCCTGCACCCCCAGCTCCCTCCAGTTTCCCCAGCTCCCCCAGCTCCCCCACCTCCCCCTGCACCCCCAGCTCCCCCAGCTCCCCCAGCTCCCCCACCTCCCCCTGCACCCCCAGTTCCCCCAGCTTCCCCAGCTCCCCCATCTCCCCCTGCACCCCCCAGCTCCCCCAGCTCCCCCAGCTCCCCCCGCCTCCCGCAGCTCCCCCTGCACCCCCAGCTTCCCCCACACCCCCTAGCTCCTCCCACCTCCCCAGCTTCCCCCAGCTCCCCCAGCCCTGGCAGCTGCCACTCTGCATCTGTCCCCACGGTCTGCCCGCTCTGCACTTTCACACGCATGCAGTCCCCCGTGTGACCTTGGTGTCTGGCTTCTTTCTCGGCACCATGTGTCTGAGGTTCATCCGTGGGGGTACAGACAAACTGCCCTTTATTTATTCCTCCATCACACGGACATTGTGTGTTTCTTCTTTGGGGCTGTTGTGAATGATTCTGTAGTAAACACACGTGTGCAAGCATATGTGGGGGCCATTTCCACGTCTCTCACCTGTACCCCGGGAGGACATGGCGGGCCGTTGATGGTGCTACCTCTAAGCTCCTCAGAGGAACCCCAGCCTGTGGTGAAAGAGGCTGGACCCCCCATTGTTACATATATCAATTTCCCATGCGTCCCATTCTACACTGTATTATAAATACACGTTAATGTGCATTTCTATGCAGCTTACGCCTGGGTTTCATTTCCCTCGTTTCTATTCACTGCCTTGATCTCCATTGGCTTGCAGGTACATAATTTAGTTCCCCCATCTGGGTGTCTTCATGTCCGTCTGGGTGCCTGTATGTCCGTCTGGGTGCCTGCATGCCCGTCTGGGTGTCTCCATGTCCGTCTGGGTGTCTCCATGTCCGTCTGGGTGCCTCCATGTCCGTCTGGGTGCCTGTATGCCCGTCTGGGGGCCTCCATGTCCGTCTGGGTGTCTCCATGTCCGTCTGGGTGTCTTCATGTCCGTCTGGGTGCCTCCATGTCCGTCTGGGTGTCTTCATGTCCGTCTGGGTGTCTCCATGTCCGTCTGGGTGCCTCCATGTCCGTCTGGGGTCCTGCATGCCCGTCTGGGGGCCTCCATGTCCGTCTGGGTGCCTGTATGTCCGTCTGGGTGCCTGCATGCCCGTCTGGGTGCCTCCATGCCCGTCTGGGTGTCTCCATGCCTGTCTGGGTGTCTCCATGTGCCTGCATGTCCGTCTGGGTGCCTGCATGCCCGTCTGGGTGCCTGCATGTCCGTCTGGGTGCCTGCATGTCCGTCTGGGTGCCTCCATGCCTGTCTGGGTGTCTCCATGTCCGTCTGGGTGCCTGCATGTCCATCTGGGTGCCTCCATGTCCGTCTGGGTGCCTCCATGCCCCTCTGGGTGCCTCCATGTCCGTCTGGGTGCCTGTATGCCCGTCTGGGTGCCTCCATGCCCGTCTGGGTGTCTCCATGTCCGTCTGGGTGCCTGCATGCCCGTCTGGGTGCCTCCATGCCCGTCTGGGTGCCTCCATGTCCGTCTGGGTGCCTGCATGTCCGTCTGGGTGCCTCCATGCCCGTCTGGGTGCCTCCATGCCCGTCTGGGTGCCTCCATGTCCGTCTGGGTGCCTGCATGCCCGTCTGGGTGCCTCCATGCCCGTCTGGGTGCCTCCATGTCCGTCTGGGTGCCTGCATGTCCGTCTGGGTGCCTCCATGCCCGTCTGGGTGCCTCCATGTCCGTCTGGGTGCCTGCATGTCCGTCTGGGTGCCTCCATGTCCGTCTGGGTGCCTGCATGTCCGTCTGGGTGCCTGCATGTCCGTCTGGGTGCCTCCATGTCCGTCTGGGTGCCTGCATATCCGTCTGGGTGCCTGCATGTCTGTCTGGGTGCCTGCATGTCCGTCTGGGTGTCTCCATGTCTGTCTGGGTGCCTCCATGTCTGTCTGGGTGTCTCCATGTCCGTCTGGGTGCCTCCATGTCTGTCTGGGTGTCTCCATGTCCGTCTGGGTGTCTCCATGTCTGTCTGGGTGCCTCCATGTCCGTCTGGGTGTCTCCATGTCCGTCTGGGTGCCCGCATGTCCGTCTGGGTGCCTCCATGCCCGTCTGGGTGTCTCCATGTCCGTCTGGGTGCCCGCATGTCCGTCTGGGTGCCTGCATGTCCGTCTGACACTGATGTGTCGGCGTCCCTCCCATGAAGGTGAACGGGGGTGCAGTCCCTCGCACCCTCTTCCCTGGGGCTTTGCAGCGCCGCTCTCCCTGCAGCGGAGTCTGAGCCACCTGCCTCTGCACTCGGGCCGCCTCTCCCTCAACTGCGTGTCCGAAGCCGAGCCTGAAGCAGCTTGAGGGCAGGAATGGGGGTTTGGGAACAGGGGTCCTTAGTCGCTCCTTCAGAAAACCGAGCCCATGGCCACCTCACCCTCCGCACGGCACAGCGCTGGGCGAGGATGCGGCCCGGCTCGGGGCCTGGCGCCGCCACAGCGTCTGCGAGACGGCGACTCGCGTTGCTGGATGAACGTGTGTGCAGGAGCATCCGACACCCAAAAAGGGTTTCGTTTTTGTTTTTAACCCTCACCCAAAGACGTGTGGAGAGAGACAGAGATCCAGAAACATCGGTCAGTGGTTCCCACACGGCCTGGACGGGGGCTCGAACCCGCCACCTGGGGGTACACAGGGCGCCTCGGCCAACAGAGCCCCCTCCCCCCGGGCCAGCGTTTCCAGAGGACGTGGGGCTGCGGCCCCGGCGACCCTGGGCTCCACCTCTGGTCCCTCTTTGAGAACCGCTCACTCGGCCGGGGGTTCTCCTGGGAAACACGTCCCGAGGAATGATGTTAGCAAACTGACCGCAAAGTAAACCTCGGAAATGCGGAGTCAGAGGGTTACACCGATGCCTTCTCTCTGGTCACACTCGCCGGTTCCCGGGGCTGGCAGCGACAGGAAGGCGGTGCCGTGACGCGTGCTTTCAGGCCTCGGGGCGGCGGTGCTTTCCGTCAGGGGGACCAGGGGCCGCTGTCCGGAGCCAGGGGTGCCCGGGAGGACCCTGTTGTCTGGGAATCCGCGCTGCGGCCTCAGCGGTCACCAGGAGCACCTGGTGGGCAGGGGACGGTGCTTCCCCCCACAGAGTGCCCTGGGGTCCCGTGTCAACCGCTCAGCCCTCCAAACTCACAACAGACCCTTAAGGTGTGGGGCGGCGGTCTGGGCGCCATCCCGGTTTGATTCCCGGTCAGGGCCCAGGCCCGGCCAGTGTGGCTCAGTGGCTGAGCATTGACCTGTGTGAACCAGGAGGTCAGGGTTCGATTCCCAGTCAGGGCCCATGCCTGGGTTGTGGGCTCCATCCCCAGTAGGGGGTGTGCAGGAGGCAGCCGGTCCATGATTCTCTCTCATCATTGACGTTTCTATCTCTCTCTCTCTCTTCCTTCCTCTCTCTCTAAAAAAGGAAGGAAGGGAGGGAGGGAGGGAGGGAGGGAAGGAGGGAGGAAGGGAGGAAGGGAGGGAGGAAGGAAGGAAGGAAGGAAGGAAGGAAGGAAGGAAGGAAGGAAGGAAGGAAATCTTTAAAATAGATGCCTGTGTTTGGGGTCACATGTTCAGTGTAAAAGCAGTTGCTGTGTGTCTCTCCTTCGTCCGACCCCATAAATCTCCACCCCCTTCCGAGGGCGGGGGCAGGGAGGGCCGTTTTGTCTGGGGCCCCACCACGGACGTGGCGGAAGCAGCTGTGGCAGAGGCCGGGCACGTGCTGTTACGTAAGGTTGTTTTTCCAGGGGCTGAGTCACAGGGAGGCTGTGAGCCGCGCTCGGCAGCGGGGTGGGCCGGGCGCAGGCAGGAAGAAAGTGGAGCCCTCTGGGGAGCATGGCTCTCCCACAGCCACTTCTCTCCTGTGGCTTCCGGAGCGGGGCAGGGCCTCTCCATGCAGCGACTCTACGATGGGCATCATCGGGGCCGGGGGGCAGAAAAAATGTTTCTGTGTTATTCTAGAAATCTTTCCATGGCTCCCTTGTAACGTGCTCTGAGTTCCCACCGGGACCACATGTGCACTGTTTATCCCTCGCAGCTGAGCTGCTCCAGCAGGAATGACCCTTTGGGGGCGTAACTGAGGGGCTTAAAGGGAATTTCAAAATGATGTGGGGCTCCGACAGGCGAAATTCCGGGGAGCGGCGAGGGGAGGCCCGGAGGGCGGCCCGGGGTCCCGTCGGTGCTGCGCGTGCGGAGGGCGGCCCTGGCCAGGCGCCGTGTCGGACTTCCGGCCTCCGGGTCTGCGCTGGTTTCAGGATGCCTGGCCTTGGTCGCTATAGGAGAAAGCCCTGAATCGCTGTGTTAAAATCATCGACTGAATGGGGTGAGCCTGAGGCTGGAGGACCAGGCCTCTGGGCTCTGCCGCCCAGCACTTGCCACCTGAGATCTCGGGGTCGAAGGCGTGAGTGAATCCGGAGCGGACGCCGCGTCCAGCACTGCCTTGGCTCTGGGTGCGCCAGGGCGGGCGCTCACGGCTGCCGTGCCTCAGTGTCCCCGTTGGCACCACGATCGGTATGAATGGCCCTACCCCGCCCGACCAGCGTGGCTCAGTGGTTGAGCATCAACCTATGACCCAGGAGGTCACGGTTTAGTTCCCAGTCAGGGCACAGGCCCGGATTGTGGACTCCATCCCCAGTGTGGGACGTGCGGGAGGCAGCCGACCCATGCTTCTCTCTCATCATGGAGGCTCCTCTCTAAAATCAATAAAAATGTATTTTTAAATAAATAAAATATGAACAGCCCTCTCCGACGGGGTTCCTGCGGAGACAGAATGGTCAGGACCGTGTGAAACTCCCACCGGGCGGCCAGGGCACGGCGTGTGCCGAGCGCAGCTGCCGTCTGCGTTTAAGAGGAAAGCTCTGACTCGCTCTCTGCAGCGGCTACTTCTCTGGAGGTGGCAGCTGCCGCATTTGGGGATAAAGGGAGTCCCTGGGAATGAGAGTAGATACCCTAAACATAGGCCCCCATCCTGCCGAGTCGCACGTGAGTGCCGGCCCCCAGCCACGGCGCCCGGCGCGGGCTGCACACCGCGGGCCTCCCCCCCTCAGGAGGCACGCCTGGGCCTCTCGGGCTGGGAAGCACCTGTCACCTGAGACCGTTAACATGATGGGCGGCTCCATTACCCAGAAGCGAACGCTATTCCGGTGAAAGAAAATGAGGCCTCGCTGCTAATCCGTAGCAACGCAAGGTCTGCGAGCAGCGACTTCAAGGACACGCAGGCGGCGGCGCGAGACGCAGGAAAGCTTGCGTCTTCCAAAAACGAAGGTGAGCCAAGAGCCCACGCGTCAGCGCAGCCCCCTGAGCCGCCGCACTGACACACACACACACACACACACACACACACACACGCGCACGCACGCACGCACGCGGCGGGCTGTGATCCACACGGTCCATGGGAGCCCCCACACAGGGCCGCGTCCTGGGGAGCGGAGGGCATTTTGCTGCTTCCACGGGCTCTGGCCAGTTCTGTGTGGGGTCAGCCTGCTGGCCGCGTGTGTGGGGTGTCTCCCTGCCCTCAGCCCAGTGCTGCTCAGTGGTTAGAGCGTCTGCCCTCGGACTGCGGGGTTGCAGGCTCGATTCCGGTCAAGGGCATGTACCTGGGTTGCGGGCTCGATCCCCAGCCCTGGTTGGGCATGAGCAGGAGGCAGCCTATGGATGTGTCTCTCTCACATCCATGGCGCTGTCTCTCCCCCTCCCTCCCACTCTCTTCAGAAGTCAGTGGCAATACCTTCTCGGGTGAGGGTTACCAACAACAGAAAGAGTTTGCCTTGAATAGCAGGGCACCTGCTAACCGGCCGACCGCGAAGCCAGTATCAGTCACGTTTTCCCACACAGGCCGTGCCGGGACCTTACTTCGCATTTCCGTCGTGGAGGGATTGTCAGCACACCTTGAAGGGAGCTCCGCATGCCGGCAGGGTAGCTCAGCTGACGCTCGAGCTGCCAGGCACCCTCCCCTGGCCACACACTCCCGACGACGTTTAGCCAAGAGCAGGAAGGGAGGCCAGGGAGAATCGGTTTTCCGGGGAGTCTGGGAGAGACGGGTCATAATGACGATGGGTTTAATTTCTCAGCCTGCTCCTTCTCTCCGCCCCGTGTCGCAGAGTCCGAGCAACTTTGCATAAGTGAAGACCGAAGGCAAGCTTTTTCTTCGTCCTTTTGTCCTCCGCTCGGTAACGTCGCCTAAAGCCGGCGCGGTTTTTTATGAGACTTAACAGGGGGTTTGGCTTCAGCTCGGCTCCTTTTCATTCAGCACTTCCTCTAAACCGTGGCGTGGTGCTCATTTCCTGCCTGGCCATAAAATGTGAGGCGGCGAAGCAATTTTGCAAATAGCCTCCCTCTCACGCTGGGTGCAATTCATATTTGTAAATGTGAACCTTGCAAGGGTTTGCATGAGGCAGAGGCATCCGTCAACATGGAGGTTTGGGTTGTGCTCAGCCCTGGTTCCATCGCGCCCCCTGCCCCTCCCGTGCTGTTCACGCAATCCCTTTTCTCTCGCTCCTTCCCTTGTAGCCAGAGCTACCTGCAAGCCACCAGCGACGGGCCGGCCGGCCACAGCCTGGACCCCTCTGCCAACTACAACTCCCCGAAGTTTCGCTCCAGAAACCAGAGCTACATGAGGGCGGTCAGCATGCTGAGCCAGGCCAGCTGTGTGAGCCAGGTGGGGACCCCCTTGCCACCCCTCGTCCCCTAGGCCCCATCTCTAAAGCTGTGTTGTCCCCAGTAGTCTTCCTGCCAGGGTGACAGCCGCCCCCACCCCCAGGTCTAGGGGGAGGCCAGGAGAAGACCTTCCACAGACTACCCATCTGGGGTCTTCCTAAGCTGTAGGTGTCCTGACATTTATGACTGTGATGCTTACATTGATCTCTTCCGAGTAAGGAAGGACGGACCAGCGGGCCATCTCAGCCCCTTGCTGCTGAGTTAGCTCAGACTGTCTTTCTTTTCCCAGTAAAACGGGCCAGGGGGCAGCCTGATGGTGAAACGTGGGAACCTCCGCCAGCCCAGCCACCGTCAGTGCCACACCCTCCCCACAGCACGCCTCTCTGTAACGGTCACGTGTGGTGACCTCCGGGGAGCCCACCGTTGGCTCCACATAGAGCCCTCCCCACAAGCAGGCCCGCCCCTCCCTCACCTGCACCCTCCCGTCTCCCCAGGGCTCCTGGCCTCGGCTCCTTCCCTAGGAGCACTTGGAGTTGCGTTCCCGAGCTGGTGGGGCACAGAGGAAGTGTGGGACGCTGCAGCCCGCACTGACCTTTCCCCCGCCTGACGCCCTCCAGGGACGCCCCCAGGACCGAGCCGCGGTCTGACTGCCCGCGGGGAGCCCTTTCCACTCTCCGACGCTCCCTCGAGCTCGGGGACAGTGGGCTCACAGAGGGCGGGTCATTTCTATCCTTTCTCGACCAATTCGAGAGCCTTCCCCGCCGCCTCTCGTTTGCCTGGGGAAGACTCACGCTCACACTCGCCGCTCGCCGGGAAGCTGTGGCCGGAACATCCGCCGGACGGTCCCCTCCTGAGCCGCGCGCTTTGCTTGCAGGACGCGTGTGCATGTCTAACCCCCGCGCAAAGGAGAGTGCCGGACCCGCTGGGCTGGCGGAGGCCCCCACGCTTCGCTCCTCCGCTCTGGCCCTTCCTCCCGCCCCAGCCTCGTGCCCCGGGTCTCGGCCCCGCGGTTCACTCTGTTAGATTTCCGGGGAAAGCCTCCCGATTTGGCGCGTGGGAAATATGAGCATGTTACCCCCTGGAGACCTGGGACCGTGTCACCTGCCCAGGGTCATGACCCTCCACGCGGTCCCCGGCCCAGCCTGTCTCTGCCCCAGGACGCCCCCACTGTCCCAGCCTGGATCGTTTCTTAAAATGCCGTTGGGCTCAGTCAGGCTGCCTCAGTGGTTGGGCATCAATTTAGGAACCAAAAGGTCACGGTTCGATTCCCGGTCAGGACACAGGCCCGGGCTGCGGGCTGGAACCCCCGTGGGGGGCGTGCAGGAGGCAGCCGATCCATGATTCTCTCTCCTCATGGATATATATTCCTGTCTCTCTCTCCCTCTGTCTTCCTCTCTGAAGTCAGTAAGAACGTATTTAAAAATAATAAAATGCAGTTGGGACCTTTAGAGTCCCAGGTGACTCCACACCTGGATGTGAAATCACAGACTTGAAAATCATCACCTGCTCAACTCCCAGTGAAGTGAGGGTGCTCGTGCCACGGGCCGAGGAAGAAAAAGGGGAGGGGGGAGCGGAATGAGGCGATGGCCGTGGTGGAGGGCAGGCGGAGACCCGCCCAGCCATTGGGCTTCTGTTGCTGCCCGGGGACAGGACCTGCTTACTGACAAGCGTGGGCTTGGTCTCCATGACGACAAGGAGAGGCAGGGGAAGAAGCTTGTCCTTGGGACATGTCCTTTGCCCCAGGTACTGTGCTCTTCCACGCAGCCCCTCTCGAGCGCAGTCAGACCTGCCGGCCACCCTTGAACCTTGGCTGGGGGTCCGCAGGACGCCATGGCCAACTCGGAATTGGCCGTTTGCCTTTGGGCCAAGTGAGAGGTAACCTGCCCTGGCGGGTTGGGCTCAGTGGCTAGACGGTCGGCCTGTGGACTGAAGGGCTCCGGGTTTGAGTCCGGTCAAGGGCACATGCCCGGGCGGCAGGCTCCATCCCCGCCCTGGTCGGGCCTCGTGTGGGAAGCGTCCAGCCAGCATGTCTCTCCCACCTCGATGTTGCTCTCAGCCTCCCCCTCCCTTCCGCTCTCTCTAAAAATCAACGGAGAACCACCCTCGGGTGAGGACTGACAGCAACAACAAGGAGGTAGCACGGTACGCTCTTTCCGGAGCAGAGCGATCCGGCGCTGATGTCGCACTCACTGTGCCGGGCGTGGGAGACCCTCCGGAAGCCGGTGGGTTCCGTGCCCGCGGGTCCGGGTGTGCGCGGCGGCCTCGCCACCGACCGCGCCCTTGCCCGTTGCAGATGAGCGAGGCGGAGGTCAACGGGCAGTTCGAGTCGGTGTGCGAGTCCGTCTTCAGCGAGGTGGAGTCGCAGGCCATGGACGCCCTGGACCTGCCCGGCTGCTTCCGGACGCGCAGCCACAGCTACCTGCGCGCCATCCAAGCCGGCTACTCCCAGGACGACGAATGTCTCCCCGCGCTGACGCCCTCCCACGTCACCTCCACCATCCGGTCCACGGCAGGTAAGGACACGCTCGCAGCGCCCCTGGTGGGACACTCGGGGGTGCGTCCTCTCCCCGGAGAGGGGGCGCCTCGCGGCAGGGACGGCTGACTCCCTGGCGCTGGGAACGCCTCGCCTGCAGGCGTCACGTGGTCCTGACTGCAGTGGCGTGTTGAAACGCTTCTTTCATAGGTAACCCTCTTTCTTCTAAGAATGACATCCATGGTTGTCAAGGTTTTTAAAAGTAATCAAGTCCGCCCGGCCCGTGGGGCCCCGTTGGAATACATGTTTGCGCACACAGGAGGTCACGGTTCGATTCCGGTCAGGGCACAGGCCGGGGTGGCGGGCTCCATCCCCAGGGTGGGGCGTGCAGGAGGCAGCCGATCCATGGTTCTCGCTCATCATTGCTGTTTCTCTCTCTCTCCCTCTCCCGTCCCCTCTCTGAAATCCATAAAAACATATGTTAAGAAAAGGAAAAAGCGTAAGCACTGCTAATTAGAAGGTGATTGCTCTTTAAATGGCAGAGTTTAGTCGACTGCAGCAAAGCCCGCGGATGCACAGGGATGCGGGGCGCCTAGGCGGCGGCGTCCAGCCCGCGCCTCCGTCGCTCAGTAAGCGAACCCATAAACATGATTCATCGCTGCAAGCAGACCGGGCGTCAGTGTAAATTCTCCGGCCGTCGTTGGGCTCCGCGGATCCAATGTCACCGTTGCCTTCCGTTCTGTGGCAGCCACATCCACCCCCGGAAAATTTACCGCCTGAGCCGCACCGCGCGGCCAATATTTCTCCGCGCCGTCATTTTTCTACGGCGCGATGAATAGCCATGGCCCCGCGCAGGCATAAAATCCCACGAGCTGCCCGTGGCGGCGGAGCCGGCTGCTCAGGAGCTCGCCGCGCTGAGGAGCGAGGTGACTGGAATACATGAGGCTTGGGACACGACGACCGGTCAGACAAACCAAGGGCATTCTCAGAAGCCCTGGGACGCCAGGCGCTCGAGATCTCCAGCGCTGGGAGCCAGAGTGAGGCCGGGACAGGGGCACAGCAGGGCCAGGGGCAGGGGCAGAGCGGGGACAGGGGCAGGGGCAGAGCAGGGACAGGCAGAGTGGGGACAGGAGCAGAGCAGGGACAGGAGCAGAGGGGGGACATGGGGCAGGGGCAGAGCGGGGAGAGGAGCAGGGCCAGTGCAGGGACAGGAGCAGAGCGGGGACAGGGGCAGGGGCAGAGCGGGGAGAGGAACAGGGCCAGTGCAGGGACAGGAGCAGAGCAGGGACAGGAGCAGAGCAGGGACAGGGGCAGGGGCAGAGCGGGGACAGGGGTGGGGTCAGGGGCAGAGCGGGGACAGGAGCAGAGCGGGGACAGGGGCAGGGCCAGAGAGGGAATGGGCAGAGTGGGGACAGGGGCAGGGCCAGAGAGGGAATGGGCAGAGTGGGGACAGGGGCAGGGCCAGAGCAGGGCGGGGAGTGGGGGTGGACAGGAGCAGAGCGGGGACAGGGGCAGGGGCAGAGCGGGGCCCAGGAAGGGGTGTCACCAGCCCAGAAACAGAGCCTCTTGTTCACATGGAAAAGGCTTCAGCCAGACGTGGGGGAGGTCACGTGGCATTAAAATGGAAGGACTTGTGCCACTGGGGAGGCCTGCACTGACTGGCCCCCTTCTTAAATGTTTTTATTGATTTTTAGAGAGAGAGGAGTGAGAGGCAGAGAGAGATGGAAACATCAATGATTAGAGCAGATCATCACGGATCAGCTGCCTCCCGCACGCCCCCCACTGGGGATGGAGCCCACTACCCTGGCATGTGCAATGACCGGGAATCAAACCGTGACCTCCTGGTCCCTAGGTCGACGGTCACCACGGAGCCACGCCAGCCGGGCCTCGGGGATCTTTTTATGCACGTGCTGGCACCCGAGGGGAGGTTTTGCAACGGCAAGAGCCTGGGCCTCGATGGCAGCGTCTCTGCTCGGAAGTGTGGCTGGGTGTGGGTGCAGAGGGCAGGGCTGGGACTGTCCAGGGGGAGAGGGGGTGTCTGCAGGGCTGCAGATCCTGTCGTGGTGGTGCTGGCGGCCGGGCCGCTGTGTCCTCTGACCTGGCCCCTTTCCCGGCTCCTCGCAAAGGCACGGACCGCCGCTGCCCTCGCGGAAAAGGAAGGGGGAGAACGAGCAGATTGGAAACTCGGGGAGGCGACGAGCCTTCCAGTCTTTGGGTTTGAGAAGAAAAGCGCTGGAGGAGATCAGCCCTGATGCAGGCGCCCACACTGCTGAGCGTCTCTCGTGAGCGAGGGACCGTTAAGCCCGCGCGTCTGCCCAGACGTGCCGAGGCGGTCACTGCCCGGCGCAGCAGGGCGGGTCGCGTTAGAGCCGCGTTACCGGAGAGGGAACATAAAGCAGGGTCCGCGAGGCAGCACCAGAGCCGTGCGGCCCCGAGACTGGAATTCGGATTTCTGTCACGCCATTCACCACACCTGTCTGCACTCCCCACGCGTGCGCCCCGAATAAATGAAGAGGGACGCTTCTCTTCGAAGCTTCCACGGGATCCTGGGCTCCTTACTGAGTCGGGGGTTCCCGAGGTCGGGGAGGGTCTGAGAGTCGAACACGAGAAGAAATGGGGTGTCGAACACGAGAAGAAATGGGGTGTCGAACACGAGAAGAAATGGGGTGTCGTCCGCGCCGGCGGACAAGCCGCCAATTGGGAGAAACATAAGAGCAGGTGAACCATGACCCTCCCTGTCCCTGTTTCACTCTGAGCGCCGTCTGTTAACATTTTTTAAATATATTTTTATCGATTTTAGGGAGGAAGGTGTTATGCCCAGATTTCGGGGTCCCCACATTCAACCACCAGGGAGCCACTTCCGATGTAAAAAAGCAAAAGAGTCTTTATTCAAGCCCGGGCTTGGCTCCCAGCCTTTTTACCGACGCAGCGGCGAGACGAGAGAGCGAGCCCCAGGGGAACAAAGGTTATATAGGGCTAGTCATTTGGGTGGGCTTAGGTGGGTGACGTGGGTTACAGAGAGTGGTCACTTTGGTCAGGGTTTTTCTGCAGGGTTTTACGGCACAAAGGTCAGGAGGTGGCCAATACATTCCAAGGTCTGAGCCATCCCCCTACCATTGCTTCCTGATAGCCTTATTAGGACCTTAGCTACGTTCCTGGAGCTTCACTGGTCTACTCAGGCAGCGGTTGGGGGAGTTAGGACAATTCTGACATTCCTGTGGTGACCCCCAGTGGGGAGGGTCAGCTGAGGATCTAGCTCTGCAAGATGGGAGATAGTCAGTTCTGCTTTCTTCTTTCAAAGGGAGAGAGAGAGAGAGAAACATCCATGATGAGAGAGAATCATGGATCCGCTGCCTCCGCACGCCCCACACGGGGGATCGAGTCCACAACCCGGGCCTGTGCCCCGACCTGGGATCGAACCGTGACCTCCTGGTTCCTAGGTTGATGCTCAGCCCCTGAGTCTCGCTGGCTGGGCTGTTACATATTTACAACACTGCTTTCCTAAGTGGGATCGAGACGGCGTGCAACCGTGGTCTGTTTAATAAGAGTGTGAAAAACACCGAAGAAATGACAAGTCGCTATCTGAGAAAGGCAGAAAGACACAAGTACGGGGAAGGCGTCGCACCCCGCAGGGCGCGAGCGCCGCGCTTCCGATGGGATTCAGCGCGCCCTGTCGCGGGCGAGGCGGGACGTCCGTGGTTCTGTAGGAACACACACGGGAGACGGGATTCTGGCCCTCACACGTCAGGGCCGCCCTTTGTCCAGGTGCGTGTGTGGAGAGAGGAAGGTCATTCTCACAAATGGATGCTCTTTGTGGTTGTCAAACTACCTCTTGAAAATAACTCCCTCACAAGAGTTGTTTTCCGAAAACATTCACAGGGGGTGATTTTGAAGAATGGGGTGTATTGAAATGATTCTTTATGCATTGCCTGGAAAATAAGCGGGTGGTCCTAGTTAAATGTTAAAATACGGGCCTGGGAGGTTTTCAGTTAAGAATTCAGGAATATGTGGTAAACAGCTCTAGGACGCCCTCCCCAAAAATGTGTGCACGCACTTGGAATAATTATAAAGGCAGTGTTTACTGAAATACATTTCCTTTCTTGTCCGGCCTGGGTGGCTCCGTGGTTGAGCGTTGACCTGTGAATCTGGGTCCGATTCCCCGTCAGGGCACCTGCCCGGGTTGCAGGCTCGATCCCCAGTGGGGGGCGAGCAGGAGGCAGCCGATCCGTGATTCTCCCTCATCATGGATGTTTCGGTCTCGCCCTTCCTCTCTGAAACCAATAAAATAGGTTTAACAAATAAGAAAGATACATTTCATTTTGAGCTCTCAGCTGCTGGAGTGTGTACACTTTTAGGGGACCCCCGCATTTGGAGCGCCCACAGGCAGCGGCCGCGGGAGCACGTTCGCTAGCCTGGGGTCTTCAGCGCCCATTTTTCACTCAGCCCTCGGGGCCCCTGGAGACTCAGCCGAATCGGCCTGTTTTTTAATCTAATCCGCAGCCCCGCTGCTCAGCAACACGCCCCCTGCTCCTGGTACCACGGACACCCTACGCCTTGATGCGTGTCCTCTCCTTAGACAGAGGGGTTCTGCACACAGCTAACCTCCATTCCGCACCTGGCGTCTTCCTCACCCACAGGGACTTATCGGGCAGACGGACTTGCTGTGATGTGCACTTCACCCGATTTTTCAAGGGCGGGAGCGGTGTCGAGGCGCTGGAGGGAAATGCCAGGAAATTGGATTATAATGGTTTTGCTCCGGGTCAGACATTTTCTCAGCATATGTCACAGCGGATCCGCGAAGTCGTTAAAACAAAGGGAAAATCCGTGCACGGGCCGTGAGCAAACAGCCAGAGCGCATCCCACTGTGTGGTTCCTGTGTCGGGGGCAACCTGTCTCTCCAGGGACATGGCAACCCCCAGTCTCCGGGGTAACCTGGGGCTCGGGGGGGCCGCCCTCCTCAGCTCCAGCTGCAGGCCTCTCCCCGGGCCCCCGCCCCTGGCCCCCCACGCCGACCCTCCCGCCTGCCGTGTGCAGGGCCCGGGCTTGCAAGAGGCCCATGCCTGGGATTCAGAGCATTTTCCCATCCGAGTCCTGAGTGTTAATCACCTTCAGAGGCCTTTTGCCATGTGGGTGAGAGTCCCAGGGACGGGGATTAGGACGTGAACTTGGAGGTGGGGCATTGCATTCTAATGGGATTATAGTAAACGCCGTTTGAGGGCACGGCACACGGAGGGATGAGGGGATGGGGTCTCTGGAACCCGCCCAGTACAAGCACGGATGCAGCTCAGACAGACAGAAGCCTGGGACGGACCCTCTGCTCCTAGGCCCTCAAAGCTAAGCCTTGTCACGAATTCACGTTCACGATGTGACACCAATTCAGGCACAGCTGCCAGGCAAGAGTTTCATGAGGAGCCCCCCACCTGTGACCCATTCGGGGCTCCCCGCCTATGGCCGGGTCTGGGCCCCTGCCTGTGGCCGGGTCGGGGCTTCCTGCCTGTGGCCAGGTCTGGGCCTCCCACCTGTGGCCAGGTCTGGGCCTCCCACCTGTGGCCGGGTCGGGGCCCCCCACCTGTGGCCGGGTCGGGGCCCCCGGGACGAGGTGGCCTTTCTCAGTAGCAGGCACACGCCAAGGTCACGCCTCTGGCCTGCGCTGCCTTCTCTCCGTGTTCTCAGCTCCGGGCCGTGCAGCAGGTTGAGCGCTGGGCTCCCAGCCTGGCCTCTGGCTCCCATGCCTCGGGATTCGACTCCCCGAGATGCAGAGGGCGCAGGAGCGGTGGCGTGGGACTGGGTGGCCCACCTGACAGGCTTGGAGCAGACAGGCCCGATGGCCAGGCAGCCACTGCGTTTGCAGGGGGTACGTTCCCCGTGCGGGTTTGCGTTTCCTCGGGAAGCCGAGATCCGACCCCTTCAGCAGGGGGCTGTGGGGTGCCTGAGGCCCCAGGCGCCTCACGAGGGGGGGGGGGCGGAGGGGGGCGCCAGAATAGTCTTGCCGAGTCCAGGCAGGGCCCCATCCGCCCCCCTTCCCTGGTGGCCGCCGGTTTTGTGGCAGCAGGAGGAGGTGTCTGCTTGGCCAGCACAGACCCTGGGGCTACGCCCCCAGCAGGCTCGGCCTTGGAGAGCACCCCCTGCCGGGAGCTCAGATTTATGGGCGCAGCCCACGCCAGCGTCTGACGGCTCACTCCCAAGGACAACTCCCAGGGCACGTGCACGGAAGCGGGCAGGAGTGCTTGGTCCTTGTTGGGTGCCCACGACTGCGTGTTCCTGTCTGTGACCGTCGCTGAGATTGTGACGACGTTGTCCCTCCTGCAGGTTTGGGGTTCTGCGTTCGCAGGGGGCTCGAGGCTTGCTGTCCCATTCCACTCAAACGGTGCTCATCGGACTTCATGGGAGAAGCAGACAGACTTAGGCTGTGTTCATCGAGAGCATGCGTGAGAGGGAGCAAGTCAGAAGTTAGGGGTCGTCTCTACCCTGGCAAGTAGCCCTGTTAGAGGCACCCCCACCAACACCAGCGAAGTGCCCTGGACAGGACAGCCCCGATCCTTGTCTTCTCATAGATGTGTTTATACGACAGCCCTTGACTGTGTCGTGAAAGCCAATTTATTAAAGCCATTCACGCAGGCACCTTTATTCAAGAAGGAAGGCAAGTAAACCTACACGTCTGCCTTATGAAGCACAGCCTAGGGTTAGGGCTATGTTAGGGTTAGGGTTAGGGTTAGGGTTAGGGAAGGGTTAGGGTTAGGGCTAGGGTTAGGGTTAGGGTTGGGTTAGGGTTAGGGTTAGGTTAGGGTTAGGGTTAGGGTTAGGGTTGGGTTAGGGTTAGGGTTAGGTTAGGGTTAGGGTTAGGGCTAGGGCTAGGCCTAGGGTTAGGGTTAGGGTTAGGGAAGGGTTAGGAAACGGTTAGGGTTAGGGTACAGTTAGGAAAGGGTTAGGGTTAAGGTTAGTGTAGGGTTAGGGTTAGGGTTAGGGTTAGGGTTGGGCGCTCAGCTAATCTGAAGAGCGAGTTGGTGGGGGTCCGCGTGTTACACACCCTCCTGTCTACAGGGTCCAGAATCCCCTGACGAGTATTTTTGTGCAGATTAATTCATTCCCGGGTCCCTGTTGACTTGGTGGCGGCCTTCCCAGAATTCCTGAGAAGCACCTGCAACCTTCTATTGCCAAGCCTGAGACCGCTGTCTTCTCCGCTCAGGGAGGAAACGGCCTCACCGCACCCTCCCCCACATCCCCCCCCCCCCTCCCCGCATTCTCTCCTTGGAGGCTGTCACCATGTGCGCTGTGCTGGGCTGGGGATCATGGCCTGTGGGTGCCAGGCTGGCTGCACCCTGCTCACTGCACGGCCTTGTTTCTCTGTCTTTCCTGCCTCAGCGTCCCTCCCCTCCTGCCCTGGGACCTGTCACGCCCTGGCTTTGCTCTTTCACTGATGGTTGCAATGGAAGGTCGCTTTCTTTTTCTTGAATAAAGAGACAGTAGTAACCCCACATGTTGGTTTTTGTTTTACGGAATTATTGATTTTAGAGAGAGGAGAAGGGGGAGGGGGAGAGACATAGAAACATCAATGATGAGAGGGAATCACTGATTGGCTGCCTCCTGCATGACCCCTACTGCCCTGACCGGGAGTGCAGCCGTGACCTCCCGGTTCACGGGTCGACGCTCAGCCACTGAGCCACGCAGGCCAGGCTCAGCTGAGTTTAAAGCGTCCTGTTCCCGGACACCGGACAGTCCACGCGTGTCCCGCTGAAAAGTTCCTGCCAGGGGGTGAGGTGGGGAGAGCCACCCCGCATTCCTGTCTCATCTCGGCATCTCGGCATCGTGCCCTCCAGAGCGGGCGTGGCAGCGGGCGAGCCTCCGCTGCTGTCCCGGCTCACGCCTGGCCTGGCGCGCCCTGCACTGAGGCGGCCTCGGCTCTGTGCGGCTCTCAGTGCATTCCTCTCGGGTTCCTCAGGACGCGGCCCGGAAAAGCCCAAGTTCTGGTCATGTCCTGTGATGTCTTTCGTGTTCGCGGTGAAGACGGGAAGTGCCTCGCGCGGTCGACAGCTGCGGTCACTGTGCTCCGTCTGGGAGGCGCGAACAGCCGGCGGCTCATTAACGCGTTTGAAAACGCGTCCCAGGGCTCCCCGCCGGGCGGCCCACGTGACTCCCGTCACTTTCGGGAAAGGGCGGCGCGGCCTGCGGGCAGGGGTTCTGCGCCCCGTCCGTCACACTCGTGTGGAGCCGCCACTCGTTAAAGAGTCAGCACAGCGGTCCCCTCGGGGAGCTGTGCCCTCCACACGGGTTCTCGGCCCGCGGGCTCTGGCGCGGGCGTCGGGGCTGAGGGCTGTGATTCCGCTCGCGCTGTGTCTTTCAAGTCCTGGTGAGGACGCGCAGCGGGTTGCGCGGGCAGCTGCGTTCGCACGGGGCTCGAGGCTCGCCGTCCCAAAGGCGCTTTACCTTGATTGCGGATTGGTGCCTCCTGCGGTCCGAGGCTAATCTCTGTGTGTCCTTCTCGGCGTGCAAATGACTGCCTGAGGACCGAGCCCAGCGCTCTCCGCACCGCAGGCGCCGGCGGTAATGAGGCGTGCGGTTAGCGAGCGTGACGAGGTGTTCACCACGAGGTCGCTCAGTCGCAGTGAATACGGGCCGGCAGCCTCAGCTGCATCTGGACAGTTAGCTGGTCTCCTCGGGTGCCCCCAAATTCTCCTACAATAGATTGGCCAGTCCAGCCCCTCGCAGACTGGAAGGAACGCCCTGAGGGTCCAGGTCATTGGCTCCAGGTCTGGGTGGGACGGACGGGAGGAGGCGCGCTGGCATCCACTTTGCAGCTCGAGTCCCTCCGGAGCGTCTGGAAGATTGGGCTGCGGGGCCCCGGGCCTGGGAGCTGCGGGTCTGTCAGCACAGCAGCTGGGCTGTGACTGTCACTTACACGCCTGGTTGGTTGGGCTGTGGCTGTGGCTGTGCTGTTGGAGGGCAGCGTAGGAGGCGGCCTTGTGCACGCGATGGAGATAATCTGCGAGTTTGGGCAGCATCCCCCCGACAGTGTCTCCCCAACAGCGTCCCCCGACAGCGTCCCCCGACAGCGTCCCCCAACAGCGTCCCCCGACAGCGTCCCCCTGACAATGTCCCCCGACAGCGTCCCCCGACAGCGTCCCCCGACAATGTCCCCCGACAGTGTCTCCCCGACAGTGTCCCCCGACAGCGTCCCCCCGACAGTGTCCCCCTGACAATGTCCCCCGACAGCGTCCCCCTGACAATGTCCCCCGACAGCGTCCCCCGACAATGTCCCCCGACAGTGTCTCCCCGACAGTGTCCCCCGACAGCGTCCCCCCGACAGTGTCCCCCTGACAATGTCCCCCGACAGCGTCCCCCTGACAATGTCCCCTGACAATGTCCCCCGACAGCGTCCCCCGACAATGTCCCCCGACAGTGTCTCCCCGACAGCGTCCCCCGACAGCGTCCCCCTGACAATGTCCCCCCGACAGCGTCCCCCCGACAGTGTCTCCCCGACAGCGTCCCCCTGACAATGTCCCCCTGACAATGTCCCCCGACAGCATCCCCCGACAATGTCCCCCGACAGTGTCTCCCCGACAGCGTCCCCCTGACAATGTCCCCCTGACAATGTCCCCCGACAGCGTCCCCCGACAATGTCCCCCTGACAATGTCTCCCGACAATGTCCCCCGACAGCGTCCCCCGACAATGTCCCCCTGACAATGTCCCCCGACAGCGTCCCCCGACAATGTCCCCCTGACAATGTCCCCCGACAGCGTCCCCCGACAGCGTCCCCCTGACAATGTCCCCCTGACAATGTCCCCCGACAGCGTCCCCCGACAGCGTCCCCCTGACAATGTCCCCCGACAGCGTCCCCCTGACAATGTCCCCCGACAGCGTCCCCCGACAGCGTCCCCCCGACAATGTCCCCCGACAGCGTCCCCCGACAATGTCCCCCGACAGTGTCTCCCCGACAGCGTCCCCCTGACAATGTCCCCCGACAGCGTCCCCCTGACAATGTCCCCCGACAGCGTCCCCCGACAATGTCCCCCGACAGTGTCTCCCCGACAGCATCCCCCTGACAATGTCCCCCGACAGCGTCCCCCGACAGCGTCCCCCGACAATGTCCCCCGACAGCGTCCCCCGACAATGTCCCCCGACAGTGTCTCCCCGACAGCGTCCCCCTGACAATGTCCCCCGACAGCGTCCCCCGACAATGTCCCCCGACAGTGTCTCCCCAACAGTGTCCCCCGACAGCATCCCCCGACAGTGTCTCCCCGACAGCATCCCCCGACAGTGTCCCCCCGACAGCGTCCCCCTGACAATGTCCCCCGATAGCGTCCCCCTGACAATGTCCCCCAGACAGTGTCTCCCCAACAGCGTCCCCCTGACAATGTCCCCCAGACAGTGTCTCCCCAACAGCGTCCCCCCGACAGCATCCCCCTGACGATGTCCCCCGACAGCGTCCCCCCGACAGCATCCCCCTGACAATGTCCCCCGACAGCGTCCCCCCGACAGCATCCCCCCGACAATGTCCCCCGACAGCGTCCCCCCGACAGCGTCCCCCGACAGCGTCCCCCAACAGCGTCCCCCTATAGCATCCCCCAACAGCGTCATAGCTGCGGCCTCAGCCTTCCCGCCTGGCAGTGCCCTGCCGGGGCTTGGAGAGGTCCCTCAGAGGGGTCCTGTGGCCCCGCTCCACCCCACAGACGCCGGGAGGGGCGCTGTGCCTGGTCCAGGCCTCCGCCTGCTGGCAGGGCAGGACTCGCCGCTGAGCACCGTGTCCCTTCAGCATCTGCCCTTCCGCTGCACAGTTTCCCGGGAACCGCCCTGAGGGGGACCGTCACGGCTCCTCCGTCGTCGTGAGCAGGGAGCTGACCTTTTCCTTGGGACAGGCTCACCGGGCCGATGGCTCAGAGGAGGCCCTGAATGAGCGGCGCCCCCTCACCCCTCACTCCAGGGCGACTCTCACCAGCTGACCTGGTCTCCGCGACGTAAGCGAAGTCCAGACTGGCCCGGCCGTGGGATTGGCCGGCACGGTGCACTCTCCCTTCTCCCCTAAGGCGGCAGCCGCTGGGAAAACCACCAGGGTGTGCGTGGCATGGTCCACGCGGCGAGGAAGTCAGCGACAGGCATCAAAGCCAGGAGGACGTTCATTATGCCGGGACTCAGATAAAAACAAAATGGCGGCGGCAGCCCGGGCCAGGTTGCTCAGTGGTTAGAGCATCTGCCTGCGGACCTAAGGGCTGGGGGCTCGATTCCCCATCCAGGGCACACACCTGGGTTGCAGGTTCGAACCCATGCTTGTGGGAGGCAGCCCATCGAAGTGTCTCTCCTACATCGACGCTTCTCTCTCTCCCCCTCCCTTCCCCCTTCTACTCTCTCTAAGAATCAATGGAAAATATATCCTCCAGTGGGAGTAACAGCACCAACAAAAGCCCAGCTGGTGTGCTCAGTGGTGGGGTGTCGACCTATGACCCAGGAGGTCAGGGTTCCATGCCTAGTCAGGGCACAGGCCTGGGTTGCGGGCTCGATCCCCAGTGTGGGACTTGCAGGAGGCAGCCCCTCCATGAGTCTCTCTCATCGTTAATGTTTCTACCGCTCCCTCTCCCTTCTTCTCTGAAATCAATGAAATCTACACTAATAAAAGGGTAGTATGCTAATTAGACAAGACATATTCCGGTGGCAGGGGCCGAGGCAGAGGCGGTTAGGGGCAATCAGGTCAGCAGGGGAGGGCAGTTAGGGGTGATCAGGCTGGCAGGCAGAGGCGGTTAGGGGCAATCAGGCCAGCAGAGGAGGGCAGTTAGGGGCGATCAGGCCAGCAGAGGAGGGCAGTTAGGGGCGATCAGGCCAGCAGAGGAGGGCAGTTAGAGGTGATCAGGCTGGCAGGCAGAGGTGGTTAGGGGCAATCAGGCCAGCAGAGGAGGGCAGTTAGGGGCGATCAGGCCAGCAGAGGAGGGCAGTTAGGGGTGATCAGGCTGGCAGGCAGAGGCGGTTAGGGTCTATCAGGTTGGCAGGCAGGCGAGTGGTTAGGAGTCAGTGGTCCCGGGTTGTGAGAGGGATGTCCAATTGCCGGTTTAGGCCCGATCCCACAACCGGCAGTCGGACATCCCCCAAGGGGTCCTGGATTGGAGAGTGTGCAGGCCTGGCTGAGGGACATCCCCCCCCCGTGCAGGAATTTTGTGCACCAGGCCTCTAGTGTGTGTGTGTGTGTGTATATATATATTAAAAAAGTAAAATGTTAAAAAAAAATGGAGTAGTCAGGTCTTCAGCTACTTTAAGATCTTAAGTCATCAATTAAACTCTTATTTCAAAATCATTTGATCACTCATAGTTAAATTAACCCGATGTGATGTTTAGGAATTCCTGTCTCTATTGATTCCTCTGCTCCCTGAAGACACAGGAACCCCAGTAGAATTCTGCTGCTGAATTAATTTGAATCTCCATTGCGTTTAATGTCTGCCTGGCGTGCGTGGGGAAAATGGCAGCGGCCCAGCGGTGACTGATGCTTCTGGCTTTGATGATGTATTCTCGCTCTGTGTTCACAAGCACAGAACGGAGACAATTACTTTTGCCCAAACTGCTCAACTGAATCATTGAATGTTTTTCTTGAATATGTGAAATGATTTTTTAAATTGTTCACTTGAGTCCACGGCGGCGAATTAACGCCATCAGACGATCATTTTTTATCCTTTCTCTACCGTCTTCCCCGCCTCCAGTCCTCTCCATAACGAGCCTTTCAGGAAGAGCGGTCCCAGGGCGTCGAGGCCCCCCCCCCCCACGTTTGTCGGAAGAGGGGGTGGCTGAAGAGTGAATGAATGTAGGAAGGCACGGGTTCCTGTTGGTTTTTAGAGGGCCCGTCTCCTGTGGCTTTCTGTGCCTGACACAGTTTAGGTACTGCGATTCTTTACGCGGGACTGACACCTGCAACTTCCTCTTTAAATTAAGAAAATTCAAAAACAGTCCGTTAACCAGGAATGGAAAAGTGATCTATTGCTGAGCTATCAACAGGCCCGTTCAAGGGCACGGGAGGGACCGTGTCACGTGCGCACAGGCCCCTGTGAGTGACATGGGAACATGCAGGGTGCGTGTTACATGCGCATCTGACACCTTCACACACAAACCCCTCTCGGCTTCTGCTTCACAGGGAAGAGGGGCTGGACGTCACGTGTGTTTCTAAATCCGTTTCTTCCTTTAATTTGCATCAGACTTCTTCTTCTCAAGCATTAGGGAGCGGTTATTTACTTCTACTAAATCCGTGTGTCGGTTTATCCGTGGGCCCTTACAGAGTCACGGGGACGGTGAGACACGCGTGTAGGGATTTAACAGGTCCATCCCTCCAGGCACCGATTGCCTGCACCGAGACGCGGGGACTCGGTCTCCTCGCAGAACCACACCAGTCGTGCACACGTGGGCCGGGCCGCCGGTCACTGCCACGGGACAGACAAACCGCCTCCTCGCCTGGTCCCTCGCGCGGGACTGTGGGGGCTGGAACGCAGCGATTGGCGCTTGGAGGCTCCTCGCCGCTGGTGGTCTCCAGGGCGCCCTTGGGTAAATAGAAACACTTTCCAGGTCCGTCGAGAATTTCCCCCCCTCACCGTCCACCGGGGAGCCCGACCGGCTGGCCCCTGGCCTGGCCCCGCCCCGCCGGGCACCGCGGTCACAGCCAAGTGTCCCTCTCCGCCTCCCCTCTCTGCCCACAGGCGGCCAGAATGCCGAGGAGGGCAGTGACGCGGCTGCCACGGAGCAGAAACAGCCCTTGCTTCTCGAACCCGGAGAATAATGCCTGGACTACAGCCCGTGCCCGGCCGTTCTCCTGGGGCGGCGGGCCCACGTCAGGGGAGAAAGTATTCTTGTTTTAATATATATATTTTTTCACTCAGAGAAGAAGGGAGAAGGAGAGAGAGAGAGAGAGAGAGAGAGAGAAACATCAGCGAGGAGAGAGAATCATGGGTCGGCTGCCTCCTGCGCACACACACCCCCGACTGGGGACTGAGCCTGCGCCCGGGCCTGTGTCCTGACCGGGAATGGAACCCTGACCTCCTGGTTCATAGGTCGATGCTCGGCCACGGAGCCACGCCGGCCGGGCTCTCCGTTATTAAAATGCTCACCCGTCGTAGTAAGCATTTCCGGGCGACACAGGGAACTGGAAAACAGTCACCCTGGGCCATGCCTGGCGGGTGCAGCTAACTCACCTTTCTCCCAAACCTGTTCTCTCTCGGTCTCTCTGTAACTTAGTGTTTCCCGCTTTGCTTTCCAAGTACGTCTATCGCTATGTTTCCCGTTGACTTTCAGGGAGAGAGTGGAAGAGAGAGGGAAAGACAGAAACATCGACATGGAACACCTCGATGGGTTGCCTCCTGCATGAGCCCGGACCAGGGCCCGGGCCGGGGAGGAGCCTGTAACCAAGGCACGTGCCCTTGACCGGAATGGAACCCGGGACCCTTCAGCCCACCGGCCAGCGCTCTACCCGCTGAGCCACACCGGCTAGGGCAGCATTTTCCTGCTTTCCAGGGGCCTCGGAAAGTGAGCATTTCCCGTGATGCTGTGGCCTGCGTGAAAATCGGGGCGTGATGGCCTTTGTCCCACTTCCTGCGCCACTGAGCGTGGGCCGTGGTGGGTCCTCGGCGTGCGTGCGTGTAGCTCGCCGTGGGAAGTACTCGTGTACCGCCTCTGAGGGGCGTTCCCTGCAATGACGTCCAGGGCGCGGGCCGGACGCTGGGAGGGACTCGCTCGCCGGGTCACGGGCAGGGAACGCGCGGCCGCTGTGGACTGACCTCCGCAGGGGGAGGCGGGGAGCGCCTTGCTGACGTGGCCTCTCGTGTCTTGCAGCCGCCATCTCCTACGCCAACTACAAGAAGACGCCGCCGCCCGTGCCCCCCCGGACCACCTCCAAGCCCCTCATCTCGGTGACGGCCCAGAGCAGCACCGAGTCCACGCAGGACGCCTACCAGGACGGCCGCGCCCAGAGGGGCTCCCCGTGGGCCCAGGACGGCCGCGGCCTCTACAACTCCACCGACAGCCTGGACAGCGCCAAGGCCCTGAGCCTGGCCCTGGAGACGGCCGCCCAGCGCCACGCCGCCGATGGCCCGAGCCCGGGGCGCGGGGACAAGGCCATCCTGACATCCAAGGCCGAGGAGTTCCTCCGGGGCCGGCTCACCTCCATCGGGGTCCAGGTAGCCGCGCGCTGCCGTCACGGGAACGCGGGTCACATAGAGGCAGACATAGCTGGGCCCAGTCCTGTGGAGCCGCCGGCCCCAGGACTGGGACGCCAGGCGGGTCTCGTCCCCATTGGCAGCCGCAGATGCATGGATATGCCCCCCTCCCCCACCGCCAGGCTCCATCCCTGACCCAGCCCACCCTGCCCGAAGGCCCCTCCCCTCCCTGTCCCTCCCCGTGCCTCCCCTTCCCTGCCCAGGGCATGGTCTCGCCCACCAGCTGCTGAGAGAGCGAGGAGTTGGGCTGCTTCTTGTTGAAGATGGAACTTCTTGTCCTGTTTTTGCAGAGCTTGTTAGCCTTGTAGCCAGCGCATGGGGCAGGAGGGGGCGGGGGGGTGGGGGCGCTTTGGAAGCCCCAGACAGAGAGAGGAGGCCTTGGCTGACCCGGACTGGCGCCCACGGCCACTCCCACGTGGGCCGCCCAGGCTCCTGTGCCAGACAGGACGCTCCCAGCTTTTGTGTGGCCACAACGGGTGCCACGTCCCGTGGTTTCAGACCACAGAGGGCCCCGCGCCCGCCCAGGATGCAGCCCTCGGAGCAGGCGGCCCGTCTGCCCCTGACTCTGGCCCGGGGCGGCCATTCCCGGGCGTGGGAGGGGCGGGCGCGGGGCACACACCTAAGCCCAGGGCCCAGCCCGGGGGCTGCAGGGTCGTGGCTGCCCCAGGGGGACTCCCCTGGTTTGTCCCCGTGGCCGCCTCTCACTCACCGCGACGTGGGAGGAGCAGCCCCGCGCCCTGTGCAGACGGGCTCCGCGGACTTGGCCACTCCCCGCTCGGCCCGAGCCCAGCAGACGTTTTAAAAGTCGGGGCTTCCCTGCGGGACGGAGGGCACGGAGCCGTGGCCCTGAGAGCGCGGGGCGCGCGGGCGTCCGGGACGGGAGCGGCTGGGAGGCCCCGCGGCCGGCCCGCGAGCCGGGTCCCCACACTGTGGTTCGTTGTTTTGTTTAGGACTCTGACTTCCCAGAGCGTCAGCCATACCCAAGGTCCGATGTAAGTACCAGCGCTCACAGCCCGTCCGCATGAACTCACTCACTCACCTCCTTCTCAGACTCCATCGACTGCTCTGTCACCCCAGTCCTGACGCTGAGTGCCAGGCACTGTGCTGGGAGCCCAGCCCTGCGGGGACCCCCTCCGCACCCCCCAGCCCCGTGTGTGATCCGGTAACTTCCTGCGGCCACAGCACAGCCCACGGGGCCCTTGGGGTCGTGGGTCACGTCCCAAAGGAAGACTTGTGAGGTCCCCCGTAACATCAGATTATCCGGCCCCCACTCCCCGCCCCCGTATCACCCCAGGAGCTCCTGGTGCCTTCTCTCGCCCCGTCCCACCGCCTCCAGCCCTGCCCGCTAACACGCAGTCACACAGCCCTCTCCCCAGACGCCTTTCTGGATGCCGTCCCCCCCAGACTGTGTGTTCCATGATGGCCGGCTTGTCCCTCCCGCCTCTTGGCCACCCGGCGCCTAGCGCAGTGCCTGGCACGTAGCGCGTGCTCGGTCAGTGTCGGTGAGTGCGTGGCCGGGGCGTGGCCGGTGGCGATGAGTGTGAACACAAGGATGCACGTGTGTCGGGGACTCTCAGAAAAGCGCGCAGTCCGTGTGCGCTCGCGGAGTAGCGACGGGCAGGCTGCAGGGCATTCCCAGCCATGGAAACGCATTGCCACCGCCCTGGTGTCCCCGAGATGGAGACTGATGGGGGGGCCAGTCGGGGAGCAGAGGACACAGGCGGCCACCGGTGATGGGCTCCGTGGGGCTTCGGAGGCGCTAGCACAGCCGCGGCGTCCTATCCTCAGCCCGAGTCACAGCAGTGACTGGGCCGCCACTCCACGTGCCTGCCCACCACGTGCCCCCCTCCCGTAACCCCGTGCGCCGGGCACTATCGTGGGGAAACCGAGGCTCGGGTGAGTGACTCGCCTCAGGGCTCATGGCCAGTGGTGTCCAGGCTTCGCTGCAGCCAGGAGGGTCAGGTCTCGTCACCCATGGGCCCCTCTGCTTCCCCAGGAGGAGGCGTGGATGAGGCAATGGCCGTGTCCCCGCGACTGCGCTCCGGGAGGGGGCACTCTATCCCGCAGCTGGTGGAGACGGCGGGCATGTGATGCGCTTGGCCTCACTGGGTGGGCAGTGCCCCCGAGCACAGACTCGCCCCTGGAGCACGGCTGCCAGGAGCTCGGGGAGCATGGTCCCCACGTACACACACAGCAGGGCCTCAGGGTGTGGTCAGTGTCCCTCCCCTGAACAGAGCTCACCCTGCAGGAGCCCAGGCCCTGAGCGAGGCTGCGTGTGGTCCTGGCGGCCTCTGTGCCATTCATCGCAGGCCCCTCCTGCTCGGGTCTGCAGGGCTGTGCATGGCGTCTGGGCCGTGGCTGCGTGGCTGTGGCGTCTGGGCTGTGGCGTCTGGGATGTGGCTGCCGGGATATGGCGGATGGGACGTGGCTGCCGGGCTGTGGTGTCTGGGCCATGGCATCTGGGCCGTGGCTGCCAGGATGTAGCGGATGGGCCGTGGCATCTGGGCCGTGGCGTCTGGGACGTGGCTGCTGGGATGTGGTGGATGGGCCGTGGCTGCCGGGATGTGGCGGATGGGCCGTGGCAGATGGGCCGTGGCAGATGGGCCGTGGCTCCGGGGCCCTTTCCCAGGTGCGGCCCGGCCGGTGTCTGCCGGCGTCCTGAGCCCCTGCCTGCCCCCCTCACTCTCCTCATGACGGTCGGGACATCAACGGTTTTCTTTGTGTTTGTTTTTATGTGCCGCTTTGTTGTTGCAGAGGCTTTACTTTTCCTGTACGTGTGTGTGCACACGTGTGTGCATGTGTGTGTATGCGCAAACGCATGTGTGGGTGAAACTGTCGAAAGGGTTGACGGCGCCCAGGTCCCGCAATGGGGCTAAATTCAGGGACCTCCAGGCACCTGCCTCAGGCCCATCTCCAAGGTGGGACCAACTCCCTGTGCTCTCCGCAGGTGGGAGCCCCGGGAAGCCTGTGCACTCTTCACGTTGGAGACGCCCCCAAAGACCTGGTTCCCCCAGGGTCCCAGTTGGCCCGTCAACCAGAGCTGAGCCCCGCACAGTGCAGTGCGGAGTGCGGAGCACCTCCTGGCCACGGGGACGTGGGATGGTCCCTGAGGAACGGGCGGGAACTGTACCGGAGCCACGCCTGCCTGTCTGCGTGCAGTCTGGGGCGGCGGAGCGAGCGTGAGCAGAGCTGAGAGCACGGAGCTGCGGCCGAGCTCGGGGAGCTGCTGGGCCCGACCCCCAGCACCCGTCCCGGGTCCCTCAGAGACCGGGGGCTCAGATGACAGCTCATCAGCCCTGACGTCCTGCAGATGCAGGCTACACACGAGACGGGGCCCAGGCACACAGGCCTGCCCTAACATGCACACACATACACACATGAGTGCACACTCGTGTGCACATACATGGACAACCATGCCCGCGTGTGTGCCCTCGTGCATATGCGTGCACACACTCGCACGTGTGCACACATGCACACACTCGAGCCCCCCAAACTCCCGTTTCTTGATCAGGTCAGGTTCGGGAATGTCCTCCCTGCCACCTGCCACCGGCATCCACTCAGTAGCTGCTCTGACCATGGCGGGTGGAGGGAGGTGGGAAGTGAGTGCTCTGGGTCCGAGGGGCCTGCACAGCCTCTGCGAAGGCGCCCACCGCTCCCCTGGGGGACGGTCCCCGTGCATCAGGGAGCCGCGCACACAGCCACGTGGCGCTCGCTCAGCATGCGGGGGTTTCACTGACTCACCTTCCCCTCTGTGTCCCGGACACGGGGGTCCAGTAGAAGTGAAGATGAGCGTGTGTTTCTCGAAACTGAAACGCGTGTGCATCGCACCCGGCGTCTCCTCCTGGAAAAGATCCCCGGTTTCCTTCCTGCCGTGAAGGGAGTTCCTCTTCCTGACGCTCGCGTCTCCCATCCGAGGGAAGCTGCCGCTCCCGGGTCTCTGAAATGGGCAGGCAGTGAGCTCCCCGGGCCCAAGTGGGTTCATCACATACCCTCGCACCCCTTCCTTTTTCTTCCAAGCTGTCCTCCCTGAATCCAATGCCCCCGTCATTGCCGCCCGGCCGTCCGAGCCCCCCGAGGCTGCGGTTGTGCTTGGCTGCATTTGTGCCGTGTGTGTGAGCCTCTGTGCGTGTGTGTCTGTGGGTCAGTGTTCAACCCGCGTCCGTCGTGGCCTGAGCATCCCGGTGGCCCAGCCATCGGCCACAGCCGCTTGGAGGCACAGGCTGCGCCGTGAGTCACCGTCACGTCCCACATGTCACCCCGCGTGGCCCCCGCTGTCCCCGGTCGTTCCCGTCCCACACGTGTAAATATGCTGCGGTGACCGCCTCCCATATGCGGGACGCACGCCATTCCTCTAGAGTCTAGACAGAGCCCTACACACGGACAAGGGGAGGCATGCTGCCGGGCACCCACTAGTCGGACGGCGGTCAGACTGCCCCCGGTACAGAAACCTCTGCGTGCATCCCTGTGGACGGAGTCCCTTTGCAGCGACCCAGGTGGACAATAGTCACCAACATTGTGCCATGTTAGGCCTCTGACCGGCCACCACAGGCCAGGAATATACTCACGGGAGTTGTGTGCATGCCACATGCAGACGTGTGCTCCCGGCAGCATCGGTGTAACCAGAGGTCACCGTCACCCCTGCACGAAGAGGAGTGAGCAAATGGGTTCTGGTCACGAAACGCCGTCCCACGCAGCCACGTTCCCACGGGGCCTAGACAGCATCTCCTGTGCCCCGGCTTTCACCGCGATCCCCTCGTGGGGAGCAACATCGGACACAACCTCCACAGCCAGCAAGAATGAGGACAGAATGCCTTAAAGCCACGGCCCGCCTGACACTAGGGAGCGACGGTACCAACAGCAGGTGGGGTTCCCCCGGGACCCCCCTCCTCCCAGCCGCTTCCTCTCCCAGCCCTCGGGGCACGCCGTCGGCCAGGCGTGACTCCCAGGCCTGTTTTCAGAATTACACCAACGAAACAGGGCGTGCCCGACCGTGCCCCGGGGCCCAGGCGCCAGCGGGTGCCCAGGGTCGAGTCTGGCGAGAGCAGGTGCGTGCAGAGCGGCTCTGCGATCGGAGAGATCCGGTGTGAGCCCTCGTGCCACCCCCGCAAGCCGGGCGCCTCTGGGCAGGTTACTCACCGTCCCTGATGCCCCAGCCGGTCAGTGCGGTGAGACACGAAGGCAGTGCCGTGTGGACCGCGCGTTCGATGCGCGCTCAGCGCAGCGCCTGGCACGGGGTGAGCATCAAGTCAGTGCCCGCTGCAAGGGCTGTCGCCTCTGTGAGCCGCCCGTTGAGCGGCCCCCGACCCCTGCTGCGGCCGCGGCCCCGCCTTCAAACAGCCACAGATCACGCTCACGCTGGTTGCCGTCGTGGCTCACGGGAGAGCAGGGGCGTGCCCCCGTCCTGTGCGCAGGGCAGCGGCTGCCGGTGTTTTGAAGAAAAGACGGGTTTTGCAGCTTAGTTCCCACATTTTGGACTGAGGTCCAAGTGCCCGTGGTCCGCCCGGTCGCGATTCTTGTGAAAAGGGGGCTGGTATTCACGATAAACGAGCCTCTGGTCGCTTAGCCCCTTCCTGCCGAGTGCGGGTGGCTGTTTTGTTTTTACGGGGATCCCCTCATGTGGGGGTCACGCTGCTGGCGGCGCTGTGTGGGTTTGGGGAGACTTTCCGACCCAGGCGGCCGCCAGGAGGAGCCCGCGTGGATGCAGGTGTCTGTCCTGTGCTGGCGTCTCCCTGCGGGCGCGGCCCTCCTGGCGCCCGTGGTGGCTGCGTGTCAGAGGCGGTGCCTGCCCGTCCCCTGCGCCGGCCCGACGCCCTCCGTGTGTGTGGTGTGGATGCAGACTCCCGTCCGGCTCTAGGGAATCGCTCCCTTGTCATTCGCTCTCTGGTCTGCACTGTGCTGCTTCCTCCCCGGAGGGTGTGGGTGAGCCGTGAGGCCCGGTGGCAGCAACGGCAGCGGTGGTGGTGGTGCTGGTGGTGGTGCAGCCGCCACGTGGCCGGGTGGTGGTGCAGCCCAGCAGAGCCCGGGTGTGAGCGGTGGTGTGGCATCCGGTGAAACGGCGGCAGCACGGTCGCCGATGAGTGCGTGGCCCTCTCTCTGTGGTTTTCCCGGCCACGTGCAGCTCTGCGTTCACTCAACAAACGCGTAGTTAATTACAGCCAGTGAGCACGCACAGGGACCGTCCCGCCCAGGTCCCGCGTCCCTGTCCTGAAGCGCCACGTTCTGTGTTGAATTAGGTGGAAACCGCCACGGACTCGGACACGGAGAGCCGCGGCCTGCGGGAGTACCACTCAGTCGGCGTGCAGGTGGAGGACGAGAAGAGGTAACCCAGCCCCTCGCGAAGCGCGGCGTGGCCGAGCCCGAGCTGCGGGTCAGGAGCCTGGTGGTCAGCTTCTCCGTCAGGCCGACCACCGATCATTCGTGCCATTGGTGGAAACGGGGTCATCCATCCGTCCCTGCCGGCTCCCGCCATACGAGTATGCGGAGCCATCTGGCATCTGTGCGCGCAGACAGGCCCACATGCGGGGATGCGTCCTCTCTCCAAGGAGCTGCCTCCCACAGCAGAGGGCAGAGCGTCCCTCACACGGCTGTTACTATCTTGTAATTCAATTTTTTAAAGTCCGTTTTCATTGATTTCAGAGAGAGAGGAAGGGAGACAGAGAGAGAGAGAGAGAGGGAGGGAGGGAGGTAGAAACATCCATGATGAGAGAGAAGCAGTCATCAGCTGCGTCCTGCACGCCCCCCACTGGGGATCGAGCTCACAACCCGACCAGGTGATGTGCCCCGACTGGGAATACAACGGTGACCTCCTGGGTCATAGGTCGATGCTCAGCCACTGAGCCACACTGGCCAGGACCTCTGGTGTGTTTTTTGTTGTTGTTGTTATTTTTTTGTTGTCATTGGTAATCCCCACCCGAGGGTATTTTTTTATTGGTTTTTAGGGAGAGTGAAAGAGAGACGGAAAGGCAGCGAGAAACATCGATGTGAGAGAGACACATCGATTGGTTGCCTCCCACGTGAGCCCCAATCCGGGTCCCGGCTGGTGAGGAGCCTGCAACCAAGGTGCACGCCCTTGACCGGAATGAAACCCAGGACCCTTTGGTCCGCAGGCCGACGCTCTATCCACTGAGCCACACTGGCCAGGGCTCTGGTGTTATTTTTGAAACAAGACCAGGGTTGTTATTTTGTTTTATATTTAGAATAGTATGTCTTGTCAATCTTATGAAACCATTTTAATCATCAGTCTGCATCTTGTTGGTCAATCCCTGCGTGCCCGTCACATATAGTAGGGTGTCTTAGAACACAACCTATAAAGGTATCTTTGACGGAAAAGGCATTCAGGCCACAAAGTAATGGTCTCCCAGGCTCCCAGGAGGCCTCTGGTACCTGGGTGTCGCCTGCCCCAGGGGACCCGCCCCTGCCTCCGTCCCTGCCTCGAGCACAGTAAGCAGCACAGTCACTCCCGGCTGCGGTCTCGGCTGTGCCGGCTGCGGTCCCAGGGGTGGGGAGCCAGATGTGTAGCTAGGGTGCAGTTTGCAGGAGACTCGCCCAGCTCTCACCCACGACATCTGGGCTCCGATTCGGAGCCTGGTCCTGCCGTCAGCCCCCGCAGGCTGTGGAGGTGGTAATGCCCCAGCCGAGGTCAGAACCCGCCTGCGTGACTGTATGTGGCAGACCAGAGGCCAGGGGGCTTGGCTGGCCGGCGGGAGAAGACGCCTGTGCCCTGACGTGTGACAGGGGGAGACCAGGTGTGGCCACAGGTCTCCCCACACGAGATACGCAGCTGGGGGTTGTGTGGGCTTGTGCATTCCGGGCCCAGAGGGCGGCTCCCTGTGCAGGGACCTCCTGATGCCGAAGAGACTCCCATCCCTGGGGCATTGTCTAGACCGGGGCGGGGAACCTTTGTTCTGGGAGGGCCCTGTGGATGTTGATAGCAGCACTTGCAGGTCACACAGAATGATCCACTTAAAGGCGAGCCCACTCGGTCCAGGCGAACACTGAACCAGCTCACCGCTGCTGCCTTGGCAGGGCCAGACCCAAGGATCCATGGGCCTTACACGGGCCGCAGGCCGGACGTCCCCACCCTGTGGAGTAGACACGGGGACGCAGGGAGGTGTCGGCGGTCCGTGTCAGCAGAGTCCAAGGGTCTTGGGTGGAGGCGCAGACACCGGGGAGCGCAGGGTCTTCCCGAGGTCCCAGGGCCCAGGGCCAGGGTGTGTGCGCGGGCCTGTGTGTCTCAGAGGCCTCCCTCTCTCCCCTCCCGCCCCTTCCCCCCCCACCCCCCCCCCCGTTCCCGCGCAGGCACGGGCGCTTCAAGCGATCCAACAGCGTGACGGCGGCCGTGCAGGCGGACCTGGAGCTGGAGGGCTTCCCGGGGCAGGTGACCATGGAGGACAAGGGCCTGCAGTTCGGCAGCTCCTTCCAGCGGCACTCGGAGCCCAGCACGCCCACGCAGTACGGGGCCTTGAGGACCGTGCGCACGCAGGGCCTCTTCAGCTACCGGGAGGACTACCGGGCGCCCGTGGACACGGCGCCCCTGCCCCCGCCCGAGCCCTGGCTGGAGCCGGCCCTGGACTCGGCCGAGAGCGGGCGGGTGTCGCCCTGCCGCCGGGACGGCTCCTGGTTCCTGAAGCTGCTGCACACGGAGACGCAGAGGATGGAGGGCTGGTGCAAGGAGATGGAGCGGGAAGCCGAGGACAACGACCTGGCCGAGGAAAGTAAGCGCGCGGGCGGCGGGCGGGGTGGCCCCGGCGGGCGGGCTCCTCGGGCAGCCGGGCCAGACGGGAGGGGCGTGCCCCCGACGTGTGTAATTAGGGGTACCCGGGCTCCCTGCATCGCCCACCAGTCCCCGGGAGGCGGCTGGTCAGTGGACAGGGAAGCGTGGCTGAAACATCGAAGGCCCGAGTCCTGCGTGGTCAGGTGCCGCGGCCGGTGGTGCGTCCTCGGTCCCCCAGCCCCGGGCCAGCCCCCGAGTCCAGGCCGCAGCTGGGCCGGGGGCCTCCCCGCCGTCCTCTGGTTCGTTGCTGTCCTGGGTTGATAAGAAATAGCTCTGGCTTCATGCCGAGCGAAGTCAGCGCTGAGCCTGGCCGGGTTGGCTCAGGGGTCGGAGCATCCGGGTTCGATTCTGGTCAAGGGCACGCCCCTCGGCCGTAGGTTCGATCCCCGCCCCCGTCAGGGCGCACGCGGGAGGCAACCAGTCGATGTGTCTCTCCCACATCGATGTTTCTCTCTGTCCTTTCCCTTCCCTTCCCCGCTCCCTAAACACACCCGGGGGATACGCCCTGGGTGCGGACTAACAAGATGAGCGAGCGAGTGAGCTGCAGCGGCCTGGGTACGGGCGCGGGAGGGCTTGTGCTCCTTCGGGAAGAGGCGGGAAGTGAGTTCCCGCTGCTGCCCCGCGGCTGCATCCCCTGAACGGGCCGTGTGACGCCGTCCCGGAGCCTCCGGGATCTGCCGGGCCCTGGTGGTAACGTACACCTCCCACAGAGGCGCACTGAGTGCGTGGCACGAGGCCGTCACCGGCGGGGACCCTAGGTCGGCACGTGGACAGGAAGTGGCCACGGTGACCTGGACGGCGTCGGCCAGGGCAGCGTTGTTCACAGCGAGTGGGGGATCCTAGGAGCAGTGAGAGGGGGGAGGGCATCATCCCCGGCTACTCACGCCTCCTAAAGCGTCACCCCTGCACCCCCGCGTGCCCTCCTGCCCTCGTCTGGGGCTGGCGTGGCCTGTGTCCTCGAATGCAGACACCTGGTGAATAATTTCCATGTTGCATGGGTGTCCTCACTGCTAGGCAGTAACTAAGTGGGGTTACGTGGCTATTACCCTGGACTCAAGGGACAGCGGAAAGACTGCTTGCTAGCTTTGCTAGCTTTGGGGATTTTCATAATTTCTTATTTTTTTTTTTTTAAGAATGATTTTTTAAAAATATGTTTTTACTCATTTCAGAAAGGAAGGGAGAGGGAGAGAGAGATAGAAACATCCATGAGGAGAGAGAATCCTTGATTGGCTGCCTCCTGCACGCCCCACACTGGGGATCGAGCCTGCAACCCACACATGTGCTCTGACAGAGAATCCAACCGTGACCTCCTGGTTCATAGGTCAATGCTCAGCCCCTGAGCCACGCCCACCGGGCAGGGTTTCCTGAATTTCTGACGTTGCCCGTGCACTTGAGCTTCTCATATTAGGTACCTCTGCCGCATGCTTGGTCATCCGGCTCAGATATTTCCCTGGTAATCTTCAAGAGGTGAGAGAACGTTGGATTCTCATCTTAATTTTAAGAACAGATACACGATTCTTGGTCATGGGACGTTTAGAAAGTAAAGATGAAGCGAAATGTCTTGTGAAACCGAACTCGAGGCCTGGCTATTGAAATGTGCATTCCATGGGACAGTTTTTTCCCAAACTCCATTTTATACTCAGGGCTCCCTGGACTAACGAGTGCATCTAGACTCACTCGTCCTCTGTGGTTACCGGATGGCGGTGCCCGGATGAATGCTGGTGCGAGGGGCGGCATGGCGCCGCAGGCGCCCGTGTGCATGCGAAGGCGGGTACACTACCGAGCAAACGTCCCTACACAAGTGTATGGGGACTTTCGTACTAATTACGTTAAACCAAGTGGGTAAAGGACGTAAAGTGACCGCCCCCAAATAGAATGTTTCCTGGTATCAGAGAATTTGTTCCAAAGGTACAGTGATCTTCTTGTTGTTAATCCCCATGGAGGATGATTTTTCTCATTGCTTTCCAGGGAGGGAGGGAGTGAGGGAGGAAGAGAGAGAGGGAGTCATCGAAGCGAGCAAGACTGGTTGCCTCCCGCACTCACCCTGACAAAAGGCGGGGAGCAAACCCACAACCCAGGCATGTGCCCTTGACCAGGAATAGAACCCATGACCCTTGGGTGCTCGGGCCGACGCTGTAACCCCTGAGCCATGCCGTCCAGGGCAAAGCCGTAGATCTTATTTGAGGTCCATGAAGAGAGAGCTCCCCCAAGGAGCTCCACGGTGGTGTCTCGCCAAAGGCATTGGAAGTTCTCTGGCCCCAAAACAACTCTGCCCCGAGGAGTCAATGACCTCAGTGACCTCAGACTCCAGAGCTGAGGGCTGCAGTGATGTTGTCGCCATGGGGCTCACTGGTCACACTCACAGGGGCCGGGGTCTCTACCACCTTGTGGAGTAGCATGACCTCTGGGTGAGGGTGGGGCCAGCTCTGCATGGGGGAGGAGCCATTTCTGTGGGGGTGGGGCCAGCTCTTGTGGAGGCATGGCCAATTCTGTGGGGGGGTGCCCAGCTCTGTGTGGGGTATGGCCAGCTCTGAGTGGGGGCGTGGCCAGTTCTGTGTGGGGCATGGCCAGCTCTGAGTGGGGGCGTGGCCAGCTCTGAATGGGGGTGTGGCCATCTCTGCATGGGGGCATGGCCAGCTCTGTGGGAGGCGTGGCCAGCTCTGTGTGGGCAGGGCCATCTTTGTGGAGGGCAGGGCAGCTCTGCATTGGTGTGGGGCCAGCTTTGTGGAGGCGGGGCAGCTCTGTGGGGCGTTGGCCATCTCTGAATGGGGGCGTGGCCAGCTCTGTTTGGGGAGGGCCATCTTTGTGGGGGGGGAGGACAGCTCTGCATAGGAGTGGAGCCAGCTCTGTGGAGGTGGGGCAGCTCTGTGGGGGGCGTGGCCATCTCTGTGGGGGGCGGGGCCCCGCTCACAGGCTGTCCTTGGCCATAAGGAGAGTGGAGGACACCCAGCTAAATGCGTGGGCCACGTGCTAAGTGTGGGGTGCGAGCAGGGCCGGGCCCCGTCGGGGACCGTAGGCTGTCACGTGGACAGGAAGTTTGCCCGACGTCCCAGAGCAGCAGAGAAGGTAGCAGTGACGATGGATCGAGCTGGTCAGGGCCGTGTGCACAGTGGCCACTGCAGCCTGGGGGTCAGCCACCGCCTCCTGCTCCTGACGGGGACGCACCTCTTCCCAGCGCCATGGGGAGGCCGGAGCATGAACACCTGGGTGCGCCTCAGCTCGAGTCTCAGAGATTCAGGCAGGCAGGGCCCCCGCACCTGCTCTGTGATGTCCGACACCCAGGAATCCCCGAGCAGACGGGTCATAAATATTCAAACGCTCAAGTCACTGTTTTACTCCTCACCGGAGGCGGTTTTTCCACTGGTTTTAGGGGGAGAGGAAGAGAGAGGGCGAGACAGAGAGAAGCATCGATGTGAGAGAAACACACCGATTGGCTGCCTCCTGCACACGCCCGACCAGGGCCCTGGCCAGGGAGGCGCCTGCAACTGAGGTCCATGCCCTTGGCTGGAATCGAACCCGGGACCCTTGAGTCCGCAGGCCGACGCTCTGCCCACTGAGCCACGCCGGCTGTGGCGTCAGGGCGCATTTAGACAGCAGCGGGGGTGGCGGGAGCCGTGTGAGAAGTCACCTGAAGGAGCCAGCCCGCCAGCGCTTCTGACACGTCCCAGGCCAGGCTGGACCCGGTCCGGCACGTTTGCGTCTAACGAGCGTCCCGGCTCGTCCGCAGCTCGAAAGGGAACCGGCTCGGCTTTGCCGACAACATCGGGGAAGCTTCGTGGGAAGAACCAATAGAATTCTCACTGCAGATTCTCGGCGATTACAGAGCCGGGCACATAGGTTCAGAGAGTCGTTCCCACGTGCGCTGCCCAGCCTGGCCACCCTCCTGGAGGCCATTGCGTCCCCAGCAGCCTCAGCTGCTCCCCATGCCCACTGCACCCCCTGACACAGCTCCAATGCCTTCGGCTGCTCCCCGTGACCACTGCACCCCCTGATGCAGCTCCAATGCTGTCGGCTGTTCCCCGTGACCGCTGCACCCCACTGGCACAGCTCCAATGCCTTCGGCTGCTCCCCATGACCACTGCACCCCCTGACGTAGCTCCAATGCTGTTGGCTGCTCCCCATGACTGCTGCACCCCACTGGCACAGCTCCAATGCCGTCGGCTGCTCCCCGTGACCACTGCACCCCCTGACGCAGCTCCAATGCCGTCGGCTGCTCCCCATGACCACTGCACCCCCTGACGCAGCTCCAGTGCCGTTGGCTGCTCCCCATGACCACTGCACCCCACTGATACAGCTCCAATGCGTCGGCTGCTCCCCATGACCATTGCACCCCACTGACACAGCTCCAATGCCGTCGGCTGCTTCCCGTGACCACTGCACCCCCTGACGCAGCTCCAATGCCTTCGGCTGCTCCCCATGACCACTGCACCCCCTGACACAGCTCCAATGCTGTTGGCTGCTCCCCATGACTGCTGCACCCCACTGGCACAGCTCCAATGCCTTCGACTGCTCCCCGTGACCACTGCACCCCCTGACGCAGCTCCAATGCCGTCGGCTGCTCCCCATGACCACTGCACCCCCTGACGCAGCTCCAATGCCGTCGGCTGCTCCCCATGACCACTGCACCCCCTGACGCAGCTCCAGTGCCGTCGGCTGCTCCCCATGACCACTGCACCCCACTGATACAGCTCCAATGCGTCGGCTGCTCCCCATGACCATTGCACCCCACTGACACAGCTCCAATGCCATCGGCTGCTCCCCGTGACCACTGTACCCCACTGACACAGCTCCAGTGCCATCGGCTGCTCCCCGTGACCACTGCACCCCCTGACACAGCTCCAGTGCCGTGGGCTACTCCCCATGACCATTGCACCCCCTGACGCAGCTCCAACGCCACCCGGCCTCCCGCCCGTGTGGAGCTGGTGATGATGCGGGGAAGCGCTGCGCAGGAACCCCTCTGCGGGGTTACCCTTTGAGGAGGATGTGACTATCAGGGATGGAAACGTCCAACTGTATAAAACTGACCGACTCTCTAGCTGCCGCTCAGGAAGCCGGACTCGATAGGGGGTGCGTCGACTTGCGGCTTCTCTCTGTTCCTGCAGCAACAACTGGGTGAAAGCAGGTCGCTCTCCATGGTCTCGTCAGCCGGGCAGGCGGCAGGGGTGACGGGGGAGTCAGTCTTCTTACACCACAGCTAGTCCCCGCGCTGGCCTGGGAGGCCGGAGCTGCACAGGCTGTTCCGTCCGGGGTCAAAGTGTGAACCAAGCCCGGCTGGCGCGGCTCAGGGGTTGCGCATCGACCTACGAACCAGGAGGTCGGTTCCCAGTCAGGGCACGTGCCCGGGTTGCAGGACGCAGCCCCTCCCAGGATCCCTGCAGCCCCCCCGCCCTCCCCCCGCCCCGGCCTGCACCTGAATGCTGACCGATCGACCAAGCCCCTCCCTCACCCCCGTCCATACCGGGCTCTGCTTCCTTCCCTATGCACTGCCCACGGCTGCCCGGGTGCCCACAGTCCCGCAGATCACGCAGGGAGGTGGGCAGGAGGTCTGTACCCCGTTCCCGATGAGGGCATTGGTGAGCCCTGTAAGGTAGCGTGTTGCGGTAACTGGTGACTCGCTGGCCCCCAAAGTATGTTCGCTGTTGGGGGGACTGCACTGTGGGAAAAGCTGAGAGCTGGCGTGGCCTCCGTGTCACGATCCCGCCCCCCGCGTGACCTTCCTCGTGGCTCCGTCTCCACGGACGAGCTGGACCTCACAGCCTTGCTCTGACCTCCTTGCCCGTCGCTCATGGAGGCGATTTAGTCACATGGGTGGAGATAACAGATATCCGAGCGGCTTCCTCCCGATTGGCATCCTCACAGTGAGCTCGCGGGCGGGCACGGAGGCCGGGAAGGAAGCCTCTTCGGGCTCCGAGCATGGCCCCCGGGCCCGGGATAAGGAAGGCTTGCTGCATACACTCCCCTTTTACGTACGTATTCACGTCACATCATATAGTTATTGGTTCCAGAGAGGAAGGGAGAGAGGGAGAGAGAAACACCACTGATGAGAGGGAATCGGGGATCGGCTGCCTCCGGCACGCCCCACCCTGGGGATTGAGCCGCAACCCGGGAACGTGCCCTGACCGGGAATCGAACCCAGGACCCGTCAGTCCCCAGTCTGACGCGCTATCCACTGAGCTCACTAGCCAGGCTGCACCCCCTTCGTAAACCAAGCTCCTCCCAACGCTGACGAACGGGATCGGGACGGTTGCCACGGGGTCGCCTGTGAGTTTCCTTCGCGCGTTGGGAATGAAAAGCACCCAGCGGGCGGGCGGGCGACCTCCGGGCAGTAAATGCGGCGTTCCCACCCCCGCGGCGGGGTGGGGGGGGGCACCTCCTCCCTGGGTTCCACTCTCGCTCTGTGTCCTGGTCGCGGCCTCTCAGCGCTGTCTGTGTTTGTGCCCCGCAGTCCTCGGCAAGATCCGGAGTGCCGTCGGCAGCGCCCAGCTCCTGATGTCCCAGAAATTCCAGCAGTTTTACTGGCTCTGCCAACAGAACCTGGTGAGTAGGCCGCGGCCGCCCCGCCGGGCGCTGGGCTGCGGGCTCATCCTTCCCCCGCTCCCTGGGTCTGGCCTGTGAAAGACGCCGTCACTTCGCAGACTGCGTGAAGAGAGGGCGCTGCCCAGCTTTGGAGGGATCCGTGGGCACCCCAGCCCCAGAGGCGGCGCGACGGGGCGTGGGTGGGAGGGGGCGGGGCCTGCAGGAGACAGGTGCGCCTGGTGGGTGTGAGGTGGGGGGCCCTTGCCCCTGGCTGTCCCCCGGGGCCTGGGGAAGGAGAGGAGGCCTGGACTGCTGCTACGGAGACTGTCACAGGCACAGACAAGGATAGGAGGGGGCTTCAGCGAAAACACACAACCACATGTAAAGGGACTAAGAAGAGGTTTTAGAAATAATTTGGGCTTTGTATTTTCCTAGAGGCCTGAGGCACGAAATTTACGCAAGAGTAGGCCTTCCTTCCCCTGGCTGCCGGCACCGGCTTCCCTCTAGCACCCGGGACCCGGGCTTCCCTCGCATCCCCGGCTTCATCCGGAAGGTTGTCCGGAAGGACGTCCGGTCTAATTAGTATATTAAGCTTTTATTATTAGAGATAGTCAGGAGTGAAATGAATATAGCGTTGAACTTAGCCGCGACCAGGACACAAAGCGAGAGCAGGACCCAGGGAGGCGGTGCCCCTCCGCCACGGGGGTGGAAATGCCGCATTTACCGCCCAGAACTTGATAATTAATATGGTTGGCACTAAACTCAGTTCTGAGCTTCCTGAAAATCAGAAGGAAAGAAAAGCCATATATTTATATATAGTGTCCCCCACACCGTATACACACGCTATGAATAATTGTACATTAAAATACATTGTTCATTAAAATACATGTCAGCATGGCCAGGTGGCACAGTGGTTGGGCATCGAACTATGAGCCAGGAGGTCACGGTTTGATTCCCAGTCAGGGGCACATGCCCAGGTTTCAGGCTTGATCCCCAGTAGGGGGGTGTGCAGGAGGCAGCTGATCAATGATTCTCTCTCATCATCGATGTTTCTATCTCTCTCTCCCTCTCCCTTTCTCTCTGAAGTCAATAATAATGTATTTTTAAAAAAATAAAATAATATACATTTCATTTTCAAAATTGAGCTATCAGCTGTTAAAGTGTGTATACATTTTTTGGGGACACCCCGTATATGCATATTAATATACTAGAGGCCCGGTGCATGAGATTCGCAGTCCGGGGTCCCTCTCGCAGTCCGGGACTCCTCACTCCTTATTGCCCGCCTGCAGCGGGGACAGGAGAGGCTCCCACTACCATCACTGGGCTAGCCAGCCCTCTGGCTGAGCGGCACTCCCCCTGTGGGAGTGCACTGACCACCAGGGGGCAGCTCCCGTGTTGAGCGTCTACCTCCTGGTGGTCAGTGCGCATGATAGCGACTAGTCATTCTGCCCTTCAGTCGATTTGCATATTACGCTTTTATTATATAGGATTATGTTTACGTATACTTAGTTATATACATAGTTATATATGCTTACTTTCGTGTAAATATTTCTATGTCTAAACATGTTACACGTACACATATAAATGCTTACACATCCATGTATAAGTGCATGCGCGTGTGTCTGGGCACCTGTGCACATTTCTTATCCGACTAAAGACGGACTCGCTGAGTGCACCTGGAGGAATAACTAACGGGATTCACGTTAGCGTGTGGCCATCTCATGATCCAGACATTGATTTCTCAGACCAGACATTCCCATTAACATGCAAATCGCTCTCGGAGGCCTCCTGCCGCCGGGGGGTGGGGGAGCGGGGGGTGGGAGTGCGGGGGGGTGTGATTGGTTTCGCTTGGTGCTTTAATTTGCAAGGAGACAGTGACTTTACAGGGTGTTCTGAGACATCAAAGCGAGCAGAACGCCAGAGTTGGCAATCCATCCTTCTAATTGGGACCGTTTAAAGTATGTTTTCTCTAATATTTTCCAATTAACCCCGTGAGAGTTCACCGTGAAATGCCACCGCCTCGCTGTGACATGAGGTGGCGATGGGAAGACACGTGAAGCTGTGGGAGCGTGTACTCGCCGTGTTTACCGGCGCGTTCTTGCCTCCCTGTCAGAGCTCCTCAGTCACCCTTCGTAACGGAGTGGCGTCGGAGAGAGCCGTGGGCCTGCCGCAGGGCGAGCCTGGGCCCCTCCCCGTCTCAGGGTAAACTGCTCTCGCTCAGAGAACGGTCATGCTGGCACCCGCCAGTGCCCCCAGGAGGCTCACCCTGCAGGCGACCCGTGGGCCACCCGTGTGCTCGGACCCGCAGCGCCGGGCCCGGCTCGCTTGGTAGAGACAGGAAGTGCCTCAGCCCTAAGGATCTGACTCTGCGTCTGGGGCTGCCACAGTCCTGTGTGTGTGCCCCCGGGCTGCCAGCCCCTCTCCACACACTGGCACAGAGAGATGGGGGCGCCAGGCATCGGCGTCCCCGTCACAGGGACCTCCACCGTCAGAGCGAGGCAGCCGTGGGGTCCTGCGTGGCTGCAGTGTCACGGGGACGCTCGGTGGGGTTGGCTCTGCTGGGGCAGGGGCCTGGCCTGGCCCTATGACGTTTATAAAAATCCATAAGCCAACGGGGGACCCGAATGCGCACCACCTCCAGGGCCCCGGGGCCTGGCTGTGCCGGTTACCACGCAGCACCGCCTCTGCTCCGAGGGCCCAGAGGGACCGGCCTCGTCGGCCCAGAGCAGCGACGGTGAGGACGATGTCCGCCCTCGGGGGATGGGCACCTGGACGGCAGGCACCAGGACCGGAGCCCAGCCACGGATGCCGGGACTTGCCGGACCTTCAGAAGAGGACCACCCACGCCCTGAAGTCAGAGGGGGACACAGCAAACTCCGGGGACTCCGGTGAGGACCGAGCGTGACCGAGGCCACGAGCCTCCCTGGGACCAGATGGCCGCACGGCCACCGCGGAGACGGCCAGGGCTGCTGTGCCGGTCCGTGAGCGGAGGCTGAGCGGACACACAGGAGTGAGGGCACGGTGCCCAGCTGCTGCCTGCAGCCTGTGGTCAGGGCTTCGCAGGGCGCCGGCGCCCCCTGGTGGTGAAGGCCAAGAACCGCCTCACACAGCAAACAAGACACAGCTGGCCTGGCAGGAGGGCGGGGGAGGGCGGGGAAGGGGGGGCGGGCAAGTCCCTCGGCAGCTGCCGCCTGGCTGCCTTCCACAGAAAGGGGCTGGGGCCAAAAAGGATCATTTCTGACCGTGGCCAGTGTTGCTCAGTAGTTAAAGCGTCAGCCCACGCCCCAAGGAGTCACGGGTTCGATTCCCAGTCAAGGGCACGTACTTGAGTTGTGGGTTCACTCCCCACCCTCAGTCGGGGCACATGCGAGAGGCAACCTGTCGATGTCTCTCACGTCAGTGTTTCTCCCCCTCCCTCCCTCCCCCCTCCTTCCCCCCTCCCTCCCTCCCTCTCTCCCTCCCTCTCTCCCCAAAAAGCAATAGAAAAATTACCCTCAGGTGAGGATTAACAACAAAAACAGGTGAGCAGCCCTGGCTGGTGTGGCTCAGTGGATAGAGCGTCGGCCTGCGGACTGAAGGGTCCCGGGTTCGATTCTGGTCAGAGCACATGCCCGGGTTGCAGGTTCGATCCCCAGTGGGGGTTGTGCAGGAGGCAGCTGATCAATGATTCACTCTCTTTGATGTTTCCATCTCTCTCTCCCTCTCCCTTCCTCTCAGAAATCAATAAAAATATTTTTTTCAAAAAAGTGCTCGGGTTGTTTTTTTTTTGCCTGGCTAGGGTGACTGAGTGGTTGGGCACCGACCTATGAACCAGGAGGTCAGGGTTCAATTCCCGGTCAGGGCACATGCCTGGATTGTGGGCTCGATCCCTTGTAGGGGGCGTGCAGGAGGCAACTGATTAGGGATTCTCTCATCATTGATGCTTCTATCTCTCTCCCTTTCTCTCTCTAAAAACAAAAAAAAGTGATCGCTTTGACATGGATATAGACCGAATGTCCCCAAACTCACGTGTCGGAATCCTGACCCCAGTGGGATGGGGTCATGAGGCGGGGCTTTGAGGGTCATCAGGTCCTGAGGGTGGAGCCCAGGGACAGGATCAGTGTCTTCATTAAATGGACGCCAGAGCTCCCTCCCCTCCCCCCCGTGAGGCCGGGAGGAAGGGGGAGCGCCGCGTGTGAACCGGGAGGAGAGCTCATGGGACGAGATGCCACCAGCACCTGGCCCCCCGGGCTCCACCTCCAGGGAGAACCCACGTCTGTGGTCCGTGAGCCTGGCCCTGCAGCTTCTGTTCCAGCCACACAGACCAGGGGCCGGTTACAGGCAGCTTAACCCAAACCAACCCGAAGGTCCTGGGTGCTTCAGGCGGCCATGAAGAGGAGGCTGAAGACGGCACGGTTGAAGCCAGTTCGGACAAATATTAACCCACAGGAAGTCCTGGCTGATTAACGAGAGGGGCCCTCGCCGAGTCGGAACCGTGTGCACATCGCCCGAACCCTTCGCCAGGGGCGGCTAACTCAGGCGCCTCCAGGCGGGCCGAAGCGGCCTGGGCCCTGGGGCTGCGGGGCGGGAGGCAGCGGTGGCCCCGACCAGGGGCCAGGGCTGTGCGGGCCGAGCGGCCAGGCGGCCAGCCCTCTGGGGAGGGAAGGGCCAGCTTTAAAGCAGACGACAGCTCCTCGCCCATCCGTCTGGGAGAGGAAGCAGCACCCAGGGCCCCACCCGGCCCTCCTGAGCGAGGGAGGGCCCCAGCCGGAGCCGGCGTGTCCCCGCAGATCTGGCCGCCGGCCCTCTCTGCGGAGGAACGAATGGCACATTCCTCAGGTGTCCCGCCCAGAGTCAGAGCTGAGAGGCAGGGCTGGCCCATCGCCGCCTCAGCGCAGACCGTGGGGTCCTGTGCAGGCACCGGGCTCCCGGCCCGGCCCGGCCCTGCGGCGTGTAGGACGCGTGGAGCCGGGAACGCGCATCCATTCGCCACCTTTTCGGGGCCCCAGGGGCGTGTTCACGATGAGATGGTGACCAGTGCGGTATCTGCACGTTCTTAATAGACTTCATTTTTAGAGCAGTTTTAGGTTCGCCGCTAAACCGAGGTAAAGGCCAGAGATTCCCCCCTCCCCTGCCCCACCTGCACGGCCCCCACCACCCACCCCTCCGGGGAGGACACCTGTCACCACGGGGGAGCCTGCACGGACACGCCATCGTCACCCGAGTCCGCCGTGGGCGTCAGGGTCGCTCTGTGCTGTGCACCCCGGGGGCTGGGACAGGCGTGTGCTGACGTGTGTCCATCGCCTCAGCGTCACACAGAGCAGCTCCCCTGCCCCACACCCTCTGGGCTCCCCCCTCCCCATCCCCACGGCAGCCCCTGACCCGTCCCTGTCCCCGTGGTTCCGCCTTTTCCAGGAGGTCACAGGGCGGGAGTCACACCATGTGTGGCCTTTTCGTAATCTTTTTGAGAAATGCAAAGAAACAAACAGTTTGGAAAACGTACGTTATCGCGGACGGGAGGGGGTGGCGAAAGGAAAGACGGGATGCAGCGGTGAGCTGTGCGAGCGGGACACACGAGGCCAAAGCTGAGGTCAAAGGCCTTGAAGAGATGCGGGTGCGGAGGGGGCGGCCCGGGCCCACTCTGCGGGGGCCTGAGCGATCGCCCCCGGGGGCAGGGGCGAGCGGCCGGTCCTTGTCCCAACTGGCCCTGGCCTTGCTCTCCGCCCGACGTGCAGCCGGCCAGCCTCTGTGCGCAGTTGGGACCGGCAGGGCCCGCCCAGCTGGTGCGACCGGGCGCGCTGCCGTTGTGGGAAGAGGGAGCGGTTATGGCGTCAGAGTTACAGTGCAGCCCAGCAGGCCGAGCGGCTCTGCTGAGTCAGAACCGACAGCCCACGCGGGAGTGGACACGTAAAGGACTTTATTCACTACGTGCCATTGTGAGCAGGAGGGGGTATGGCTCAGGGGTAGAGCATTTGACTGCAGATCAAGAGGTCCCCGGTTCGAATCCGGGTGCCCCCTTCGAGAGCCTTTTCCTGTTTTAAACGGTCCACAAATACGTGTGCAGACGGGGCCCTGGTGGATGTTGGCATCCGAATCGGGATTTGGCTTCTCCCTAATCCGCTCCCGGAAAGGCCCCCAGCCCCCTGCCGGCTCCCGCTGTCCTGGCTCTAATCCCACCGTGTGTCCCCAGGACCCCAGCGCCATGCCCAGGCCCACCTCCCAGGACCTGGCGGGCTACTGGGACATGCTGCAGCTCTCGGTGGAGGACGTCAGCATGAAGTTCGATGAGCTGCAGCAGCTGAAGCTCGGCGACTGGAAGCTGACGGCGTCTCCGGAGCGGAAGGTGAGTGAGCGTGGCCCCACGCGGCCCTGCAGCTCCCTGAGCCACGCGGAAGCGGCTGCCCACGCACGGCATCGCACCGGGTGTTGGGTTGGTCATGCAGGATCAAGTGTGTGCATGTGTGTGTGTGCATGGGTGTGTACATATGTGTGTGTGCATGTGTACGCATGTGCATGTGCACATATACGCTGGGATGCGATTCAAATCATTGACCGTATGTAGTGGCAGCCTCTCCTGCCGAATCTCTTGGTCGGGAACAATTCAGAGAAGACGCTAACCAAAACTCGCACGTCCATCTCGCCCGTTCCCTACCCGGGTCTGTCCTCTGACTTCTTTTCTTCCACCGTCCCGTGGGTCATGCTAAGAGGGCTTCCCACGGGCTGCAAGGCCGTCTCGGCCGCAGATAAACCTCCTGGGTGCACGTCTGCACTTCAAGACAAGACCTTTGAACCTGACTGACAGTTGGGTGATAGAAACTTCCTGGCAGCTGGCAGCGTGGCCCTGAGAGCAGGCCGGCATTTCCCGTTACAGCTGAGCCCTGGGAGTGTATTCCTCCCCTGCAGATGCCGTCTGTCGTAGGGCTCACAAGTGGGCGTGACTTAGCGAGACATACATGGGTTCCCCAGCACATTTCAGAGAAGTTCTGAATAATCATCATCTGATGTTTCTAGAGCAGGGGTCGGCAAACTCACGAATCAACAGAGCCAAACATCAATGATTAAAATTTCTTTGGAGAGCCAAATTTTTTAAACGTAAACTTCTTCTAACGCCACTTCTTCAAAATAGACTCGCCCAGGCCGTGGTATTTTGTGGAAGAGCCACACTCAAGGGGCCCGTGAGCCACAGTTTTCCGACAACTGTTCTAGACCAACATTATTCAAATGCAATGACAGGGAAAATCAGTGCAGCAGACACGGGGCAGTGGTGATTAATGCAGAGCTGGAGTGCAGAGCTGGGGGGGCAGAACTGGGGGTGCAGAGCTGGGGTGCAGAGCTGGGGGTGCAGAGCTGGGGTGCAGAGCTCGGGTACAGAGCTGGAGTGCAGAGCTGGGGGGTGTAGAGCTGGGGTGCAGAGCTGGGGTGCAGAGCTGGGGTACACAGCTGGGGTGCAGAGCTGGGGTACACAGCTGGGGTGCAGAGCTGGGGTACAGAGCTGGGGGGCAGAGCTGGGGTGCAGAGCTCAGGTACAGAGCTGGAGTGCAGAGCTGGGGTGCAGAGCTGGGGGGTGTAGAGCTGGGGTGCAGAGCTGGGGGTGTAGAGCTGGGATGCAGAGCTGGGGTGCAGAGCTGGGGTACACAGCTGGGGTGCAGAGCTGGGGTACACAGCTGGGGGACAGAGCTGGGGGGCAGAGCTGGGGTGCAGAGCTGGGGTACAGAGCTGGGGTGCAGAGCTGGGGTACACAGCTGGGGTGCAGAGCTGGGGTACACAGCTGGGGTGCAGAGCTGGGGTACACAGCTGGGGGACAGAGCTGGGGGGCAGAGCTGGGGTGCAGAGCTGGGGTACAGAGCTGGGGTACAGAGCTGGGGGCAGAGCTGCAGGATAGAGCTGGGGTACACAGCTGGGGTGCAGAGCTGGGGTACACAGCTGGGGTGTAGAGCTGGGGTACAGAGCTGGGGGTGCAGAGCTGGGGTGCAGAGCTCAGGTACAGAGCTGGAGTGCAGAGCTGGGGTGCAGAGCTGGGGGACAGAGCTGGGGTGCACAGCCAGGTAATTAGAGTGAAAGCCACAGTCATCGCCGCCCGCTACCCCAGGGGCCCTGCTGCCTCATGGCCTCCAGGCTGGACATAGGCCCCACGCAGAGACCGACAGGCTCCCGCTCCCCAGGGGACGGGGTGCAGACACACAGGTTGGACAGAAGCCACAAATCAGGGGTCCTCAAACTTTTTAAACAGGGGCCAGGTCACCGTCCCTCAGACCGTTGGAGGGCCAGACTATAGTTTAAAAAAAAAAACAACTATGAACAAATTCCTATGCGCACTGCGGGCCCGGGACGAGTTGGCTGCTAAGCAGGACAGGCGGCGGCACCCGGGGGGCCGGATCCATGTCCTCGGTGGGCCGCACGTGGCCCGCGGGCCGTAGTGTGAGGACCCCTGCCACAAATGGACTCGGCGTCCAGCGGCCTGTGCGTAAAGACCGAGGAAGGTGGTCATACTAAAGCGCCAAGTGCAGAACCTGCTGAGCGGGCCTGAAGGCAGGCGGAGCCCCGCCCGGTTTTCCGTCCTCGGGGACTGGCGGGAGCGAACCCCAGCCCTGCCTGGCGCGGCCCCCGCCTGAGGACGGTTCCAGCCCGGACACGGCACCCCAGAAAGGGGCAGGGAGGCCCAGGAGACCCGTGCAAGGGACACCCTCACAGGACCGGCCCGTGTGTTTCCCGTGGTCCCGTGTCCCAGGGGCAACCGCAAGAAGCAGAGGGAGGTGGCGGCCCTGGCCCCGTGCTTGGCGCAGGAATTAAATAGACGGGAGGCCAAGGAGACGCTAGCCGCTCGTGTGCAGAATGTATTTCTTTACCTGCAAGCTCTCTGCCACCATGCCCCCCGCCCCACCGCCGGCCCGAAGCATGTGAGGGAGACACAGCATGCATGTGCGGAGGCGGGGCCGCCGGGTGCGGGGTCGCGGGGTGCGGGGCCGTGGGCGGTGCTGTTGCATGCGGCCAGGGGATCCCCTGACGCCCGGGACTGGGTGGTGCTTTTCAGGAAGAACGGAAGGTCCCCCCTCCGATACCAAAGAAGCCCCCCAAAGGGAAGTTCCCCATCACGAGAGAGAAGTCCCTGGACCTGCCCGACAGACAGCGGCAAGAAGCCCGGAGGCGCCTGCTGGCCGCCAAGCGGGCGGCGTCCTTCCGCCAGAACTCGGCCGGCGAGCGCGCCGACAGCATCGAGATCTACATCCCCGAGGCCCAGACGCGGCTCTAGGACCAGGCCACCCGCCTCCGCTGGGCTCCCGCCGCGGACCGCACAGGGGCCCCGCCCGCCGCCCGCAGACGCGTCTTCTCTGTCTCCCGGACGACGGGACAGTCTGGCTCGCAGGTGGCCGTGACGGGCAGGCGCGGGGACCTCTCGGGAGAGCAGGACATGCCCCTGGAGGGGGACCCGCTCACATTTTGTTATTTCTATTTTTATAAATCGTGAGATAATCAGAAGCAAGAACAACAAACACGTTCAAACGGGTGCATCTCCCCACTCCCTGGAGGCACTGCCCCCCGCCCCCCACGCAGGCGCTCCCCCCCGACGTGCAGGGAGACCCCGCGGGGGCACTGCTCCTGTCCCGCTGACCAGCCCCATGTTCCGTGTGCCAAGTGGATGGGAACAAGCGAGAAGGCACCGCCACAGCCACCACCCTCCCCCACGTGTGTCTCCATGACCCAGAGGCCCGGGTCTGACCCCGGGAAGGCCCAGCACGGCCCAGCACCATCGACACGTGAGGAGTGTCCCTTCATGGCGGTTGTGGGGGGGGTTGAGGCATCGGTCAAGGTGGGTGTCCAGGCGGCTGGCGCTCCCGGGGCAGGCGTGGGGGGAGCAGACGCCGTCCAGACACGGTCCGTCGGTCAGCTTCCCCGTCACGCTGCGTGGGATTCGGTCACAGATGGGTGCGTGGCCCCCGGCGCGGTCGGAGGACCCCGCAGGGTGCCCTTAAGGAAAACAACCCAGCAGAAAGCGTACAGCGACCGCTGTGATGGGGACGGTTTAAGGAACAGGACTCGGGGGGGGGGGGCCGTCTCGTGTGCGCGGTGAGCAGAGATGCAGATCCCTCGTCCCAGGCCGCCTGTGGTGGTCGCGAGGGGGAAGGCCCCGCGCGGCGACCTCAGCCGGGACTCCGAAGGGTTCCCCCCTTCCGAAGGGCGCTCGCTCCAGAGCAGCAGGAAGGACTCACAGGCTCCGTTTTGCGTAAACTTCGCCTCGGTGACTGTCAGGCCAGAAGGAGCGGCGGGTCGCTGTGCAGAGGAGAAATGTCACCACCCACCCCACTCGGTGCCCCGTCCCCCAGTGAAGGCCGGCGCTCCCTGAGGACAGGTGTCCGCACCCCGCACCACGTCTTCCGCCCGCTGCCCCGGGCAGGGCTCGCCTCGCAGAGCTGCGTCCGGTCCCCCACGTAGCACTTTGTCCCGCCCTGTGATTCGCACTTTAGGCCGCGCCCAGCTCTCTGTCCCTGGCACCTGCCCGGGCGCAGTGAGGGGCGCCCCCCTCCCCCCGCAGCCTGCAGGCCCTCCCCCCCCTCCACCCCACCCCCCGCCACCGCACCGAGCATGGGCGCCCTCGGCGCGCAGTGGACACTCACGCATGTCTGTCTCGCTTCAGTTTTACTTTTTTAAAGCTGAGTCGTTAAGAACTCCCTGTAAGAACAGCACCCTGTAAATTGAACCTCATATCCGGTATATAGTTTACCAAACAGCCTTAAAATATATTTGGAAGCAAAAATCAGTACGAATGTATATCCTTGAAAATGCAAAAAAATAATAATAATATTTCCCTGGAATATTCTTCTATAACGAGCCCTACTTCCCCCGGAGTGTTCCAAGCGTTTTTTTTCTACCTAAATAAACACCTAAACCCGAGCTGTGCGCCGTCACGAGGCCTTGTCTGTGCCGCGTGGGAGTCCCAACGGGAGCATGCGCAGTGTGGGCGTCGGAGCCACCACAGGGGCTGTGGCGGGGGGGCTGCTCTCGGGGAGCCCAGCCACGCACACCCCACGGGGGAGCCGGGACCCCGGGCCCGCCAGCCGCACACGCGTGGCCGCCGGCAGCCCCGGGGCCTTCTCGCCCCTCCTTGACCTTGTGCAAAACATACCGTGACAAATTCTGAAATGAGAGCATACGTATTTATTTTGGATCCCAGACCCTCTAATGCTGACTCGAACGAACGTATTCACTGGATTTAGTTTCTTTTTTTTTTTTTATGTTTTGTAGACTCATTTTTATCCTAAAACCACCCCTCCCCCGCCCCCCCCCCCCACACACACACACACACACAGTCTTGGCCTAAACCGCTCTGAGGTGAACACCTTAACCGACCCCCGAATGTGGCAGAGACCACTGCCTTGCAGTGGGGAACCTGGAGGGACCTGTTTGGCCCCCCGAGTCCCAAAGACGGTTGTGGGACAGCAGAGCGGACGCCGGGCTCCGCAGGACGTCCACGGCTCCCGTGGCCCGACCAAGTGCCACAGATTCCGTTCTCACCCGTGACCTTCCCTCCTGAATGCAGAGATAAGCCATGTTCACGTACTTACGTGTAAAGAGAAATAAAACCATTTAGAATACTTGCTAGTCCGTCGAGCTCATTTATTCCCACAGAGACGGAGCTCCGGTGTCACGTCACCACTTCACGCTGTTCGGTTAAGCCTCAGCCGAGGCTTAGCTGATGTTCAGAGAGTGGAAGGGCAGGGGAGAGGCAGAGAGAGAAACACCGATGTGAGAGAGACACATTGATCGTTGCCTCCCGAGCCTGCAACCGAGGTACGTGCCCTAGACCGGAGATGAACCCGGGACCCTTCGGTCCGCGGGCCGGTGCTCTACCCACCGAGCCACACCGGCCAGGCCTGGGCCGCCACTTTGGTGGGGCATCGGGAGGGACAGGGAGAGGGTCTTTACCAGACAGGCTCTCCATCGTGAGGGACTCGGTAGTCGGAGGCCCAGGGCCGGGACGGGAGGACGGCATCCACCTTCAGGGAGACGCGAGGCTGGGCTGCGCGCAGCTGGCGGGCGGCATGCCGCTCAGGGCTGACCGGCTCCCAGAACTCGAAAGGTCAGAAGGTCCCGCCTGCCACGTCTGCGTCGCCCAGCCATCTGTGGTGCCAGGCCCGTGGTCTCGGTGGGGGCAGCAGGACCCCCACACGCATGTGCTGACCGGTCCGACGTGTTGCCGGGTCCTGCTCTGCACCCCCCCCCGCCCCCCAAAAAGTGGGCCAGCCCAGCCCAGGCGCGTGGAGTCGGGTCCCCAGAAATGGCCTACGTGGCTCAGTTCTCCATTTGCCACATGGGCTCCCGTCCCGGCGTCTCCTTCCTCCTCGAGGCGTGAGCCTCCTTGGTGTTTCTTTCTGCTGCAACCCAACGCCGCCAGGTGGCACCCGTGCCGGCCCGGGGCCTGGCCAAGGGCTCTGCGCGTGTTTTTGCGTGTCTGTCTGCGCTAAGAGTTTGCGTGGAGCACAGGGTCCCAGGCTTGGAGGTAGCAAAGCACAGCGTGGGCGGCCTGAGCTGTGTGAGCCCCTGGGCGCCCTGTCCTCACCGGCGCCCAAGGTCGGACCAGACCTGAGCCTTCCCAGCAGGGCTCAGTCTGTCCTGTGACTGCGCTGACCATGGGGAACAGACGGGGCTGGGCCTTTTCGGTTTCAGCTGAACGCCTGTCAGCACTGTGGCCACAGGAGGACTTGGGATCCCACGCGATGCCCAGCATCCCCCAGACAGCCGTCGAACCACCTGCTTCTAGTCGTACAGCGGCCAGTGGACCCCACGTCTTGGGGTGTCCCGCCCTCGACTCTGTCATGTGGCGGGAAGGTCAGTAGCACCCGGCTCTCCAGGCCTGCGAGCACCCAGGGGCAGGCGGTGCCTGAAGGTGACGTGGTCCCGTTCTCAAACGCGTCCTTCACAGGCGTGCGGGGCAGGGTCAGGATAGGACACGGCCTCTCCAGGTCAGGACCAGCCGGGTCCCGGCCCCAGCCGACCGCCGACGAGGGTCCTGCCGGCGTGGAGGTGGAGAAACAACCTCGGGGCATTTTCCGCTTCTTCTGGCTCATATCTCCGTGTTCCAGATGTTTCCATGAGCAAGAAGCAGGCGCCACCCGCAATGAAGCCATGTGCTCGCCAAGGCTCGAGCTCAGCTGCGTCGGAGACGAAATGAAGAGACGGTGCCCCGCACATTAGAGTGACGAAGGGCCCGGCGGCGTGGCTCCGTGGTGGAGCCTCGACCTGCGAACCAGGAGGTCACGGTTCGATTCCCGGTCAGGGCACAGGCCCGGGTTGCGGGCTCCCTGACCAGCAGGGGGCGTGCAGGAGGCCGCCGATTCATGACTCTCATCATTGATGCTTCCCTCTCTCCCTCTCCCTTCCTCTCTGACATCAGTAAATAGATATATATTTTTTTAATTTAAAGTGATGAAGGGAAGTTCATATGGAAGCAGGATGCTGAGCTCGGCCTGTTGCCCCCGTGGAGACCACGGAGGGTCCTGGGGACACGCCCGCCAGGAAGCCACTGTCCCTTCCCACCACATGGACAAACACCAGGACCGTTTGCCCGGTGGCCCTGACCCTGGCGTTTGCATCCAGCGCTCAAAGAAGTGATGTCCAGGCTCCGTCCAAACCCTTGACAGGTGACCCACACGGCACTGCTTGCAGGAGGCTTTGTAGAGACACGGATGAGGGGCCCGGGTCCCCACCCTCCTTCCTTAGACGCTGTGCGACTTCCTCATCGGTGCTGCTTCCAACCCCAGCGTCTCGGCCTGGCTCACCCGGCCCCACGGAGGGGCGTCCGACGGGAGGAGAGACGGTGCCAGGCTTCGGTGCATATGTCAACACAGAGGCCCGCTTTCGAGGAGCAGAGCGCGGTCTCCATGCAGAGGATGGCGCGTCCAGGAGAGCCCCAGGGCCGCCCGCCACCCGCGTGTCACCCCGACTCGCCACCGGCCCCCGCCCGCCCCGCCCCGGCCTCTCCATATTGTGCTCATTTCACTCTGGAAGGGCTCCGCGCGGCTCTCCCTCCGCTTCACGGCTCGCTTGCCCGATTCAGAAATGAGTGGCAGGTCCCCCGCCACCTTCGACCGCTCACTTCCCACGGTCACGCGGGGACCAGCTCAGCCCCGCCCCCCATGGCCCGTGCCAAGCGCCCAGGGCCGCCTGAGGGTGCCCTGAGAAGCCTCCGTGCGGATCGGAAGGCAAGTGAGAGCCAGGACACCAGCTGCGTAGTCAGAGTTCTTACAAAAGTCTATAAATAAATATAAAATATAAATATATAAATACATATACCTATGAAACCCTATCAGCAAGGAGGGCGACTGCGTGCCGGAGCCCCCTGGGCGCATTGGACGGCGCCCTGTCATTCTTCTCGCGCTTTCTCGGTTCCGTTGCTGAGTTCTGGCGCGGAGCCTGCGGGCCCTCGTCACCACGGCTCTGGCTGCGCTCTTGGGGCTCCCGTCCCACCTGGCCGGCTCTCCCCGCGGTCCGGTCACAGGGAGAGCGAGCGGCTCACGCGTCCCCCTCCCCCGTCTGCCCCCTTGGGCCCCGCACTCACGGTCAACGCCTGTACGCAGCGCGCCGCCACTACATTTCCGGGGAAGCAACGCTCACGTGTCTTTGGAGTGAATTCTCGCCTCGCCTTACACGCGGACAGACGCACCTGCGCGGGCCAAAGAGCTTCGCCCAGAGCACAGGGCACCGCCCCCCTTGCCGGTTTCATTGTCCAAACGGCCTCGGCGTCTCCGCCGCAGAAGCGACGGCCCTTCACCGCGGCTGCGATCTCCCAGGCGGGCAGACGGCACCAACCACAGGATCAGTAAACCCCGGTATTTAGCGACTGGCTGTCCCAGCCTCTTGAGTAGCCACGAGAAGAGATGTGTCGGGCGATCCGTGGATGCGTCTGCACACCCAGCTCAGGTGCGGCCTCGAGCGCCAGGGGCCCGCCGTCTCCAGGGGGGGGGCCCTGCTCACCGCCCTCTTGGGCAGCTGTCCCCTCCTGTCAACGGGCTCCCTGAGCCCGCGCCGCCTTCTCCTGCCGTGGCCAGCGAGCCATCTCCCTCGGGTGGGAGTTTCTGCCTCCCCTGCCTCTGTCCGCCCGTCCCTCGGCCGGCACAGCAGGGGCTCCCTGTCCATCTCTCCCTGCAGCCCCCAGGGAAGCATGAGCATGAAGCCTTCAGGAAGGACTGCAGAGCTGTGCCCTGCCTTGCTCGTCCCAGCCTGTGGCCATCCCTGCCCGTGGCCATCCCTGCCCGTGGCCATCACAGCCCGTGGCCATCCCTGCCCGTGGCCATCACAGCCCGTGGCCATCCCTGCCCGTGGCCATCACAGCCCGTGGCCATCCCTGCCCGTGGCCATCACAGCCCGTGGCCATCCCTGCCCGTGGCCATCACAGCCAGTGGCCATCCCTGCCCGTGGCCATCACAGCCAGTGGCCATCCCTGCCCGTGGCCATCCCTGCCCGTGGCCATCTCTGCCCGTGGCCATCCCTGCCCGTGGCCATCCCTGCCCGTGGCCAACCCTGCCCGTGGCCATCCCTGCCCGTGGCCATCTCTGCCCGTGGCCATCCCTGCCCGTGGCCATCCCTGCCCGTGGCCATCCCTGCCCGTGACCATCCCTGCCCGTGGCCAACCCTGCCCGTGGCCATCCCTGCCTGTGGCCATCCCTGCCCATGGCCATTAGGGCGAGCTCCCTGCACTTCCCTCCACTGGCTCCAGCCTGGGAGGCCGGGAGGGGAGTGGACAAGGTGCAGAAGAAAAGTCTCTGGTGAGTGCCTCTGCCCGACTCCTCCCCAGGGCGTCACACACACAGTTGCTGGGAATTCCCGCCGCGGCTCACGGACACGGTGTCAGGGCCGCTCGGGGGCCGAGTCCACTCAGGAATCCCTCCACGTGGCTCGCTTTCTAGCAAGGAGGAGCCAGGCCTCAGCGTGGGGAAGGCGTGGCCAGCATCCCAGTCTTCCACGGACCCCTGTTCCTCTGGAGCACGCGGGCGCCCAGCCAAAGGGGGTCTGCGCACGTTTCTCAGCCCCCTGCTCCCTCAGTGACATGTAACTTGCCTGGCGTGGCCTTGTCACCTGACACCGTGGTCAGGTCAGCGAGCGGCCCCGACAGCCCGGGGGTGTTCGTGTGCAACGTGGTGAGGAGGACATCGCCGCCATGGGGGCGGGGGGGGGGGTGGGGAGAGGGAGGCGAAGGCTCTGTCCTGGCCTCCCCACTTGCCCGTGAACCCCGACGCTCCCCAGGTCGGCTGTGAATTGGAAACAACGACACCGTCCCCCCGGAAGCCGCGGGTAGGAGGAGCCGGAGCAGCAGCGGCGCCCCCAGCCCGCTTCTCGCTTTTTGCCACTTTAAATGGGCTCCCCGGAGGGCGAGGCCTCGGGGCGCTGCGGCGCTGCTTCCACGTGGCGGCGGAGCAACGTCTAAGGGCAGGCCGAGCGCCGCTCGCCTCTCCGGGAAGGAGAGCGAGGAGGGAGGTCGGCCGTGAGCTCGGGGGCCATCCGGGCGCAGACCCCCTCCGTGGAGTGCCCCGCCCACGGTCGCCGCGGTTTGCACGGACAGGTGGGTTTCCCCGGAGAGGTCAAACCCACTTCCAAACGGCCTGGTCACACTCCTGAGCGAGAATCGCATCTCACCAGCATCACTCAGCGCAGCGGAGGTCCAGACCAGGTGCCCCCGCACGCACCCTGTCCCGGCCGGCAGCCTGCCCTCCCTCTGCGCCGGGCACCCCTTCCCGGGAAGCCCCTGGGCCGCGGCCGGACAGAGCCTTCTCTCTCTGAGGCCCCTCCGCCCTTCCTGCCCTTTCCCGGGCCCCCCACCCTCTCCCCACCCGCCTCCACGGCCGAACCCCGGCCCGCTGCACCGGCCCCCTGGGGCTGGGCCCTGCCCACCCCACTGGGCGCTTTGGGGCAGCCGGTATCCAAGCCTCTCTCTCCGGTCACCTCCCTCGCTGGTCACACCAACAGGACCCTCTGCCCTTGTGCCCACAGAGCGCCGCCCCCAGCCCCTCCCCCCTCTCCGGCTTCTCCCGTGGCCGCGGGGCGCCTGTCCTCCAGGCAGGTCCCATTCAGCTGCTCTCCACCTCACAAGACCCCGAGTCCTCGGAGCCTGTCGCCCCTCCAGCCGCTGTCTCCCCGCAGCCCCACCCGCAGACACCACTCAGCCCCCCCCCGGGGCCCCAGGCCTTCCCTGGGGTGAGTCCCATCCCAGGCCTCTCCTCTGTGGACTCTCAAAGTCCCGCTGACCCTCCGAGTCTCCATCCCGGGGTCTCCCTGTCCTTCCCGAGAGAACTGGTCGGGGTCTCCTTTCTTCTCCCCAAACGATGCTCAGCCTGGTCCCCAGCACCCTGTCACACGGAGCAGCATGCATGTGGCCACGGGGTGGGGTCGCCGTGAGCTTGCTGAGCGGGAGGAATCACGCGCATTCCTCATCGCACCCCCGGGTCCCCATGAGCGTGGACCCTCAGCTTCTCCCAGGCCCTGGGGACCCACTGGGGGAGGGAGGGATCCGATCCCTGGGCATCTCCCCTGGTCACCAGCCTGTCACTGGGCAGCATTATGTGCTGGGGTCCCCCGGGCCGGACAGGAGAGGCAGGCGCCCCCACACTGGGGTTCAGCGCCCTCCCCCCCCCCCAGAAGGTCTCCTCCAACATAGGGTCAGGCCCGGGAAGGGCCGGGGAAGTGTGTCTGCGGTAACTTTCCAAACAACCACAGCTGCCCATTGTGTTGCATGGACGCTGGTCCGAGACGGGAAGCCTCCTCGCTCCCCCACGTGGAGCCCTGATTCAGGGCCGTGGAGAGCGGGCGGATGCGGGCGTCCAGGTCCCGCCCTGTGAGGCGCAGCCGCCCTGGCCCCCGCTGCTACAGGTGACAGTGGGGAGGGCGCTCTTGGCCCCGGGCCGACGTCACCTGCCCCTGAGGGCTCTGAGAGCGGGCAGGGCCCTGGGACCCGGCGGGCAGCAGTGTCAGGGCACTGCCCGCCTTGGGTCAGCAGAGTCACAGGTAGGACAGCCCGGCCGGCGGCTCAGTGGCTGAGCATCGACAGGAACCAGAAGGTCCCGGGGTCGATTCTGGGTCAGGGCACAGGCCTGGGGTGCAGGCTCGAGCCCCAGCGCGGGGCGTGCAGGAGGCAGCGGATCGATGATTCTCTCTCATCATTGGTGCTTCTGTCTCCCATCTCTCTCCCTTCCTCTCTCCCTAAAGAAATCAATGAAAACGTGCTTTTTGAAAGGCAGGTAGGAGAGGGAGCTGCCGAGCCGGAGCACGTCTCCCCCCACCGGGGGATTTCTGTGCGGAAACTGGGAGTTACGGGGCCCCACTGAGGGCCCACCTGGGGGTTTCCAGACTCTGTTCCAAGCCGCATCCCCCGAGACTCCCGAGCCAGCGTCCCCTGGCCGTCAAGGCTGCGTCCAGTCGGGGCCACGGTGCCTGAGCCTCACGGAGGGAGGCCATCCCCAGCAGGACCGCGGGCGGCTGGCCCAGGGCCGGCATCACCACAGCACCAGAGGGGCTCCCCGCTCCAAGCTGTGGCGTGCCATTGGCAGGCAACTCTCTCCTTAACCGGAGGGGTGGGGGGGAAGGTTGGGGGGGTGATGCTAACGAACTTTTGACCTTCGCCAGGGCTCCCCGCATTCTCCAGGCCCAGCCTTTGTGGGGGTCTGTGCTCCCTAAGGGTGTTTGGCCTGCAGTTTTGTAAAAGCCTGTGAACTATTTCAAATGTGTCGCTCCGAGGAGAACTGTCTCAACTGTATCAGGGAAGGGGTTTTATCAGAGAACCCAAACAGGCCGAGCTGGAGGCTGGCGCCCCCGCATCTCGATGGGGCGGTGGCCCGTGACATGCCCTCGGGCGTCTCTGATGAGCGGGACTGGAGCCGGAGCTGCAGCCCCTGCACACACGCTCCAAAGGGCCACCTGCCGTCCACCACCGTGAAGTCGGACGGGGAGCCCCCTTTGAATTAAGCAGCGGGCACCCAGCAGGTCTGTTTGGGGGCTTATGCGTTAAAAGGGGCTGCGAGTGGCCGAGGGGCTTCACAGACACCCTGTGTGTAGAGGAAAACGCATTCGAGTTGCCCAGGGAGCCGGGTGGCTTCAGGCAAATGACCTGGGTGGGATTCACCAAAGCAGAGGCTGGACAAGAGCGTTGCAGCGCGGAGACCGGCCCCCAGGGGGCAGCACGCACAATGCCAACAGGCCTTCCCCACCTGTGTGTGAGCCTGGGCCACAGAACCTCCGCGTGATTCTACAACAGGGCGTGATTCCACACAGCGTTCCGCTCCAGGAGGTGGGCGAGAGGACTGGGAAAGCGATGGCGGTTTCAAAAGAGCCGTTGGCAACCAGCCGGCCCAGCCCCCGCTGCCCGGCAGCCATGGAAACAGGAGGCTGGGTCTGGAAGGGCACAGTCCTCTCTGAGCGCACAGGCTGACTCAGCAAGAAGCCTACGGGGCCCAATAACAAACAAACAGGACGCCACCAGAGAAGGAAGTGACGAATCGTTCCTTTTAAAACATATTTTTATTGATCTCAGGGAGGAAGGGAGAGGGAGAGAGAGAGAGAAACATCGATGATGAGAGAGAATCATGGATCTGTTGCTTCCTGCACCCCCC